>OX463227.1:58600157-59850157 GCA_949820135.1 Sylvilagus floridanus
AAATAATTTATCAAATAAAACGTGAGATCCTTCAAAATACAACGAAACCCTGGTGAAATGTACACATTCACAAGAGGGAAGGAACAGTTTCCCAACACACAAACTCTTTAGGGCACTCTCAAGCGACTAATGATCCACCAGGGGCCTCCCATAGTGACACTACCACTCAGGCAGTTGACTTTCCCCTTGTTCCAAGAACAGCATTTACATTAACCAAATGATAGGACAAATGCTGCTATAAAATTTGTACATGTGTCCATTTTTGCTCTGTTGTACATAATCTTTTATTGTTAAAAAAAAAAAAAAAGAAGCCATATCTAGCCCATGTTCTGCTTATTGGGGGTTTGTATGGCCTCAATTTTCTCATATTTACAATGAACTAGAGATCAAAAAAGGAGATGGGGAGCAGCTGGAAATAAGGCTGCATGAAATCCTCTTATTCCCACTACAGCAGAACAAAGGCTCGGAGTTCTGGGACAGCTCAACATGGCCTTTGTACTCATTTCTGAGAGAACAGAAAAATGTGCAGGGCAAAGTAATCTTTGGTCCAGACCCAACATGGGTGAAAATGATAGCATCCCATCTTGGGTAACACGATGCAAGAACAGCAGAGTCCTTCATAAAAAGAACATGGGACTTAGATCCTGTGTTCAAATCCCAGCCCTAAGCATAATAACTCATGAATGACTCTGAAACAGCATATGTTCACAGAATGGTTTCTTTAGCTCAAAAAGTGTTATTTATTACACTGTTGCCATACTCATCCTTGTGACAGTTAGGTGAGGTTCCCTGCAAATGCTAGACACATGATCAGTGCTTGCCAACTGTCATCTGACTCCATCTGAGGACATCACACAGGCATGAGAGGGTGTTTGCTCTTCCTGTTTGCAAGGCTCAGCACCCTGGGCTTGGGCTCGGAGCAGCATCCCTGGCCTGACCAACAACGAGAACACAGGTGCTGTGGCTGGTGAGATCTACCAGCACATTCCAGGCCTGACTCATGGGGACATCTGCATTACTCAGAGCTAGATAACACCTCCTGAGATACCACATGCCCCGTTTATTGACTTGTTTGCCTCAAAATTACATTCCAAGCTTAAAAATACAACTTGTTTCTTCTCAATTACAAGTGGACTTGGACTGTCCTGGAAGCAGGCAAATGATTTATCTTTTAATCATAGCATCAGGTAAACGAGATCTTCCTATCAAAGTTTCTTTTGAAAATTATATCTTAGCATGAATTTCTTTGAAAAACAGTCTCATGAACCTGTTTGTAACAGATTTCAATACACTGGTCAGTCATCATCTTGATAAGAGAACCACACACGTTTAAAACTGAAAAACTAAAACGACTCAGTGATAGTCAAAGAACAGAGGTATCCAAATAGCTGATGTCCAGGGTGAGTTAACAGTGGGAAGATAGGAACACAACTGAAACCAAGTCATCACCCTCACAGTGAATAGGGAGCCCTCCATGCTGGTAAGAAGTTACATCATTGCTATTCCTAGGCATTTATCAGTCACCTGACTGACCTGGCCCAGTGTTCAGTGCTCACCCAAAGCTAGGGAGAAGCAGGCAGCCTAGGGGTTAAGACACCTGCTAGGCACTGTGCTAGATACTTGAGATCTGTCACTGAACAAAACAAAGAAATCCTCACCCTCATGAATTGACAATCTAGCAGAAGTGTATGCTCACACAGAGATAGCAAGCAACCATCATAAAAAAACAAGTGAATTATATATAATACATTAGAAGATGTTAAGTGCTACGAGAAAAAGAAAACGTAGGGGCTGGCGTTATAGAGTAGTAGGTAAAGCCGCCACCTGCGGTGTAGAATCCTATATGGGCACTAGTTCAGTTCGAGTCCCTGCTGCTTCACTTCCAATCCAGCTCCCTACTGGTGTGCCTGGGAAAGTCGTGGAGGATAGCCCAAGTGTTTGGGTCCCTGCACCCACATGGGAGACCAGGAAGAAATTCCAGGCTCCTGGTTCTTGGCTTTGGCCTGGCCCAGCCCTGGTTATGGCAGCCATCTGGGGAGTGAAGTAGGGGACGGAAGACCTCTCTGCCTTTCAAATAAATAAATAAATCTTTTTAAAATGAAAAAGTAGTGTGAAGGGGGCTAGGTTTCCAGGTGGTCAGGTAAGCCTCATTAAAAGGCGAAGAGAAGGGCAGGCTTTTGAGTTAGGATGCCCACAACAGAGTACCTCTGTTCAATTCCTGGCTCAGATTTCTAGTTTCAGCTTCCTGCTACTGTGGACTCTGAGAGGCAGCAGGTGATGGCTCGAGTGACTAGGTTCCTGCCATCCACTGGGAGGTCTGGACCGAGTTTCTAGAAGCCAGCTTTAGCCTCCAGCCCAGTGCTTTTCTGGACATTTAGGGAATACATCAGTGGATGGGAGCACTCTCTCTTTCTCTATCTCTGCCCTGCAAACAAACAAGCAAAATTTTTAAAATAAAGAATGGATAGCCACAGGTACATAGGTGGAACAGCTGCTGGTGTTGCCCTGCACAGTTAGGATATTTCAAAATAGTGCGCTGTGTTATTATTATTTTTTTTTGATAGGCAGAGTTAGACAATGAGAGAGAGAGACAGAGAGAAAGGTCTTCCTTCCATTGGTTCAACCCTCAAATGGCCGCTACACCAGCATGCTGCACCAATCCGAAGCCAGGAGCCAGGTGCTTCCTCCTGGTCTCCCATGCAGGTGCAGGGCCCAAGGACTTGGGCCATCCTCCACTGCACTCCCGTGCCACAGCAGAGAGCTAGACTGGAAGAGCAGCAACCGGGCAGAACCAGTACCCTAACTGGGACTAGAACCCAGAGTGCCGGCACCGCAGGCAGAGGATTAGCCTACTGAGCTGCGGCGCCAGCCAGTGTGTTATTTCAAAACAGCTAGAAGAGAGGATTTGT
Source organism: Sylvilagus floridanus (assembly GCA_949820135.1). NCBI lineage: Eukaryota > Metazoa > Chordata > Mammalia > Lagomorpha > Leporidae > Sylvilagus > Sylvilagus floridanus. The sequence continues at coordinate 58,603,067 of OX463227.1, forward strand.
GAAGTTCTCACCACAAAGAAATGGCAAATGTTTGAGGGAGAGATACGCTAATTACTGTAATTTGACATTACACAGTGTATACATGTATCCAAACATCACACTGTACCCTATAAATATGTATAATTATGAGTCAATATAAAAAATAAGCAAAAAAGGAAAACGGGGTGAAGAAAATTTAGACAAACTGTCAACTATCATTTGACATTGCATGTTTTAACTAAAATTTTAGAAGGTCAATGGCAGGAGCTGAGTGGGGTCAGGGCACAGGGAGAGCAGAGATCAGAGGTGGGAGGGGCTGCTCGAAGGACACTGGGAGCCATGGAAGGATTCTGAACAGAGACTTTTGTTTCTGTGAGGAGAGCAGTGTGCAAAGGGCAGGAGGAAGCAGGGAGGTGGGTTAGGAGGCTCTGGCAGTGGTCCGGGTTTGGGGAGCAGGCCAGGCTAAGGTGTCAGTAGTGAGGATAGGACAGGTGGTCAGGCCCAGAATATGTTCTGAAAGGACGGCCACCAGGGTTTACTAACTGGACCAGGAGTATGCTGTGCAAGAAAGAGGAACTGGGGCCCACACTGGGGCATAGCAGGTAAAGTCACTGCCACGATGTCCACATCCCATAGGGGCACTGGTTTGAGTCCTGGCTGCTCCACTTCCATTTCAGCTCCCTGCTGATGTGCATGGAAAAACAGCAGAGCATGGCCCATGTACTAGGGCTGCTGTATCCACGTAGGAGACCCAGCAGAAGCTCCAGGCTCTGGTCTGGCCTAGCTCCAGCCACTGCAGCCATCTGGGGAGTGAACCAGCAGATGGGAGATCTGTCTGTCTCTCCCTATAACTAAATCTAGAAAAGAAAAGGAAAAACAAGAGCAAGCAAGAAAGAGGTGCTGAGGATGAGGCTAAGGTCTGGGGCATGCTGAACTAGAGGGATGGAACAACCGTCTCTGGGGACAAGAAGGGCTGAGACCGCACCAAGTTCTACGAGGTAAGAGCAGGACTTCAGCACCAGCTGCATTAAGTTTAAAACACCTGTCAGTCATCCAAGCAGAGATATTCAGTAGGTGAGGTGCTTGGATTTATCACAATTCTGGCAAGTCAGGAAAAAGGTCTGGGCTAGAAATACACACTTGGAGTCATAGGCATACATATGATGCTTGAACTTGGAGATGGGATGAAACCAGCAGTGGACTGCATGAAGCCAAAGATGGCAGGGCAAGCCGTAAGACAGTCTGACCCTTGGAGGGCAGCAAGAAAAAAGAGCCACAACAAAGAAACAGAAGGAGCCAAGAGTGCTATGTCCTGGAAGCCAAGGAAACGGGGACAAGGAAGAACCAAAACGTGAACCTAGAAAATCAAACTCGCAGCAGAAAGGGTGAGTCATAAAAGCTGAGCAGCTGCTCCTGGGAATGACTGTTCAGAAATACAGGCCTCGCCTGGACTGATCTCCAAGATGTGTCCCTTTAGAGTGGAGGTTCTAAGTGGATGGGTCTAAAAGAAAAGTCACTTCCAGGAGGCATCTTCATTATAAAAAGTCAATTACTCTTCACATGACTTGCCCCACGTGAAGAGACAGACAGGTCTGGGCCTTATAACTGGCAAGGCCCTAAAGCCCACCTGATTATTATCAAGCCCCTTCTGTCACTTTCTATTTGCCTATCAAAGGGAAAACAGCACCTTTTAAACAGCAGCTTTCTTAGGTCTTTAAGAATGACTCTGTCCTTTGTTCTAGACCCTGTCTAGCCCACTTGGGGCCTCATTCATTTGTAATCATACCCTCTACTCTTTTTTTCTTTTTTTTTTTGACAGGCAGAGTGGACAGAGAGAGAGAGACAGAAAGGTCTTCCTTTACTGTTGGTTCACCCTCCAATGGCCGCTGCAGTTGGTGTGCTGCAGCCGGCGCACTGTGTTGATCCAAAGCCAGGAACCAGGTGCTTCTCCTGGTCTCCCATGCAGGAGCAGGGCCCAAGGACTTGGGCCATCCTCCACTGCACTCCCAGGCCACAGCAGAGAGCTGGACTGGAAGAGGAGCAACCGGGACAGAATCCGGCGCCCCAATTGGGACTAGAACCCGGTGTGCCAGCACCACAGGCAGAGGATTAGCCTATTGAGCCGCAGCACTGGCCCATACCCTCTACTCTTACATCAATCGCTCTACTCCTGGCCAGTGTGTATTGGTGGTCCTCTCCCCATCACTTAACGTTGTATGATTATTCAGAATTTTTTCTATAGACAAACCCCTCCACCCGCAAGAGGCACATGGCCTTTCTCCCAGTTTTGATTGGGATCAGCTTTGCAGCCTCCCTCTTCTCAGTAGTGATCTCAGGAACAGCTTTAGGCCGCAACATTATATCAACCAACTCCAAAAACAACTCCAACAGTTACAAGAGGAGGTCACTACGTCCATTAAGACCTCAGCTAATGCCATCTGAGGTCTCCAAAGCCATATTACCTAATAGGCATGGTACTATAGACAGAATGACCTTACCAGTATTGTTAACATGTTAACCAACCAGGCCAGGTAAAACCACATCCATCATACAGTCTTCACTAGGGTCGAGAGACCCCCTCATTTCCTCTCCTCTAGGAAATCCTCTTATCACTTGGTTAATGCCACTCCTAGGACCACTGGCTGCTATTCTCACCCTGGCTTTTATACTATCTTGTCTGTTTAAGTGTTTACAGGAGGTGATAATGGAAGGAACCAGAGCCTTCACCAACCAGTCAGTCAACCAAATGCTGCTACAGGGATATATACTCGGCTCCCCAACCAGGAGATTGCGGCTTGAGACAGCACCCTGTGCCAGCGGAGAGTAACTGGTTGCCCCATGTCAGCTCTAAAAGACGGGTCATCATCCCTCCACCCCTCCTAGACTTTTGGGTTTGATGTAACTCCACACAATACTTCCTTTATAAAAAACAAAAGGGAAGAATGTTAGTAAAATGGTGCCATCTTATCTGTGGTGCCATCTTGCACAGTAAGCTCCAGTCCTAAGCCCAGCCTGCTCACTAGATGTCAGGTGAGCAAACGGCCCAACCACAAGCGTCAGCTCCACCCCCACCCTAACGGGATTCATTCCTCCAATTTCCCTACCGAATCACACAGGACCTGTTTCCCACACATGTGCTCTCTTGACCGCTCTCTTTTCACCTTCTCTTGCCCTCTCCCTCCAGCCTGTCGGATTTCTCCAACCTGACCATAAACCTTTTTTTAAAAGTCAATTACAAAAAGATAAAACATCAAACCTCACTTTCAGAGTGAGTATGCATGTTCCATCTCAGATCATCACAGGCGTTTGGTGTAGCAGTTAAGTTGTGGCTTGAGATGCCTGCATTCCATACTGGACTGCCAGGTTTGAGTTCCTACTCCACTTCTGATCCAGCTCCCTGCTAATGCACCTGGGAAAGCAGAAGATGATGGCCCAAGTGTTTGGGTCCCAAATACCGGCATGGAAGACCTGGACTGAATTCTAGGCTCCTGACTTCAGCCTGGCCCAGCCACGGCTATTGTAGACATTTGGGGAGTAAACCAGCAGATGAAAAATTTATCCCCGTCAGTCTCTGTCTCTCTGCTTTTCAAATAAAATGAAAAGGAAAAAAAATTAATTTAAATAAGAGCTTGGAATGTTTAGTATAGGTATACAAATACTTCATTGTACTTCTGAGTCTCAAAGATGACAGATGCTGAAAAATTAGTTTCCTGCCTGTTGAAGTGATATGGACAGTGACTTGATCAGCCCTTGCCCTGACTATTGATGTACAACTTAATACTTTATCCCTTTTAGTATTTTTTTTTGTTCTACTTAATACTATTGGTTGAACTCTATAATTAGCACACAATTATTCTTAGGTGTTTAAGTGAAAAGTGATCTCTGTTAAATATAAGAGAGGGAGAAGATGCACAATTTGGGACATGCTCAATCGGACTTGCCCCAAATGGTAGAGTTAGAAACGTGCCAGGGGATTCCAATTCAGTCCCATCAAGGTTGCATGTACCAATGCCATCTCCCTAGTTCAAGTGATCAATTTCAGTTCACAATTGATCATAATGATAGGTCTAAGAGTCAAAGGGATCACATAAACAAGACCAGTGTCTGCTAATACTAACTGATAGAATCAAAAAGGGAGAGAACGATCCAACATGGAAAGCAGGATACACAGCAGACTCATAGAATGGCAGATGTCCTAAACAGCACTCTGGCCTCAGAATCAGCCCTTAAGGCATTTGGATCTGGCTGAAGAGCTCATGAGAGTATGATAGGCATGGAAAGCCAAGACACTGTGGCAAAAACAAAAACAAAAAAAACAAAAAACCTAAATGAAAGATCTCTGCGAGTGAGATCCCAGTGGAAAGAACAGGCCATCAAAGAAGGAGGTACCTTTCTCTGAAGGGAGGAGAGAACTTCCACTTTGACTATGACCCTGTCGGAATAAGATTGGAGTCGGCAAACTCAAAAGGCTTCTATAGCCTTGGCAACTCACGACAAGAGCCTAGGGAGATTACTGATGAGATAAACAAGAGTGTCAATTTGTCAAGTCAACAACAGGAGTCACTGTGCACTTACTCCTCATGCAGGATCTCTGTCCTTAATGTGTTGTTCAATGTGAATTAATGCTATAACTAATACTCAAACAGTACTTTACACTTTATGTTTCTGTGTGGGTGTAAACTGTTGAAATCTTTACTTAATATATACTAAATTGATCTTCTGTATATAAAGAGAATTGAAAATGAATCTTGATGTGAATGGAGTGGGTGAGGGAGCGGGAGCGAGAGATGGGAGGGTTGTGAGTAGAAGGGAAGTTATGGTGGGGGAGCCATTGTAATCCATAAGCTGTACTTTGGAAATTTATATTTATTAAATAAAAGTTTAAAAAAATTAGTTTCCTGGTTGATCAGGGATCCAGTTGTTACACAAACCTCATGCTGAAGGCCCAACTCCAATGCCAAGAAGTGTTTTCTAAACCACATTTCCAAAAGGACATCATCTGTCTCTTTTGACTCCTCTGTAGCTCCTCTTTAAAACCACTCACTTGGCAATCACATAGTCTTAAAATTAATCCCAACTGTATGCTAGAACTGGGGTAGATGCTTTAAATGTTTTCTTTAGGACTCACAAGTCAGCAAAATTGGGTTTACCTCTGCTTGCAAATGAAAAAACTGATGCTCAGAGAGGATGACCAAGGTCATGCAACTAGTAAGGGACAAAAGCAGGACTGAAACCCAGATCTGTCTTACTTCTGAACCTTCATCTGGAAACCACTAGACAGTGCTACCTTGTGCTAATAATGATCAGTCACTATCTCTGTGACCTTGAGCAATCTATTGAACTTCTTTGTGCCTTAGTCTCTTCTCAACTTTGAAATAAGAATATACCACAGATGTTGCATTGCTGTGAAGATTAAATAAGATACTTTTGAAAATGCTTTATAATCTATATCTACCTTAGCAATTACACTGAATAGGTTCAGTAGGAACGGATCATCACCAATGAGTCTTTGAAAATGTGAGCCATCTAAGGAGGAAACTCTTATTCCACTCCCCGAGGTCTGGGTTTATTTATTAAATAAAAAAATAACTATATAACAAAAAAAGAAAAAATAACTTAATACTTTACCCTTTTAGTATTTTTTATGTTCTACTTAAAACTATTGGTTGAACTCTGTAATTAATACACAATTATTGGCCGGCGCCGCAGCTCACTAGGCTAATCCTCTGCCTTGCGACGCCGGCACACCGGGTTCTAAGTCCCGGTCGGGGCTCCGGATTCTGTCCCAGTTGCCCCTCTTCCAGGCCAGCTCTCTGCTGTGGCCAGGGAGTGCAGTGGAGGATGGCCCAAGTGCTTGGGCCCTGCACCCCATGGGAGACCAGGAGAAGCACCTGGCTCCTGCCATCGGATCAGTGTGGTGTGCCGGCCGCAGCGCGCCGGCAGTGGTGGCCACTGGAGGGTGAACCAATGGCAAAAGAAGACCTTTCTCTCTCTGTCTCTCTCACTGTCCACTCTGCCTGTCAAAAAGTAAAAAAAATTTAAAAAAAATAAAAATAAAAAATACACAATTATTCCTAGATATTTAATTAATGCTATAACTAGTACTCAAATAGTATATTATATTTTGTGTTTCTGTGTGGGTGCAAACTGTTGAAATCTTTACTTAATATATGCTAAATTGATCTTCTGTATATAAAGATAATTTGAAAATTAATCTTGATGTGAATGGAAGGGGAGAGGGAGTGTTATGGGTGGGAGGGAAGTTATGGGGGGGGAGCTATTGTAATCCATAAGCTGTACTTTGGAAATTTATGTTCATTAAATAAAATTAAAAAGAAGAATCCATAATCCCAACATTAAATTAAAACAAAGTGACAAATTCAGCACACCCACCAAAGATAAGAGTTAAACAGCCTTGCATGACATTTAACTCTCTGGTGTTTCCTCTACAATGAGACTTTCAGTATCCTAAGAGTTTGAAAAAGAAAACCCCAGGGGCCAGTGCTGTGGCATAACAGATAAAGCCACCTCCTGCAGTGCCAGCATCTCATATGGGCACCGGTTCAAGTCCTGGCTGCTCCTCTTTCCAACCAGATCTCTGCTATGGCCTGGGAAAGCAGTTGAAGATGGCCCAAGCCCTTGGGCCCCTGTACCCACGTGGGAGTCTGGAAGAAGCTCCTGGCTCCTGGCTTTGGATCGGCACAGCTCCGGCCATTGTGGCCAAATGGGGAGTGAACCAGAAGATGGAAGACCTCTCTCTCTCTCTCTCTCTCTCCTTCTCTCTCTGTGTAACTCCAACTTTCAAATAAATAACTCTTAAAAAAAAAAAAAATTCCAAGTGAGAAATGCCAATATTTTGTAAGATAATTTGTCTAGAAAGAGGAAGAGCAGAAAAAAGGCACTGCTTGTGAACACAGACCTCACTGTTCTGTGCACTATCTGATTTACTGCCTCCTGAATACATCTGTATCTCAATCATTACTTACTCCTCACCCATCAAGAAATTAGATTATCTTAAGAAAAAGACTACAACACATTCATCAAATTTCCTTAGGCACACACTTATTTTCACCCCCAATAAGATGGTGGCATATCCAGGGAAGAAGTCCAACATGTTATTAAATAGGACTAGAGTAGTTTAGTGTTGCTACCAGGTAGGCACAGAAGGAAACATGCCCTGCTGTTGACTGACATGTGATTCCTGGAAAATCCTCTACCAACTGTTAGTGATGGATATGTTCCCAGTCTGTAAAATGAGGAATATTATTTATTTTGCCTCCTGCACAGGTTCACTGTAATGGTAAGGTGAAGTAGTTTGTGTGAACTTACTTTACAAATGTAAATATAATGAGATAATCACTTACCACTTGTCTTTTGGTACATGTCTGCTATTAGCAAAGCAGAGAGAGATACTGATTTCTCACTGTGTATTCAGTTTGCAGTGACAAAGAAAATTAAAAATAAAAAAATAATTTCTGCTCATCTTTGAGAAAGAACACAATAAATGTTTTATTAACTACAAAAGCTGTGGAAGAGGTAGGTTGGTAAAGTTGATCCTCCCACAGTAGATTTATATTCCAACAAAAATTGGCCTCACACAGCTCAGACAGGGCTTCCTGAAAGCATGCAAATGGAATATCAGATCAGGATGTAGTCACTTACTATATGTGTGGCAGGACTCACATACTAGGTCATTTTACCTAGTACCTCAGAGAACGGAAAATGCCAAGTGGGAGTGGGCACTTAGCCTAGTGGTTACGATGTCCATGTCCACTTTGCAGTGCCTGGTTTGATTCCTGGCTCTGGCTCCTCATTCCAGCTTCCTGCCAATGCAGGCTAGAGGAAGCAGCAGTGACAGCTCAAGAATTGGGTTTCTGCCTCCCTTATGGGAGACCTGGATGAAGTGTGCAACTCCTGGCCCCAGTTCCAGCCAAGCACCAGCCACCGTGAACACTTGGGAAGTGAACCACTGGATGGGAGCTGTTTCTCAAATTAAAAAAAAAAAATTTAAATGCCAACGGGCTCATAAATACTAAACCCTAGTCATTCCCCATGTCTTCCTACTGGTCATCCCAGTTCATTTTATTTATTTTTAAAAAAGATTTATTGAGAGGTGGATTACAAAGAGAGGGGGAGAGAGAGAGAAAGAGGTCTTCCTTTCTCTGGTTCATTCCCCAAATGGCTACAATGGCTGAAGCTGGGCTGATCCGAAGCTAGGAGACATGAGCTTCTTCTGGATCTCCCACATGAGTGCAGGAGCCCAAGCACTTGGGCCATCTTCCAGTGCTTTCCCTGTCATAAGCAGAAAGCTGGATAGGAAAAGAAGCAGCTGAGACACAAACCAGTACCCATATGGGATGCCAGCACACGGCAGAGGTTTAACCTACTAAGCCACAGCACTGCTCCACCCCAGTTGATATTTTTTGAAGATTCATTTATTTATTTGAAAGATAGAGTGACAGGGCTGTGATGGGAGATCTTCCAACCAATGGTTCTCTCCCCAGATGGCCAAGGCTGGGTCAGGCCAAAGCCAGGAACCTGGAACTCCATGCAGCAAGTGGCAGAGGCCCAAGTATTTGGGCCATCCTTGACTGCTTTCCCAGGTGCCTTAGCAGGGAGCTGGATCAGAAGTGGAACAGCCAGGATTTGAATCAGTACTATAATATAGGATGCTGGTGGCTTAATCCACTGTGCTGGCCCCTTTCCATGTGGCTTTCTCAACTCCCCTGGCAAGCAGAAAATAAGAACTGAGAAATCAAAATTATTCTTAGATACAGGATATGTCAACTGTCTTTTTATATTTCCTTGGCCTTTGGAAAATCTGAATTAAGCACAGCCACCCACTAAGGCTTGATGATTTATACATATTTATTATTTATATAATATGTAATGCATAATTTATATATTAGTATATAATATATATTTATATAAATATACATCATATATATAAACAAAAAGTGCAATTGGCATACCAGCTGCCCATTTATATATTTACTAGCTCAAGCTTTGTGAGCCTAGTAATTCTTTAATTGCTTTTACCAATTTTCACCAAATGTTCGAAAGTAGACTGTAAACCAGAAAAAGTCCACATATGTAAACACACACACAATAAAAATATTCTGGTATCACTTTTGTTCATAATTTATCAGCTATGCTGAACTATGAACACAGCTTTAACCACAAAAGTTAAGAGACAGAGAGAGAGAGACAGAGAATGAGCACTACTGAGCAGATTTTGACAAGGCAAATACTCCAATCGCCCCTTCTGGTCTCAGTACAAAGAGGCTGAGTTTTGCCTTTGAAATAGAAATAAACAATATAAATTGCTTGAGTACTTGAGATCCTAATTTCCTATTAAACATGAGCTTCTTCCCTCATTTAGAACATACTTAACATTTCTCATATGTTCCTCTGGGTGGAACTCCTATTTCCCCAGGAGGGTCCCATAAGTAGATGTAATGCTTCTTTGTGTTGAAGCCAATAGCTTTTTTGCCAATTACCTAATTTCAGCATACCCTGTTGAAAAATAATTACAATCACTGCATAGCTTTGTCCCTGATTAAAATTAGCAGGCCACTTCTAGAAAAAGTGATCTATTACATTAATGCAATTTGTTCCAAGATTTTAGCCTTCCTTTAAAAAAAAAAAGAGAGAGAAATTATTATTATTTGCTTCATTTAGCAATGTGATGGATGTGCTAACTTTGTCCTTAGAGACCTTTAATTTCAAGAATCCACAAGGGAAATTTTGGCATCAGCTTCAACCTAATCTTGTTCTTCTAAGAAGTTTTCACATGTGGAATGAGAAATATCCACTACCCACAATGCCGGAGACGGGTACTCACCAAGTGAACGTAAGGCACAAAGTATCCAAAAAGTGCAATTGGTATTCCAGCTGCCCACACTGCATAAGCTGTCACCTTGAAGATGGCAAAATTGAAAATTTTTTTTGGAGGGCTGAACCTTCTCCTTGAAAAGAGGGAGAATCGGCTGCTTTCACTCTCTTTTTCTTTGGCACTGGGAACAAGAGGTCGGTAAGTGAAACCAGCCAGAAAGAGAACAAACATGAAGATGCAGAGGACCCTCAGTGTGTAAAAGAGGCCCAGCTTATCGATCAGAACCCTTAAAAGCAAGGGTAGCAAAATTGTGAAGACACTGCTGCCAGCAGTGACAATGCCATTCACCAGTCCAAGGCGCTTCTTGAAATAGTGTCCCAAAATGACCAAGGAAGGCTGGTACGCAAAGGAGCAGCCGCAGGCAAATATGATTCCATAGGTAAGGTACAGAGGCTCGATGGAACTGTATGAGGACGAAAAAGATGGAGAGTGGCTTTCATTATTTGTCTCCTGTGCTTAGTGGAATAAAAATTACACAGAGTACAAGTGGGTTTCAGTTCATCAACATATGTTCCACAAATAAAATAAAAATAAAAAACAGAGGGGGGAACCATAATAAATCAAGAACGCAGCACTAAAAATATTTTAATTTAATGTCAAAGTGTGAGAAATGACCATTAAGGACATCAGTGACTTTGAGTCTCTTTCTCCTGCCATGGATTTCAGGTGAACCACACAGCACTGGGCAGGAACTGTGCTCTTCACAGCTCAGAAAAAAAGGTTGGTGCCAGGAAGGGCCTCAGTGAGATCAACAGTGATTAAACTGACAAACAAAAACCCTGGTCTCAAGAAAAGTTTCTAAGAAATTAGAGTTTAACTATGAGAAACCACTGCTTCCTGGAGTTTTCCCAGATGCTGACTAAGCAATCTAGCACGAGAAAAACCTGCTCTTGGTATTTTCTCCTGAAGGTTACGCACACAGGAACAGTTGCGCCTCACTTTTGCTGGCCTAAGGGCTGCAGACTAACCTTCGCCCTGTACTGCGCTGTTCCAAGAGTTGTGCAAGATAACAAGAAATCATATTCTGATTGCAGAAAGGCTGAATTAAGTGTGCTCATCATTAGCGATACTGTGTAAGCTTTAAAGTTTATGTCAGTCTCAAAGTAATAATAGAGAATCAAAGAATTTTCCCACTTAACCAAAAACTTAACTGCACATCTCTTAGAAAAGTAAATGGTCCCATCATTACATTCTTTGAAACAATTTGGAGAGTAAAAGAAAACTTAAATTTTTTGAACAGCCCAATTCAGAAGGTTATTTATCAGTAGTAAAGGCAAATAATTTATTAGAAACTAACAGAGATAATGTTGGTTAATAATTACATTTTGGACAATAGTGCTAGTCTAGCAATATGTGGAGTAATCACAAGGAACCCTAGACTCTGATAAAACTCAGGCACGTTGGCAATGCCCTCTCTGAGCCGCCCATCCCTCTCTAATCCACAGCCAGCACTGACTGAACATCAGGTTCCAGTTACTTCTAGGTTTGACCAGATAAACCTCACACACCTGCTGATCACCTACTATGCATCAGGTATTTGCTGGGGGAAAAAAAACTGAAATGTGGGTCTGCTTTCAAGTTACTGTTCAAGTTATTCTCCCTACGGTAACAGGACATCTATTCAAATACTAAGAATACAAAACAAAACATTTTCTGCATCACATCAGTAGTTCTCCCACATCAGTAGTATTTCCAGATAACTACAATTTATTTGTTTTTATTCAGAAGTGTTAAGGGAAGATCAAAAACCTATTATACCTTTCTGTGCTTTCTTCAAAGGATATATTAAAAAATCTTGAAACAGCATGATCATGCACATCAACTGACACCCGGTCCTACCACCATGTTATAATGCTATCAGCTGTAAATCACCAATGTTCTCCTGCGCATGCTGGTAAGTGTTAGGCACAGGCAGGACTGGCACTGTGTCTCCCTGCAGAGTAGAGTGCAGGAGCGGAGTGCTGTCATGGCACTCTCCCTGCTCCAGTTGTGTTTTCACTTGCAAATGACCTAGGCTGTTGCAGTTGAACAACTGAAGAAGTGCCCTGCAAATCAGCAAGGCTATGGGGTACCAATCATGTGTACTCAAGGGACCAGAGAAGGGTACCAATCATGTGTACCCAAGGGACCAGAGGGAGACCAGAGGTGCTGGAGAAGGAATTTACACCACACTTCCTCTTGCTCCAGTGCACCACTCTAAAACGTGGTGAGCCTTTGGCTAGCAGGTTAAAAACACAGAATTGAATAGAAAACATGAGAACATTACAAGTAGTAAGGTAAATCTGGTTTCAGAGTCTCTTTGGGAGAGGGGAGTCAAAATCTGAGTCACAACATAAAATACACTTCCTAAGTTTTTGCCTCAGTGGTTGAAAGTCTGAAAAACACCTCTTGTTATATGTATGTATGTTTTGCTTACCAAAGTAAGGAAAAGGTTACACAGCTTTTCCACCTCTTAAGCCTCTCTCCAGACCACAGTCTGAGTGTCATTACATTCACTCTAGGTACAGAAAGTGGTACCTGGAGGCCACCAGATCAAAGAAACTGTCTGATGAGGCATTTGTAGCACAATGTTGTATTGCTGGTAAGAAACAGCTACAATGAAAAGATCTCAGAACCAACAGATTCGTATTGCAAATAAAATTTTTTTCTCAAAAAAAATTTAAGAAAAAGCATAAAAGTAAAGACAGAGTATCTATTTTCTATCAAGAAATAAATATAATTTCCCAAAATCCAAATAGAAAAATTCAAGTTAGGTGAATCAGATAATGAAAGAAAGAGGGTCATTTTGGAGCTCAGGAAGAGCTGGGGTGCACCATCAAATGAGTGAAACCAAAGACTCTGTTTATTAAATCCCAAGTATTTAAAAAATAAGTAAAGGTGAAATAAGAAATGCCAACTTGGACTCCCTCCCAACAACCTCAATAATGTTTTTCAACAAGAGCAGGATGAAGACAGCTAAGGAAGGGAAAGAGACTGGAAAATGAAGATAAACCATTAACACAGAGACAGAGGATGGAAACAACCTGCAGAGGTTTTCTTGTTAATGATCTCCTCTGAGCCAGGGCTCTGTATTAATCTAGTGCATCTCTAGTTGAGGACTGCTGTAACCACTCAGGAGAACGAGTGTGAGAGAGGTGTTTCATACAGGGCTATGCCCATCAGCACACTTGCAGCTAGTCCCTCCTCAGTATGCCACATCTTTTCTTATAGACACAGGGAAAGTACACTGGCATTAAGTATTATTGTAAGGTGCATCTGACCACTTTGCCATGATGTTTGATGCTTAGGATTTTATTTTAAGTACAAATTTCACAACCTGAATTGGAACAAATAGCAGAATTTTTATCTTATGACGATAAATGTTTCATATCAAGCCTATAAAGAGCCACTGTAAAACATTACTTACTGTATCACACTGGCTTCAGACTGAGCTGACCTAACACTAAGTCTACTGTTTTCATAACTCACTATTATAACCTGAATTTTTAGGATTTTTATGTGCGTAGAAAATAAACAAAAGGAGAAACATTTTTCTTGGCTCTAGGAAGCACATGTATCCTGACTGATGTAGAAGTTAGTTAGCATTACTCTGGCCTCAGAGTCAGCCCTTAAGGCATTCGGATCTGGCTAAAAAGCCCATGAGAGTTTCTCAGGCATGGAAAGCCAAGACACTCTGACAAAAAATGACCTAAATGAAAGATCTCTGTAAGTGAGATCCCAGTGGAAAGAAGGGGCCATCAAAAAAGGAGGTACCTTTCTCTGAAGGGAGGAGAGAACCTCTACTTTGATTATGGCCTTGTCTAAATAAGGTCAGAGTTTGTGAACTCAAGAGACTTCCATAGCCTTGGCAGCTCATGACAAGAGCCTTGGGTGATTACTGACGTCATAAATAAGAGTGTCAATTGTTAAATCAACAACAGGAGTCACTGTGCACTTGCTCACCATATAGGACCTCTGTCCCTAATTTGTTGTACTATGAAAATTAACAGTAAAACTAGTCTTCAAACAGTACTTTATACACCATGTGTCTGTGTGGGTGCAATCTGTTGAAATCTTTACTTAGTATATACTAAGTTGATCTTCTATATATAAAGATAATTAAAAGTGAATCTTTTTTTTTTCATTTTTAATTATCTATATACAGAAGATTGATTCAGTATATACTAAGTAAAGATTTCATCAGTTTGCACCCACACAGAAACACAAAGTGTAAAATACTGTTTCAGTGCTAGTTATAGCATTACTTCACATTGGACAACACATTAAGGACAGATCCCACATGAGACGTAAGTACACAGTGACTCCTGAAGTTGATTTAACAATTTGACACTCTTGTTTATGGCCTCAGTAATCTCCCTAGGCTCTAGTCATGAGTTGCCAAGGCTATGGAAGCCTTTAGTGTTCGCTGACTTCAATCTTACTCCGACAGGGTCATAGTCAAAGTGGAGGTTCTCTCCTCCCTTCAGAGAAAGGTACCTCCTTCTTTGATGGCCCCATTCGTTCCACTGGGATCTCACTCACAGAGATCTTTCATTTAGGTCTTCTTTTTTTTCCAGAGTGTCTTGGCTTTCCACGCCTTGAATATTCTCATGGGCTCTTGAGCCAGATCTGAATGCTTTAAGGGCTGATTCTGAGGCCAGAGTGCTATTTAGGACATCTGCCATTCTATGAGTCTGCTGTGTATCTCGCTTCCCATGTTGGATCATTCTCTCCCTTTTTGATTCTATCAGTTAGTATTAGCAGACACTAGTCTTGTTTGTGTGATCCCTTTGACTCTTAGACCTATCAGTGTGATCAATTGTGAACTGAAATTGATCACTTGGACTAGTGAGATGGCCTTGGTACATGCCACCTTGATGGGATTGTATTGGAATTCCCTGGCACATTTCTAACTCCATCATTTGGGGCAGTTCCGATTGAGCATGTCCCAAATTGTACATCTCCTCCCTCTCTTATTCCCACTCTTATATTTCACAGGGATCACTTTTCAGTTAAAATTTAAACACCTAAGAATAATTGTTTGTTATTGAAGTGAAATGGACACTATGAGAAACAGTAACTTGATCAGCTCTTGTGCTGACTGTTGTTGTACAATGTAATACTTTATCCATTTTAGTAATTTTTTTATTCTAGTACTATTGGTTGAACTCTGTAATTAACAAACAATTATTCTTAACGAACTCTGTAATTAAAAGTGAATCTTAATGAAGAATGGAAGGGGAGAGGGAGTAGGAGATGGGATAGTTTGTGGGTGGAAGGGTGGTTATGGGGGATGGAAACTGCTATAATCTAAAAGTTGTACTTTTGAAATTTATATTTATTAAATAAAAGTTTTCTATAAAAAAAGAAGTTAGTTAGCATTGCAAGCAAATACTCAAATCCTCAAGCTGATTTGCTGCTATGGGCAACAGTGCCCTCCAGAAGTGCTGCTTCAAGTTTTAAGCAACTTGCAGGCTCCATTCTTAAAAAGAGTAAAATTTCTGAAAGGAAAACAGGAAGGTGTCTTGAAAAGCAACACAAAGAAACCAAGTCCTTACCTTACAAAAGAACTAGACATGAGCCCAATGAACCCAACGGCAGCACCCACGACGGCTGTTTTCCGACAACCGAATATGTCTGTGAAGACACTGACGATAGGGCAGCAAAAGAAAATCATCCCCATGGAGAGAGAACCTACCCATGCTGTAAGAGAGAGGGAAAAAGGACATGGTAAATGATATTGGTGCTTATTCTACAGAATATACAAAGTCTTAGTACTCAATTTCCTTAGCAAGGTAAGTAAACCTATGTACTATGCAAATGATCATTTATTTATTTTTTAAACATTTACTTATTGGCTCCTGATCGGCCCAGCTCCGGCTGTTGCGGCCATCTGGAGAGTTAACCAATGGATGGACCTTTCTCTCTCTGCCTCTGCCTCTCTTTAACTCTGCCTTTCAAATGGGTAAGTAAATCTTTAAAAAAAAAAAAAAAGGTTCTCCTTCTCTCTCTCAACATCCTACACAATCTGCTTTGCAAATAAAATGAAAAGAGAGAGAGAAGAAAAGAAAAAAGAAATCCAGGAGCACCTACTTATATTGCATCTAAGTCAAGGTACTTTCAAGAAACACTTGCACATGACATGGTAAAATGTGATAGATTTTTATTTATTGCCGTATCAAATATGAAAAATTATAGAACAAGCACTAGCAGCAGAATATAGTCAAATACATCTTCTATATCTTCTTAAAATTTTTTCAGTGGGGGGGACAGCACTATGGTAGGTTAAGCATCTGCCTGTGGCGTCGGCATCCCATACGGCACCAGTTCGAATCCTGACTGCTCCTCTTTTGATCCAGCTCCCCGCTGATGGCCTGGGAAAGCAGTGGAAGATGGTCCAAGTGCTTGGGACCTGCACCTGCATGGAAGACCCAGAAGAAGCTCCTGGGTCCTGGCTTTGGATTGATTCAGCTCTGGCAGTTGCAGCCATTTGGAAAGTGAACCAGTGAATGGAAGACCTCTCTGTCTCTCTGCTTGTAACTTTGCCTTTCAAGTAAAAAAATAAATCTTTAAAAACAAGTTTTTCGGTGTGCAAAATATTTTCTTTGCCACGGATGACCACTTTAGCGAGTATACATGATTGTTTGTCAACACTGAATAACAGAAAGGCCTACAGTCACTTTAGGTTAACAAGCCAACCTTCATTTGGTAATCAAGTCTCTTCCGCAGCCCCAGGGAAGCCAGAGAGGAACTGAAATCACGACTTCTCTGGAAAATCTTTCCCTCCTCCCTAGCTGTTGGTTCTCTCCAAGGAGGGCAAGGGAGAGAGGGAATCTGGAGGAAGAAAGGAAAGGAGAGTCCAACTTGAGTGGTCTTGCCAAAGACCTGTCTGATGATGCTGGAAGCAGATGTTTCCCCCCACATGCATTGTATGGATTCTTCAGAGCGTCACTGCACAGCTGCTTCTGCCGGGAGCTCCACTGACTTAGACAATTCCTTCTCCTTCCAGCTTTTTGGCTGTCACTCAAAAGCCTCACTATGGGAGCTTCATTGCCCTCCTAGGTAGGCTACCTGGGCAGGAGTCATAAGGTTCCAGGCTACCCCCTCCTCTCCTGGGCCCACTTCTAACCTGCACAAAGCATTCACATATCCTTCAGCAAATTCCGACGTGGCTATCCAACCATAGTGGGTGGGAACAGTAGCCAACCATGGTTCTCTCCTTGCTGGATTTCTCGGGGAGTCAGACTCCCTTTCCTCTGCCCACCCCCACAGGGAGGAAGTCTTTACATCTCAGTCAAGTCCCTTTAAAGCCCCTCTTACTAGACATCAAGTGAGAGAAAATGTACCCCCACCACCTGTCCCTGGGGAAAGGGGAAAGAAGCCACAGCAGAATTCTCTCCAGAATCCTCACAAAAATGCTCTCTTGATCCATAAGTATCTTTATGGTTTTTAGAACTCACTGGAGAAAAAAGGAAACACCTACTTAGCAAAGTCACATGAAATACCTCACTTTTGAAATTCACACTATTGTATCTACTGCCTCAGCTGAAATTCCAAGAGAATATTCTAGTATAATAGTATTATCTGCAGATGAAGTCAGGCCCGCCTGCTGATCAAATTCAAGAAGAAATCAATTCTTGAATGATTATTACTTGCCACAGCAAACTTGCAGAATTTCTAGAGCTTTTGTCCCTTGTGTTTTTGCATGACATCTGAAAAAATCTAAGGTTTTATGAATTATACTGTATTAGGACACAACAAAAATAAACTGGACTGCTGCTCTCTTTCACTCCAAGTGTGATTATGATTATTGATAATAAAGACTCAAAGATATAACTGTATTTTTATGTTCAGATTAATTTAATCCTCAAACTCTGTTTGGTAGTACTTACTAAGTTCATTTATAATCAAGAAACCTGAAGTACACTATCATTGTATCTAAAATGGTAAAAATTTTTATTAAAAAACCAAACTAGCCCTAGGCCATTTATGTCATCATACCACTCACATGGGTTTCCTAATATTTATGATTAAACAAATCCTTTTCAACAGAAGAGGTATTATTTAAATTATTTTTATACTGTGACATGGAAAAAATTTTCTTTTCCTGTTTAATAAAGTACCTCTATCTCAAATGAAAAAAAATTTAAAAATATCTATTATGTTACAGGCATACCATCCTAAGATTTTTTTATAGTCTCAACAGCTAAGATTTCTCTACCTTATGATGATTTTCAGTCAAGTAACATATTTGCAAATAGAAGTCCAATCACAGTACCAGATAAGAATATACTAAATATCTTAAGACACAGATGCTGTAAAACTATATTAAAAGGGCTGAAGAATGTACTTTTATACTCTTATTTGAGTATGTGTCTATGTCTGACACAGACACATCCAAGGAGTCATGCTGGGAAATCTCTCTAAAAAATATCAAGAAGCTTTCCTTTCCAATTTCCCCACCCAAATCCTTTTAGTTTCCAACTTCATTCTGAGAACAAATCCGAGGCTCTTGGGAGCATGCTAATCACATAAGGGAAGTAGTTAGATTTTCTGTGTAAGCTTTTTCCTGCATACAAAGTAAAACCATGGTGTTATAATTATGCAGATCTCAATGACTGCACAGTGTTGTAATTATGTGGACATAATTATAATATATATATATATATATATATATATTGCAAATGAAAACACCCAAAGGGAAGATTTACTGTGAAGTTTCATATTTTTAAATTTTTTTTCAATTTTTATTTATTTGAAAGGCAGAGGGGTCGGTGCTGTGCCATAGTGGGTAAAGCAACTGCCTGCAGTGCCAGCATCCCATATGGGCAGCAGTTTGAGTCCCAGCTGCTGCACTTCTGATCTAGTTCTCTGCTGTGGCCTGGGAAAGCAGTAGAAGATGGCCCAAGTCCTTGGGCCCCTGCACCTGCGTGGGAGACCCAGAAGAAGTTCCTGGCTCCTGGCTTCAGATCAGCACAGCTCCGGCCATTGCAGCTATTTGTGGAGTGAACCTGCAGATGGAAGGCCTCTCTCTCTCTCTCTCTCTGCCTCTGCCTCTCTGTAATTCTGCCTTTCAAATCAATCAATCAATCTTATGGCAGAAACAGAGACAGAAAGAGATGGACAGACAGAAAGATCTCCCATCCACTGGTTCACTCTCCAAATGCCCGTAATAGCTGGGGCTGGGATAGGCCAAAACCAGGAGCCTGGGTCCCCCATGTGGATGGCAGGTACCCAAGTACTTGAGCCATCACTGCTGTCTCCCAGTGTACACAATATCATGAAGCTGGAATCAGATGAAACCAGGACTTGAGCCTAGGCACTTCAATATGGGATGTGCATATCCCAAGTGGTATCTTAACTACTTTTGCCAAATGCCTGTCCCTAATACTCTTTTTTCTTCTCTGTAGACCCGACCTATGTTGACACTCAATCGTGGTCTCTTTCAAGACAGCTGTAATAACTTAAGGTACATGTAATAATATGGTGCTGTCTGACAGCCACAAAAAACTCAGGAATGGGTAGATTGTTTTTGTCTTGACCATTCTGTTGCCACCCTGAATGTTATCTGATACCTATATTGTACTTAAAAGTAGTTTTAAGTATACTTGCTAATCGACTTCTAATTTTGGTATTGGAGTGAAGTGATCATGAATTATAAAACCTGCCCCAACAAGAAACACTATTTAAATATCCTGGGAAATGTCTAAAAACAGACAGAAGTTGGAGGAGAGACTGAAAAGCTGTAATGGAGAGAAGACCATTTTTGTGGTCCTTTAAATTCCACAGGTGCTAGGGTTGATATAGAAGGAACCAGATTAAAGAGAGGCAACATGTGGAAGTTATAAGAACTGAGCAGAGATTTCAGCTGCTGCCCACCGTAGAGAGATGACAGTGTGTGCAACATGAACCAAAGCAAGCTGTCTGTTAGGAAGAAAAATTCGGTAGTCCTTGAAGAACACAACACAATCAGGGTTGTTTCAAATATCGACAATGTGCCAATTTTAACCCAAAGTTATAAGACATGCAAAAAAACCAATCAATATAAACTGAGTCTAGGAGCCAGAACTGTGGTGCAGAAGGCTAAAGGCCCAGTCTGCAGTGCTGGCATCCCATATGGGCACCGGTTTAAGTCCTGGCTGTCCACTTCCTATCCAGCTCTCTGCTGTGGCCTGGGAAAGCAGTAGAAGATGGCCCAATGTGGGAGACCCAGAGGAGACTCCTGGCTCCTGGCTTCAGATGGGTGTAGCTCCGGCTGTTGTGGCCATCTGGGGAGTGAACTGGCAGATAGAAGACTTCTCTCTCTCTGCCTCTGCCTCTCTGTAACTCTGCCTTTCAAATAAATAATCTTTTAAAAATAATAAAAAAATAAACTGAGTCTAAATGTACTGCTGAATTTGGCAATGATCTCAAAATCCCTTACAAATACGTGGGAAGAATTAGAGAATAATATTTTCCAAAGAATTAAAGGTAAAAAGTGATCTTAATGAATAAACAGAGAATCTCAACAGTGAAATGGAAACTACAAAAGAATGGAAATGTAGAAATTACATGTAGAACACCTTAGAAATGCATTCAACAAGCTCACTTAGCGTACTGGAGATGAAACAGTCTGGGAACTTGAAGACAGAGAAATTGCCCAATCCAAAGATCAGAGAGAAAAACATTAAACAAGACGAACAAAGTGTTAGAGACCTGTGGGACAAAATCAAGAGGTCCAATATAAATGTAACTGAAGTCTCAGAAGAGGAGACAAAGAGAAAAGAATAAAAAAGATATATAAAGAAATAATAGGCCAAAAAATCACAAGTGTTGTGGAAAAGTTTAACATACAGATCCAAGAAATTCAAAGAACCCAGAGTAGGGTATATACTTAGAAGACAGTCCTAAGCCTGTCATAGCCAAACTGCGGAATGCCAAAAGATGATCCAGAAATCAGCCAGAGAAAACGGAAACACTACACCCAGGTAGAACAAGGATTCTATCAACAGTTAGCCTCTTATCAAAAACAACGGGGAATGGAAGGTACTGGAACTGTCATATTCAAAAGCTGGAAGAGAAGAAAAGCCTGTTGACCAGCTAACCTAGACTTCAAAAGTGAAGGCAAAATAAGGATTGCTTTTAGATGATAAAAACGGAGAGAATATGTCATTGGGAGATGTGAAATACAAAAGAAAGTTCTTCAGGGGAAGGGAAATAGTTGGCAAGTTGGGGATAAAGGAAGAATTAGCACAAACACAGACTAGACAGGACATACATACAACCCACACATACCACACATGCACACCACATACACACGCATCCTAGACATACCACATACACACAATTACACCCATGCATGCCACACTCTCATCACACATACACATACACTCTTTCCTCATAATTTCTTCACAGAATTACTTTAAATTACTGTTTGAAGAAAAATTGTAACACTATACACACACACACACGAGTCACATCACATAGTTTGTGGGAACGGAATTAGAATATGCATTTATTATGATGCAAAAATTTCTGAAATCCACATGTAGTTTTCCATAATACTAATTTTTCCATGATTTTTAAGTGATATTTCCTTTGAATTCAACTTTGAAAAAATTTTTGCACCAAAATAAGCTTACCTTTTAATTTCCCACAAACTCTTTGAAGTATCCTCATATACTGTTGCAAGGCCCCTCCATTTTACCTGAAGCAATTTTATGTTAATTTAAAATAGAATGGAATAGCATAAAGATACATATGGTAATTGCTAGAAGAAACACTGAAAAATAACATAAAAGGATATAGCTAGAAAACTAATGGGGGAGTTAGAATTGATGCAGACAGGGAGAAAACAAAAAACAGCAGGAAAGGAAAAAAAAAAGACGGATGAGACAAATAGAAAACAAGTAATAAAATGGCAAAAATGGCAGCCCCAAATATGACCACACCAACTGTTACATTAAGTAAAAACAAACTGAAGAGTCCAATCCAATGGCAAAGATGGTCTGGCTAGATTTAAAAAACAAAAAAGCAAGAAGTATTATATCCTGTTCGAAGAGCTGCAGTTTCTTTTTTCTTTCTTTTTTTTTTTTTTTTAAGATTTATTCATTTATTTGAGAGGCAGAGTGACAGAGATAGGGAGAGGTCTTCCATTCACTGGTTCACTCCCCAAATAGCCGTTAACACCTGGAGCTGGGCCCATCTGAAGCCAGGAGCTTCTTCTGGGTCTCCCACATGGTACAGGGACACAAGTATTTGTGAAGTAGACAGGCTAAAACCGGACCACAGGCTCATCAGATGGTGATGGCTGAACCTTGCTCACCGCAACCTCAAAGTCAGCCCAGGGGAAGTCCCGCAATGGAAAGGAGGTGCTACAGATGTGACCAGCAAGGACACTTGAAGAAGGACTATCCTTTTTCCAGGCCCCCTCCCAGGCATGTCCCCAGTGCAAAAGGATCAGCATTGGAGAAGGGACTGTCCTCTTCTCCAAAGGGAGAGGGGATCTCCCGCTCCACTTATGGCTTCCTCTGAACAGGGACGGGGCCTGGGGACCTTGAAGCCTCCTAAGGAGATTAACATCCCGTACCAAGAGCCCCGGGTGACCACTGAGGCTGCAGGTAAGCGTGCTAATTTTTTAATTGACACAGGAGTCACTTACTAGGTGCTCACTTCCCATGCTGGACCACTTTCCCTTAAGAGCTGTACTGTCGTGGGGTCGATGGGAAGCCTCGATTCCAGAGATTTACCTTACCCTTAGTACGTCAGATAGAAGATGTACTGGTTGCATACCAGTTCTTAGTTATGCAGGAGTGCCCAACTCCCTTACTTGGAAGGGACTTATTGTCGTCCCTTGGAGCCTCTTTAAGGTTAACTTCCCTGATGCTGGCAACTACTGAAACAAGTCCTATTCCAGATAATATCCCTGCTGAAATAAAGGAGAGAACAGATTCCTAAGTTTGGGATCAAGGAATTCCTGGGCGGGCCATAGGGGTCACACCCATCAAGGTTCTCTTAAAGGATAAGAATGCATTTCCTCATCACCGCCAGTACCCAGTGAAACCAGAAGCTAGAAAGGGACTCCAGCCCTTAATTAAAAAATTTCTCAAACATCGACTTTTGGTGCCTTGTCAGTCCCCCTGTAACACCCCCATCCTGCCAGCCTTAAAGCCCAATGGAGGGCCAGTGCCGCAGCTCAATAGGCTAATCCTCCACCTGTGGTGCCAGCACACCGGGTTCTAGTCCTGGTCAGGGTGCCGGATTCTGTCCCCATCACTCCTCTTCCTGTCCAGCTCTCTGCTATGGCCCGGGAGGGCAGTGGAGGATGGCCCAGGTCCTTGGGCCCTGCACCCACATGGGAGACCAGGAGAAGCACCTGGCTCTGGGCTTCGGATCAGTGCGGTGCATTGGCCGCAGTGCGCGGCCGCAGCAGCCATTGGGGAGTGAATCAACGGACAAAAGAAGACCTTTCTCTCTCTCTCTCACTGTCCACTCTGTCAAAAAAAAAAAAAAAAGCCTAATGGAGAATATAGGATGGTTCAAGACCTTAGAGTGGTTAATGAGGCAGTTGTTCCAATCCATCCCATTGTGCCAAATCCTTATACTATATCGACACAAATACCTGAGGGGACCTCTTGGTATACAGTGTTGGATGCTTTCTTTTGTATTTTATGAAGCTCAGAATCCAGTTTTTATTCGCCTTTGAATGCACTGACCCAGCCTCTGGGATAACTCAGCAGTATATATGGACTGTCCTCCCCCAAGGGTACAAGGACAGCCCTCATCTGTTTGGTAATGCACTTGCAAAAGAACTCAGGGAAGTGTAACTAAACAATGGGACGATCTCACAGTATGTGGATGATATTCTCATCTGTAGCCCCTCTAAAGAGGACTCAGATTACAAAACCATCCAGGTTTTAAACTTCCTAGCTAAACAAGGGTACAAAGTTTCTCCTGCGAAGGCCCAAATTTCTAGACAAGAGGTAGATTACCTGGGGTACATCCTAGCTCCAGGGAAACGGACCCTCTCAGTCAAAAGAAAGGAAGCTATTTTATGTATAAGGCCACCACAAAGAAGCAACTCGGCATTTTTGGGAATGGCAGGGTTCTGTAAAATATGGATCCCAGGATTAGGGTTGATAGCCAAACCCTTGTATGAGGCCTTAAAGGGCCCTGATGCAGACCCACTCTACTGGACAGGAGAGCTACAGAAGTCATTCCAAAGTAAAAAGCTTTTAACACAGCACTAGGGATTCCTAATCTGAGCAAGCCCTGTTTATAGCAGAAAAACAAGGAGTGGCTTTGGGAGTACTAACTCAAAAATTGGGTTCACTCCCACAACCAGTGGCCTACTTTTCAAAACAGATTCAGTAATGACTGGATGACCTGCATGTTTAAGGGCAGTCACCACTACTTCACTATTGGTGGAGGAAGCCACCAAACTAACCTTAAGTCAGCCTGTTGAAGTTCAAACTTCACACCAAGTGCAAGGAGTCTTAGAGATTAAAGGACACCAATGGCTGACAGGAGGGCGCCTCACAAGATATCAAGCCCTATGTTAGACTCACCTGAAATAACTCTTAAGGTGTGCCAGGTCCTCAACCCAGCGACTTTGTTGCCAGCTGACAACGCTGGAGAGTTGAACCATTCCTGTGTAGAAACTATAGAGCAAGTGTACTCTAGTAGGCCAGAACTATGAGATGAGCCCTTGGAAAATCCAGATGCCGAATGGTTTACTGATGGCAGAGCTATATGACGGAAGGAGTCAGAAAAGCAGGCTATGCCATAGTGGATCTTACTCAAATAATAGAAGCCCAAGCACTACCACACAATACTTCAGCCCAAAAGGCAGAGCTTACTTCATTGACTAGGGCTTTACAACTGGGAAAATGCCAGCAAGTTAATATACATGGATTCCAGATATGCTTTCCTTGTGTTACATGCACACGCAGCAATCTGGAAAGAGAGGGGCTTACTGACTGCAAAGAATTCCCCTGGTAAATATGGAAAAGAAATACTGGCTCTATGTCAGGCAGTACTGGATCCTTTAGAAGTGGTTTTCGCCGGCGCTGTGGCTCAATAGGCTAATCCTCCTCCTTGCGGCGCCAGCATACCAGGTTCTAGTCCCAGTCAGAGCACCGGATTCTGTCCTGGTTGCCCCTCTTCCAGGCCAGCTCTCTGCTGTGGCCAGGGAGTGCAGTGGAGGATGGCCCAAGTCCTTGGGCCCTGCACCCCATGGGAGACCAGGAGAAACACCTGGCTCCTGGCTTTGGATCAGCGCGATGAGCTGGCCGCAGCACACTGGCCGCGGCGGCCATTGGAGGGTGAACCAATGGCAAAAGGAATACCTTTCTCTCTGTCTCTCTTTCTCACTGTCCACTCTGCCTGTCAAAAATTTAAGAAAAAAAATTTTTTTTAAATAAAAAAAAGAAGTGGCTTTCATCCACTGCAAGGGACATCAGAAGGGAGATAACTATGTTAATCAGGGAAATGCATTAGCAGATAGAGCAGCAAAAAAAAGCAGCTACACAGGAGGGTTTGGAAATGGCCCTTATACCCGAGTCTGTGGAAGTGGCTAAGGAACCTCACTATACGGAGCCCAAGAATGAATAAGCCCAACAGCAGGGCTATACTAAAAACGCAAATGGATGGTGGATGTGAAATCATAGAGTTATGCTCCCAATGGCCACTCAATGGAAAATTTTTGAGGAGATACACAACTCTACCCATTTGGGAAGAGACACTTTAATACAACTAGTCTCCCGAGCTTTTGGAGGAAAAGAACTAAATACTATCATAAAGGAAGCAACTCGCTCTTGCCCAGTATGCTTACAAAATAACCCTGGCCACGTAAGGCCACCTCCCCTGTTGACTCCTGTGCAGAGGAGGGGAACATACCCAGTGAAGACTGGCAGGTTGATTTTACCAATATGTCCCCAACAAACAATTATAGGTACCTTCTAGTCTTTATTGATACTTTTACAAGATGGATAGAAGCCTTTCTGACTGAAATGGAGAAAGCAGACGAGGTATCTAAGGCCTTGTTGAGAGACATCGTGCCATGCTTTGGACTCCCATGGTCTCTCCAGAGTGACAATGGACCTTCATTTATATCTAAAATAACCCAGCAGGTAGCCACTGCTCTAGAAATTTCTTACCATCTCCATACTTCTTGGAGGTCTCAGTCACTAGGTAAAGTTGAAAAGGCTAATCATACCCTTAAAAGAATTCTGGCCAAGCTTTGCCAGGAGACCTCAGAAACCTGGCTCAAACTGTTGCCAATTACTCTTCTCAGGATGAGAATAGCGCCTAAAACTGCCTTAAAGCTTAGCCCCTATCAGATGCTCTACGGAAGGCCTTTCCTCACCTCGGACATCCTCTTTGATTCAGAGGTGCAAGATCAAATAAAGTACATTATCAACTTAGGCCAGATACAAAAGGCTCTGGTAAAGTATGGCAACAAGTTCCTTCTGGCGCCAGACCCTGAGGCTCATGAGCAGCCTATCTCCCCAGGAGACTTGGTCTTATTAAAGACCTGGAAGTAAGGGTCTCCCTCAGACCAGTTACAGCCCCAGTGGAAGGGGCCCTACCAAGTACTGCTGAGCATGCCTCCTTCAGTAAAATTACAGGGAATTCCAAGCTGGGTACATTTATCAATAATTAAACCTCTACCTCTTGAGTCTCCACAGGTGGATCCAACAGATACATCTGCTTATTCCTGTGAGCCAACTGAAGATCTAAAATATCTCTTCAAGGCCGGTGCCATGGCTCACTAGGCTAATCCTCCACCTGCAGCGCCGGCACACCAGGTTCTAGTCCCAGTCGGGGTGCCAGATTCTATCCCTGTTGCTCCTCTTCCAGTCCAGCTCTCTGCTGTGACCTGGGAGTGCAGTGGAGGATGGCCCAGGTGCTTGGGTCCTGCACTTGCATGGGAGACCAAGAGAAACACCTCGCTCCTGGCTTCGAATCAGCGAGGTGCGCTGGCCGCAGCACGCCAGCTGCAGCGGCCATTGTGGGGTGAACCAACAGAAAAGGAAGACCTTTCTCGCTGTCTCTATCACTGTCCACTCTGCCTGTCAAAAAATAAATAATAAAAATGCCTCTTCAAAAGGCAGAAAGATAAGTAGAACTCTTGTCCTAGCCACATCGAAATGTTGCAATTCAGTGTCCACCTGATGTACATACCTCTTTAGATTCTTTCTGGATGCTATTATTGGCAGAAGGACTCCTTAGTGGGTTCCTCAGCGGTAAAGAGGGACAGCCCAGAAGAGTTTTACGAAACCGACTTTAAGAATCTGACCTTAGCTCTGGGTAATTTGGCCTACACTTCAGGATGGCTTCTACAGCAAGCTCTGATTTCAGTAGACTCCCTGTCCGGGGTAGTTATGGACAATAGACAGGCCCTAGAGTTCATGTTAATAGAACAAGGGGGCATGTGTGCAGTGCTCAACAGGATCTGCCACCTTTACTCAAATAATAGTATGTTCACAGAAAAGGACATCAAAGCCCTCCATGCTCAAGTTAAATGGTTTTACAGTTTGCATATGGGTAATCTCTCACTACCTACTGTCTGAGAGGTGGCTAGACATGTTTTTTTCCATTTTAAGGGGCACACCAGTTGCACTTGGGGTTATTCCAATCTTGCTCATGGTGATTTACAAACTTATAAGTTTCAAAACCCAGCAACTTCTGAGAATAATGATGACCATGCAGGGGACACAGATGATGGTGGTGACTGAAAGAGCTCCAGCTCGTGAAATGAACTCATTAGATGAGATAGGCAGAGACTTCCGGACCAAGAACAGGAAGGGTCTGCACCCCTAAGAAGCAGGAAGCAGCTACAGAAGATGGTGGTTCGACACCCATCAACATCCCCTTAAGATTACGATCTGGAGTCTCTGAGGGGGAATGAAGTAGACAGGCTAAAACTGATTAGGTTTATGAACTGCAAGACCACGCCTTTGCCCCACCCTTGTGTGACCTCACACCCTACCTGATACCCTCACCATTCCCCCGTGTGACATCATGCTCTACCTGACCATACCTGAGCACCCACCTGCCCACAAGCCACTCCCCTGTGAAAAATATATAAAAGGCAAGGAGCAGCTCTGCTTTGCTGCTGGTGATGAGTGGTAGGTAGCAGCTCAAGGCGCTTGCTGCACGTGGCTTTTGGCCTGCTCTCTGCTTGGTATGGATGCTACCCTAGTTTCCAGATTGTCCTCTCTTTAAACTGAACTAAAGCCCTCACTTTCCTATGCACTTTTCACACTAATGTACCATGTACTTCATTTATGGATGTTGGTACTTAGAATTCTTCTCTAAATATTAGGCAAGAACCCTCTCAGGCTTATTAATATTTGGGATTTATTAATAAGCATACAGTGATATCATATGGCACCCCAAATTCCAGTAGCATATGTGGCATCCCAGATGGCACTTCTGGGGAACTTTAAGAGACCACATTTTCATATAGATTTTAGGGGGTCATTCCCGATATCATTTGGGCCATCCTCCACTGCTTTCCCAGGCCATTAGCAGGGAGCTGGATCAGAAGTGGAGCAGCCAAGACTTGAACCAGCACCCATATGGGATGCTGGTGCTGCAAGCAGAGGCTTAACCTATTCTGCTACAGTGCCAGCCCTGAGATGCAGTTTCAATACAGAGACACAATGAATTTAAAATAAAAATATGAGAAAAGATAGCTCGAGTAAATATTAGCCCTAAGGAGGCTGGCATACACATTAGACGAGAAATGTTACTAGAAAAAGAGGAATATTTCATCATGGTAAAAACGGCAAGGGATCAGGAAGCTCTAACAACTGTAAACACACACACATCTAATAACAGAATTTCAGAAACACAGGAAGTAATGACATTTGATCCCTATCTCACTCCATACTAAAAAACTGCCCTCAGAATAGACACTGGACCCTAAATGTGAAATGAAAATCTTTAAACTTCTAAAGAAAACAATGAAGAAAATATTTGTGATTTTTGGCATGGATTCATTAGGTGCAACATCAGAAACACAATCCATACAAGAAAAAATTCACAAGCTAACTTCATCAAAACTAAAAACTTCCCTTTGAAAGACAATTTTAAGAGAGTGAAAACATAAACCACAAACTGGGAGAAAAGCTATGCAAATTACATACCTGGTACCGAGCTTCAATCCATATTAATACAGAATGCTAGAAGATGAAAGGGATAAGGGAAGGGCTAGAAAGAGGTTGGATAATGGGCACCAGAGAAGCTCACAGTGGGGTGAGTATAGTTTGCAACATCCTATTATACATTTTATGAACAAACGGAAGAGCTAGAAGGTTACAGAATTAAGACAAGCAGAGGGAAATGTTAACAATTAGATTTGATCAGTACACATTGTGTGCATTTGTTGAAATTTCACACTGTACTCCATAGATGTGCGTAAGTACTACATGGTAAGCAAACTTTTTAAAAATGTGTTTAAAGAGTGGTTGGGATTGTGGTACAGTAGGTAAAGCCAGTGCTTGTGATGCCAGCATCCATTAGGGACACTGGTTCAAGTCCTGACTGTTCCACTTCTGATCCAGCTCCCTGCTAATGCACCTGAGAAATCAGCAGAAGATGGCTCAAGTCCTTGGGCCCCTGCACCCACGTGAGAAACCCAAATAAAGCTACTGGCTCCTGGCTTCGGCCTGGACCAGCCTGGCCATTGTGGCCATTTGGGGAGTAAACCACTGGAAGGGAGAGATCTCTCTCTTTCTCTCTCTCTGTACTCTACCTTTCAAATAAGTTTAAAATCTTTAAAATAAAAAGTTCAGTAATAGTAGCTGAATAAACAAATTATGCTGCATCATATAATGGAATATTTACTACCCAACAATAAACAGGAATGAATTATTGATAATCCCAACATAGATAATATCAAAGTAATTATGTTCGATTAAAGAATCCAAACTAAAAAGGAGTATATACAGTGTGATTCTATTTATACAAATACAAATTAATCTATAGTGACAGGAGAATTTCAGTGTTTGCTGAGGAGAAGAGATGTATTACCAAAGAGAATAATGAGACTTCTGGAAGGCAATGGATATGGTTTATAATGGTAATGAACATATCCATTGCCTTGACGGTGTTTGTCCGTGATCATGGTTTCACTGGTGGTGACATGTGTCAAAACTCATCAAAATTTAGACCTTAAACATGCAGTCTGTTTTATGATGGTACTTTAAAAACTTGTGTGGGAAATTGGAATTAAAAATTAAGATTACTTTCAGCACAAAAAATTTGAAATCTATAGTTTTTTCATAATAGTTCCACAAACTTTAAGTACACTGGTATATGTCAATTATACCTCAATAAGCCTAATTAAAAAAAGAAATGAATCTAGGTTGAAAATTAACAAAAAAATGGATGCAAACACAAACACACCAAATAAAAAAGGACAGAACTAAAGGGAGAAAAAGACAAATCCAACAATCATAGCTGTGCATTTTAGCACACTTGTCTTTGTACTTAATAAGACACACAGAACTAGTAAGAAAGAATAAAAATAAAAGCTTGGATGATGATCTTAATCCAGTTGACATTTATACACTACACCCAGCAACAATCACAGAAAATTCTTTGCTCAGTCAGGGAAATTGTTAATCACTGATCAGGGTCGGATGGGGACAGAGGAGAGAACTGGCATGTCTGGAATAGCTCCTAATCCACAGAAAGGGCCTGGCACAAAACATCATTAGATCCTCAGGCAAACCTATGAGTTATTATCCTCATTTTAAAGATGCCAAAAAGAGATTCAAGGTGTTAAAGGAACTTTCCAAGACTACACAACATTGATGGGATTCAAACTAAACATTTCAGTTGTTACCAGGAATGAGACGACATACACAAAAATCACTTATTCAGAAAAAATCCACAATGCTTGATGTTATTGATAGATGTTCCTCCCCAGAAAAGCTCACAATCCAGCTAAAATAGGACAAAATCCAAATCTCGATCAAGATGACAAAGTCAGTTCACAATTCCATGCATCATCCTCTGTTCAAACACAAAATATCAAGTGAGGAAAAAATGCGCGCACACACACACACACACACACACACACATATATATATATATATATATATATGATGCTAAAAAATAAAAGCCTGGGCTGGTGCCATGGCTCACTAGGCTAATCCTCCGCCTGCAGAGCCGGTACCCCAGGTTCTAGTCCCAGTTGGGGCACTGGATTCTGTCCCGGTTACTCCTCTTCCAGTCCAGCTCTCTACTGTGGCCCGGGAATGCAATGGAGAATGGCCCAGGTCCTTGGGCCCTGCACCTGGCTCCTGCCTTCAGATCAGCACAGCGCGCCGGCCACAACACGCTAGCCGTAATGGCCACTTTGGGGGGTGAACCAATGGAAAAAGGAAGACCTTTCTCTCTGTGTCTCTCTCATGTCTAACTCTGCCTGTCAAAAATAAAAAATAAAAAATAAATAAAAAATAAAAGCCTGTCCATAGCTGAACTACAAAAATATATGATCTGGTCTGGCTCCCATTCTGGACTCTTGGTCTAGAAGCAAGCGCCAGCATCAGTAAAAAGCAAGAGTACTCTGTGGGGGCCCACACTGTGGCTTAGTGGGAAAAGCCACTGCCTGCAGTGCCAGCATCCCATATGAGCACTGGTTCAAGTCCCAGCTGCTCCACTTCTGATCCAGCTCTCAGCTATGGCCTGGGAAAGTAGTGGAAGATGGTCTAAGTCCTTGGGCCTCTGCGCCCACATGAGAGACCTGGAGGAAGCTCCTGGCTTCAAATCAGCGCAGCTCCAGCCATTGCAGTCACTTGGGGAGTGAACCAGCAGATGCAAGACCTCTCTCTCCCTACCTCTGCCTCTCTGTAACTCCGCCTTTCAAAGGAATAAATAAATCTTAAAAAAAAAAAAATAAAAGTACTCCCTGGAAGAAAGAAACAGAACCAAGCTGAGCCAGAGCTGGAACTCCCCCACTCCCCATGAAAGCAGACTGCAAGTCAGAAGAATGGACGCAGTGATTTTCTTTTCTTTTTTTAAAGACTATTTATTTGAAAGAGGAGAGAGAGAGAGAGAGCGAGCGAGTGAGCGAGCGAGCCATAATGGCCAGGAGCGAGGCTTTTCTGAAACCAGGAGCTCTCTTCAGGTCTCCCACATGGGTGGCAGGGACCCAAGGACATCGGTCATCTTCCGCTGCTTTGCCAGGCATTTTAGCAGGGAGCTGGATTGGAAGAGGAGCAGCAGAGACTTGAATTGCCACCCATATGGGAATCTGGCATTGCAGGCCATGGCTTTACCAGCTATACCAAAGCGCCAGCCCAACAACTAATTTCTACACAATGGAGGTGCAGGCATTTGGTCTACCAGTCAAGTGGCCACAGGGACATTTGTGTCTGATGTCTGGTTCCACTCCCAATTCTAGATTCTTGATAATGCAGACCCTGGGAGGTAGCAGTGCTGGCTCCAATAGTTGCGTTCCTGCTATCTACATGGAGAACTGGATTGAGTTCCTAGCTCCTGGCCCAGGGCCTTTACAAGCCTTTGGAGAGTAAAACCAACAGGTGTGAGCGCTCTCTGCCCTTCTCTGCCCCTCCTCAACCCATCAAATAAAGAAATCAAAATTTTAAAAGGAAAAGTGTAGAGAAGTTTCAAATTTTGGTCATGCTGAGATAAAATTTTGGTTTTAGGACATGAGGTTTTGAGAAATCGTAGATACAAGCCAGCCAGGCAGTCCATATCAGTTTAATCACAGAATATAATCTCAGACTACTGTAGTTTTAAGGCAGATCTGTGCCACAGTGAGTGTCATAACTAGGATCCTAACTGCCAGAATCTATGAACTTGTAACCAGAAACAATGCCTTTCTTACTTGCAGGCATCATAATATGCTATCAAAATATAGAAATGGGGAGAGGGGAAGGACAGAAAGCTCTTCTGTATTTTTATTTGTTTCAAAAGAAGTGTTAGTATGTGAAGAGAAACTATCTACAGAGCAGTGGAAACATGGGATTTTAAGACTCCAATTTTGCAAAGTCATTTCTCTTGTTTTAAAGTAAGCTATACAATGAGAGGAGTTTGAAACCATTTCCCCTGTTTTCAACACTTTTCTTGGTGCAACTATTCTGCCCCCTCTGGAATAACCTTTCAAGGATCTGAAAGCTAACTTTAATATCTTCTTTATTATTTAATAAAAATCTAGAAATGACATAACAAGTGCATTTTCCTTATATCTACTACCTAATACTCAGATTCTGATATTTCTTCATTCTTAAAAAGATGTAAACATCACAGACTCAACAGCGTTCCCCTGTATATATCCTTCTCCCTTCCTGACTCCCCACATCATAACCTTCCCAGAAGCAAAATCAATAACCTGAATTTGTTCTAATTCCCATGGTTTTTTTTTTTTTAAGATTTATTTATTTATTTGAAAGAGTTACACAGAAGGAGAGAAAGGTCTTCCATTCCCTGGTTCACTCCCCAATTGGCCACAAACAGCGGAGCTGCGCTGATCCGAAGCTAGGAGCTTCTTCAGGGCCTCCCGCGCGCGTGCAGGGGTCTAAGGACTTGGACCATCTTCTACTGCTTTCCCAGGCCATAGCAGAGAGCCGGATTGGAAGTGGAGCAGCCGGGTCTCGAACCGGTGCCCATATGGGATTCTGGCACTGCAGGCAGAGGCTTTACCCACTACACCACAGTACCAGCAGCCCCATCATGTTTTATGCTGTGATTACATACTGTGAATTCATATTCCAATGTTTGTCAATACCAGTGGATATTTAGGTTGTTTCCATGTTTTTGCTATTTCAGATGATGTGTCAGCAAACACTTTTATTTATGTCTCCTTATGCACATGTACAAAGTTTCCCTGGAATACATACCCAGAAACAGAACTAGCTAGCATATGGGTTATGCATACCTGCAGATTGTCCACATGTTGCTCTTCTAACTTGGTGTACAAGAGTTCCCATTTCCCTGATGCCTAAAACTTGTAGTGGTGGAGCTGGTGTTATGGTGTAGTGGGCAAAGCCACAGCCTGCAACTCCAGCATGCCATATGGGCATCAACTCATGTCCCTGCTGATCTACTTCAACTTCCTGCTAATGGCCTGGGAAAAGCAGTGGAAGATGGACCAAGTGTTTCCGCCCCTGCCACCCATGTGGGAGACCTGGAAGAAGCTCCTGGTTCCTGGTTTTGGCCTGGCCTAGCCTGAGCAAAACCAGTGGACCAACGATTCATTCTCTCTCTCTCTCTTTCTCTCTCTCTCTGTGTGTGTGTGTGTGTGTGTGTGTTCCTCTAACTCTTTCAAGTAAAAATAAATAGAAATGAATAAAACTTGTTATGGTTAGGCTTCTGGCCATTAGGCTTTCTCTGTATATTTCCTCCCAACTCTTTTGCCCATTTTTCTGTTGAATTATCTTCTTATTGATTTATAGGCTATCTAAAACATGCACTCTTAGATTAGGCCAGAAATAGAATCTATGAACTTGGATCAGATCATCCTGGCCCCTGGTGGAACTACTTTCAGAGCTGTCTCTTGAAATCATAACCTCACTTTTGTGAAAAAAATTTAGAGAAACTGCTACATGAAATCTATTACTACATTTACCACAACAGCAATAAAAGGCTCATCCACTACTCAATGCTTCCTACAAGAAGCTAAGGAGCAGGGACTGGCACATCCAATTAAGCATCCCATATTGGAGTGCCAGTTGGAGTACTGGCTACTCTGCTTCTGATCCAGCTCTTTACTAATGCACCTGGGAAAGCACCTGAAGATGCCTAATTAGGGCCCTGCCACCACATGAGAGACTTGGATGGGGTTCTTGGCTCCTGGCTTCAGCACAGCCTAGCCCTGGCTGTTGAGCCATCTGGGTAATGAACGAGCAAATAGATCAGTCTTCTGTCCCTCTTGGCTGCTTTACCTTTTAAATAAATAAATAAATCTTTTTTAAGAAAAAGGAAGCCAAGGGTTAGAAAATAATTTTTTTGAGTAACAGGTATATTTTGTTCTCTTCAACTGGACCCACCATGATTTTATTTTCATTTTGGTTGCCAGGAAGCTGAGAGTCAATTAGTGGTTGGATTATAACAACTATATAGACCCTGACGGTTTATGCTTTAGGTATTATTTCCCCCCTGGTCTGAAACAACACATTCCATGTCATATTTTCAATTGTTGCCAGTTTCTTATTTTCTACTCCAACCTTACCCTTTTATTTGTGCAATGTTTTATGTTCTGAAAACCACTTAAATCCTTTGTGGAATGAGGTGGCATAAATTAATAAACATGTAATCCTATTATTACTATAGTTTAATCTTTGGGTTAATAATAAGATTAATGGCCTATAGTGAGAAACTAGTGGAGAAGAAAACTTTTGCATGAAGTTCTTACAAGATATTGAAAAATATTCTCCAATATGGAGAACAAGTAATCAACTATTCTTCTTCACTTGAACATCATTTCTTCTAAGACTCTATGACTTGAGTTTAAATTCTGAACCATAAAAAAAAAATACTTTCTAATTAGATCCTGTTCCAACACCCATTTTCTCTACAGCCATTTCTCTGTACCTCCTCTCACCTACGTAGGAACCACGTGGTGGAAGCTAGATTAAGAATTAAAAATCATTACCAATAACAACAGGAACACATACCAAAAAAAAAAAAAAAAGAAGCACTCAATAAACTATTTATAGGGAGAAAGGAAAACTATTGATTATCTGCCATGTGGCAGATGATATGTAGGGCACATTACATAAGAGTACTTCAGGCCGGCGCCGTGGCTCAACAGGCTATCCTCCTCCTTGCGGCACCGGCACCCCGGGTTCTAGTCCCGGTCAGGGTGCCAGATTCTGTCCCGGTTGCCCCCCTTCCAGGCCAGCCCTCTGCTGTGGCCCGGGAGTGCAGTGGAGGATGGCCCAGGTCTTTGGGCCCTGCACCCCATGGGAGACCAGGAGAAGCACCTGGCTCCTGCCATCAGATCAGCACGCTGGCCACGGCGGCCACTGGAGGGTGAACCAACGGCAAAGGAAGACCTTTCTGTCTCTCTCTCTCACTGTCCACTCTGCCTGTCAAAAATAAATAAAAATAAAAAGAGTACTTCAGAAAGTCTGTGGAAAATGAAATTATCCTGGATCAAAAAAAAAAAAAAAAAAGTTAAAGCTCACATATACAAGGGTCTCTTTTTCAAAAAGTTCATGAAAGTTCCAGGGTTGTGGCTCAGCAGGTAAAGCTACCAAAAATGCTGGCACCCCATGCCAGAGCACTGGTTCTAGTTCTGGCTGTTCCACTTCTGATCCAGCTCTCTGCCGATAATGTGCCTGGGAAGACAGTGGAAAATTCTCTCTCTCTTCCTCTCCCTCTTTGCCTTAATAAATAAATAAATAAATATCAAATCTCTAAAAAACATGAAAAATGAGTATTATGGGAAAAATATGCATGGATTTCAAAAGTTTTCCACCAAAAGATAAACTTATCCTTTAATTCTACTTTTCCACAAACTTTTTGAAGCCAGTTGTGTATACTATTTCATTCAATATTTTAATTAAGCCCAGTTGAAGTAACCAAAGCTCAGAGTTTAAATGATTTACCTACTTTAGCCATTTCAGTAGAAGCTTCTAGATTTACACCCCAGACTGGCCCAAAACCCTGCTATCCGTTCTATCACCCCTTTTAAACAACCTTTGAACCTCTCGTCAGTGCACCTGATCTGAGGAACCTTTAAAAGGTGAGAGAATAATTTAGTGATTTTTTCAGCAGAATTAAGGGCCCAACAAGACTACTTAAAATGCCTTTCTTTGGAGGCATTGACAATCAGCGCCACTCACTGTCACTGATCCAAAGTTCCTGATCTGTGCATCATTTTTACACACACAAAGATCTTATCTCTAAATCCAAGTCTCTCAAATGTCACCATCATGTCTTATATGTGGTTCTCCCTCTTCTTTTCTTCTTATCACAGTAGATATACAAAAAGTCTCAAATGAATGGAGACACTCAATCTTTGAAGGGAAGCTACTGTTGGATATGAAATACCTAACCTCTACCTTTCTCAAAGAGGACTGGACACAAATCTACCTCCTCTGTCCATAGTAAGGCATTCCCTTCCTGCCATAATTTAGGTATTAGATTGCATGCCAAATGTTCCCCAAAGGCCTGTGTCCCCAAAGTCTTATGTTAATGGTACTAAGAGGGTAGAAACTGGATCTAATTAAGGAGTTCAAAGGGAGAACCTTTGGGACGTGATTAGATTGGATTAGGTTGTGGCATGGAGCTCCCATTATCGAATCAAGGGAGCTTTATAAGGAGAGACATAGACACAAGCACTTCTGCTGGCCATACGATGCTCTGCCAGCAACCATGCCTTAACTGAAGGCTGAACAAATGTGGCGGGCCCCATCTGGATTGTGAACCTCCAAAACTGAGAACCAGAATAAATCTCTTTCCTTCATACATATCTTCATTTACCCAAAGAACATTTATTGAGTCAGACTCTGCTGGGCTCTGGGGATGCTGGGTCCTTAATCTCAAGAAGCTCTTATTCAAAACAGACAAGGACAGAGCCACAAACAGTTTGATGACTGATTATAGTATACACTGCATAGTAGAGGCCCAAGTCTGGCAGGAAAGGGGCAGTGAGCCACTCTTTTCTCAAGCTAACACCTAACCTGTCTTGAAGGTTGAATAGGCTTTAATCAGGCAAGGGCTGGGGGAAAGAGGCAGAAACTCACTGTGTAAAGGAACAGGAGTGTAAAAGTCATATCTGCAAGAGGCTCCTTAAAGAGGCATCCAGAATCATTAGATCTTTAAGAGTCCTCATTGTCTTAACCTGGGAGTTAGATGATTAAATGACATTGGATGCTTCACTGTAGCAACCATCTGGATGGTACACTATTGGAAGAGCACACTAGAAGACCGCTGCAGGTAACAAATGACAATGGGCTGCACTCAGACATAGCAGCAAGGTAGGCAAGGACCTGAGAGATGCAAGCTCTGGAATCAACACACTTATGACTCACCAGATGTAAAAAGATGGCAGGAGTGATAGGCCAACCCTTAAGAGAGCTGGCTAGGTGACAAAGTGAGAGGAGAGCCAAGGTAAAGTCTTAGTAAAGAAAATCAACAGGCTTGGGGGTGGGGGGAGGATAAAGAGAAAGATGATAAGTTTATTTACAACTGAAAGTGAGGGGCTAGCATGGCACAGCAGGTTGAACAGCCACTTGCAACACCAGCATCCCCTATCATAGCCCTGGTTAAAATCCCAACTGCTCCACTTCTGATCCGTTCCCTGCTAATGTGTCTGGGAAAGTGACAAAATGGCCCAAGTATTTGGGTCCCTGCCACCCACACAGGAGACCCAGAGGGAGTTCCTGGCTTCTGGCTTGGGCCTGGCCCAGCCCTAGCTGTTGTGGCCATTGGTAAGTGAACCAGTGGATGGAAGATTCTCTCTTCTCTCTCAAACACTCTGCCATTTAAGTAAATACATCTTTTTTTTTTTTTTGAAAAATGAAAGTGGGGCATACATTTGGTGCAGATTAGATCTTGCTTGGGACAGCCTTGTCCCTTATTGGTGTACCTGGGTTCAAGTCCTTGTTCTACTTCCAATCCAGCTTCCTGCTTATGTACACTCTGGGAGGCAGCAGGTAATGGCTCAAGTGGTTAGGTCCTTGCCACCCAGGTTGGAGACCCGGACTGAGTTCCAAGCTCCTGGCTTCAGCCTGGCACAATTCTGGCTGTTACAGGCATTTGGGAAGTGAAACAACAGATAAAAGATCTCTCTCCACCTTTCAAGTAAAATGAAAAGAAATAAATTTTTTGGCTGGCGCCACAGCTCACTAGGCTAATCCTCCACCTGCAGCACCGGCACCCCAGATTCTAGTCCAGGTTGGGGCACTGGTTCTGCCTGGTTGCTCCTCTGCCAGTCCAGCTCTCTGCTGTGGCCCGGGAGGGCAGTGGAGGATGGCCCCGGTCCTTGGGCCCTGCACCCGCGTGGGAGACCAGGAGGAAACACCTGGCTCCTGGCTTTGGATCGGCACAAGCGTGCCGGCTGCAACGCGCCGGCCGTAGTGGCCACTTGGGGGCTGAACCAATGGAAAAAGGAAGATATCTCTCTCTCTCTCTCTCTCTCTCTCTAACTCTGCCTGCCAAAAAAATAAATAAGTAAATTTTTTATATTTTTAAATGAAAGCAACTTACTCAATATAAATATAAGGCAAATTTATTTTCCCAAAGAGAAGCAAAAGTTACTTTATATTCAATTATCCTTTAAAAGTTTCTCACATCATGTGGAACTTACTGGACTTTTGTATTTTGAACAAGTATCAGTTGGGAAGACAAGTGAGCCCTAACCTACCTAAATTATTGCTGGTTTGGAGGCTACCAAGAGATCACCCGATGGATGGAATTTGTTCAAAAATGGCAAAAAAGTTTTAACATGCTTAAAATTTTCCTGTGAGCATCACTCACATTTGCAAATTTGGATATTACCAATTTCAAAAAGTAACACAATGAGTGAGCCGTTATGTTGTAGAGAACACAAACATGCACCCCCTGAAATCACAAAACAACTGTCCCATTAATGTGTGAGCAGACACGCCTCAGGGGACCTCCCACAGTCCTTGACCTTCCATCTACCCAGGGACTTCCCCATAGAGTCAGCCCGGGACTGTCTCCGCCCACTCAGCGCCCAACAACCTCTGGAGAAGAGGATTATCTGACTGGTGCCAAATGCCAGGAACTGAGCTGTTTGGTCTGCTCCTTCAGGGCCTCACTTGCATTTAATACTGGTCTGTCATCAGGAGCTCCCAACCTTCTGATTATCCGTGAAATAAGTTTATGGGACAGAGCCAGTTGCAACTGCCACACCAGCCTCCATTCTTTAAATGCAGAGTAGGTTTAAGATGGTCACAGATGATGACAATGAAAACATATTGTTGTGTATGTGTGTGAGAGAGAGAAACAGTGTGGTGGGAGGTGGTCCCTCGGCTTGTTGTGGCTGGTGACCTCCCTCTTCCGGTCCTGTTGCAGTGACCCTGAGCTGTAGGCAGTGAGTGATGATGAGAATGAGGTGGAGAGCAATGAAGAGCAGCTGACAGTCGGGCTCATCATGATGCACTGGAACCAAAGTGCAGGGACCACACCAAAGACAGCTTTCACAGTTTGAGGGACTTGGGCCCACCCCTCCAAGGAAAGAATGCATCCCAGGCCCACATCCTAGACAAAGTCAGAGTGTATCCAGTATATGCAAAGGAAAAACCACACATGCCAGTGAGACACCGATGCCCTCAGGCAGCAGGATGTTCTTCTGCAGCAGGGAGACGGTGAGGCCGGAAGCCCAAGTGCAGACCAGCTACCCTCCTCAGACAACAGCCTCTGCACCAGCACCAAGGGCAGCACCGTCTCAGCTACGGCTGGGCAGAGTCGGAGCCTGAAGAGCTCCGAAGCTGGAGGAGGCTCCCAGGGGAGGCCAGCTAAGCTGCACCAGAGGGGCCAGCAACACGAACTGTCCCTCTCCCCTCACCTTAGCCTCCTTCGTTTGTCAGTAGAACCCTCAGAACCACTTAAGAGATGATTTTTCTGTTTCTGTTTTTTCTTAATTTTTATTTTTACAGAGAAGCTCTTGGACAACAGTTCTCATCCTCCTTCCCCATTCCCACTACTTTTTTTTTTTTTTTTTGACAGGCAGAGTGGTCAGTGAGAGAGAGAGACAGAGAGAAAGGTCTTCCTTTGCCGTTGATTCACCCCTCCAGTGGCCACCACGGCCAGCACGCTGCAGCCGGCTCATCGCGCTGATCCGATGGCAGGAGCCAGGTGCTTCTCCTGGTCTCCCATGGGGTGCAGGGCCCAAGCACCTGGGCCATCCTCCACTGCACTCCCGGGCCATAGCAGAGAGCTGGCCTGGAAGAGGGGCAACCGGGACAGAATCCGGTGCCCCGACCGGGACTAGAACCCGGTGTGCCAGCGCAGCAAGGCAGAGGATTAGCCTATTGAGCCGCGGTGCCAGCCATTTCCACTACTTTTTAAGAAATGTATTCCTTTCAGGGATTCCCTGTCCCCATCAGGAGCTTTCAAACCAAAGCAGCCCAACTTGGCAGCATTTTCTGTGGAGGACACATAGTGTCCCACCCGCCTGGCCTCTCCACCAGGTCTCCCACACAGGTTTTGTCAATCTGTGAACTGCTCTACATTGAGAAGATGGGCAACTTGGAATAATCCCAATTACTCCACTCCTTTTTAAGGATTTTTTTTCTAAAGTTATTTATCACTCCTATAGAGAGACCTGATCCTTGAAGAAGTCTGTGGCATACAAAAGAGGGGACAGATTCACAGAGCAGTCTTTCGGCGTGCTTCATTCTCGCCTCTCAGCTGTTCCAGCCTACAGTGCAGGGCACATGACACTCTTGTGGTATGTATGGGAGCCAGCAACAGTGAATGCACCACCAGCGAGTGGTAAGGGTGGTTATTTGGGTGAAGGGACGGGGAAGGTAAGGTGGGGTAGAGGTTTTGTACTGAGGGCCAGTGATAATGTTTGGTTTTTTTTTTTTTTTTTTTTTTGACAGGCAGAGTGGACAGTGAGAGAGAGAGACAGAGAGAAAGGTCTTCCTTTGCCGTTGGTTCACCCTCCAATGGCTGCTGCGGCCGCCACGCTGCGGCCAGCGCACCATGCTGATATGAAGGCAGGAGCCAGGTGCTTCTCCTGGTCTCCCATGGGGTGCAGGGCCCAAACACTTGAGCCATCCTCCACTGCACTCCCGGGCCACAGCAGAGAGCTGGCCTGGAAGAGGGGCAACCGGGACAGAATCCGGTGCCCCGACCGGGACTAGAACCCAGCGTGCTGGCTCCACAAGGCGGAATATTAGCCTATTGAGCCTTGGCACCAGCAATAATGTCTTGATATTTATTTCCTGCTACTGATATTTGAATCTGAGCGAACTGTCCCTACTTCTGATGTCATTATTGCAAAGCGACAGATTCATAAAGTAATGATCAAAGATATATAGCCAATTGATTTTGCATTTAAATGCCAAGCGCAATTTACCTGGTATTAAACCTGCATCGTAGTGGAGACCCTGCCCCAACTCTGGGCCTCCTCCCTCTCCTCCTGTCCTGGAACCTATCTCTACTGTGTGATCCAGCCCTGGTTCTGGCTGCAGTCAGCAGATCCCAGTGAAGGGTTTTGTTTGTTGAGGTCGTATTTCTTTGTCTTGTTTCTACTCTATTCCTGGCATTTGCTGATTTCTAGTGTATACTCTGTAATCTCAGTCCATGTTTGATTCCATTCCATGGAAATACAAAGTATGTTGTACATACTGCCCCACAGTTGTCTTACAAGTTAAGGATTTCCCCTTTCACTAAAAGACCATAAATACAAACTTTCTTCTTCTTTTTAAAAGATTTATTTTATTTGAAAGGCAAAGGCAGAGAGAGAAAACTTTATTCTAAAAAAAAAAAAAGAAGAAGAAAACATACTGCATGCTAGACACTCCTTTGTATATATTAAGGTGTTAGTCCATTGCATGCTTCTACAACAGAATAGGAGAGATTGGGTAATTAATAATATATTAACTATTTTCCACAGTTCTGGAGACTGGCAAGTCTAAGATTATGGAGCTGGCCTCTGATGAGGGCCTGTCTGCTGCATCCTCATATGACATTAGTCATCACACGGTGAAGGGAGAAAGAAGAGAGAAGGGGGATTATCTCTTTTTTTTTTAAATAAGGAACCCACTCCCTTAATAACGGCCCCAATCCATTCGCATGAACCTCATCACTCCTAAAGATCCCACCTCTCAAAACTTTTCCCTTGGGGATCAAGTTTCCAGCACATGAATTTGGGGGACACATTCAAAGCACAGCACTGATACTTAATAGCTATAGCAATACTATGTGATACTCAGTTGAGGAAACCAAGGCACTGAGAGGAAGAGACAAAGAAAAGTCTTCCATCCACTGGTTCACCCAAAAAGGCCTCAATGGCCAGAGTTGGGCTGATCTGAAACCAGGAGCTAGGAGCTTCTTCCAGGTCCCCTGGGCCATCTTCTGTTGCTTTCCCAGGCCATAGGCAAAGAGCTGG
This sequence comes from Sylvilagus floridanus, assembly GCA_949820135.1. Taxonomy (NCBI): domain Eukaryota; kingdom Metazoa; phylum Chordata; class Mammalia; order Lagomorpha; family Leporidae; genus Sylvilagus; species Sylvilagus floridanus. The sequence continues at coordinate 58,645,972 of OX463227.1, forward strand.
ATCATAGAGGAGCAACCAGGACACAAATCGGCGTTCATGTGAGATCCAGCCCTCAGGAGGACACTTAGCATACTATACCATGGTGCCAACCCTCACACTGAAATTTTAAAACTTGCTCAGAGCCGGCGCCGCGGCTCAATAGGCTAATCCTCCACCTGCAGCGCAGGCACACCAGGTTCTAGTCCCAGTCAGGGCACCGGATTCTGTCCTGGTTGCCCCTCTTCCAGGCCAGCTCTCTGCTATGGCCCGGGAGTGCAGTGGAGGATGGCCCAAGTCCTTGGGCCCTGCATCCGCATGGGAGACCAGGATAAGCACCTGGCTCCTGGCTTTGGATCAGCATGGTGAGCCGGCCACAGAGCGCCGGCTGCAGAGGCCATTGGAGGGTGAACCAACAACAAAGGAAGAGCTTTCTCTCAGTCTTTCTCTCTCTCTCTCTCTCTCTCTCTCTCTCTCTCTCTCTCACTGTCCACTCTGCCTGTCCAAAAAACAAACAAAAAAAACAAAAACAAAAAACTTGCTCAGATCATACAAACATAGTTGGGTGAGAGACAAGAATTTGAGCCCAGAGCCCTTACTCTTAGCTTCTCTGCTATATACCTTTTAACTGACATTACCACAAACTAGCATAGCCTACAGGAAGAAGATAAAAAAGTGGGTACTATACAAGAGTTAAATCTTCATCTTCCATAGGAGGAAGTCTACAGATAAACCTAAGTTTGAAAATACAAAATACGCCATAGCCTATTCTTTGGAATAGGAAGACAGCCATAAGAAATTGCTAAAAGGGTTGGAAGCAGTTGCCTTTGGAGCAGGTTGCTGCCAGAACGCAGGGGAGGGGGATGGAAGAACGCAACTTTTAATATGAGCCTTGTGGAAAAGTTTATTTTTATACCATTTGCACATATAAATTTGATAGGGAAATTGGCATTAACTTTGTAAAAATTAATCAGGGCATATGCTGCCTTTTTTTTTTTTTTTTTTTGACAGGCAGAGTGGACAGTGAGAGAGAGAGACAGAGAGAAAGGTCTTCCTTTGCCGTTGGTTCACCCTCCAAAGGCTGCCACGGGCGGCACGCTGCGGCCGGCGCACCGCGCTCATCCGATGGCAGGAGCCAGGTGCTAGGTGCTTTTTCCTGGTCTCCCATGGGGTGCAGGGCCCAAGCACTTGGGCCATCCTCCACTGCACTCCTGGGCCACAGCAGAGGGCTGGCCTGGAAGAGGGGCAACCGGGACAGAATCCGGCGCCCCGACCAGGACTAGAACCCAGTGTGCCGGCGCCGCAAGGCGGAGGATTAGCCTATTGAGCCACGGCGCCGGCCCATATGCTGCTTTTAAAAATCAAATGGGAGGTGGGCATTTGGCACAGTGGTAAGATGCTATTTGAGACACCCACATTCCTCATCAGAGTGCCAAGGTTCAAATCCCACTTCCACTTCTGATTCCAGGTTCCTGCTAATGCACACACTGGGAAGCAGCAGTGATGGCTCAAATGGTCAAGGCCCTGCCACTCGAGTTGGGGGTCCAGACTGAGTTCTAGGCTCCTAGTTTCAGCCTGGCCCAGTAGTGGCTATTGCAGGTATTTGGGGAGTGAACCAGTGGACAGAACAAATCTCTTTCTTGCTCTCTCCTTCCCTCCCTCCTTTCTTCTTTCAGAATAGCAAGAAAGAAAGGATTTTAAAATAAAAACTCAAATGATCCTTGGAGTAGGCATTTAGCTTAGCAGTTAAGACACCTCCATCCTGCCTTGGGATGCCTGATTCCAACTTTCTGCTAATGCAGACCCTGGGAAGCAGCATTGATAGCTCAAGCAATTGGTGTCCTGCAATTCACATGTGAGACTTGTATTGTATTCCTAGCTCCTACCTTCAGCACAGTGCAGTTCCAGTTGTTGTGGGCACGAGGAAAATGAACCAGTGAATAAGAGCTCTATCTCTTCCTCCCTCAATGTCTCTATGCCTCTCGAATAAATAAATTTAAAGATTTTTAAAACTCGAACTGTGCCATTATGATGAAATGACTTACTAATACTATCCTATAAGTAGCCTAAACTAAGAATGGCCCTACTGGGAACAGGGTAGGGTCCAAGTACAGCTTCACTCGATTAGGTTCCAGCCCTGGCTTTAGCCTGGCCCAGCCCCAGCCGTTGTGAGCATTTGGGAGTAAACCATGGGATGGAAGCTAATGTACGCATATACTCTCACTTGCCCTGTCAAATTTTTTAAATGCTTAAATAAATGAAACAGAACATAGCTTCTCCTGATTGGAGCCAGAGAGGGTGGACAACAACAAGTCTTACGTTGGTAATTAGTTCTGTCTGAGTTCGGATCATAGTTGAAATACTAACTTGCCAGAATCCTTGAAACCATAAAGACATCACTCCTTCAGCAATGGGAGTAACTGCAATGTGAAGGGGAAACAGTAAGGTAACAGCTGGAGAGGAAACTAGAGGAGAAGGGCCCTGATTCTTACAGGTCATGTTGTCAAGCAGTGTCAATTCTACTAAGGAATATGAATTTCATGCCAACAAAAGTTTCAAGAAAACCCTTTGTGAGACTTTGGAGGGTTTAAAAGTTGAAGTCATAAAGCTTTCACTTGCTATTTAATATGAACACACAACAGCAGCACATGTCATTTTAAAAAGTCAAAAGGAACATGACACCTCACAGAGCCTATAGTCATAAAGAATAAATGGCTCTTTCAGAGAGCTACAAGTCCCCCCTCTCCCTTTCAAAGGGGAACAGAGAACTGTTCCCTCCCTCCACAGGGTTTCTCTTGAGTACAAGCAATGTGGGTAGCCCTAAGACAAAGTGCAGCCCTCTGTACTCCAACATGGAACTGTGGACATTCTGTGCTAAGAAACATTAGAAGTGCTTACTATGTGCCATGTATGCATTACTCTCTCAATCCTCACAACAACCCTGAGTAAAGCATTCTTAGTATCCTTGTACAGATGCAGAAATTGAAGCACGGAGTACTTAAACATCTTGCCCGAGGCAAGATACAGAGTGGAGGGAAGAAACCCAGCCAGTGTGCAGTGTGTTCTCAACCACCACACTCTACCTACCCGGAGCAGCCCAACTTTGCTAAAAAGCCACAGCAACCTGGGGGGACACTCTGGAGCCCTTCTCACATTCTTCCTGGACAGTGGATATGGGACTGGGATCATTTTTTATATAAAAGGGTTAATTAAGGTAAGTTGAGACAATGAATGAATGAGTGAAAATAAAGCTTAAAAGACAGAAGGAAGGAGAAGGGTGTGTAGAAGGATGAGGAAAGGAAGGAGAGAAGATAGGGTGGGAAGCACCCTGATGCTCTTGAATCTGTATACATGAAATCAGTTCACCTTATATAATTTTTTTTGGACAGGCAGAGTGAACAGTGAGAGAGAGAAAGAGAGAGAGAAAGGTCTTCCTTTTCCGTTGGTTCACCCCGCAATGGCCGCAGCAGCTGGTGCGCTGAGGCCGGCGCATCGCGCTGATCCAAAGCCAGGAGCCAGGTGCTTCTCCTGGTCTCCCATGCAGGTACAAGGCCCAAGGACTTGGGCCATCCTCCACTGCATTCCCGGGCCACAGCAGAGAGCTGGACTGGAAGAGGAGCAACCGGGACAGAATCCGGTGCCCCGACCGGGACTAGAACCCAGTGTGCCAGCGCCACAGGCAGAGGATTAGCCTACTGAGCCGTGGCACCAGCCCACCTTATATGGATGCTGGTTTGAGTTCCAGCTGCTCCGCTTTCAATCCAGCTCTCTGTTAATGTGCCTGGGAAGATGGCCCAAGCCCTAGGGCCCCTGCCACACACATGAAAGACCTAGATGGCTTTAGCCAAATCCAGTCCCAACTGTTGTGCCAACCGGGGAGTGAATCAGCAGATGGAAGATCTTTCTGTCACTATTTTTTTTTTTTAATCTTTTAAAAGAAACTGTCATGCCCAAAGAAATCCTAATATAAAAAAGCAGTAATGCACACAACAGGTTTCCACCTAAGAGGCAGATTTCTATCTTGGTGAATCAAATGCCTCCTGCTCAAAACTGTTGACCTTTGAAACAGAGAACACCTCCTGTCCTAAGTACCAAATAAACATGATGCCCTGATATCAGGATTCCTAGCTACAAGTAGTCCTGATATTGAATAGCAGGAAATTAACAGATAAGAACATTTAAGCTGCCAAGATAAACCATAAACTGCATATATAGGCTGGACTGCAAGTCAAGCAACCCTCTTGCTCACATTCTTCCCTGACAGTGGATATGGGACTGCGATCATTTTTTACATAAAAGGGTTCATTAAGGCAAGCTGAGATAATGAATGACTGAGTGAAGGTACAGCTTTTAAAAGAAAAAGAAAGGAAGAGTGTGGCGGGAGGATGACCAGGAGAGAGGGTAGAATGGGAAGTGTCCTGATGCTCTTGAATCTGTATACATGAAATCTGTTCACCTTATATAAATATAAAAATAAAAAAAGGAAGGATACCAAGACCAGCCAGCCATTTATCCTTCAGTCTTGTTCTACTGTATTCTGGAAATCACGATCTTTTGTCATAGCATGAAAGAAAGTTGTCCCACAATTATCTCTGCATTCTGTCTTAAAATCAAATGTAAATCACAAGGATCTATTGAAAATCTAGCAGTGAAAAGGCATACAGATGACCAACCAGGGCCCAACAATGGGTCTGATGGGAGCCTGGGAGCCCTGCAGATCACAGATACACACTCTCACACAAATCTTATGCAAGAACACATGGATGCTCAACAAAGACAGAATGGGACTCATAACCCTGACCATTCACTTTGATGTGGACCCCAGAGAAGCCCACCTCCACATTTGTTGTTCATGCCACAAAACAAAAAGGAATTTCATCAGTATGCTATAGGGTCATGGCTGTGCCACTGCCAAACTCAGAGACTGAGGCCACTTTGGTGTGTGCAGAAGACATGAGCAGTGGAAACACTCAGGTAAGAGAACAAATTAACTTCTCAGATCCTTCCTCTGAGACAGCACCAATGCAACGTACGCTTGCATAATGAGGTTTCGTTTTCAATAACTGGTGACTGTTCATTTTCTTGCTTTTCTTCCTGTTTGATATCATGACTCGGGTTATATTTACTAATCAACAAGGACAGAAACATTAAATAATTCATATTACTCTTAGATATATATGTTCGTGGACCAACATGAGTGAAACATGATACTGATTATTTATTCTGGAAATTAAAATGCACTGAATGCTGGAATAGTTTGGATTCTAAGACTAATAAACTTTCTTAAATTTTTAAAATAAAATTATTGAATTATACTCAAAATTATTTTCTTCACATAACTCTTTTAATGAGATACCACTCACATTTAAAATTTACCTTTAAATTTTTATCTTATTGGGGCCAACATCCCATATGGGGGCCAGTTCAAGTCTCAGCTGTTCTACTTCCAATCCAGCTCTCTGCTATGGCCTAGAAACAGTAGAAGATGGCCCAAGTCCTTGGGCCCCTGCACCTCTGTGGGAGACCCAAAAGACGCTCCTGGCTCCTAGCTTCAGATCAGTGCAGCTCCGGCCATTGCAGCCAATCGGAGAGTGAACCAGCAGATGGAAGACCTCCCTCCCTCCTTCCCTTCCTTCCTCTGCCTTCCCTTCTCTCTGTGTGTAATTCTAATAATTTTTAAAAGATTTATTTTATTTGAGAGGCACAGACAGAGAGCTCTCATCCACTGGTAACCTCCACAAATGTCTAACTGCCAGGGCTGTGCTAGGCTGTAGCCAGTTACTCAATCCAGGTTTATGATGTGGGCACCAGGAACCCAAACATTGGAGCCATCACCAATGCCTGCCAGGGTGTGTATCAGCAGGAAGGTGGAGTTATCAGCCTGAGCCAGGATTTGCAACCAAGCACTCCCATGTGAGATGTAGATATCTTAACTAGCATCTTCAACGCCATCTGTCTCAAATTTAACCTTTTAATGTGTATAATTCAGTATTAACAATGTTGTGCAACTAACATTATCTAATTCCAGAAAATTTTTCTCAGCTCAAAAACAAACTCTGTACCCATTAGCAGTCACTCCCAGCCCTCCCTCTCTCCCTCCCTCCTTCCTTACCCTGGCAATCACCAATCTCCCTACCTTTATGGAATTGCCTATTTCAGGACATTACATACAAATGGAATCATACAATATGTGACCTTTTGTGTCTGACTTCTCTCAGTAGAGTTTTCATGCATATTGTAGCATATATACTCTACTCCTTTTTGTGGCTAGGTAATACTCCACTTATGGGTATACCACTTCATTTATCCAGTCATCCACTAATGAACTTGTAAGCTGTTTCTACTTTTCAGCTATCATGAGTAATGCTATTATGAACAAGCATATACATGTTTTTATGTGTACATATCTTTAAAAATTATTTTATTTGAGAGGCACAGACAGAGAGCTCTCATCCACTGGTACCCTCCACAAATGTCTATAACTGCCAGGGTTGTGCCAGGCTGTAGCCAGTTACTCAATCCAGGTCTATGACATGGGAATCAGGAACCCAAACATTGGAGCCATCACCAATGGCTAAGAGAACAGCTTGAGGAACTACAAGACTATTTTCCAAAGTAGTTATACTATTTTACATTCCCACTAGCATTGTATGAGGATTCTAATATTCTACTTCCTGGCCAATATTTATTATTGTTCATAGTTTTTTATTTTCAACATCCTTGGAGCTGTAAAGCAGTATTTCATGATTTCTACTGCTATTTCTCTATTGACCAATGAAGTTGGGCACCTTTTTATATGCCCGTTGGCTTTTTATATATCTTCTTCTGAGAAATATCTATGAAAATCTGGGGTTGGCACTGTGGTGTAGCAGGTAAAGTCGACACCTGCAGAACCATCATCCCATATGGGCGCCGGTTCGAGTCTCGGCTGCTCCACTTCTGATCCTGCTCTCTGCCATGGCCTGGGAAAGCAATAGAAGATGCCCAAGTCCTTGGGCCCCTGCACCCTCACAGGAGACCTGGAAGAAGCTCCTGGCTTTGGATCGGTACAGCTTTGGCCATTGCAGTCAATTGGCGAGTGAACCAGCAGATGGAAGACCTCTTTCTGCCTCTCCTTCTCTTTCTGTGTAACTCTTTCAAATAAAATAAATTTTTAAAAAATCATATGCAAATCTTTTGCCGATTTTGAAATAATCTTTTGGGGCCAGCACTATGGCGCAGCGGGTTAACACCCTGGCCCGAAGTGCTGGCATCCTTTATGGGTGCTGGTTCGAGACTCATCTGCTCTACTTCTGATCCAGCTCTCTGTTATGGCCTGGGAAAGCAGCAGCAGATGGTCCAACTCCTTGGGCCCCTGCACCTGCATGAGAGACCTGGAGGAAGGTCTTGGCTCCTGGCTTCAGATCAGCACAGCTCTAGCCGTTGTGGCCAACTTCAGAGTAAACATCGGATTGAAGACCTCTCTCTGCCTCTCCTCTCTCTGTGTATTCTTTTTCATGTGACTATCCAGTCGTTGCAGCACAATTTGTTGAAAAGGTTATCCTTTCTCAATGAATGGTCTTGGCTTTCTTTTTTAATGTAATAATTTTTAATATTTAAAAGAAAAACATTCAAATACAATTTTCACAGCTTTAAAGAAAAAATTGCTATGTAATAAATGGCACTTAACGTGTTTGATGAGAAGTTCTGATATATGTATGGACCTACACAAGTATCATCACAAATAAGATAACATACATACTGCTCACACTGAAAGTAATTCCTCTCTCCTGCCTACCCTCCAAGCAACTGTTGATCTATAGCTTAGTTACCACTATACATTGGCTTACATTTTCTAGACATTTCTATAAATGGAATCATGTAGTATATATTTTAGTTTTACATTTCCTTTAATTTACAACTTTGATGAAAATTATTCAAATACTGTTCACTGAATACAATTACATTTTGGGGGACTGCATTTTTTAGAGTAGTTTTTGTATCACAGCAAAACTGAGAATTATAGAGACTTCTGTATTTCCTATTCTCAAACATGCATGGCCTCCCCACCACAGTAGTACATTTGTTAAAACTGATGAGCCTACATTAACATATCATAATCACCCAAAGTACTGTATATATTAAGGATCATTGTTACTGGTACACATACAATACTCTGGACAAATGCATAGTAGCACTGTCTACCATAATTTTAGAGTGATTTTATTGACTTTAATATTCCTCTGTGCTGTCTATCCATCTAACTGATGATGAGTGCTCTTTTTATCATCTCCATAGTTATTCCTTTTTCAGAAAGTCAAACAGTTGGAGTCACAGAATATACAGGTATTTCAGATTGGGTAACTTAAAAACATACATTAAGTGTCCCTTTATGTCTTTTCATAGCTTAATAGTTCATTTCTTTCTAGCACTGAATAACATTCCATTGTCTAGATGTACCACAACTTATTTATCCTTTCACCTACTACAGGAAATCTTGCTTGTTTCCGATTTTGTGGCAATTGTGAATAAAGCTGCCATAAAAACTCATCTGCAAGTTTTGGTACAGACATAAGTTTTCAACTCCTTTGTGTAAATATCAAGGAGCCAACCTGCTAGATCACATGGTAAGAGTATGCTTAGTTTCCGAAGAAACTGCCAAACTGGAAGGTGAGCATTTGATACAGCAGTTAGGATACCAGTCGGGATGACCATATCAATATCAGAGTTCCTAAGTTTTATCTTGGCTCCATTCTAGAGTCCAGCTTCCTGCCAATGCACACTCTGGGAGGTGGCAATGATGTCTCAAGTACTTGGGTCTCTAATACCCATGTAGGAGACTTGACTTCTGGCTTTGCATATTGAAAGAATTGAATTTAAGAACTAAGTCAACAGATGAAGGAGCTCCTTTTGCTCCACATTCTCACCAGCATTTGGTATTGTCCCATTTTCTGGATTTTGGCCATTCTCAGACACAGAAAAAGAATCTCATGTTTTTTTTTGTTTTTTTTTTGTTTTTTTTTTTTTTTTTTTTACAGGCAGAGTGGACAGTGAGAAAGAGAGACAGAGAGAAAGATCTTCCTTTGCTGTTGGTTCACCCTCCAATGGCTGCCGTGGACGGTGCGCTGTGGCCAGCGCACCGCGCTCATCCGGTGGCAGGAGCCAGGCGCTAGGTGCTTTTTCCTGGTCTCCCATGGGGTGCAGGGCCCAATCACCTGGGCCATCCTCCACTGCACTCCCGGGCCACAGCAGAGGGCTGGCCTGGAAGAGGGGCAACCGGGACAGAACCCAGTGTGCCGGCGCCGCAAGGCGGAGGATTAACCTGTTGAGCCACGGCGCCGGCCAGAATCTCATGCTTTTAACTTGCATTTTTCTAAGGACATATGATGTGGAACATGTTTTCATATGCTTATGTGCCATCTGTATAGCTTCTTGCTTAGGTGTCTGTTAAGGTTTTGGTTCATTTTGCAATAGGAGTATTTGTGTTCCTAATGTTGAATTTTAAGAGTTCTTTTATGTTCTGGACAACAATCCTATTTAAGGTATGTCTTTTTTTTTTTTTTTTTTTTGAGAGAGAGAGAGAGAGAGAGAGAGAGAGAATGAATTTGTTTATTTGAAAGGCACAGTTACAGAGAGAGGAGAAACCAGAGAGCTCTTCCATCTACTGGTTCACTCCCCAAATGGCTACAACATTCAGGGCTGGGCCAGGCAGAAGCCAGGAATTTCATTTGGGTCTCCCACATGGGTAGTAGAGGCCCAAGTACTTGAGCCATCCCCTATCTGCTTTTCCAGGTGCATTACAATGGAGGCAAACCAGAAGTGGAACAGCCAGGATATGAACTGGTGCCCATATGGATGCTGGCAATGCAGGCAATGCCTTACCCTGCTATTCCACAATGTCAGTCCCTCAGGTGTGTCTTTTGCAAATATTTTCTACTGGTTGATGGCTTGCCCTCTCATTCTCTTGATAGCTTTCACAAAGCAGAAATTTTGTTTTAATGAAGTGCAGCTTATTTTTTTCTCATAGATTGTGCCTTCGCTGTTGTATCTAAAAAGGTATTACCATGTCCAAGGTCATCTGGATTTTCTTCTATTATTTCCTAGGAGTTTCATAGTTTTGTGTTTTATATTTAGGCCTATGACTCATTTTGAACTTTTGTGAATGGTGTAAGGTTTATCTCTAGATTAACTTTTTTTTTTTTAAAGATTTTATTTATTTATTTATTTGAGAGGTAGAGTTACAGAGAGAGGGAGAGACAGACAAAGGTCTTCCATCCACTGGTTCACTCCCCAGATGGCCGCAACAGCTGGAGCCAAGCCAATCCAAAGCCAGGAGCTTCCTCCAGGTCTCTCACTTGGGTGCAGGGGTCCAAGTACTTGGGTCCATCTTCCACTGCCTTCCCAGGCCATAGCAGAGAGCTAGATCAGAAGAGGAGAAGCTGGGACTAGAACCAGTACCCATACGGGATGCCAGCACTCCAGGCAGAGGCTTAGCCCACTGTGCCACAGGGCTAGCCTTAGATTAACTTCTTATGCAAGGGAATGTCCATTTATTTCAACATCACTTGTTAAAAAGCCTGTATTTACTCCACTGTGTTACCTCTTTTCCTTCACCAATGATCAGCTGACTATATATATGTGGGTGCTTAGTTTTGTTCCATCCATTTGTCTATTTTATATCTATCATCTTGATTACCACAACTTTACTGTCTTTTTTTTTTTAACAGGCAGAGTGGACAGTGAGAGAGAGAGACAGAGAGAAAGGTCTTCCTTTTGCCGTTGATTCACCCTCCAATGGCCGCCGCGGCCGGTGCACTGCACTGATCCGAAGGCGGGAGCCAGGTGCTTCTCCTGGTCTCCCAAGGTGTACAGGGCCCAAGCGCTTGGGCCATCCTCCACTGTACTCCCGGGCCACAGCAGAGAGCTGGCCTGGAAGAGGGGCAACTGGGACAGAATCCAACGCCCCGATCAGGACTAGAATAGAGACTGGACCAGGTAGAAGCTAGGAGCCAGAGCTCAATCCAGCTCTCCTGTATGGGTGGCAGGAATCCAACTACTTGAATCATCACCTGCTGCCTCCCAGGGTGTGCATGAGCAGGAAAATGGAATCAAGAACAGAGCCAGGACTTGGACCCAGGTATTCTGGATATGGGGGTCTTGGCATACCAAGTGGTATCTTAACTGCCTGGCCAAATACCCACCCCAGTAGTATTTTTAATCACAAATTCCACTTGTTTATGCTAGTCACATTTATCTTTTTATTTTTAGATCATTACTGCAACTAAATTATATTGTTAGGAAACCAAAATTTTTTTTGACTTTTATTTAGAATATAAATTTCCAAGGTACAACTTGTGGATTACAATGGCTTCCCCACCTATACAAAATTTCTTGATTGTAGCAACATAATTAGTGATTTTGCTAAATAAAGGTAAATAATTAAACAGGTAATTTTATAGTTTATTAATTTTTTTTCTTAAAGATTTCTTTATTTACTTGAAAGGTGGAGTTTAAGAACCTCACTCTCCAACAGCCAGGTCTGGGCCAGGTTAAAGCCAGGAGCCAGAAACTCCATCCAGGTCTCCCATATGGGTGGCAGGAACTAAAATACTTGAACCATCATCCAATAATTCTCAGGCACATTAGTCAGGAGGGGGACTGGAAATGGGGCAGCGGGCACTCAAACCAGAACTCCTAACATGGTATGCGGGCATCACAAGCCGCAGTTTAACCCACAACATCATAATACCATCCTTCAATTATTCCTCATCTATACATCACAGGCATATCAAAATGACACAAAAACATGAAATAATTTAATTCTGTCATCTTAGATATTTTGCTAACTTACAATTATTCAATACCATAACTTTACATATTTTCTATTTGTTATAAAGGCTTATATTAAACAATATTGATTAATAACTTATTCAACCAAAGGCATGTGAGCCTCCAATACCATACCTTGGTAGGCTTGGCTAGTAGTATTTTGTTTCTTAAGAAAGGTGTTTGTAATTATTCTTCAAACTATACAGGCATGGTCTTGCACTTTTTGGTACATGGTTATACTCTACAGTTAAAAGGCCATGGGAGAATGGAGAGTAAAAAGCAGTTGAGAAGGCCGGCCACTGACACCTGATGCAACATATGGATGAAAAGAGGTCATGCTCACTTTATTTGAATACCTCATACAAACTCAGCTTTTAGAGAATTTGAGGCAAACCACATCTATTAGTCAACTTCTTGTTATTTTAACTAAAATACCTCAATGAAGCTACTTATAAAAGAAGGATGCTTATTTCAGCTCACATTTTCTGGGGTTCACAGTCCACAATCAGGCATTAGTCTGGCAATGAAGATGTAATCACATGACAAGTCAGCAAGCAGAAACAGTAGCAAGGCCAAACTCATTTTTTTTTAAGACTTATTTATCTGAAAGGCAGAGTTGGGGCGGGGGGTGGTGGTGGGGGGAGGCTATCTTCCATCCACTGGTTCATTCCCCAAATAACTACAATGGTGGCAGCTGGGCCAGGTTAAAGCCAGGAGCTTCCTCTGGGTTTCCCACGTGGGTGCAAGGGCCCAAAGACTTGGACCATCTTCCACTGCTTTCCCACGCCATCAGTAGGGAGTTGAATTGGAAGTGAAGCAGCAGGTACTTCAATCAATGCCCATATGGGATGCTGGTGCCCCAGGTGGCAGCTTTACCTGTTACACCACAGCGCCAGCCCCCCAAACTCATTCTTGAAAACCAATCCTCTCACAAAAATCAGCTTCCAAGGACATGCTCTCAATGACCTTAAGATCTCTCGTTGGGCCAACTCTCCAGAAACCATAATTGTATCAAGTCTTCACAGTAGTCCAGTGACCACTAATACGAATCCATTAACCATTAGCATAAGACTTTGGAGATGAAGCCTTCAATACAGGGGATTTTCGGGATATCCACACTATTGCTCAACCATAACACCATGTAATTATCTTGGAGCCTGCCTCCTGAGGCAATCAGGGACCTTCTTATATACATGGACTCAAATACTGTCAGAAGAGTTACAGCTGAACATCCAAAGAGCACCCCAATGGTCTAGACACAGGGCCAAGTGCAGCCCTGCAAGACAGGCAGCACCACCTGCATTTCACTGGTAGGAAAACCGAGATTCACAAAGGTCTTCCAGAAGACCACAAGAGCTGGTGAGCAGCAGAGGTGATCAGGGCCAGCGCTGTGAAGACTGATTCCTCAAATACACTAAATGTATTGACTTATCTAAGAATGACCCAGGAACTAAACAAGCAAACTATCATGATGAATAAGACAACTGGGCTACAGACTTAGAGACCAGATCCTAATCATAGTTCCTTAACATCACCATATACCTCCTGGCCTGGAAAACGCTCCTGCCATTCTCATTAACCCATTTACTTATTAGTTGCCACTCTTGCTAAGTAATACCTTTTCTGAATTCCTTTGTTTGCTACAATGTTGGTATAATATTTTTATAATTTAAAAAATGTACAGTATAATTTATGCTTATAAAATATTTACCATATGCCAGGCATTATTTTAAAAATATAAACTAATTTAATCTCCATAACAATCCTGTAAGGAAGGCATTATTAGTATCCCTTCTTTACCTAAGGAAACCAAGGCACAGACAGAGTAATTAACTTGCCCCAAGATTGCATAGCTGGAAATGGGCATTTGGTCAAGCAGTTACAATGCTGGCTGGGTATCCCACATCTGGGTTCAAGGACCAGCTCTGCTCCTGAGTCCAGCTTCCAACTAATGTGTACCCTTAAGGAGGCAGAGTGTGATGGCTCAAGTACTGGGTTTCTGCCATTCATGTAGGAAATATGGATTGAGTTCCTGGCTCCAGGATTTGGCCTGGCCCAATCTCAGCCATTGTAGGCATCTGAGAAGTGAACCAGAGATCAGTAGATGGGAGTGCTTATGCACGCACTCACTCTGCCTCTCAAATAAAAATTTTTAAAAAGATTGTACAGGTAGTAAGCAACCCAGCCAGGATTCAAAAATAGACAATTTACAGTATAGTCCTTTTTTAAAATTTACTTATTTATTTGAAAGTTAGAGGGACACACACAGAGAGAGAGAAAGAGAAATATCCTCCATCTACTGGTTCACTCCCCAGATGGCCACAATAGCTAAGGCTGAGCATGGCGGAAGCTAGGAGCCAGGAACTTCATCCAGGTCTCCCATATGCATGGCAGGGTCTCAAGTACTTGGGCCATCTTCTGCTGTTTTTCCCAGGCCATTAGCAGGGAGCTGAATGGGAAGAAGGGCAGCTGGGACACAAACTGGTACCCATATGGGATGCTGGCACCACAGACGGTGGCTTTACTCACTAGGCCCTAACATGGGCCCCTAGAAATCATATTCTTCTTAATCACTTTATCACCTGTTTCTTTTAAAAGATCCTAGTGGGAAAAAAGCTACTCAATTGTCATAGTAGACTCAATCAGAGCAGACATGGCAGATGGAAGCACAGCTGATAGCTAAATGGAACTCAGGTCTAAGGCCGTAGAGGGGCAGGATATTGTACACTGGAAGAAAGAGGCGTAGCTGGTAAGCAGCAGCAACAAAAGCGAGCTGCTCCCCTGCCAGGGAAAGCCGCAGCCTCCCCGAGGGCAGATGCAAGGTCTGTCAGGCCACAAGAAAGCCCTTCACTTCCCTGACAGCATGTCCAGTGCTGACAGGACAGCAGTGAGTATTTGGCTGGAGAACGCCCAAAAAGGAAATGGCAACATTTCAGGGAGCAGGGTCACTGCAGTCTGTCTCAACTGTCTTCCAGAAGCCACACAACAGACCCCAGAGGAGAGAAGGCTTCCATGTGGGTTTAACAGGAGAAGCATCTCCCCAGCACTCCACTGCGGTGGCCTCTTCCCCCACCCCCAGCCAGTATTTATGCCCCAGGACTAATATTCTTTCATCTCACATTTTTGTTCCTGTAAGGAAGGTTGGGGATTAGATTATACAAAGAAGTACTTTCAAGCAAACCACATATTCTGATGCAATAACTTTCTCAAAATTAAATATTCCAGTCCATAATGCCAATGTAGGCTTCCTTAAGTAAGTGTGATAATTTGAACTTAATACAAAAAACAATTTGGGAATTGTAGCTATATAAATTCTTTTCCCAGGGTTTTGATGCCTAAGATGACTTCAATCAGATCAAATACACTGTGCTAAAGCCAAAAACAAACAAACAAAAAAACCTACAACCTATGCATTTTATTTATTTTATGCAGGAGCAAAGAGGAAACAATTGTCTCTATTCCTTGTCTCTGGCCTTCTCCATGCAGGTTCAACAGCATTTCTACTTTGTCCTGCTGCCTTTCACTCAAGTTATCTCCTGACGGGGGAAGGGGGGGGGGAGCTATCAGTGGAAATCCTGAATATGGAATTCCATCCTAAGGGTGTGTTTGGAGGCCTTCAAAATGCCATATGGCTAATCTACAGTTATACAAATTTGAATCTTAAAAAACCACTGAATTAAAATACATAGCAACAGATTTATCACTGAAATAGTATTTGTCAAGTACTTTGTTCTTCCACCGTGATAAAACTGGTTTTATAAACATTAACTAATAAGCACAAAGCCTCTGAAAAGAACAAAATATTGACACTCCTGCCAGCCCACTCGCTGGCTTTGTGACCTCAATTACAGGACCACACCAGGTGGGGACTGTGCTTCCCCTTCTCTAAGGCTGAGCTCAGCCGACTTGTTAGCTTCACATGGGCTCCAAATCACAGTATTTTTCCATTACCACACCCCCGCCCCCAACACTGTGGCCTCCTTGGAAGCCTGACAGACTATCTGGAAAGATGAAGATTTTCCAAGGTTCAAACACACAGCTGCTCCTTCCAAGGCCAGCTCCAAAATTGATCTGGGCTGTGTGGCAGACATCAGCCCAGTGAATTATTAATGTCCCGTAACCATTTCATATGCCAATCTTCTCTGTTCTACTGCAGACTTACCTCTCCACTTAAAAACCTGTCACCACATAATGTCCAATGAAAACAGTGGGGACTGAATAATCATCACAATGAGCAACTGAATGTGAGAAAATGAAAGCATGTTGGCAGAAGGATTTTTTCCTCGATTTATAAATTTTTATCATTATTTTATTTGTGCAATAAAAAACCACTAAGGAGGTCATAAACACAGCCTGCCACTGGTGAAGCCCCTCCTAGAAGGGACAACTCACCAGGTGATATGGTTCTCTCCTTAATGAACAGCCAGCTGCCTTAAAGCTTTGCACTTCAAGTACCCAGGTAACAGAACAGAAAGGCTGATAGCACAGTGCTACAAAGTAACTTCTAAATTTCTTCTTTAAAGCAACCAGTGTGACTTGATCAGCTAGAATCCTCCAAGGGCAGAGCACCACTATTCCCTGACTTCTATCAGAGAACTGAGCAACTGATAAGTAACTAACTAATCTCTGACTGTGAAGAAGCAACTAAGAGCATACAGCTAAACATGGGTTTGAGCCCTGGCATCACTGACCTGCTCCAGGAGCACAAGCACATTAATCAGCCTCTCTGTGCCACATTGTATTCAATGGTAAAGCAGGAAGGACAACAGAGTAATGGAGTAAAAAGAGCTTAGGACTGACTCTTGGCTGGTGCTGCGGCTCAATAGGCTAATCCTCCGCCTTGCGGCGCCAGCACACCAGGTACTAGTCCCAGTCGGGGCGCCGGATTCTGTCCCGGTTGCCTCTCTTCCAGGCCAGCTCTCTGCTGTGGCCAGGGAGGGCAGTGGAGGATGGCCCAAGTGCTTGGGCCCTGCACCCCATGGGAGACCAGGAGAAGTTCCTGGCTCCTGCCATCAGATGAACGCGGTGCGCCGGCCGCAACGCGCCGGCTGCGGCAGCCATTGGAGGGTGAACCAACCGCAAAGGAAGACCTTTCTCTGTCTCTTTGTCTCTCTGTCTCTCTCTCTCTCTCTCTCTCTCACTGTCCACTCTGCCTGTCAAAAACAACAACAAAAAAAGGACTGGCTCTTAGCACTCAAAGAATATTTGGATTATAAATTATATGTAAGAGTACTTCAAAAGTTCATGGAAAGCATGAACTCTTTCCACAAACTTTAAGTATCTTGATATAATGCTTACTGATCAATTATAATAGTCAAATTGGTAGGGGGTGGGTATTGTGATGAAGTGGGAGCCTGGGATGCCAGCATCCATATCGGAGTCCCTGGTTCAAGTACTGGTTTCTCTGCTTCTGATTCAGCTTCCTGCTAGAGCATCTGGGAAAGCAGGGGAAGACAGCCCAAGTACTTGGGTCCCTGCCATCCATGTGGAAGACCTGGATGGAGTCCCAGGCTCCTGGCTTCAGCCTGGCCAGCCTCAGCTGTGGTGGCCATTTGGAGAATGAATTAGCAGATAAACGTCAGTGTTTCTCTGTTTCTCTCTCTCTCTCTCTCTCTGTGTGTGTGTGTGTGTGTGTGATCACTCTGCCTCACAGATAAATAAATCTTTTATTAAAAAAATAAATAAAAAGCTAGATGGTTGGGGCCAGCATTCTTGTGCAGCGGGTAAAGCCGCCATCTATGATGCTGGCATCCCATACGGGTGCTGGTTCAACTCCTGGCTGCTCCATTTCCAATCCAGTTCTCTGCTAATGAGCCTGGGAAGGTAGCAGAGGATATTCGAGTGCTTGGGCCTCAGCACCCACATGGGAGACCCAGATGAAGTTCCTGGCTTTGGCCTGGCCCAGCCCTAGCCATTGTAGCCATCTGGGGAGTGAACCAGTGGATAGAAGATCCCTGTCTGTCTCTACTTCTCTTTTTGTAACTCTAACTTTCAAAATAAATAAATAAATCTTTAAAATCAAAAGCTTCTTTTATAAAAAGTTATCTTATTTATTTGGAAAGCAGAAATCAAGATCCCCCAGATGCTTGCAAAAGCTGCTTCCAGGGTTGCATTACCAGGAATCTACAATTGGGAGCAGAGCCAGGACTCAAACCCAGAAACTCTGATGTGGGATGCGGGTGTCTTAACCATCATGTCCAGTGTTTACCCCCATAAATAGCCTCTTTACTCTTTCCCGCACTCCTCCTCCACCCTCATAACCCTTCAAAATGTTAGGGCAAACAGATTCATCAACAGATAAAAAGAACCATGACGCGATGTCAGAGATGCCTGTTCCAAGAATACTTGACAAATACTGGCCATTATCAGATCAGACATATACTAGCAGGAACACGATGTGGTGTTCTAATTGCTGTGTGCCACACACAAGTTGTGTGACACAGAAACTCATGTTTCGCCGGCGCCACAGCTCAATAGGCTAATCCTCTGTCTAGTGGCGCTGGCACACCGGATTCTAGTCCCGGTCGAGGCGCCGGATTCTGTCCTGGTTGTCCCTCTTCCAGTTCAGCTCTCTGCTGTGGCCCGGGAGTGCAGCAGAGGATGGCCCAGGTCCTTGGGCCCTGCACCCGCATGGGACACCAGGAGAAGCACCTGGCTCCTGGCTTCGGATCAGCGCAATGCGCCGGCCACAGCGTGCTGGCCGCGGCGGCCATTGGAGGGTGAACCAACGGCAAAAGGAAGACCTTTCTCTCTGTCTCTCTCTCTCACTGTCCACTCTGCCTGTCAAAAAAAAAATTTTTTAATAAAATTAAAAAAAGAAACTTAGTTTCTCTCATGCCTTTGTTCCCTTCACACACTGGCCTAGTGCCTGGCCCAAACAGGACAGACCTCCCTGCTCAAAACCCCACACATTAGCTCTTTACCCCAGCCTACAAGCCCTGCACAGCCTGGCCCCTCCAGCTCTCGAGAGTGCACACTGTCTTTGCTTTGATGGATGATAAAACGTGATGCAACCCAGCCTCTTGGCTTTTGTGCTTCTGCATCCTCCTGAGAGGCTGTCACCCCACTCCTTCATGTGCCTGTGTCACTTGGGACTCTGATCAAACACCACTCCACACACCCAACTTCCCAACCAACAGTCCCCTTCCCCAAGCAGTCTCCTCAAAGTCCTGGTCACTCCATAAAGTTTCTACTGATTCATTTATCATTCCTACCACGGAAATATAAATTCCATGAGAGCAAGCACCCAGCACACAGAAGGAGCTCTCCATTTTTGTTCAGTTGAATAAATAATAACCTCCATAATGATAATACTGATATTTACTCAGTGCCCTCTATATGGCCCAACTGTTCTAAACACTTTCTACCCACTATCTCATTTAAAATGCTCAACAATCCTCCAGTCTCCTCCACTTGACAAATTAGACAAACCAAGGTTTAGAGAGATTAAGTTGCTGTGAGGTCATTCCATTAGTACTTCGTAAAGCTAGGCTTTTAGTATGACTCATATCAGAATATATAACTTGTACTCCTAACACAGTACTAAACTGCCTCCAAGTCAGATTTTCACATAATAACTGTATTATCTCACTTGACCTAACAGGTTTATTGTGAGGAGAGTATTTATAAGAACAAATTGAAAAGTATGAAGTGCTACGCAGATGTATTACAACATCCCAAAATAGCCACCGACTGCCTCGCATGACTCTAACTAGGTCAAAAAGAAATGTGGTATGTAAGCAATAAAATTCTTTTAATCTCATAATTCATCTCTGGCACAGCTCTCAGTAGCAGCATGAATCTGACACTCCTAAACATATTTCCACAAAGCCAAGGGATATTCTACCCACCTATCCTTCAGGTGCAGCTGCATAAACATGAAGTACGGGAAGAAGTTCACCAAAAAGGACTAGTGTTTATCACAAACTGGACCTACGAATACCAAGAAACTACTCCTGATGAAATCCACTTCCTTCACCACCAATATCAGCCCACTTGCTCCTCAGTCACCATGTGGACAAAATCTGACTAATACCCAGCCTGGACCCCCTTGCTGAACAGTCTTCAAAAATCACACTACCTCTTACTCAAGGGCTTTAAGCAATTCATACTAAAATAGGAAATGGTGCTCAATGACCAATCTTTTTTTTTTTTTTTTTTGACAGGCAGAGTGGACAGTGAGAGAGACAGAGGGAAAGGTCTTCTTTTGCCGTTGGTTCACCCTCCAATGGCCGCTGCAGCCCATGCGCCACAGCCGGCACACCGCACTGATCCGAAGGCAGGGGCCAGGTGCTTATCCTGGTCTCCCATGGGGTGCAGGGCCCAAGGACCTGGGCCATCCTCTACTGCACTCCCGGGCCACAGCAGAGAGCTGGCCTGGAAGAGGGGCAACCGGGACAGAATCCAGTGCCCCGACCGGGACTAGAACCCGGCGTGCTGGCTCCGCAAGGCGGAAGATTAGCCTGTTGAGCCGCAGCGCCAGCCTCAAAGACCAATCTAAAACTAAAGTCCCACTGATTATAATCCTGCTATTTATGACAAACATTACATACATGTAAACAGACACCACAAAATGTGCATGTGCCCATGTCTGAATAAAATCACTACTGATTCAAGTTCATATTTACCATATTTGCCTTCCCTAAGAATTTATAAAGTAAATCAGTCCCTTGCTATCCTCAGAAGATTGGTTACAGATACCAAAATCCACAGGTACATAAAAAGTGGTTACAAAGTTTGCATATAACCTATGCATATCTGCCTATATACCTTAGATCAGGGATGGGGAACTTTTTTTTCTGCCAAGAGACATTTTGATACTTATAACATCATTATCAACTTCAAAATTACTGATTTTGATCCTGCCTGCAGCTGCCTTGGCAGGGCCAGATGAAATTCTTTCAATGGCTTTATATGGTCCACAGGACAGATATTCCCCCCAACCACGCCATCAACTTTAGATTATAAAACCTAAAACAATGTAAATGCTACATGAAGAGCTGTTATACTGTATTGTTTAAGGAATAAAGCCATATTAAGTATCAGTGAGGGACTGGGGCTGTGGCATAGCTGGTAAAGCCGCCACCTGCAGTGCCAGCATCCCATATGGGTGCTGGTTCAAGTCCCAGCTGCTCCACTTCCCATCCAGCTCTCTGCTATGGCCTGGAAAAGCAGTAGAAGATGGCCCAAGTCCTTGGGCCCTTGCACCTGTGTGGGAGACCTGGAAGAAGCTCCTGGCTCCTAGCTTCGGATCAGCACAGCTCTGGCCATTGTGGTCAACATTGTGTGGATGGAAAACCCCTCTCTATGTGTCTCTCTCTGCCTCTCCTCTCTCTGTGTAACCCTTTCAAATAAATCTTTTACAAAATTTTACTAATAACATTTAAGATACTTTAATCATCTCCCCATTATAGCTGCCCTAAGGTATCTTCAATGAATTATACAATTTAGCCATCAGCACCTATGATTCAAAGTCTTACTAAATAACAGTGAGGAAAATTTCCAGAGACTGTGCAATGAACTGAACTTGAACTCTGACAGTTATTAATGGATGAAATTGCAGAGGTAGGAAGAACAAATATTTGATAAGCAGCCTTTATAAACATTTGCTTTTTCTATATAAAGTGTGTAAAGAACACTTTTTACTTCACATTTTTAGAGATTTATTTTTACATCATACTAAAGATCACACTAAAAAGCATCTCTCTCAGCCATTCTCACTCAATAACCTAAGCCAGAACAAAGGTTTAAGGATTCAACTGAAGAAAAGCACTCTACTGGAGGAAAAGACTGTTAAGTAAAAAAGTCCATCTCTCAGCCACCAATCTGCCCCAAATACCTGCCTCAAGTAATCCGGTTCTGAATAAGCAGACAAATGGTACTGATTTAAGAGTTTGAAGCAGGAGGTCCTCAGGATTTCCATGGCCAGTCTCGGTACCTGAAGTTTCCTTCTCCTCGCCAGCTAAGAAGTCCACCACTCATCAAGAACCCCTCCATTTAGAGAATTTCCTCTTCAGACCCTAGAGTGTTCGTTTTTCTCTTAATGCAGCCTCTCAACACTCCCAAGAGCAGAGCGCTGGCACACAGGCCCCTTCTCCACTTCCAACTAGCAGGCTTCCTTGCTCCTTCTGATCCAAGACTGCACCCCCCACCCCCAAGATTTTGCTCCGATTTTAAAAGGGAATACAGGGGCTGGCGCTGTGGCACAGTGGATAAAGCAGCCGCTTTCAATGCTGGCATTCCAAATAGACGCCAGTTCAAGACCCAGCTGCTCCACTTCCAATCCAGCTCTCTGCTATAGCCTGGGAAAGCAGTGGAAGATGGCCCAGATCCTTGGGCCCTTGCAACTGCCTGGGAAACCTGAAAGAAGCTCCTGGCTCCTGGCTTCCAAGCAGCCCTGCTCCAGCCATTGCAGCCTTTTGGGGAGTGAACCAGAGGATGCAAGACATCTCTATCTGTCTCTGCCTGTCTCTAACTCTTTCAAATAAATAAATCTTTAAAAGGGGGGTGGATACAGGGATGGGGACTAAAGCCACAGTCTCCCCACTTCTCTCTTTCTGAAGAATATCAGCAGTCAGGAGGGCAGTCAGGCCACAGGTCACAGAAGTGAGGATGAAGGGCTACAATGACTCAAGTCCAACACCCCTGGGAAACCACCCCTGCCAAAGGGCTCAGACTCAGATACCCATTGCCCCTTGACCTATAGCAGAAGACTGAAGAACTTTTACAGTTATTCATCTATACTGGAACACAGGGGAACCAAAGATGGCTCCAACCAGGAAGCAAGACACTGAGACAGCAGTCTCAGGCCACACGTCTCTCCCAACCCAGCCCTCACTAAATTAGATACTGAAGAAGGCTAACACCAGACAAGACCCTCTCCAGAGGAAGAGTCTCAGAGTCCCACCAGCACAGACATGAATTACACAAGTAACTAAATAACTGATCCAGTAAGAAATGAGAGGTTCAAAGAGAAGGGATTCTTTTTACACTGCAGTAATCTGAAAAGATGTCCTTGCAAGTATTAAAACAGCCTGGGCCTTGGCCTTTATATCGGGATTATCAGGCACTGGTGCTCATGAGAGAATTGTATTCGACAGGGAAGGCAAGGGAAGGTAAGGCAAAGAAATAAAACTCCAAAAGCAAAGTTACTATGGAACCAGGCACAGATGAGCCTGATAGGATGATGACAGGGGGAGAAACAAAATAGAGTACAAAGAAGGGCCTGATGATTTAAAAAAAAAAATCCAGACGGAGTAATATGACCTGAGCACACTCAGTGCCAAGATCACGCCAACCTTTTCAACAGGAAAGTTAATATGCAACGTGTGAGGGAAAGGCAGGTGTAAAAACATATGGTCAACAGGTGAAGCACTGTTTATTTTCCAATGGAATGTTTCTCAGTAATGATGAAGAACGGATAGAAAACTAAAGACCAACACCAGTACCTAGGGATTACTCCCAGCCCCTTCATCCCAGGAGATGGTGAGCATTAGCAACTGAGGATGAACTCCTAGAACAGCCTAAGACAGAACTCCCCAGATGTCTCTAGGGAAACTGGAAGAAGAGCTGTGCTCAGCATGACAAGACCCTGATATAAACTGAGTAATAAGAGCCCCTACCTAAACCAGATGCTCAGTCTGCATGGAAGGCTATACCTGCAGGATCTCAAATGTGCCTTGGAAGCTTTTTAAGCAGAGGTGGGGAACATCCATCACATATAAGGCCCACAAAATCCTTTGGTCTGGCCCTGTAAAAGCAACCACAGGCAGGGACTCAAAGTTTAGTAACTCTGTAACAGGCTAATTTTTTGTTGTGGTGGTTTTGACAGGCAGAGTGGACAGTGAGAGAGAGAGAGAGAAAGGTCTTCCTTTGCCGTTGGTTCACCCTCCAATGGCTGCCGCGGCCAGCGCACTGCGGCGGGCACACCACGCTGATCTGAAAGCAGGAGCCAGGTGCTTCTCCTGGTCTCCCATGGGGTGCAGGGCCCAAAAACTTGGGCCATCCTCCACTGCACTCCTGGGCCACAGCAGAGAGCTGGCGCCCCAACTGGGACTAGAACCCAGTGTGCCGGCACCACAAGGCGGAAGATTAGCCTATTGAGCCACAGCACCGGCCATGTAACAGGCTAATTTTTAAGTTGTTAATTAATTAACTGTATATGGCCCATGGATGATGTAGTAAGCATCCAAAGGCCCTTTCCAGAAAAAAGGTTCCTCACCTCTGCTTTAAAGCATGCAAGTTTCTGTGAAAGGAAAAGGTTCTTTCCAGCCACCCCACTGTGGACAAAGGAGTTCTCACTAGCAGATCCCACTGGAATTAAAGTTCTGCTTGCAGGGAAAATCAGTGACCACCCCAGCCAGAATCCCAGCTCCTTTCTGATACTCAGCACACTGGGCTCCATCTTTAAAATCTGAAAAAAAAAAAAAAAAAGCTGAAGTGGGTTTCCAAGAAAGGCTGAGAAGCAAACTAGAATAAAGCCAAGTAGCAGTCAGGTCTAGGTCAGGAGGCTTGAGGGCAAGACACAGGAAGTTGTCAGTGAGGGGAATGAATGCAAGGCCATATTTGCCCAGGCAAGCAGGATTTACAGCAACAATAAGGACAAGCCTAGGTACAAAAGTAAAGCAGGAAGCTGATAGGCTAAGGATAGGAAAGAGACTCAGCTCCAGGCAGAAATCATCTCTAGCATTACACATTAAACAAAAACCACATTCTCAATAAAGACGAGTTCTGGCAGAACACACCATCTGTGCTGGGCATACACTGTACATAGGGGAAAGATAGTATGTTCAATGGCATGACGCACCCAACCAAAAAGCTGCACATGCCCACTCTGTCGCACATGGTATATCATGCTTGTTTGTATGTTCCAACTATGACAAGAGCTTATCCTTCAACTCAAACAGAAATCACTGACACTGTACAAGGTCACAGTAAAAAAAATTAAATTAACTGTAACTACTGGCAAGAATTTCATCGTTATCTTTAGGATGTGAATACCAGTTTTAAGTGCAAACATAAGAGCAGTATCACCAAAATTAGAAAATTTGAATTTCATAATTCATCCCAGAGGGTGCCTCAAGCCATCCAGAAGAGGAAAAACTCAAGACACACTCAGGAATGTTGCAACGGGGAAGAGGGGCTGCCTCCAGGCACACAGCCCCCTGCAGGTTTGAGCTCAGGGTTGATGGAGGACTTTCCCCTCCAGCCATCAACAGACCAAAACTGTGGAGAAGGAGAGCCTCTTCCCACCAGCCTCTTCCCACCAGTCCACCTCTGTGACCCAGGACCAACAAGGTGTGCCTGAGGGGTTTTTTGTTTGTTTTAAAAAAAACTCCACACCTGGACTTAACTAGGTACCTGGACTGGAGGTGGCTAGTGGCTATCCCCTTTGGTCAGTTGCTCACCAAATGCAACAATGTGCTGCCAGCCTGTGGTGGAGATGACCATTACCACTCCCCCAGAATTCTGCAAGATACAGGCACCGGACCCAAAGCCTCCCTGAGCCTGCAGCCAAGAACGAGCAGAACATGGCTCTTTTTGTCCTCCCCCCTCCACGTGACTCAATCATCACCCCAGGTGGATGGCAACAGTGGACATGAGGTGGGGACCAGGAAAGGGAAGCCAAGCAGGACTTAGGGTGCAAGGAGACAGGACGCCAGCCACAGAAGGCCCATCAAGGGGAAGGAGGGGCTGCAGGACCAAACATGAGCCAAGGCCCAAATCTCCCCACACAGGACCCATTGCCCCCTTGGGCTTCACTAACAAAACAAGATCAAACATTAAATTAAGAATGTCAAGATGCTGACAACAGAACATTAAACCAGGGGAGTGAACTTTCTGAGCTGCATCCTGTACCACTACCCAGTCAGCCAGCTCTGGCAGCTCCTCTGCAACAACAACAACAACAACAACAAACACCAAAACACAGGATTAGTCTGTAGCGTTCCACAATGCTTTAAATGGGAATCAAAGAATAACACAATTTCTCCAAAAATTACATTTTTCAAAACACAATGAGAAGCCAGCTCTGTGGCGTAGCAGATAAAGCTGCCACCTGCAGTGCTGCCATCCCATATTGGTGCCGGTTCGAGTCTTGGCTGCTCCACTTCCAATCCAGCTCTCTGCTATGGCCTGGGAAAGCAGAAGACAGCCCAGTTCCTTGGGCCCCTGCACCTGTGTGGGAGATCCAGAAGAAGCTCCTGGCTCCTGGCTTTGGATCGGCGCAGCTCTGGCCGTTGCGGCCAATTGGAGGGTGAACCAGTTGATGGAAGACCTCTCTCTCTGCCTCTCTTTCTCTGTGTAACTCTGACTTTCAAATAAATAAATAAGTGGAGGATGGCCCAAGTCCTTGGGCCCTGCACCCACATGGGAGACCAGGAGAAACACCTGGCTCCTGGCTTTGAATCAGCACAGTGCGCCGGCTGCAGCGCACCAGCCACAGCAGCCATTGGAGGGTGAACTAACGGCAAAGGAAGACCTTTCTCTCTCTCTCTCACTATCCACTCTGCCTGTCAAAAATAAAATAAATAAATCTTTTAAAAAGCAAACACACAATGAAATCTTGATAATATCAGCATCAAAAAATTAAACTGAGTCATTATAATTTACAAGTCAGTATTGATCTATGGTTCAATTAAACTGGATTTATAAGGAGTCTATTGTGTAGGGGTTGGTGTCATGGCATAGCTGGTTAAGATGCAGCCCAGTTCGAATCCTGGCTGCTTCACTTACAATTCAGCTCCCTGTTAATGCACCTGGAAAAGCAGCCAAAGATGGTTCAAGTGCTTTGGGTGCCTGGATGAAGCTCCTGGCTCCTGGCTGCTGTGGCCATTTAGGAAGTGAATCAGCAGACAGAAGATCTCTGTCTGTCCCTCCCTCTCTCTGTAATACTGCCTTTCAAATAAATAAATCTTTAAAAATATAAAAGTTTCTTGTGTCATATATTCTAAAAACATCTGGCAGTAAACATTCCAAATGTCCTTTTATTAAATGAATAAAACATTTGACAAAACACTTTTTCCATTCATCCCCTAAAATTCCTACTTACTTATGTCTACTCACACACATTTTAAAAAATTAGTTCTATCAAAATAAGCTCTGTTTCAGAGTAGTTCCATTTATATCAGAAATATTAAAGAATGAGAATAAGCCCTGGAGTAGGTATTTGGCACAGCAGTTAGATGTTGCTTGGAGATGTGGAATCTGAAGTAGTTAAAGCAGCTACAAAACTCAGAAATACTTTCACAGCTGCAGTCACCAGGATAGGGACAGGACTTTGGTTTTAAAGAGATTTAATTTCAAAGAAAATTCCAGTGATTTTGCAGAAATATTGCTTTCTATACCATTCTAAAGAAAAACAAAGGTTTTTGGAGTAGAAAAAGTTATAAAAGTTGGGATCTTAAATTGTAAAAGATAATCATTGAGTGTCAAATTCTAAAAGCAGAACTCATTTCATGCAATGAACATAAGGAAAGACTACTGTATACTTTCTTTTTCTTTCTTTCTTTTTTTTTTTTTTTTTTTTTTGACAGGCAGAGTGGACAGTGAGAGAGAGACAGAAAGAAAGGTCTTCCTTTGTGGTTGGTTCACCCTCCAATGGCCGCCACGGATGGCGCGCTGCGGCCAGCGCACAGCGCTCATCCGATAGCAGGAGCCAGGTGCCAGGTGCTTTTTCCTGGTCTCCCATGGGGTGCAGGGCCCAAGCACTTGGGCCATCCTCCACTGCACTCCCGGGCCACAGCAGAGAGCTGGCCTGGAAGAGGGGCAACCGGGACAGAATCCGGCGCCCCGACTGGGACTAGAACCCGGTGTGCCGGCGCAGCAAGGCGGAGGATTAGCCTGTTGAGGCACGGCGTCGGCCACTTTCTTTTTCTTTTAAACCAAGAAAGGCTTTGCATAAGGGTTTCATACTTTTATTGGAGTAAATCTTAATGATCCTATTCCTTTGGTGTAAAACTAATGCTTACTAGTTTCCGAATGTATTTAGCTTCTGGTTGGAATTTGAAGAAAAATGAAAACCTAAATAAAATAGGTGAAAGTTCAGGTGAATACACACAAACACACACAAAGATGTTGTTTGGGACACCTGTGTCCATGGGTTTGAATTCCAGCTCTGCTTCTGATTCAGCTTCTTACTAATGTGCATCCTGGAAGGCAGGAGATGATGGCTCAAGTACTTGGATCCCTGCTAACCACGCAGGAAACCCAAACTGAGTTTTGGGTGCAGGCTTCTGCCTGGCCCAGTCCTCCCTGCTACAGGCAACTGGGGAAGGGAACTGCCAGTGGATGGAAAATCTCTCTCTCTCTCTGCCTCTTTGCCTTTCAAATAAATATATAATACTTTTTTTTTTTTAAGTTTTAAGTAACCCCCAAATCTTTAGATATCCTCAGGTTTTTTTTAAAGATTTATTTGAAAGTCAGAGTTACACAGGGAAAGGAGAGCAGAGAGAGAGAGAGAGAGAGAGAGAAAGTACGTCTTCCATCCAGTGGTTCACTCCCCAATTGGCCACAACAGCTGGAGCTGCACCAATCCGAAGCCAGGAGCCAGGAGCCTCCT
The DNA here is from genome assembly GCA_949820135.1 of Sylvilagus floridanus. NCBI lineage: Eukaryota > Metazoa > Chordata > Mammalia > Lagomorpha > Leporidae > Sylvilagus > Sylvilagus floridanus. Next base: position 58,674,314 of record OX463227.1, read on the forward strand.
CCAGGTCTCCCACGCAGGTGCAGGGGCTCAAGGAGTTGGGCCATCTTCTACTGCTTTCCCAGGCCATAGCAGAGAGCTGGATTAGAAGTGGAGCAGCTGGGACTTGAGTCTGCATCCATATTGGATGCCAGTGCTTCAGGCCACAGCATTAATGCACTGCGCTGCACCACCGGCCCAATCCTCAGTTCTTTTTTAATCACTAAGTACAAATGAGTAATTGAGATAACCTTATTTATCTTGTTCAAATATTATTAACTACTACTATGACATGATGTCCATCTTTTTTAAAAGCTCTCCAATAATATACAGTCTCTGTTGGCTCATGGCATAAGTTAAAGTCATCTAGACCATTTCTTATAGAAGTGGCTCATGGATGGGTGCCAGTCTATGAGCTGTTTCTTAACACTTCACAAGATAACTAAAGAAAATGAGTTTTTTCCTGATATAGAAAACAACGTAAAATACAAATAAAAGCCCTGTGTCTACTTTCTCTTGTAATAATCATGAAGGGACAGATTCTACTGATATTCTGGCATTTTGCTTTACTCTCACCATTTAAGTTATCAAATTTATGTTACACAGAAACTCTTCACTATAGAAAAGCATTATTTTTTAAAGTGCAAACATTTTCAGAATTGGGTCCAGTGCTGTGGCATAGGGGGCCACGCTTCCACTTACAGCACCAACATCCCATATGGGTGCTGGTTCGCATCCCAGTTGTTCCTCTTCTGATCCAGCTCTCTGTTATGGCCTGGGGAAGCAGTGGAAGATGCCCCAAGTGCTTGGGCCCTCATACCCACATGGGAGACTCAGAAGAAGCTCCAGGCTCCTGGCTTCAGACAGGCCCAGCTCCAGCCACTGTGGCCATTTGAAGAGGGAGGCAGCGAATGAAAGACTATTCTTTGTCTCTCCCTCTCTCTTTGTAACTCTACCTCTTAAGTAAATAAATAAACCTTAAAAAAAAAAAGTTCCCAAAATTATCTACCCCTAAACTATTCCAAAAACTCAAGTTACATTTCCAAGACAGTGATATTTAAGAAAACTGCCATTTATCACCTCTAACAAGTAGCTCGGATTTAGGGGCGCTTTTTGCCTGCTTAAATTATAAAACAATGTTTTATGACTACTTTTTACACTGACAATGTGCCTGTAATATGTCCAGAGGAAAATGGAGAGATTTTTTTAATCTGAGAAAATATTACACATAAAAAAGGAGAAATGGAAAAATGCTTCATGAAACCCAAACCAGGGATGTTGGAAAAGTTATGTTGGCATGTTTCTCCGAGTGCTTGTATGATTCTGGCAGTGGAAAGACATAGTAAGTGCAAACCACTTCTTATGGAAATGGATGCAAGCAATAAAGTCATGACCAAATTTTTTAAATTTCCAGGGCATATTTCAAAGTTAATCTCTATGCTAGATGCCACCAATAATATTTTAATGGCTTGGGCCAGCTTCATAATTAAAGATCACACCTTATCAACTTTAAAAGGAAGTCCTTTATCATAAAAATTATGAATCTGGATACATAAAACAGGAATGACTTCCAAATAATAAAAACAAACACCAAAAAACATACCAATACCATGGTTCCCAAACCAGCTAGGTTTAGTGTTAGTCTGCATTGTTACTTAGAGCTAAAAATATACCTCTTCCTTACCTATATTGCTCTACTGTTACTCTAAACACACTTACAGGATTGACTACAAATTCTTAAATACAATACAAAATCATCACAATTCATCCTGTCAATACATCTTATCTTGGTTTCAAAATGCCCCAAATGTAAATAACAAATTAACATGAAAACCACCACCAATTAGGATGAATGACAAATGACAAACTGGGGAAAATAACTACAATCTACGTGATTGAGGGTTTCTAAAAGAATTTGGAATCCTTAATATATTTTATATTATATTAAGAGTTATTTTTAGGGGCCAGCAGTGTGGCATAGTGAGTAAAGCCACCACCTACAGTGCCCGCATCCCATATGGGAGCCAGTTTGAGTCCCAGCTTCGCCACTTCTGATCCAGAACTCTCCTCTGGCCTGGGAAAGCAGTGGAAGATGGCCCGGGTCCTTGGGCCCCTGCACCTCCATGGGAGACCCAGAAGAAGCTCCTGGCTTCAGACCAGCACAGTTCCAGCTGTGAACCAGCGGATGGAAGACCTTGCTCTCTCTCTCTGCCTCTCCTTCTCTGTGTAATTCTGACTTTCAAATAAATCTTTAGAACAAAAAGATTTTTATATTTATATATTAAGAGTTATTATTAAGGTTTTATATTAAGACTTATTTATTTGTTTGCAAGGCAGAATGACAGTGAGAGGGAGAGACAGAGGTCTTCCATTCCCCCAAAACCCCTAAACAGCTGAGACTAGCCCAGGCCAAAGCCAGGAACTCCATTCCAATCTCCCACATGGATGGCAGGAACCTCAGTATTTGGGCCATCATCTGCCAACTCCCAGGCGCATTAGCGGGAAGCTGGATCAGGAGCACAAAACAGCTGGGACTCAATTCAGGAACTCCAATATGGGATGCCAGCATCCCAAGAGGCGGCTTAACCCATTGAGCCACAACACCTACCCACTAAAACCAGGTTTATTTATTTATTTATTTATTTATTATTAGACAGGCAGAGTTAGACGGTGAGAGAGAGACAGAGAGAAAGGTCTTCCTTCCGTTGGTTCACTCCCCAAATGGCCGCTATGGCCAGCGCTGCGCCTATCCAAAGCCAGGAGCCAGGCACCTCCTCTGGGTCTCCCATGCGAGTGCAGGGGCCCAAGCACTTGAGCCATACTCTACTGCCCTCCAGGGCCACAGCAGAGAGCTGGACCGGAAGAGGAGCAACTGGGACTAGAACCTGGCATTCATATGGGATGCTGGCGCCGCAGGCAGAGGATTAACAAAGTGAGCCACGGCGCCAGCCCCAAAACCAGGTTTAAAAGCCAATGTCCCAGAAGAAAGACAAAGGATATGAACACAGTGTAAAAAATGAAATACAAATAAGTGATTCCTTATACACATAAGAAGGTCCTCAAACTTACCCATAAAATAAATGCAAATTATAACAAAATACCACATTTCTTCACAACGTCAGGAAGGGAGGATGCCACTGTGCTAGGGAAATAGAAAGTAAATCACAAATGTGTACATATTACTTCTGGGAATGTAAAGAGACACAGCCTCCCCAGAGAATAGTGGTAATTTTTATCAAAATTTGGAGTCAGTTCTGTGGTACAGAGGGTTAACACCCTGGCCTGAAGCGCTAGCATCCCATATGAGTGCCCATTTGAGACCCAGCTGCACCATTTCCTATCCAGCTCTCTGCTATGGCCTGGGAAAACAGAAGACGATGGCCCAAGTCCTTGGGAGACCCAGAGGAAGTTCCTGGCTCCTGGCTTTGGATCAGTGCAGCTCCGGCTGTTGCGGCCAACCGGAAAGTGAACCATCAGATGGAAGACCTCTCTCTCTCTCTGCCTCTCCTCTGTGTAACTCTGACTTTCAAATAAATAAATAAATCTTAAAAAAAATATTAGGACTACAGCTACCAAAAACAGCATTATTGGATCAAATGAGGAATGTGGAATACAGATGATATATATATTAAAGAAGTGCATTGTATCCATGCTTTATTTACTGATGCTATAACTGTGATTAGATTTATTTTCAAGAAATACACACTTCAGTATTCAGGGGAAAGGAATCATAACATGTACAACTTATTCTCAAATGGTCCAGAAACATTTTTCCTCATGCAAGTGTGTGTACAGACATGTATACATAGTCACACACAAGGTAGAATAAGAACAAACAATAAAGCAAACAGGAAAAACATTAACAAGAGGTAGTAAATGATTCACAAGTATTCTTTATATTATTCTAATTCTTGCAATTTTATTTCTAAACAAAAAAACTTAGGTATGAAAAAATATACAACCCTTTGATGCAGAACTTTCACTTTTAGGAACGTACCTGCAAATTTACCAATATATATTAAAAATTCGTATGCACTGTAAAAGCATAACCACTTCTGTCCTTCAAAGGAACCAGCTCTTTATGGGACATCCATATAATGGAACATTGCACAATTCTGCTATATATACACAGTAGCCACTAGCTACCTGTGGCTACTGAGTACTTGAAAATTAAAGTTAAACCTGATACTGAAATCTGTTACTGGAAAACTTTTAATTATATTTGGAACAACTTGTGTGTGAGTCTATTTTTATCCAAATGTTAATTTTAAGAGATCTAAACGCCAGATGAAGCAAATTAAGATAGGCTATAAACATAAAATATACAAATAAATTTTAAAACTTTATACAACAAAAAATGAAAAATATAATTAGTAATTTTTATATGGATTACATGCTGAAATTGAGATACATTGTGTTAAATAAAATAGTAAATTGAAATATACTGGGTTAAACATACAGTACTGAAATTAATTTTACTTGTTTCTATCTACTTTCAAAAATATGGTTACTAGATGATCAGGGTGTACATACAAGAGTAAAACATTAAAAGCTAGCTCCAACTGGCACAAAATAAATACCTCAACTGGTGACTCAAATAATGGAAGTTTATTTTCTCAGCTCCGGAGCCTGGGAAGTTCTAGATAAAGGTTCCAGCCAATTCTGCTCCTGGTGAGGGCTCTCTTCCTGGCCTGCAGACTGCTGTCCCTACATGGCTTTTCCTCTGTGACTGTGTGGAGAGAGAATTGGCTCTCTGGTATCTCTTCTTATAAGGACACTAAGCCTACTGGATGGTGACTGCACTCTTGTCAGTTACTTCTTCAGAGGTCCCATTACCAAATACAGACATATTGAGGGGTCAAGTTTCAACACATGAATTTGGGGAGTCCTAAACCATCAGTCTATAACATATGGCTTGCATCTTATTTTTATATGGCAGTATTGCTGTACAGCAGGGATTATCTACTGCCCATTTTGTATAGCCCACAAGCTAAAAATGGTTCTGACATTTTAAAATGATTTAAAACAAAAAGAAACATCAAAACATAGGAAAATTATATAAGACTCAAATGTCAGTATCCAACAAAGTTATTTACTGAAACAGTCACACCCATTTGTTTCCATGTTCTACTTGTCTGTTTTTCTGTGATAATGGCAGAGCTGAGTGGTTGCAAAAGAGACCACGTGGCCTATACTAAAATATTTACCATATGGCCACTTCCAGACTATGTGTCAACTTGCACTGCAGAAGATTAGCAAGATAGTCTGGATTAACCCACCTCTAAAATATATAATCAACTTTGAAAAGCAGCATTGAGGACTACCACTTTTACCCTGCTTACTTCAAACAGGCTCTGCAGGACTACATTTGTTCAAACCTCTTATCAGAACTGGGCTGGTTCAGCCCTTCAGATGGCAGCAAGGGCTGTGCAGATGATATGGCACACGGTTGCCAAGGACAGATGACACACTCAGTTCCTAATCTTCTAGAAGCATTGGCCTGCACCTGGCTTCATGTTAAAGCCCCATTCCTGTCTTCCACAGCACAACACCCTCCAGCAACTCTGCATATTTTAGGTCCTGCTCCTAATGTGATTATTCCCATATCCCAACTCTGACTTCCTGGGCACCCTGTGGGACTTTCTGAATAGGCTCGAGGGCATTTCCTTAGCATTGAACCAGCTCTCTGTTCTGCGGACAGGGAAGCAAAAATAGGTGCAGATTCCTACTGCCAACTGCTTTGCACCATTCATCAGTTTCCTTCCTAGTGGTCCTGAACCCATTCATCTTACAGGTGCTAGGTACAAGCAGAGTGAGTGAATTTTTTAAAAAGATTGATTTCTTTATTTGAAAGGCAGAGTTACAGAGAAGCAGAGGCAGAGACAGAGATCTTCTATCCACTGGTTCACTCCCCAAATGGTGACAGTGGCCAGGACTGAGCCAGGCCGAACTCAGGAGCTTCTTCTGGGTCTTCCACACAGTTGCAGGGACCCAAGCATTTGAGCCATCTTCCACTGCTTTCCCAGGCTCATTAGCAGGGAGCTGGATAGCAAATAGAGCAGCCAGGACTTGAACCAGTGTCCATAAGAGATGCCAGCACTGCATATGGCAGCTTTACTCACTACACTACATTGCCGGCTCTGCAGGAGAATTTTGAGAGACTTAAAGCTACCACAACTTTCATGAAATTTATTAACCAGGTTGTATTTTGTCTTTTACCATTCACATCCATTTCCTTGCTATTTCCTAAAATTAGGGTAGGCTGTCAATAAGAAACCCTCTAAGGCCAAAAGTCTAACTAATCAATCTCATATGTAAATGTTATGCCTTGATATAGCAAGACAGACTTTATTTTTTTAAAAAGATTTATTTTACTTAATTTATTTGAAAGACAGAGTTCCAGAAAGAGGGGTCTTCCATCTGCTGGTTCACTCCCCAGATGGCTGCAACGGCCGGAGCTAAGCTGATCCAAAGTCAGGAGCCAGGCACTTCTTCCTGGTCTCCCACGTGGGTGCAGGGGCCCAAGGACATGGGCCATCTTCTACTGCTTTCTCAGGCCATAGCAGAGAGCTGGATGGGAAGAGGAGCAGCCGGGACTAGAACTGGCACCCACATGGGATGCCAGGGCTTCAACCCAGAGCTTTAACTCGCTGTGTCACAGCACCATCCCCAAGACAGATTTAATTTTTATATTTAATTATACTGCATTTTCTTTCATGTTCATTGTATTTCTTCTCTGATGAACTGTCTGTTGTAGACTTTGTTGTGATGCAGTAGTCACTAAAAATTTTTAACCTAACATAATGACGACACCAAGTCCAATGTCCTACCCTTCCTGAATGGGCAACCCCTAAAATGCCAGTAATTTGGCACTGTTCACCCTTTCCTTCCTCACTCCTTGAACTGTAACAGAAAGATTTGGAGCTCTAAGGCACACAGGTGCAGCGCTGATTCCCTGGAACTTGTTTACTTACACACATAGGAGAGGGGCTGGATTAAATGGTCAGCAAGGCCCCAAGGTCTAAAATTCTTCCGATGTATTAGTCTTTTTCTTGTCTCCCTCATCACTAGTTCCCACTATAGCTATGATGGTAAGATGGTATTTGAGGGTTAATTATGGGATTTGTGGGGTTTTGGTCATCAGAACTCAGAACTGAGGCAAAATTCCAAAACAAGAAGTATACAGAAAAGAAATGCTACTTCTACATCCCCAAAGGGTTTTGTTTCTATATAAACAATCAAATTGGTTAAGATTCTACCATGTCAAGGTCAGAATCTGGCTCGGTTGAGGATGTTAATGGCATTAAAGCAAACAAATAGCTTCAAAGCAAATAGCCAAATATTGACTAGAGTAGACACAGTCCAAAAATTTGGCTTATTTGGTAGTGCAAAAATATCAGCTGGTCACACAGGCTTTGATCCTCCCACTTTTGCCAATCCTCTTCACTAATGCAACATCCACACAACTGTACCAGGCCAGTTTTCTTCCCAAGCACAGAATCAAATAATATTTGTGCTGCTAAAGCAATCCTGTGTTAAAATGAGTTACAGTTTGTCTTCAAAAGAACCAATACTTTTAGTTTTCTAGCATATCTCATCCTATCATCTGCTATTTTCTTAAAGAGAAACCCAAATTTCTCTTTAAAACTCTAGCTCCCAAATAGAAATTTTCAGAATTATTTGGAAGAGAAATTAACTCAAATTTCCACCACCATAATACAACTTTTTTCGTTTTTCCATACTCCCTCACCTTTGCATGCTCATCTTCAGAGTTATAGGGTACATCCTGTTCCTTCACCAGCAAGCATTGCCCATGTGGCCACAGAGCAACCACTGTCATTTACAGTAAACATCACTTATATAACCATTCTCTATTTAGGGACATTTACGTTGACTCCAAAGTTTTACTTTTTGACAGTAATGATATAGTGAACACCTTCATACGTTTAGCTTCTTCTGAGGCATTAAACAAGATACCAGAAAGGGTCAAATGTTGTGAGTGTAGTTGTCATTTTTTTAAATTAATTTGAAAGGCAGGGAGAGAGGGACAGTCAGTGTGGGGACCCATGGATAGGCCTGCCATTCCCCCACCCCACCCCCCCACCCCCGTGCTGGGCTTGGCTTATAGCAGTAATGCGGATGTAGCAGCTGATTGAACTTTCCATCTAGCTGAGGATCGTGGTAAACAACAAGATGGCACTGATGCCCTGCTCACTGTGTGACTCCATAGCTGAGCGTGATCAAGCGCCAGATTGGAGAGCTCCGTGCATGGACTGTGATTGGTTGAATTCTGTATATAAGCGGATCGCGGGAGAGGGAACGCGCGCACCATCTTTCCCCCTTCTCCAGGTCCCCCACTCTTTCTAAGTAAAAGTCTACTGAAGACCAATTAACTGCGAGCAGCGTCGTTCCTTTGCGGCCGAAGGAGTGACAGTCAGAGACAGAGAGAGCTCCTATCTGCTGTTTCTTTCACCAAATGCTGGCAACTGCCAAAGCCAGGAGCTTAGAACTCAATCGAAGTTTCCCATGTGGGTGGCAGCTACCCCATTACCTGAGCCATCTCTTGCTGTTCCCAAGGGTATGCATTAGGAGAAAGCTAGAGACAGGAGCTAGAGCTGGGAATCAAATCCAGGAACTCTGATACGGGATACAGGCATCTTAACCACTACTGTAAAGGCCCATTCCTGTAGTTGGTATTTTAAAATACTTGCCGGGGGCCGGCAATGCGGCATAGTGGAAAGAGCCACACCTGTAGTGCTGGCATCCCATATGCGTGCTGGTTCGAGTTCCGGCTGTGTCACTTCTGATCCAGCTCTCTGCTATGGTCTGGGAAGGCAGTGGAGGATGGCCCAAGTCCTTGGGCTCCTGCCTGCATGGGAGACCTAGAGGAAGCTCCTGGCTCCTGACTTCGGATCGGCATAGCTCTAGCCACTACGGGCATTTGGGGAGTGACCCGAACCAGCAGATGGAGGCCTTTCCTTCACCCTCTGTGTTAACTCTTTCAAATAAATAGGGAAATCTTTTAAAAAATTAAAATAAATTTGGCAAGATCTGTTTTATTTTAACTATTAAACCACCTAACTGAGATACTAAAGGGATATTATAGGATGAGAAATGAGGGGTCCCTACAGTAGGTGCGACATAACAAACACCTCTTTCAGTTTCTTGAATCCTCACCGCTTGGGGCCTAATAAACTACTTCAGCCCTTTCATCTGGTGATAGGAGGGTCAACCTGCAGATTTATTTTTAGGCCTCACCACAAAAAAAAAAAATTTATTTTTAGCTTCATGACCGTATTTTAATAGTATCCCCTTGGGGGATAGCACTGTGGTATGGTAAGTTAAGCAGCCACTTGTAGTGCCGACATCCCATATGGACATATGGGTACAGGCTGAGGCCCTGGCTACTCCACTTCTGAGCCAGCTCCCTGCTACTGCACCTGGAAAAGCAGCAGGCAATGACCCAAGTTCTTGGGCCCCTGCACTCATATGGGAGACCCAGAGGAACCTCCTGGCTCCTGGCTTCAGCCTGGCCCAGTCTTAGCCATTGTGGCCATTTGGGAAGTGAACCAGTGAACCAGTGGGTTGAAGAGCTCTAACTCTGCCTTTCAAATAAATAAAATCTTAAAACAAAAAAGTATCTCATCAGATTTCTAGGCATGATACTAAGTTTTGTTCACCTAGTATAATAATCTTATCATGACCTGACTCTCTGTAGATATCATATGCCTAAGAAAGAAAGAATAAAAAGGCTACTGGAAAATTGGCTTCAAAGAAAAAAATAACAAAAAATGTCAGCCAATCCTATCCATTTTGAGACATCCAACATGGGATGTTAAATCAGAAGCAGAGCAGCTGGGACTTGAAACAGCACTCCAACATAGGATGCTGTTATCACAAGCTGTGGCTTAACCTGCTACACCACAACACCAGCCCCTTAACTTCCTATTTTCACCCAATATTATGTTTCAAATCTTTACCAGAGCTACATGTCAGCACCATCTTGAATGTCGTAATTCACTGTGACACACTGCAACATGAGGAGACATTTAGGTAGGGTGGGCATTCTGTCTTGCTGGGGAAGGGCTAACTGATGGTGTTCAATGTCGGTGCTTAACTAAACAGAAAATGTAACAAGATGGAGATAAAAGGAGGGAGAAAACCAGAAAAAAAAAAAAAAGGATTCCTGCTTGTTTGATCTGTAAGTAGCTGGGGACAGGAATCATGGCAGTGACTCAGAAACAAAAATGATAACAGGAGGAGCCATTTCCTTGGAAGTCTGTGCCGCTGCCCTAACCAGGTCAGCTTCTCAAGCACTAAGGCTGTGGACCCTGCGGCCTTCCCCGGCCCACTCCTCTCATTCACGGGCCACAGTGGTGGAAGGACAAAGAAGTGGCATGACACAGCCAAGAAGGCAGCCTCTTTCATCCATTCCCCTAACCCCACTCTCCCCTTATCATTTACATTCCTCTCCATTACCCCAGCCAAAGAAGTCCAACCCAAAGAACTAGGACTATGGTCTGACTAGTCTACATACACAGCCTGCTGCGATGAAAAGCCATGGTAGATTTTGCTGATGGCACAAAAGAAAATTTCTATTACTGATTCTTACGATGAAATTCCAGTTTTAGTTTATGAAGTTAAAGGGGGCAATAAAATAGAACTAAAGCTCTTGACAGCCTTTTCTATTTCCGTTTGATCCAAAAACACCTTACTAGAACAGATTTATCTGGCTATCTATTATTTGGCAGAGAGAGAGAGAGAGATACAGACAGAGCTCCATCCACTCACTGCTTCACTCCCCTCCCCCAATACCCACAATGGCTGGGGCTGGACCAGAATGGAGCCAAGAGACTAGAACTCAGTCCAGGTTGTCCACATGGGTGGCAGGGACCTAACTACAGAGCCATCACTGCTGCCTCCAGGGTCTGCATTGTTAAGAAGCTGGAATCAGGAGCCAGTGATGGAATCAACCACACGTTCCCATATGGGATACATGTGCTACAATCTATAGACCAAATGTCCGTCACAGATTTCTTTCTTAAAGGGCCACAGTAGGCTTTTCTGCAAATGAATACAGAGCCCTTACCTCTCAGAATAAAACACATTGAAATGATTCTTACAGGGATGTATTATATTACTAATTCATTATTATATGTATATTTTGCCCCTTTTCCTCCATTTAACTGCAAGCCAGATTTTTAAAAAAGGCAGTACTTTAACTAGTATCAGCTAGCAGAAAAATGCCCATTTTTTTAAAAGATTTATTTATTTGAAAGGCAGAGTTATAGAGAGGTAGAGAGGCAGAGAGGCAGAGAGGCAGAGAGGTAGAGAGGTAGAGAGAGGTCTTTCATCTGCTGGTTCACCCCCTAGCTGGGCTGATCCAAAGCCCAAAGCCAGGAGCTTCTTCAGGGTCTCCCATGCAGGTACAGGCGCCCAAGGACATGGGCCATCTTCTACTGCTTTCTCAGGCCACAGCAGAGAGCTGGATCAGAAGTGGAGCAGCTGGGACTCAAACCAGCGCCCATATGGGATGCCAGCACTACATCAGCTCTACCCACTATACCACAGCACCGGCCCCAAAATGCCCATATTTATTCATGTTTGTTAAACAAATAAAAATACTACTAAATTCATTAATAAATATAACCAAAGAAAAGTAGAATTCCTAAACCACTTATTAATTTGTTGACTTATTCCAAAGGCATTATTTCAAGTTCTATATTTCATTTAATAATATAGGTAATGGAACCAAATGGTCCAAAACCATTTTATTGGTTTTTCTTACTTCAAAACATTACTATAAGTCATAAAATCCTGCAGTGTTACAGTGTTTGAGAATTCTGCAACCAAAGCCCCTGTTACCTGCTGATAAATTTTAAGTATGTTTGAACATAAATTATTGGAACATTCTTCCAACTCTCAAATTTCATTAACACACTTTCTGTCAAGTTGTCCCAATTAACTTACAGCCTTCAAACTTGGCAATAATCCTGCCAATTCTGTACAGACATTTGTTTAAAGTACAGTCTGCTCTAATACCCTCAAAGGCAAGATTGCAAATAAAAACCCTTTTTGATTTCTACTAATTAACTGGACATTGGAATGTGCCATGCCTTGTAATCTGCATTAGTGTGTGGATACAATTTTTGCTTACTTCATAGGAAGCATTCAGAAAGAACTTATTAAACAAAAATAAATCCTTCCCGCAGTTAAGGGATTTTCATTTATTAGAAAACATCGCTGAATGCCTCCAACGTGCCAAGCACTGTGCTGGGTGGTACAGACATCACTGTAAACAAGACGGACACAGCCCCTGCACTCGCACACCTTCCTTGGATATGAAGGCAATAATAACAAATAAGTACAACGAAATAGCTCAAAAGCTACCATTTGTGACTTGAATAGCACCTGACAAAGTCAAGCTCAGAACATACTGCTACCAAAACTCGATTTTAAAAATACAAAGACTATACTCAGTAAAGGATTTTGTTGAATTCATAGATCAAAGAGGCCATAAAAGAGGGAAAAGAGAAGACAAGGACAGGCCTGAAATTAAAGTAGCAAGACAGTTGCTGGTGTTAAGTGGATAGTATTGTAAATGCACTTAACGTCATTGAATTATACACCTAAAATGGTCAATTTGGGGCAGGTGTTTGGTGCAATATTTATGTTGCAGCTTGGGAAGCCTACAACCTATAACACAGTGCCTGCTTCAATTCCTGCCTTCTCTATTTTCAATTCAACTTTCTGCAAATGTGTGCCCTGGGAGGTAGCAAGTGATAGCTCAAGTACTTGGGTCCTTGACACCCATATGGGAAACTTATGTGGAGTTCTTGGCTCCTGGCTTTGACCTGACCCAGCCCTGGCTGTTGTGAGGATTTAGGGAGTAAACCAATAGGTAGAAATTTTCTCTCTCTCACACACACACAACGTACACACACACAATCTCTCTGCTGTTCTTTCAAATAGAAACAAATTTAAAAATACAAAACTGAGGCCGGCGCCGTGGCTCAACAGGCTAATCCTCTGCCTTGCGGTGCCGGCACACCGGGTTCTAGTCCCGGTCGGGGCGCCGGATTCTGTCCCAGTTGCCCCTCTTCCAGGCCAGCCCTCTGCTGTGGCCCAGGAGTGCAGTGGAGGATGGCCCAAGTGCTTGGGCCCTGCACCCCATGGGAGACCAGGAAAAAGCACCTAGCACCTGGCTCCTGCCATCGGATGAGCACGGTACACCGGCCGCAGCGCGCCGACCGAGGCAGCCATTGGAGGGTGAACCAACGGCAAAGGAAGACCTTTCTCTCTGTCTCTCTCTCACTGTCCACTCTGCCTGTCAAAAAATAAAAATAAATAAATAAATAAATAAATAAATACAAAACTGAAATAAGAACAGGATGTACAAGAGAAATGAAAACATATACTCACTGAAAAACCTGCACACCAATGTTCCCAGCAGCACTATTCATAACAGTCAAACAGTAGAGGGGCCAGTGCTGTGAAGCAGCAGGTTAAAGCCCTGGCCTGAAGCACCGGCATCCCATATAGGCACCAGTTCTACTCCAGGCTGCTCCTCTTCTGATCCAGCTTTCTGATATGGCCTGGGAAAGCAGTAGAAGATGGCCCAAGTCCTTGGGCCCCTGCACCTATGTGGGAGACCCTGAAGAAGCTCCTGGCTTCGGATCAGCACAGCTCTGGCTGTTGTGGCCATCTTGGGGAGTGAACAAGCGGATGGAAGACCTCTCTGTCTCTACCTCTGTCTGGAACTCTGTCTTTCAAATAAATAAAATAATCTTAAAAAAAAAAAAGCAACAACAACAACCAGAAACAACCCAATGATCAGCAATCTCTGAATGATTAAAAATTGTGGCAAAGGCAGACAATGGAATATTACTCAGTAATAAAAAGAAATAAAATACTAGTATGTGCAACATGAAGGAATTTCAAAAGCATCATGCTGAGTGAAAACCAGATGGATTCCACTTACACATGAACAACATTTTAGAAAAGTCAGGACTGTCAGGAGCCAAAGCATAGGGGAAGAAGATCTTCTGCAAAACGGCACAAAGAACACATGACTGTGATGACGGCTTCATGATGCAATTTGTCTGAACTCATCAAAATGTACTTTTAAGGGGGGAGTGCTATGGCACAGCAGGTTAAGCTGCCCATGGGATGCCCACATCCCATATTGGAGTGCCTAGGTTTGAGTCCTAGTTCCTCCACTTCTGATCCAGTTTCCTGTTAATGCACATCCTGGGAGGCAGCAGGTGATGCCACCCATGTAGGAGACCCAGATGAAGTTCCTGGCTCCTGGCTTTGGCTTGCCCAGCCTTGACACCTGTTAGCATCTGCAGAGTGAGCCACTAGATGAAAGATGTATCTCATTCCTTCCCTCCTTCCCTCTCTCTGCCTTTCCAATGAAGTTATATGCTTAGAATTGGTAGATTTTATCATAAATTATTCATTAATACAAGTAACTCTTAAAATGAATTGAATCAAGGGGTGGGCATCGTGGTATAGCAGATTAAGCCGCTGGTTAAGATGTGGTACAGCAGGTTAACACCCTGGCCTGAAGCGCCAGCATCCCATACAGGCACCGGTTCAACACCCGGCTGCTCCACTTCCGATCCAGCTCTCTGGTATGGCCTGGGAAAGCAGTAGATGGCCCAGGTCCTTGGGCCCCTGTGCCCACATGGGAGACCTGGAGGAAGCTCCTGGCTCCTGGCTTCAGATTGGCGCAGCTTTGGCCATTGCAGCCAATTGGGGAGTGAACCATCGGATGGAAGATCTCTCTCTGTGTGTAACTCTGACTTTCAAATAAATAAATAAATCTTAAAAAAAAAAAAAAAGATGCTCACCTCCAATATTGAGGTGCCAGTTCAAGTCCAAGCTGCTCTGCTTCCAATCTGGTTTCTTGTTAATGCATTTGGCAGCAGCAGATGATGGCCCAGAAACCTGGGTTTCTGTCCACCACGTGGGAGACTAGAATGCAGTTCTAGGCTCTGGCTTCAGCCTCGTCCAGCCCTAACTGTTGTGGGCATTTGGGGAGTGAACCAGCAGAAAGCAGATTCTCTCTCTCTCCCCTCTTCCTGTCTTTCAAAAAAACAAAAACTTTTTTAAATACAAATTAACTAAATTGAGCTTTCTAGAATGTTTCCAGGTTAAGATTTTTAAAGCCACATTTCTTTTCTAAAGACCTAATTTGTATTTTATTTCCAAAGTCAGTCAATCCCATATATATGGTATTGTGTTTCTCATAATGACATATATCCTTGTCTGATGATTGGAAACAATGCATAGCCAAATTGTTCAGTTTCCAGGAATCTTACAAAGGCAATAATTTACAACACACAGAGGCAGGTGAATTTTATAATAATGAATAATACCAAATGGCATTATTTTGATTGTGATAAATAAGCCATGTGTCTGACTATCTGAACAGAAATTTCATTTATTCTCAAACATAAAGATTATTTGGAAACTTCCTATAGAAGACCTCATACGCCAAGGGTGAATGCTGATCTGCCTTTAAGACACTGCACCAATGTGAAAAACATAGGGCTTGCCCTTGCATTCTCTCCTTTATTGCATTAGGATTGAAATATACAACTTTCTGTGTTCCCACCCTGATACTAGCATCTAAAAATTACAGTATTTAATGTTGGCTCTTTGTAAATATTTATGCATTTAATGCATAATAGAAATCCTACCACCAAAAGACTCACTTCCTAAATAATGTATATTCAAACCACTTTTATATTATCAACTTGCCTATTTCTAGTAATCAAAAATGCAGACACAGGTTGCAAGATTTTACTTGTGAAGACACCTTTGTTAATCCTCAGCTAGGGGCAAGACTCTAAACTTTGTCTAATGCATATCTTGAAACTCACCAAAACATAATATATTCATGGATTTCCTCTGTTGTCCCAGAGTTTCCAGAGTTACAAAATGATCATGCTGCCATGCAGAGAGAAAAGGCTAATGGCAACTTGTTTCTATTCACTTATTATTAGACTTAGAAAAGCTGATCAACGGTGACAGTTCTAACTCACTGACTTGCTTTCCAAAAACCTACGGATATTTCCAGCTCAATACAGTAATTATCCAAAGATTAGTGACCAAAGATTAATTTATCCTCTTAAGTGACCATAAATAATAGGGATTACATTGCCTTGACATTTTTCCATAGCTCATTCTCAGTTGCCACCAGACACTCAAAGTCATCATGATGAATTAGAAGAAGAAGACAGATTAATTGGATTTAGCATTGCTTTTACTAGGTTTTTTTTCCCAAAAAGTAATAGCCTGTCTTCTGGTTTAAGTGGACATATTCTAATCTAAGCTACAAAAAATAACTACCCCATATACAAAAGAAATGATACTAGCACGTACATAACAAGAGAAGCCTAAATTATAAAAAATTGTGTTCTGGAGTCAATACCCAAAGCTTGCATGGCTCTTTTCCCATTCCTGACCTTCAACGTTATTAAGACTCTTTTAGTCTGATGTGTTGGCATAGGATTTAAAAGACTAAATGACTTCTCTTTCTCAAACTAAGACGAAAAAAAAAAATGCAATGCTTTAGTTGGACTTCCCTTTTCCTCCCCTCCCTGTAACTGGTAGAAATCAAATTTATGAGTCAGCAAACCACTATTTCAGATCATCACAGCAAGCACAACTGCACACAAGTCTGGTCAAAACACTGCTTGACCCCCAACATGTGTTTTAACACAGACCTTGTAAATGGAGCCAAATTATATTAAAGGATGAAACCGTTCTTGAAAGGTATAGGGTGTCTTTGCTTACAAAAAAGGGAAGACACTCTTTCCACAGTTCCTTTCCATCCACCCCTTGCTTTTCCTGCTTTTTCTTCAGTCACAGCACTTCTTGCACCTTCAGCTGGGCTTCAGTCCAGGACCCGAGTCCCGACAGAGTACAGCACAGCATGAGTCAACACACACGCCCACAGGCAGGTACCGCACCAGCCCGCTCAATAACAACGGCATTCAGCACATCTGGAGTGCTTTATGCATCTACAAGTGTTCTGACACTCAATTATCTTACTTAAGTCTCCCTGCACACTCTGCGACAGGAAACTAGGGCAAAACACACTTGTGTGTGGTTGTATGTGGCCAAGCAGCAAGTGGTTATCTCAATTAGGACTGACTCCATTCCTGACCAGGGAGTGCCACAAGATGATACCTCCTTCTCTGTCAACCCCAAATGTCTAACAGTGCACAAAAACAAGTCATGTTTCTTAACTATGCTATATTCCACCCTAGTCCTCATCAACACAAAATTTCATTTCATTTACTCTAGTTTCCTAGGAGCTTTCCTACAAGAATTTTTAAGAGTAGAACCTATACTTAAACAAGAGCTAGCTGTTTTCATCACGAATTGTGAATTGAACAGCTGGCTCAGCTACCAAACCCTGTGAAGGTTGATCTACAAGATAACATCACCTGCTTGCTGAACAGGTTTTCCATCATCAATGCTTTACATTTAAATTTGAAATATACAAACTAACTTAAATTATTCCAACCTGTTCTCGCAGTCTCCTACAAGGATGGGAAACATCCAGCCTGTGCAATCATTTGGTCTGACCCTGCCAAGGCAACAGTAGGTAGGGCTCAAAATTCAATATCTGTAACAGGCTAATTTTTAAGTTGATAATTTTGTGTGGCCTGCAAACGATGTCATAAATATCCAAATGCCGTTGACAGAAAAAAGGTTATCCACTCCCAGGAACAACTTGAAAAGTTAGAGTTATACACTAGCTTCATGACATCACAAATGAAACAAAGCATAAATGCCAAAAGTCTCAGAGGTCATGTTAAATTAAAGGGAAAAAATAAGTCTCAAAACTAAGTTTTCAAAATATGTAAAACAATGATAGTAAAAGTACAAGTCTGACCTCTAGAAGGACGCAAATCCAAATTAGCAAAATCTTAATGCTAGAAGAATGTTCAGGAATGAAGTTTTGTTACTTTTAAATATAAAGACTTCAATGGAAAAGAAATAATCCACCTAGGGGCAGCCCCTGGATCCGCTGGAGCCAGAACTCTGAGTTTCTGTTATCACATGGTATTCCTCTCAGAGACACATGCTCTTTGCAAAGCTCTGCCTCTGGACTCAGCTTCCCTTTTAGGCTGTCAGCCTGCATTTCCAGTTACCTGCTTGCCATCAGCCCTGAGATCACACAGGCCTTTAATACTCTGTATGTCTAAAACCTGAGCCAGCCTTTCCCAGACAACTCCTCCTCGTCATATCCTGTTTCCTGTGCCATCTCAAGGTCAGACTTTGGCTCTCTTGAGGATGCTAACGACACCATCCCAGGATAACTTGGGAGGCCTGGCATAAAACGAAATGTGGGACTCCCTAACGATCTTATGCAGATGTAGACTCGAGGCAGGCATCACAGGTGGTCTCTGTCACTGCCCATGCCCCTCACTGTCACAGTCCCCTCGATCTACCCTTTCAACACCTCACAGCTGCCCCTCAAACCTCAGGTGGCTTTCAGTCAAGAACTTTGTCACTGAAGGCCCCCTATTTCTTTCCTATGCAACTCAGTCATCTTTTTAAAGTACTACTTCAGGAGCCAATGCTGTGGCATAGTGGGTAAAGCCACCACCTGCAATGCTGGCATCCCATATGGGCGCCAGTTCAAGTCATGGCTATTCCACTTCCAATCCAGGATCCCTGCTGATGCACCTGGCAAAGTAGCAAAAGATGGCCCAAGTGCTTGGGCCCTGCACCCATGTGGGGGACCCAGAAGAAGCTCCTGGCTCCTGGCTTGGGGCCATTTGGGGAGTGAATCAGTAGATGTTAAGACCTGACTCTCTGCCTCTGCCTCTGTAATTCTGCCTTTCAAATAAATAAAAACCTTTAAAATAAAAACATCAATAAATAAAGTACTTCAGAAATTGTATCTCCCCATGGTTTGTGTGTTAAGTGATGTGCATACTTCTTAACTTGGCATTCAGATCTTCCATTCCTCAGCTGTACCAGCCTTTCCCAGTCTTATCTTCGATGACTTGCCAATATGCATCCTGGGCTCCCAGTGAAACTCCTTGTCACCCACTTACTAAGCCCAATGTGTAGAAGAATACAAAACCAAGGTCCAAAGCCAGAGACTAAAGTTCAAATCCAGCCCCAGTACTTACTAGCCTTAGTAACCATCTAAAACACAGGAATCCTAACAGTTCCGTCGCTGGAATACTGCATAAAGAAAACAAGCAATTATAGCATACAGGGAAAACTGCTGAATAAACATAGTGTACATGAAGGATTACTGAATAGATTAAGGTGACACAGCATGCATGGGAGAGCTCAGTACCAGCATTCATTTTCAGAACTGCCCCAAGCCCTGCTTAGACTATGCACCTTCACCTGGAATTCCTTTTTCTGTTCAACCTGATAGTGAATTTCTACTCCTCTATCAAGGGCTAACTCAAAAGCTACCTCCAGGCTGGCGCCGCAGCTCACTAGGCTAATCCTCTGCCTTGCGGCGCCGGCACACCGGGTTCTAGTCCCAATCGGGGCGCCGGATTCTGTCCCGGTTGCCCCTCTTCCAGCCCAGCTCTCTGCTGTGGCCTGGGAGTGCAGTGGAGGATGGCCCAAGTGCTTGGGCCCTGCACCCCATGGGAGACCAGGAGAAGCACCTGGCTCCTGCCATCGGATCAGCACAGTGCACTGGCCGTGGTGGCCATTGGAGGGTGAACCAACGGCAAAGGAAGACCTTTTTCTCTCTATCTCTCACTGTTCACTCTGCCTGTCAAACAACAACAACAACAACAAAAAAAAACTACCTCCACAAACCCTTTACTAATCAACTCAGTAGTCATTTATCTGCCTCTAAAATTCAGTATCTTGGGTGGGCAATTGGCCTAGAGGTTAAGACACCCATGTCCCACAACAGACTACCTGGGATTGGCACCCAGCTTTGGCTCCTGACTGTAGCTTCCTGCTAATGCAGATTCTTGGGAGCAGTGGTCAAGGCTCCAGTGATTAGGTCTATGACATGCACATGAGAGACCTAGATTGAGGGCTCAGCTCAGCCCTGGCCAACGCCAACATTCAGGGAGTGAACCAGCAAATGGAAGTGTTCTCAGCCTCTCAAATTATATAAATATATATAGACAGGCAGAGTGGACAGTGAAAGAGAGAGACAGAGAGAAAGGTCTTCCTTTTGCCATTGGCTCACCCTCCAATGGCCACCACGGCCGGCACACCGCGCTGATCTGAAGGCAGGAACCAGGTGCTTATCCTGGTCTCCCATGAGGTGCAGGGCCCAAGCACTTGAACCATCCTCCACTGCACTCCCGGGCCACAGCAGAGAGCTGGCCTGGAAGAGGGGCAACCGGGACAGAATCCAGTGCCCTGACCGGGACTAGAACCCAGTGTGCCGGCGCTGCAAGGCGGAGGATTAGCCTATTGAGCCGTGGCGCCAGCAAAAAATATTTTAAAATAAATAAAATCCAGGGCTGATGCTGTGGCACAGCTGTTAAATGCCTGGCCAGCAGTGCCAGCATCCCACATGGGTGCTGGTTTGAATACCTGCTGCTCCACTTCCCTTCCTGCTCCCGGCTAATGTGCCTGGGAAAGCAGTAGAAGATGACTCAATTCCTTGGGCCTCTGTGCCCATGTAGAGACCCTGAAGAAGCTCCTGGCTCCTGCCTTCTGATCAGTTCAGCTCTGGCTGTTGTGGTCATTTGGGGAGTGAACTAGCAGATGAAAGACTCTCTCTCATTCTGTCTCCATCTCTCTCTGTAACTCTTTCAAATAAATAAAAATAAATATTTTTTAAAAAATAAAATCCTGTATTTATTTTGTTTCTCTGGATTGGCATGCACAGCATGTTGTCTTTGATCTACACATCTACATACCATTTTGTTTCCCCTTGTAACTTCTCAAGGGCTGGAAATGGTCAAATTCACTTCTGCTTCTTGCATGGCTCTTATTTCATAGTTTACACTCAACAAATCAAATTATTTACATACCATCTTTTAAAAATAAATAAGAGCAAATTTTAAAACACACACACAGAAGACGCTCAATTCAAGAGCAACAGTCTGGGTGTAGAGGGGGCTGTGGCAAGGGGATGACACTGAAGGGGAAAGAGACACAGCTGCTCCTACAGACTCAAGCCTCTGAAGAGCAAGAAGTCACCTGGAAGAGCCATGGCCAAGTCTCCAGATGGTTAATTTCCATCTCCAACCTCAACCCCCAAGAAAGACCTAGATTAGCACCTGGCCTAAGAGAGCAAAGGAAAGGATCAATGGCATGCCCTACATGCCAAGGTGTGTCTAAGGAGAGGACCCAAGACTTAGGATCATTTCAGGCCTTCCTCATATTCCCAGCTATGGCAAAAAAGGTCTTTTTCTTTTATTTACATGCATTTCATAAATACAACATTAGGAACATATTAATTCTTCCTATAGTACCCACCCTCTCATCCACTCTCCCATCCTTCGTCCTCTTCCTCTTCCCCTCTCCTGTTTCCTGTCCTGTTTTTCATTAAGATTTTTATCTAACTTCATTACAGAGCATTAATTCTATTCTAGGTAAAGAACTCAACACTTAGTATGAGGAAGAAAAAACAACAAACTGTTCCTCCACAGTCCAGACAAGGGTTGTTCAAAGTTACTGCATCTCGAAGGTGATTCTGCCTTTTATTTTTTCTTCCTCTTTTCCCTTCTTTCCTCTTAGAAATTTAATTATCTTTAAAGAACTCAAGAATGAGACATCTTTTGTGAGCTTTCAGACATAACTATAACTTATGAGACATAAGAATATCCTCATTTAATACACTAAAAGGAAGTGATTTTTTTGTTGTTGTTGACAGGCAGAGTGGACAGTGAGAGACAGACAGAGAGAAAGGTCTTCCTTTTGCCATTGGTTCACCACTGTCATCCTCCAATGGCCGCCGCGGCCAGCGCGTTGCGGCCGGTGCACCGTGCTGATCCAATGGCAGGAACCAGGTGCTTCTCCTGGTCTCCCATGGGGTGCAGGGCCCAAGCACTTGGGCCATCCTCCACTGCACTCCCTGGCCACAGCAGAGAGCTGGCCTGGAAGAGGGGCAACAAGGACAGAATCCAGTGCCCCGACCGGGACTAGAACCCGGTGTGCCAGTGCCACAAGGTGGAGGATTAGCCTGTTGAGCCACGGCGCCGGCCTAAGGAAGTGATTCTTAAGAACAAGTCTTACTATTTTTAAAGATTTATTTATTTGAAAACAGTTATAGAGAGGCAGAGAGAGTGAGAAAGTCAGACAGAAAGACAGAGATCTTCCTTCTGCTGGTTCACTCCCTAGATTGCCTCAACAGCTAAAGCTGTGCCAATCCAAAGCCAGGAGCTTCTTCCGGGTCTCCCACGCAGGTGCAGTTGCCCAAGACTTGGGCCACCTTCTGCTGCTTTCCCAGGCCATTGCAGAGAGCTGGATTGGAAGTGGAGCAGCCAGGACTCGAACGGGTGCCTATATGGGATGCCAGCACTGCAGACAGCAGCTATAGCTGCTATGCCACAGCACCAGCTCCAGCTTTGACTATGAAGTCTCATGATACAATTCTTTGAGGACAGAGGTCCTGCATGGGAAGTTAGTGCACAGTGACTCCTGTTTATTTAATAATTAACACTCTTATGTATGACATCAGTGATCACCTAGGGCTCTGGAAATGATCTGCCTAGGCTATGGAAGCCTTTTGGATCCACTAACTTGACAAGGCCATAAGCATGGCAACAAAGTTTTATGTCAATTATTCATTGGTGCATGTCCTCTTCTATTTCCATACACTATGATCGATAATGCCCAAGCCATTTGCTGCTTTTACAAGGGCTCAAAAACTGATAAAGTGCACAGTCTTGTAAGTAATGAAATATTTCAAACTGATTTTTAAAATACCACTGGCACTTATCAAATTAGCAAATACTAATAAAAACAAAACTTAACATTGGTGGGGCTTTTAGAAAGCCAGTACACTACTGGTGGCACAGTAAACTGGTTTAAGTTCTCTAACGGATAATTTGGCAATGTGTAATAAGCGTTATAAAGTGCTCAGACCCTTTGAACCAATAATCTCACTTTGGAACATATAGCCCAGGAAACAAACCCACAAAGGGGGGGAAAAAAACCAACGTGCTCAAAGTGTATACAGATATGCTACTCTACTGCATGATATTGCCTGCCACTCAAGCACCTGGCAAAGGAGGCCTGGTAGAATAGCCCAGAGGAGAACAGAATGGCAGAAAACCAGTTACCGAAACAAGTGGGTACACTATGTGATAGGTAAAGATGTACCTTACAAAGTGTTTACTGATACACCTGAAACAAAGCAAATGTGGACTACAATTCTCAAATACCCAAGGTTTTTCTACATTCATTTATTTATTTGAAAGCCAGAGTTACACAAAGAGAAAAGGTGAGGCAGAGTGAGAGGTCTTCCATCCACTGGTTCACTTCCCAGTTGGCCACAACAGTTGGAGCTTCATCTGAGTCTCCCATGCAGGTGCAGGGGCCCAAGGACTTGTGCCATCTTCCACTGCTTTCCGAGGAAACAGCCAAGAGCTAGATTGGAAGTGGAGCAGCCAGGACTTGAACTGGAACCCATATGGGATGCCAGAACTGCAGGCGGTGGCTTTACGCACTATGCCACATTGCCGGCTCCTCAAAGTTTCTATAAAATGGAATCAGCACTCACTTGGAGACAAAACCTATCCTGAACTGGCATGGGACTCATCATGGCTTCCAGGTGTTCCACTTCTTCTCAATGTCCACACATTTTGCTGCACAAATGTTAATGTGTTTGATTGCAGGGTGCCTCAGCCTCCTCTGAGAGTGTTAAAAATATAGGTATATGTGCCAGGTTATTCTTTTAACATCCAAAAAATGGGGACTGATGTTGTGGTGCAATGGTTAAGCTGCCACCACAATAGCACTGGCATCCCATATGTGTACCAGTTCAAGACTCAGCTGCTCCACAACCATCCAGGTCCCTGCTAACGTGCCTGTGAATGCAGCAGAAGACAGCCCAAGTGCTTAGGCCCCTGCCACCCACGTGGAAGACATGGATGCAGCTCCTAGCTCCTGGTTTCAGCCTGGCCTAGCCCTGGCTATTGTGGCCATTTGGGGAGTGAATCAGCAGATGGAAGATCTATCTCCCTACTCTCTGTAACTCCACTTTTCAAATAATTTTTTAAAGATTTTATTTATTTGAAAGTCAGAGTCACAGAGAGAGAAGAGTCAGAGAAGTCTTCCATCTGCTGATTCAATCCCCAGATGGCCGCAACAGTCAGAGCTGTGCTGACCCGAAGCCAGGAGCCAAGTTGCAGCCACTTGGGGAGTGAACCAGCAGATGGAAGACCTCCCTCTGATTCTCCCTCTCTTTGTGCAACTCTGCCTTTCAAATAAAAAAAAAATCTCTCAAAGAAAAAAAGAAAATGTGCAAAAACCAGTATATGTATTCTTGCCCCTCTTACAAGTAGCCTAGATACCTGAAACACTTAAGAACCACCAAGGGGCTGTGCTGCAGTGTAGTAGGCTAAGCTTCTACCTGCAGCACCAGCATGCCATATGGGCACTGGGTCGAGTCCCAGCTGCTCCATTTCCGATCCAGCTCCCTGCTAATGCACCTGGGAGAGCAGCAGAGGCTGGCCCAAGTGCAGTGCTTGGGCCCCTGCACCCATGTGGGAGACCGGGAAGATGCTCCTGGTTTTGGATCAGCCCAGCTCCAGCCATTGCTGCTATTTGGGAATGAACTAGAGGATGGAAGACCTCTCTGTCTGCCTCTCCCTCCATCTGTAACTCTGCTTCTCAAGTAAATAAATCTAAAAAAAAAAAAAATTAAATTAAGATTCTAGATAGAAATGATCAAAATTATCAAGTCTTTAATAGTTCCTATATAATTATGAATAAAAGCATAAAATAGGAGTCTATTATCTCTACCTTACCTTTTCCCACCCCTCACATCTCAATACCTCCCATCACCATCACCAAAAAAAGAAAAAAATTAATAGGAATTTCATGTGTAGTATCTGGCTGGGACTCAGATGTTAGCAACCCATGATCTGGTTCTTAACAGTTGTAGATCTAATATTAAATATCTGTTTTCATTCAAAGTTAAAATGTGGCCAAATAATCTGATCTTATTTAAAATAAAATCCCTTCATCAGTTCCAGCCTATGCCACAAAATGAACATTTCTTAGTAGAAAGGGGAGATAAAACATAACACCTACAACTACAACTCTGCACACTTATTATCATTTATGTACTTATTCATACAAAGCAGCTGCTTCTGCAGACAAGTCTATGAAAGTCATTAATATAATAGCATCAGGGTAGAGCATGACATTAGTAGAATCCAAAAAAGACTTCTGACTTGAGGCTAAGCAAGTCATTTCCTCAGCTCCTTACTTCTAGTCCCCATATGCAAGGTGAGCAATTCCAGTTGCTGTTGAGGGAGACAGCGGCAAGGAAAGCACAGCCATGCACACGAGGCCTGCATCCATCTGCAAGCGCTGCTGTCCCTGTCACTTGGGACACAGCAGGGCTGTCTCAGCGTGGTGGGTGTGCAGTTTCCAGGCGCAATAGAGCTGCCTGTTCTGAACCTCTGCCAGTAAAAACACCCACAGTTCCTCTGTGGGTGGCACCAGGCTAGGCAGGTGCTCAGAACTGTGCAGAGCTGACTGCTCAAGCTACATCTGGGGTTTAGCTTTTTTTTGTTAGGGTTTGTTTAATTGGAATATGAGGTCATATTTCTGGTTAAGCTGTGATAACTTTAGATGGTTCTTCTCTGAAAATGACTTGAAAAAGTTTACGATTACTTGCATAAGAAACACTATTGAGGTTCTAGGGAACATACAAGTAATATGCAAGAAAGAGTCAAGGAATATTTTTTTTAAAAGTAGGATTCAGGGCCAGCACTGTGGCGCAATGGGTAAGGCTGCCACCTGAGGTGTTGGCATCCCATATGGGTGCCAGTTCTAGTCCGTGGCTGCTCCTCATCCGATTCAGCTCTATGCTATGGCCTGGAAAAGCAGTACAAGATGGCCCAAGTCCTTGGACCCCTGCAACCATGTGGAAGACCTGGAGGAAGCTCCTGGCTCCTGATCAGCACAGCTCCAACCGTTGTGGCCATTTGGGGAGTGAAACAGCAGATTGAAGATATCTCTCTCTCTACCTTTCTGTAACTCTGCCTTTCAAATAAATAAGTAAATATTTTTAAAAAGGTAGGATTCTACTTTCACAACTATAACATAAGTACAAATTTTCCCCCAACTAAAAAGATGCTCTTAAATTCTAAACTGTACAAGTTGGCAGTTTCCTTATCTACAAGTTACATACTATGAGACTACCCTAAAAAAATAATTTATATGGAAGCCCTTTCTTTATGATAAAGGACTGTATAAATGATCATTTAAGCAGAATGTTACATCAGAATAGGTTGAAATTAGGCTCTCTGCCTTCCACTTTAAGCTTAATTAGTAACTCGAATTCATTCTGAAAGAAAACTCAAAAATGTAAGCTACAGGTAACATTCCAAGGGCATCAAAAACACAATGGTTGCATAAAATCACTGATACATCCCAGGGTTGTGACTCAAAGAATAAAGAGGGCGAGGCTGCTGTTGGGGCATAGCAGTAAAGCTGCCACCTGCGATACCAGCATCCCATACTGGCGCCAGTTCGACTTTCGGCTGCTCCTCTTCCATTTCAGCTCCCTACTAATGGCCTAGGAAAAGCAGCAGCAGATAGCCCAACTGCTTGGGCCCCTGCGATCCATGCAGGAGACCCAGATGAAGCTTCTGGCTCCTGGCTTTGGCCTGGCTCAGCCCTGCCTGTTGTGGCCATTTGGGGAGGGAATCAGCAAATGGAAGATCTCTTGCTCTCTATCTCTCCCTCTCTCTCTAATTCTTTCAAAATAAATAAGTAAATCTTAAAAAAAAAAAAAATAAAGTGGCCAACCACATCTTGGAATTCATCAAGGAGCAGTAACTACACTAAACAGAGGACTGGTACACACAACACACCGAGGCAAAGGCAGTGAGACAATCCTGGCCCAGTGTAAGCCCTTCAGCTTGGCTGGAGCACAAAGGACAAGGAGGAGAAGGAGAGAGGCAGGGTTAGCAGATCAGCAAGGCCTAGAGCCCACACGCCTCGGGTAGGCAGTTTCACCTTCTCCTGAAAGTAATGGGTATCGCTGAAAGCATATAAACAGAAAAATGATTTGGCCCAAGATTTTAGAAAAACCACTCAAGGGTATGTATAACTGCGAAAAGAAGACCAGGTAAGGGGTTATGACAATAATCAAAGCAAAAGTAATGAAGGCACCAGGTGAGACACTGCAGGGAAGAGAAAGGAGGATTGGTTTACAGGCATTAAGGAAATAAACACAGAAGGACTTTGACTGACAAAGAATTAAGATGAATTCCAGGATTCTGACTTGAGCAAGCACTGAGAAAATTCAGAAGGAGGAGATGTCTGCCTACAGGGGAGCTTTCACTTTTGGTGAGGGAGGGAGGGAAGTTGTATGGGGTCGCTACAAAATGAGTACACTTCAGTATGATCCATACTGGGCACCCAGAGGGGACTGTCTAGAAATAGGAAATGCAGGTCTTGAACACAGACTCGGAAATAACAATCCCAAGACAGTAGCTGGGGCCATGGGGCATGAGAAACACCCAAAGAAGGCAGGGAAGGGGAAGCAACCACATGGTCAGGGTCTGAGCCTTAAGGACTCCTGGAAAGCTGCAGCAAATCACACCAGGAACACAGTCCACTCTCAGACACCTCAGAACTGTTCCCGAAATGACTCTATGCTGTTTTTTTTTTTTTTGACAGGCAGAGTGGACAGTGAGAGAGAGAGAGACAGAGAGAAAGGTCTTCCTTTTGCCGTTGGTTCACCCTCCAATGGCCGCCATGGCTGGCGTGCTGCGGCCAGCACACCACACTGATCCGAAGGCAGGAGCCAGGTGCTTCTCCTGGTCTCCCATGTGAGTCAGGGCCCAAGCACTTGGGCCATCCTCCACTGCACTCCCGGGCCACAGCAGAGAGATGGCCTGGAAGAGGGGAAACCAGGACAGAATCCGGCGCCCCAACCGGGACTAGAACCCAGTGTGCCAGCGCCACAAGGCGGAGGAGTAGCCTAGTGAGCCGTGGTGCCGGGCTATGCTATGCTTTAGGATTTTATTTATTTATTTGAGAGGTGGAGTTACAGACAGTGAGAGGAAGAGACAGAAAGGTCTTCCTTCAGTTGATTCACTCACCAAATGGCCACAACGGCCAGAGCTTTGCCAATCCGAAGCCAGGAGCCAGGTGTTTCTTCCTGGTCTCCCATGCGGGTGCAGGGAGAGGCCATAGCAGAAAGCTGGATTGGGAGAGGAGCAGCCAGGACTAGAACCAGCAACCATATGGATGCTGGCACTGCAGGCAGAGGATTAACCTACTGCACCACAGCGCCGGCCCCTGTGATATGCTTTTAGTTTGAGCTGACTTGGTTCTCTTGGCACAAGAATCTCTGTACATTTGTATTCAGCTAGAATTCACTGTACATCATTTACGCTATTCACTATTCAGTCTGACTATGAATCCAGAAACATTCTGGAAATGAAATGAAATGCTCACCCTATCCTCATTTCTTTATTATTCTAAAATCCTGGGACCATGTTTACACTCTGACCTTTTTTTAAAAGATTATTTAGTTGAAAGGCAGAGCTACAGAGAGACAGAGAGGTTGGTCTTCTATCTGCTGGTCCACTCCCTCAAATGGCTGCAACAGCCAGGAATAGGCTGGGATAGGCCAGGCCAAAGGATCCCAGAGCTTCATCCAGATCTCCCACATGAGTACAGGGCCCAAGCCCTTGGGCCATCCTCTGCTGCTTTTCCCAGGCCACTAGCATAAGTGGAGCAGCCAAGACTCCCATGTGGGATTACCAGTGCCACAGGCAATGGCTTTACCCATAATGCCAGCCCCCTACTGACTTATTTTAGCCCATAGTTTACACAAGTTTATTGCCATAAACGTGTTCTCTTACCTTTTCTACCTCTCTTCCTGTGTGGAGAACAATCGGGTCTTTTTTTCAGAATGAATGTGACAGAGGCTGGTGAACCACATTATTCATTCACTGTAACCAGTTCAACAAAACACTACCACTGGAGACTTCACTCAGACATAGAAATGGTTAGTTATATTGGCAACTTTCACCACTAAACAAAAGCATAAAGCCTAACTTCTGACTGCAGTCAAAATCCCCTCTAATTTAGGTGTAATACACAATTATACATTCTGTGGTACTGGGACCCACAAAGTGACAGCCCAAAGTGAAGCCCTCAGAGGCAGTTTCTCTGATCTCCTCCCCTGCTGTCTCACTCCCCATCCTCTCCCCAGGCAGCCACAGCTACTAGAATTCCTCTTCACCATGGCCTGTTACAGAAACCAGAATCCCGATCCCCCAGAGCCAGCCATGACACCAAAGTTCTCAGTATTACTACAACCTCCCCTACATACACTTTCTGTTTTAAGAGCTGAGCATAGAGAGCCTCTGATCTGAGAAACTCTGACTCCCATTTCTGAAACAGTCCTACCCAGTGCCTGGGAGGGACAACTGGGGAGCCAAGAAGAATCCTTTATTCTTTTAAAGATTTAGTTAGTTAGTTAAAAATCAGAGTTACAGAGAGAGGGGAAGAGACAGAGATCTTCCAACTGCTGGTTCATTCTCCAGATGGCTGCAATGGTCAGAGCTGGGCCAGGCCAAAGCCAGAGCCAGGAGCTTCTTCCAGGTCTCCCACATAGGTACAAGGGCCCAAGTACTTGAGTCATCTTCCCCAGTTGGAAGTGGAGTATCCCGTTTTGAACTGGTGCCCATACAGGATGCTGGTGTTGCAGATGGCAGCTTAATTCACTACTCCCAATGCCAGCTGCAGCCAAGAAGAATACTGACAGGGGGCCAGGGTTGTGGCACAGCAACTTAAGCCACTGCCTGCGACACGGCCACTGGCATCTCATATGAACACCAGTTGGAGTCTGGGTTACTCCACTTCCAATCCCTGTTAATATCCCTGGGATGCAGCAGATAATGGCCCAAGTACTTGCTACCCTGCCACTCATACTGGAGACGCAGATGGAGTTCCAGCTTCCTGATTTCAGCCTGGTCCAGTGCTGGCCATTGTGGCTATTTGAGGAATGAAAGAACCAATGGAAGATCTCTTATGTGTCTCTTCCTCTCTCTCTCTATAACTCTGCCTTTCAAATAAATAAATTCTTAAAAAAAAGAAATGGGGCTGGTGTGGTATAGCAGGTAAAGCTGTCACCTGTAGTGCTGGCATCCCATGTAGATTCTGGTTTGAGTTCCTGTTCCGCTTCTCGAACAGCTCCATGCTAATGTGCCTGGGAAAGCAGCAATATATGGCCCAACTGCTTGGGCCCTTGCACCCACGAGGGAGACTGGGAAGAAGCTTCTGGCTCCTAGCTTTGGCCTGGCCAAGCCCTGGCCATTGGGGCCATCTGGGGAGTGAACCAGCAAATGGAGGATCTCTCTCTCTCTTCTCTGTATAACTCTGCCTTTCAAATAAATACAATAAATCTTAAAAAAAAAAAATCCTCAGGCCGGCCTCCCTGGATTTCCCTTGGTCCTACTACTATTAGATTATACCCTTTTTTGTCCAGTCATATGTCCGTGCCTCATCGGACCAACACATAAAAGCAGTTAGTCAGTCCTGAGTCTTTGGATCTTTAACCTAAAGGCTCCTGGTGCAGGTGCTGCAGTTAAGCCACAAGTTAGATGTTCCTGTGCCTATCGGAGCGCCTGTGTTCCATACCTGGTCCCGGGACCCACTCCAAATTCCAGCTTCATGCGAATAGGATCCTGAGAAGCAGCATGATGGCTCAAGTGATTGAGGAGACCTGGAATAAATTTCCGGCTCCCAGTTTTATCTGACACAGACCTGGCTGTTACTAGCACTTAGAGAGTGAACCAGTGGATGGGAGCTCACTTTATTTCTGCCTCAAAAATAATTTTTTTTGAGATTTAAAAAGCAAGATTATTAGAGTAAAAGAACTCCAGCCAGAGTGACATGAAGAGGGACTTCCAAGAGAGGAAAAAACCCAAAGGACCCCATGGCACTAGGGTTTTTAAACAAATAATTTTTTTTAAAGAATATTAAATAATATGGTTTGGGAATTACAGAAAGTAAAGGTCTTCTTAATCAAGCCTATAAAACACAAAGATAGTAATTTCTTCAAAAGGTTATCATTAACTATCCAAAAATACTGACTCTGAAAACATACTATTTTAAATAGATTTTTTTTAAAGTCAATGCACCATTTAATTAATTTTATTTCTCCAGGAAGAAAGGAGGAGATAAATAAAGGAGACTGGAACCAGGGAAAGATCTCAGCCAGGTGGTGTGCACGGCCTGGCATGAGTCAGAGCAGAAAGTCCTGCATTTCCCTAGTTCCATGGGTTTTCCAACAGCCGGAGGCATTAAACACAAAGTGCAACCTGCCATTGATTGTCCTTTCTGCTTTGGTTTTCCCGAAGGTGTCTGATGCCCCTCCACCTATGGACAGGTAAAAACTTTGCTCCCTGACCCACATCAATCTTCCTGCCACAGTAGGGTATGTGAGACACATCTCCGAGTACTGTGTCATCAGAGCGGCGTCCCGCCATCAGGCTATGAGGCCATCAGCATTTCTCATTGGTCCTACTGCCCAACCTAGAATTCAGTTTGTTTCTCCTTTCCAAAGTCTTAAGTGAGAATTAAACCCATAAAGAAGCCATCAGATGCCTTGCCCTGTTCCCTTCGTCCCCTCAATTGCAATTTCTTTGGAATCTCAGCCTTTTAAGATGAAAAAGGTTGAATCCGGTTATATTGCAAATGCCCCAGGGAGGTCTGTTACTCATCTGTTTCTCCGCAACAGATCCTAAGCTCCTTGGGTAGAGCTGATAATGCCTCTCTCAGCCGCTATCTCCTGTGCCCAGCACAGAGCCGAAAACAGAGGGCGTTGTTTACATGGCAAACAAGTGTAGAACAAATGACGGTAACAGTAAGATAAACTCATTTACACCACAGTGAGCATGAATTTGTCCAGGCCCTTTTCTAAGAAATGTGGGTGGGTCACCCAGATGTAAGAAGAGGTAAGAGTCCTAAGACAAGCCCCTCCTCAGTCAGCCTGGCAGTGCTGCCCCTCTACGAATCAGTCCAAGGGAGCCTGGTGCTTCAAAGGCCGGCCCAGACTTCTGCCTGAATGCCACCCAAAGTACCCCGTTCTCCCTCGGACGCTCCTCTGCACTTCAAAATTCTACTTGAACAAAGCATCAAGAATTGGCAGTTGTTTACTCCCCACAAAGATCAAGGAGCAGGGACTCAAACCAAGCATCTGACACAGCAGGTAAGACACACGGTGGCCAAGACACTGCCTGGGACACCAACATCCCTTATCAGGGTGCCTGGGGTAGATTCCCAGCTGCTCTCCGGATTCCAGGGATGAGAGGCAGCAGACGGTGGGTCCACATAAGAGACCCGGACTGAATTTACAGGTCCTGGCATCAGCCTGGCCAGCCCTAGCTGTTGCATTTGGACAGTGAACCAGGGGACAGGAGAGCTTGCTTCTTTCAAATGAAATGTAAATAAATAAATAGAAGAATCTTATCTAGCCAATATAATGTGATTCATGGTAAAAACCCAGCTTCTGATGTTTAGCCTAATGAAGAAACTTGCATCCCTCACTGGAATGACTGAGTTGGACTACCAGTTCTGGCTCCTGACTTCAGTTCCCTGTTAACACACACCCTGCGAGGCAGGGGTGATGATTCCCATAATTGATTCCCGCCACCCATATAACAGACCTGAATTTCTTTCAAGCTCCCAGGTTTGGCCTGGGCAAATCAACCAGCAGATGAAAAGTTTCTGCTTGCGGCCACCCCACCTCCCCCTCTCCTTACCTCTGAAATAAACAAATAAAATTTCAAAAACAAGAAACAAAACAAAGTACCAGCTCCTAGAATCAAACCTGGTGTGAAATTCTGGCTCCACTGCTTGTTTAAACTCTGTAAAACCTGAGTTCTATTTCCGAAAAGAAATTAATAAAGCCATTTCTCATAGGGTTGCAGCAAGGCTCATATAGGCATGCATGTAAAGAGCTCAGCCACGACAGCTGGCGCTGTGGCTCAACAGGCTAATCCTCCGCCTGCGGCGCCAGCACACCAGGTTCTAGTCCCGGTTGGGGCGCCGGATTCTGTCCCAGTTGCCCCCCTTTCAGGCCAGCTCTCTGCTGTGGTCCAGGAGTGCAGTGTTGGATGGCCCAAGTGCTTGGGCCCTGCACCCACATGGGAGACCAGGAGAAGCACCTGGCTCCTGCCTTCAGATCAGCGTGATATGCCGACCGCGGTGGCCATTGGAGGGTGAACCAACGGCAAAAGGAAGACCTTTCTCTCTCTCACTGTCCACTCTGCCTGTCAAAAAAAAAAAAAAACTTCACTATAATACATTGTTGTCACACTACATGTGTACATAAGAAATGTGAATGAGAAAATTCTAGATTACTTTCAGAAAATCTCCAATTAGACTCACAGCCGACGTCTCATCAGAACCCCTACAGGCTAGAATGAAATGGCAAGAATTAGTCCAAGTTTTAAAAGAAAATAAAAAAAAGCTCAGCCACAGGAAATATTTAAGAAATGTACACTATCATTTGGAGACCTAAATTCCCACCCACCACCAGCTCTTTGTGGATCCTGGACTAATCACTTATTATAAAGAAATTAACGAAGGGCCCAGCGCTGTGGCATAGTGGTAAAGCAGCCACCTGTAGTGCCAGCATCCCATATGGGCACCGGTTTGAGTCCCAGCTGCTCCACTTCCCATCCAGCTCTCTGCTATGGTCTGGGAAAGCAGTGGAAGATGGCCCAAGTCCTTGGGCCCCTGCACCCACATAGGTGACCCGGAAGAAGCTCCTGGCTTTGTATGGGCACAACTCTGGCCATTGCGGCCTTCTGGGGAATGACCAGTGGATGAAGTCCCCTCTCTTCCCCTCTTTTCCCCCCTCCCCGCCCTGCCTCTGCCTTTGTAACTCTGCCTTTCAAGTAAATAAATCTTTAAACAAAAAAAAAAAGAAACTAATGAAAACAAAGAATCACAACTAACAATCAATCATGGATAACAGAAAGTAGACTGAAATTCTGAAAAACAAAAGCCATAAATAAATTCTAGGTATTTTTCTCACTGGACTTAAAGCTTGCATGTCTTATCACAGATGACTCAGCAATAGAACATCAAATGAAAAAGCTTGAACAAACTTCAAAGCAAGTACTCTAGTATTTAGTGCCTGTTGTAGATGATGGACCTAATGAAATATCTGTGTGTGTGTGTGTGTGTGTGTGTGTTTAAAGAGAAGGGGAACAGAGAGATCAACAGCAACTGACTTAAAGATTATCATGTAGCTATTTTTTTCTTAGCTGAAGTTAAATTTTAAGGGCTAAGGTGAAAAAATAATTTATCAGTTCTGCCCGTATTATCTGGTGCCTGAGTAATGGCCATTGTTCAATCTGGCGGCTGTGTTATTACACAAGGCCACTTCAAATGCATAGGGTCCCTTTGTAGGAATTAGACAAAGGACGCCCAGAGCACAGGCTGGTTTTCAGTCCCCACTTGCCCAAGTTGGCATTCTTGTGCAAAGGCACAACCATACATGGCAGTCAGGCAGATACACACAAAGATCTTCATACATTTAAGTGGAACACCTGTACCTTGTTTATAGGATACACACCACCCACACGCACATAAATGACTGAAAGAGCTGTCAAGGGCTGAATGAGTAAACGGAGAAAGATATTCATCAAAACTGAAAATAGAGTTTCAAAAAGTTCAAGAGAGAAACGGGTTCCTTTCCCTTGCCTCCTTGCCTTCACCAACCAGTACTGGGATACCGTAGCCAGTTGGAACTTTGGGGACTGACAGTAGGTAGACACTGAAAAATAATTCTGGTCCCTGGCAAACCCCATGGTCTCTCTCTGCTCTCTCTTCCCTCTCCCGCCCCTCTGAGGAAGGGAGGAACCCACAGACACCAATGGGATCTACTTAACTGAGTTTGCAAAAACAACAGTAAATAAGAGACTGAGGTTGTTTTGACTGTATGAAAAATCGGTAATCCCAGGCAAGAGTATGCTGAATATTGCAAGAAAATAGTCTTAAAATGTTAACTGTCAATTTCACCACCTTCCCTCTCGGAAACCCAGTACTCATAAAAATACAAAATTATTTGTGTTTAGTGTTGCAAATGCATCTCTCTCCTGCTAACCTACACAGTGGCTGTTTCTATAAACCGTAAGAACATGTTATTACATCTTTAACACTTCTGTACCTAGCTCTATACCTGCACAACACAGTAGCTTCAATAGCTATTTAAGGAACAGAAATTCCAGGTTAAATATGGTCCTTATTCACATTCACAAAGAGACAGAGTACAAGAATATTCACTGCAGCATTGTTTATAAGCCTGGAAGCAATCTAAATGTCTATTAAAGGAAGACTGCATTAATAAAGCATCCTATATGCATACAATGGAAAACCATGTTGAAATGGAATTTGAGCTACTAGACCAAACTGAGGGATTAGGTGAGTAAGTGTCCAACTTCTGGCAGAACAAAAAAAAAAAAAAAAAAAGCACGTTAGGAATGACACAAATAGAATACAAGCTTTCAAAACCCTCAACATTCCCCATTATCATCTTTGTCTTAGGATTTACTACACTCCTGCTTATTCTTCATAGCCACACTAAAGACCTAAAAACATATTCACTCTAAAAATAACAGAAAAAAATTTCAAAGGCTATTAACCATATAACGCTCCCCAATTGGCTGGGAAGGAGCCTGATTTAGAAATGGCAATCACTCCACTGTGCTCCTCACCGAAACACCTGCCTTCAGCGAGTTCCGCGTTCTCATCTAAATGGGGTTGCCGGATGATGTGAAACAACTGAGGGAAAGTGCTGTGCACAAAGTCTCATGTTTGCTTCCTGCAGGGCTCAACGCTCTAGGGGGACACATCCCCCGGCCCGCACCTTTGGCATCTGGTTTACAATATGGTAAAAATAAACCAAATAAACGTGAAAGACCACAACGGCAAGGGGCGAGCCCCCACTTTCCCCCTCGCAGTCCGCACCCCGGCCGCGTCCCATGTTTTCTATATTTAGCACAGAGCGGGAGCGGGCACCGAGCCGCGGCGGTGGCAAGGCTCCCCCCACGGGGCTCCCCACGACCTTGGGACCAAGCTCTGCCCCCTCACACACACACACCCCCTCTGCAGTCCGGCAGGCGGACGGGCAGCCACGCTCACCACAGGGGACAGCAGAAGTGACGGGAGGCCGGGTCGGTGCGGGGGGGGGGGTCGCTGTTTTCCGACACCGACAGGAGAGCGTCTGTTCCGCGCCCCCCGGGGCAGCTCAGAGCCGCGACGCGACGCGGTCCCGGGACCCTCGCCCGAGCCCGCGCAGCCCCTCAGGTGCCCACGCTGGGGCCCTGCCGCCCCGCCTCACCTGTCTTGAAGCTCATCTTGTCGTGGTCCTTGGACCCGAAGGTCTCCAGCATGGACACGAAGAGCAACCCGCACGAGTTCTGGATACCGAACACCGACCCGTTGCACCACATGGCCGCCAGCATCACCAGCCAGCCCCAGCCTCCTTCGGGGGGCTCCGGCGGCTCCGCGTCCGCCGGCCCCGCCAGCCCCACCTCCACCTTCTCGGCGCACGCCTCCAGGCCGTCCGAGGGTCCCGGGCCGGCCAGCAGAGCGTCGCCCAGGGGCGCGGAGCCGGGCGACTGCGCCTCCTCGCCCGAGCCCCGCGCGGCGGCGGGCTCCTCCCGGGAGGGCAGCATGGCCCGCGGCGGCCCCTCGGGCGCGGGGAAGCGCGAGAGGTGCGAGCTGCCGGCGGGCGCGCGAGCGGGCGGCCGAGGCGAGGACGGTGGAGCCCCCTCCCGCGGCGGAGCGGCGCACGGCGCGGAGAGGGCCGCGCTGACAGAGGCGGCGCGCGGTGCCTCGGGGCTCGCGCCTCAGACCTGGCAGTCCACGGCCCCACGGCCCGACGGAGCCCGCGGCGCTCGGCCGGCTCTTAAAGGCGCCCACCGCGCCGGCTGGGGGCGTGGCCTTGCGGCGGGACGTGCCCCCGGAATCTCCAGGTGATTGGGCCTCGGAGGGCGGGGCGGGGCGCCCCGTGGCGCGCGGCCCCAGGAGCCCGTGGCGGCGGTGTCTGCGCGCGTGGTGGCGGTGGCGGTGGCGGGCCGCCCTCCCCGCGGGCTCTGAGTGCCGTGGGCGCCCTGGGTGGGCCGCCCGCCGCAAGCACCCCCCACCCCGGAGCAGTGCCTCGGTTTTGGTGTTTGGCATCCGCGTCTTGGTACTAATTAAAATATGTAACATACATTGTGCCACCTGGCTGCTTAACAAGGAACTCGGAAGGCTCAGAGGCCCGATTTAATGACTTTAGTTCCGTTCTCCTGCCTGCGTCTACAGTTACCTCTGAATACTTGGAACGTGGGCGATGCTCATTTTGGAAGACTCGCTGCAGTTTCCACGGCCTTCGGCCCACACACATTTTGACAGGCGGGGAGAAAACAGTACTTTTCAACCACAAGCACGCCCCTGTTTGACTTTAAAGCGAAAAACCTGTGTTCAGGTCCTCGTTTGCCTGAAGCGCAGTGGACCTATGCGTATAAAAGACGGGGACAAGGGTGGCCGTGCCATATTGAGGACGGTGCTTACTTTCTCCCGTTATTGGGATTCTTCACCTTCTGCGAGTTAGTGACTTGCTGTGGCGCACTTTGATGCAGCACACAGCTGTGGGAGGGGAAGCAGTCCTGGGGTAGGATACGAGGCTCAGACCCAAGTGCTGGAAAACAAGCGCAAGCCTTCACACATTAGAGAAGAGCTGAATGGTGCCCACGCTTCAGCGGGCGAAGACCAATCCAGATGGAGAAAATCGCACCCGCTAAGGACAGCAGGGTGTGCTGCGAAGCAGGTGGAATAGTCACACAAGTGCACAGACGTGAATGTACAAGGCTGTGATCCTGGTGTGGCTGAAAATAAGGAAGCATTGGAAGCTCAAGTGTCCACAAGCAGAGGGTTGGATACATATATATTCTATAACCCCTAAAAGGTATGATGCTCATAGCTGTTTATTGACTTTGAAAGTTGTCCACGACCTTGTGGCAAAGAAAGCACATTCAGGGGCTGACGCTGTGGCATAGTGGGCTAAGCCCCCACCGATGGCACAGGCATCCTATATGGGCGCTGGTGCTCCGCTTCCAATCCAGCTCTCTGCTATGGCCTGGGAAAGCAGTAGAAGGTGGCCCAAGTGCTTGGACTCCTGCACCTGCATGGGAGATCGGGAAGAAGCTCCCAGCTCCTAGCTTCAGATCAGCCCAGCTCCGGCTGTTGCAGCCATTTGGGGAGTGAACTGGCAGATAGAAGACTTCTCTCTCTCTGCCTCTGCCTCTCTGTCACTCTGCCTTTCAAATAAATAAATCTTTATAAAAATAAAAAAAGAAGGCACATTCAAAATGTATATATGGATTAAAACCCACAACATAAAATAAATGTCCATGAGTCAATACTGATAGAAGTAAATGATTAAGTAAGTAAATGAGGATGGGTGAACAGACAATTTTTTTAAAGATATATTTTATTTGTTTGGACAGCAGAGTGACAGAGAGAGAGCAAGAGAGGGGTCTTCCATCTGCTAGTTCACTCCCCAAATTGCAGCAACGGTGGGAGCTGTGCCAGGCCAAAGCCAGGAGCCAGCTTTTTCTGGGTCTTCTACATGGGTTCAAAGGCCCAAGCACTTGGGCCATCCTCTGCTGCTTTCCCAAGCACATTAATGGAGAGCTGGATTGGAAGTAGAGTAGCTGGGACTTGAACCAGCACACATATGGGATGCTGGCATTGCAGGCAGTGACTTAACCCATTGGTCCACAATGCTGGCCCCAGCAATAATTTTTGTAGACACTCTACCCTCACTCAGGTAAGATACAATATGTCACTTCTCAAGTCTGAGCCATGTGTGCTGACTTCCTTCCAAAGAGCAGGGAGTGGGGGTGAAACGGGATAACTGCAGGAAGTTACAAACTCCCCGCCAGCCTGTTGATCAGGCTGTGTGTCCCTGGCATGATGTGATCAAAATGGCATTTTATCTCTGTGGTCTTTTCCCATAACCTACAATCCTAGCTAGCCATCAGAACATTAGACGGTTCCAACCGAAGGACTAAGAACTCTGAGAAACTGTCAACAGGTGCCTCAGGAGACATGACAACTACAATGCCGTATTCTGGGTGGGATGATAGTAATAATAATAATAATACTGTATTGATGTTCGTTCACTAACAGTAATAAATGTGGTATATTAACCTAAGAAGTTAACATTGGGAGAAACCAGATGAAGGAATACGGGTCCTATTTTTGTAATTTTTCTAAAAATTGAAAACTTCTAAAAATAATGTTTATTTTTATTTTTTAAAGATTTATATATTTTTATTTGAAAGTCAGTTACACAGAGAAAGACAGAGAGGCAGAGAGAGAGAGGTCTTCCATCCACTCCATCACTCTCCAACTGGCTGCAACAGCCAGGGCTGTGCTGATCCAAAGCCAGGATCCAGGAGCTTCCTCCAGGTCTCCGACATGGATGCAGGGGCCCAAGGACTCGGGCCATCTTCTGCTGCTTTCCTAGGCCATAGCAGAGAGCTGGATCAGAAGTGGAGCAGGCGGGACTCCATATGGGATGCCAGCACTGCAGGCGGTGGTTTTTCCAGCTATACCACAGCACCAGCCCCAATGTTTATTTTTTAAAAGAGTATGAATATCATGATCCCATTCTTGTAAAAATGTTTATGTATATAACTATGTATTAAACATCATATAATTTATTTTTAAAACTTTACTTTATGGGGCCTGCACTATGGCATAGTGGGTAAAGCTGCTGCCTGCAGTGCCAGCATCCCATATAGGCATCAGTTTGAGTCCCAGCTGCTCCACTTCCAATCCAGCTCTCTGCTATGGCCTGGGAGAGCAGTAGAAGATGGCCCAAGTGCTTGGGTTCCTGAACCCACATGGGATGCCCAGAAGAAGCTCCCAGCTCCTGGCTTTGAATCAGCACAGCTCCAGCCAATGCAGCCATTTCGGGACTGAACCAGTGCATAGAAGACCTCTCTCTCTCTCTCTCTCTCTCTCTCTCTCTCTCTCTCTCTCTTTCTCTCGCTCTGCCTCTGCCTCTGCCTCTGCCTCCGCCTCTCTGTAACCCTGCCTTTCAAATTAACAAATAAATCTTTAAAAAACTTCATTTTATATATGGTTATAAATTTGTAAATTGAGATTATGAAAAATTATTTTTAAATATACAGCTCATTCTCAAATGTCTTTCCTGTTTCTATGCCAACATTATTTTTTTCCCAAGATTTATTTATTTATTTGAAAGGCAGAATGAGAGAGTAAGAGAGATCTTCCATCCATTGGTTCACTCCCCAAATAACTACAACAGTCAGGGCTGGGCTAGGCTGAAGCCAAGAACTCCATCAGGGTCTCACACATGGGTGGCAGGGGCCCAAGCACTTGGGCCATCCTCTGCTGCTTTCCCAGGCACATTAGCAGGGAGCAGGGTGGGAAGTGGAGCAGCTGGGACTCCAGCTGGTGCTCACATGGGATGCTGGTGCTGCAGGCAGCAGCTTTCCCTGCTGTACAAGGACAGCTCCAATGTCAACGTTATTTCTAAACATTATGCAATGTACCCTATTTTCAGATTAAAGTTTGACACTTCTCGAAGGCACTGATTTAGGAGCAGCTCTGACTTAAGGGATTAACAGGTTAATGACCACCAGGCAGTTAGCACAGTCCCTGGCATGCTGCAAGCTCTTGGGGAATGTGGGCATTTTGCATCATTCTTATCACTACTGATGACATCCATGTTTCTTTCCTATTGACTCCGCAGCCCCAAACACCATCCTTTTATTGGCCTCAAAGTAATTTCCATTCTTATAAATATAGCCTTTACTTAATCACAAAATCTCAGGTCAGGATATTAAACTATAAAACACTTAAATATAGGAATTTAAACATCTTTGTCCTCAACTATTATATTATCTGTTCCTCAAGAGAATTTTTTAAAAATTTTCTAACAGTCATTCTTTCCCCAACTCACAAAAGACACATATCAAAGTCTGTGTACAGAAAGAGGGTACACACAAGTTTAACCAGTGGTGAACATTATGGCGCAGCAGGTTAAAGGATGCTTACAATGCCAGCCTCCCCTAGCAGAGTGCCAATTCCAGTCCTGGCTGCTCTGCTTCTGACACAGCTCCCTGCTAATGTACTTGGGAGGCAGCAGAGGATGGCCCAGTGCCTGGAGCTCTGCCACCCACATGGGAAACCCAGATGGAGTTCCAGGCTCCTGGCTTCAACCTGACCCAGCTCTGACCATTGGGCCATTTGGGGAATGAATCAGCAGATGGAAGCTCTCTCTCGCATGCTCGCTGTCTATCAATTCAACAAGCCCCCCAACAAGCCGCAATGGCCAGGGCTGAGCCAGGCCACAGCCAGGAGCCTGGAATTCCCACATGGGTACAGAGGCCCAATCCAGCCACCTTCCACTGCTTTCCCAGGCACATTAGCAGAGAGCTGTATCAGAAGTGCAGCAGCCAGCACCCAAATTAGTGCCCATGTGGGATGCCAGAGTCACAGACGGTGGCTTAACCCGCTGAGCCAGAACACCTGCCACCTAACGTTTTACTGATAAAACCTGACGTTTCCAGGCAGTTTACTCTAGGGACTGCCTTTGCTTTCATCTCCACTGCTTTCCTTCACTTTTCTCAAACTTCCATTTTTACTAGAAGAAAAGATGTCATAACGTGAATTAAAAGAATAGAATAAAAGCATTTTTGAAAACTATAAAATGACTTGAACATTAAAGAATCAATGGGGAGGGCATTTGGCCTACAGTTAGATGCCTGTGTCCCACATCAGAGTACCCCGGTTTCCTTCCCAGTTCCAGCTCCTGCTAATGTGGACCCCAGCAAGCAACAGAGTCAGTTCAACTAATGGGTTCCTGCCACCCAGGTGGGATACCTGAATGTTATTCCCAGCTCTCATCTTTAGCTTGGCCCAACCCAGTTCTTATGGGCATTTGAAAAGTGAATCAGCCAATGGGACTGAGCTCACGCTCTCTTTTTCCATCTCTCCCTCTTTCCCTCCTTCCTTCCCTCTCAAATGAAAAGTTAATAGAAATAAATAAATACGGCCAGCACCGTGGCATAGCAGGTAAAGCCGCCACCTGCAGTGCCAGCAACCCATATGGGTGCCAGTTTGAGTCCCAGCTGCAGGCTGGCGCTGCAGCTCAATAGGCTAATCCTCCGCCTTGTGGCGCTGGCACACTGGGTTCTAGTCCCAGTTGGGGCACCGGATTCTGTCCCTGTTGCCCCTCTTCCAGACCAGCTCTCTGCTGTGGCCCGGGAGTGCACTGGAGGATGGCCCAAGTGCTTGGGCCCTGCACCCCATGGGAGACCAGGAGAAGCACCTGGCTCCTGCCTTCGGATCAGCACGGTGCGCCGGCCAAAGCAGCCATTGGAGGGTGAACCAAAGGCAAAGGAAGACCTTTCTCTCTGTCTCTCTCTCTCACTGTCCACTCTACCTGTCAAAAAATAAATTAATTAATTTCTTAAAAAAAAAAAAAAGAGTCCCAGATGGTCCTCTTCCAATCCAGCTCTCGCTCTCTGCTACAGCCTGGGAAAGCAGTGGAAGATGACCCAAGTCCTTAGGCCCCTGAACCCACATGGGAGACCTGGAAGAAGCTCCTGGCTGCTGACTTTGAATTAGCCCAGTTCCAGCCGTTGCGGGAGTGAACCAGTGAATGGAAGATCTCTCTCTCTCTCTCCTTCTCCTCTCCCTCTCCCTCTCCCTTTCTGCTTTCCCTCTCTGTAACTCTGACTTTCAAGTAAATAAATAAATCTAAACAAAACAAAACCTGAAGGTACTAATTTAGGCTTCTATGCTTCATTCTGGACCTTCAGATTAGATTTGGCCTCCACTTGGGGTGCCTGCATTCCATCCTGCAGGGCCTGGGTTCAAGTCCCAGTTCTAGTCCTGATTCCAGCTTCCTATTGATGTGTACCTTGAAAGGGAGCAGGTGATAGCTCACTTAACTGAGGCCATGCCACCTAGTGGGAGACTTGAATTAAATCCACAGCTCCTGCTTCAGCTAGCCCAGTCCCAGTCATTATGGGGAGTGAATCAACAGATGAGAGCTCTCGCTCTCTCTCTCTCTCTCTCTCTCTCTCTCTCTCTCTATATATATATATATATATATATATATTTCTGCCTTTGGGGATCAAACCAACTGATGAGAGCTCTCTGTATCTCTACCTGTATCTC
The DNA here is from genome assembly GCA_949820135.1 of Sylvilagus floridanus. Classification (NCBI taxonomy): domain Eukaryota; kingdom Metazoa; phylum Chordata; class Mammalia; order Lagomorpha; family Leporidae; genus Sylvilagus; species Sylvilagus floridanus. The sequence continues at coordinate 58,717,682 of OX463227.1, forward strand.
TGTATCTTGGCCTTTCAAATAAATAAATAAATTTTTAAAAACATAGTGCCTCAAGGGCTGGCACTGTGGCTTAGCAGGTAGAGCTGCTGCCTGCAGCACCAGCATCCCTTATGGGCACCGATTCGAGTCCCAGCTGCTCCACTTCTGATCCAGCTCCCTGCTAATGTGCCTGGCAAAGCAGCGGAAGATGGCCTAAGTGCTTGGGCCCTTGCCACCCACATGGGAGACCCAGATGAAGCTCCTGGCTCCTGGCTTCACATTGGCTCAGCTTCAACTGTTGGCAGCCATTTTGGGAGTGAACCAGCGGATGGAAGATGTCTCTCCCTCTCTTTCTCTCTGCAACTCTGACTTTTCTTCTGTGTAACTCTGATTTTCAGATAAAAATAAATAAATCTTTTAAAACACGTACACACGCACAGAGATTCTTCAACATTGGCTTGCACAAATGATAAATGAAAAATTTGCTGCAAATTATCTGCACTCTAGAAATGAAACTTTCAGAGGTTAGGGCTGTGGTATAGCAGGTAAAGCCACCACCTGCAATGCTAGAATCCCAAATGGGCACTGGTTGCTGTCCCAGCTGCGCCACTTCTGATCCAGCTCCCTGCTGATGGCCTGGGAAAGCAGTAAAAGATGACCCAAGTCCTTATGCCCCTGCACCTGCATGGGAGACCCGGAGGAAGCTCCTGGCTCCTGGCATCATATTGGCGCAGCTCTGGCCATCGCAGCCAGCTGGGGAATGGACCAGCAGATGGAAGATTCTCTCTCTCTCTCTCTCTCTCTCTCTCTCTCCCCTCTCTCTGTCTTTTTCTCTCTCTCTCTTTCTCTCTCTTTCTCCCTCTCTCTCTGCCTTTCCTTCTCTCTGTGTAACTCTGACTTTCAGATAAGTAGACGAATCTTTAAAAAAAATGAAGAATGAAGCTGTTTGTTATACATTACCTAGTCTTGGGTATTTCTGTTATTGCAGCACAAAATGGAATAGGACATCTCCTTCCCCCTTTTCTGAATGATGAACTCCTACTCATTCTTCTTCAAGGCTGAGCCGTTACTAATTCTTCCTCTAGGCTACTGTATTTTATTTACAGCAGCTTCCACTGTCAGTAGAGTGGTGTTCAGTCTCCTTAACCAGAATAAGAATTTCCAGATAGGTCCGATGGCATCTTAGAGATCATAGAAACCACAGGATCAAGTACAGTGTAGCTGTTTAACACTTGTGAGTCAAAGTCAATGGAATTAAAAAATAATTTAAAGAACCACACAGTATGAAATTGAGAACATCCTGTATTTTCATATGAAAAATTTTCAATATTTTTAAAGCAGCATGTGTTTCTTTTCTAGTTATCAAAGTAATTGTACTCATCTGTTTTCTGTTACTGTAACAAAATACCTGAGGCTAGGACCTTTACTTTAAAGAAAAGAGGTTTATCTAGCTCACAGTTCTGGAGGTTCCGGGGCAAGGCAGCGACATTGACTTGGCACTGGCGGATGGCCACACCGTGGTGGGAGCACGTGAGAGAGAGAGTGTACAATGAGACAAGAAGCCACAGCCTGACTCAGGTCAGACACAGGCTTTTTTTTTTTTTTTTTTTTTTAATTTATTTGACAGGTAGAGTTATAGACAGTGAAGGAGAGAGAGACAGAAAAAGGTCTTCCTTCCGTTGGTTCACTCCCCAAATGGCCGCTATGGCTGGCACTGCGCCGATCCGAAGCCAGGAGCCAGGTGCTTCCTCCTGGTCGCCCATGCGGGTGCGGGGCCTAAGGACCTGGGCCATCCTCCACTGCCTTCCCAGGCCACAGCAGAGAGCTGGACTGGAAGAGAAGCAACCGGGACAGAATCCGGCACCCCAACCAGGACTGGAACCCAGAGCCCATATGGGATGCCAGTGCCGCAGGCAGAGGATTAATCAAGTGAACCACGGTGCCGGCCCCCAGACACAGGCTTTTATAATGTCTCACTCTCATGAGAAATAACTCAGGGGCCCCAAGAGAATGACCTCCCGCTTGTACCCACCAACTTGCAGGTCCCACCACCTCTTAGCATGGTCACACTGGGGACCAAGCTGCCAATTACATGAACCTTTGGGGAATGCACTTAAACCACATCCAGACCATGGCAATAAGACATCCTCGCAACAGAAAATAACACAGAACTGGCATTGTGGCCACAACCTGCAGTGCCAGCATTCCCGGTTGGTGCCAGTTCAAGTCCTGGCTGCTCTACTTCCGATCCAGCTCCCTGCCAATGTGTCTGGGAAAGTGGAAGAAAATGGCCCGAGTGCCTGGGCCCCTGCACCTACATGGGAGACCTGGAGGAATCTCCTGGTTCCTGGCTGCGGTCTGGCCCAGCCCTGGCCATTGCGGCTATTTGGGGAGTGAACCAGCCAATAGAGGATAGTTCTCTCTGTCTCTCCCTCTCTCTCTGTAACTCTGCCTTTCAAATACATAAAATGAATCTTTAAATACACCCACACACACAATAAAGGAGAAAATGCTTTGTAGAGCCACTCAAATAACTCCTCATAACTTTTGTTGTTAACATATTCACAACAGCTACAACATCAGTTTCATAAATACCTTTGTAGTATATTTCCGCTATAAAATATGCTTTACTATCACCCAAAAATGTAAGTAACTTTTTTTTGAAGATTTATTTTATGTATTTGAAAGGCAGAGTTAGAGAGTGGGAGGGACAGAGAGATTGTTCCATCTGCTGGTTCACTCAGAGGGCCACAATGGCCCTGGGCATGGCCAGGCTGAAGCCAGGAGGACTATATCCTTGTCTCCCAAATGGGTGGCAGGGGCCCAAGTGCTTGTATCAGTTTCTGTTGTGGTCTCATATGCGTTAGCTGGGAGCTGGATCAGAAGTGGAACAGCTGTGACTTGAACCTAGTGCCCACAGGGACGCCAGCATCAAAGGCAGTGGCTTAAACCACTCTGCCACCATGCTGGCCTTTAAGTGACTGTTTCGCTTTCTCAGCTAAAATTGCTGCATCCTAGATGATACGTGAAATACAGAGGAGCCTGATAAGAATGCCTGGGCAACAGCTGGAGCCACTAACCAGGGGCTCTGCTGCAGGCCGTCTCCAAATGTCCCTGTACCTAGGCCAGCTTGCCTACTAATTACAACTTATGAATATCCAGGGTGACTCACAAAGCCAGGGACCTACTGCGTTTCCTTCCAGTCTTTTTCCCCTGTACCTTTTAAAACAAAATCAGAAACAGTGTTTCAGGGACTTGTGTCCAGCCCACCAGAATTCCCGTGCTGCAGGAGTGCCACAGTCAATGACTGTATTTGGAAGGCAGGGCCTTCAATGGGGCAATAAAGTGAACGAGGTCGTTAGGGTGAGCCCTATGAACCTGTGCACATAAGAGGAGAGTGAAACATATGAAAAGAGATAAGAGAAAGGCCACACGAGGACACAGGAGGTAGGAGGCCGCCTGCCAGCCAAGGAGGAGGACCTCAGGAGAGACCAGGCTTGTTTTTGACACCTTGCCATTGGACATCCAGCCTCCAGGGCTGTCAAGAAAACGAATTTCTGTTATTTGAGCCACTCAGGCAGGCATTTTGTTATAATAGCCCTACGGAACTGAGGCACACAGCTAAGCACAACCTCATACCCTGCATTTGTAAAACTTATCAACATTTCCCATGTAACTAAATATGCTCCAACACGTGATGCTGATAGCTATAAAGCATTTCACTATAGGGATGGGCCACAATTTACTTGATCATGTCTCTGTCACTGCACATACATCTGGAAGTCATTTCAGATTTGTTGTTAATAATACTGCAATAGGGGCTGGTGCCGTGGCTCATTTGGTTAATCCTCCGCCTGTGGCGAGGGCGTCCCATATGGGCACCAGGTTCTAGTCCTGGTTGCTCCTCTTCCAGTCCAGCTCTCTGCTGTGGCCCAAGAGGGCAGTGGAGGATGGCCCAAGTGCTTGGGCCCCTGCACCCGCATGGGAGACCAAGAAGAAGCACCTGGCTCCTGGCTTCGGATCGGCGCAGCACCTGCCGTAGCGGCCATTTGGGAGGTAAACCAACAGAAGGAAGACCTTTCTCTCTCTCTCTCTCTCTCTCTCTCTCTCTGTCTACAACTCTACTTGTCAAATAAATAAATAAATAAAATACTGCAATAAACATGCTATGCACAGATCTCTTTGTATAACTGGCAATTTTTTAGAATAGACTTCTAGATGTGGGATTATTGGGGGAAACCATTTGACTACTTCTAGGGCCTAATGCATTGTTGGATTATAAAGTGACTATCAATTTATGGCTCTCACCAGTGCAGTATAAGAATGCCCATATTCATGCAATCCAGTGAGGACTGAATAACACAATTATTTCAAAATCATTGTCAATTTAAGATTAAGATGAAATTTCATTGTTCGTTTGTTTCGCAAATCTTTGGTTCTCAGTGAAAAAGGTCATATTTATTGTCTCTCTATGTCCTTTTTTAAACTGCCTGTTGTTGGACATTCTCCACACTTTGCAGCAGGAAACTGAACTTTTCAGTGGTATTTATTGCGATTTCTCCATGTAGGTCCCATGCATTTCATGTTAGAATTATCCTCCAGCATTTTGTTTTCCTGTTGCTCTTCTTCTAACCAATGCTGTTGTTGTTACTGTTCTTATGAATGAATTTTTTCCAAGAGAACTTGTAACTGGTTACTGCTAATGCTGGTAATAAGTTCTAATATCATTTCTGATCTTTCCACTGTAGTGCATTATATTTTTGAGAAACATTAAATATATTGCTTTACTTCAAAACTTATAGTATATTGCTTCAATTATGATTAACTCTTTTTTTTTAAAGATTCAGTTATTTATTTGAAAGGCAGAGTGACATAGCGAGAAGGAGAGACACAGAGATTTTCCATCCACTGGCTCATTCCTTCAGTGGCCACAACAGCCAGAGCTGAGCCAGGCCAAAATCAGGAGCCAGGAGCTCCATCCTGGTTTCCTACATGGGTGGCAGGGGCCCAGGTACTTTAGCCATCTCCTGCTGCCTTCCCAGGCACATTAGCAAGAAGCTGCATCAGAAGTAGAGCAGCTGGGATGCAAATTGGCCCTCTGATACTGGCGGCTTAACCCACTGTATCACTTTGATCTGACTTGGAGAGTAAAGACTGCTCTGCTAGATTAAGACATCAATATAAACCTTAAAACAAAACTTTAGCCATTTTACAGTTTGCATTAGATCCAAATTCCACATCTTAAATGGATACATTTTAACTGTATGTACATATTTACCCATTTTACATTTCTAATGGAAAGTAACTTCAACATTTCTTTTCTTTTTTTAAAAAAAAACTATTTATTTACTTGAGAAGCAGAGTTTTAGAGAGAGAGGGAGAGATACAGATAAAGATCTTCTATTCACTGGTTCACTCCCCAAATGGCTGCAAGGGCTGGAATTGGGCTGACCCAAAGCCAAGGAACCAGGAGCTTCTTCCAGGTCTCCCATGCAAGCACCAGTTTGAGTCCTGGCTGCTCCACTTCCGATCCAGCTCTCTGCTGTGGCCTGGGAAAGCAGCAGAAGATGGCCCAAGTCCTTGGGCCCCTGCACCTGTGTGGGAGACCTGGAAGAAACTCCTGGCTCCTGGCTTTGGATCAACGCAGCTCCGGCCATTGTAGCCAACTGAGGAGTAAACCAGTGGGTGGAAGACATATCTCTCTCTCTCTCTTTCTCTCTCTATCTTTTTCTCTCTCGCTCTCTTTCTCTGCCTCTCCTTTCTGTGTGTAACTCTTTTTTTAGAAAACTTTTATTTAATAAATAGAAATTTTGAAAGTACAACTTTTGGATTATAGTGGTTTTCCCCCCCATAACCACCCTCCGACCCACAAACCATCCCACCTTCTACCCCTCTCCCATCCCATTCTTCATTAAGATTCATTTTTAGTTATCTTTATATACAGAAGATCAACTTAGTATATACTAAGTAAAGATTTCAACAGTTTGCACCCACATAGACACACAAAGAATAAAGTACTGTGTGAAGACTAGTTTTACTGTTAATTCTCATAGTACAACACATTAAGAACAGAGATCCTACATGAGGAGTAAGTGCACAGTGACTCCTGTTGTTGATTTAACAATTGACACTCTTATTTATGATGTCAGTAATCACCCAAGGCTCTTGTCATGAGCTCCCAAGGCTATGGAAGCCTCTTGAGTTCTCTGTGTAACTCTTTCAAATAAATAAATAAATAAATCTTAAAATAATAATAATAATAAAAAAGAGACTGTCTTTAAAAGCAAAATGTTTTGTGTTTGTTTTTAAGATTTTTATTTATTTATTTAAGAGGCAGAGTTACAGAGAGAAGGAGAGACAGAAAGGTCTTCCATCCGGTACTCCCCAAATGGCCACAAGGGCCAGAGCTGAGCTGATCCGAAGCCAGGAACCAGGAGCTTCTTCCAGGTCTCCCATGTGGGTGCAGGGGCCAAGCTCCTAGGCCATCCTCCACTGCCTTCCCAGGCCATAGCAGAGAGCTCAATTTGAAGAGGAGCAGCCAGGACAAAAACTGCTACCCATATAGGATGCCGGCACTGCAGGCGGAGATTTAACCTATTACTCTGCGACGCCGGCCCTGGGTTTTTATTATTTTTTTTAAATTTTGTCTTTTTATTTTAAAATATTTCAAATAATACAGAAAAGTACAAAAAAGAGCTCAATAAACTCATGTAGATGTAACAGTTTTTAACATTTTGACATTCCCTTCCTATGTGAACACCATATATATATATACATATATATACACACACACGCTATTTTTTTGAGAGCAGGCTGGGTATATTAATATGGAATCATGTGAAATTCATCATAAAGACCATAAAATGAGGAGAAAAGGCATATAATCTAAGGGGTATGGTTCAGAGAAGACAACATTTATAAATCTCCATGTGCCAAATAATATGGCATCCACTTTCATTTTTACTGTGTACATGTGCCTAAATACACTTCCACATATGAGAGAAAACACAGAGGGCATTCATTTGTCTTACTGCGTTTGGCTTATTCCACTCATCTGATGTTGGATTCTCCATCACACTCTGGGGCCCTGAACTGTGGGGTTCCTCCAGCGCCCTGGATACTACCCGGCTGGAGGCTGGGCTCCGTCTCTCCCGGGGGTATGACGTGTGCCCACAGTCTAGTTTCCAGCTCTTTGTGTTCCAGAACCCAATTATCTCTCCTTTCCAGGGCCATTTGGCCTCTAGGGAGTGATTTAGTCTATACAAATTCACAATAAAACTAATTGAGAACCTGCAATGGAGTTTTTAAATGTAATTTCATGTCTCATCAGACCAAGTTCAAAATTATTATGGGTTGCACACTGCCTTATTTTCCCAGGGGGAAAAAGCTGTGTGACAAAACCTATTACTATCAAATGGTTCTTAGAGAATCCTAAACCAGGTTAAGAGGATTGAGTGGTTTTATGAGCAAATGTCTCCGGGCTATAGTGCCCTGTTTCCCCTGTGCTACTACAGAAGACAGACAGGCTGCAGCGGCCACAGCACTTGAGCTTAGAAAACCAGCTTCTCTCACCTGCCATCCGTGTGAGCACGGCCCAGTCACTCACTTTCAAGAGCCTATCTGTAGATCAGGGCTGGGGAACAAAGCAAACCCTCGGGGCCTAGCCTCAGAATATCCGTGCCAAACTCCATCATGGCATTTTGACCATCTCACGTCAGTGGTCCTACAGCTTATCTCGGGATATTTCAGCCCCATTCATGAGGTCTGAAGAAGCCCCTTTTTTTCCACCTTTAGTTTTTATTTGTTTGAATTCTTTCGTTTTATTTATTTATTTTCATTTTATTTGAAATGCAGATAGAGAGAGAGAGAGAGAGAGAGAGAGAGAGAATAAATCTTCCATCTGCTGCTGCTTTCCTCTGAAATGCTCACAACAGCCAGAGCCAGGCCAGGCTGAAGACAGGAGCCAGGAAATCAATCCAGGTCCCCTGTGTGGGTGGCAGAATCCCAGTCACTTGAGCCAACACCTCTTCCCTCCCAGGGGCCTGCACCAGCAGGAAGCTGGGTTTAGGAGCAGAGCATCTTAACTGCTAGGACAACCACCCACCCCAGCAGACCCAGTCTTTGGTCAGGATTGCCTCTGAAAAGATTCTGAAATGTGGCTTAATACATAATCGTCTTAGCTGCACAATGTAGCATGGTCCACCCCATCTCAAATGTTAGGAGTGTGTGCTGTCGGCAGCCCGGGGCTCCCCACACACTGTCCATCAGCACCAAATGGCCCAAAGCACAGAAACTCAACCAAGACCTGTCAAGTGCAGCGCCTCACTTTCAGCACCAGCCCTCCCTGCCAGCAACTGCCCAAGTGGACTGTGGGATAGAATCACATCTACTGTTAGGAGAACTAACACATCTTTGATCATTTGCATTTGGTGACAACAATCCCTTTCCGTGTGGAGTAACGCAATTTCAGAGGATCCTGGAGGAAGGGGATTTGAAGTCAGGTCCTGACTCGACCCCACGCAAGGTGCTGACCTGGGCCCTAGGAATGCTGTGGAAGTGAAGGAGGACAGCGACCCCCAGCCCTCAGTGCCCCGTGCCTGGCTACAAAGGTGCTGACGTCACTGGTGTTGCTGGATGCGTCGTTAGTTATAAGTAGTGCTGGAAACTTCTTACACAGAGTCCTACAACACCACCCTACAGAAAGGAGCGCAGTGTCGTGTCCAGCCTCCTGTTCATGCAAGAATCTCTTCTAAAGTGTCTGGAGCATGGGGGAAGCTGTGTGAGCGTCTCTAAGAGTCCAGGAGGAGCCAAGGGGTCGGCAGTGCTGAACACCATGGCCCCCAGGTCCCCCTCAGCTCCTCCTCAGCTCACCCTCTGAGGGGCTCTGCCCATCACAAGCTCATCGCAAACAAAGACCATTGGCTTGGGGAGAGAGTGTACGGTGGTGTCATGGAAACGTGTTCTCCCAAGTCACAGAGGAGGTAGATCCTTAAGGGAGCCTACTGCAGGCACAGGGAAGCCCAACACACCAGGTGCAAGGAACCTTGGGAAACACACAGTCCTGTGTTTCTAAAAACAGAGTCCTGTTGTCACTGTGACTCATAGTTAGCAACTCACTAGATGTCATAATCCAGTACACACACACACACACACACACACACACAACTTGGAACAACAGTCTAACAAACACAACTTTTACATGACCAAATACAAGGCTGTACATTCTGATCCATTGGGGTGTTTCATTAAACAAAGAAACTCCTGTTGGTAAAAATTCTGCTGGTAGATTTGAGTTTGAAAAGCATAGATCCAGGCCACAGATGAAGAAGGTGAGACCAGGAATGATGAAACAACTGTCATGTGGCTACTCCCTGAACACACACACACACACACACACACGGACAGTGCCTAGGCCCTGGGCTCCCTGACCCTCACCATGGCCTTCCTACAGCACCTCCTGTAGCTTCTCCTACCTCCATGCGTACAGAGCAGTGTTTCTAATCTCTCTTTTAGGGCAAGATAGCAAACCTTCATCTGGGAGGCCGCTACATGGGCCTCCCATCCTATCACCTGGCAACCTCCTCATCACTTCATCTGTACAGTTTGGGGTCCCTGAGGGCTCCTCCCCCAAGGGCCTCACATGTTAGTCACCCCAGAAGACAGCACCCTATGGGGGATATATAAACGTCCTTTCTCCTTGTGTTTGTGAGGTTTTTTTCTTAAAAGGAGTTAGCCAATCCCTGAGGAGGATCACCTGCAGCTTGGCCTCAGATGAAGAGTAAGAATGGCCCTTCTGTATGGGGAGGAGCAGAATGGGGGGAGGTCCTGCAGGGAACTGGCCTCTGGGCAGAGCTCACCTGGTTTGAGGGTCAGCTGTTCCACTTCCAATCCAACTCCCCCGCTAATGTGCCTAGGAAAGCAGAGGAAGATGGCCCAAGTGTTTGGGTCCCTGCCACCGATGTGGGAGACCTAGGTGGATTTCCTGGCTCCTGGCTTCAGCCTGGCCCAGCCCTGGCCTTTGTGGCCGTGTGGGAAGTGAACCAGCGGACAAAAGATCTCTCTCTCTCTCTCCCTCCATCCCTCCCTCCATGTCTCTGTCTCTCCTCTATAACTCTTGCCTTTTATTTATTTATTTTTAAGATTTATTTATTTGAAAGTCAGCTATAGAGAGAGAGAAACAGAGACATACGTTCCCTCCACTGGTTCACTCCTCTAGATGGCTACAATGACCAGGGGGTAGAGCCAGGCTGAAGTCAGGAGCCAGGAGCTTCCTCCGGGTCTCCTACAAGGGAAACAAGGGCCCAAGTACTTTGGCCATCTTCTGCTGCTTTTCCTAGGCCATTAGTAGGGAGCTGGATCCGAAATGGAGTAGCTGGAACTGGAACTGGCACCCATACGGTAGGCACGCCAATATGCTCACAGAACAAGTAAGTGTGATGTATGTAATGGAAAAGCAAGAAGAGGCCTATCACCAATCTGCTTGGTCTCTGGATTTCAGACTCAGTGTTAGAACCAGGAGACCAGGAAGTACAATAAGGAGACAGAATTGGCTAGACTCGGGTACCTGGATATACACAGATACCAGGGTACTTCAAAAGATAAGGTTAAGGAACAGATGTTTGGCCAAGAGGTTAAGACATTGCTTGGGACACAAGCATCCCACATCCGAGGATACACGCTGTATTTCCAGCTCCACTCCTGACTCTCACTTCCTGATCATGGGAACCTCGGGAGGCAGCAGGTGTGGACTCAAGTACTTAGGTCTCCGTCACCCACGTGGGACACCTGGATTCAGTTCCCAGGCTTGGCCCAGTGCTGGCTGGTATAGGCATTTGGGGGAGTGAATCAGCACAAGGAAGCCTGTTCTCTTTCTCTGCCATTCAAATAAATAAATGATAAGTAAAATTTAAAAAAATATGGGTGCAACAATTTTTGAAATCCTTGTAGTTTTTTCATAATACACATTCTTATGAACTTTTGAAGACCATATGATTTCAAGGTTTTTTGTACCAAAATACATTTACCTTTTAATTTCATTTTCTCACATGAATTTTGTGAAGAAGCCTCATATATGTAGATACACACACACACAGAGCCCTAAGTCAGAATAAAGAGCAGCAGTAAATGTCCTTTCCCTGATCGATACCAAATGGACTTCTCCCATCCTCTGCCAGGCATATTTATATAACAAGTGACAATGGCTTATCAGTAAAGAACTAAGGGTTTTCACAGAAATAAGCCCCAAATGGGCCTACAGTCACTCCAAAACAGAGCAAAATATGATGACATCACTAGAGTACAACATCTAGAATTCTACTGCCCAAGGTGATAGCCACTGGCCACACACCGCTACTTAAAGTTTTTGGCTCCTGGGTTAAAATGCCACTTGGGATGCCCTCCATCCCACAGCAGAGGCCTGGGTCTGAGTCCCATCTCCTCTGCTTCCCATCCAGCTCCCTGCTAATGCACACCATGGGAGGCAGCAGGTGACGGCTCAGGTACTTAGGTCCCTGCCACCCAGGTGGGAGACTTTAACTGGGTTCTGGGCTCCTCATTTTGGTCTGGCCCAGCCTTGGCTATAGTAGGCATTTAAGGAATAAATTACCAGATGGAGATCTGTCTCTGTCTCTCTGCCTTTCAAATTAAAAAACAAGTAAAAAACTAAAGATAAAATAATGCAAGCTAACAGACATCATCTGAAGTATTGTTCAAAAGACCAGAACAGTTAGTCTTGAGAAGAAGAAAACTCAGGAGGGATGTGTATCACTTTTAAATATTGAAAGGCTATCCTGTGGCTAAGGAATGAGAATTGCTATGTGTGACTTAAGGGTCAGAGTTAGAAGGAAAAATGTTTCTGTCTCAGCAGAGGAAGAATTCTTTCTCTATCGGGGCTGTTCAAAGGCAGAACAGGCTGCATCATAAAGAAACCAGCTCTCCATCCTGGGAGAGTCAGCTTAGTTCTTGGGTAAAATAGTGACTTCTGTACTCAATGGGTTAAGTAGAGGGCTTGAACATTAATAGTCAGAAAGCAATCCAATAAATGCTTATGAGGACTGAGCACAGGAAATAAGGAATTCAAGTTCTCTGACCTTGAGCAATCCCATACAAATAGAAGCAACATACAAAACATGCTTTGGTTTTGAAATTTGTAAAATAAGTATCAGCTGCCACCTCCACTCCTTTCTGGGTGTTGCTTTTTCTCGTATAAGAATATTAAAAAGAAGTTTTGATCTTATATTCTATTTTTCCCACTACAAATAGGATAATCTCACTTTTTCATTTTAGAAAGTATGTGTATGGCTTTTCCTTATAGGAATCTGGTTTTGAGCGCTCTTTTTCTGAGTGTTCAGTAATGATCATTTGTGTATCATATCAGGACATACATTGAAATGCTCCAGTGAAAAATGGATGCTTGCCACTTGTGATCAATGATTCCTCAAAGTCATCATTCTGTTGGAAAACTTAGAGGTGCTAATCACATTCTGTGATAGTAGCATGACTATGCTACCTGATGGCTCTGAGTAATCAAGCATAAATCACTTGTGAGATTTTAAGATTAAGTTTTGACTTCTGACTCATTCTAGCACTGAAAGAGGACCGTTAAACCCTTTTGCGCTGTGGTTTCTGGCCACGTTTCAGCCTGGGATTTCTTTCCTGTCTTGGCACAAATTAAGAATGGGCTTTGATAGCCAGACTTTGAAACCTTTCTATTTATTTTATATGTGTGTGTGTGTGTGTGTGTGTGTGTGTGTTTGTATAAACTGTTGTCACCATTTATGATTTAAAAACTTGAGAGAGTCAACTTGGCACCATGATTTTTAAGCCTCTTGAAACTAGTGAGTCTCGAAACTAACAAGCTAATTAACTTCCAAATTGGATATTAAATCGTCGTTGTAGCTTCCCAAAGGTCAACAGCGGAAAGACAGAAGCTAACGTAAGCACCAGCGTAAGGTTATAATTTAACTAGCGGTTTCATTGGAGATGACCACATGCCTACACAGAAAAGGAAATGTTTGTGCAACTGTTTTATCTGTTTTCTTCTTTGGGATTTGAAGAGGTTTACAATGTGAGAAGAGTCATGAATTATTCAAACTCCAGCTACTTTCTTCAACTTTAGGATGGAGCCCACTGCGCGAATTTTATATATAAATAACACCATATATCAAGGATAGCTGATATATAGTTATGATCCTTTACTCAGCAACAGCTAGGTTAAGTCACCCAAGGTCACATGGTTACGAGAAGAGCAAGGCCTAGGACGTGAAGTTCTCGGCTCTGGAATAATCAAGAAGCTTTGTTTACGCATATGCATGGATTTCAAAATTCTTTGCACCCAAATCATCCTGTTTTCTAATTCCATTTTCCTGTGAGTGCTTTGACATTCCCTCGCAGTGTTTTACTAAATCACACAGAGGCCTCCTGTAGTTTTCAGTCCCAAGAGCCTCCAGTTCTCATGTTACAGTTGGATGTCCTGGTGCCAATGCCTTCCTGCGCCCTGTGCATTCAACAGCCATTTCTGAGCACCTGTTCCATGTCAGTCATCAAGTGTTGGAAGAATAACTAACACATTGTAGCACTGTGCCATTTACAAGTCTCTTTCACAAACATCTTATCATTTGCCCACATCATAAGCTATTCAAAGTAAAGATGAGCCTGCGCTGTGGGGTATTGGGTAAAGCTGCCGCCTACAGTGCCAGCATCCCATATGGGCTCCAGTTCAAGTCCCCGCTGCTCCACTTCCAATCTAGCGCTCAGCTATGGCCTGGGAAAGCAGTAGAAGATGGCCCAAATCCTTGGGCCCCTGCACCAGTGTGGGAGACCCGGAAGAAGCTCCTGGCTCTTTGGTGCAGTTCCGGCTGCTGAGGCCGATCAAGGAGTGAACCAGCAGATAAAAGACCCCTCTCTCTCTGCCTCTGCCTCTCCTTCTCTCTCTGTTTAACTCCAACTTTCAAGTAACTAAGTAAATCTTTAAAAAAAAGTTTATTTATTTATTTAAAACAAAAGTCAGTCAAGAATGCAGGGGATGGAGATGTGGCTCTGCAGATTAAGCTGGCACCCATGTGGATGCTGGTTCAAGTCCCGGCTGCTCCACTTCCAACAGAGCTAATGTGCCTAGGAAAGCAGTTGGAGAGGACCCAAGTGCTTGGGCCTTTGCACCCAGGTGGGAGACCTGGAAGAATCTCCTGGCTCCTGGTTTTGGCCTGGGCCCAGCCCTGGCTGCTGCAGCCACTTGGGGAAGTAAACCAGTGGATGGAAGATTCTCTCCCTCTCTCTCTCACTTCCTCCTCCTCCTCTCTCTGTAACTCTGCCTTTCAGATAAAATAATAAATAAATATTTTGGAAAAAAAAGTCAAAAATGGAGATTGATTCATGCTTGCATCATCCAGGATTTAGTCTGGTGCCTGCCCAATACATGTTTGTGGAATGGATGAAAACATGAGACTGCGTGGCTACATAAAGCCTCAGAGCCCTGGTCGCTGCTGTCTTCGGTTGTCATAGGATTGTCAAACACGTGCTTTTCTCCTGAACTCTTTATCACCTTGGAAGAGCTCTGATGTTCCCATTCCTTTCCTTCTTCCCTGAAGAGCAATACCGCCTAAGAACACCCAGGGGCAACACCCCCATTCCTCAGACCTGCAGCCCCTGTTCCTCTCCCGGGACTGCTTTGGCTGCCAATGTCCTCTGGGTGAGGGACACAGGTCAGCCCCGCTGTGGCGCATTTCTTTAATCAACCAACTCACAAGGAAGAGTTTGGCAGCTTGACCATGATCCCAACGTGATCACTCCTATTGCTACTGCTGCAAAGGAAAGCTACGTGCCTGGGCTTTCTTGGTTAGATGAGGAGCCAGGAAAGCAACAAGCCAGGAAACCTAGAACATAACAGTGGAAACCATAAGCTAATCTGATGAGCATTTAGCTCCCAGGGCGAGATCAACAGGCAGAGCCAGGAAATGGGTGGTGTCCAGAGGGTGGCAAAACCATTTTAAGCAATTCTCAGGCAGGCAGCCTCACAAACATGCCTGCCTGTTTCCCCTTTTCTCTCTGCTTTGAAAGGATAATCAGTACCTTTCAGATCCACCTCCAGGTTTTAAAAGCTTTCAGATTGCAAACAGCTGAGTGAGGACAGCTAGGACTCCAAAGAAACAAGGCCCTCCTTTCCCACCCACATGGCCAGGGTCCACTCCTTAACGAGTGTTCACCGAGCATCTACCGGCAGGCACTCTTGGCAACACGGTGGTAGGCACCAGGGGCCGCTGGGTGGGGAGAGAGGCAGGTAATGTGTGAGCTGAGCCCTGAAGGATGGAGCAGCAGGTGCAGAGATCCTGGGGTGAACGATGCAGCTGCTGCCTCAGCCCGGAGACCAGGGGCTGTGGGCACAGAAGACAGGATGAGAATGGAGGCCGGAGCCAAGGCTGAGGTTTATGATTATTTTTTAAAGTTTTGTGTATTTGAAATGGAGAGACAAGTAGAGGAGGAGGAGGAGGAGGAGAAGGGGTAAGAGAGAGAGAGAGGCCTGCGCAGCATCCCATATGGGTGTCTTTCGAGTCCTGGCTGTTCTACTTCCTATCCAGCTCTCTGCTATGGCCTGGGAAGGCAGTGGAGGATGGCCCAAGTCCTTGGACCCCTTCAACCTGCGTGGGAGACCCAGAGGAAGCTCCTGTTCCTGGCTTCGGATTGGCGCAGCTCCGGCCATTGCAGCCAACTGGGGGTGAACCGGCAGATGAAAGAGCTCACTCTCTCTCTCTCTTTCTCTCTCTGCCTGTGCCTCTCTGTAACTCTGCCTTTCAAATAAATAAATAAATCTTTAGAGTAAGAGAGATAAGAGAGTGATAGAAAAAAAAAAAAAACATTCCCATTTGCTGGCAGGGGCTGGGCCACACTGAAGCTGAGACCAGGAACTCAACCCACGTCTCCCATGTGTGTGATAGTAACGCAGTTTCCTGAGCCATCACCATTACATCCCAGCGTCTATATTGGCAGGAAGCTGGAATCAGGAGCTGGACTTGAACCTAGGCCCCCTTAACCAGTGGCTTAGCCACTAGGCCAAGTACTCATCCCTTGGATTTTTTTCTGACTCACAGGAAAAGGTCAAATGGTCTCGAAAGTGACACTGAAGTTTTACTGGCCACTCCCTTTTGCCTTTTTTTTTTTTTTTTGGCAGGCAGAGTTAGACAGTGAGAGAGAGAGAACAGAGAGAAAGGTCTTCCCTCTGTTGGTTCACCCCCCAAATGGCCGCTACAGCCAGCGCACTGAGCCAATCTGAAGTCAGGAGCCAGGTGCCTCCTCCGGGTCTCCCATGCAGGTGCAGAGCCCAAGCACATGGGCCATCCTCCACTGCCTTCCCAGGCTACAGCAGAGAGCTGGACTGGAAGAGGGACAACCAGGACAGAATCCAGTGCCTCAACCAGGACTAGAACCCAGGGTGCCGGCGCCACAGGCAGAGGATTAGCCTAGTGAGCTGTGGTGCCGACCTGCCTCATTTATTTGCCAACTTAGTGGATGAGGTAAACCAACACTGTCATCCCTCAATGTCTGAGGGGGCTTGGTTCCAGGATTACCAGTAGATAACAAAATCTGAGGATGCTCAAGTCCCTTACATAAGATGGTATAGTATTTGCCTATAATCTATGCACATCTTCTCCTTCTTCAAAACTGTGGGCTAAACAAGCCCGCAACTCGTCTTAATGAATTCATCAGCATCAGGTATTCTGATATACCAAAAGAAAATGGACTAGTACAGGCAGACAAAGAACGGTCCTACAAAGTCACAAAGAAAGGGGAACTCCAGATTCAAACGCCTTCTCCCACATCTGCAAGCCACAGTGAGGGAGGTCAGAAGAATACTGGCACTAGTAGGAGAGTCCTCTCCCCTTTCTCTCTTTTTTACAGACTTATTTATTTTACTTGAAAGTCAGAGTTACACAGAGAGAGGAGAGGCAGAGAGGCAGAGAGAGGAGTCTTCCACCCGCTGGTTCACTCCCCAATTGGCCGCAATTGCCAGAGCTGGGCTGATCCAAAGCCAGGAGCTCCTTCTGGATCTCCCACATGGGTGCAGGATCCCAAGGACTTGGGCCATCTTCTCTACTGCTTTCCCAGGCCACAGCAGAGAGCTGGATCAGAAGTGGAGCAGCCGGTCTTGAACCGGCGCCCATATGGGATGCCGACGCTTCAGGCCATAGCGCCAGCTCCTCCCAACTCCTTTCATGGCCGAATTATTCCAGCTGTTGCTGCTGCTCAGGGAGAGGGAGGAGAGCTGGGAAAATGGGGTAATTCATTTGTTCTGTGAAGATGCTCTCTTAGCCCTTGGGGTTCACTTCATTCGTCCACCTGCGTGGAGGAAAAACAGACATCTCACCTGGGCCAGGAGAACAGGTGTGGCTCAGAGAATCAGCTCAGACTTATGGCACAAATATTTATAAAACATCTGCCATGTGCAAGGTCAGAGCCCTCTCCTGGGGCTGGCGCTGTGGCACAGCAGGTTAATGTCCTGGCCTGAAGCGCTGGTATCCCATATGGGAGCCAGTTCAAGACCCAGCTGCTCCACTTCCAATCCAGCTCTCTGTTATGGCCTGGAAAAGCAGTGGAAGATGGTCCAAGTCCTTGGGCCCC
Source organism: Sylvilagus floridanus (assembly GCA_949820135.1). Classification (NCBI taxonomy): domain Eukaryota; kingdom Metazoa; phylum Chordata; class Mammalia; order Lagomorpha; family Leporidae; genus Sylvilagus; species Sylvilagus floridanus. Next base: position 58,735,271 of record OX463227.1, read on the forward strand.
AGCACCCATGTGGGAGACCCACAAGAAGCTCCTGGCTCCTGGCTTTGGATCAGCGCAGCTTCAGCCGTTCAGCCAATTGGGGAGTGAAGCAGCAGACAGAAGACCTCTCTCTGCCTCCCCTCTCTCTGTGTAACTCTGCCTTTCAAATAAATTAATTAAAAAAAAAAAAAAAAAAAAGCCCTCTCCTCCACCTGCTACACATCTGGCGCAGAAGAAAGAACGATGCCCAAACTAGACAGGTGCCTTGAGAGGACACACAAGGCATTGGGATTTAGGGGAGGGAGGAGTGAGTGCGTCCCACTGGGGGATCTGGGGAGCTCCGGGAAGCCTGAGCTGGTGAGGGCAGCAACGTGAAGGGGAGGTGCCCCAGGGCCTTCCCCACCCCTGGAGGCTGAGGGGCCAGGCAGAGGTGGTTGAAGGCGTGAGCCCCAGGTGCTGTGACGGCCGGGCTGGCAGGGGTCACCCTCACAGAGGAGCAGCTCGGCCTGCGAGGTGGGTCAGGAGACCAGGTGAGCTGTGAATACAGGTGGAGAGGAAGGGGGGCAGCTTGCTCAGGTCCTTGAAGCTTCGTAGCTGCTCGGCTGTCTCCGCACACTGGGGCATCAGTGCCCCGGAGACTATGGTGAAGGGTTGGGCCTGGGGCTTGGGGAGAGCCATGAGCCTTTGCCAGCTCTACAGTGAGGACCTCTGATGGGTGGACCACAGCCTCTGCAGACAGGCTGTGCCATGGTCCCGGCCCTAGAAGGAGCGTGGTTTCCTTTGGCTAACCGCAAAAGCCAAGGGGTCTGGCGTGAAGTCAGCACCAGCAAGTGGGCGAAGGGGTGGAGCTTCAGGTCTTTGGCCAGCGGGCAGCGCGGGTCCCAGGCCATACCTGGGTGGCCTGACGTGGTCAGGAGGCAGGAGGTGGAGGAGCCCAGGGACCGGAAGCAGCGGAGAGACAAGACTGTTACCGCTGGGAGATTTGGGGGACTACTTCAGCTTCGGGTTGAAGAGTGTCCCCAAAAGCTCAACCCCACGCAAGATCTCAGACTTCCACACAAGACCCATTTGGGAAAATGGTCTTTCTAGGCATAATTATTTAAGCCGAGGTCACACCGCATTAGAGTGGGCCCGAAATCCAGTTACTGGGGGGCTTAAAGGAAAACGGAGAGGAGGAAGGCGTAGTGAGGCAGCAGCACAAGCCTCCCCTTGGGAGGCCTGCATCTCATATGGGAGTGTCTGGGGTCCAGCCCCGCCTCTGCCTCTGATCTGCTAATGCAGCCAGCAGTGGATGCTGCGTGGGTCTCTGCCACCCACGTGGGAGATCTGGATGCAGTTGTGGGCTCCAGGTTTTAGCCTCGCCCAACCTTGGTTGTTGCAGGCGTTCGGGGAGTGAACCAGAGAGTGGAAGAGCTCTGTCCCTCCTTTCGAGGAAAGTGAAAATCAATAATTTTTTTTAAAAGCAAAGGAGCAGACATTCACACACACCGAGAATATTGTGTAGATACAGTCACAGAGACTGGAGTACTTATCTATGAACCAAGGAGCATCAAGGATGCACGCACCCAGAAGCCATTTTGATTCTGGACTGGAAACCTCCAGAATGCTGGGATGGAGGACAGTCGTGTTCTCCTCCCACTTTTTGAGCTCCATCAGGCAGGAAAAATGAATGTCTTGGAAGAAGCTATTGAGAGCCTGGACACCCTGTGACCTGGGCTCTACTGGGGCTGGTGGGCGCCAAAGAGCTAAGGTCACTTGAAGGTCCCACTTCATCCCCCACCCCGCCCCACTACTGGGAGGCCACATTCCTCCTGATGGCTTTTGTGCCTAGTAAGGCCATTCTCCCCAGAATGAATCTTGGAAGAAGATTTTTGGAGCCTGGCTGTCTCCCCAGAATGAATCTTGGGAGAAGGTTTGGGAGTCTGGCCGTCTCCCCAGGGAAGGCGTGAAGAGGGAGCTGGTGGGGAGGAAATGGAGGTGCTGGGGTGAAGCGTTCAGAAGTTCAGGAGTGCAGGAGAGGAGCTTGGTCTTGGCCACGCTAGAGGGGGTGTGTTCTTTGGATGGCTGTGTGGGTTTGACTGCTGAAGGTCTGTCTTGGGCTCAAAAATAAAGGAGTTGGCATTGTGGTGCAGGGAGTTAGGCTGGTGTCCCATGTCAGAGCACGAGTTTGAGTCAAGGCTGCTCTGCTTCGATCCAGCTCTTGGCTAAGCACCTGGGAAGGTGTGCAAGATGGCCCAAGTGCTTGGGCCCCTGTCATCATGTGGGAGGAGACCTGGATGAAGTCCCAGGCTCCTGGCTTCAGCCTGGCTCAGCCCCAGCTATTGTGGTCATTTGGGGAGGGAAGCAAAGGATGGAAGATCTCTTTCTTCATGTCTGTCTCTCTCTCTCTCTCTCTCTCTCTCTCGTTTCTCTACCTTTTAAATAAATAAAATAAATCTTGAAAAAAAGTTTTTTCTCTCCCACCCCCTTATTTTAAATCAAACCACGTCTCTACATTATATTTCTGGCTATCACCACCTTCCACCTGAGTCTGCTGCAAACCATGAAACAGAGTGGGAAGAGAGCTCAAAGGCAGGAACACATTCTGCTGACCAGAGGCATGTGTGTGTGTGTGTACAGTAGTGACGTGAATAGAAATGTGTGCATGTGTTTGCGTGTGTGTGTGTACAGTAGTGACGTGAATAGAAATATGTATGCATGTGTGTGCATGTGTGTGTATGTGTGTGGCATGATGGGAGTACTTAGCACCCGGGCCTCTCATCCCAACAATACCCTTTGGGGGGCCGGCGCTGTGGCATAGCAGGTAAAGTTACCGCCTGCAGTGCTGTCATCCCATATGGGCACCGGTTGGAGTCCCGGCTGCTCCACTTCTGATCCAGTTCCCTGCTATGGCCTAGGAAAGCAGTAGAAGATGGCCCAAGTGCTTGGGTCCCTGCACCAGAGTGGGAGACCTGGAGGAAGCTTCTGGCTCCTGGCTTCGGATCAGTTCAGCTCCAGCAGTCATTTGGGGAGTGAGCCACTGAATGGAAGTCAGTCTCTCTCTCTCTCTCTCTCTCTCTCTCTCTCTCTCTGCCTCTGCCTCTCTATAACTCTTTCAAATAAAATAAATAAATCTTAAAAAATAACTTGGGGGGCCGCTGCTGTGGCGCAGTAGGTTAATCCTCTGCCTGCAGCACCAGCATCCTGTATGGGTGCTGGTTCTAGTCCCTGCTGCTCCTCTTCCAATCCAGCTCTCTGCTGTGGCCTGGGAAAGCAGTAGAAGATTGGGCCCCTGCATCCACATGGGAGACTGGGAGGAGGCGCCTGGCCCCTGGCTTTGGATTGGTGCAGCTCTGACCATTACGACCATTGGGGAGTGAACCAATGGATGGAAGACCTTTCTCTGTCTCTCCCTCTCTCTGTCTGTAACTCTACCTCTCAAATAAATATATCTTTTTTAAAAATACCCTTTGGTCCGCTTGTTGACTTCCCCAATCTCCCGTGCCTACTCAGCCTGCAAGGAGATCATCCTCGTGGGTGGCAGCCAGCACTGTTGCCTTCAGGAAGTCCTGGGCGGGGTCACCTCTGGTCAGGAGGGGCTGAGCGTCCAGGGAAGCTGGTGAACTGCAGCCAGGGGCACCTCCTCTCCTGGCTCTGGGTCCCAGCCACAGCTTCTTGTCCCTGCTGCAGGAGCACCCACCTCCTGGAGGTGTGCTGTCTGCCATTATTCCTGTTGTCTCTGAGTATGACCCCTTGGCCCGCATTCCCGCCCAGAACCGCGGAGCTGATTAACAGATAATACCTTGTTCTGCTGGAACCCTCAGGATCAGAGCCAGAGGATCAGGGCAGGCAACTCACTTCCAGGAGCCTAAAAGGCACATTCCTTCCAACACAAGTTTGACATCCCCCCCACTGCGTTCAGATGAGTCTTAGCTGTAATAGAATCTCTCGCTCCAGTGGCAGCCTAATGCAAGAGAGATTTCATGCCCTTGTATTAAGCCTTTACAAGAAAGAGAGCTGAACTGGATGGAAATGCAGAGCAGGACCACATCAAAGGCTTAGGTGCCTTACGGTGCAGCCCGGCCTCCACCCAGCCCTGGTCTGCAGAGAGGGAGCCGAGGGGGAGCGGCTGCACGGGCAGGACCCGGGGAACTGGTGGAAGGGAAAGTTTCTTTGCTGAAAGGTCCACTCGTCCTCAGCACTGCCATATACCCAGCAACCAGACAACCCCTGGGGACAGCGCAGCGCAGGACGACCACAGAAGAAATGCAAACTGGTATTCATTCAGTGCATTCAGCATCCCTTGTGTGCTAGGCACTGTATAAGGAAGGTTCTAGGATGGAAGGGAGAAAACATGGGGTCAGTGTTGCGGTGTCATGGGTAAAGCTGCTGCCTGCAATGCGAGCATCCCATATGTGTGCTGGTTCCAGTCCCACCTGCTCCACTTAAAAACAAAACAAAACAAAAAAAAGATTTATTTATTTATTTGAAAGTCAGAGTTACACAGAGAGAGAATGAGAGGCAGAAAGAGAGAGAGGTCTTCCATCCAATGGCTCACTCCCCATTTGGCTGCAATGGCCAGAGCTGCGCCAATCTGAAGCCAGGAGCTGGGAGCCAGGAGCTTCTTCCTGGTCTCCCACATGGGTGCAGGGGCCCAAGGACTTGGGCCATCTTCTACTGCTTTCCCAGCCATAGCAGAGAGCTGGATCAGAGTGGAGCAGCCGGGACTTGAACCAGCACCCATACGGGATGCCAGCACTGCAGGCAGCGGCTTTACCTGCTATGCCACAGCGCCAGCCCTGCTGCTCCACTTCTGATCCAGATCCCTGCTAATATACCGGGTAAAGCAGCAGAGGATGTCCCAAATACTTGGGCCCCTGCACCCAAGTGGGAGACCTGGAAGAAGCTCCTGGCTCCTGGCTTTGGACCTGCCCATCTCTGGGCATTTGGGGAATAAACCAACGGATGGAGATCTCTCTCTCTCTCTCTCTCTCTCTCTCTCTCTCTCTCTCCCCTTGGCTCTCCCTCTCTCTAACTCTGCCCTTCAAATAAATAAATAAATCTTTAAAAAAAATAAGAAGATACAACCCCTGCCCTCGTATAGTAGGATTAAAGCTTGCACAAAACACAGAGGCCAGAGGTGCAGACAACACTTGTGGGAAGTCAGGAAGGCTTCAGGGAGGAGGTGATAAATCAGACCACCCTGGAAAGAGGAATAGGAGATCACTAGCTATAAAAAAACAGCATGGATGAAAATACAGATCTGTAAAGAACATATTTTGTTCAGGGGCCATTAAGAAGCCAGCTGGTGTCACTTGGGTGGTGGCAAAGAGGTGGCTGGGAGGAGATTGTGACAGAATTTTTGAGCACGGGAGAGATTTGCACAGCATGTGAGTGCAGCCCCCCCACCCCGCCCCCCGGAGTTGTTCAGTTGGGGAGCTGCCACATCAGATTTTTACTGGTAAGTGACAGACTGGACTGAGGGCTGAGAGATTGGAGGGTGAAGGGCGACAGGCAGGGCGTGTGGAGAGAACAGAGGGAAAGGGCCGACGTGTGGGTGGGCGGGTGGGAGTGCCGCTAACACACGAGTGGTACACAGCGGGCAGCAGGGTTGGCGTGGGAAGCGTGGGTTCACTTCAGACCTGTTTGTGTGGCTGGGTGCTCTCCAGGAGATAGAGTGTGGGCAGAAGCTGGGGACATTTAGCAGAGGTGGGGACGCACCTGCAGGTGGAGAATCTAAACAGACACTACAGGGCAGGCGTGGTGGAGCCGTGGATTGAGCTGCTGACGGAACACCACAGCCAATGTTGGAGCTCAAGTTCAGGTCTCAGCTCCTTCACTAGCTGCATCAGGGAGGCAGCAACTGATGGCCCAAGACTTGGGGTGTTCACGCCACCTGCACAGGAGACCCAGATGGAGCTCCTGGCTCCCGGATTTGACCCGGCCTAATCCTAATCCTGGCTGTTGCAGGCATTTAGACAGGAAAGTAGGAGATAGAAGACTTTGCTTGCTCGCACTCTCTCTCTCTCTCACTTCCAAGTAAATAAATGTTTTTAAAAATCAACATTAGCAGATGGTATAGGAGTTGAGTGTGTGATTATGAGCTTCCAACTAGGAAGAAGCTAGAAGAGCAGGTGTTCACAGGGGTGGGCAGGTGATCCCAGAGGAGAGGAAGAGCTGTGAGGAGTGGCTCCATCCAGCTAGGAACTCTGGGCCCTGCCACGTTAGATAGACATCCATGGTGCAGGGGAAGAAGATCCTTCCTTTAAAAAAATCGCTTGCACCAACATAAGCTTGTCTTTCACTTGCATTTTCCACAAACTTCTTTCAGTCCATGTGCATATGCAATTACGCATTTACAAGCAAACATTCTTCCCTCTTCCCCGCCTCCTGGCAGCGGGCTATACATCCCATCTGGCCTCGTTTTCTTCACTTAGAGCCTGTTCCAGGTTGCTAAATTAAAGCTGCTTTGCTCTTTTTATTGAAAAATCTACTTCCATGGCGGGTAACAAATGGTGCCTGTTCCAGCGGGGCAGCTAAAGCGACAGGAAGCCAGAGGCCGGCCGGCCTGCCTGCCTGCCAGGGGTGCCCATGCGAGCCAGGAATGTGAACCGGGAGATTTCCATCTCCCACTCCTGGGGGAGGCATACGCAGAAGCCCAGGAGGCAGGAATGTCCCTTGTTAATAAATGGTGGTAGCGCGGCCAGAGAAAACAACACTGGAAGACTGAACTTTGCTCCAGAAACTAGGTTGTTCTCTGCCTCTCGTTCACTGGCTTCTGTGAGTCCACAGCTCCTCAAAACTTCCCAAGACACCCCCGACCCTGGCCCGGGCCTCCCACCTCTGCAATGGCAGTGACACTGGGATGCAAGTCAAGGATGATGAGACAAGGTCGAGAGGCCACCTGGCCGGGGATCCTCTCCCCGCCCTCTCCTGCCATGGTCCCGCGCCTGGTTTTCTTGACATTTCCTAGTTGGAGAAACAGCCTCTGCCCTGGCTCAATCTTGCTGGCATTTTCTTTTGCTCTGTAAATTTCTATTTATTTTATTCATTTGAAAAGCAGATGGACAAAGACAGAGAGAGACCTGCCATCCGCTGGTTCACTCCTCAAGTGGTCAGGCTGAAGTCAGAAGCCAGGAACTGCACCTGGGTCTCCCATGTGGCTGGCAGGAGGCAATGGCTTGAGCCATCATCCGCTGCCACCCAGGGAGCACACTAGCAGGGCGCTGGAGTGGAGAGTGGAGCCAGGACTCAAGCCTGGGCACTTGGATCTGGGCTGTGAGCGCCCCAAGCGGTGGCTTAACCACTGAGCCAATTGCCGGCCCCCAGAATCTTTTTGTAAACAGAACAGAAAATACTAACGCATGTGGCACATGTTTTGATCATTGTTTTATGAACCTTTTACAAAATCCCATATCAAGCTGCATGTGTTATTTGTCACTAGGGACGATAGACGCCGAGTTTGAAAACAACAGCGACCACAGGAAGCGGTGATCACTGTGAATGTGCGGGGGGAAAGGCCCCCAGAAATACAGGACCCAGCACGGAACAGGTGCTCCAAAAATACAGGCTGAGGGCGCGTGCCCCACGGGGCTCTAGGAGACGGCCTGTGGAAGCAAGGGGGACTCGGCGGCCCTGGAGAAGGGCGGGGAAGTTCTTGGTACCCTCGTGTGGCTGCTCAGGCGATGTATCCAGCATCTGTCCACTTTGCTCCAAGCACCCTGCCAGATCTCTAACCCCGGGTCCTTAGCATCTCTGGTCTGGGCCACCGAAGAGGCCTCCACACTGCTGTTCGCTCTCCCGCTCCAGTCGGGAGTGTACTGGACTGTAAGAGGAACCCCTGCTGCAGGGGTGGAAGCCACAGGAGATCTACTTTCCTCAGGTAAACATGAGTGTGGGGTGTGGATACAGCAACTCTCTCTTCCTGTTCTATAGCCTTGGCGTGAAACAGTCATCTTCACGGTTACAATATGGATGCTGCACCTCCAGCCATCGTATCCTTTTCCCAGGTAACAAAAAGGAGAAAGGGTACAGGGCAAAGGCACATATCATTTCATCAGTAAAAATGGACTTGAGGGGCCAGCATTATGGCATAGCAGGTTAAGCTGCAGCCTGTGGCACCAGCAAACCTTCTGGGTGCCAGTTTGTGTCCCAGCTGTTCCACTTTCGGTCTAGCTACCTGCTGGTGGGCCTGGGAAAGCAGCAGAGGATGGCCCAAGTACCCGAGGCCCTGCATCCACATGGGAGACCCAGAAGAGGCTCCCAGCTCCTGGGTTCAGTTTGGCCCAGCCTTAACTGTTGTAGCCATTTTGGGAGTGAACTAGCAGGTGGAAGATTTCTCCCTCTCCTCCCTCTCCCTCTCCTTCTCCTTCTCCCTGTAACCTTTTCAAATAAAAATAAATAAATAATTTGTAAAAAAAAATTACAAAATAAAATTTCCCCTCTTTAAAAAAAAAACAGACTTGAAGTCCACTCAGTCAATTTGGAATTAGACCTCAGCCACTTGTCCTATCACTTGGCCAACCCCTATACCAAAGAAACCCAGTCAACATGCATTTATGGATAAGCATACTGATACCTTGACAGAAATCACAGTTTTGTTACTAAAGAAATCAGATCCATGGGGCTGGCATTGTGGGGAACAGGCAAAGTCACCTCCTGTATGAATGCCATTTCAAGTCCCGGCTGCTCCACTTCCAATCTAGCTCTCTGCTGATGCACCTGGGAAGGCAGCAGAAGATGACATGAGTATTTGGGCCCCTGCCATCCATGTGGGAGACCCAGATGAAGTTCCAGGATCCTGGCTTTGGCCTGGTCCAGCCTCAGCCATTGCAGCCCTTTGGGGAATGAGTCAGCAGATGGAAGATCTCTCTCTCTCTCTCTCTCTCTCTGAAACTCTGCCTTTAAAATACATACATACATACATAAATCTTTTTAAGAAATGTTATCTAGAAGTGTCTGCCACATCACTTGCAGCGTGGCTCCTGAGATGGATATGGTGGTGCAGAGGGTTCAGTCCTCACTTGAGATTCCTGCATCCCATATCAGAGCGCAAGGTTCAAGTCCTGGCTACTCTGCTTCTGATCCAGCTTCTTGCTAATGTGCCTGGGAGGCAACAGATGATGATTCAAGTATTTGAGTTCCTGCCACCCACATAGAAGACCCGGATGGAGTGCTGGCCCCTGGCTTTAGTCTGCCCAGCCCTGGATGTTGCAGGTATTTGGGGAGTGAACTAGTATATGGAAGGGGGGTGTGTGTGTGTGTGTGTGTGTGTCCATCCTGTGTATCTTTGAAATTCTTTCAAATAAATAAATGAATGCATCTTTCAAAAAAATTTTTTTAAAAAGATATAGCTCCTGCTAAAACTCTCCAGTGGTTTCCACTCCTCTTTTAAAAAAAAAAGATTTATTTATTTATTTGAAAGTTAGAGTTACACACAGAGAGAAGGAGAGGCAGAGAGGCAGAGAGAGAGGTCTTCCATCCACTGGTTCCCTCCCCATTTGGTCTCAATGTCTGGAGCTGTTTCAATCCAAACCCAGGAGCCAGGAGCTACTTCCGGGTCTCTCACACGGGTGCAGGGGCCCAAGGACTTAGTCTATCCTCCACTGTTTTCCCAGGCCATATCAAAGAGCTGGATCGGAAGTGGAGCAGCTGGGACTTGAACTGGCGCCTATACGGGATGCCGGCACTTTACCCACCATGGTGACTTTACCCACTACGGCACAGCAACGGCCCTTCCACCCCTCTTAAGAGTAAACCTGAGGACCGGTGCTGTGGTGCAGCAGGTAAAGTCATGGCCTGTATGCCAGCATCCCATATGGGCACTCAGTTCAAGTCCCAGCTGCTCCACTTCCAATCCGGCTCCCTGCTGATAATGCCTGGGAAAGAAGTGAAAGATGGCCCAAGTCCTTGGACCCTGCACCCTTGTGGGAGATGTAGAAGAAGCTCCTGGCTCCAACCTGGCCTAGCCCCAGCCATTACAGCCATTTGAGTAGATGTTGTGATACAGAGGGGTAAGCCATCACTCGAGATGCCTGCATCCCATATCAAAGTACAAGGTTCGTGAACCAACAGAAGGAAGACCTTTCTCTCTGTCTCTCTCTCTCTCACTGTCTAACTCTGCCTGTTAAAAAAAAAAGTACAAGGTTCACTGTAGTGCATCCTCTTTTTTTATTTATTTATTTGAAAGGCAGAGTTACAGAGAGAAAGACAGCACACAGAGAGAGAGCTCTTCTTCTATCACTCTTCAAATGGTCACAATGGCTGAGGTTGGGCCAGGCCAAAGCCAGGAGCCAGGAGCTTCTTCTGGGTCTCCCATGTGGGTGCAGGGGCCCAAGCACTTGGGCCATCCTCCACTGCCAACCCAGGTGCATTACCAGGGAGCTGGATCAGAAGTGGAGCAGCCGGGACTAGAATCCATATGGGTGCCCATATGGGATGCTGGCATCACAGATAGTCATTTAACCTGCTACACCACAGCGCCAGCCCTGCATCCTCTTCTAACTCCAGTCCAGACTCCACTCAGTTCAAACAATGAAGATATCCAGATGCACTCCTGCCCTATGTATTCCCCATGTAATAATTCAACAACAACAACAAAAAATAAAATGCATGGGGCTGGCATTGTGGCACAGAGGTTTAAGCCACCAATGCTGCTATCTTAAATGAGTGCTGATTCTCCGTTTCCCATCCAGTTCCTGCTAATGTGTCTGAAAGCAGCAGAAGATGGCCCAAGGGCTTGTGCACCTGCGCCTGCGTGGGAGACCTGGATGGAGTTCCTGGCTCCTGGCTTTGGTCTGGCTCAGACCTGACCATTGTGGCCATCTGGAGATGGAGAATCTCTGACCCTCTGTCTCTCTGTCTCTCCCTCTCTCTGTCACTTGCTCTTCAAATACATAAAAACTAAACTTTTTAAAAAGTAAAATACATAAAGCAAGTTATTTAGCAAATGGCACAGCAGGCTTCTGGCACTTGTAGCCTCAGATAATCACAGTGACCTTTAGAATCCCTGTGTCACTATGGCCCTTGAGAGGTCTGCTCTAGCTACTGCCCCGGCCCTTCCAGGTGGGGCTGCCACACCACCTGCTCACATCCGAGGCAGAACCTGGTACCTCAGAGACTGAGGGATGAGGAAGTCCAAAGCGTACTCATCAAGACGACAGGCTTGAACTTGGAGAAGACTGCTAAGGCAGCTACACAAGGACTGAAGCCGCCAACCTGTAAGTTAATGCAGAGGCACAGCTGGAAGAGGCTACAGGACAGGCAGCTGAGGCAGCTAAAGTACGACTGAAAATGCCACCGGCTCTAGAAGAATGAGTGCCAACAAATGATGTGTCAGCTGAAGAAGAGATTCTGCAAGGAACAGAAACAGCCAAATACGCGTTTACTGATACATCATATAGCACACCACCCTGGGAGCGCTTTACTGTTGTCAGAGAACCAAGCGGCGAAGGCTCTTGGGAAGAACAGGACCAGATGATACAAGTTTATTTCCCAAGAGAAGGCCGTAGAGTTCTGCCTGCAGTAATTTTCGGGGAAGAAAACTTTAAGACCATGCAGGGCCAGGACCGGCATGCTGAGGTCTTTGGATTCCCAGATTCCACTAAGCATACCAAGGTTCATCACCAGACCTAAGAAGATACAGATCAATGTGCAAAGAATGGTCTTTCATCCTCAGCAAGCCATTCTGGTGGAACGGCTTGGAATTCCGTAAATAAGAAAAGGGCCGATGGTTTGCTGACAGAGCAGATTCAGAGAGATTTAATCAGCGATGCCGCCAGCTTGGTCCAGCTGCTTCACAGGTTTCACCCTGACGGCCAGGCAGCCCAAGGGGCCGAAGGGCAGGCGGCCGAGAGAGGAAACTGAATCAAGGTCTTCGCAAAAACAGAAGCACAGGAGGAGGCAGATACGGAATTAACTGCAGGCTCACCGAGAAGCCATCATTAGCCATCCCGCAGCTTCCTGAAAGTAATTTTAAAATACATTCCATTTTACTCAATACTACCTTTCTCTTTGTTAATATTGGGTTGAGTGTTTAAAAATGCCAAGATTAAATGAGGTATATTTCTAGTTTTCTAAAGAAAGAAAGAGGGGCCGCACCTGTGGTGTAGCAGGTAAGGTCGCCACCTGCGATGCCGGCATCCCATATGGGCGCCGGTCTGAGTCCGGGCTGCTCCACTTCCGATCCAGCTCTCTGCTGTGGCCTGGGAAAGCAGTAGAAGATGGCCCAAGTCCTTGGGTCCCTGCATCAGCGTGGGAGACCTGGAAGAAGCTCCTGGCTCCTGGCTCCTGGCTTCAGATCAGCGCAGCTCTGGCCATTGTGGCCAATTTGAGAATGAACCAGCAGATGGAAGACTCTCTCTCTCTCTCTCTCTCTGCCTCTCCTTCTCTCTGTGTGTAACTCTGCCTTTCAAATAAAATAAATAAATCTTAAAAAAAAATAAAGAGAGGGAGGGAGGGAGGAGGGTAGGAGGGAGGAAAGACAAGGCATACAATTATGTGGAGGAAGGTTAGTCCAACCAGCATGTATCACAAAGGCGGACCGCTCAGCAAAGCACGGCCATATGCAAGTAGAATTTGCTCCAAGTTCTCCACATCGAGGCAGGAGCAGAGGAGTCCACCAGGCGCTCCACATCCAGTGTGGACCTGAGGTTCAGGGCAGAGATCGCCCTGCCCCTGCTGGCCCTAGGCATCTCCTCTGAGAAACCACGTTGCAGGAACACACCACACTATGTCAAACAGCTAAGTTTGGTTTTTTTTTTTTGTTTGTTTGTTTGTTTGTTTGACAGACAGAGTGGACAGTGAGAGAGAGAGACAGAGAGAAAGGTCTTCCTTTGCCGTTGGTTCACCCTCCAATGGCTGCCGCGGTTGGCGCGCTGCGGCCGGCGCACCGCGCTCATCCGATGGCAGGAGCCAGGTGCTAGGTGCTTTTTTCTGGTCTCCCATGGGGTGCAGGGCCCAAGCACTTGGGCCATCCTCCACTGCACTCCTGGGCCACAGCAGAGGGCTGGCCTGGAAGAGGGGCAACCAGGACAGAATCCAGCACCCCGACCCGGACTAGAACCCGGTGTGCCGGCGCCACAAGGCGGAGGATTAGCCTGTTGAGCCACGGCGCCGGCCTGAATGAAATCTAAATATTTATTTACGCGTTAAAGTGTAACTTACTATTTTTTTAAGTTGTATTTATTTCCAATTTTTTTGAAAGGCAGAGACAGATCTTCCATGTGCTGGTTTGTTCCTCAAATGGAAGAAACAGCCAGAGCTGGGCCAGGTCAAAGCCAGAAACCAGGAACTCCAGGTCTCCCAACTGAATGGCAGGGACCCAAGTGCTTGAGCCGCCATCTGCTGCCTGCCTGTGAGCATCAGGAGGAAGCTGGATTGCAAGCAGGGCTGCCAGGACTAGAACCAGCAGTCTGATATCTAATGTCGTGAATCGGCCGCTGCAGCAAACGCCTGCCCCAGCATGGCTTATTTTAAAAGACCAGCACAGGGCCAGCATTGTGGCCTAACAGGTAAAGCTGCCACCTGGGCTGCCAGCATCCCACATGGCTGCTTCCCTTCCAATCCAGCTCCCTGCTAATGCACCTAGGAAAAGCAGAGGAAGATGACCCAAGCGCTTGGGCCCCTGCCCCCTGTGCGGGAGATCCAGATGAAGCCCCAGGCTCCTGCCTTCAGCCTGGCCCAGGTGGAGCCATTGTAGTCATTTGGGGAGTCAACCAGTAGATGGAAGATCTCTCTCTCTCTCTCTCTCTGTCTTTCACTGTAACTGTGCTTTCAAGTAAATAAATAAATAAATATTTTTTTAAAAACCAGGGAATTTTAAAAAATTCATGTTCCTCGAAGGTTTTTGGAAAGGGTGTCATCTAATGTCTGGAAGATGCCAACTATGTCGGGGATCTCTGTACTGAATTTTTTTGGCATTATGAATAGATATGCTCCTAATGCAAACATTTGCTATGTATTTGTAAAATCAGAATTTAGAAGCTCAGGATTGCTCATCGTTCTTAAAATAGTAAATAGCTGGCAAAATTAAAAACACGCAGGGCATTGAAGCCGCGGTGGAAACGCCTTAACCTCTGCTGACCGAGCAGCACTGGTGCAGGAAGCAGCGCGTGGCCAGCGCTGAAGGTCCTTGTCCCCTTCAGCTTTCCCCCGCCGCCTCCCCTCCCCACTGCTACTCAGCAGATCCCCAAATGTCAGCCAGATAAGGCTGCTGCTGGCGCCCTTCCTGGCCTGGCTATCCCCCTCTACCCCCCTCTTTTCCCTCTTTGCAAACTCCCATATTTCCACCAGGTGGCCTTTCCTAATTACCACACTGGGTGTTTGGGAAAAAGAAAAAAAAATAGGTACTTGAGGAATTAGCTCACACTGATGGTGATTTTCCATGACATTACCTTCCTGACCACTTCATTTCCAAAAAGGTCAGCGGGAGGCAGCAGTGGTTTTGTTTTTTTTTTTTTTTTTTGTCTGTTTGTTTTTTGACAGGCAGAGTTAGACAGAGAGAGAGAGACAGAGAGAAAGGTCTTCCTTCCGTTGGTTTACCCCCCAAATGGTCACCACGGTTGGCGCACTGTGCCAATCCGAAGCCAGGAGCCAGGTGCTTCTCCTGGTCTCCCATGTAGGTGCAGGGCCCAAGCACTTGGGCCATCCTGTACTACCTTCCTGGGCCACAGCAGAGAGCTGGCCTGGAAGAGGAGCAACCGGGACAGAACCGGCACCCCAGCCGGGACTAGAACCCAGGGTGCCGGAGCCACTGGTGGAGCATTAGTCTAGTGAGCCGTGGCGCCAACAGGCAGCAGCATTTTAAAGGAAGCCTTGCTTAGTGAATGGATTCTGAAGACGACTTCTCTCTCACATGCACTAATCTCTGCCAAAAAACATACAGCCAAAAGGACAAAGAGAAAAAGCAGAAGCCAGTAGAAGGAAGAAAACTATAAGGATTGGAGTAGAGATTAACAACAGAAGAGAATAGAAAAACAATAGATAGGGCATAGCAGGTAAAGCTGCCGCCTGCAGTGCCAGCATCCCATATGGGTGCTGGTTCGAGTCCCGGCTGCTCCACTTTTGATCCAGCTCCCTGCTATGGCCTGGGAAAGCAGTAGAAGATGGCCCAAGTCCTTGGGCCCCTGCACCAGTGTGGGAGACCCAGAAGAAGCTCCTGGCTCCCAGCTCCTGGCTTCAGATTGGCCCAGCTCCGGTCGTTGCGGCCATTTGGGAAGTGAACCAGTGGATGAAGACCTCTTTCTCTTTCTCTCTCTCTCCCTCCCCACCCCCCTCTTTTTCTTTGCCTCTGCCTCTCTGTAACTCTGCCTTTCAAATAAATAAATAAATCTTTAAAAAAAGATAAAATGAATGAAATCAAAAGTTGATTCTTGGGGCAGGTATTTGACCTTGTAGTTGACACCCATAGCCACGTTCGCGTGCTGGGGTCAGTACCAGCTCTGGCTCCTGCTAACGCACAGCCTGGGAGGCAGCAGCGATGGCAGCAGGGAGAGCTTGAGCTCCTGCCGCCCAGGTGGGCGACTTGGCCTGGCTCAGCCTCATCCAAGGGTGCTGCAGGGTCTGGGGAGTGACTCAGCAGTGGCCAGCTCCCTCTCTCTGCTCTCTCTCTCTGCTCTGAGCTTCTTGTCTCTCTGCCTCTCAGAGCTATTTTTGAAAGTTGATTCTTTAAAAATAACAACAAAATTGACCAAACTTTAGCGAGACTGACCAAGTAAAAAAACAGAGAACAGTTGATTACTAAAATCAGGAACAAAAGAAGAGTCATTTCCACTGACCTTACAGAGGTAAACAGAATAGCAATAGAGTACTATGAACAACTGAGAACCAACAAATTAGATAACTTCAATGTAATGGATATGTTCCCGGAAAGACAAACTATCAAACCTGACTCAGGAAAAAGAAAAACAGAAAGCAAACAAACAAACAAAAAAAGAACAGGAAAATCTGAGTATATAACAAGTAAGAAGACTGAATTAATAGTAAAACAAAACTACCCATAAAGAAAAGTCCAGGCTTTGGGACTGGTGCTGTGGTGCAGTGGGTTAACACCCTCGCCTAAAGTGCCAACATCCCATATGGGCGCGCTGGTTCAAGTCCCGGCTGCTCCTCTTCTGATTCAGCTCTCTGCTATGGCCTAGGAAAGCAGTAGAAGATGGCTCAGTGGAAGATGGGTCCCTGCACCCACGTGGGAGAACCGGAGGAAGCTCCTCGCTCCTGGCTTCGGATCGGCGCAACTCCGGCCATTGCAGCCATCTGGGGAGTGAACCAGCGGATGGAAGACCTCTCTCTCTCTGTCTCTACCTCTCTCTATAACTCTTTCAAATAAATAAAAATAAATCTAGGGAAAAAAAAGAAAAAAAAATAAAAGTCCAGGCTTCACTGGTGAATTCTACCAAGGACTTAAACTAGAAAGAATACCATAATCGTTATTATTTTATCATGGTATTAATCAAAAAATCAACAGAATTATCATAAAATCTAGAAATTCCACTTCCGGATATATATGGAACCGAACTGAGAGTTGCTCTCAAAGATCTATTTCATGTCCACGGCTGCCTAATGCCCACAGCCAAAAGGTGACAGCACCCAATCTTAGTCTGCTCAGAGCCACTATACAGAACATCCGAGACTCGTGGCTTACGAAGCACAGAGGTTTTATTTCTGTTATGCAAGCTGAAGAGCCCAAGATCAAGGGGCCAGAATCTGATGAGGACCTTCCCGCTGTGTCTACCCAGGGTGGGAGGCAGAAAGGCAAGAGAATGAACTTGCGATAAGGAACCCACTCCTGTGATAACATTAATTCATTGGCAGGGACGGAGCCCTCGTGACCTGATCACCACTCAGACATCCCACTTCTCAACACTGACTGTTGCACTGGGGATTCGGTTTCCAATGCACGGTCTGTGGAGCACATGTTTACACTACAGCACGACCCAAGCATCCATCAAAGGGTGAACGGATAAAGGAAAAGTGACGACCACATAGGACGGAGTGTCACTCAGCCTCAGGAAGGCAGGAAGTGCTGATGCAGGCTCTAACATGCGTGATCTCTGAGGCCACTACGCTAATGTGAAATAAAGTCACAAAAAGACAAATACTGCATGATTCACTTGCATGAGGTCATTAGAGCAGTCAAAATCGTAGAAACAAAAAATAGAGCAGTGGTTTCCAGGGGCTGGGGGAGGGGGATTCGGGGAGTTGCTTCATAGATGTGGAGTTTCTGTTTTGCAAGATTTTGGAGATTGGCTGCAAAACATTGTGAATATACTTACAAGTGAATTGTGTATATATGTATGTATGTATATGTGTAAAAGATTTATTTATTTGACAAGCAAAGTGACAAAGAGGGTTGGGGCGGGGAGAACGGGAGAGAGAGACCTTCTGTCTGCCAGCTCACTTCCCAAATGTCTGCAACAGCCAGGTCTGGGTCAGGCCCAAGCCAGGAGCCTGGAATTCCTCCTGCAAAGGTGACAAGGACACAAGTACTTGAGCCATTCTCAACTGCCTTCCCATGGAGCTGGCATTGTGGCATGGTGGGTAAAGCCGCAACCTGCAACGCTGGCGTCCCATACGGGCGCCAGTTCAAGCTCCAGCTGCTCCACTTCTGATCCAGCTCCCTGGTAGTGCACCTGGGAAAGCAGTGGAAGATGGCTCTAGTGCTTGGGCCCCTGCACCCACACAGGGAGACCCAGATGAAGCTGCTGGCTCCTGATTTCAGACCAGCCTAGCATCTCTGGCCGTTTCGTGAGCCAGCACATGGTAGAGTTCTCTCTCCCTCTCTGCTTCTCCTTCTCTCTTTCTGTAAACTCTGCCTTTCAAATAAATAAATCTTAAAAACAAATGCCTTCCTATTCACATTAGTAGGAAGTTAGATTGGAAGCAGAGTAGCCAGGACTCAAATCAGCACTCCAGTGCGGGGTGGCAGGCTTCCCAAGTTAAGCCTAACTTGCTGTGCCACAGTGCTTGTCCTTGAACTGTACATGTAAAATAGTTCAGACGGAAAGGGCATTTGGTATAATGGTTAAGATGCTGCTTGGGACACCTACATGCCATATCAGAGTGCATGAGTTTGAGTCCCAGATCCACTTTTTTTTTTTTTTTTAAGATTTATTTTACTGATTTGAAAGACAGTTATAGGGAGAAATAGAGACAGAGAGAGAGAGAGAGAGAGAGAGAGAGAGAGGTCTTTCATGCACTGGTTCACTCCCCAAATGGTTGTAGTCACTGGGGTTGAGCCAATCTGAAGCCAGGAACCAGGAGCTTTGTCCGGGTCTCCCATGTGGGAGCAGGGCCTCCAGGACTTAGACCATCCTCTAGTGCTTTCCCAGGCACAAAAACAGAGAGCTGGATCAGAAGTGGAGCAGCGGGGGACTCAAACTGGCGCCCATATGGGATGCCAGTGCTGCAGGTCGGGGCTTTAATCCGCTGCACCACAGCACTGGCCCCCACTCTTAATTCCAGCTTCCTGCTAATGTACACCCTGGGAGACAGCAGATGGTTCAAGTTATTGAATCCCTAACAGCCACATAGGAGACCCAGGCAGGGTTCACTCTCAGATATTGACGGCAATTAGTGAACCAGCAAATGAGAGACCTCTCTCCTTTTCCAAAAAAATAAAAATTTTAAAAATAGTTAAGATAGAAATGTTTAAGTGTTATGTGTATTTAACCACAATTAAAAATAAAAAAGAAGAGAATGAAACATTTCTCAATTCATTCTAGGAGGATACCAAAACCAAAGAGATCACAAGACAACTGCAGATTAACAGCTTTCATACACAAGATGCAAAAATCCTTAACAGAGAGTGAGCAAATAGAAAGTTAGCAATATGTAAAAACAATTACACACCATGACCAAGTGGAATTCAATTGATAAAATATAGACATTAATAAAATGACAGGCAAAGCCACAGAATCATCTCATTAGATACAGAAAAAGCATTTGACAAATTTCAACATCCTTTCATGATTTAAAAAAAAGAAAGAAAAGAAAACTAGTAGTAAAAAAGTATTTTCCTGGGTCAGAGTTGTGGCATAACAGGTTAAGCCACTGCCTGCAGTGCTGGCCTCCCTTAGGGCCGCCAGTTTGTGTCCCAGCTCCTCCTCTTCCTATCCAGCTCTCTGCTATGGCCTGGGAAAGCAGTGAAAGATGGCCCAAGTCCTCGGGTCCCTACACCCATGTGGGAGACCTGGATGAATCTCCTGGCTCCTGGTCTCAGCCTGGCCCACCCCCAGCCATTGTGGCCATTTGATGAGTGAATCAGCAGATAGAAGATCTCTCTCTCTCTCTCTCTCTGTAACTCTTTCAAATAAATAAATATTTATTTGGAAGAGGAGGTAATTTTCTCAACCTAATAGGCAGCATCTACAAAAACCTCAAAGTTGTCATCACATTTAATGGGGAAAGACTGGATGATTTCCCCCTAAGATGAGGAACAAGACAGGATATTTGTCCTCCTCATTTCTGGTCAACACTGAGAAGGATGTACTAGCCTGGGTAACTAAAAATAATTAGACTCCCAGGTTGGAAAGGAAGAAGTAAAACCATCCTGTTAGGGGATGGTATGATCTTGCATTTAGGAAAATCCTAAGGAATTCACTAAAAAACCTGTTAGAACTAATAAACATGTTCGGGAAGATTGGAGATTACATGATCAGTATATATCAGAAATTGGTTTCTTTACAGGAGTGATGAGCAAACCAAAAAGGAAATGAAGCCAGCAACCTTGCCGTGGGAGTGCAGGTGGAGCCGCACCCGCCGTGGGAGTGCAGGTGCAGCCCAAGGCTCCCGTGGCTCTCCACACCTGGACGCCCGAAGCTGCAAAGCAAGCTGACGCTGGGAAGGCAGGTCGCGATCGGAGGCTGGGGAGAAGGGGGTGCCCGGATGAGTGTGGGTGTGAGAGCCAAACTGGCCATCTCCCCGTACCGTACCCCCAGTGCCACCGGCTTTGGCGGAGCATCTATGACCTGAGCGCCAGGGACGACCCCGTCCCCTCCCTCAGCTCGCGGTTCTTGGATCTGCAGCGGAGGCGCGTGGCGCTCCCACCGCGCGCGCACGGGTCCCGCGGCGCGTTTCCTGCGGCTCCACTCCGCCCTCACACAAACACCGGGGCGACTGAGGGCGCCCTGCCACTCGGCTTTGCTTCTCACGGCCCCACTTCCTCTTCCCCTCCTCCCGGCGCTCACCCAAACCACACGCTATAGGTCCCAAGGGGCTTGCTTTGGGGCTAAAATGCCCATAGGTCCCAAGGGGCTTGCTTTGGGGGCTAAAATGCAGTTTCAAGTCTTGGGCCTAGGTTTCCAGAGAAGATGTGGCCGGGAATTAACAGCACAAGCCCTGGATTCCTGTGGCAGAAATCTGTGTGTTATTTTTCTTTTATGAGATGTGCACCTCTTGTGTATCTGGCCCTGCCCAGCTGAGGGGTCGCGAGAGCCTTTGCCGCCACAGCCCCAGCCCAGCCTGCCCCAGGCCCTCTGCCTCTGACAGCAGATCACCTGTCCCTGCGCTGCTGGCCACTGCAGGTGCCTGTCCCTGGGCCAGCAGGGGCCACTGCCGCCTCCTTCCTAGCGACCTGGCCTGCTCCCCCCCACCTTCCCGCCATCCTAATTTTCCTAGTGGATTTTCAGGACTTTGACAACCTCCTAACTACCCAGACCCCGCTACTTTGGAAATTTTAAGAAACTACCGGAAAGTTTAAATTGAAGGTGCTGTCTGTGGCCCTCACGACACATCCTTGTGCGTGCTATTGACAAAGTGATGCTGCTCATCGCGGCTTCAGCCCGCAGTGGCGTTTGACGCTCGTCTGTCTCCACTGATCTCAGCCTTTCCTGCTCTCCTGCGTGGTGATTTGGTGAGACACACTGTTGCTGCCCCCACCACCACCACTCTGGCACCACATACGAGTTTCAACTTTTATTACTGCAATAAAGTGCTTTATGTTGGTTTTTCTAAAAAAAAAAAAATCCATTTACAATTGCATCAGAAAGAATAAATACGTAGGAATAACTAACAAAGGAAGGGTAAGACATGTGTGTAGAAAACTACAAAATATCAAAGAAATTAAAAGCAGACCTGAAGAAATGGAAAGACATCCTATGTTCATGGGTCAGAAAGCATGGTTAAAATGGAAATATTCCTCAAATTGATCTATAGATTCAACACAATCCTAATTAAAATCCCAGCTGACTTTGCAGAAATTGGCAGACTAATCCTAAAATTCACATAGAAATTTAAGAAACCCAGAATAGCCAAAAGAGATTTTTTTAAAAATATTTATTTATTTATTTATTTATTTATAGACAGACACATAGAGCTCTCATCTACTGATTTACTCACCAAATGCCTGCAGTGACCCTGAGCCAGGGTCTAAGCCAGGAGCCAGGAATTTAATCCAGTCTGCCACACGGTGGCAGGAGTCCAATTACTTATGGTATCACCTTTACATCCCAGTATTTTCCAATTTCAAAAATCACCACAAAGATACAGTAATCAAGACAACGTGGTGCTGGCAGAAGGACAGACATAGATCACTGGGGTAGAATTCAGAGTCCACAAATAAGTGCTCAAATGTATTGTCTGTTGATTTGTTTCTAATTTTTAAAAAGTACTTAATTTATTTGACAGGGAGAAAGGAAGAGAGGGAGAGAAACAGATATACAAATAGAGATCTCTCATCTGCTGGTTCACTCCTCAAATGCCCACAATGCTTGGGGCTAGTCTGAGGCCAAAGCTGGGGACTGGGAATTTAATAAGTGTCTCGTACATGGGTGGCAGGCACCCAATTACTTGAGCCATCACCACTGACTCCCGGGGTCTGCATTGGCAGGAAGCTGGAGTCAGGAGCTGGGGCCAGGAATCGAATCTGGGTACTCAGATGTGGGATGTGGGCGTCTTAACTGTCTCCTAGCAGCTGATTTTTGACAAAGTCCAAGGGCTTTTGAGGGGGAAAGAACAGCCTTCTCAAAAAGGGCTGCTGAGAAACGGGATTTAATTATGCAAAAATATGTAAATGACCTTCTAACTCAAAACTGATCAAAGACTTGAATGTGGGGCAGTATTTGGCCCAGCAATTCAAACTGCCAGTTAGGACACCAGCACCTCATGTCAGAGTACCTTGGTTTGATTCCCAGCTCTAGCTCCTGACCCACGCTCCCTGCCAAGGCAGACCTTAGCAGTCACTAGGTGATGGCTCAAGTAGTTGGGTGCCTGCTCTCCACAGGAGACCTGCGTTGAATTTCCTGCTCCTGGCATTGGCTTGGCCCAGCCCTGTCTGTTGTGGGCATGTGCAGAGTGAATGGGAGCTTGCTGTCCCTTTGCCTCTCAAATAATAAATAAACACTTATCTTAAAAAAAAAAAAAAGACTCAAATATAAGACCTAGGGGCTGGTGCTGTGCCGTAGTGGGTAAAGCCGCTGCCTGCAGTGCCAGCATCCCATGCAGGTGCTGGTTCTAGTCCCTGCTGCTCCACTTCCGATCCAGCTCTCTACTATGGTCTGAAAAAGCAGTAGAAGATGGCCCAAGTCCTTGGGCCCCTGCACCTGCGTGGGAAGACCCAGAGGAAACTCCTGGCTCTTGGCTTCAGATGGGCGCAGCTCTGGCTGTTGCAGCCAATTGGGGAGTGAACCAGCGGATGGGAAGACCTTTCTCTCTCTGCCTCTCATTCTCTCTCTGTGTAACTCTGACTTTCAAATAAATAAGTAAGTCTTTAAAAAGTATATAAGACCTAATCACTTTAAAAAATTTAAAGAGTAACCTAGGAATGAGCAATAGCTTCTTAGATATGACACCAAAGCACAAGCAAGAAAACAAAAAAAATGCAGCAACTGAGCTTCATCAAAGGACATCATCAAGAAAGTGAAAGGACAACCCATATAACAGGAGAAAATATTTGCAAGCCAAATATCTGATAAGGGATTTATACCTGGAATAAAGAATTCTTAAACTTAATAATGAGAATACAAATAACCCCATTTGAGAAATAATCAAAGGGCCTGAATAGACATTTCTCCAGGCGCAGGTAATTTAATTCTAAGGTTCGACTCAACTGAAACCTTTTTCCATCTAACTTTCATTCACTAGTCACAAGTGTGACTTTGAAGTTTAATAGAATGGGAGTAGGTATTTGGCACAGCAATAAGACTGTGCTTGGCAGCCTGGCATCCCCTCTCAAAGTCCCTAGATTTGAGTTCTGGCTCCACTTTGGTTCTGCTAATGTGGACCCTGGCAGGCAGCAGATGGTGTCTCAAGTATTCGGATCCCTGCAGCCCATGTGGGAGACCTGAATTAACTGCCAGGTTCCTGACTTTGGCCTCTGCTGTTGCAGGCATTAGGGGAATGCAAAGGGGGATGAAAGATATGTCTGCCTCTCTTCCCCCCTCCCCCTTTCAAGTCATTTTTTAATTTGAAAAAGAAATCTCTTGGAATAAGTATAATTTCTTTTCCATTTGATTGTCCTGATATCTGGAGACAATTACTTTTTTTTTTTTGACAGGCAGTTAGTGAGAGAGACAGAGAGAAAGGTCTTCCTTCCGTTGGTTCACCCCCCAGATGGCCACTATGGCCGGTGTGCTGCACCAACCGGAAGCCAGGAGCCAGGTACCTCCTCCTGGTCTCCCATGGGGTGCAGAGCCCAAGCACTTGGGCCATCCTCCACTGCCTTCCCGGACCACAGCAGAGAACTGGACTGGAAGAGGGGCAACTGGGACAGAATCTGGTGCCCCGACCGGGACTAGAACCCAGGGTGCCGGCACCGCAGGTGGAAGATTAGCCTAGTGAGCCGTGGCATGGGCCGACAACTACTTTTGAAGTTGTGAAGTTGACTTCCTTTCTCCGTGACTGGCACAGCACCTCCCAGTTCCCAGGATGTGCTCCTCCAGATCTTCACACCGCCTCCTTGATGACGGCGCAGCTCACGTGTGGCCTCTACAGAGGGGTCCCCCTTGCTACTCAGTCACTCTCCAACTAGCCATCTCATTGTCCTCGCACCACCTGGAACTTTCTCTATTTATTCTATCTGTTTACATGTTTAACCACCCCTCTCCCTCCTCCAGAATCCGAGTCCCTGGGGATTGGGAATCTGTCTCTCTTGTTTGTTCAGTCCTAGCGGAACTGAGCATTCAGTGTGACCCAGATATTCTACTCCTAGGCACTACCCGAAAGAAAGGGAAATACTTTCAGACAAAAAGACATGCAGCACCCATGTACATAGCATCTCTTTACATAATGGCAACAAACTGGAAACAATCAAAGTGTCCATAAACAGATGAATGGATAAATAAAATGCGATCCATCCATACAATAGAACACTACCAGCAAAATGAACTCCTGGCCAGCGCTATGGCTCACTAGAAAACAGGTCAGTGGTCACTCAGGGTTTGAGGTGGGGGGAGCTGCAGTGATAAAGAATCATTTGCATCTTTATGGATCTATTTGTTTACTTATTAGAGAGGCAGAGTGACAGAGAGAGAGAGACAGAGGGAAAGATAGAGAGGTCTTCCACCTGCTGGTTCCCTCCCCAAATGGTCAGAGCTGGGTAGGAAGTGGAGTAGCCAGGACACAAACCAACCTAGAAGGTCTGTTTGCATTCTTTTTTCCATATGGGAAATGTCAGAAATGAAGTATTCAATAAGATAATTAAAAATACAGTGGAAAGCCTAAACAATAGACTTGGTGAGGCAGAAAAAAGCATATCCAACCTAGAAGATAGGCCTTTTAAAAAGTCTCAATCAGACAAAAAAGACAAAAGACAGAGTTTGGGATCTATGGGATACCATCAAACAACCAAATATATGAGTCTTGGGAGTTCCTGAAGGAATGGGGGAAAGAGGATAGCTTAGAAAAATCTATTTAGTGCGGGGCTGGCACTGTAGCATAGCAGGTAGAGCTACTGCCGGCAGTGCCAGCATCCCATATGGGTGCCAGTTCGGGCACTGGCTGCTCCACTTCTGATCCAGCTCTCTGCTATGGCCTGGGAGGACAGTGGAGGATGGCTCACGTCCTTGGACCCCTACACCCACGTGGGGGACCTGGAAGACATTCCTGGCGCCTGGCTTCAGATTGGGTATAGCTCCAGCCATTGTGGCCAACTTGGGGGTGAACCAGCAGATGGAAGACTCTCTCTCTCTCTCTCTCTCTCTCTCTCTCTCTCTCTGCCTGTCCTTCTCTCTGTGTGTAACTCTGACTTTCAAGTAAATAAATAAATCTTTAAAAAAAAAAAAATAAAGTAGAACTGGTAAGATAATTTGGTAGAGATGCAGGATAAAAAAATCAACACACAAAAATCAACAGCATTCTCATACAATTACAACAATGTGGCTGAGAAACAACTTATATTTAAAAAAAAAAAAAAACAAGAAAATCTATCCAGTGAAATAATAGCTGAAAATTTCTCCAGTGTGGAGAAAGATATGGACATTCAAATAAAAGAAGCACATAGAAAAAAAAATTAAAAAAAAAAAAAAAAGGCCCAGGCTGCGGCTCAATAGGCTAATCCTCCGCCTTGCGCTGCCAGCACATCAGGTTCTAATCCCAGGCAGGGCACCGGATTCTGTTCCAGTTGCCCCTCTTCCAGGCCAGCTCTCTGCTGTGGCCCGGGAGTGCAGTGGAGGATGGCCCAAGTGCTTGGGCCCTGCACCTACATGGGAGACCAGGAGAAGCACCTGGCTCCTGCCTTCGGATCAGCGCAGTGTGCAGGCTGCAGCGTGCCGGCTACGGCAGCCATTGGAGGGTGAACCAACGGCAAAGGAAGACCTTTCTCTCTGTCTCTCTCTCTCTCACTGTCCACTCTGCCTATCAAAAAAAAAAAAAAAAATTAAAAAAAAAAAGAAGCACACAGAACACCAAGTAGGCATGAACAGAAAGTCCTCACCATGACATATTACAGTCAAACTTTCAAAACTATAACATAAAAAAATACTAATTTTTGCAAGAGAAATGCCAGATCACTTTATTAGATTTTTGCTTATTTTTTTGAAATTCAGAGTTACAGAGAAAGAGGGAGAGACAGAAAGCTCTTTCATCCACTGGTTCACTCCCCAAATGGTTGCAATGGCCAGGGCTGGGCCAGGTTGAAACCAGGAGCCAGGAGCTTCTTCTGGGTCTCCCATGTGGGTGCAGTGTTCTAAGGACTTGGGCCATCTTCTGCAGCTTTCCCAGGTGCCTTAGCAGGGAGCTGGATCAGAAGTGGAGCAGCCAGGACACAAAATGCCGCTCATATGGGATGCTGACACTGAAGTTAGCAGCTTTACCCACTGCACCACAACGCTGGAGCCTATGACCATCTTTAAAGGAACTCCCATCAGACTGACAGAAGATTTCTCAATAGAAACCCTGAAGGCCAGGGAAGAATATAGAGATAGTCCAAGTCCTAAAAGAAAAACTGCCAACCCAGAATATTTTACCCGGTGAAGCTCTCCATAAATGAAGGTGAAATAAAGAACGTCCAAGGGGCAGCACTGTGGCTCAGTAGGTTAATCCTCCGCCTGCGGTGCCAGCATTCGATATGAGCACCGGTTCTAGTCCCGGCTGCTCCACTTCCCATCCAGCTCTCTGCTGTGGCCTGGGAAAGCAGTAGAAGATGGCCAAGTCCTTGGGCCCCTGCACCCACGTAGGAGACCCGGAAGAAGCTCCTGGCTTCGGATCAGCACAGATCCAGCCGTTGCAACCAATTGGGGAGTGAACCAACGAATGGAAGATCTCTCTCTCTCTCTCTCTCTCTCTCTCTCTGTGTGTAACTGACTTTCAAATAAAAACTAACAAATCTTTAAAAAAAAAAAAGACATCTCTCTCTCTCTCTAGCTCTCTCTCTAGCTTTCCCTCTTTCTCTTTGTAACTCTGCCTTTCAAATAAATAAATAAATCTTAAAAAAAAAAAACTCCCAACACAAACAAAAATTGAAAGAATCTGTTGTCATCTGGCCAGCCTTACAAATGATACTTAGGAATGTACTACACACAGGAAACAAAGACAATCAGCATCATGAAAGAATGTGAAGGCAGAAAACCTCCTCACGAAAGAACAAAGCATTGTTTTAGACCCTATGAGCTTCATCTGCTTGTTAGATTCATTTTCTCCAGTCTCGAAACAGTGAAATGCTAGATGGCCATGCACATGAAACCTTGGATGGAAGCAGTTTCTTAAAGCTGGCACTGCGTCCCCCTTGAGAGGCCACCTCCTGCTGGAACCCTGTCTTGACTGCTGCTCCCTACTCCACCCCTACTCAGCTTCTGGGAACCAGAGCAGTTAACATCCCTTACCCCCTAACAGAAGTTAGGGCCCATTCTTCTGGGGGAGGGAATGTGAGGAGTCAGACAGATTAAAAGGCAGTCAGATTGGTCCCAGTGGAAATCTAGGGTGCAAAATGCTTTCTTCACCCGAAAGTTACCTTTAGCAAGTCAAAAGCACCTGCCCCACTCCTTGGGAGCTTCCAGTCTTATCATGATAGCAAGGGAATGGTGACTCCACCCTTCCGAGCTCCCAGTTTACTGCAATACAAATTAAGTTGGCACTGGTGCTATGGCGTAGCAGGTAAAGCTGCTGCCTGTGGTGCCAGTTTGAGTCCCGGCTGCTCCACTTCCAATGCAGCTCTCTGCTATGGCCGGGGAAAGCAATGGAGGATGGCCCAAGTGCTTGGGCCCCTGCATCTGTATGGGAGACCCAGAGGAGGTTCCTGGATCCTGGTGCAGCTCTGGCCATTGCAGCCATCTAGAGAGTGAATCAGTAGATGGACACTCTCTTTCTCTGTCTCTCCCTCTCTATAACATTTCCAATTAAATAAATAGATAAATCTTTAAAAAAACAAATTAGGTATCCCATCCTTCTGATGGCTCTTTTGTTTTATGAGCAAGCCAGACAGGGTAAAAAGATTACCAATCAGGTCTTTTGATGGGTGTGCCCCCCCCTTACTGATTGGCAATTTCTTCCCCAAAACTGTGTTTAAAAACCCCACTCCCACCAGCCCCTTTGGAGTCCCTGATCCAGGCCACTCTGGCTGGGGGTCTCTGACTTAAATAAATCTTGCTTTTAAATAAAAATAAATAAAAGAAAGAACAAGGGGCATTCAAAACATACAAAAGAAATAATAAAGGGAAAACAGCAGGACCAAGTCATAGATTATCAATAATAATCTTGAGTGTAAATCTACTAAACTATCCAAATTAAAAGATACAGACTAGCTGAAAGAAATTTTTAAAAACACAATTCATCTATATGCTGCCTGCAAGAAACACACTTCACCAATAAAGATAAACACAGACTAAAAGTGAAAGGATGGAAAAAGATATTCCATGCAAATGGAAATCAATGGGCTTTAAGACAAAAATTGTTACAAGATACAAAGAAGGTCACTATGTAATGATTAAGGGATGAATTCAACAAGAAGATGTGACTACAGTAAATGTATATGCACTAAAAGATAGAGCACCCAGTTTTATAAAACAAATGTTAAAAGGTCTAAAGGGAGACGTAAAACCCAATACAATAATTATTGGTGACTTCAGCACCTCACTTTCATCAACAGTTAGATCAACCAGACCAAAAAAAAAAAAAAAATCAACAAAGAAACAACAGAACAACAGAACTAACCTACACTACAGACCAAATGGACCTAGTAGGTATCTACAGAACAGTCCATCCCACAGCTGAAGAATACACATTCTTTTCATCAGTGTATGGAACATCCTCTAAAATAGATCATATAGTAGGACATGAAACAAGTCTCTACAAATTCAAAAAAACTGAAATCATACCATGTATCTTTTCTGACCACATGGAATGAATCTGGAAATTAACAACAAAAGGAACTTTAGAAAATATACAAACACATGAATACTGAACAACATGCTCCTGAATGAACAGTGGGTCATAGAAGAAATAAAAAATAAAATCAAAACATTATTTGAAGTGAAGGAAAATGAAACATAGCATATCAAAACTTATAGGATACACCAAAAGCAGTGTTAGGAGGAAAATTCATAGCAATAAGTGCCTATATCAAAAAATTGGAAAATGTATCAAAAAAAGATCCAATAATGCATTTCAAGTTCCTGGAGAAACAAGAACAAACCAAACCCCAAGCTAGTAGGAGGAAAGAAATCATAAATAGAGAAAAAATAAACAAAATAGAAATTAAAATCTATACAACAAATCATTAAAATGAAGAGCTGGTTTTTTGAAAAAATAAAATTGACAAACCATTGGTCCACAAAGACAGAAAAATAGACCAACAACCAAGACTGAGATTAAACCAATAATAAACATCCAGGCTGGTGCTGTGGTGCAGTAGGTATTTCGTTGGGGATTTTTGTACCTATACAAAATCAATATCATGGATATTTGTCTGTAATTCTCTTTTTTGGTTGAATCTTTCTCTGGTTTTGGAATTAATAAAAAAAAAATCATCCACCCAGACCAAGTAGAATGTATCCCAGGGAATGTTAAATATATGCAAATCAATACAAAAAATACAAACAGATCAACAAAATGAAGAATGAAAACCATGATTATCTCAACAGACGCAGAAAAAGTATTTAAAAAAAACATCTTTTCAAGATAAAAATTGTTTAACAATTGGATATAGAAAGAACATATCTCAACACAATCAAAAGCTGGAAGCATTTCCACTAAGATCTGAAACCAGAAAAAGACATCCACTCTCATCATTATTATTCAATATAATTTTGGAATTTTTAGCCAGGACCATTAGGCAAGAACAAGAAATCAAAGGAATACATATTGGAAGGAAGAAATCAAAATATTTCTGTTTGCAGATGATTCTTTTTATAGAGGAACCAAAAGACTCCAAAAAGAGACTAATAGAACTTGTAAGAGAATTTGGCAAAGTTTCAGGATACAAAATCAACACACAAAAATCAATGACATTCTTGTATACCAACAATGCTCTGGCTGAGAAAGAAATTCTAAGATCAGTCCCATTCACAAGAGTTACAAAAATATTAAATACCTTCTGATAAGTTTCACCAGTATCTCTACAATGAAAAGCTCTCTACAATCAAAATTACAAAACATTAATGAAATAATTAGAAGACCATAAAAAGGTAAATTTTTCTATGATCATGGGTTGGAAGAATCAATATCATCAAAATATCCATACTACCCAAAGCAATATACAGATTCAATGTATTCCAAATCAAAATTCCAATGACAGTCTTCACAGAACTAGAAAAAAAAAATCCTAAAATGCATGTGGAAACCCCAAGTAGCCAAAGCAATCTTAAACAATAAAAGCAAAGGCAGTGGCATCACAAATCCAGGTTTCAAGACATTCTATAAGGCTATTATAATCCAAATTATACTGGCACAAAAGTAGACATGTGGACCAATGGAACAGAATGGAAACCCCAGTTTAAACCATGCATATTCAACCAACCAACTTTTGACACACAAGCTAAAATCATTCCCTGGAGAAAAGACAGTCTCTTCAACAAACAGTATTGAGAAAATTGGATTTCCACGTGTAAAAGTTTGAAACAAAATTCCTACCTTATACCCTATATAAAAATCAACTCACAGTGTATCAAGGATCAAGAACATCAAATTACCAGAGGAAAACAGGGAAAATGCTACAAAACACTGGCCTAAGCAAAGACTTCTTGAATAAGATTCCAGAAAACACAGACAATAAAAGCAAAAATAGACAAATGGGATTACATCAAGCTAAGAAGCTTCTGTACAGCAAATGACACAATTAACAAAGTGAAGAGTCAAGCAACAGACTGGGAGGAAGTATTCGCAAACTATGCATCCAATACGAAATTAATATACAGAATATAAGAGGAACTCAAGAAACTCAGCAACAACAAAACAAACAATCCAGGTAGGGCAAAGGATATGAACAGGCATTTTTCAAACGGTAAAATAGGGGTTGGCATTGTGGTGAAGTAAGTAAAAGCCTCCACCTGCAGTGCTGGCATCCCATATGGGTGCTGGTTCAAGTCCCAGATGCTCAACTTCCAATCCCGCTGCTACGGTCTGGGAAAGCAATAGAAGATGGCCCAACTTCTTGGGCCCCAAAACACCACATGAGAGACCCGGAAGAAACTCCTAGCTTCGGATTGGCACAGCTCCAGCCATTGTGGCCATTTGGGGAGTGAACCAGCAGATGGAAGACCTCTCACTCTCTCTGCCTCTCCTTCTCTCTGTGTGTACTCTGCCTTTCAAATAAATAAATAAATTTTTTTCTTTAAAAAAAAAAAAAAAGGTGAAATACAAATGGCCAACAGACACACGAAAAAAAATGCTCAGGATCATTAGCCATCAGGGAAATGCAAATAAAAACTATGATGATGTATCACCTCACTCCAATTAAAATGTCTGTTATCCAAAAATCAAAAAATAACAAATGCTGGCAAGGTTATGGAGAAAAAGGTACCCTAATACATTGTAGATATTGACACAAACTTGTACAACTGTTTTGGAAAACGGTATGAACCTCAAAAAACTATAAGTAGATCTACCATATGACCCAGCTATCCCACTCCTGGGAATGAAATCAGTATATGAACGAGACCTGCAGTCCCATATTTACAGAAATGGAATCAACCTAAATGCCCACTGATGACTGGATAAAGAAAATGTGGTATATATACATATGATGAAATATTAGCCCTAAAAGAGAATGAAATGCTGTTTTTTGCAACAAAATGGATGTGACTGGAGATCATTATGTTAAGTGAAATAAGCCAGACCCAGAAAGACAAATATCATGTTTTCTCTGATTTGTGGAAGTTAATATAGAGTATGAAAATTGTGTTGATGTCATATAATTTGGTAGTTATAAAAATTGCTCCATTGACACATACCATGTAAATGACACTATACCCTTCCTTACCATGGTAAAAAAAAAAAAAAAAGAAAGAAACAGAGAGGGTGGAACAGCAAGGACTCATGGGGTACTAGTAATGTTTTGCTCTTAATACGATGTTGGTTATGAGTGTGCTGATAGGACAAAAAAACTACTTTATCTGAACACTATTTACATTTCTTGATACATACACTGTATTTCAATACATTTTTTTAAAGTGCAAAAGAAGACATGAGTTCTAGGTTCAGCTTTCTCTTGGCTGCGTAACTTCAGACAAGTCACTTGATATCTGAACCTGTTTCTTCAACTGGAAATCATACATAGTATCACCTGCCCAATACAAAACGGGGTATTTTACTATCAAATGAAACAGTCGTGTGAACATGGTTCCCCAAATATTGTGCCAAGATATTCACACTATTTGTAATAATGCCAAAAGGAAATGACATTAATGCCCAACAGAATGAGTAAAATAAAACATATTGTATAAAAGTTATATGGTCATCAAACTCGTGTTTTCAAAAACATAACTAAGGACACAGGAAAATGCTTGTAACAATGAGTTTTAAAGAGAGGCCAAAGCCAGGAGCCAGGAGCTTCATCCAGCTCTCCCACGTGTGTGGCAGGGCCCCATGCACTTGGGCCTTCCTCTGCCGATTTTCCCAGGCACTTCAGCAGGGAGTTGGATCAGAAGTGGAGCAGCTGGGAAATGAACCAGCACCCAAATGGGACTCCAGTGTCTAAGGTGGCAGATTTACCTGCTACACAAAGCTGGCCCAAATATTGCAATTTCTTAATCTCAGTAATGACAAAGCAAGTGTGTTCATCTGGTAAAAATTCATGCTTTGCTCATATGAGTACATTCTTGTACATGGGTTTTAGCTTAAGAAAAATATACGTTATTTATTTTATTTATTTGACAGATAGAGAGAGAGAGAGAGAGAGAGAGAGAGAGAGAAAGGTCTTCCTTCCATTGGTTGACTCCCCAAAATGGCCACCATGACCAGAGCTGCACTGATCCGAAGCCAGGAGCCAGGTGCTTCTTCCTGGTCTCCCATGCGGGTGCAGGGACCCAAGCACTTGGGCCATCCTCCACTGCCCTCCCAGGCCACAGCAAGAGCTGGACTGGAAGAGGAGCAACCGGGACTAGAACCCGGCGCCCATATGGAATGCTGGCACCATGGGTGGAGGATTAACCAAGTGAGCCATGGCGCGGCCCCAGAAAAACGTACTTTAATAAAAGCACAATTCCAGGGCTGGTGCTGTGGTCTAGCAGGTTAAGCTGCACCCGTGACACCACCATCCTATACTGGAGCACTGGTTCAATTCCTGGCTGCTCCACTTCTACTCTGATTCCCCGCTAATGTGCTTGTGGAAGAGATGACGCCCCGAGTCCTTGGGCCTCTGCCATTCACAGGGGAGACCCAGACGGAGCTCCTGGGTCCTGGCTTCAGCCTGAACCAGCCCCATTGGCTGTGCCCATTTGGGGAGTGAACCAGCAGATGGAAGACCTCTGTCTCTGTCATTCCCTCTCTCTCTGTATTTCTGCCTTTCAAATATTTTTTTTTAAAAAAAAGCAGAATTCCAAATAATATACTAAGGTCATATTTTATTTTAAATAAAATATGTAAGAAATACATCTTTGAGAGGTGAAATCATAGTTCACTTTTAGTTACAACTTTCTCTTTAATAAGAAAAATGGCTTTTTATATTCAGGAAAAAAAATCCTTAAAGAAAATGCATTCTAAATGATAAGCAATGCAATATAATTCTATCACAGTGCCTGAAACACTATTGCCCTATCACCCAGGCAAGCACAGTCCTCCTTTTAAAAGAGGAAATGCCCTCAGTTGACAACTCTTAGCTCCAGGGAACCCACAGTGGCTCTTCCAACTCTGAGAACTCCTAACACATGTTAAATGACATCGCCAGGGTCAAAACTAGAAGGTATCTACTTGTCACCAGTCCCCTGCGTCATTCTAGTTCCTATGCTCCTTTCAGGATTAAGTGATTGCGCCTCTCCAGGAATGAGACTTGGAGTCTCATTCCATCGGCCATGTGCTTTCCATCCCACGTGTCACCTGCCTTGAGGTTAAGGTCAGTATTTTCTGCCGGAAAGCTGAGAACAGAAATAACAATTGTATTGCACCTGCTTTATCAGATCCCCTTCTGAAACCCTTCACCACACTACTAACTACTACCATAAAAACAAAGCTTCACTTAGTGCATTTCTGGAAAAAAGACACTTTTCTTAGGGATCCATGCCAATGACTGGTGCTGCCCATGACCTGGGGTTCCTGTCCCTTAAAGCTTCGCTGGGCTCTCAGAGAGCATCAGGAGTGGGGGTTCCTTTCAGTGCCCAGTCACCCAGGTCCCAACACCACAGTGCCCGCTGCCCGTGACCCCCACATCCTCCTCTGTGTTGTGAATCTGCAGCCAGAAGTCAGTTTTTAGGAAGTTCCTGTGCTACTAGGCCTTTACTAATTGATTCTCCAAGCTTCTGGCTAATCTTTTGCCTAAACAGAGAGATGCTGAGGATAAAATTCAAGACATATTTGTGGGTCGGCGCCACGGCTCAATATGCTAATCCTCTGCCTTGTGGCGCTGGCACACCGGGTTCTAGTCCCGGTTGCCCCTCTTCCAGGCCAGCTCTCTGCTGTGGCCAGGGAGTGCAGTGGCGGATGGCCCAAGCGCTTGGGCCCTGCACCCACAAGGGAGACCAGGAGAAGCACCTGGCTCCTGCCTTCGGATCAGCACGGTGCGCTGGCCGCAGCATGCCGGCCGCGGCAGCCATTGGAGGGTGAACCAACGGCAAAGGAAGACCTGTCTGTCTACTCTGCCTTAAAAAATTAAAAAAAAAGACATATTTGTGGCATACAGTGGCTTTGAACAAGCCCCATGGATGGAAACGGAAATTTGCATGCTCTCTTCCCAGGGTCAGACACTCCAGGCAGAGCCAGAGCCAGAGGTGGTGCTGGAGGCTGTGTCTCCTAAAGCACTGTCTCAGTCAAGTCACCATGGCACCTGCTTTGTCAGGTAAGTGACTCAGAACCAGCTCGGGGACTGGGAAAACAAACCGCTCAAGTTGATGAACAGGCATCTTCAAAGTCTGTCTCAAACACAGCAGTTACAGAGGCTGTGCTTTGCCTTCCAGAACCCTGAGCTCCCCTGTGGAGTCTGATGGACAGAGAAAGTTGGCTGAGCCCACGCCTCAGCCTCAGCCTGGCTCTAACACAGGCTACAAGCGTCTTCCTCAACTCAGCAGCTTGTGCCTGCACCCTCAGAAACACGCTTTTGAGCTTGGGGAATCAACCCCAGTCGGCAGAAGCACCTAAAGGTCTGGGGCTTTGATCTTTGCTGGGCAGAAGCCTCAACTGCTGAATTCCAGATGCTTCGCCATTCCCGCCTATATCAGCTTTTCACAGAATTCCTAGGGAAGCCACCTTCATACAGAAAAGGTTTATTTTGCCTCTCAGTCCTGCAGGTTCACAACCCAAGACTGGGTGCCCCACCAGCTGGGCATGTGGGGAGGCCATTCTTGCTGGCAGCGTCCCTAGGTGTCACAGAACATGACTTGGCAAAGCAGCCGATTTACACCCTCCTTGTAAAGGCACCATGATTCAATCACCTGAACAACCCAACCCAATCACTTCACAAAAGTCCCCCTTGCACCCTCGAAATCAGAGCAGGTTTCCACTCTCAGTGCCATCCAGATTGTGGGGACCACGCCTTTAACACATGGACCTCTGGGGGGCCCCCAAAGTAACATCCAGCCCTGTTCAGTAGCGTGGCCAAAACCAGACGCTGTTCCCTGTGCTTGGAAGGTACTTTTTGATTCTTGGAGGACGGGGGTGAGGGCAAGACTGGTTGGAGACAGATGGGTAGAAATTGTTTAAAGGAAGCAGAACAAGAACAGAATTAAAATGCATTTACATCATATTTTAAGACTTTTCCCAAAGGGTTCTGAAATTGAAAATGTAAAATAGCACCAATTCAACCAAGACATGTTCAAAATCTTTCACATGGCCTAAGCAGCATCCTGTAAATGTTAAGAAATACATTGTTGTGACATCATTGGTGTTTTTAAACTGGAATGATTCAAGCTGTTGCTATGAGGAAAACAATTAACACTGGAGAACAAATTCACTTTCTTCTCCCAGTTAATATACACCTCAAGCTAGCATGCTCATTTTATCTTTTCTTAGTCACTTCAATGAATGTGAAATTCTATTCAATATACTTTCATAAGTGGGTAATTTGATTATGTTAAAAAAAAAAAGCTATTCTAGAGATTTATTTATTTATTTGAAAGTCAGAGTTAGAAAGAGACAGAGAGCAAGAGATCTTCTATCCGCTGGCTGACTCCCCACATAGCTGCAATGGCCAGAGTTGGGCCAGGCGGAAGCCAGGAGCTTCATTGGGTCTCCCGCCTTGGTCATCTGCTGCTGCTTTCCCCGGTACATCAGCAGGGAGCTGGATCAGAAGTAGAGCAGCAAAGACTTGAACCAGCACTGGCTTAACACACTACTCTAAAATGACAGCCCTAATGCATTTGCTTTAATGCAGTTATGGGATGCACTAAGAACATAATAAAGATACTTTATTTTTTTTCACTCTGAACTTTATGATAGGCAAATTTTCTAAAAAATTTCTAACAATAAAAACAAAACTTCCTTTGTTGGCCCAACTTCAGCAGTGATTTTAGTGGTTTTTACCTTCCGCCACTTTGTTTTGTGTCACTCTTTCATGGCCCACCTTCTGAAGGGACCTGAAGTAGCTAAACACGGAAAGGAGAAAGCAGAAGTCATCAGATTCTGACAGGATCAAAGCCCACGTGGGTAAGTTTTGCTCCATCCCTTCTTTTCCTGAATGGAGTATTAACATCCATACTATGGGTTATGTTCAATGCCAAGAAAACAAACATCAGTATTTCAGTTTTTTTTTTTTTTTTTTTTTTTTTGACAGGCAGAGTGGACAGTGAGAGAGACAGAGAGAAAGGTCTTCCTTTGCCGTTGGTTCACCCTCCAATGGCTGCCACAGCTGGTGCGCTGCGGCCGGCGCACCGCGCTGATCCGATGGCAGGAGCCAGGTGCTAGGTGCTTTTCCTGGTCTCCCATGGGGTGCAGGGCCCAAGCACTTGGGCCATCCTCCACTGCACTCCCGGGCCACAGCAGAGGGCTGGCCTGGAAGAGGGGCAACTGGGACAGAATCCGGCGCCCCGACCGGGACTAGAACCCGGTGTGCCGGCGCCGCAAGGAGTATATCAGCTTTTAAGAAGGGAACAAAATTTGATGAAATCAGAAATAGCTTGGTACTGACACTGCAGAAAACACAAGAGTTAGGTATAAAAAGTTAATGGGGAATCAGCTATCCAAAGTTAAGCACAACTTCAAGACACGCAAGTCACCGCCTCCACTGGAACCAACACACAGTCTCCAATTTACATATGGTGTGTCCCAAGTTCAAGGTCAGGAGAAAATTAGAATGTACCTTCCATAGTAAGTCACACAGTGGAGCAAGGGTTCCAAGATGTTTCAACAATTATGAGAAAAAGACTTTTCAACAAAAAAAGTCTGCTAGATTTCAATAATACTATGTAAGGCTTCGCTGAGCAGAGGACCCACTTCAACTTACCAGACACTAACACACAGGAAGCAGATGGATGTGGTAGCAAATTTCAAACAGAAAGGTACTTACTAAAACAAACACAAACCCACCCATAAGACAATACCCCCACACACATACACAGAGAAGATGGCCATCTTCAGTTAAGACTCGCTCACGTCAGCAGTGAGTGCTGGCAGAGGTTTTCCTGACAGAGCAAGCGAGGCAGGGAGGGGGTCCCGTAAGCAGCCAGTGAGGAGGGCTCATTACTCGCCTCATGAATCAGGATCTGCATGGGCATTAGCTGGACCAGCCAGGGGCCAGGCACTAGGGGAGGACTGTGCATCCACTGTTTCTCACTCCCTTTTCATTCAGGAAAAGAATTATTTTACCCATTTCCCCTCATTCAGACATTAG
Source organism: Sylvilagus floridanus (assembly GCA_949820135.1). Taxonomy (NCBI): domain Eukaryota; kingdom Metazoa; phylum Chordata; class Mammalia; order Lagomorpha; family Leporidae; genus Sylvilagus; species Sylvilagus floridanus. The sequence continues at coordinate 58,773,069 of OX463227.1, forward strand.
ATGCGAATATCTGGTTCAAACACAAGACTTTGTGGCTTTTGGCTAAATGCATAATCAAGCACCAAGTATAAATGAGTGATGTCAACTCCCACAATTGTTTTAAAGATTTATTTGAAAGAGTTATGGGGAGAGGGGGGAGAAGGAGAAAGAGAGAGAGAGAGATTTTCCATCCACTGGTTCACCTCCAGGTGGCCACAATGGCTGAGGCTGGACCAGGTAGAAGCCAGGAGCTTCTTCTTGGTCTCCCACATGGGTGCAGGGGCCCAAGCACTTAGGCCATCTGCTGCTGCTTTCCCAGGTGCATTTGCAGGGAGCTGGATGGAAAGTAGAGCAGCTGGGACTTGAACCTGCATCCATGTAAGATGTTGGTACTGCAGGCAGTGGCTTAAACCGCTGTGCCAGCACTGACCCCAGCTCCCTCATTTGTGAAACAGGCAGAGGGAAGGCCAAGGAATGGGTTCCCACGAGAAGGGAAAAGACGCAAAGTCAAACTGAGACTCGAGCTTTTGCTTGCTGTCAGCACCACCTGTACCTAAATGTATGCACACACAAGCACTGTGCAGCTCTGATATGGATTAAAAACAAGAGCGCTCCTATATCGTGAAACAAATTACAGTTTATGCATGTTTGTGTTTTTACAACAGAACTGGCTTGTACTTGTAGAAACAAGTGTTATCTGCCAAGGACTCAAGGAACTTAAATTCTCCATTCTGGGGAAGCAAGTATGCAAAACCAGCAAGATTCTTCCTGTTTTCCTCAGCACAGGGCTGGGCTTCAAGAACCTTTAAAATAAGCAGTCAGGCTCCGGCTGACTTCTACTCCGCCTGTGAGCACCTCCACACAACCCACAGCTGTCCAGGAATAACCAGCTCCCTGAAGCACCCTCTGACCGAAAACTCATTTGTTCCTTTTACCTCCTTTCTAAGAGGGACTCCACCTAATGGCAGAATCAACTGAACGATCAACAGTAAGGGAAGGTGCCAACATCACGTAGTGGACAACCCTCTCAGACATTTATATTTTAAGACAAAAAGCTTATAATCTCAAATCAATCTCTTAACTGGTAGGATTTCAGGCAGAATAATAGAAAAGTAAAAAATAAAAATCAGGTCATAGATACATATTGGGAAATGGGGCAAGGTTTTTATCTTAAATATTTATACAGCTCCTTTGGGTTCTTTCTGCTTTCCAAGGCTGTCTCTGTTTTCCTAAAATGTCCCATCCAGAACTTTTTTAAAAACTCCAATGGTTGTGAAGATCCCTCCTCTCTCACTCACTCAATGAGAGAGAAGAGTTTCAGGAAGGCAGATGTCATATCATAGAGAGAAAACAGCAGACCAGGGTGTAACATCAGAGGGAGGAGGCTCAAACTTAACACCAGTACATTACTGGCCACAAATATAGAGTAAGTTATTATGTTATAAAAATATACAATAAAATCTTATAAGAAACTCTGAACTGACTGAAGCCTGACAATTCTCTTAAGTAAACAGACTAAAATAAAGCCATAGATGTTGGCTAAATTCCATCAATTTTTTTTAATTCTCTTTGATTTTTCCTCCTGGTTTTCTGTTATCCTTTCTGCAGGTCGCTTCTTCAACCCCTTCATCTTCCTGGTTTGTAGTTTGCTTAGGTCTTGCTTCTGCATATGAATCCTTCCGTAAGTTGTACCAAAAGTATCCTGGGAGATATTTTTCTTCTTCTTTGGCTATGAAACAAGAATACACAAACTTGTGTATGTGCATGTGTATATACGTTTAACGGCCTTCTACTACCACGAACTAGTATGAATCTAGTCTATAACAACAATTCCCATTAGTAAGCACCCCTCAATGTCAAATAATGTTATAAAGGTGCTTCAAAAAGCTCATGGAAAATGGAATTTTGCCTTGCCAAGAACCTTTTGAACTACCCTCATACAGGCCCATGTACCTTCTTCTCAAGCATAAGTGTGCATACAAATCACTTGAGGATTTTGTTAAAACGTAAATTCTAAGTGAGCAGGTTCGGGGTAGATAAGCTGCCAGGGAAACTGCCAGCCACACTGAGAAGAGACTACAGACCACACTTCCACTGTCATACGGGGAGAGAATTTCCTGTGTTTGCCTTAAGAAATTGCGACGATCATTTCAATCTCTACTGGCATTCTAGACAAACTATTTCCACTTGTTTTTAAAAACCAATTAAAAATCAAAACATACTTTATACACATATTACACACCCTGTGCTCTAAGCCCTAAGCTGCACAACTGCCCAAAAAGTTTTGTTGTTGTTGTTGTTTTTCCTGAAAATGGCAGTCCTGGCTACCAGAAAGCTCTCAGCCAAACTTGATGCCTGGTTTGTGCACTTCTTCTTGTCTGGCTTATTTGGTTTTTTCTTTTTTTTCTTCATTCTGAGAGTCGAGTTTATATATTTTACTGATCTCTTTATGTATATCCTTCAATATAACACACAATTCTTTTTTCAGAAAAAAGAGCAGCATATACAAATAAATATGGCTGCAAACTGCAGCTCAGGTACCTTGAGAGCTTTGGGCATTTTCATGGATAATTTATAAAGGTCATCAGATGCTAAGTGCGTCCTCCTCAGAACCAGGTCCAAAGAGGGTCCCATCTCTTCTAATTCAATCCGAGGTGTTCTGCAACCAGATTTCTTCAAGAGCAACCTTTATGAAATAAGGGGAAAAGAAATGCTACTTTGACTCAAGAAAATCTTCTTCCCAAATATTTTTTATTCCAGGGAACTTCAGTTCAAGAAAATGACATAAAAATGCTTAGAACGTTAAGCTTCTTTCTAGTCCTGGCTGCTCCACTTCTGATCCAGCTCCCTGCTCATGCGCCTGGAGAAGCAGCAGAGGATGGCCCAAGTGCTTGGGACCATATACCCACAAGGGAAACCCCGAAGAAGCTCCTGGCTTTGGCCTGGCCCAGTCTGGCCATTGTGGCCATCTGGGGAGTGAATCAGCAGATGGAAGACCTCTGTCTCTCCCTAACTCTTTTAATTAAATATTTTTTTAAAAAAAAAATCAGAAATAAAATTATAAAATATTGTCGAGAAGCTTCAAGTGAAAGAGAAAATTCGTTTAAAAAATAGGATCTTTTGATGTGATTTTGTCACTTCACTTATAAATTTGCATACACATAAAAATAATCTAATGGATGAGCGTGTGGCACAGCAAGATAAGCTGCTGCCTGCAACACCCACATCCCATACTGGAGCACTGGTTCACGTCTGCTTCTGATCCAACTTCCTGCTGACGCACCTGGAGAGGCAGCAGGAGACAGCTCAAGTGCATGGTCCCCTGCCACCCACGTGAGAGACCTGGGTGGAACTCCTGGCACCTGGCTTCAGCCTGGCCTAGCCTAAGTTATTATGGTCATTTGCAAGTGAACTAGAAGATAGATGATCTCTATGATCTCTATCATTCTGTCACCAAATGAATGAAGAAACCTGATCCTTGAAACAGTATGCTTCCATGATGAACAAAGACGTTAGACTATTGAATCCTTTCAGAATGAACCTATAGAATCCATTAAACAAGTCCATTCAGAATGAACCTTTCCCTACATGAACCTTTCCCTGATTCCCTAAAAACTGAAGTGATTTTTTTAAAAGATTTATTTTTATTTATTTATTTGAAAGAGAGTTACACAGAGAGGTAGAGACAGAGAGAGAAAAATCTTCCACCCGCTGGTTTACTCCTCAAATGAACTCAACGGCCAGAACTGAGCAGATCTGAAGCCAGGAGCCAGAGGCTTTTTCCAGGTCTCTCACATGGATGCAGGGGCCCAATGACTTGGGGGCCATCTTCCATTGCTTTCCCAGGCGCATTAGCAGGGAGCTGAATTGGAAGCAGAGCAGCCAGGACTCGAACTGGTGCCCAAATGGGATGCTGGAACTGCAGGCCAGGGCTTTAACCTGCTGTACTACAGCGCCGGTTCCTGAAGTGAATCTAAAACTCCTAGCAAAACCACAACCTTCCAGTATATGGAGTGTGCAGATGGAAAGACCTGCACTTTCTTTTGTGAAGGATGTCATGAGAACATGTCAAAGAACTGAAGATGACATTGTTTTAGCAGCCAGGTTTCCACAGGGAGAAAAAGGGCTGACTCAATGACAATGTTTATAAAAGATTAGCCATTTCACACAAATACTGCAGAGTGAGAAGCAACAGGTAACACGAGAAAAGACAAACAGAAGAGGGAAGCAAATGCAGGATATAAGAGAGCGAGCAGCAAGCACCAGGAAGCAAAACTGAGTGCACAAACACTTAGTAATAGCTCTCTGGGCCCCACACGTCTCACATGCAGACATGCAACCAAGATGGTCCACTATGGGAAGCCCATTTGCCGGTTACAGGGAGAGCTAAGCCAACAGATACTCTACTGAACATTTACTTATGCTTAACTGGACAAGGCAAAGCAAACAGGCTAGGATCTAGAAAGAGCATAAGTGTCAAACAAAATAAAGCTATCCTAACATTAAACTATCAAACAGGGGGCAGGTGTTGTGGCACAGTGGAAAGAGCCGCTGTTTGTGATGCCCTCATCTCACACTGGAGTACCTGGGCTTTCTTTCCACTTTCCTGCTAAGGTGAACGCTGGGAAGCAACAGTTGATGGCTCAAGTACTCAAGTCCCTGCCACCCATGTAGGAGAACTGGATGGAATTCCTAGCTCCTGCACCTAGCCTGACACAGCCCAAGCGGTTGCAGGCATTTGGGGACAAATCAGTGAATGAAAGATCCTTCTATATGATGAAGTTGGCTGGTATGATGGCATCTTTCCCAAGAGCCAATTCATAGCATAAGGGGGCAGAAACCACTGGACTCTGCTCTATCACTTCTGCATTCATAGGCACATTTTTAGTACTCCCAAATAAATAATAGGCAAAAAATTGAACCAATAAAGGTCATCTATCTATCAAGGAAAGCTGTGCTCAGGGCACTGTGAAATGAACCAGGAAGTCACATACAAAATTTCAAATTTTCAACCAAAATATTTTCTGCTACTCAGTTTTTACTCTTTTTCCTTTTTACTGGAAATAGAGAGGGAGGAAGGGAGGGGGGCAGGTAGAGAGAGAGAGAGAGAGAGAGAGAGAGAGAGAGAGAAAGAAAGAAAGAAAGAAAGAAAGAAAGAAAGAAAGAAAGAAAGAAAGAAAGAAAGAAAGAGAGAAAGAGAAAGATATCTTCCATTTGTTGGATCATTCCCAAAATGTCTCCAACAAGTCACAGTTGGGCAAACTGAATCCAGAAGCCTACAACTAGTCTGGGTCTCCCACAGATGGAGATGGATGGCAGGGACCCAAGTCCTTGGGTCACCATCTGCTGCCTCCCACAGTGCATGTTAGCAGGTAACTGGACAGTAAACAAAGCAGCCAGAACTTGAACCAGGCACTGTAATGTGGGATGCAGGTGTCCCAAGAGGCAACCTAACCACTACCCAAATGCCCACCCAAAGTGCTAATTTTCAGCTAAATGAAAAACATGTCAATCCCCAACAGCTAATGGCATGTCTTTGTTGCCAAAATTTCTCTAATGCCTCTTTTTATTTATAAAAAATGTCTTCCTAACAAAGTAGTTTTCTGAGTGGTACCTATAATTAAGATCATTTCCAAACAACTAAGCATAATCACACATGTTGCAATTTCGCTGGGGAATTCAGTTACAGCGCCGCACCCTGTACTGATCGGATCCTCATTTCACTGAGCATGTTTACTGGCAGACGAAATGGACACAAGAATGCCCCGCTCGCTCGCTCACCTGTTTCCAGGTCTCTGCAGGAGCTCTTTGCTGACAGGTCCATCATCCTCCCCCTTTGTTAAACTTTGACCAGTGAAGTCTAAAAGCCCAGATATCATCATTTCTCTTACAAGTCTAAAATTACTTAGCAGAAAACAAATAAACACTGACTTATCAATGTTTAATCATATAATGGAGTCCTTATTTCTCCCCACACCCCTTCCTTCATATATTACCTACACACCAAGAGGCTCAGCATCTGAATACAGGAGTTTCCTTTTATAAAGTTAATACTACATTCTTTAAAAAAAAAAAAACCTATTTATTTATTTATTTGAAAGAGTTATAGAGGTTACAGAGAGAGAGAGAGATCTTCCACTTGCTGGTTCACTCCCCATATGAGCACAACGTCTGGAACTGGATCAGGACTCCCACATGGGGGGCAGGAGCCCAAGCACTTGGGCAATCTTCCGCCGCCCTCCCAGGCCATCAGCAGGGAGCTGGATTGGAAGTGGAGCAGCCAGGACACGAATGATCCCATAAGAGGTACTGGCATCACAGGCAGCAATTTTATTACAACACCAGCCCTAATATTACATTCTTCACACTACTGAGTTTTTCTTTAATGACAAATGAAAGTTATCAATTCTTATTAGCCCTTTAAAAACAACCTGCTCCTCTTCCAATCCAGCTCTCTGCTATGGCCTGCAAAAGCAGTAGAAGATGGTACAAGTGTTTCGGCCCCTACACCTACATGGGAGACCGAGAAGAAGCTCCTGGCTCTTGGCTTCAGATCAGCCCAGCTCCAGCCATTGTGGCTATTTGGAGTGTGAACCAGTGGATGGGAGACCTCTTTCTGTGTCTCTCCTTCTCTCTGCAACTTTATCTCTCTAAATAAATAAAATCTTAAAAAAAATAAACAAAACAAAAAACCTGTTTGGAGGTGGGTTTTACAGCACAGTTGGGTTAAGGTTAAGCTGCTCTTGAAACACCAGCACCCCAGACTGGAGTGCTGATTCGGGTCCCAGCTGCTCCATTTCTGATCTGCTCCCTGCTAAAGTGCCTGGAAGCAGCGGGCTCCTGCCACCCACATGGGAGACATGGACGGACTCCCAGCCTTCTAGCCTTAGCCTGGACTGGGCCCGGCTGTTGCAGCCACCCGAGGAGTAAACCAGCAGAGGAACGATCTCCTTCTCTCTTTTTGTCTCTTCTCTCACTCTGTCATTCTGCTCTTCAAATAATAACCTATTTTCCTCATGGAGGAAATGTATTTATAGAGAATTTATAAATGGTTTTTACAACATTACTAAGCAAAATGAAGATACTAAATTAAATACTGAGTCGTAAGAAAGTAACCAAAACCAAAACTACCTCCTCCACCCTTACACTGAGTTTTCCTCCTAGAAACAGGTATTTCCTTTCCAGGTTTCCGTGTCTCCAGCCAAACATCTACTGTCTCCAATGTTTTTCCCATGTCCAAAAACTGATCTCAAATCCTAACTTGCTGTCTTCCCCTACATCAGATCTAAGTCAAAATCAACAAAAGGATCCAGCATAGAGGGTAAAGCTGCCACCTGCAGTGCCAGCATCCTATAGGGCACCAGTTTGTGTCCTCCACTTTCAATCAAGCTCCCTGCCAATCCGCCTGGGAAAGCAGCGGAAGATGGCTCAGGTCTTTGGACCCCTACACCCACATGGGAGACCCGGAAGAAGCTCCCGACCTCAGATCAGATCGGCCCTGTTACAGCTACTGCGGCCATCTAGGGAGGGAACTGGAGGATGGAAGATTCTCTCTCTCTCTCTCTCTCTCTCACTCTCACTCTCACTTTCTGCTTCTGCCTTTCAAACAGATAAATAAATCTTAAAAAAAAAAAAATCAACATTCAGTTCCACAAGGCTGTATGGGATAAAATGTCAAGGACACAGAACAGACAAATCCCAGTTCCTGTCATCTGAGAGGTGGAGGGGTGGGGGGGTGGGAGCACCAGGTGGGGAGGGGGTGTGCTCACGCTGTTAGATATGCTCACTGGCAATTTCCATACATTTTAAAATATTCTTCATCAATTTCTTGGGGGAAGAATGACCTTACAACACTTGTTCAGAAATGTCCTGATTCTTCTCCCTCCATACACCTGTCTGACCTCTATGTTTTCAGTAGGTAAACTCCTTTACCAGAATGGTGGGTCTGCTTTTTCAGGTGTGCTAACATTTCCTGGTTTGCCTATTTCTCTCCATAACACCTAACCAACACCATGGCAGAGGCGTAGGTGGCAGGTTACTAAAGATTTTCTGTTTCATATTAATGGCCCTAACCAGTGAAGAAAACTCTCCAAGAAAAACAGGCAGTCACTCACATATGAGGAATTAATTATTACAGGATGCACAGGAAGAGGTTACCAGCACTATGATTTATTCCCCCCAAAGGGCATGTCAAAGGTCCCATTAATTTATAATTTCATGTTCAGAGCTCCTTTCATCCAAGAAGCCCGGAACTACTTTATAAGCTTATTAATCTTCACAAATAATGTGTGTGAATATTAACTACCACCCCCTGCACAGCACTTGAGGGCTAATTTGCAGAGAGAGGGCAAGGACGCCATGGTACAACCATGAGATGCCTGAGGAGCCAAGGTAAGCAAGACTCACTTTTCTGGCACATCCCCACCTACACCTGCGCCCCTCTGCCTTCATAAAGGCGTTGCCTCGACCTCGGCAGGACGTCAGTCATCTAAATGGTACTCCACTCGGCAGAGGAGGAAACACAGGCCCTGCGAAGGGACCTGCCCGTGTCCTGCGGCTGAGTGTGGCCTGCAGGCAGTCCCTGGGCTCAAAGCAATGCTCATCCTGGGATGACACCCCCTCCCATCCTGCAGGGGGCACAGCGCCAGGGGGCTAAGCTGACCCCTCCCAGCAGCAGCTCCCTCCACATCACACTGCTCATTTTCTACTTTGAATCCACAGCTATCAGGCATCACTGGGCACATGCAGAATGTCTGTTGCTCTAAATTTCTTGCCAGGGTGTCTGATTCAAAACCATCTCTTCCCATTGTGAAAGACATCCTAAGCGTGATTTCAGGGATCACATTCATCAGTAGAAAAATGTAGTCACTGCTGGGTTACTCTTATTCTGAACTCTGACCAGACTGTTCTCTGTGGTTGTGTTTTATTTCCCCTGCATGTCTTTCGTTACACTAAATACAAATTCCAATAAATACACGTGCAACTCTTCATCATGAGAGAGGTGGTTTTTTTTGTTTGTTTGTTTTAAGATTTTATTTACTTATTTGACCTGTAGAGTTACAGACAGAGACAGAGAGAAAGGTCTTCCTTCCATTGGTTCACTCCCCAAATGGCTGCAAAGGCCAATCCGAAGCCAGGAGCCCGGTGCTTCTTCCTGGTCTCCCATGCAGGTGCAGGGGCCCAAGGACTTGGGCCATCCTCCACTGCTATCCCAGGCCATAGCAGAGAGCTGGATCAGAAGAGGAGCAGCCAGGACTAGAACCAGCGCTCATACAGCTTGCCGGCGCTGCAGGCGGAGGATTAACCCAGTGCACCATGGCACCGGCCCCCTTGAAAGAATTTTACATTATTGTTATTACTCATTTCTTATTTTCCTTTGTATCCCCAGGGTCTCCAATGTTTTAAAAAAAATTTTTTTTGTTATGATTTTTCATCTTTTATTTCTCCTTCTCTAAATAGCAGTCATATACTTAAGATTTTAACATATTCTTAAAAAATCAGGGGTGGGCATTCGGCTGAGAAGTTAAAGATTCAAGTCTTGGCTCCCTTTTTCTTTTTTTTTTTTTTTTAAAGATTTATATATTTATTTGAAAGAGTTACAGAGAGAGAGAAGGAGAGACAGAGAGAGAAATAGAGAGAGGGGTCTTTCATCCGCTGGTTCACTCCCCAGATGGCTGCAACGGCTGGAGCTGCACCGATCCGAAACCAGGAGCCAGGAGCTTTTCCAGGGTCTTCCACATGGGTGCAGGGAGCCCAAGCTTGGGCCATCTTCTACTGCTTTCCCAGGCCACAGCAGAGAGCTGGATCGTGGAAGAGGAGCAGCCCGGACTGGAGTCCCAGTGCCAATATGGGTTGCCAGGATTTTAACCCTCTGTGCCCCTTGGCTCGCTTTCTGATTCAACTTCTTGCTAATGCATATACTAGAGGCACCAGATGACTCCTCAAGTGCTTGGGCCCTTCCACCCAGTAGGAGACCTAATTCGAGTTCCAGGCTTCTGGCTTCAGCCTGGCCCAGCCCCGGCTGTTGCAGATATTTGAGAAGCGAGTCAGCAGATGGAAGATCTCTGCCTCTGTATCTCTGTTCTTAAATAAATTAAAAATCAAGGCCGGCGCCGTGGCTCAACAGGCTAATCCTCCGCCTTGCGGCGCCGGCACACAGGGTTCTAGTCCCAGTCAGGGCGCTGGATTCTGTCCCAGTTGCCCCTCTTCCAGGCCAGCCCTCTGCTGTGGCCCAGGAGTGCAGTGGAGGATGGCCCAAGTGCTTGGGCCCTGCACCCCATGGGAGACCAGGAAAAAGCACCTAGCACCTGGCTCCTGCCATCGGATGAGCGCGGTGCGTCGGCCGCAGCGCGCCAACTGCGGCAGCCATTGGAGGGTGAACCAATGGCAAAAGGAAGACCTTTCTCTCTGTCTGTCTCTCTCACTGTCCACTCTGCCTGTCAAAAAAAAAATAAAAATCAATTGTTTTAAGGAGCTGGTGTGGTGGCACAGTGGATTAAGCTGCCGTCTGTAATGCCAGCATCCTGTGTAGGTGCCATATCAAGTCCCAGTTGTTCTACTTCCGAATCAGCTCCCTGTCAATGGACCTGAGAAAGCAATGGAAAATGGGCCAAGTACTTGAGCCTCTGCCACCCATGCAGGTGACCCAAATGAAGCTCCAGGTTTCTGGCTTTGCCCCAGTCATTGCAGTCAATGGGGAATGAACCAGTTGATCAAAGATCTCTCTTTTTTGCTCTGCCTCTCCCTCCCTCTGTAACTTTCAAACACATAAATAAATTTTTTAAAAAAATTTTGAATTAGGGGCTGGTATCATGCTGTAGGGGATTAAACCACTGCCTATGATACCAGCATCCCATATGGGTACCAGTTCAAGTCCCAGCTACTCCAGTTCCAATCCAGCTCCCTGCTAATGGCCTAGGAAAGCAGTGGAAGATGGCTTAAGTGCTTAGGCCCCTGCATCCACGTGAGAAACCTGGAAGAAACTCTGGACTCCTGGCTTTAGTCTAGCCAAGCCTCAGTGGTTGCAGCCATTTGGGGAGTGAACCAGCAGATGGGAGATCTGTATCTCCCTCTTTGTAACTCTTTTTCAAATGAATAAAAAAGGGCTTTAAAACAAAATGAAATAATTAATTACATCTCATAATATATTTTGTCTTTGTATTTTTAATGAGAGGAAAATACAAAAATAGAAGTGGGCAGAGCCAGCTACTTGGAATACCTACATCCTAAGTTTGGGCTCCAACTGTTCCACTTCTGATCCAGCTTCCTGCTAATGCACAGAAGGCTCATGTACTTGAGTTCATTTGAGCACCTGCCACTCTTTTTTTATTAAAAGATTTATTTTATTTATTTGAAAGACAAGAGTTACAGAGAGAGGTAGGGCCAGAAAGAAAGAAAAGAAAGACAGACAGAGATCTTCCATCTGCTGATTCACTCCCCAGATGACTGCAACAGTCAGAACTGAGCTGATCTGAAGCCAGGAGCCAGGAGTCTCTTCTGGGCCTCCCACACAGGAGCAGGGACCCAAGGACTTGGGCCATCTTCCACTGTTTTCCCAGGCCATAGCAGAGAGCTGGATTGGAAGTGGAGCAGCTGGAACTCAAATCAGTGCCCATATGGAATGCCAGCATTGCAGGTTGGAGCTTTAAACCGCTGTGCCATAGCACTAGGCCTCCCACCCCCACCACTCTTGTAATAGACTTAGATGAAGTTCCTGGCTCCTGGCTTCAGCCTATCCTAGCAGATCAAAGATATCTCTCTCTGTTGCTCTGCCATTCAAATCATTAATAAAGAGAGAAATCTTAAAACAACACAGAAGTGGTGGTACTAATCATCTGATAAAAAGAACTAAGTATTCTTACTCACTACACTTGGGACCAAGATGGAAATCATCAACCAAACAAAGAGGTGAACAATTAGTTTCATTTGGACATTCATTAGACATAAGCTGGCCAGCCACATATCTCATTGTGAAGAAACAAAATTAAAAGCCACATAAGAAATGCTGGGCATGACAGGTTGTGCAAACAGCACCACTGCACGGAAGACAATGTCAACACTGCATGGCCACATCACAGCTCAAACCTGACGTCAAAGCCTGAACTCAATGGACAAACAAAGCCAGTGTGTGGGAGTCAAGGTATTTTCTAGAAAGCACAGCTCTATCAGCCAGTACCAACATTATTTTAAAAATGGAAAAAAAAAAAAAAAGCTTTATCTTACCTCAAAAGACACAACAATAGCATGTCATTAAGCTCCTTTATAAGCACAAAATCTACTTGTCAGGATTTATATTTATTTTGTGGAAGGGTAGGGGCAGAAGGCCTAGGTTATAAAGACAGTAAAATGGTAAAATGAAATCGAGCCAATGATTCTTTTTACATTTAGCGTCCATACTTTAAATGCAGGGCTTTCAGATTTGTGTTGGCCGACCCGACTTGTGGCCTGCTACACTAAACCCAGTCAAGAGCAGTAAGATGATACGAGTTAAGTATTCCTTATCCAAAATGTGTAGGACCAGAAGTGTTTCAGATTGCAGTTTTCCAATTTTAGAATATTTGGCTGGATTTTACTGGGTGAACACTGCTGTAAACCTGAAACAAAATGTTTTGAAATGCTCCAAAAACCACAATTTTTTGAATGTCACTTCAGCATGTAAAGAGGTTTGTGGGTTGGAGCATCTAGGATTCTGGATGTTTGGGTTAGAGATGTTCAGCTTGTACTGTACCAACCAGGGAGGTTCCTTATTGAGTGAGCGCAGAGGGAGCAGTGGGAGATGCTCTGGGCCCTGGGAAGTAGGCTCCAGTGGCAGAGGCTAGCACGCGAGCGACGCACTGAAGGTGGGCAGAGCTGCTGTCCCTGCTGTTCCACCAACTCCCCAAACAAACTTCTGGCCAGGCACTAGTTTTAAGTCTGAGCTCTATAAAACAGTCACACCACAATGCCAACCTTGAGGATGAAGGCGGCACGCAAGGAAAAGCACTTACTTATAGCTTCGAAAGTAAATCTTCCCGTTCAGTGCAGTGAAGTGCAGCACGTACTCCAATCCAGCCAGGCGAATATTTGGTACTGTGGGGCCTCTGAAGAAATCTAAAAGCATGTAACAAGTTAAAAAAGAAAAACAAAAAACAACCAACACAGCTTCTAGAAAGGTAAGACACAGTACAAAAAATGATCCCTTGCGGCTGGTGACGTGGCTCGCTTGGTTAATCCTCTGCCTGCAGCGCCGGCATCCCATATGGGCGCCGGGTTCTAGTCTCAGTTGCTCCTCCTCCACTCCAGCTCTCTGCTGTCGCCCGGGAGGGCAGTGGAGGATGGCCCAAGTGCTTGGGCCCCTGCACCCACATGGGAGACCAGGAGGAAGCACCTGGCTCCTGGCTTTGGATCAGCGCAGCACACCGGCTGTAGCAGCCATTTGGGGGGTGAACCAACGGAAGGAAGACCTTTCTCTCTCTCTCATTGTCTATAAGTCTACCTGTCAAATTAAAAAAAAAGATCCCTGAAGAATCCTGAAGAATGTTTGTTTCAACCATTTACTCTTGTCTATTTATTTATTTATTTAAGTTTTTAAGATTTATTTTATTTGATAGGAAGAGAGAGACAGACAGACACACGGATAGAGGGAAAGAGAGAATCTTTTATCCATTGATTCATTCTCCAAATACCCACAACAGCCAGGGTTAGGCCAGGCCAAAACCAGGAGCCAGGAACTCCATCTGGTTCTTCTAATGTGGGTGGCAAGAACTCAATACTTGAGCCATTGTCTGCTGGCTTCCAGGCATATTAGCAGGAAACTGGATTAGAAGCATGGAGCAGCCAAGACTCAAAACCAGGCACTCTGATTTGGGATGTGGGGGTTCTGAGCAATGGCTCAATCCGCCGTACAACAACGCCCACCCTATGACTTCCTATTTGTTTAGCTCACTATTTTTGAAGTTCTCCCACTAAGCCAATGTTCAGCATAGAAGTATTATATTTACAATACATACTAACATTTTTAAAAATTTAATCAAAGCATAACATTAAAAAAACTTTTTTGAGGCAGAGAGAGAGAAACAGTATGCACTCATCCACTACTTCTCTTCCCAAATGTGTGCATCCAGGAGCTGGGATTCCCCTCTAGGCCTCCCACTTTGGTGGGAGCCATCACTACTGCCTGCCAGGGTCCATGTTAGCAAAGAGCTGGAGTCAGGGAACAGAGCTGGGAATCGAACACAGGTACTCTGATATGGGAAGACATGGGCATCTGAACTGCTAGGCTAAACAACTAACCCAAGGCATAAAATTTTAACCTTCAAGATAGGTACGTGAATATGGCACAATTATATAAATTTTTTTTTTTTTGACAGGCAGAGTGGACAGTGAGAGAGAGAGACAGAGAGAAAGGTCTTCCTTTTGCAGTTGGTTCACCCTCCAATGGCCGCCGCGGTCGGCGCGCTGCGGCCGGCGCACCGTGCTCCTCCGATGGCAGGAGCCAGGAGCCAGGTGCTTTTCCTGGTCTCCCATGGGGTGCAGGGCCCAAGCACTTGGGCCATCCTCCACTGCACTCCTGGGCCACAGCAGAGGGCTGGCCTGGAAGAGGGGCAACCGGGACAGAATCCGGTGCCCCGACCGGGACTAGAACCCGGTGTGCCGGCGCCGCAAGGCGGAGGATTAGCCTGTTGAGCCACGGCGCCGGCCACAATTATATAAATTTTAAACAGGAAGTCTCAGTTAGCCTTTTTTAATCCCTTTTCCTGTCAGCCCAGATGATGGGAATTATTTCCATGTTTGCAAGAATGCAGAGCTTTTCTGTGTGCCCCTCCTCTCTCATGGTTACCTAAAAGAACCCCACAGCGATGCTATATGAAACAGGCACAAGTGCGCATGCACCCATACATACTCCCCTCAGGGATGTTTTAGAACCATGACTGTGCTTTTTTCTAGATATTTTGATCTAAATGTATCATTAATCAACAGCCTTTCCAAAATTTTGTCCAAACCTGACTCTCCTTCAGTGGCCCGCTCACACTGTGGCAGCGTCACTGAAGTCAGAATGCAGAACACATGCATTCCAGGGAGCTCTGAAACATCCTTCCTAATGAGCAATTCCGGGCATCGGTACTGCCCCATATGCTTTAAAGAGGAAATAAAGGGGGAAAATTTTAAGAACAAAATGAACATATGGAAAAGTATTCCTTATCAGTTCAAAATGTCTAAGATTGTGAACATACAAGAGTTTGGAATGCGTATCCAATAGTACTATATAGTTATCCCTTTCTTCCAACACTGTACCTTAACCACCAAACTAAAATTCCACTCAAGTTTGCAACGCATCAGATCACAAGCACACAAATTGAGAAGGCCTGGGAGGTAGGAGTGGAGACTAACCAACCTCACAGGCATAAATGGCAGCACTTAGCAACCCCAAAGCAAACATCAAATAGCACGGTACCTTCTGGTTAGAAAGGAACACAGCATTGCTTACACATGAATACCACTGGCAAGAATCCATTCCCTTAACAGATGATGCACCAGAGCACCTGTTATGTACAAAGTACTGTTCTGGGTGTGATGATGATGATAAAAAGGTACAACACGCAGCCTCTTTCTACTGAGGGCCCTGTATTCTAGACAGATACAAATGTGAGCAACTATAATTTAAGGCAGCACTTTAAAGGAAGAACAAAATAAAGTGTTCTGGAAATTCTCAGTAGATACAGATCAGTTTTAGTTGGGGAATATTTCATAGAAATGGCACTTGTGGAGCCAGTGCTGTGGAGTAGCAGCTTAAGCATCCACCTGCAGCACCAGCATCCATATGGGCTCCGGTTCGAGTCCCGGCTGTTCCACTTCCAATCCAGCTCCCTGCTGATGGCCTGGGAAAGCAGTAAGAAGATGACCCAAGTGCCTGGGCCTCATACCCACACGGAAGACCTAGAGGAAGCTCCTGGCTCCAGATTGGCCTAGCTCCAGCCTTTGCAGCCAGCTGGGGAGTAAACCAGTGGATGGAGGACCTTTCTCTTTAACTCTGCCTCTCAAGTAAATGAATGAACAAGGAAGGAAGGAATGGAGGGAGGGAGAAAATAAATGGTATTTTAGGCCAAGGCACTGAACACAAACAACAATGGACACAAACCAACTGTCCATTAGTAGCAACCTGGTTGATTAAACTAGGAACACATACAATTAAGGACATTATGGGGACGGCATTGACACAGAGTGGGTAAAAGCTGCCACCTACAGTGGTGGCGTTCCCTATGGGGGCTGGTTTGAGTCCCACTTCCAATCCAACTCTCTGCTATGGCCTGAAAAAGCAGTAGAGGATGGTCCAAGTCCTTGGGCCCCTGCACCCAGGTGGGAGACCCAGAAGAAGCTCCTGGCTCCTGGGTTCGGATAGGTCCAGCTCCAGCCATTGCTGCCATTTGGGGAGTGAACCAGCGGATGGAAGACCTCTGGTTGTTTCTGTCTCTGTTTATTTGAAAGTCAGAGTTACACAGAGAGAGAAGGAGAAGCAGAGAAAGAGAGAGAGGTCTTCCATCCACTGGTTCACTCACCAGTTGGCCACAATGGCTGGAGCTGCACCGATCTGAAGCCAGGAACCAAGAGCTTCTTCCGGGTCTTCCCTTGCAGATGCAGGGGCCCAAGGACTTGGGACATCTTCTACTCCTTTCCCAGGCCATAGCAGAGAGCTGGATTGGAAGTGGAGCAGCCCGGACATGAACCAGCGCCCATATGGGATGCCGGCACTGCAGGCAGCGGCTTTACGGTGGCTACGCCACAGTGCTGGTCCTGGACATTTTATCTTTAAAAATAGACAGTATCTCCAAAGAGGACTAGCGAGTGATCTAAAGGACATACTTGCTTGGGGGTGGGGGAGGGTGCACAAAAAAGTATGTATATGTATCCATCCAGATTCTGCTTGGCAAAACTCTTTCACAGTATAAAAATATTGGTGAGGATGTGGCAAACAGAAATCCTAGTGTACTGCCATTGAGACTAGAGCTGGCCACAGCATTCTGGAAAGAAAATTGGTTATACCTAGAGGAGTATCTCCATGGATCCAGCTAACTCTATTTCGGGAAACCCAGAGGAATTCCTAACGTCCAAGTGTGAAGAGCTGCAGGAGGTTTGTGGTGTGAGGAACTACAAGGTATTCAGGTGTCCACACATGGGAATGGCTCAGAAAAGAGATAGTGGATATGGGCTATGAATCAAAGATTCGAATCACATGCATTATATCAAAACACTCGTTGCAAGAAGCAATTAAAGCTACGGCACCACAATAACCTGCAGAAATGTAAGACGAACACAAAACCCTCTAAAAATTAGAGTTTCATTATGTGGGTATTTTAGCTCGATGGTTAAGATGCTGGTACTCCTGCTATAGCATCTGGGTGAGGTTCCTGGCTCAGGCTTGACTTCAGCTTCCTGGGAAGCAGCAGTGATGGCTCAAGTAATCAGGTTCCTGTTCCTACATGGGAGATCAGGACTGCACTCCTGGCTCTGGCCTCAGTCCAGCCATGGGCACTGCAGGCATTTAGGGAATGAACCATCAGATGGGAGCTCTCTGTCTCTGCTTTTCAAACAACTTTTTTTTTTTTTTTTTTAAGAAAAAGAAGAGTGAATCAAGGATAAGTCTGAGGTTTTTGAGGTGGGCTGAGGGGAGGATGATTCTATTGAGAACAAGAAAATCAACCCTTGATAAATTTCTCTTTCCCTACTGACCTTCTGTATTTCATTTGAACACACAAGATAAACCAAGGAGCAGCTGTCTTCACGTGAGGGGGCTTTTATTCACAGAGTGGAATTAGAAGATGACATGTACATGCTATGAACTTTCTAAAGCCCACTCTTATTTATCCTGAAAATTCAACTCCTCCGGTGCTCTATGGTCTCACTCCATTCCTGTTCCACCTCTCTGCTTCTGTCTGCAAACTCCTGTTTGGTTTTCATTCCCTTCCCTTCCTCCCAGCATTGTGTGGTCATGCCTGCCACCTAGTGGAAGCATGGAGTGAAGACAGTAGGCCTTATAAAAACCATTTAGAGAAGACAGACAAAAGCACTCTCTATTATGACAAATTACAAATCCTTCCCTCACTCTCTATTATGACAAATTACAAATACTTCCCTCACTGATGATGATTATATACAAATACTTCCCTCACTGATGATAATTATTATTAGGGAGAAATGGCAGGAAACCTGGGCCAAACCAGTAATACGAACTTCGACTAAAAATTTGACTGAAAAAATACCCTTGATACTTTGTGGTATGTAATACCAAAAGAAAACAATCGTCACTGCCTCTCATGGATGAATTTTAGTTCATGGAAAACATCTGTGAGGGAATAAGTTCACCACAGGCAACGTGAACAAGACACAGAAGAGCTCGGCCTTCAACTTTCAATTCTGCCTCATCCAAAAAGCTGTCATTTAACCTCTCAAAGTCCTGCCTGCTACTTATAAAATGTTCCCAAACATGAAGCACTTTTGTAAAGATTAAACAGCTAATAATGGAAATCAGTTTAAAATTTTAAAAGCAGAGGCAAGTGGTGTCGCTCAGTGGGTTAACCTGCCCCTTGGGACGCCCGCATCCTATCACAGAGTGCCTGCCTTGTGTCCCACCTCCACTTCTGATGTAGCTTCTTGCTAGTGCGCACCCTGGTAGGCAGCAGTGATGGCTCAACTAGTTAGGCCCCTGCAACCCTTGTGAAAGACCTGGATTGAGCCCCCAGCTTAAGTCTTGCCCAATCCTGGCTATGGAGGGTGTGAGGAGAGTGAGCTTGGGGATGGCAGCTCTATCTGCCTCGCAAATAAATAAAAATAAATAAACTTTAAAAACAAACAAAAAACCTGCAGAAGTTATTAAGAGTTGTCTGGAAAAGAAACTTGAAAGAATGGTGGAAACTGGACAAATACGAATGACACTAGAAGAGACAATAGCAATGTTCCTGGCCTGGAGTCGAAGGATGCCCAGGTCAGAGCCACAGATCCTGCTGGTGCGAAGCTGAAAAGCCCTTCACTCGGCCCAGCTTCCAAAGTAGCTGCTGCTGAGGGGACAGCCAAGTAGGGTCAGTAACACTGCAGGCAGAAGATGCCACCTGCCTTTACCTGGCTGGTTCTCCTTCCAGGCCAGCGAGGTAATGGAAGCCAATGTGAAGAGATAGATAGGTCTGGGCCTCACAACTGACAAGGCCTTAAAGCTCACCAGATCATTATCAGGCCCCTTCTATCAGGTTCTATTTGCCTCTCAATTGGAAAACTTACTTGTGTTTAGACAGCAGCTCTCTTAGGTTCTCCAATAATAACTCCGTTCCTGTCTAGACCACTGGGGCCTCATTCCTTTGTAATCATAGCCTCTACTCTAACATCAATGGCTCTACTCCCAATCTGTGTGTTTTGATGGCCCTCTCCCCCACTTAATGCTGTATGGTTGCTCAGAATTTCTCTATAGATAAACCCCTCTACCCGCAAAAGATGAGTGGCCTTTCTCCCAGTGTTGGTTGGGATCAACTTTAAACCATGTCCATCAAACAGTCTTCACAAGGATCCAGATACCCCACCCCCCTCCCATTTCTTCTCCTCTATGAAATCCTCTCATTACTTGGTTAATGCCTCTCTTGGGATCATTGATTGCTATTCTTACCCTTTTAGACTACTGTGTCTGTTTAAGTGTTTACAGGGATTGATAATGAAATAAACCAACTACTGCTACAAAGATATACTTGGCTCCCCACACAGGAGACAGCGGCTAGAGTCATCACCCCATGCCAGCAGAGAGTACTTCGTCACCCCATGTCAGCAAGAAGTAGCTCTAAAGACAGATCATCATCTCTCTTCCTCTCCTGGACTTTTGGGGCTTGCTTTATAAAAACAAAGTGTGTGTGTGGGGGGAGGAATATTAGTAAAATGGCACAGTCTTATCGATGGCGCAATCTATACCCTGGCCATCATCCTAGGCTCTAGCTCCCACCGCCACTGCTGGAAGCCAGGTGGCCACATGGCCCAACCACCAGTATCAGCTCCACCCCTGTCCTAATGGGATTCGCTGCTCCTACTTCCCTGCCCAAGCCTCAGCAAAGGTTTAACAAGACCTGTTCCTGAACACGTGGCTCTCTCTCAATCTTTCTCTCTTGATCTCTCCAACGCTCTCCTTCTCTTTTTTCCTTCTTCGCCCCTTCCCTCTGATCTGTCAGGTTTCCCCACCAATAAACCCTTTCCCTTGGAAAAAAAAAAAGGAATGTTCATAACGTATTTTCTTTTTTTTTTTTTTTTTTTTTTTTACAGGCAGAGTGGACAGTGAGAGAGAGACAGACAGACAGAAAGGTCTTCCTTTGGCCGTTGGTTCACCCTCCAATGGCCGCCGCGGTCGGCGCGCTGCGGCCGGCGCACCGCGCTCGTCCGATGGCAGGAGCCAGGAGCCAGGTGCTTTTCCTGGTCTCCCCATGGGGTGCAGGGCCCAAGCACCTGGGCCATCCTCCACTGCACTCCCGGGCCACAGCAGAGGGCTGGCCTGGAAGAGGGGCAACCGGGACAGAATCCGGTGCCCCGACCGGGACTAGAACCCGGTGTGCCGGCGCCGCAAGGCGGAGGATTAGCCTGTTGAGCCACGGCGCCGGCCAACAATCTTGAAATTTTAACTTGAGTCTTCTAAATTTAAAGTTTTTTTAAGAATATTATTTACTGGGGTCAGCATTGTGGCACAGAAGGTTAAACCTCTGCCTGTAATGCCAGCATCCCATATGGGTGCCAGTTTGAGACCCAGCTGTTCCACTTCCGATCCAGATCCCTGCTAATGCACCTGGGAAAGCAGTGGAAGACAGCCCAAGTGCTTGGGCCCCTTCATCCACATGGGAGACCCAGAAGAAGCTCCTGGCTCCAGGCTCCGGCCTGTCCTAGTCCCAGCTGTTGTGGCCATTTGGAGAGTGAACCATCAGATGGAAGACTCCTCTCTCTCTCTGTCTCTTCCTCTCTCTGTAACTCTTTCAGATAAATTAAATCTTTAAAAAATACTTATTTTCACACCGGGTTCTAGTCCCGGTCGGGGCACCGGATTCTGTCCCGGTTGCCCCTCTTCCAGGCCAGCCCTCTGCTGTGGCCCAGGAGTGTAGTGGAGGATGGCCCAGGTGCTTGGGCCCTGCACCCCATGGGGAGACCAGGAAAAGCACCTGGCTCCTGGCTCCTGCCATCGGAAGAGCGCGGTGCGCTGGCCGCAGCGCGCCGACCGCAGCGGCCATTGGAGGGTGAACCAACGGCAAAAGGAAGACCTTTCTGTCTGTCTCTCTCTCTCTCACTGTCCACTCTGCCTGTAAAAAAAAAAAAAAAAAAATACTTATTTTCATTTATTTAAAAGGCAGAAAGTCACAGAGATCTTCCATCCTCTGGTTCACTTCCCAAACAACCAGGGCTGGGCCATGCTCGAGTCAGAAACCTAGAAGTCTCCCACATGAGTGACAGAGCCATCATCTGCTGCTTCCCAATGTGCACATTAGAAGGAAGCTGGATTGGAAACACAGGTGGGACTCAAACCAGGCAGTCCAATACGGGATGTGGACATCCCAAGTGGCATCTTAACTACTTCACCAAATGCCCACGCCTCTAAATTTAATTTAATGATGCTAATAATGATGGGTACAATCACTCAAAGTGTAAAACACTGTAAATAGGATGGTACCTCTATTACTATAATATCAAGAAGTAATCATCTACAGAGTATAACAATCCTTTTAAATCTAGAAAATTGGACACTTTCTTGAAGCTGCCAGAGGGAAAAGAAAATCATGAAAAAGAAATCAAAAAGGAGGGGCTGGCGCAGTGGCGCAGTGGGTTAATTCCCTGGCCTCAAGTGCCGGCATCCCATATGGGCCGCCGGTTCTAGTCCTGGCTGCTCCTCTTCCAATCCAGCTCTCTGCTATGGCCTGGGAAAGCAGTAAAAGATGGCCCAAGTGCGAGACCTGGAAGAAGCTCCTGGCTTCTGGCTTTGGATCGACAAAGCTCTGGCCATTGCAGCCAATTGGAGAGTGAACCATCAAATGGAAGACCAATCTCTCTCTCTCTCTCTGCCTCTTCTCTCTCTGTGTAACTCTGACTTTCAAATAAATAAATAAATCTTAATTTAAAAAAAATCAAAAAGGAAAAGGAGAAAGCAAAGTTGTACACTTAGAATGAAGTGATAACAGGGCCACCAACGACAGTCTTAGATGCCCTGAGATGCCTTGAATATAATAAACATTAAAACACTTACCAATAAGAAGATTTTTTAGTCTTCTATAGTCTTCTGTTGCATCAAAATCATCACCAGCAAATATCAACATGGGTTTCGTGCCCTCAGGACATTTACTATTCTACAAAATACAAAACATCACTTAATTATCAAAGTCTAAACTGTTTTATATGCTGCCTCTGAAGCAATCAGGGGACAAGTATCTGGTGCAGAGGTTAAAGTATTTCTTGGGATGCCTGCATCCCATACCAAAATGCCTGGAATGGAGTCCTGGCTGCACGCCCAATTCCAGCTTCCTGGGAGGCAGCAGGTGATGGCTCAAGTACTTGAGTCCCTACCACCTATGAGGGAGACCTTGTTTGAGTTTCCAGCTATTCTGAGTTTGGCTTGGCCCAACCCTGGTTACTGTAGGCATTCAGGAAGTAAACCAGCAGATGTGAGATCTGTCTCTCTGCTTTTCAAATAATAATAATAAAAACAGCCATTTAGGATGTCAGCATCCAATGTCAGATTGTAGAACAGAGTCCCAGCTTCTCTGCTTCTGACCCAGTTTCCTGCTAATGTACACTTTAAGAAGCAGCAGGTGAGGCTCAAGTACTTTGGTACCTGGTACCCATGTGGGAGTAACAGATGGAGTTCCTGGTTCCTGGCTTCAGGTTGACCCAGACTAGGATGTTGTGAGTATTTGGGGAGTGAACCAGCAGATGGAAAATATCTCTGCCTCTCCCTCCCAATCACACTGCCTTTCAAATAAATAAATAAATAAATCCTAAAAAAAAAAGTTAAAAAGCACATTTTATGAACTTTCTTAAAACTATGTCTGCAAATATTACTTTAGATTTTAAGAGATGGGATTTGGGGCTGGTGCTGTGGCACAGTGTGTTAAAGCCCCAGCCTGCATCACTGGCATCCCATGTGGATGCTGGTTTGAGTCCCGGCTACTCCTCTTCTGATCCAGCTCTCTGCTATGGACTGGGAAAGCAGCAGAAGATGGCAAAAGTGCTTAGGTCCCTGCACCCGCATGGGAGACCTGGAAGAAGCTCCTGGTTCCTGGCTCAGCTCTGGCCATTGTGGTCATCTGAGGAGTGAATCAGTGGAATGGAAGAAATCTCTTTCTCTCTCTCTGCTTCTCCTCCTCTCTCTTTATAACTCCGACTTTCAAATAAATAATTTAAAAATAAGAGATGGGATTTTTAAACCATATAGATTTATTATATTAAAAATAATAATCTGTTCTGTTCACTTTCATTACTGTAGGATGTCTGCATCCTTATGGCAGTGCCTAGGTCCAAGTTCCAGTTCCACTCCCAATTCCAGCTCCCTGCTAACACACACTCTGGTGGATAGCAGGTGATGGCTACCCACCCACATAGAAGTGGGTCCCTCTCACCCATATAGGACACCTGGAATGAATTCCTGGCTCCTGGCCCAGCCCTAGCTATTGTGGGCAACTGGGAAAGGAATCAGCAAATCAACATCTATGTCACCATCTCTCTTGGCCTCTCAGATAAAAATAAATAAAAAAGCTACACTTGCAAAAAGCCACAAAACAAACCCAAACATACAAATGAAAACAGCCTCTAACAGCCTGCCTCCCAGTACTAAAACAAATTAATTTGCAGGGAAAAAATTTGATTTATAGCACTGTGTCTTTATTGTCATATCACATCAAGTTTTTTTTTTTTTTTGAGCGGTAGAAAGAGAAAGATTGCTGATTTATTCCCTAAGAGTATTTGTAAATAACAGCTAACTAAACTATCAACTAGTCATTTACATGGGAAGCAACATAACTGTATACAAGCTATAGAAATATGGGCAAATCCTTAGCTGGCAGGAGTGAAACTTTTTATAAATGTATTCTGGGGGCCGGTGCTGTGGCTCAGTGAGTTAAATTCCCAACTGCAGTGCCAGCATCCCAAATGGGCAGCAGTTCGAGTCCCGGCTGCTCTACTTTCAATCCAGCTCCCTGCTAATGTGCCTGGGAAAGCAGTGGAAGATGACCCAAGTTTTTTCAGTCCCTGCACCCACATGGGAGATCTGGGGGAAGCTCCTGGTAGTATGGACATTTCAATATTAATCTTCCAATCCAGGAACATGGAAAATTTTCCATTTTTTTGTGTCTTAATTTCTTTAATATTTTATAATCTTTATAGTAGAGATTTTTGATTTCCTTGGTTAGGTTTGTTACAAAGTATTAAATTTTTTTTGTAGCTATTGTGAATGAGATTGATCTTAGAAGTTCTTTCTCAGCCATGGCATTGTTTGTGTATACAAAGACTACTGATTTTTGTGTGTTAATTTTATATCCTGCCATTTTACCAAACTCTTTAATGAGTTCCAATAGTCTCTTAGTGGAGTCCTTTGGATCCCCTATATAT
Organism: Sylvilagus floridanus; assembly: GCA_949820135.1. Classification (NCBI taxonomy): domain Eukaryota; kingdom Metazoa; phylum Chordata; class Mammalia; order Lagomorpha; family Leporidae; genus Sylvilagus; species Sylvilagus floridanus. Next base: position 58,797,630 of record OX463227.1, read on the forward strand.
ACATATATACAAAATCATCTCATCTGCAAATAGGGATAATTTGACTTCCTCCTTTCTGATTTGTATCCCTTTGATTTCTTTTTCTTGCCTAATGGCTCTGGTTAAAACTTCAAGGACTATATTGAATGGCAATGGTAACAGCGGACATCCTTGTCTGGTTCTGGATCTTAATGGGAATGCTTCCAACTTTTCCCCATTCAATAAGATGCTGGCTGTGGGTTTGTCATAAATTGCCTTGATTGTGTTGAGAAATGTTCCTTCGACACCCAATTTGCTTAAGGTTTTCATCATGAAAGGATGTTGATTTTTATCAAATGCTTTTTCTGCATCTACTAAAATAATCATAAGGTTTTTGTTCTTCAGTTTGCTAATATGATATATCATATTTATTGATTTGCAAATCGTGTACCATCCCTGTGTAGCAAGGATAAATCCCACTTGGTCCCAGTGAATGATCTTTCTGATGTGTTGTTGGGTTCAATTAGCCAGTATTTATTAAGGAGTTTTGCATCTATGTTCATCAGGGATATTGGTCCTTAGTTCTCTTTATTGTATCTTTTTCAAGTTTAGGAATTAAGGTGATGCTGGCTTCACAGGAGGAGTTTGGAGGATTCCTTCCCTTTCAATTGTATTTCACCACCTTGGAAGTGGAAGAGAAGGGGCAGAGGGCTTGAGGGTGTACCTAGAGCCAGTGCTCAGGCCCACCCAGCTGGAGGCTAAACTAGCAACAGTGGCAAAGATGAAATGGAGATCTGTATACAGCCCCAGAGGAAAACAGTAATAATACGATGGTTTCCATCATAAGCACCACAGTTTAAGCTTTCTAGTATGTTCTCATCACTGATAAGCATATTCACCTGTTACCTCATCTGATGTTGTTATATATTTTATGCTTGACTACAAAAGGTCATGGAAGTCATCAGCTAATCAGGTCACAAATATCACCTAAAAGGCCAAGCCAGGCCTCCTCCCCAAGTATTCTGCTTCTACATCCAATCCTACGGCACTGTTCTGCCTTGTACCTGGGGAAAATGGGCTGAATGACTAAATGGGATATGGTAAAGGCCTTTTACAAACCTATAGGATAAGAATATTTAAGAATTCTAATAAACCTGGAGGTATGTCCCATTTTTAGAAGGCAGCTGGGAAAAGGATTGATAATATATTTGCTACAATTTTTTTTTAACTATACCATGAGCCTGAAAAACCCATAAATGGGACCAAACACCTAGAACGGCAGTTGTAAAGCCTACATCCCATATCAGAGTGTGTGTTCAAGTCCTGGCTCCACACTCAGTTTCAACCTCCTGCTGATGCCTACCTAACCCAGGTAGGCAACAGGTGATGACACAAGTCACCAACTTAGGTCCTTGCCACCCACATGAAAGACCTGGACTGAATTCTTGGCTCCTGGGCATTTGAGGAGTGAACCAGCTGACGGGAATTCTAAAAATAAAGTTTAAAAAATTTTAAAAGCCCATAAACTAACAATAGTTATACATTTTCCATTCTAACAGTGTCTTTTCTCTCAAACCCCTTGAGTCCTAATCTTAGTTATACTAACTCCGTGTGACTCTAGGTCACCAATGAAACCTCTCTGAGCCTCAATCTCCAAATCTAAGCTGTAGGGCAAATTACTTCAGCCTCACCCAGCATGGCTATGAACCCAAGTCAAACAATATATTTGCTGGGACAGACAGAGCCAGAAGCGGAGTTGTGAGGGAGCAGGTGCTTAATTTGTAACCAAAAGCTGAATTAGGACACTCTTCCTGCTTTTCTGAGACTATTTTTACTACTACCTACTACTTTCTATTCCATAATCCCTTTCAAACAAAGCAGATACAAGCCCCAAGGAAAGCAGAGCTACCCATTCATTTGCTAATGGCCAAAATATTGTGGGATCAGTTAGACCATCCTGGATTGAAAATAGGGCTCAATTTGAAAATTCTGGTATTTGTGTGAGATTCCTTAAAATAGATGTTGTGATAATGCAGATGGAGGGGATAGCACTTTCAGCCCTGGGCCTAGACAAGATTTAGGAAGCCATCTGAAGTCCACCTACCAAAAGACTCACGTGTATTATACGCTACATATACACTCCTCTTTCAGAGTTACAGTAAAGGGCCAGGTATCTGTTGCAGCAGTTAAACGCCACTTGGGATGCCTGCATTCCATACGGGAGCGCCTGGTTCAAGTCCTACTCTGCTCTCCATTTCAGCCTCCTGCTAACACACAACCTAGGAAGCAGCAGATGATGGCTCAGGGTGCTGGGTCCCTGCCACCCTGAGAGAGGCCCAGATTCAGTTCCCAGTGCTAGCTTTCAGCCCGCACCAGTTCCAGCTGTTACAGGCATTTGGGGAATGAGCCTGTGGATCTTCCTGGCTCATTCACTCTCTGTCTCTCTGCCTTTCAAATAAATGAAAATTTTCTAAAAAGATAAAGGTTAAAATAAAGTTGTATTTTTATCTTAGAGCATGCCAGAATAAAAAAACAAAGTCCTTTATACATAAAATACTATTAGTATTCTTTATTGCAAGAAGTCACCAATGGCCGAAAGCAACACTAAAAGTGTTTTTTGTTTTTTATCATCAGTATCTTACCTTAATATCTTTTAGAGAGACAAACTTCTCAATTCCTAATTCAATCATATCCAGCACGTGGTAATCATACATACGACCTAGAAGAAAAATGCATTTTAAGCATGTTTTTTTCCCAGTTGCCTACATGAACCTACTTACCTGCACATTCACAATGACCTAATAACTTTGCTCTTTGCTTTCTTGCTATACACCCCCAAACACACACCACCTTTTTAAGTTTTCAACTCTATCTAAAATGCTGTTAGGACAGCAGTCACAGAAATGATTTTAGCGATCATTTAGTATGACTCCTTATTTTATAAGATAACTGAAAGGCACAGCTGTTAGGGCTTGTCTGTGCCAGAACCAATCTCAACAGACACAGGCAAGGATTCTTTTTTTTTTTTTTTTAAGGTCTTCCTTCCACTGGTTCACCCCACAAATGGCCGCTACGGCCAGAGCTGTGCTGATCCAAAGCCAGGAGCCAGGTGCTTCCTCTTGGTCTCCCACACAGGTGCAGGCCCCCAAGCACCTGGGCCATCCTCCAATGCCTTCCCGGGCCACAGCAGAGAGCTGGACTAGAAGAGGAGCAACCAGGACTAGAACCTGGCGCCCATATGGGATGCCGGCACCACAGGCAGAGATTCAACCAAGTGAGCCCCTGGCAAGGATTCTTTTACGAGTTTATTTATTCAACAGATATTGACTAAGGAAGGATTAATTCATGTTGGAGAGAGGTTATTTTATTTTCCCTTAACTCTACACACACACAGAGACACACACATATGCAAGAGTACTTTAGAATCAAGGGAAATATGAGACTAAAGTATTTATTTTGGTCCCCCAAAAATCAAATCCATACAGTTTTTACAGAATATGCATCTTCTACGTACTTTCTGAAGACCTCTTGTATGTGTACAGACAGACATGTACATACACCCACATGTACTAACGCATGACTATCACCTATTAGAAAACTATCTAGGGGCTGGCGTCGTGGCACAGTGGGGTAAACTGCAAGCTGCACTACTGGCAGCCCATATGAACACCCGTTTGGTTTCCACCTGCTCCATTTCCGATGCAGCTCCCTGCTCATGTGCCTGGAGAGCAGCTGACGATATCCCAAGTCCTTGGGCCCCTGCCACCAACAGGGAATTCCCAGTTGGAATTCCAGGCTCCTGGCTTCACCCTGGTCCAGCCCTGGCCATTGTAGTCATTTGGGGAGTGAACCAGATGACAGAAGATCTCCATCTTCATCTCGCCCTTCTTGCTCTGTAACTCTGCCTTTCAAATAAATAAACAGTTTTATATTTTATATCTTTTTTATATTTTATATCTTTTTAAAGATTTATTTACTTACTTGAAAGGCAGAATTACAGAGTGATAGAGGCTGAGAGAGGTCTTCCATCCACTGATTCACTCCCCAAATGGCCACAATGGTTGGAGCTGAGCTGATCTAAAGCCAGGAACCACAAGCTTCCTCCAGGTCTCCCATGCAGGGAGACCCAAGCACCTGGGCCATCTTCCACTGCTTTCCCAGGTACATCAGCAGAGAGCTAATAGAAGTGGAGCAGCTAGGACTTGTACTGGCACACACAAGGGATGCCAGCACTGCAGGCGGCGGCTTTACGTACTACGCAACAGCACCAGCCCCATAAATAAATCTTTAAAAAGAAAAAAATATATGTAGGGGGCAACTGTACGGCACAGCAGATTATACTACTACTTGTGAGACTGGAATCCATGTGTGTTGGTTCAAGTCTCAGCTGTTCTGCTTCTGATCCAAGTTGCTGCTAATGCACCTGGGAAGGCAGAAGATGGCATAAGCACTTGGGACCCTGCCATCCACATGAGAGACTCAGATGGTGTTCTAAGCTCCTGGCTTTGGCCTGCGCCAGCCCTTGCCATTAAAACTATCTGGGGAGTGAAACAGAAAACGTAAGATCTTTCTCTGTCTCTGTCCCTCCTTCTCTGTCATTCTTTCAAATAAATCTTTAAAAATTCAGGCTGGTGTTGTGGCATAGCTGGTAAAGCCACTACTTGTAATGCCAGCATCTGATATGGGCACTGGTTTGTGTTCTGGATGCTCTACTTACAATCCAGGTCCCTGCTAATGTAGTGGGCCTTGGGAAAGAAGTGGAAGATGGCCCAAGTGTTTGGGTCCCTGCCACCCAAGTGGAGAGATCAAGATGAAGCTCCTGGCTTCTGGCCCAGTGCTGGCTGGGGAGTGAACCAGCAAATGGAAGATCTCTCTCTCTCCTTCTCTCTGTAATTCTTCTTCGTCTTATTTTTTTTTTTTTAAGATTAATTCATTTATTTGATTTTTTTTTTTTTTTTACAGGCAGAGTGGACAGTGAGAGAGAGAGACAGAGAGAAAGGTCTTCCTTTTTGCCGTTGGTTCACCCTCCAATGGCCGCCGCGGACAGCGCGCTGCGGCCGGCGCACCGCGCTGATCCGATGGCAGGAGCCAGGAGCCAGGTGCTTTTTCCTGGTCTCCCCATGGGGTGCAGGGCCCAAGCACCTGGGCCATCCTCCACTGCACTCCCGGGCCACAGCAGAGGGCTGGCCTGGAAGAGGGGCAACCGGGACAGAATCCGGCGCCCCGACCGGGACTAGAACCTGGTGTGCCGGCGCCGCAAGGCGGAGGATTAGCCTGTTGAGCCACGGCGCCGGCCTAATTCATTTATTTGAAAGGCAGAGTTGCAGAGGCAGAGAGAGATGTCTTCAATCCCCTGGTTCACTCCCTAAATGGCTACATCAGCTGGAGCTGGGCCAATTTGAAGCTAAGAGCCAGGAGCTTTTTCCAGGTCTCTCCAAATGAGTGCAGGTGCCCAAATACTTGGGCTATCTTCTACTGCTTTCCCAGGCCATAGCAGAGAGCTGGATTGGAAGTGGAGCAGCCAAAACTCGAACTGGCACCCATATGAGATGCTGGCACTTCAGGTGGCTGCTTTACCTGCTATGTCACAGCACCTGCCCCTGTAACTTTGACTTTCTAAATAAGCAAATAAATCTTTTTTTTTTTTTTTATTTGACAGGTAGAGATATAGACAGTGAGAGAGAAAGAAAGAAAGGTCTTCCTTCTGCTGGTTCACTCCCCAAATGGCGCTAAGGCCGGTGCTGTGCCGATCCGAAGCCAGGAGCCAGGTGCTTCTTCCCAGTCTCCCATGCGGGTGCAGAGCCACAGAAGAGAGCTGGACTGGAAGAGGAGCAACCGGGATTAGAACCCGGTGCCCATATGGGATGCCGGCGCCGCAGGTGGAGGATTAACCAAGTGAGCCACAGCGCCGGTCCCTAAGCAAATAAACCTTTAAAAATAAATATACAATAAAATAAAAATGGGGCCAGTGTTGTGGTACAGGAGGTTAACCAATTCTTGCAATGCTGGCACCCCATTTAGGAGTGTCAGTTTGTGTCTAAGCTACTCTGCTTCCCATCCAGCTCCCTGCTAATGTGCCTGGGAAAGCAGCAGAGCATAGCTCAAGTATCTGGGATCCTGTCAGTCATGTGGGAAATCTGGATGGAGTTCCCGGCTCCTGGAATCCATCTGGACCAACCCAGCCATTTCAGCCATTTGGGGAGTGAACCAGCATGAAAGCTGGCGCTCCCTCTTTCTCTCTGCCTATGAATTAAATCTGAAAAAAACATATCTATGACTTGAAGTAAGTTAATTTTCCCCCAATTTCAGTGGACACATGACATGTGGGAGCTTAGTGAGACTCAACATAAGCTGCAGGTACAATTGAGTAAGTGGGTGGAGGTGAGAGCACCAAGAGGCCACACTCTACTTAAACTACAACTTGCTTCCAACAGAGACAGAAGGCGATGGCACTATAAGAAACAGCAGACAACCAAGGAAATGAACTCTTTCAAATTCCTTCTTACTGGCACTATTTCCTTGAATTGGTGAATTATATGTATATGCCTCATTCTTCACCTGGAGACAGGTAGATTAATAAGTAACTTTATTTAAGGCCACAAGGTAAAAAAAAAAGAAAGCAAAAAAAAAAAGAAAAACAAAAACAAAAAAATATAACAACAAAAAAAAAAAAAAAAGAAAGAAAGAAAGCAAAAATCCATGGGGCCAGCGCTGTGTCGTAGTGGGTAAAGCCACCACCTGAAGTGCCAGCATCCCATATGGGCACTGGTTCGAGTCCTGGCTGCTCCACTTCCGCTCCAGCTCACCGTTGTGGCCTGGGAAAGCAGCAGAAGATGGCCCAAGTCCTTGGGCCCCTGCACCCATGTGGGAGACCCAGAAAAAGCTCGTTGTGGCCATCTGGGGAGAGAACCAGTGGATGGAAGACTTCTCTATCTCTCTACCTCTCTCTCTGTAATTCTTTCAAATAAATAATTAAAAAGAAAGAAAGAAATGACACTTACCCAGAACTAGATTATTAGGTCGCTTCTTATTATGGGAACCAAACATGAATAAAGAACAATCTGACTTCTTTGAAAAGAATTCCTACAAAATCAATGAAATCCCATTTAGTCAATGCATAAATACATGAATCTTAAGAATCTTGCCTCTAAACCTGAAAAACTATATCAGGTTTGTTTATCAGTAGTTTACAAAGACTTAATAAACTAAGTAGGAATACAGAGAGGAAAATTACTAGCCTTACTGGCACAGCTCAGCATACATTTAAAGTATACATGGATACAAAGGGGGCAGGCATTTGATACAATAGTTAATATACTGCTTGGGCTGCTTGTATCACATATCCGAGTGCCTGGGTTTGAGTCCCAGCTACTCCACTTCCAATTCCAGCTACTCCACTTCCAATTCCAGCTACTTGCTAATGCATACCTTGGAGGCAGCAGGTGATGGCTCAAGTACCAGGGTTCCTGCCACTCACTTGGGAGACCTTAACTGAGATCAAAGTCCCCAGCTTCCGTCTGGGCCAGCCCTGGCTACTGTAGACACTTGAATAATCAGTCAGTCAGTCTCTGCCTTTCAGTCACAGAAATGATATTAGAAATGAGAGTAAATTGGTTGGCGCCGAGGCTCAATAGGCTAATCCTCTGCCTGCGGCGCCGGCACACCGGGTTCTAGTCCCGGTTGGGGCGCCGGATTCTGTCCCGGTTGCCCCTCTTCCAGGCCAGCTCTCTGCTGTGGCCCAGGAGTGCAGTGGAGGATGGCCCAAGTGGTTGGGCCCTGCACCCGCATGGGAGACCAGGAGAAGCACCTGGCTCCTGGCTCCGGATCAGCACAGTGCGCCAGCTGCTGCACACAAGCCACAGCAGCCACTGAGGGGTGAACCAACAGAAAAAAGGAAGACCTTTCTCTCTGTCTCTCTCTGTTTACTCTGCCTATCAAAAAAAAAAAAGAAAGAAAGAAAGAAAGAAAGAAAGAAAGAAAGAAAGAAAGAAAGAAAGAGAAAGAAATGAGAGTAAATTAAAAAGGAAGGAAAGTAAAGAAATTATAAAAAAATTTAAAAATCAAGAACACATAAATATATATAACAGGCCTACATGAATTTATCAATATGATATTTTCAGATATCTGTATCAGATTCAGGAGTTTGTAACACTTACAGCTACTTTTCATGGCTACCTGCATCCAAACAGGAATCCTGACCTAGCACTTCCACGCCACCCCAGCTGTGAGTAGACCCACAGCAGGGACCGACTGGCAGGTCTGTGATACTCCAGCTCCCATTCAGCTCTCAGAAGTACTGACTTCAATTACAGATTGAAGAGGAGCATACGTGTAAGTTTAGGGTTCCAATTCTAGACAGTTCCTTTTATGCAATACTCTCTACATCCCATACTTTGATTCAAGATCAATTTTAGTGCCACGTGTTCTAGTACAAAAATCAGCTGGAAAGCTTCAATTAATGACAAAAAACTTAAAAAAGAGATGGAACAGCTAGAAACCTCAGCTATTCTCCCTGGATACAAGACATGCAGAAGGGCAGCCCCCTGCACTTTGGCTACCATTCACCCCCGTGTCCAAGCAGAAGAACTCCCAGCTAAGGCGATAAGGTCAGAGTCCAGAATTCCATTTACTGTGGCCTCTGGACAAATTAGCCTTCCTGAGAATTAATTTTATCATCAGGGACAAAAACCTACAAGGACTACATGAATGTCATATGTGAATGTACCTTATATATGTCAGGTACAAACTAAGTGTTCAAAAATATTTACTATCTACATCAATGGAAATGTTTTCTTAAAATTTTTTTAACATTCTCATGCTATGATTAGCACCCCAAAGCTTCCATAAAACATCCTTCAGTTTTTCTCCACAAAGTCTGCTTATTAAAATCCTAGAGCAGAGTAGTCAAAAATTATCTGTAAAATGCCAGACAGAAATATATTGGGCTTTTTATATGCTTCTGTTTTTTTCCCCCAACTCTTTAAAAATGTAAAAACTATTTTGATTTCATGGGCCTAATACAAACAGGGATTTCGTCCAAAGACAATTTGCTTCTACCAATTCCTGTTCTAACACACCAAAGCACATTTTCAAGACTGTGGTTAAAGAAATGGGTGATGAGGAAGATCAGAAGGAAGTGAATCACATTTACAACACAACCACTCTATCCACGGCCACTGTGAGCTCTGGAGGTCTGAGACTTATTATAGTCAATGAAATACACTCTGTACTTCTGCATCTGGAAGGTAGAAGTTCAGAGAGGGCATGTCATGTTAACACTGGACTGGAATAGTGGTACTGCAGGAATAGAGTGCTGCAGATTTCACAATGCAATACTGCTACAAAGTGGTACTTCACCATAGCATTATGATGGCACGAAACAAAACAAGCCCTTGATTAAGTGGTATATGGAGAAGAGAGAATTCTGGGATATTTATATTTTCATGACTCTACAACAAATGACTATGAAAAACCATACATTAAAGTGAAAGTGTTTTTAAAAAAAAAACAAATAAAATTTATTTTTCCAATATTTGTCTTAATAAAATTTTCTTTTTTAAAAAATGTTTACTTATTTTTATTTATCTGAAAGGCAGAGAGACAAAATAAAGAAAGAGCTTCTTTCATCTGCTGGTTTATGCCCCAAATGGCCACCAACAGCATGGGCCAGGCCAGGCTGAAGCCAGGTGGCAGAAACTCCATTCGGGTCTCCCCTGGGCAGTGGATGATGATCCAAGTACTTGGGCCAGTGCCATCCAAGCAGCAGAACATGATGGAGTTCCTGGCTCCTGGCTTTGGCCTGATTCAAACCCAGCTGTTGCAGTCATTTGATCAGTAGATGAAACAGTGCCCTCCCTGTCTCTTCCTGTTCCCCTCTGTCATTCTGTCGTTCAAATAAATAAACAGGGGCCAGCTCCGTGGTGCAGTAGTGTAGGTTAATCCTCCGCCTGCGGCACCGGCATCCCATATGGGCACCGGGTTCTAGTCCTGGCTACTCCTCTTCCAAACCAGCTCTCTGCTATGGCCTGGGAAAGCAGTAGCCAAGTCCTTGGGCCCCTGCACCAATGTGGGAGACCGGGAGGAAGCACCTGGCTCCTGGCTTCGGATTGGCGCAGCTCCGGCCGTTGTGGCCATGTGGGGAGTAAACCAATGGAAGGAAGACCTTTCTGTCTTTCCTTCTCACTGTCTACAACTTTACCTCTCAAATAAATAAAAAATAAATAAATAAATCCTTAAAAAATGAAAATTAAAACACAACAAATCAAGGCATACTGCAGGTATTATGTAACCATAAAAGGAAAAATAAAATTGCTATAATAAGCTTCCTTTTGATAATTCATTAATTATACAGCACTTAAAATGGAATTCAGTTTTTAAAAATTCAATAAATATGATTGCAGGCATTAAATAATACACTTACTAACCATAGTGAAATGAGCTATGGTATATTTTTGAAAGTATAAAGGTTTTATTTTTCCTATATTTCACATCAAAATTCTTTCATACAGGATGATGATTTCTAATGCAAAAAATCACAAATTAGGAGTACAACAGGAATTAGTCTAAATAATCACTTTCATGTGCTTTTTTTTTTTTTTTTTTTTGATAGGCGGAGTAAACAGTGAGAGAGACAGTGAGAAAGGTCTTCCTTTGCCTTTGGTTCACCCTCCAATGGCTGCCATGGCCAGCGCGCTGCAGCTGGTGCACCACACTGATCCAAAACCAGGAGCTAGGTGCTTCTCCTGGTCTCCCATGCGGGTGCAGGGCCCAACCACTTGGGCCATCCTCCACTGCACTCCCTGGCCACAGCAGAGAGCTGGCCTGGAAGAGGGGCAACCGGGACAGAATCCAGTGCCCCGACCAGGACTAGAACCCGATGTGCCAGTGCCACAGGCTGAGGATTAGCCTATTGAGCCGCGGCGCCAGCACATGCACCCTTAAATCAGATCCTTATACTTACCAGTGATGTCTGATCTTCAAATGGTCTTGTGATATTTTTCCTAAGAATATTAAAAAAGTGACAATTTAAAAAATCTTAATAGGTAAACATAATTAATGTATTAAATAAAAGATAATTTTATATTCAGATTAATACATTTAAAAACTGAAAGAATATTCATTCATTCAAATACTTATTTAGTGCCCATTATATGTCAAGACACACTTACAGAAGCTAGCGATACTATGTTAAATAAGATACTTGCTTTCCTGGAGCTTATATTCTAGAGAAAAATAAATAATTCCAAAAAGTAATAATTGGGGTGGGCATTTAACCTAGCATTAAAAGAAGCCTGTTAAGACTTCCAGACCCTGGACAGGCAGGGCCTCCACTAAGCCCCTAATAAGCAGGAAGCAGCTACAGAAGAGATGACGACTCTACATCCATCAACATCCCTTAGGAAGAATGTTGTAAGTAAGCATACAGAAAAAAATTGATCAGGTTTGTGAACTGGAAGACCACGCCTTCAGCACGCCCCTGTGTGACCTCATGCCCCTACCTGGCCACACCTGTGCACCCACCACCCAATCAGGTTAATTAACCACTCCCCTTTGGAAGTGAATTAAAAGCCTGGAACAGGATGTGCCCAGCCCTTTTTTCCTCTTTGGCTTCTTGCCATTGTGGACAGGCATAGCCCCTGTGCCTCCAGGGCCACCTGCCCCATTCTTCCTGGCCTAGATGCTCCTCCACGTTGCTGGCTCCTGGTACTCAGTATAAATCAGATTTACCTCTATCCTATAGATAGGGCCCTCACTCTCCTATGCATTTTTCTCACTGAATAAAAGCTTAAAAATGAAAAAAATAAAAAATAAAAGAAAGGAGCATGTTCAGACACATGCTGTGGGACAGGAATTGTGGTGCAACAGATTAAGCCACGGCTTGGGATGCCCACATTCCACATTATACCACTAGTTCAAGTCCTAGCTACTCAGCTTCCAACCCAGCTCCCTGTTAATGAGCCTTGGAAGCAACAGATGATGATGATGACTCAAGTACTTGAGTTCCTGCCATCCACTTGAAGATCCAGAGGGAGTTCCTGGTTCCTGACTTCAACCTGGCTCAGCCCAGCTATTGTAGGCATTTGGGAAATGAATCAGTGGTTGGAAGATCTCTCTGTGTGTGTATGCATGTTTGTCTTCAGTCTGCCTTTCAAACAAATACATCTTTAAGGAAAAATAAGATGTTTGCTGTCCCTCATCAGAGTACCTGGGTTCGGTTCCCAGCTCTGGCTCCTAACTCCAGTTTCATGCTGATGTGGACTCTGGGAGGCAGCAGGTAATGGCAGTGGAGCAAATAATTAGTAATTACATGGGAGTCCTGGATTGGGTTCCCAGCTCCCGAATCTGGCCTGGTCCAGCCAAAGGTCCGGCAGGCATCTGGGAAGTAAACCAGTGAATGGGGGTTCACTCTTTCTCTCTGAAATACTTGTTATTGTTGTTAAAAAAAAAAAAAAAAAAAAAAAAAAGAAGCAGCAAAGTAGGGGCTGGCATTGTGGCACAGCAAGTTAAGATGCTGCTGGTGACATGAGCATCCCATATGGGCTTCAGTTTGAGTCTCAGCTGCTCCACTTCTGGTCCGCCTCCCTGCTAATGACCTGGGAAGGTAGCAGAAGATGGCCCAAGTATCTGGGCTCCTGCACCCACATGAGAAACTCGGATAGAGTTCTAAACTCCTGGCATCAACCTGGCCCAGGGCTGGCTGTGTGCATCTGGGGAGTGAACCAGTTTTTTGCCTTTTTTTTTTGGGGGGGGGGGAGTGGGGGTGGAGGGGTGAGGGTAAGTGGAAACCAGTCCCGATCAACTAACTTACTCTAATTGTGGCTGACAGTTCTAGAGAAGTTGGAAAGAGTTGGATTTTTTTTTGTCCCCTCTCCCCACAATGGAGCAGACAAGTGCCACTAGGTACTTTATAAACACATGATTTGGGGGTTCAAGCAAGAACTCAGAGATAGTCAAGGCAGAGACAGAAGCCGAGAGCGAAAGGAATATGTCTCTCCTCTCTATGTAACTTTGCCTTTCAAAGAAATAATGTCTAAAAATAAATTTAAATAGTAATAGTTGTAATAAAAATATGGTAGTAAGTCAGTGTGCAGAGTAATAAATTACTATTTGAACTGAGACTTGATTATTGAGTTAGCCATTAGAAATTATGAGGTTAAGGCCGGCGCCGTGGCTCAACAGGCTAATCCTCCGCCTTGCGGCGCCGGCACAACGGGTTCTAGTCCCGGTCGGGGCGCCGGATTCTGTCCCGGTTGCCCCTCTTCCAGGCCAGCCCTCTGCTGTGGCCCAGGAGTGCAGTGGAGGATGGCCCAAGTGCTTGGGCCCTGCACCCCATGGGAGACCAGGATAAAGCACCTAGCACCTGGCTCCTGCCATCGGATGAGCGCGGTGCGCCGGCCGCAGCGCGCCGTCCGCGGCAGCCATTGGAGGGTGAACCAACGGCAAAGGAAGACCTTTCTCTCTGTCTCTCTCTCTCACTGTCCACTCTGCCTGTCAAAAATAAAAAAATAAAAAAATTAAAAAAAATTAAAAATATTATGAGGTTAAGATTATCCTAAGAAGAGGAAAAAGAATTCAAAGGTTCTAAACAGATGGGCAGCAGTGTCATTGGAGTTCAGGGAGCACAGGGTATGGTGGTGGGTTATGAGTTCAGATATAGACCAGGCGCAGACTCTGTAGGGTCTACGGGATATAGATTAGATATTAGAAGAGTAACAGGAACATTGGTCAAATGTAGGCAGGAGAGTCATAGGATCAAACATAAGCTCTCCTTTTAAAGGATCACTTTGTCTGCTAAATGAGAATGGACTACAGTAAGACAGAACAATTTAAACAATAAAATAAATAATACCACTGAATTATAACTCAGAAAAACACAATAAATATCTGAGTCCAAACTTATGTAAGTAATTAAACAGATGGAGATGGGACAGATTTTCCTTCAGAATTGCAGTTTCTATAAAAAGAAGGAATAAGGGAAACAGAAGACCACCCTGAGAGCACCACAATAACAATTGTTGGAGACAAGGACTACCAACAGATGCTAAAATGAATGAGCAAGGGGCTGGCGTTGTGGCGTAGTGGGTAAAGCCGCAGCCTGTGACACTAGCATCCCATATGGGCACTGGTTTGAGTCCCGGCTGCTCCACATCATATTCAGTTCCCTACTAATGGTCTGGGAAAAGCAGCAGAAGATGGCAAAGTGCTTGAGTCACTGCCACCTACATGGGAGACCCAGATGAAGCTTCTGGCTCTGGCCTGGCCCAACCCCAGCTGTGAAAGCCATCTGGGGAGTGAGCCAGTAAACTGAAGATCGATCTCACTCTCCCTCTCCTTGTAACTCTTTCAAATTAATAAATAAATCTTTTTTAAAAATTGAATTAAATTAATGAGCAAAGGTTTGAGGAAAAAGAATGTGGTTGGCCCTCCACCTTTACAGGTTCCACATTAGCAGATTCAACTAACCACAGATTAAAAAATGTATTTTAGGGGGGTACATTTGGCACACCAGTTAAAACACTGCTTGAGACAACTATATCCCAACTGGAAGTGCCTGAGTTTGAGCCCTAGCCCTGCTTCCAATTTTAGCTTCCCGCTAATATGCAACTGGAGATGCAATAGGTGATAGCTCAAGTCCTTGGGTCCCTGCCACTCATGTTGGGAGAACCAGACTTACTTCCAGGCTCCTGGCTTCAGCCTGGCCCAGTTCCAGCTATTGTGGGCATTCGGTGAGTGAAAAAATAGGTGGAAGATCTCTGCCTTTCAAACAAGAATTTTTTTAAAAAACTTCAGGAGCAGGCATTGTGGTAGAGCAGGTTAGGCAGCTACCTGGGACACCTGTATCCCATCTCAGAGTGCCTGCTTCAAGTCCCAGCTCACCCATTTCTGATCTAGCTTCTTTCTAATACACCTAGGAGGCAACAGATGACAGCCCAACTACTTGGGTACCTGGCTCTTGGCTGCAGTCTGGCCGTAGTACTGATATTGTAGGTGTGAACCATAGTACAATAGTGAGTGAACCAGTAGAGACAAGGTATCTCTGTCTCTGTTATCTCCCTCTTTGTATTACTCCGCCTTTCAAATCAATAAATTTAAGATTTTTATTATTTACTTATTTGAAAGTCAGAGTTACACAGATAGAGAAGACAGGCAGAGAGGCAGAGAGAAAGAGAGAGAGACAGAGGTCTTCCATCTGATGGATCACTTTCCAATTGGCTGCAATGGCAGGAGCTGTGCCAATCTGAACCCAGGAGCCAGGAGCCTCCTCCAGGTCTCCCATGTGGGTGCTGGGGCCCAAGGACTCGGGCCATCTTCTACTGCTTTCCCAGGCCACAGCAGAGAGCTGGATGGGAAGTAGAGTAGCCAGGTCTCGAATCAGCACCCATATGGGATGCTGGCACTGCAGGCTAGGGTGTTAACCCGCTACACCACAGCACCAGCCCCAAAAATCAATAAAATTTTTAAGTATGTTTTCAGGGGGCCAGCACTCTGGCACAGCGGGTTAACACCCTGGCCTGAAGCATTGGCATCCCATATGAGGAAGAGGTTCAAGACCCGGCTGCTCCACTTTCCATCCAGCTCTCTCCTACGGCCTGAGAAAGCAACAGCAGAAGACGGCCCAAGTCCTTGGGCCCCTGCACCTGTGTGGGAGCCTGGAAGAAGCCCCTGGCTCCTGGGTTTGGATCAGTGCAACTCCAGCTGTTGAGCCAATTGTGGAGTGAACCATTGGATGAAGACCTCTCTCTCTCTCTCTCTCTCTCTCTCTGCCTCTCCTCTCTTTCTCTCTCTGCCTCTCCTCCCTCTGTGCAACTCTTTCAAATAAATAAATAAATCTTTTTAAAAAGTTTTCAGATTACTTATTTATCTGAAAACCAGAGTTACAGAGACATAGGGAGAAGAAGGGAGATCTTCCATCTGTTGGTTCACTCCCCACATGGCTGCAACGGTCAGGACTGGGCCAATGCCAAGTGCCAGGAGCTTCTTCTAGGCCTCCCACGTGGGTGGCAGGGACTCATCCACCTGGGCCATATTTCCGCAGCCTTCCAAGGCCATTAGCAGGCAGCTGAATCAGAAATAGAGCAGCTGGGACACAAAGAGCACCCATATGGGATGCCGGCACTGCAGGTGGTGGCTTTACCTGCTATGCCACAACACCAGCCCCATAGATAAAATCATAAAAAAAATTTTTTAATTCCATCTGACTTGAATTTATAGACTTTTTTTTTTTTTTCAAAAGACCATTTATGGGGCCGCCGCCTGCAGTGCCCACATGTAGTGCCAGTTCAGGTTCTGGCTGCTCCTCTTCCAATCCAGCTCTCTGCTACGGCCTGGGATAGCAGTAAAAGATGGCCCAAGACCTTGGGTCCCTGCATATGCCTGGGAGACCTGGAGGAAACTCCTGGCTCCTCACTTTGGATCAGCCTAGCTCTGGTTGTTGCGGTCATTTGGGGAGAGACAGTGGGTAGAAGACCTCTCTTTGCCTCTGCCTCTCTGTGACTCTCTCAAATAAATAGGTAACTTAAAAGAAAAAGAAAAAAAAAGATCATTTATTTCTTTATTGGAAAGACTGAGCAACAAAGAGAAGGAGAGATCTTCCAACCACTGGCTCACTCTCAAACTGTTTGCAACAGCTATGAAGCCAGGAGTCCAGACCTCCATCTGGGTCTCCCATATGGGTGGCAGGGACCCAAGTACTGGGCCACCACCCACTGCCTTCTCAGGTACCTTAGCTGGAAGCTGGATGGGAAGTGGAATAGACAGGACTTGAATCAGCACTCCAACAAGGGAGTGCTCCAATAAGCATCACAAAAGACAGCTTACTCCACTGTGCCACGGTGCCTTCCCTGACATTTTTCTTGTCTTTATTCCCTAAATAATAAGCACAGCAATTATTTACAGATCATTTGCCTTGTACTGAGTATTAAAAGTAACCTAGAAAGTATTTAAAGCATGTTGGAAGGATGCAGACAAGTTACATGCAATACTACACCATTTTATATATGTAACTTGAGCATCCTCAGATTTTGGGATCTGTAGGTGTCTTGGAAACAATCCCCCACAGATACCAACTGAGAGCCTACAAGTACCTCGTCCAAATACTTACTAACTACAAAGGGGAAAATGGTTACTGTAGTGGAGAAATCCAGCCAACTTTTTTTTTAAGGTTAACACCATGAATAGAAGACATACTGACATCCTAGATAGTCTCCGGTAATATTTCCCAGGAGAAGCACAACAGTTTCGTGACATTCTTAGCAAAAATGCATAACTCAACCTATTCATGAGAAAACTTTAGACAAACCCAAACTGAGGAATAATTTACTGACAGATACAACATCAAATGTTTCAAGGTTGTGGAAGTCAGAGACGGAGCAAACTGGGGAAATGGGGGAGACAGGGAAGCCAAATGCAATGTGAGATCCTGGGACAGGAAAAGGGTGTCAGAAAACTAATGAAATCTAAATTTAGTTAAATCTAATTTAGTTAACATTATGGCACCAATGTTAACTTCTTAATTGTGATCATTGCATTACAGTTATCCAAGATATAACAAGAGAAGATGATAAGCAAAGGATATATAGGAGCTCTACTTTTTGGAACTTTTCTGTACACACAATTTTTTCAGAATAAAAAATATCTAAGCATTCTTGAATATTCACTACAAATGAAAACAAAGCAGTTTTATGTAAGGAATTATTATAATGTCTTTCTGTAACAAAATTTCTCTAGAATTTTAGACAAGTGGTTACTACTTTCATAATGGAACAAAATAATTTAAAATCAAGTAAAGGAAATCATGACTTACTTTTTATACAGTATACTGTACGGTTTTTTCAGTGCATACTGTAAAACACAAAATAACATATATCAAAACAAAACATTCTGAAAAGCAGAGGTAAACATAAAGTATCCTAATAAACATTCCACGAGCTTACCCTGGTTCCTAAATTCCGATTTCTTCTGCTTAGCTCCGTTTTGATGAACTAAAATACCTTGTAATGTGAGTTAACATTTTTAGTTGAGACTTTACTAATTAAAGGTTTCTAAGCCCTTTCAACAGTCTGTCCCACTTAAATGATTCATTTCTCTAAACTCCACCTAGTCCATTCTCTCCAGGCAAACAACCTGACAGCAGAAAGAAAAGAGGAGTGGTGCTGTGGCATAACGGGTTAGGTCTCCACCTGTGGCACTGGCATCCCATATGGGCACCAGTTTGAGTCCCAGCTGCTCCACTTCCAATCCAGCTCCCTGCTGATGTGCCTGGGAAAGCAGTGAAGGATGGCCCAAGTGCTTAGGCCCCTGCCACTCACGTGGGAAACCCAGAGGAAGCTCTTGGCTCCTAATCAAGAGTGAGTGGAAGGTACCCAACCACTTGAACTTTCAACACTGGGCCCCCAGGGTCTCCATTAGCAGGAAGCTCAGATCAGGAGTGGAGCTGGGTCTCTAACTTAGGAACTCCAATAGCGAATACGAGCATCTCAACCCATGTCTTAACCACTGGGTCAAACACCTACTCCTATTTTTCCATACTTTTTTCAGCCCATCCACTGATAATCAGTTATTAGTTGTATGGCCAATACTACTCTACCACAGGGAATATCAAAGATCTATGGCAGGCCAGCGCAGTGGCTCAATAGGCTAATCCTCCACCTTGCGGCACCAGCACACCGGGTTCTAGTCCCGGTCGGGGCACCGGATTCTGTCCCAGTTGCCCCTCTTCCAGGCCAGCTCTCTGCTGTGACCAGGTAGTGCAGTGGAGGATGGCCCTGCACCCCATGGGAGACCAGGAGAAGCACCTGGCTCCTGCCATCAGATCAGCGCAGTGTGCCGGCCGCGCCGGCCATTGGAGGGTGAACCAACAGCAAAAGGAAGACCTTTCTCTCTGTCTCTCTCTCTCACTGTCCACTCTGCCTGTTTAAAAAAAAAAAAAAATCTATGGCAGGGGTCACAATTGTAGCACAGCAAGTTAAGCTGCCGCCTGCAATGTCAGCATCCCATGTGAGTGCTGGTTCTAGGCCCAGCTGCTCCACTTCTGATCAAACTACCTGCTAATTCACCTGGGAAACCAGCAGAACTAAGCCTGGGCCTCTGCCACCCAGATGGGACACCCAGATGGAGTTCCAGGCTCCTGGCTTCCTCCTGGCCCAGCCCCAGCTGTTGCACCACTTTCTCTGTAACTCTGTCATTCAAGTAAACAAAATGCATAAAATGGCACTTTGGGTGGCTGGTGTTGTGGCACAGCAGGTTAAGCTACCACCTGTGATGCCAGGATCCCATACAAGCACCAGTGTGAGTCCCAGCTCTCTGCTAATGTGCCTGGGAAGGCACCAGAGGATGGCACTTGGGCCCTTGCTACCTACATGGGAGACCCAGATGGTGTTCCAGGCTCCATGCTTTGGCCTGGCCCAGCTCTGGCTGTTTTCTCTTTGTCTCTCCCTCTCTAACTTTGATTTCAAATAAATACATAAATCTTTAAAATAAATAAATAATTTTTTAAAAAAATGAAAGCTCTATGGCAATGTCTTGCGTTGGAGAAAAGAATAAATGAGGAAACAATGAAAAATACGGTGCAATCTTTTTTTTTTGAAGATTTTATTTATTTATCTGACAAGTAGAGTTACAGACAGTGAGAGGGAGAGACAGAAAGAAGGGTCTTCCTTCCATTGGTTCACTTCCCAAATGGCCACAACGGATGGAGCTGCGCTGATCCAAAGCCAGGAGCCAGGTGCATTTTCCCAGTCTCCCATGCGGGTGCAGGGGCCCAAGGACTTGGGCCATCTTCTACTGCTTTCCCAGGCCATAGCAGAAGCTTGGTTGGAAGAGGGGCAGCCAGGACTAGAACCAGCACCCATATGGGATGCCGGCACCACAGGTGGAGAATTAACCTACTGTGCCACAAAGCTGGCCCCATAGTGCAATCTTAATTCATCAACTATCAGAGCTGTGAACAAAGGAAATTCACCAGGAAAATTTACCTTTAAAACTCTTAGGGGGGCCGGTGCTGTGGCATATAGGCTAAGCCTCTGCCTGAGGTGCTGACACCCCATATGGGTGCTGGTTCATGTCCTGGCTGCTTCTCTTCTGATCCAGCTCTCTACTAATAGCCTGGGAAAGTTGTGGAAGATGGCCCAGATGCTTGGGCCCTGTACCCGCATGGGAAACCCAGAAGCTACTGGTTCCTGGATTTGGATTGGCCCAGCTCCAGCCACTGAAGCCATCTGGGGAGTGAACCAGTGGATCGAAGACCTTTCTCTGTCTCTCCCTCTTTCTGTCTATATATAACTCTGCCTTTCAAGTAAATAAATAAAATCTTTAAAAAAAAAAATCTGTCTTATGGTGCTGGTGCTGTGGCGTAGCTGGTAAAACCTCCGCCTGCAGTGTCGGCATCCGTATGAGCCCCGATTTGAGACCTGGACACTCCACTTCTGATCCAGCTCCCTGCTAGAGCACCTGGAAAAGCAGTGGAGGACACCTCAAGTGCTTGGGCCCGTGCACCTGCATAAGGGACCTAGAAGAAGCTCCTGGCTTCGGATCGGCTCAGTTCTGACTGTTGTGGCCATTTGGGGAGTGAACCAGTGGATAAAAGACCCCTCTGTCTCTACCTCTCTCTGTAACTCTCTCAAGATTTACTTATTTATTTCAAAGGCGGAGTTACAGAGAGTTCCATCCACTGGTTCACTCCCCAAAGGGCTACAATGGCTGGAGCTGGGCCAATTTGAAGCAAGGAGTCTCTTCCAGGTCTCCCATGTGGGTACAGGGGCCCAAGCACTTGGGCCATCTTCCATTGCCTTCCCAGGCCATAACAGAGAGCTGGATTGGAAGTGGAGCAGCTGGGTCTCAAACAGGTGCCCATATGGGATGCCGGCACTGCAGGCAGCAACTTTACCAGCTATGCCACAGCGCAGGCCCAGGAAGTCATCCTTTTCACTAACGCCAAGCTCTCCTACTTCCAACATCTGTTGTCTCTGAGCAGCTCAGCACCTTCAATGCCACCACCAAACTCCAGCTTTCATGTCTTCCTTTGCTCTCAGTCGTCTCTGATCAAGGCAATTAAAAGAACTGCTCAGATGGCTCAACTCCAATCTTTCAGTCACTCCACAGTTTTTCTGTTACTGTGGGACTGCTGCCTCCTCCTTTAGCTTCCACAGGCCGGCTTCCCTTCGGCCAGTCCTGAGAGCTGTCCTCCAAATGCTTACGCCCCTCACACCTGCCCTGGCACAAGCTCCTTCCTCAGTTTAGAAGCCCCTCTCTTCCGCTTCCACTTCTTGCTCCAACTCCTTCCAAATGAAGGTTAAGTGTGATGGCTGGGAGGCCCGCCTTGTGTGTGGGACCCTTGTAGTGCGACTTTAACTGTCCGATCCTACCATATGCATTCCTCCAGCACAGCACTTAATTCACAACATGTCCAATTTTTTTTTCCCCACATTAGAAACTGCCTTACTGGGGCCAGCACTGTGGCGCAGCAAGTAAAGCCACTGCCTGCGACTATGGTATCCCATATCAGAGCATCAGTCCGAGTCCTGGCTGCTTCGCTTCTGATCCAGCTCCCTGCTAATGTGCCTGACGAAGCAGTGGAAGATGGCCCAAGTACTTGAGTCCCTGTCACCCACATGGAAGACACAGACGGAGCTCCTGACTCCTAGCTTTGGCCTGGCCCAGTCCTGGCTGCTGCAGCCATTTGGGGAATGAACCAGCAGATAGAAGATCTCTGTCTCTCCATTCTCTCTCTCTGTCTCTCTTTCTCTGCTTCCCCCTTTTGGTAAGCAGATTCTACAGTTCCTTGGCTCAGTTACTGCCCACAAACCATGACAATTCCACAACACGATAATCCTGCCCCTAACTAAGCTCACTAAAGAGAGGGACTGTGTCTTTTTTTTTTTTAATTTATTCATTTATTTGAAAGTCAGAGTTACACAGAGAAGGAGAAGCAGAGAGAGAGAGAGGTCTACCATCCCCTGGTTCACGCTTCAATTGGCTGCAATGGCCAGAGTTGCACTGATCTGAAGTCAGGAGCTTCTTCTGGGTCTCCCATTGTGGGGGGGGGGGGGGGGGCATTCTACTGCTTTCCCAGGCCATAGCAGAGAGCTGGATCAGAACTGGAGCAGCTGGGACTTGAGCCAGCGCCCATATGGGATGCCAGCACTGCAGGCAGCGGCTTTTACACCACAGCATCGGTCCCAGACTGAGTCTTACCTAATTAATAATTCCCAGCACCTAGTACAGTAACTGGTATTGCAGAACATATAAATTATACAATAACATGCGATTATTTCACTTTATATAAAATAGAAATCTTCCTAAAATGTGGGAAAACCAAATTCCAGAACTGAAAACCAGTTCAAGTTTACTAAGGGAACCAGCGCTTTAAGGCAAACCAGTAGTCAGGGCCTTGGGGAGGGCAAATAATCTCCAACTTCAGCTCTTCTCTAAGGCCAGTGGGTTTGGGAAGGAAACATGTACCAGTATTTTCCTCCAGCGGCAATCTAATTTCCTGAAAGTGTCTAAGACAATTCAATACCACTTACATGTAAGCATAGGGTGACGTTCAGTCTAACAGTGACGATACGAGCTGAGATATCCGTTTCCCACACCGGAGTACCTGGGTCAACACCCAGCCCCAGCTCCTGACCCCAGCTCTCAGCTACTGCCGACCCTGGCAGACACGGGCGATGGTTCAAGGCACAGGGTTCCTGCCACCTACGTGGGACACCAGGACTGAGTTTCCAGCCCCCAGCTTGAGCCTGGCCCACCCTGATCACACAGGCATTTAAGGAGTGAGACAGGACACGAGCTCCACTTCTCTCTCTCTCTGCCTCTCAAACACAAAAATTAAAAAAGAATATAAGTAAACAATAAGTACACATACTTACCACATCTCTAAGCACTTGTGTTACTGTTGCATTTGCGTTGCCCCCTTTAATCAGCATGGCATTTTTAATATTTTCATTCAGCTTCGGTTCTCTCTTCTCAAGGAATCTCTTGGCCCGTTTTGTTTTGGGCTTTCTGTTCAGAAAATAATATTGCACAACAGTTTAAACATTTTCTTCACACTGCAAAAGCATGGCTTAACTAATGTGCAAATTCTTAAAACTGAACAGACATTATCCTACCATGTTGTCGGGTTAGGTTTCCAGCACTAAACAAAACTCACTTTTTAGGGAGCTATTAAAAATACACGCATTTAATACTGTTAAATACGTGTTCCACAACCCACCCTGACAGCTCTACGATGAACTGTCACGAAAGCTCTTTTTACAGAATAAACTGAACTTTACAAGATTTACGTTAACACCCAAGTGCTCAAAGTCTGGATACACCCGCAGCGTCGCCCAGATCTGTCAGGCTCCGAGGTCTGTGCTTTTAAACGCTTGGGAAGCCAACGGATTTTTAAATGCCAGCACAAAAGCGGCCAACGCCTGCGTCCCAGCGCCCATCCCGCGGGTCCCCTGGTGGGCTTCCCTGCTACGTCTCCGACAGGAGGCACGGGAGAGGGTGATCTGCCGCCACCAGGAACGACTGGGAAGCGGCGTCCGGCAGGAGAGCGAAGGAAGCAGAGCGGTACCACGCCCGTCACCAGAGCCCCTGTCCCCGACTTCCCCGGGGACGAGGACTCAGCGCACGTACACTATCCGATCCAAAGGGTCCATCTCTACGGCGTCCAAGCCAAGAAAACACACGTGCACCTCGCGGTAACCGGAGACAAGCGCGAGCGTCGCTTCAGGCGGAACCGGAAACTGCGCGTGACGCCACTTCCGGGGACGACCCCCGCCGCGGAGTTGGCGCCATTTTTGATAGGCTCACGGTCCGTTGCCTTGGTTACGGGTTTCCGCCTTGGCTCTTCCCCGGAAATTACGGGTGCTAAGCAACGCTTTTAGTAACACAGCCTCTTGCCACTGATCTCCGGGACTGTATGTATTACCTCAAGTCGGGTATTCAGAAGCCAGGGATTATTCTTCAGGGATAGAAATGGGTGCTGGGTGGGGTCGGTGCTGTGACACAGCGGGTAAAGCCGCTGCCTGCAGCGCCGGCATCCCAAACGGACTCTGGTTCGAGTCCCTGCTGCTGCTCCACTTCCTGTCTGGCTCCCTGCTAATGCGCCAGGGAAAGGACCGGAAAATGGCCCAAGTGTCTGGGCCCCAGCACCCCCCTGGGAGCCCTGGAAGAAACTCCTGGCTCCTGAACTCTTTCTTTCAAATAAATAAATCTTTAAAAGAAAGAGAGGCCGGCGCTGTGGGTTAACACCCTGGCCTGAAGCACAGGCATCCCATGTGGGCACCGGTTCAAGACCCAGCTGCTCCTCTTCTGTTCCAGCTCTCTGCTATGGCCTGAGAAAGCAGTACAAGATGGCCCAAGTCCTTGGGCCCCTGCTCCCGCGTGGGAGACCTGGAAGAAGCTCCTGGCTCCTGGCTTCAGATCTGCACAGCTCCAGCCGTTGCAGCCAATGTGGGAGTGAACCAACACAAGGAAAACCTCTCGTTCTGTCTCTCTGTCTCTCTGTCTCTGTCTCTGTCTCTCTCTCTCTCTCTCTGCCTTTCCTCTCTGTGTAACTCTGACTTTCAAATAAATAAGTATTTTTTAAAAAATAAGAATATTTTTTTAAAAAAGAAGCCAATAGAGGGATTTCTATACAAAAATAAACTAATAAAAAAAAGAAAGATAGAAACGGGTGCTGGAAAGGATGATAGCATAGTGGGTACTCACAGTCATTAAAAGTATGACTGTAAAATGGGTGCTATTTACTGAACTATGAGAGTAATAAGGCAGAGTTTATGACACTGCAGTTACCTCGCATATAAAAGATATGCCAAAAATAATATTCTGGGTCTTGATTTTTTGACATTTTTTACTGTCCTATAATTCACATACCATAAAATTCACTTCCTTTACAGTTCAGTGTTTTTCGGTATATTCTCAAAAATGTGCCACCACCACCATCATCATCTAATTCCAGAAAAATTTATCACCCACTGACAATCACTCCCAATTTTTCCTTCCTACCAAGCCCTAACAACCACTGCTTTAAAAAAAAAAAAAAAAGATTGATTGATTTATTCGAAAGGAGGAGTTACAGAGAGGCAGAGACAGAGAGAGAAACTTCCATCTGCTGGTTTACTCCCCAAATGGCTGCAACAGCCGGAGCTAGGCCAATCTGAAGTCAGGAGCCAGGAGTTTCCTCCAGGCCTCCCATGTGGGTGCAGGGGCCCAAGGCCTTGGGTTATCTTCTACTGCTTTCCCAGGTCATAGCAGAGAGCTGGATTGGAAGTGGAGCAGCTGGGACTTGAACCAGCACCCATATGGGATGCTGACACTGCAGATGGCGGTTTTACCTGCTATGCCACAGTGCCAGCCCACCAAAAGGTTACTAGCTAGCCCTATTTCTGGTAGTTGAAGGAACTTACCCCAAGACCTCATCCTTTCTTTTTCTAGATAACAAACACTTGTATTTCAGAAATCTCTTGATCTCTAGAATGTTGGCTTCAAATTTCCCTGAACATTTGTGTACAAGTTTCTATTTAATATGTTTGAAGCAGAGTGGCTAGATCAAAGGTAACCCTAAATTTAACATTTTGAAGAACAGCTAAGCTGTTTTGCAAAGCACCTGTATGATTTTTCACTTCCATTGACAATGCATGAGAATTTGCTATTCGTTTTCTGTTTGTGTTGTAGCAAATTTACTGGCTTACAATAACATATATCTGTTATTTTGTGGTTCTGGAACTGAGAAGTCTGAAATTAGCAGGTTTTAAATTTAATGGGTTTAAATTAAATGTCAATAGGACATTCCTGGAAGCTTCAAGGAAGAATCTGTTTCTTTTCTCTTCCAAGCTTCTGGAGACTGTATGTGTTCCTTGGAATTTTCAAAGGACACTGAACTTCTGCTGACATTGTCACATTTTCTTTTTCTTTGATTGTCTAACATCCCTGACTCCCTCTTACGATACCATTGTAGTTATGTGGGCCTCACCTGGATAGTCCAGAATGTTTTCTCCATCTTCATATCCTTAATCAGACCGCAAGTTCCCTTTGGCCACAAGATAACAAATCCCTGGGATTAAGGCATGGGCACCTTTGAGCTTGGGGGTGGAAAAGGATATGATTTTATCTACTATAACTTAATTTCTCCCACTGTTGAACAAAACTTACTATTCTCCATCTTTTTATTAAGCCATCCTATTGGGGATGAAGTGGTATTTCATTGTGGTTTTCACTCTTTTCCTTGATGATAATGATCTTTTCATATTCTGACTACCTGCCTGTGCAGCTTCTCTCTCTAGCAGTAGAGGAGTAGGACAGGAACATGCCTGTTCAAATCTTTTCCCCATATTTAGGGCAGGTGTTTGGTATAGTAGTTAAGACACCATTGGGGATGCCCATATCCCATACTAGTGTGCCTGAGTTCAAGTCCTGGCTCCACTCTCCATTCCAACTTTCTGCTGATGTGCACTGTATTAGTCTACTTTTTGTTACTTTAACTGAAATGCCTGAGAAGTTTCTTGAGAAACAAAAACTTTGTTTCATCCCACAGTTTGACTTTACAGGATTGGGCGGTCCCATAGTCCAGCATCTGGTGGACGATGGTTATGGCAGGTGCAGCAACTATGATCACATGAACGAGGAAGAGAGCAAACCTACCTCAAACTTGAACAGAAATACTCAAACCTTTAACAAGAACCACCCTCCTAGGTTCTGCCTCCAATGACCCAAAGACCTCCAATCAGCTCCACCTCTGAGATGCCATTGTTAAATCAAGTCTTCACCCTTACTCCATCAGAGTTTAAACAGCCAAAACAATTTTGGGGAAACAAATCCTACTGAACCCATAAAAGGCACTCTAGGAGGTAGCAAATGATGACCCAACTATTTAGATCTCTGCCACCCATATGGGAGACCTCAGTTAAGCTCCTGGCTCTGGCCTCAGCCTGGCCCAGCCCCAGCTCTTAAGGACATTTTAGGAGTGAACCAGTGGATGGAAGACCTCTCTCTATAACTCTGCCTTTCAAATGAATTGAAAAAACAGATGAGTTTGGTGCTTTGGAAAATATGAAAGTGGCTAGTGAACTCTGTTCTCCTCCATCAGGAGAAGTAACTGAAATTAATGAAGCCCTTGCAGAGAATCCAGAAGTCATCAACAAATCTTGTTATGAAGACCAAGATGATACTGAGCAACCCTTCAGAACTAGATGGACTAATGAGTGAAGAAGCCTAAGAAATATGCAAAACCTATTGAGAATGAAAGTAGAACCCCTACATGAACTTATGTGCAATAATTTAATCTAGCACAGTTGTCTTAAATTAGTGACAAACAGAAGACTTAAAATAGCAACTTTTAGCATTATTGATGGGAAAAACCACTTTTTTAAAAAAGATTTATTTTATTTATTTGAAAGTCAGAGTTACAGAGACAGGAGAGGCGGGGAGGGGGGAAGGTCTTCCATCTGCTGGTTCACTTCCCAAATGGCGCAACGGCCACGCTGCGCCGATCCGAAGCCAGGAGCCAGGAGCTTCTTCCGGGTCTCCCACATGAGTGCAGGGGCCCAAGGACTTGGGCCATCTTCTACTGCTTTCCCAGGCCATAGCAGAGAGCTGGACAGGAAGTGGAGCAACGGTTCTCGAACTGGCGCCCATATGGGATGCCGGTGCTTCAGGCCAGGGCGTTAACCCACTGTGTCACAGCGCTGGCCCCGGGAAAAACCACTTTCAACTCTGCTACTGGAAGAAATATATCCCCTATATATCCTTTGTCATGAATGCAGATAAGCACAATACCAATCTTGCTCACAGGTCTAAAACTTTATAAAGTTTGTTGATCTTTTTAAAGTATCAACTTTTGATTTATTTTCTCTACTGTTTTCCCATCTTCCATTTCATTAATTTCTAGTCTAATCTTTGTTATTTCCTTCCTCATGCTGCTTTGGGGAAAACCTGATTTCCACTGTTACTTATTTATTTCCTTCCTCACGCTGCTCTGGGGAAAACCTGATTCCCACTGTTATCATTTTAAATGGCTAAGGATCATGGGAACAGACAGCAGATAAGATGGCACTTGGGACACCTGCATCCCATATTGGAGTGCCTGGGCTCAAGTCCTGGCTCTGCTTCCAATTCCAGATTCCCGCCAACGTGCACCCTGGGAGGCAGCACATGTGTGTGGGTCCCTGCCATACACATGGCAAACCCCAGCCTCAGCTGTTGCAGGCATTTGGAATGTACCAGCAAATGGAAGATCTTATCATTTTCCTCAAATTAATATTTCAATCAAAAGTTACAATACACACAATCAAGAAAATGTCAGGATTTTGTGGAGGGTCTAGGGAAGCTGGGACAAATTCTGGATTGGTTACCATTTCTTAGGTGGGGTTACAAGCAGGGCTAACTTGGGTTTGTATGTCTTAAGGTAAGAGTGGCTTCACAACTGGGTATCTTCAGGAATTGATGGGTAAAGCGAGTAGGCTGAATATTCTTGGTCTCTGCCTGTTTCCTACCACACAACTCCTAAAGCCCCGGGAGTCTCTGAAGGATAAGTACCTTTGTATTCCGAGATAAGTGATGTCTGGATGCTTCTGGATAACAGAATGGGCTGGTTGCCAGGGCCCCTGGTCTCCAGGCAAGGGAGAGGGACCAGAGGCTGACCTAATCACCCATGATCCGGAATCTAACTAGCCATGCCTATTAATGAGGCCTCCATAAAACCTCATAAGGTTTGGAAAGCTTCTGGGTTGGTGAACTTGTGGAGGTGCTGGGAGAGTGGCCTGGAGGCGTGGAGGTTCTGCACTCCTCTTCTATCTTGCTGTTCCGGAGTTGTATCCTTTTACAACAAATCGTAATCTAGTAAGCAAGCCTTGCTGAATTCTGTGAATGGTTCTAGCAAAGGATTGAACCTGAAGATGGTGTTATGGGACCATGCAATGTGTAGCCAAGACAGACAGCTATGGAAACCTAAGGACCCACCACATGGCATATAAGGTGGTGGGGAGCAGTCATGGGGCACCGAGTTCTTTACTTGTGGGATGTGATAGTAACCCCAGATAGGCAATGTCAGAACTGAGTTACAGGACACCCAACTGGTGTCCACCAGCAAAGTGAACTGAGTAAGCTGCAGAAAACCACACTTCTGAGAGCAACAGTGCACTAGTGGTGCTCGCTTCAGCAGCACATATACTAAGATTGGAACAATACAGAGATTAACATGACCCCTAAAAAAAAAAACCAAAAAATAGTGCACTAGTAAAAGAAACAGTTTTTCTTTGATGACAATTGATTTTTTTTTTTTGACAGGCAGAGTGGACAGTGAGAGAGACAGAGAGAAAGGTCTTCCTTTGCCATTGGTTCACCCTCCAATGGCCGCGGCCGGCACACTGCGGATGGCGCACCGCGCTCATCTGATGGCAGGAGCCAGGTGCCAGGTGCTTTTCCTGGTCTCCCATGGGGTGCAGGGCCCAAGCACTTGGGCCATCCTCCACTGCACTCCCGGGCCACAGCAGAGAGCTGGCCTGAAAGAGGGGCAACCGGGACTAGAACCTGGTGTGCCAGCGCCACAAGGCGGAGGATTAGCCTGTTGAGCCACGGCGCAAGCCCGACAATTGATTTTTTTTAAAGATTTATGCATTTATTTGTTTGAAAGGAGAGTTAGAGAGAAGCAGAGGCAGAGAGAGAGATTTCCATCCACTGGTTCACTCCCCAAAATGGCCGCAATAGCTGGAGCTGGGCTGATCCAAAGCCAGAAGCCGGAAGTTTCAAATAACTTCATACATATAAGATTAACCTTGCACCAAGCAGAGTTCAACAGATAGTAAGGAAAAAAAAAAAAAAACCTGTTCAGAGGGTCACTTTTGACCATAAATATTACCGCCTACCATCATAGCTAATACTCTATTATTACCTTGTTTGGCTATTTCCAGACTTACTGAAAGGTCAACCCAAGGTCATCTTACCAAGGAGAAAGAGAAAAGGTTTTGTTAACCCTTTATTTGTAGCCGTCCAGGGCAGCATCACAATATCAGGACCAAAACTTCTATCTTCTTGCTCTGCCACTCATGGCTTCTATTTCCAAGGTTATTTTAAAACCCAAGAATTCAGAGCCAACATTGTGGCTTAATGGGTTAAGCTTCTGCCTGCACATTGGCATTCATTCAAGCCCAGCTACTTTTTTTTTTTTTTTTTTAATTAAAACAAGGGACGAAGCTGGCGCTATGGTGTAGTGGGCTAAGCTTCCACCTGTGGCACCAGCATCCCATATGGGCACTGCTTGTTCCTGGGCACTTGTGTCCTGGTTGTTCCTCTTCTGATCCAGTTATCTACTTTGGCCTGGGAAAGCAGCGGAAGATGGCCCAAGTCCTTGGGCCCCTGCACCCACGTAGGGGACCCAGAAGAGGCTCCTGGCCTTTGGACCTGTCCAGCTCCGGCCTTTGCAGCCATCAGGGGAATGAACCAGCAGATGGAGGATGTTTCTGTCTCTCCTTCTCTGTCTGTAACTCTACCTCTCAAATAAATGAATGAAATCTTAAAAATAAGGGGGGACTCTTTTTTTTTAAATTTTATTTACTTGTTTGTGTATTTGAGGTAGAGTTACAGAGAGAGAGGAGAGACAGAGAGAAAGGGCTTCTATCTGCTGGTTCCCTCCCCAAATAGCTGCAATGGCTGGAACTGGGCTGATATGAAGCCAGGAGCTTCCTCCAGTCTCCCACACAGTGCAAGGACCCAAGCACTTGAGCCATCTTCTACTGCTTTCCCAGGCCATAAGCAGAGAGCTGGATCGGAAGAGGAGCAGCCAAGAGTGGAACCGGCGCCCATATGGATGCTGGCGCTACAGGCAGAGACTTTGCCTACTATGCCACAGGGCGGCCCCTACTCCACTTCCTCTCCAGCTCCCTGCTAATGCTCCTGTGAAAGCAGTGAGAGATGGCCCAAGTCCTTGGGATCTTGCACCAGAGTGGAAACCGGGAAAAAGCTCCTGGCTCCTGCTTCAGACCAGCCCCGCTCTAGCTGTTACAGCCAATTGGGGAGTGAACAGTGGATGGAAGATATTCTCTCTCTCTGTCCCTCCCTCCCTCCCTCTGTTAACTCTGCCTTTCAAATAAATAATTTAAAAATAAATAAAACTAGAGCAGAACTAGTCACCATAAAATGAATATTACAGTTGAATTCTAATAATCTTTCTGAACTGGAAAAACAGTGAACTCACAGCTGGAATATCAGAAATTAAACCTTTATTATTTTTTTATTTGACAGAGTTAAGACAGTGAGAGAGACAGAGAGAAAAGGTCTTCCTTCTGTTGGTTCACTCCCCAAATGGCTGCTATGGCCAGCGCTGTGCCAGTCCAAAGCCAGGAGCCAGGTGTTTCCTCCCGGTCTCCCATGTGGGTGCAGGGGCCCAAGCACTTGGGCCATCCTCCACTGCCCTCTCAGGCCACAGCAGAGAGCTGGATTGGAAGAGGAGCAACTGGGACTAGAACCCAGCGCCCATATGGGATGCTGGCATCACAGGGAGAGGATTAACCAAGTGAGCCATGGCACCAGCCCCTTAGTCTTAAATACTTCAAAATTTTCTCTTCCTAGATACTAAGTATGGTAGACTGAAAAATGGCCTCCCAAAGACTTCCATGCCCTAATCCTGCATACAATAAACTACACGGCAAAAGGGATTCTGCAAATGGAATTAAGGTAACAGGCCTTAAAAAAAGGGAGTTTAGGCCGGCGCCGTGGCTCAACAGGCTAATCCTCCGCCTTGCGGCGCCAGCACACCGGGTTCTAGTCCCGGTTGGGGCGCCGGATTCTGTCCCGGTTACCCCTCTTCCAGGCCAGCTCTCTGCTGTGGCCCGGGAGTGCAGTGGAGGATGGCCCAGGTGCTTGGGCCCTGCACCCCATGGGAGACCAGGAAAAGCACCTGGCACCTGGCTCCTGCCATCGGATCAGCGCGGTGCGCCGGCCGCAGCGTGCCAGCCGCGGCGGCCATTGGAGGGTGAACCAACAGCAAAAGGAAGAACTTTCTCTCTGTCTCTCTCTCTCGCTGTCCACTCTGCCTGTCAAAAATAAAAATAAATAAATAAAAAAGGGAGTTTAGGCTCAACAGGCTAATTCTCCGCCTTGTGGCGCCGGCACACCGGGTTCTAGTCCCAGTTGCCCCTCTTCCAGGCCAGCCCTCTGCTGTGGCCCGGGAGTGCAGTGGAGGATGGCCCAAGTGCTTGGGCCCTGCACCCCATGGGAGAACAGGAGAAGCACCTGGCTCCTGCCATCGGATGAGCGTGGTGCACCAGCCGTGGCGGCCATTGGAGGGTGAACCAACAGCAAAAGGAAGACCTTTCTCTCTGTCTCTCTCACTGTCCACTCTGCCTGTCAAAAAAAATAAAATAAAAAAATAAATAAATAAAAAAAGGGGAGTTTATCCAGGCTGGCCCAGTGTAATCAAATGGAACTTCACTTACTTTTTTAAGTCTTGCCGCCACCTGCAGTTTGAATCCCAGGTGCTCCACTTCCAATCCAGCTCCCTGCTATGGCCTGGGAAAACAGTAGAAGATGGTCCAAGTCCTTGAGCCACTGCACGTGCGTGGGAGACACAAGAAGCTCCTGGCTTCATTTGGATTGGCCCTGCTCTGGCCACTGTAGCCATTTAGGGAGTAAACCAACAAATAGAAGACCTCTCTGCTTCTCTGTAACTCTGCCTCTCAAATATATATATATGTGTGTGTATGTATGTGTGTGTGTGTGTGTGTGTGTGTGTGTGTGGCTTAATGGGTTAAGCTTCTGCCTGCACATTGGCATTCATATGAGCGCCAGTTCATATATATATTTATTTGAAAGGCTGTTAGAGAGGAAATGAGGCAGAGAATCTTCCATCCACTGGATCACTTCCCAAATGGCTACAATGGCTGGGGTTGGGCCAGGCTGAAGCTAGGAACCCAGATTCTTCTACATCTCCCACATGGGTAGAGAGCATAAGCACTTCAAGCACTTGGGCCACCTTCTGCTGTTTTCCTAGGCATATTAGCAGGAAGACTTATTAGAGGTAGAGCAGCCACGTCTCAAATCAGCACCCATATGGGATGTTGGTGTCTCATGCAGAGGCTTAACCTACTATGCCACAATGCAGGCCCCCAATTGGAACTTTCAAAGTCAAAGCTGAGGGGCTGGCAATGTGGCATAGCAGGCTAAACTACCATATAACAATGCTGGAGCACCAGTTGGGAGTTCTCCACTCCAATCCAAGTCCCTACTGATGTGCCTGGGAAAGCAGAAGATGGCTCAAGTGCTTGGGGAGAAACCTGAATGGAGTTTCTAGCTCCTGGCTTTGGCCTTGCCCAGCCCTGATCATTGGAGTCATTTGGGGAGTGAAGCAGCAGATGGAAGATTCTCTGTCATTTTGCCTTCCAAATAAATAAAATAAACTTTAAAAAAAAAAGTGGAAGGCAAAGGGATGTCACTGAGTTAGGGTGAAGTAAGAAGTAACAGGAGAGATTCAAAATGAGAGATGGACTTGACACCCCTTCCCCATTTCTGGCTTTGAAAAGGAAGAGGCCATGAGCCATGGAATGCCGACAACCTCTAAAAGCTAAAAATGGTCCTGACCTGACAGACAACAAGGAAATGGGACCTCACTCCTTCAACTGCAAAGACTTGAATTCTGTCAACAACTCAAAGAGCAAGGAAACGGATTTGTCTCTAGAAAAGAATACAATCCTGGCCGGCGCCGTGGCTCAACAGGCTAATCCTCCGCCTTCCGGCGCCGGCACACCGGGTTCTAGTCCCGGTCGGGGCGCCGGATTCTGTCCCGGTTGCCCCTCTTCCAGGCCAGCTCTCTGCTGTGGCCCGGGAGTGCAGTGGAGGATGGCCCAGGTGCTTGGGCCCTGCACCCCATGGGAAACCAGGTAAAAGCACCTAGCACCTGGCTCCTGCCATCGGATGAGCGCGGTGCGCCGGCCATGGCAGCCATTGGAGGGTGAACCAACGGCAAAGGAAGACCTTTCTCTCTGTCTCTGTCTCTCTCACTGTCCGCTCTGCCTGTCAAAAAAAAAATAAAAAATAGAATACAATCCTGCCAACACCTAGATTGGTAGCCCAGGGCAGAGCAGTGTCAGACTTCCAAACTAAAAGACTGTAGGCAATTCGCCTGTGCCGTGTTAAGCCCCTGAGTTTGTGGTTATTTGCGACACCTGCAATAAAAATTTGTACTTACCTTAGTAAAAAACACTCACTCAAAGTACTCTTCAGAGATGGATCTCTAATGTCATTTAAATCATAGCTTAAAAAAATTTAATTCAGGGCTGGCACTGTGGCATAGCAAGTAAAGCTGCCACCTTCAGTGCCGGCATCCCATATGGGGGCTGGTTCGAGTCCCGGCTGCTCCACTTCTGATCCAGCTCTCTGCTATGGCCTGGGAAGGCAGTAAGAGTAGGCCCCCTGCACCCATGTGGGAGACCCAGAGGAAGTTCCTGGCTTCAGATCGGCGTAGCTCCGGCCATTGCAGCCACCTGGGAGTGAACCAGTGGATGGAAGACCTCTCTCTCTCTCTCTCTCTCTCTTTCTCTCTCTGCCTCTCCTTCTCTGTGTAACTCTGACTTTCAAATAAATAAACAAATATTTTTTTTTAAAAATTTAATCCATGTCCAGTTCTGAACGATTCTGGTACATAAAGCCATGCTTTGGCAGGAAGTATGTACACAGCCAACACAAACAATACAGTAGTGAACAAATGAAGGCTGCACAGCCAATTATTTTACACTTACAAAGTTCATGATTAGTTACAAGAAACAATTCATCTAGGGGTGGTTTCTAAGGCAGCGTCTTGAGTTCCCAAGGAAACAGAACTTTCTTTCTCAGAAGAAGAGGTGTCAGCAGGAGGACCAGAACTCCCTGTCTCCAAGTGCTGTGGTTTCTCCTGTTCATAACCCAGGTTTGAACTGTCTTTCACTTGGATCTCTTGCTCTTCCAACTCCACAGGTTTCTCTGGGGCTGGAGCTGTGACTTCCTCATCTTCATTCTCATGCAGAAAGCTACAGATCATGTTGGGTCTATAAGAGAAATCATTATCCTTGATTTGCAGCCATTCCACTCCACCTAATTCAAGGGAGGGGATAAAGCAAGAAACATGAAAAATGAATTTTGGTTAAGTATATATTTTTTTAAATGTTCATCCTAGGAATACATGTCAAAATAAAACCCCAATAAAAGTCAAGCAGCATAGCACCTGGAACTATTTATGAAACAAATCATATAATTTCCATCTTCGCTGGAAACTGTGGAATGCCTATCAGGTATGCACCAACAAAATCACTGAAATAATTAACTTCAATTACCATTTGCCACTCCATGCCCTCTCCCTGCCCTAATTCAATTCTCAACTCATCCTGAGACATCATCTGAGCTCTCACAATCAATTCATGTCTTAAAGGAAACTTTGTCACTTCCTTACAATTCTCCCCTTCCTATTCAATTTTCATAATAAAGTGGAGCATTACACTCTGTTACCTTCCAAGTCAGGACTCAGCTCATTTTCTAATAGTGAAAGAAGACAGCTCTCAAACAAAGCCAAACAACAAGCTCCTTGAAAAAATGTTTGTTCCTTCCCTTACTCAGTAAAAGTAAAAATAAAAAAAGACCTAATCTCCTAATGAACTCCCACAATCAAGAATTGCTCCAACAGTGCTAGTCAATTTTTTTTTTTTGCTAATTACCCTTTCAACCAAATATTTTCACTGGATCCTCACAAATTTTTATAGCTAGCTCAAGCTAGCTATTCTCATCTTCAAAATCCCATCAGATATCTCTAAAATAAATCAATGATTCTGTCACCTTATTCACTCCTCCATCTATTCCTATTCCCTGCCATAAACAACCCCTCCTTAGCTGCTTGTGGCAATTTCCTTACTGGTAATCCCAAGTCTTTTCATATATTATTCCTGTAAAATAGCCCTCTAATCAAAAAGTGACTAGTCAGGGGCTGGCGTCGTGGCACAGTGGGTTAACGCCCTAGCCTGAAGCGCTGGCATCCCATATGGGCTCGGGTTCTAGTTCCAGCTGCTCCTCTTCGATCCAGCTCTCTGCTATGGCCTGGGAAAGCAGTAGAAGGTGGCTGAAGCCCTTGGGCCCTGCACCCAGGTGGGAGACCCGGAAGAAGCTCCTGGCTACTGGCTTTGGATAGGCACAGCTCCTCCCTTTGCGGCCATCTGGGGAAGCAGATGGAGGACCTCTCTCTCTCTCTCTCTCTCTCTCTCTACTTCTCCCTGTAACTCTGTCTTTCAAATAAATAATATAAATCTTAAAAAAAAAAAAAAAGTGACTAGTCCTTTTCTTGCAATTCACCTTCAACTACTGACTTTAATGTTTTGATTGCAACATCATTCTAGTCACCCAAGCTCAAAACCTTGAAACCATCCTTTACTCTGTCACTCAGCATAATAATTGGAACATAATTTATAAACAGAACAAACTGGGTGTTAAGTCACATTTATTCATGTGTGTTTTAATGTGACTTACTTTAGAATCTAAGTTCCTAGAAGTTAAGGGTCACAACTCCTACCTATTTTGCTCTGCTGCCAGTATAACGGCATTGTATCAGGAAAGCCAGCCTCCAAGACGGTCCCCAGTGATCTTCACCTGACCCATGCCCTGCGCAGTCCCTTCCCACACTGAAGAGAGGCTACTGCAGAAATGTCCGAGTACAACTTCTAGGGCCAGTTCTCAGAAGACACTGGGGCTTCCACCTTGTTCTCACGGATTACTGGGTCCGAGAGAAGTCAGCTGCCACGTGGGGCAGACGTTCAAACAGTTCTGAATGGTAGGTCCACATGGCAGGGAACTGAGGCCACCTGCTGTCGGCCAGCGCAAACTCCCCAGCCATGTGCACAAGCTATCACATAATCAGATCTTCCGGCAGCAGGCCAGCCTTCAGATGAGAGACCGCAAGCCAAAGCCAACTAGGTCAGCTACTCCCAGATACCGTGTAAAACAATGGCTTTTTGTTAATGTTTGAAGCCATACAAGGCAACCAAAGGTGGAACTTGAAATTCAATAAATCTACACTGATTTTTAAGTTGATAATTTTGTATGCCCCATGGATGATATTATAGATATCCAAATGGCCCTTGGCAGAAAAAGGTTCCCACACTTATTTTAAGCCATTAAATTTAGAGATAATTTGTTATAGCTACTACAATCTGAATAGTTGGTTGCTAACTTATTTGACTAAACAAAACACCCAAGTCCTCCCAAAGATCTATCAGATAATTAAACACCAGAAGATATTAGATAACTTCTTTTAGTAAGAGCATCTAAATGATAGCCAAGCTTAGGGTATTTAACTGCCTTTCAAGTTCATTCTAGAAGCCAGTATCTCTTTCTTCCTATATTTTTACAGGGTGCCTAAAAGGGAATAGTGAATAGTTTTGTAACATGTATGATAAGAACAAGGATTATAGTCATGTATTGCTCATATAATCAATTTCTGTATGATCAGTGAACTTTTAAATGTTTATTCCTTGCTTAAAATATAATAAATCTAGTAAGCCACAAACACTCATCACTAGAATCTTATCTACTAGAACTTCAAAGATGTCACTGAGCAATGAACTCTCATATATTTGAAAGACAGAGAGGGAGAGAGCAGACAGACAGACAAGAGGAAACTTCCCATGCTTGCAATGGCCAGGGCTGGGCTGAGGCCAGCCAGGAGCTCCACAAACAGTTGAGTGTTATAGGTGCAGCAAACATTGCTCTGAAAGTCTCTAGTCTATGAAGACCAAGAGCTGCAGACTGGACACTACTCAAGAATTAGGAATTAGCTGCCTGCTAATGTGTGCCTTTGGGGGCAGCAAGTGACAGCTCAAGAGTACTTCAGTCCCTGCCACGCACATGGGAGACTGGGAATGAGATGCTGACTGCTGGCTTGGGCCTGGTGCAGCCCCAACTGTTGTTGGCATTTGGGAACTGAACCAGCAGATGGGAGATCTCTGTCTGTGTGCCTGTGTGTGTGTCTCTCGAACTTTCTCTCTTTTCAATAAGTAAAATAAAGACAAAGTCAGGACTCACTACTGTGGTCCTAGCGTCTCCCCCACATAGAAGTCAGCTTCTTCCAACTGTGGGCACCTTAGGAAGGCTGCAGCTGATAAGTTTCCATGGGGTCCCCAGGGTTACAACTTGGGAGTTCACCATATCCACTCCACTTATAAGGAAGCTTGTATTAAAGAGAGAGGGATATGGAATGGGAAAGACTGCTGAATTCCCTAGGACAGGGAAATCATATTAGATTTCTTGGCAAACTCCTCAAAGTCTTTTCCAATGCAAAGTGCATTTCTTACATGTCCACAGCGTCTGTGACTATATGAGAATTCAGCTGAATTGTAAATATGTTCTTGGGGAAGGAGGCATCCAGCCTAGTGGTTAGGACCCAGCATCCCCTATCAGAGTGCCTGGGTCTGCTTCCCACCAATGCAGATCCTGGGAGGCAGTGGTGATGACTCAGGTAATTGGGTTCCTGCCACCCACATGGGATTGATATCAGCTCCCTGCTTCAGTTCAGCCCTGCCCTGGCCACTGTGGACAACTGGGTAGTGAACCAGCAGATAGGAGCTCTGTCTGTCTCTCAAATAAATAATTCTGAAAAGTGTACGCTTGCTACTTCTGAAAGAGCAGCCCCAACTGTAATGTACTAACTATATCACATATGGTTATGACCACGAAGTACAGGCCTGTCTGGGCAGCCAAGCGTCACTGTCAAAGCCAATCCTGGATCACCTATCTTCAGAGAAGCAAGTGAACAAACCTATGTTTTCTTCCCCTTCCTTCTTTTCGGTCAGCAGAGTTCTTGTCATGCTGAGCTTCTTCATGGTGTGGCATTTGTATTTCAGCACTGTTCTGTTACTGCCATCAGCATCCACTAGAACACGCAATGAACACAATTATTACACTGTGTCAGCCCATCAAGTAAAATGGTGACCATAAGTCTCAACTCTTCTAGTTTCAGGAATTATACTAAAGCAATTCCGATCAAGACAGTGTCGTTAATTCCCACAGCACTTCATCCTCCCTGCTCCAAGCACAGGCAAGTGACAGATAAAACACATACCACTCCAAGGCCTGACTAAATTCAAAAACAACATCTCTGGAGGGCAAAATCACAAAGCTCAGCATGAGATGACAGCCAGGCTCCAGACCTGAAGTAGAAACTGTGGTTGGGAGGCCAGCAGCATTGTGGTGCAGCAGGTTACGCTTTGACCTGCAATACCAGCATCCCATATGGGTGTCAGTTCAAGTGCTGGCAGCTCCACTTCCAATCCAGCTTCCTGTTAATCCACCTGGTAAAGAGGATGGCCCAAATCCTTGGGAACCAGCACCCATGGGGGAGACCAGGAACCAAGACCCATGGCTTCGGTCTGGCCCAGCTCCAGCTGTTGTGGCCATTTGGGGAGTGAACCAGTGGATGAAAGATCTCTCTCTCTTACTCTCTAACTCTGCCTTTCAAACAAATAAAAAAGAAATCTTAAACACACACACACACACACACACAAGGAGGGGGAGTGCCCAATGCTGTGCCGTGCCGTAGCGGGTAAAGCCACCACCTGCAGTGCTGGCATCCCAAATGGGTGCCAATTCGAGTCCCAGCTGCTCTACTTCCAATCTAGCTCCCTGCTAATGGTCTGGGAAAGCAGCAGAAAACTGCTTGGGCCCCTAAACCTGCAGGGGAGACCCAGAAGAAGCTCCTGGCTCCTGGCTTTGGATCAGTGCAGCTCAGCCATTGTGGCCATCTGGGCAGTGAACCAGCAGATGGAAGACCTCTCTCTCTCTCTCTCTCTCTCTGCCTCTCCTCTCTCTGTGTAACTCTGCCTTTCAAATAAATAAATAAATCTTAAAAAAAAAAAAAGCCAATGAGAATAAACTGCGGTAAGGTCTCAAAATGAAGTACTAAAGAGCAGGGAACAAAAATGAACTAGAGCTGTCTCTCTTTTTTTAATGTTTATTTGAAAGGCAGAGTGACAGAGGAAGAGAGAAAAATCTTCCACCCACTGGTTCATTCCCAAATTAGCTGTAACAGCCACGTCTGAAACAGGCCAGAGCCAGAAGCCTTAACTCCATCTGGGTTTCGCATATGGGTGGCCAGGGGCCATCTTCTGCTGCTTTCCCAGGAACATCAGCAGGGAGCTGGATAAGCAGAGGAGTAGCGGGAGTAGCGGTGACACAAGCCAGCATTCCCATATGGGGTGACAGCGTCACAGCAAAGGTTTAACAGGCTCTGGCACAACTCTAGCCTCTACAGCTATACCTCAGCATGTACACATCTCAGAACAGAAGTGAAAAAAGATACAGAATGATATCTATAGTATACTATAATTTATATAGTTTGGAAATAAATAAAACATGATTAATATCTGTGAATAGATATGTCCACTATGTAATATAATATCCAGTACAGGAAAGATAAACACCAAATTCAGCAGAGTAACTACCCCTGAAGCCAGAGGGAAGGGAACATGTTTGGAAGGGGTTATATAGCAGCTTCTGGAATTATTTGTAAACTATAATCTGAGTCAAGTTTGGCAAATGGTAGAATCTACTACAGCCAGACAAAAGGTACATGAAAAGTCTAATTTTAATTACACAGGCTTATGTGTGAGAACCAGTTAATAGTCAAAAGAGTTGGGCTAGCATAACAATCACATACCGTTTTCCACATTTTCTTCAAATATAACACAGGTCCCAAGAGTGTCTGCAGAAACAACGTGAAGGTAACTTGTTGAGAGCTACAGAGGTACCGTCTCGGAAAGGCATATTAAAAAAGAAATTCCATGTAACTGCCATCCTCCTAACCTTCATACTCCCCAGCAAAGACATAGCGGTCCACTTGCAGAATGGGCCTCTCCGAATCAATTCCCTGCAACAGAATAAAAGATCATAAAAAATCATCAGGGAAAAACTTCCACCATGTAACCCTGCTACCAAGGATACACTTCCCAAAGGGCGGCACCTCAGGAGCACCTTGTTCCAGCAAGTTCAAAATCAACCACAAGTGCTCCTCCAAGCAGCCGCTACACATTCAGCACCACTTGATTCCTACCCAAGCAGCAAAGTCTGTTTCAGTCAGCATCCTCTTCCAGCTTAGGGCAAGATCAGAGGACATTCCGTCAGCAGCAGCTTAATGGTTTTAAAGGAAAGGGATGAGGCCGGCACTGGGGCTCACTAGGCTAATCTTCCGCCTGTGGCACCAGTACGTCGGGTTCTAGTCCCGGTTGGGGCACCGGATTCTGTCCCGGTTGCTCCTCTTGCAGTCTAGCTCTCTGCTGTGGCCCAGGAAGGCAGTGGAGGATGGCCCAAGGGCTTGGGTCCTGCACCTGCATGGGAGACCAGGAGGGAGCACCAGGCTCCTGGTTTCTGATCGGCGCAGCGTGCTGGCCGTGGCGGCCATTTGGGGGGTGAGCCAATGGAAGGAAGACCTTTTCTCTGTCTAACTCTGCCTGTCCAAAAAAAAAAAAAAAGGAAAGGAATGAAGCAGATGGTAATTTATGAGGCTGACACTCCAGCCAACAGCAGGTGTGATGTCCATGAAATCTTCTCTCACAGGCATCTTCACCCCCTCTCCACGGGTTAGCCTCTGTGTGCACCTGATCATCTTCCCTTCAGTCTTTCTTCCCTACTGCTCTTAAGTTTCAAAAAGCAATGCATTGGGGCCAGTGCTGTGGCAGAGCAGGTAACACTGCTGCCTGCAGTGCTGGCATCCCATATGGGTGCCAGTTCGAGTCCCAGCTACTTCACTTCCAATCCAGCTCTCTGCTGTGGCCTGGGAAAGCAGTAGAGGATGCCCAAGTCCTTGGGCCCCTGCACCCATGTGGGAGACCCAGAAGAAGCTCCTGGCTCCTGGCTTTGGATCGGTGCAGCTCTGGCTGTTGCAACCAATTGTGGAGCGAACCACTGGATAGAAGACCGATCTTTCTCTCTCTCTCTCTCTCTCACTGGATGGAAGACCGATCCCCCCCCCCCCGCATCTCCTTTTTCTGTGTAACTCCTTCAAATAAATAAATCTTAAAAAAAAAAAAAAGGCAATGCATTTTTTCAACACATATTATTCCACACCAAAATGTTACCTGCTCCACACCTTAACCTGTCTCTGCTACCACACACTCTGGCACTCAAACACACACACAGATCCCTCCCCCCGAAATCAACTGCTACAGTCCCGCCAGTGCACCCTTTAGGACTCTAGTGGGTCCCCGCTTTGTAAGGTGCAAGCCACACATCGGTCTTTGGCCTTTCTGTCAATGTAAGAAAAGCCACAACTGTCCAATTCCATTAGACTCACCAAAATCTTGCATTTATTTTCACACTTGGAGAGAAAGTCTGAATCCATAATTCCCGACAATTCCACCAGCACCAGCTGCTCCTGGTGGAGGAAAGAGGGGCAAACATGCCAGCGTGGCGGGAGGAGGCAAGGAACCAAACAAGCCCCGGACTGTGAGAGCGGGCCCGGTGTTCAGCCAGGACGCGAGCGACGGCGGCCACCGCAGGCGCCTTCCCGACATGCGAACCCGCCTGGCGGAGGCGGCTCGCGCTCAGGGCTGGACGCCGGCGAGGCGCCGCGGGGCCTCCCTCGCGCCGGGCGCAGCCTGCGCCGCCATCCCCGCCACTGGCGCGCGCCAGGGTTTCCCGGCCGCGGCGCTTACGGTCTCTTCTTCCTCGCCCGCGTCCTCCCGCCGCCGCCGCCCGGCCGCCGCCATGGTCGCGCTCCTCCTCGCGCCCGCGTCCGTCGTCCCGCCCGCCGGCGCCGCCATCTTGAGTCCGGGCAGCGGCTCTGCCGGCTCCTGCGGCTCCGCTCCTGCCAGGACGCGAGATGGCGTCGGCCGGGGGTCCCGGCCCGGGGCGTCACGGGCTGGCGTGAGCTCGGGGCGGAGCCTCGCCGGGCTCCGGGGACGACCCTCAGGAGAGAGGCGCTGCCCCCCGGGAGCCGCTGGGCTGCGGGCTCAGGGGAGCCCTGGTGTGGGAGGAGCGGGACCCGGAGGCCGTGTGTTGACCCCAGCGTAGATTTCTTGGACAGAAGCTCTTTTCTTTTTGTAAAGATTCATTCATCCACTCATGGATAAGGCAGAGTTACTGCGAGAGGGAGAGCTCTTCCATCCGCTGGTTCACTCCCCAGATGCCCAGGATTCCAGGAGGCTGAACTCCATCCGGGTCCCCAACGCGGGTTCAGGGCCCCAAGCGCTTGAGCGGTGTCCACTGCTTGCCCCGGCCTATTAGCAAGGGGCTGGACTGGAACAGCTGGGACTAGAACTGGCACTCCTATGCGACACCGGCCTGGCACCACCCCGCCGCTGCCTGGCCCCACATCCCCTCCACCACAGAAATTCTTACAGGATTAAATGGAGTAATACACATAAAACAGAATTAGCCCGATATTTGACACATAGTAAGCAGTTAATGTCTCTCTATCGCTTATCGGCCTTTTGGCTAAGATCAAGTGTAGTATCAGTTAATGTGCTTCTAATCCATTACTAGTAGTAATATAGATGATTTTTTGTTTGGCAATAGTTTTTAAAAATTAATAGAAAAAAGGAAGTAAAAGATAAATTTATTTTGATGCAAAGATTTTTTCGAAATCCAGAGGAAGGATTTTTTTTTTCTAATTTACTTGACAGAGTTATAGATAGTGAGAGAAAGGTCTTCCTTCCGTTGGTTCACCCCCCAAATGGCCGCTACGGCTGGCACTGTGCCGATCCAAAGCCAGGAGCCAGGTGCTTAAACCAGGTGCTTCTTCTGGGTCTCCCATGCCGGTGCAGGGGCCCAAGCACTTGGGCCATCCTTCACTGCCCTCCTGGGCGACAGCAGAGAGCTGGACTGGAAGAGGAGCAACCGGGACTAGAACCTGGCACCCATATGGGATGCGGAGGATTAACCAAGTGAGCCACAGCACCAGCCCCCAGAGGAAGGATTTTTAAAACAGTCCATGAGAAATGCATATGATTATAAAACTATGC
Organism: Sylvilagus floridanus; assembly: GCA_949820135.1. NCBI lineage: Eukaryota > Metazoa > Chordata > Mammalia > Lagomorpha > Leporidae > Sylvilagus > Sylvilagus floridanus. Next base: position 58,841,537 of record OX463227.1, read on the forward strand.
ATGGTTTACTCCCCCACAGCTGGGGCTGGGCCAGGCAGAAGCCAGGAGATTGGAACTCAATCCAGGTCTCCCATGTGGCTGTCAGGGACCCACACACTTTAGTCAACAACTGCTACTTCCCAGGGTACACATTAGCATGAAGCAGAATCAGAAGCAGAGCCAGACACCAGGTACTCTGATACGGGATGTAGGGGTCCCAAGTGATGTCTTTGTAATATTTATCATAAATTTGGAGGGCAGAAAAAGAGAGATTTCATCCCCTGGTTCACTCACAAAATAGCCATAACAGCCAGGACTAGGTCAAGCTGAAGCCAGGAGCTCCGTTCAGGTCTCCCACATGGGTGGCAGGAACCCAAACATTTGGACCATCAACCACTGCCTTCCGAGGTAAGTTAGCAGGGCACTGGATAGGAAGCAGAGCGGATGGGCTGGAACCAGCACTCTCTTATGGATTGCTGGCATCGCAAGTGATTTTAAGATTTATTTATTTACTTATTTGAAAAGCTGAACTAGAGAGAGAGAGAAGAGAGATCTTCCATACACTTGTTTGCTCCTTAAATAGCAGCAATGAAGTTAAGAGCCTGAAACTCCATCTGGGTCTTCTATGTGGGTGGCAGGGGCCCAAGCACTTGAGACATTATCTGCTGCTTTCCCAGGCAAACTAGTAGGGAACTGGATTGGAAGTGGAGTAGCTGGGACCTGAATCAATGCTCATATGGTACGGTGGTGGCTTTACCCATTGCACCACAATACTGGCCCCTACACGTGAAATATTTTTTAAAAAAATATTTACTGGGGCCAGCACTGTGGCATAGCGGGTAAAGCCACCACCTGCAGTGCCGGCATCCCATATGGGTGCTGGTTCTACTCCCAGGTGCTCCTCTTCCAATCCAGCTCTCTGCTATGGCCTGGGAAAGCAGTAGAAGATGGCCCAAGTGCTTGGGCCCCTGCACCCACATGGGAAGACCCAGAGGAAGCTCCTGGCACAGCTCCAGCCATCGTGGCCAATTGGGGAGTGAACCAGCAGATGGAGGACCTCTCTCTGGTTTTCTCACTCTGCCTCTCCTTCTCTTTCTGAGTAACTCTGACTTTCAAATAAATAGATAAATCTTTGAAAGAAAAAAAATTACTTATTTATTTGAAAGAAAGAAATCAATCTTCCATCTGCTGGTTCCCTCCCTAAATGGCCACAATGGCTGGTGCTGGCCCAGGCTGAAGCCAGGAGCCAGGAGCTTCATCATGTCTCCCACATTGGTGGTAGAGACCCAAATACTTGGGCCATCCTCTACTGCTTTCCCAGGCCATTAGCAGGGAGCTGGATCAGAAGTGGAGTAGCTGCAATGTGAACGGGCGCCTATATGGGATGCTGGCACTGCAGGTGTTGGCTTTACTGACTATGACACAAGGCCAGCCCCCACAAGTGCCATCTTAACTCCACCAGACAAGCACTTTTGGACAGATGTTCTCGTGGAAGAGTTTTCTGTAAGGTTGCAGTTCTAGCTCAGTCTGGTGATAGTGAGGCAGGAAGCAGATAAGGCCTAATTGGGGAAGCTGAGGGGGGGAAAGATTTCCAAAAAACGTTTCCTTAGAGGCTGTTTGTATAAATAACAGCTAAACAAATCCCAAAAGCTTTCAAAGCCTAACTCCTTGTTTGATATATGACTTGTCAAGAACTTGCCTGTCTAAAAAGCCTTCACTTGGAAGCTACATGTATAGACACAATAATAGCCAGATGGCCGGCACACCAGGTGACTTCCACACCACACCTGGGCCCCTCACCCAGGAACCAGCTCCTATAAAATCACACCACCAATTATCTGCAGAGCCTCAGGTCTCAGCCTCATCTATGATCCATTGGTCCGCCCCTACTCTTTTAAGGACTCTACTTGCTTTTCCTGTAATAAACCTTTTCAGTTACTGTCAGTGTGAGCCTCATTCAATTCACCGTCTGAGATTCAGAAGAACCTGGTCCCTGACTTTCTATCTAGGACTCCAACAACAATAGTGTTTGTTCTCAGGGCCTATGTGCACAAGAGCCTCTCCTTCATAACCTCCTGGTTTAATTTATTCTTCTTGGCCGGCGCCGTGGCTCAACAGGCTAATCCTCCGCCTTGCGGCGCCGGCACACCGGGTTCTAGTCCCGGTCGGGGCGCCGGATTCTGTCCCGGTTGCCCCTCTTCCAGGCCAGCCCTCTGCTGTGGCCCAGGAGTGCAGTGGAGGATGGCCCAGGTGCTTGGGCCCTGCACCCCATGGGGAGACCAGGAAAAGCACCTGGCACCTGGCTCCTGCCATCGGATGAGCGCGGTGCGCCGGCCGCAGCACGCCCTCTGCGGCGGCCATTGGAGGGTGAACCAACGGCAACGGAAGACCTTTCTGTCTCTCTCTCTCTCACTGTCCACTCTGCCTGTCAAAAAAAATAAATAAATAAATAAAAATAAAATAAAAAATAAAAAAAATTAATTTATTCTTCTTGTTTAACAACATTGATACCTGAAAATAGAAGCAATACCCAAAATGCGGTAAGTCAATGGCATCTCTGCCCTAAAAAGGAATGTGGTACATATACATGCTACACGTGGAGGAACTTGAGAACATTATGCCAGTGAAATACTTGGGTCATCCTCCACTGCTTGCCCAGGTCATTAGTTGGGACCTGGATCAGAAGTGGAGTAGGGGCCACGCTGTGGTGCAGCGGGTTAAAGCCCTGGCCTGAAGTTCCGGCATCCCATATGGGCGCTTGTTCGAGTCCCGGCTGCTCCTCTTCTGATCCAGCTCTCTGCTATGGCCTGTGATAGCAGTAAAAGATGGCCCAAGTCCTTGGGCACCTGCACCCACATGGGAGACCTGGAAGAAGCTCCTGGCTCCTGGCTTCGGATTGGCTCAGCTCCAGCCATTGCGGCCATTTCGGGGGTGAACCAGCCAATGGAAGACCTCTCTCTCTCTACCTCTCTCTGTAACTCTCTTTCAAATAGATAAAAATAAATCTTTAAAAAAAGAAGAAGAAGAAGTGGAATAGCCACAACATGAACTGGTACTCATATGGGATGTTGGTGCCGCAGACAGTGGCTTTACCCTCTCCACCACAGTGCTATCCCCTAGAACAGCTATTTTTAAAAATATTTTATTTATTTATTTGAGAGCCAGAGTTATAGACATTGAGAGAGAAAGACAGAGAGAAAGGTCTTCATCCACTGGTTCACTCCCCAAATAGCCACAACAGCTGAAAGCAAGACCCAGGAGCTTCTTCCTGGTCTCCCACGCAGGTGCAAGGGCCAAAGAACTTGGGCCATATTCTACTGCTTTCCTAGGCCATAGAAGAGAGCTGGATCAGAAGAGGAGCAGCCTGGACTAGAACTGGCACCCATATTGGATGCTGGTGCCACAGGCGGAGGATTAACCTATTGTGCCATAGCACCAGCCCTAGTGGCTAGTTTTAAATAGAACAGGGAAGAGAAAATTGCTTGGGCTGACCCAGGAAAAGGCTTAGATACCATGATAGCTGCAAGCCAGAAGTATAATTTGCTTCTGCTCCAAAAAGAAAAGATGGCCTAAGGACCCATGTTTGAGATAGGTAAGCGTTGGTAAAGGTCAAGGGTTGCAGCCTGCTTACCTGAACCCACGTTAAGCCTCACAGCACCTTGGAAGATCATTATTAACAAGAATGATGTTTGAATTATTCAGTGACTGACTGGGAGCTCACAGCCACTCAGCCACAGTGGAATAGTGCCTAGAACTGCTGAAGTTGAGAGGCCTGGAGTGAGTTTGAGACAGTTGCATTTTACTGACTGCTATGGAAGAATTTTAATAATTTAACAACAGAGACTAGTGCTGTGGCGAAGTAGGTTAAGCCTCTGCCTGGGGCACCAACATCCCAGATGGGCTCCAGTTTGTGTCCTGGCTGCTCCACTTCTGATCCAGCTCTCTGCTATGGCCTGAGAAAGCAGTGAAAGATGGCCTAATTTCTTGGGACCATGCACCCACTTAGAGACCTGAAAGAAGTTCCTGGATCCTGGCTTCAGATGGGCCCAGCTCCAGCCTTTGCAGCCATTTGAGAAGTGAACCAGTGGATGAAAGACCTTTCTCTCTGTCTCTCCCTCTCTCTGTAACTCTACCTCTCAAATAGATATTTTATAAAAATAATTTAACAGCAGGTATAGTTTTTACCAGTGCACAGAAGTGAAATATTGGCCATTGTACTAATTCCCAGTTCTCACATTAGGAAACAGACCTGGGAGAGTAGGAAAGTTACTGTCTGGCTTACTAGGAAAGTAGGAAGACCTTACTGTCTTGTTGGAGATGCCAAGCCCACATCAGGCTGGTGAGGGTCAGAGGAGTGAGATCAATCATCCAACCCGAGAATTCAAGGAAAGACCAAAAACTGGGGAGTTCAGCCCTTCACAAGGCCAGGTCAGCCACATCATTCTAGGGCAGGATTTGCATGACTTTGGGGTCAGTAACCTCTGTTCTGTGAACTTTTGCTCCTTGCCAAGTTCTGCATCTGTTTTTGCTTTGTTCTTTCCTAGTGTGTGAATTGCAACCACAAACTTGGATATTTGAGTATAAGAAAAACCATGTTTCTTTATTCATTTTTATTTATTTAAAATGCAGAACAGCAGAGAAAAAGAGACAGAGAGATTTTTCCATTCCCTGGTTCATTCTCCAAAAGCCTGCAACAAGCAAGGCTTGAAATCGGGAAAGACCCCCTAAAATTCACACTAAAATGCGGCCCCTTAAAGTTTCCTAGAGATGCTATTCGGGGTGCCACATGCGCTACTGGAATTTGGGGTGCCTTACAATTTCACCACGGGCTTATTACTAAATCCTTGATATCAATAAGCCCAAGAGGGTTCTTGCCTAATATTTAGAGAAGAATTCTAAATACTGGCATAGATAAACGAGGCAGCATGGTACGTTTTAAGCTTTTATTTAGTAAGAAAGGTGCATAAGAGATTGAGAGCTTTATTTTGGAGAGAGAAGTGAATGAGGGTTCATACCGAGCACCAGGAACCAGCCACGTGGATGAGCATCTAGGCCAGGAAGCCTTCGGGCCACGTGCCCTGGAGGCATGGGGCTACAGCAAGCCCTGTCCTGGCAAGAGGCCAGGGAAGAAGAGCAGGGCAGAGAGCCTTGAGCACACCGTGTCCAGGCTTTTAACCCACTCCAAAGGGGAGTGGTTAATTAACTTGATTGGCTGGTGGGCACCCCAGTGTGGCCAGGTAGGGGAATGAGGCCACACAGGGGTGTGGCAAAGGCATCAGGTAGGAGCATGAGGTCACACAGGGCGTGGTCTTCCAGTCCACAAATCCGATCAATCCCAACCTGTATGCCTGCCTACTTCAGGCTGACTAGGCTGAAGCCAGGAGCCAGGAACTCCATCTGAGTGGCTCATGTGGGTGGCAGGAACTCAAGTCCTTGAGCCATCATCTGCTGCCTCCCAGGAACATTAGCAGGAAGCTGGATCAGAAAAGGAAAAGCCAGGACACAAACCAGATATTTCTATACGCCTTGTGGGCATCCCAGGCAGGGGCTTCACCTGCTGCGTTGTGGGGAAATTAGGCACAGGAGGCAATTCAAAGATGGCACCTGCAGGGAAATTAGGCACATGTGGCAATTCAAAGATGGTGCCCAAAGGAAGTAAGGTGGGCGGTATCCAAAGTCGTTTACCACCAAAGCTGATTGGCCGCGCAGCATCAGGAGAGATGACGACAACTGATGACGAGTGTACAGACATATGGCTGGTCCTATAGAAAACCACCCTGTAAAATTACCTTTTAAGTAATTGGTTGGTCCTTATGCCCTGCCCCAGTAATCCTGCGGTCTTGTGCTTTAAAAGGCTTTGCTACACATCCAATAGATGAGTTCTTGCTTGCTTGACTTGACTCCCCGCTGCGTCTGGCTGGGGAATGGGCGAGCGGCAGCACACTTACCTTTCTTCGGACCCAGTCCATCCTCGTTCGGGTGGACTAAGACCCTGCACTGCATGACAACATCCACCTGCTAAAGCATCTTTCTTTCCATTAAATCAAACTAAACTTGACTCTGATTGATTAATAATGTGAGTGAAAGTTTTTAAAGGCCTCAACTCTGAACTCTTCCACATCGGACTAGTGGGACAATTTAACCCCCGGCAGTTTGTTCACTGTTAACTCCCAGATCACGCATGGCATTTGAAGAAGCTGCTCATGTCTTCAGCCTACACGGGGAGTGCTGAGATGCACGTGGTTGAAGTCACACAGATCCCTGAAGAGCAAGGACTCAGTTTCAGTAGAGCTTCGGAATGCCTGCTCTGTTTGGGAACTCTGTGGGGTACCCTACGTCCTGGTTCAGCTCTAAGGCACTGCTAGGAGAATGAGGACACACCAGTCTGCATTCTTTCCAAGCCCAGGAAATCTCCATTTTTTTCCTACAGCTTTTGTTTCTTGATGTTTTTAAACTTACTTTCGTTTTATATCATATTCATTTTTCAGATCTTCCATCCACTGACTTATTCCCCAAATGCCCATAACAGCCAGGGCTGGGCCAGGCTGAAGGCAAGAGTCCAGAATTCCATCTGGTTCTCCCATGTGAGTGGCAGTGACGCAAGTATGTCAGCCACTGCGGGCTGCCTCCCAGGATATGCATTAGCAGGGAGCTGGATTGGAAGTAAAGGAGCCAGAAGCCGTGCACTCCGATACGGGATGCAAGTGTCCCAGATGGCGACTTTAGCTCCTGTACCAAATACTTGGTCCTCTCCTACAGTTTTTCTTTTAAAGATTTATTTTATTTATTTGAAAGACAGAGTTAGAGAGAGGTAGAGACAGAGAGAGAGGTCTTCTATCTGCTGGTTCACTCCCCAGATGGCTGCAACGGCTGGAGCTGAGTCAATCTGGAACCAGGAGCCAGGAGCTTCTTCCCGGTCTCCCACGTGGGTGCATCGTCCTTTCCCAGGCGCATTAGCATCTCCCACAGTTTTTAATAAAGGCAGGTCTCCTCTTTTCCCTCCAGACATCTAGCATCATTTCTTTTACAATAAACAAAGAAAAGCACGGTCTTCAAGTAGCTTCAATTTTTCTTTTTAAACTCCCAGTTATATAAACAGCCCAGCTGCCTGTTTGCGTAGGGCCATAGATGAATTATTGTGCCATATCAGTAAGATCCTTGAAGAAATTCAAACCTTTTTATGATGGTTTTAAGAGTCAAAGGCATTTTTTTAAGATTTTATTTACTTATTTGAAAGGTAGAGTTACAGATAGTGAGAGAGAGAGAGAGAGAGAGAGACAAAGAGAAAGATTTTCCTTCCGTTGGTCCACTCCCCAAATGGCTGCAACAGCCGGAGCTGAGCTGATCCAAAGCCAGGAGCCAGGCGCTTCCTCCTGGTCTCCCATGCGGGTGCATGGGCCATTTTCTACTGCTTTCCCAGGCCACAGCAGAGAGCGAGATTGGAAGAGGAGCAGTCAGGACTAGAACCAGTGCCCATATGGGATGTTGGCACCGCAGGCAGAGGATTAACCTAGTGTGCCACGGTGCTGACCCTGGAGTCAAAGGCATTTGTTCACACACTAGGTCAGGATAATTTGGAAGCTCAAGGGCTAGAAACAGCCTGTGAAAGAAGGTCTGGTGAGCTTCAGCTATCCCTGTACCCTGGAGATCCAACGTGGCTCCTGGGGCTTTGCAACAGACAGCGGTAGTGAGAGGAGGACTATGCACAGACATGTGGATGCGGCTGAAATCCTGTAAGGGAAGACAGCTCATTGCAATGTGTTCTGAGTAGTGAATTTCAACTGCTAAGCAGTTATGGATGTGGGGTGGGAAGTTATGCTGCTTGTCAAATTAATTAATTAATTAATTAAGCTAGCAGTTATGCTGTTTGTCAAAGACGCCTATGTCCCATATAGGAGTGCTTGGCTACATTCCTGACTCTGGCTCTTAACTCCAGCTTCCCACCAATGCAGACCCTGGAAGGCAGCAAAGATGGTTCAAGTCATTCATTGTGTTCCTGACGCTCACATGGGAAACTTGGGTTGAGTTCCTGGTTTCCTGGCTTTGACTTGGCCCAGTCTCTGCCATTGCATTTAGGGAGCGAACCAATAGATGGGAACTGTCTGTCTCTCTATCACTCAACTGCAAAAAGGAAGAAAAGTTATGAGTAACAACATGAGGGAGCATTTACAAGTCAGATTAAAAAGAGCCGTGATGGTGCTGGCACTGTGACGCAGAGGAGTAAACCGCTGCCTGCACCACTGGTATCACATGTAAGCCATTGTTTTCAGTTCTGGCTGCTCTGCTTCACATGCAGTTCCCTGCTAATGGGCCTGGGAAAGCATCTGAAGATGGCCCAAGTGCTTAAGCCCCTGCTATCTACGTGGGAGACCTGGATGGAGATCCCAGCTCCTTGCTTTAGCCTGGCCCTGCCCTGGCTGTTGTGGATATTTGGGGAGTGAATTTGTGGATGGAAGATTTTTCTCTCCCTTTAATTCTGCCTTTCAAATAAATTAATAAATCTTTCTTTGAAATATTTTACTTATTTGAGAGAGAGAGAGCTACAGACAGAGAGAAGGAGAGACAGAGAGAAATCTTCCATCCTCTGGTTCACTCCCCAGATGCCACAATGGCTAGAGCTGAGCTGATCCAAAGCCAGGAGCCAGGAGCTTCTTCAGTTTCTCATGCGGGTGCAGGGGCCCAAGCACTTGAGCCATCTTCTATTGCTTTCCCAGACCATTAGCAGGGAGCTGGATCGGAAGAGGGAAAACCAGGACATGAACCCGCACCCATTGGGATGGTGGCGCAGCAGAGGCTTAGCCTACTATGCCACAGCACTGGCCTCAAATTAATAAATCTTTAAGAAAAAAGAAGTCACAAGGCCAGTGTTGTGGTACAGCAGGTTAAGCTGCTGCCTGCAATGCTGGTATCCCATATGAGCACCAGTTGGAGTCCCGGCTGTTCCACTTCTGATCCACTCCCTGCTAAAGTGCCTGGGAAAGCAGTGGAAGATGGTCCAAGTGCTTGGGCCCCTTCCACCCATATGAGAGACCCGATGGCGTTCCAGGCTCCTGGCTTTGGCCTAGCACAGAGCTCTGGCTGTTGCAGCCATTTGAGGAGTGAATCAGTAGGCAGACGATCTCTCTGCCTCTCCTTTCTCTGTAGCTCTGCCTTTCAAATGAATAAATCTTTTTAAAAACTATATTATTTATCATTTAAAAAATTCATGCTAGAGACAAATAATTTTCAGCAGATACATTTGGCATTATTACAGAAAAATCTATATTTGTAATTTGGAAGGGAAGGTTAGTTTAATTTAATTGTAGTTAATAAATCATGAAAAAATTCTCACATATAATTTCTGGAGAAATCTAAGTGGGGTGTTGGGCTCAATATTTAAACACCTGCCACTAGGAGGAGACAAATGAATTAAAAATGGTTTGCTCTGCTCTTCTTTAGAATCGTTTCCTAAATTAAGAAAAAGCTACATCTACATGAAAAACATATTTAATAGAATTCTAGTAAAAGAGCATTTGATATTAATATTCTGATTTAAAAGATGAACACTTTATACTTACATAATAGTTTATATTCCATTCAAAAACAGTGAAAACTTTTTTATCCCTATCTTACACTTTTTAAAAAAATTATTTATTTGAAAGGCAGAGTTACAGAGAAAGAGAGGGAGAGGGAGAGACAGAGTCTTCCACCTGCTAGTTCACTCCCCAAATGGCCCCAGTGGCTAGGGCTAGGCCAGGCTGAAGCCAGGAACCAGGGGTTCAATCCAGGTCTCCCACACGGGCGGCAGGGACCAAGCACTTGGGTCTGCTGCTTTCCCAGGTGCATTAGCAGGGAGCTGGATAGGAAGTGGAGCTGCCAGGACTGGAACCCATATGGGATCCTGGTGTGGCAGGAGGCAGCTGAATGCCCTGTACCACAATGCTGGTCCCTTACTCCTTTAGACCAGAAAACAAAAACTAGAGTCATGATTCTCAAGTTACAGCTGCTCGAAGCAGCAGAAGGGCATTGTTTAAATGCAGGTTGTGGGGGCCAGCGCTGTGGTACAACGGGTTAAAGCCCTGGCCTGAAGCGCTGGCCTCCCAGATGGCTTCTCCTCCTCCAATCCAGCTCTCTGCTATGGCCTGGGATAGGAGTAGAAGATGGCCCAAGACCTTGGGTCCCTGCACCAGTATGGGAGACCCGGAAGAAGCTCCTGGCTTTGGATCGGCCCAGTTCCGGCCGTTGCCGCCTTCTGTGGAGTGAACCAGTAGATGGAGGACCTCTCTCTCTGTCTCTACCTCTCTCTGTAACTCTGTCTTTCAAATAAATAAAATAAATCTTTAAAAAAAAATGCAGGTTGCCTGGGGGGCCAGCCTTGTAGCAGAGCTGGTTAAGCTGCCTGCACTAGCATCCCATGAGTCCTAGCTACTCTGCTTCTGATCCAGCTCCCAGCGAATGCACCTGGAGAAGCAGTGGAAGATGGCCAGAGTGCTTGATTGCTTTTTTGCTCTGTCTTTCCCTCTCTTTTGCTCAATCTCTCTCTGTGACTCTGTCTTTCAAATAAATAATTTAAAAAAATGCAGATTACAAAAAAAAATGCAGATTACTTAAGCCCCAAACCTAGAGTTTCTGGTACAGGAAGGATGAACAACATACTCCCTCCCCCACCCCCCACCCCCCCTCCGTTTAAATCCATTTTATTTTTCGACAGCCGAAATGGCAATGGTTTTTCCTTCTAACAGCTGCTCCTGTTGCTCTGGTCTGAGGAACACACTTTGAGAAACACTATGCTAGCCAATGAAAAACAGTTCATTTCAAATGCTGTGAAATTCAGCACATACAGATCATCTAAAACTTAGTGGAATTTTTATTGCCTGCCCCCAAAGCTTTTACAAGCTCCTCACCTGGGACATTCCAAACTGCTAAGACAATGCTCTGCAAATAAGTGGCTTCAGTCAACAAGCTCCAGCGGGCCTTTCCCAGGCCTACCTTATCAGGGTCCATGTGGCCTTCTGCATGTCCACATGCCCCCTCCCAACAAGTAGCTTAAAAAAGACAAGCACCGTATGGACGCCAGTTCAAGTCCTGGCTGCTCCACTTCCGATCCAGCTCTCTGCTATGGCCTGGGAAAGCAATGGAAGATGGCCCAAGTCCTTGGGCCCCTGCACCCATGTGGGGGACCAAGAAGAGGCTCTTGGTTCCTGGCTTTGTTTCGGCCATCTGGGGAGTGAACCAGAGGATGGAAGACCTCTCTCTTTCTCTTTCTCTCTGCTCTGCCTTTCTGTAACTCTGCCTTTCCAATAAATAAATAAATCTTGAAAAAGGAAGGAAGGAAGGAAGGAAGGAAGGAAGGAAGGAAGGAAGGAAGGAAGGAAGGAAGGAAAGTAGGAGGGAGGGAGGGAGGAAGGGAGGAAGGGAGGGAGGAAGGGAAGGAGGAGGGAGGGAGGGAGGAAAGAAATACCAGTGTGAAGAAAACCAAATATTTAAATAGTATTGACTATTTATGCAAGAGAAGTTTTGAGGCGTCTCACACATTAATGTGATAACCACAGGGAGCTAGAGAAAGTTCTGGAGAGACAACTAAGCACTTGTGGGCTAGCAGTGGGAAAGGCAATTTGGCAGCTCTGTGTGTGTGTGTGCTTTGTCTTTGTGCTTTGCATTCGCCATGATACCCACAGCTGTATGTCGCTTTCCTGAATAAAAAAACATAAAACACAGCTGCCATGCGTGTGTAACGTCAGGGTGAGAAGTCGAGAGCGAGCAGCTCCTAGAAGCCACCGTGTTGGCGCCCTCCGGCCGATGGGCGCAAACAGTGCTTGGGTCTGTGCTGGATGAGGGGCGCGACACGCAGACCTGTGCGGTGACGCGGGCGGTAGCACCCATATTGCCTGCCTTCATCCTGGTGGAGGAGCACCCGTTCCTCTGCTGGGGCTGGCTGGAGGGTTCGGGCAAAGTAGGTGTGCAGGTTCGAAACAGGTGACTTCCAGATGCGGCCCGGCCAGCTGCCTGGGAGCTCTCCCTCCTCCTGGGGACGAGGGTTTCGGCCCCTTGGCCTCATCCATCCCATGCCTCACATCTCGGAGCCCTGTGGCCCATTTTCCAGAAGCTTCCCAAGGTCAAGATCACAAGTCATTGTTTACGTTGAACCATCTGGGGCCTTGAAGGCCAACAGCTTTCCAGTAAGCAGCCACAGCACAGGGAGGAGGAAGACACCGCCAGCCTCCGTGAGCACTGCTGCCCGCTCTAGGCCTTGACCACGGGGAGGCCCCGCTCTCCTGCCCTAGAAAAGCAGTCTGTTTCCTGCCTGCGTTTTTTCATTCAGCATCCATGGAGCAATGTTACTGAGCCCGCGAGCTCAGACTGTCCCTGTCAAAGGCCACACAATCTTCTTAGGGAAAAAAAAAAAAAGGACATTAAAAAAATATATATACATTTGAAAGAGTGACAGAGGGAGAGGTCTTCCCCTCACTGGTTCACTCGCCAGGGCGCCCCCACCTGGTGGCAGGGAGCCAACACTTGGGCCGCCACAGCTGCCTTAGAGGAAGCTCAGTGGGAAGCAGAGCAGTGCCATGGGTACCGGATGCCGGCAGCGCGGGCAGCGGCTGGCACCTGTGCCACGACACCACCCCACGCGTGCTTCCCTGGTGTGTGCGTGGGTATATACTCCTGTTTCACATATTAAACATGAGTAAAACTTAAAAAAAAAAATAGGAAGCTTTTCTGGAGATTCTAAGATAGGGGGAACTGAAACCCCGGATGAAGGCAGTGACCGAGGAACTTAAAAAAGGAGAGGTCAGAGACAGTCAGCTGGAGAAGTAGGACGACATGGGTGTCTGCCTAAAGGAGGAGTCCAGGAAGAGCGGAAGTGGGAGCCATGTCTCCAATCATGAGCCTGAGAGTCAGAGCAGAATGGCCCTGGCAATGAGAGGTAGCTTGCCTGGTCATGCTGTCCAAACAGATACAGCGACAATTAACCAGGCTGGTTCTCTTGTTCTCTTTCCCATTTTCTCCTTAATGTCTGTTCATTTGAAAGGCAGACAGACACAAACACACAGATAAAGAGAGAGACAGGGCCACTCCCGTGGCTCCATAGGCTAATCCTCCGCCTGTGGCGCCAGCACACCAGGTTCTAGTCCCGGTCGGGGCACCAGATTCTATCCCAGTTGCTCCTCCCCCAGTCTAGCTCTCTGCTCTGGCCCGGGAAGGCAGTGGAGGATGGCCCAAGTGCTCCAGCCCTGCACCCGCATGCACCTGGCTCCTGGCTTCGGATCAGTGCAGCGCACTGGCCGCAATGCGCCAGCCATAGCAGGCACTTGGGGGGTGAACCAATGGAAGGAAGACCGTTCTCTCTGTCTCCTGTCTCTCTCTCTCTCACTGTCTCACTCTACCTGTCAAAAAAATTAAAAAAAAAAAAAAAAGAGAGAGAGAGAGAGAGACAGGGATCCTCCATCTGCAGATGTCACCTGGGTCTCCCACGTGGGTGGCAGGGACCCAAGTATTTGAGCCACTATCTGGTACCTCCCCAGGTGCACAGTAGCAGGAAGCTGAAATTGAGAGTGCAGCTAGGGCTCAAACCCAGACACTCAGGCATCCCAGGCAGCGTTTTAACCACTGTGCCAAGTGCCCATGCTTGTTAAGAGTGCAAATCAAGGGTTTTTTTTTTTTTTTTTTTTTTTGACAGGCAGAGTGGACAGTGAGAGAGAGAGACAGAGAGAAAGGTCTTCCTTTGCCGTTGGTTCACCCTCCAATGGCTGCCGTGGACAGCGCGCTGCGGCCGGCGCACCACGCTCATCCGATGGCAGGAGCCAGGTGCTAGGTGCTTTTTCCTGGTCTCCCATGGGGTGCAGGGCCCAAGCACTTGGGCCATCCTCCACTGCACTCCTGGGCCACAGCAGAGGGCTGGCGTGGAAGAGGGGCAACCAGGACAGAATCCGGCACCCCAACCGGGACTAGAACCCGGTGTGCCGGCGCCGCAAGGTGGAGGATTAGCCTGTTGAGCCACGGCGCCGGCGCAAATCAAGGTTTTGTTAAAAATGTAGATTCTTAGGCCTTACCCCAAATGCTGGGAAGCGGCCCACCAGGTTGGGGGTTTAAGCTCTCCAGGTGATTTTGCTGTACATTCAAGTTTGAAACACAGTTAAGCCAGTTGGAATTTTTTTTTTCTCCTTACAATAATTTGAACTGGGATCACAAAGAGAACCAGCCTGTTACTTGTGGAGAGAGAAGCCCAAGTTGCTTCTAGAGAGATTGTGAGTAAGCTGGAATTCTGAGTAAGCAGAGCTGTGACTAACACACACCCTCACAGTCACGTCCTGCATTCCTGCTGCAGCCCCAGGGGATGCTTGCACCCAGCTTCAAGATGTGCGTGGGATCTGCCCAGGTCCAGGTTCATTTTCAAGCCCAGCTGTTCTGAGTTTCCTGTGCTATTCTTATATCCACCGTTGTCTGAGTATCCTTTATCCCGTGACTTGAGGCGGCCTGAATTCCTGTTCCTAAAACATGGTGAGCTGGTGTAGCTCCAGAGCAGACTGGGCAGATGTTTGAATTCACACCAAAAAATGACTTAAAAAACTGGGGGCAATTTTAAAATTCTTTTTACAAATAAAATTTGTTACCTTAATCCGTTTTTTTAAAGATTTATTTATTTGAAAGGGAGAGTGACAGAGAGAGAGAGAGCAAGAGAGACAACGATCTTCTATTTGCTGGTTCACTTCGCTAATGGCCACAACAGCTCGGTGTGGGTCAGGCTGAAGCCAGGAACCTAGAACTCCATTTGAGTTCTCACAGGGGTAGCAGGGCCATCTTCTGCTGTCTTCTCAGACACATTAGCAGGGAGCTGGATTGGGAGTAGAGCAGCCAGGATTTGAACTGGTGAACTGATGTGGGATGTGGGTATAGCAAGCGGCAATGTAGGCTGCTGAGCCAAATACGCACTCCATCTAGAGAATGACTTCCACATTCTTGTCAAGTACTTTCTTCAAAGTCCTCTGAGTTAAACCTGTTCTGCATTAATTAATTAATCCATCCATTCATTCAATAACTTTAATGGACACACAGCATTATAGAAAAGAGCCCACAAAAGTTAACCCATGGCACTTAGAATCAAGTTGAGAAAAAAATATACACACACAGACCAACTAAGACAATGCCGAATCCAAGCGATACTTCTATGATTTAAAACTTCATACTGGGCCAGCGCCGCGGCTCAACAGGCTAATCCTCCACCTTGCGGCGCCGGCACACCGGGTTCTAGTCCCGGTCGGGGTGCTGGATTCTGTCCCGGTTGCCCCTCTTCCAGGCCAGCTCTCTGCTGTGGCCAGGGAGTACAGTGGAGATGGCCCAAGTGCTTGGGCCCTGCACCCTCATGGGAGACCAGGAGAAGCACCTGGCTCCTGCCATCGGATCAGCGCGGTGCGCCGGCCACAGCGGTCATTGGGGGGTGAACCAACGGCAAAGGAAGACCTTTCTCTCTTGTCTCTATCTCTCACTGTCCACTCTGCCTGTCAAAAATAAAAATAAAAATAAAAAAACAAAAAACCTTCATGCTGAAAGTCCTAGGAAAGCGAGGCAGGGCCTGGCAGTGCTCACAGGATGAGGACTTATTGAACGCATGTTAGAGTAGAGTGGGCTGGGAGGAGTAACACACGGGACTGCAGCGCAAAGGCCAGCCTGGTGGGGCAAACACCATTAGCAAAGCCCGGTGGCAGAAAGAAAACTAGGCAGGATGTGGCTTTTCAACAGATCAGTTGGCTGGAATGAAAGGAACAGCAGCGAATGAGAAGGAAGAGTGTGAGAGTTGATAGGGGGTGGTGAGCCCTGAGCCACGGTGCATAACACACGAAACCGTTTACGACATCCTGCGGACTACAGTTTCCTTCTTAGAACTTGTACTTCTCTTTTGAAAAGAGGATTGCTTTCTTTATTTGCAAGAGCCACAGAGAGACACAGTAAGAGATCTTCTATCCTCTGGTTCACCCCCCAGCTGAATGGCTGCAACAGCCAGGGCTGGGCTGGCCCAAAGCCAGGAGCTAAGAACTTTGGACAGGTTTCCCATGTGGGTGGCCAGGACTCCAGTACTTGGGTCATCCATCACCTGCTGTCTCCAAGGTGCATTAACAGGAAGCTGGATGGGAAGCAGAAGCAGGAACTGCTCCTGTATGGGATGCTGGCATCGCAAACAGCAGCTTAATACACTTTGAGACACAACAGTCAGCCCCTTGGATGCTTTCTTAAGTCTGAGCACTGTTGCCCGAAGCTAGCACTAATAAATCATGAAGCAGTAAAGAGCACAGAGCCTGGGGCCCCGCTTCTCGGGCCCACCAGACTCCACCATGCTCTAGGCATGCTGTTTCGCCTTCCTGGGCCTCAGTCTTCCCATCTACAAAGTGGCTAGAACAATATGCTTACCACATGAGGTTGCTGGGAGTCAATGTATTGAAGCCGTGGGAACAGAGCGTGACACCGTGGAAGCGTTATGAATGCGTCAGCCATTATTAGAATTTCAAATATCCTCTTTGCAACAACGTAGGACCCTTCTGTAGAAAGCCTGCCTTCCTGTGGAGCATTCAAACAGTACAGTTAGGCAGGCTTTCCCTGTTTTCTCCTGCTCTGTATAGAAAGAGACACTTCACCCCAGGATGTCGCCTTACTGCAGGGTCAGACTGCCCAGAGAAAGCTAAGACCGCGGGGAAGCCGCCGAGCCGGAGGATCAGGGCTCCATCTGTTGTAGCGTTTCCCCATCACTACAATCACATACAAAGGGCAGGGATTCAAATGAGTCTAACGCGTTTTCTCGCTTAGCAGAAAATGTTTGGGTAGCTACAGGGGATAACCAAACACAAGGCCTATTGGAGCAGCGACACTGCTCTGGCCAAGGCACAGGCTGTTCCGCGTCTCTATGGCGACAGTGTTGCCTCCTCGGCCTCTTGTTCCTACCCACTCCTGTCTCCGGGCGATGTGCTGTCTTACGAGAGACAGAAAACATGCCCAAGACCTAGCCAGAGGGTTTATAGCTCCGGATCCCCGGCTCCTTGGAGAGTGAGGTGAGCTTTGACCGCAAATCCCTACGAGACTGATCCTTGACAAGCAGATGTACTCTGGAAGTTTGAGAGACTTTTTCTACAATGGGCCTCTTGTGGGTGTGCGAATCCAGACTCTTAAAATTAAGCTTTCCTCTTAGCATCTCACTTCTGGAACCTCACTTAAGATTAGAATTTCCCTATTTGAGAAAAGGAAAATAGAAGGTTTGTGCTGGGAGGAACTTCTAAGAAAATTTAATATAATTCCTTAATTGTATAGAGAGCTAGATTCAGAGAGGATGAAGGACTTATTCAAGGTCAAAGAGCTTGCATGTGGTTGGGCCAGGAATGCGACTTGAGGAATTTAGTTAATCTTGCTATTCACAAGAGACTAAAGTCACTACAATTTCTGTTTGAAGATCAAAAAGTTAAATTCCACTGGTATTTTGCATTTTTGATATTAATTATTTTTCTGACCATCCAGCTAGTGAATGAAAATATAAGATATTACTTCCTAGCATTTTATTTAATGAGAATCTAGTGGAAACTTTGTTGTTAAACATAAGAAAAAGAATTAGGGGTCTGTACTGTGGCGTTTCAAGTCCCAGCTGCTCCACTTCCAATCCAGCTCCCTGCTAATGCACCTGGGAAAGCACCAGAATATGGCCCAAGTGCTTGGGCCCCCTGTGCCTGTGTGGGAGACCCAGAGGAAGCTCCTGGCTCCTTGCTCCAGTGTGGCCCAAGCACTGGCTGTTGTGGCCATTTGGGGAGTGAACCAGCAAATGAAAGATCTCACTTTCTGTAACTGTGCCTTTCAAATAAATAAAATAAACCTTAGAAAAGAATTAAAGTGAAAACACATGCTTTTCCTAATGATTTTGGATCTAACAATTTTAATTGATGTTTTAGTGAATCTTCATTCATGTTTTTAAAAAGATTTATTTGGGGCTGTTGTGGCGTAGTGGGTTGAGCCTTCTCCTGCAACACTGACATTCCATATGGCCACAAGTTGGAGTCCTGGCTACTCCACTTTTGATCCGGCCCCCTGCTAATGTGCCTGGGAAGGCAGCAGGGGATGGTCCAAGTCCTTGGGCCCCTGCATTCATCTGGGAGATATGGAGGAAGATCCATGTTCCTGGCTTTGGCCTGGCCCAGCTCCAAAAGTTGCAGCCATTTAGGGAGTGAACCAGCCGATGAAGATCTCCCTCTTTCTCTCTTTAACTCTGCTTTTCAATTAGATTTAAAAAAAAGAAAAAAGAAAGAAAAGAAGGAATCTTGGGGCCAGCACTATGGCATAGTGGGTAAAGCTGCCACCTGCAGTGCTGGCATCCCATATGGGCGTGCTGGTTCAGGTCCCCGCTGCTGCAATTCCAATCCAGCTCTCTGCTATGGCCTGGGAAAGCAGTAGAAGATGGCCCAAGTCCTTGGGCCCCTGTACCCACATGGGAGACCTGGAAGAAGCTCCTGGTTCCTGGCTTTAGATTAGCGCAGCTCTGGCTGTTGCAGCCATCTGGGGAGTGAACTTGTGGATGGATTTCTCTCTCTCTCTCTCTCTCTCTCTGCCTCTGCCTCTCTGTAACTCTGCCTTTCAAATAAATAAATATTTTTTAAAATCTTTATTAAAAATAATAAAAATTAAAAGATTTCTTTATTAAAAGGCAGAGTGATAGAGAAGGAGAGAAAGAGAGGGAGAGAGAGATCTTCCATCTGTTAGTTCACTTGCCAAATGGCCACAACATCTGGTGCTGGACCAGGCCAGCTGGGAGCCAGGAACTCCATCTGGGTTCCCATGTGGGTGGCAGGGACACGAGCACCTGGGCCATCATCTGCTGCCTTTCCAGGTGATCAGCAGGAAGCTGGAGTGGAAGTGGAATAGCTGGGATGTCAACTGAAAACTGATGAGCCACGGGAGTCCCAAGTGGTGGCTTCACCTGCTGCATCATGACACCAGCCCTTGTTATTTTTTAAGTAATGTCTGCAGTGACCTGCATTGTGGTGCAGTGGGTTAAGCCCTACCTGTGAAGCTGGCATCCCATGTAGGTGTCGTGCCCAGAAGCTCCCAGCTGCTGGCTTCAGCCATTGTGGCCATCTACAATCTCTCTCTCTCTGTCTCTCCCTCTGTGTAACTCTTTCAAATATATAAATAAATATTTTAAAATAATAAAATAATGATTATATATGTGCATGTATGTTTTTTAATATAAGAAATAAATAAAAAGATTGACTTGGGACTGGTGCTGTGGTGTAGCAGGTAAAGCTGCGGCCTGCAATGCTGGTATCCCAAATGGGCACTGGTTCAACTCCCAGCTGCTCCACTTCCAGTCTAGCTCTCTGCTATGGCCTGAGAAAGCAACTGAAGATGGCCCAAGTCCTTGGGCCCCTGCACCTGCGTAGGAGACCTGGAAGAAGTTCCTGACTCCTGGATTCAGATTGGCCCAGCTCTGTCCATTGCGGCCATTTGGAGAATGAACCTGCAGATAGAAGACTTCTGTCGGGCCAGCGCCTCAGCTCACTAGGTAATCCTCCACCTGTGGCACTGGCACCCTGGGTTCTAGTCCTGGTCGGGGCACTGGATTCTGTCCCGGTTGCTCCTCTTCCAGTCCAGCTCTCTGCTGTGGCCTGGGAAGGCAATGGAAGATGGCCCAGGTGCTTGGGTCCTGCACCCACATGGGAGACCAGGAGGAAGCACCTGGCTCCAGGCTTTGGATCGGCACAGCACACTGGCCATAGTGGCCATTTGTGGGGTGAACCAATGGAAGGAAGTCCTTTCTCTCTGTCTCTCTCTCACTGTCTAACTCTGCCTGTCAAAAAAAAAAAAAAAAGACTTCTGTCTCTGTTTCTGCCTCTTCCTCTCTGTAACTCTGCCTTTCAAATAAATGAATAAATAAATATTAATAATAATTATAAATTCATTGTAGTGCATGAACAATAACTCAATTGAAATAATTCTAATGTCCTATAATTATATTTCACTTGCAGAAACCTTAATTCCACCTATATATGCTTTAATATAATTTCAGAATTGAAATATAATTGAAAAATGTAAATTTAAAATTAAAAATATAATTTGAAACAGAAAAGTTGCAAGGATAGTACAAAGAATTCGCAGATTGTCTGCACATTATAACACTATATCTTGATAGCTTTATATGTTTATGTATGCACTTTTTTCCCTTGAGCCATCTGAATGTAGGTTGCAGACATGCCCTTCCAAGCTTAATTCTTACCTGGAAGAAATCTGCTGCACCCACCAACTGTGGAGTAATCGAGTATCGGTCTTTTCAGCAACACCCACTCAGACAGATAATCATCATTGTCGATAGCATCATTTTCAAATTGTAGCATCTTCTGACTTGAACAATGGTAGATAAAAATCTTGCTGTAAGAACAATGACGATGGTCTTTTTGCTCGTAGATCTCCACTGAAGAACATACCTACGCCCTAGCAGATGGAAGAATAGGTGCCCATATTTTGCTCACTTGAGAGCTGCTAAGCTCAACAAAGACGTCTTCCCCTCATTCTTTTCCCTCCTACATCACAGTGTTTTCTTTCATAGTGAGAAGAATGAAACTAAAATCGTGGGGTCGTCATTGGGTGTCGGGGTGAAGACACTGCTTGGGATGCCAACATCCCTCACCGCAGCGCCTGGGTGTGAGTCAGTTTTGCTGCCCACTCCAGCTTCCTGCTAGTGTGCACCCTGCAGCGAGGCAGCAGGCGAGCCCTCTAGTGCTTGGGTCCTTGCTGCCCATTTGTGATACTCAGACTGAGTCGCCAGCTTCCGGCTGTGGCCTGTCCTGGCCCTAAACAATGAATAGGAGATTTCTGTCTGTGTTTCCCTCTGCGTTCAGAACAAAAAAACAAAAACCATTGAAACTGCATTCGCTTGTAGATCAAAGGGTGAATTCAGAGAACTCAAATGACCACTTCTGAATTCTCTTAAAAATTCAGTGTTGTCTTTTACAGCTTCCTTATTGTGATACTTTGTTATTCCTTTTTTCCTTGAAGTAGTAACGAAACTGGAGGGTGCCAAATAGGTATTGAACTAAGTAGAAATTTCTCTTTCTTCCAAGGACTTCCCTGCATTGTCCTCCATTGTGTCAGTATTCATCACCATTGATTCCGTTCAATCAGCGCTTGCAGAGCTAAGGATGGCCTTTGACCTGTCACATTGGGTACGTTCTGTGCAGATCTCCCCCTGAATCCTGATTCTCCGGACTTCAGTAACCATAGGTTTTGGGAGATCATATTAAGGTGCAGTGGACAATTAGCACAGTTGTCCTTTTATAAAAAGCACGATGGTACCGGTTCAAGTCCCAGATGCTCCACTTCTGATCCAGCTCTCTGCTATGGCCTGGGAAAGCAATAGAAGATGGCGCAAGATCTTGGGCCCCTGCACCCGTGTGGGAGAACTGAAAGAAGCTCCTGGCTCCTGGCTTCGGATCAGCTCAGTTCCAGTCGTTTGGGCCAAATGGGGACTGAATCAGCAGATGGAAGACCTCTCTCTCTGGTTCTACCTCTTTTTGTAACTCTGTCTTTGAAATAAATAAAATAAATCTAAAAAAAGAAAAAAGAAAGGAAAAGCACCATGGGAGCTCTGAACAGCATAGGAAGGAGGGTTGGTGATAATTCCTGACATTAACTCAGCTGTGGGACACAGCACACTGGAGGAGGAAGTAGTTAGCGTCACTACACAGATCAGTATCATGTGATCAGGGAAAAAACTGCAGCTGTAAGCCAAGCCTGTTTCTATGAGAAATTTGATGGCAACAATTTCTTTTTTTATAGATTTACTTATTTATTTGAGAGGCAGAGTTACAGAGAGTGGCTGCAGTGACTGGAGCTGGGACAGACCAAAGCCAGGAGCCAGGAACCTCTTCCAGGTCTCCCACATTGGTGTAAGGGCCCAAGCACTTGAGCTATCATCCACTGCTTTCCCAGGCCACAGCAGAGAGCTGGATAGGAAGAGAAGCAGCCGGGACACGAACTGGTGCACAGTGCCAGCCCCGATGGTGTCAGTTTAATAGCAGCAGTTAGGCTCTTATTCCTGGTTCTAAGCACAAACCTTTGAAACACACCTATTTCTTATCTGAAAGAGGACAAATCTGTGAACACACCTAAACCTTAGCTATGAACTTCATCATTCTGTGCTCCCCAGTATGGAACCGACTTCTCACTCAGACAACAGAACACAACCCACTGTTGTAGTCGTGTCTAATTGTGAGGTTCCTACCATTTTCTGGTGCCAATGTTGCTTTGGTTAATCTCTGAAGAAAAATATTTTACAATATGAACACAAGTAAAACCCACTTTATCTTTATTGAGTTGAGAACTAATGGTGAAAAAGTCCAAGCTAACCTGTTGCCAGCTGTAGGTATGTAGCTTCATTAAATATTTATTGAGTACCTCTGGTGCATATTCTTTTATGTATTCATGAATGTAGGGAGAAATCAAACAGTGGAGATGCAATCTGATGAGATGCATTATTTATGAGGCTGTGATTTGTCCATCAAGATGTTTCTTTTCATGCTTTGATTGAGGCAGGATGGCAACTATTTAAGGATGAGAACACTAAACAGTAAATAGATTACCAATATTAAGAAGACTTTAAGTCATTATCATTGTATCTTCCTCTTGCTATGTTTCACCTTCTTCATCTTTTTTTAAAGATTTTTGATTTATTTATTTGACAGGTAGAGTTACAGAGAGAGAGAGAGAGAGAGAGAGAGAGAGAGAGAAAGGTCTTCCTTCCGTTGGTTCACCCCCCAATGGCCGCTGCGGCTGACGCACTGCGCCAATCTGAAGCCAGGAGCCAGGTGCTTCCTTCCTCCTGGTCTCCCATGCAGGTGCAGGGCCTAAGCACTTAGGCCATCCTCCACTGCCTTCCCAGGCCACAGCAGAGAGCTGGACTGGAAGAGGAGCAACCAGGACTAGAACCCGGTGCCCATATGGGATGCCGGCGCCACAGGCGGAGGATTAACCAAGTGAACCATGGTGCCGGACCCTCACCTTCTTCATTTTCAAAAATAACATCATGACTAATATGCAATGAATACAATAGGCATCATCTTAAGTGGATTCTCTCGTGTTCCATTTTTTTAGTTTATATTTATTTTTTCAGGTATTACATACCTGTTTTCTTTTCTTTAAAATAGGCAGGGAGAGAGAGACAAAGATCTCCCAGTTCCCTGGTTCACCCCCAAGTGCCCCCAACAGCCAGGGATGGGCCAAAGTCAGCAGCTCAGTTCTGGTCTCTCACGTGGGTGGCAGGGACCCACCCACTTGAGGCATCACCTGCTGCCTCCCAGGGTGTGCATTAGCAGAAATCTTCAGTTGGAAGTGGAGCAGGGACTTGAACCCAGGCACTCCGATGCAGGATGCTGGCTTCCCAAACACATCTCAGCCTCTATGCCAAATACCCACCCCTGTTTTCTTTGTTTTTAAAGGAGAGAAACTCACCTCAGTGCAAGAGTTCCCATACTAATTCATCATGTAATTGTCTTTTTGGAAGTCACTGTGTTAACTTGGAAGCACCAGTGGGCATCTCGGTTTCTCATTAGGCCCTGATACCCTTAGACGCCCTTCAGGAACAGGAAAACATATTTCACGTGCATTGCGCTATGTTAACAGGATCCATTTGTCTTTCATGGAACTTGTGTTTCATGGAGCACTGCTCACGATCTGATAAGCAGTAAGAGAACAGAAGACTACATCTTACTCCTGGGTGTTTTGGTGTCAAGAAAGAACTACAACATACTATAGAGGCTTGACATGTATTTAATGAATTGGAGCAAAATCTACTCTGCAGACAAAAATTCAGCACAGAGTGGCAAAGAAGCATTGACTTGGAGGAGAAAACCCTCAGTTCTTCTAATGTTCCTCACATCACAGATACACACACACATACACACACACATACACATATATGTGTGCCTGGGACCCTGCCACCACTGTGGAAGAACTGGATGCAGTTCTTAAAAAATTTTTTTTCTTTTTTTTGACAGGCAGAGTGGACAGTGAGAGAGAGAGAGAGACAGAGAGAAAGGTCTTCCTTTGCAGTTGGTTCACCCTCCAATGGCCGCCGCAGCTGGCACACTGCGGCCGGCACATCGCGCTGATCTGAAGCCAAGAGTCAGGTGCTTCTCCTGGTCTCCCATGGGGTGAAGGGCCCTGGTCCTTGGGCCATCCTCCACTGCACTCCCGGGCCATAGCAGAGAGCTGGCCTGGAAGAGGGGCAACTGGGACAGAATCCAGTGCTCCAACTGGGACTAGAACCTGGTGTGCCAGCGCCGCAAGGCGGAGGATTAGCCTATTGAGCCACGGTGCCGGCCTCAAAAAAATTTACACTGCTCACAGGGGTGTGGGCATGCACAGTAGGAATTTTAAGACATCCTAAAAAGACTTAGTAAAATAGAAAGTAGAAATATCATGTCCCTCATTCATAGGACAGAAAAAGCCTATGACCTCTGATGAGTTCATCAACAGACCTCAGCCGCCTCATTTATAAAATGAGAAACTTGGATTGTGTGCAACTAGGATTGCAGCATCATGCTTTCTCAGGAACAAACATCTCGCGGCTAAGACAGGAGCTGGCAAAAACCAGCATGATGTGAAGGATGATAGAAGAAAATGTAGTGGCATTCATTCAGTAAGGCAAGTCACATACACCCTTTTATCCATCTGATGTCATCCACAGTTATGATGTTTTGCCAGAATTTTCCATTGAAGGGTTTTCTGTGTTCCAGAGATGAATGCCTGATGGTGTGGCAGTTGGGAAAGCTTTGTGCCAGCCTCGGCTGCAGCCACCTCATTACGCAAGGTGTTGGTAGTCTCTGTGCTGCGATCCCTGGGAGGGCAGGCGTCACACCCTTTTACATCCATATCCTTTTCCACCGTGCGTCATGCTTTGCTGACAATAGGTATTCAATAAGTGTCTTTGATGGTCTCCTTGTCTAGAAGTTCATCGCGAAAGCCAGTTTTTAAATGATCTTTTGCATCAAATCATATAAGATCCATATAGTGTCCTTCACCTGAAATATTGGGTTTTCTTTATCTCATTACATGAAGCACTGCCCATGATCAGTAAGAGAACACAAGGGCCGATGTCGTGGCTCACTAGGCTAATCCTCCGCCTGTGGCGCCGGCATCCTGGGTTCTAGTCCCAGTTGGGGCACCGGTTCTGTCCTGGTTGCTCCTCTTCTAGTCCTCTGCTGTGGCCTGGGAAGGCAGTGGAGGATGGCCCAAGTGCTTGGGCCCTGCACCTGCATGGGAGACCAGGAGGAAGCACCTGGCTCCTGGCTTCGGATCAGTGCTTCATGCCGGCCGCAGCGGCCATTTAGGGGGTGAACGAAGACCTGTCTCTTTCTCACTGTCTAACTCTGCCTGTCAAAAAAAAAAAAAAAAAAAAAAAAAAAAAAAAAAAAAAAGAGGCCAGCGCCGTGGCTCAACAGGCTAATCCTCCGCCTTGCAGCGCCGGCACACCAGGTTCTAGTCTCGGTTGGGGCGCCGGATTCTGTCCCAGTTGCCTCTCTTCCAGGCCAGCCCTCTGCTGTGGCCAGGGAGTGCAGTGGAGGATGGCCCAAGTGCTTGGGCCCTGCACCCTATGGGAGACCAGGAAAAGCACCTGGCACCACCAGATGAGCGCGGTGCACCGGCCACAGTGCGCCGACCGCGGCGGCCATTGGAGGGTGAACCAACGGCAAAAGGAAGACCTTTCTCTCTGTCTCTCTCTCTCTCACTGTCCACTCTGCCTGTCTAAAAAAGACAGAGAGAGAGAAAGAGAGAGAGAGAGAGAGAGAGAGAGAGAGAGAGAACACAAGACCACATCTTACTCCTGTGTCTTTTGGTGTCAAGCAAGAAATAGAACATACTGTAGGGGGCTTGTCCTCTGCTTCCTGCAGAAGTTGGAGTGGTATCGTCTAACTATAAGCCAAGATTAACATCTCAAGCTCTTCTCTCAAGCTTAGTGAAGCATGCTAAACTTAGACAAGACAGGCAACATGGTTAAACTCAGAATTTATTTGGGGAAGTGAGAGAAATACACAGGAACGTGAGGGCTTTATTTAAAGGAGCAAGTAGTCAGAAAGATGAACCAGGAGTTCCATACCAGGCAGAGAGCAGACCAAGGGCCACGTGTGGGAGTCCACAGGTCAGATACACGCTGGCAGAACCAGCTGCAAATACGACGGTGAACAAGGGTGAACAGGGGACAACCAGGGGACAGGCCAGGGGCCCTCCACGCCTTTTATTCACTTCCAAAAGGGCGTGGTTACTTAGTCTGATTGGCAGGTGGGCATATACAGATGAGATCAGGTTGGAGCATGGGGCGTGGTCTCCAGCTCAGGAATTTAATCAAACAAATCCTATCTGAATTATTGGGGTGGAGGCAAATCAGGTTCATCCTTCTCAGCGAAGCACTGAACCACAGCTACAGCCCTCAGTGCTGGCAGCCTCTTATCTCTGGTGCCTTTCAAGTGGCTCAGCACACTGGGGAGGGTCTATATTGCTACTTTTCATTTCTAGTTCAGCACAGAGAGGAAGCACTGAATGCCTGCTTGAATCCTGTAAACATGGCACCCTCTCCACAAAGGTGCTGAATATTTACTTGATGATGATCACGATGATCAATAATGCCTTACTGTTAAAGGTTCATATCAATTGCCTGTCACAACCACCAACGTACTTTAACTTCATGTCCTCTGCAGTGAAAGTGCTGCGCCAGTGACAGCTCCCTCCCAGGCTTCTGCAACCTGCCTCAGGTCATAGCCAAGGAGTCTAGGGAGATTAGAATATTCTTCTGGTGGCAGGACTTTTAGAGCTGCATAGAAGATGCTCGCTGGGGACTCAAGCCAGGGTTCAAGTCTCTACTCTGCTGTTGACTCAGCTTCCTGCTAAAGCTCACCCTGGGAGGCAGCAGGTGATGGCTCAAGTCCTTCAGTCCTTCCACTCCTGGGGAGATCTAGATGGAGCTCCTGGCTCCTGGCTTTGACCTGGTCTAGCCCTGGCTGTTGCGGACACTTGGACATTGAACCAGTAGATGGAAGCTCTCTCTCTTGCTCACCCTCCCTCCCTATATCTCTATTCTCTCTCTTTCTCTCTCTCTCTCTCATTATTATTATTATTATTTTTTTTTGATAGGCAGAGTGGACAGTGAGAGAGAGAGACAGAGAGAAAGGTCTTCCTTTTTCTGTTGGTTCACCCCCCAATGGCCGCTGCAGCTGGCATGCTGCGGCTGGTGCACTGTGCTGATCCAAAGCCAGGAGCCAGGCGCTTATCCTGGTCTCCCATGTGGGTGTAGAGCCCAGGTCCTTGGGCCATCTTCCACTGCACTCCCGGGCCACAGCAGAGAGTTGGCCTGGAAGAGGAGCAACCGGGACAGAATCTGGCACCCCGACTGGGACTAGAACCCGGTGTGCCAGCGCCACAGGTGGAGGATTAGCCTATTGAGCCACAGCGCTGGCCTTCTCTATTCTCTCATTGACTTTCAAATAAATAAAATAAATACAAATTTTATAATTTTTTCTGTGATTTAACTGTGAACATAATGCACAAAAGGTTAACAAAAGAATAGAAAAACAGCTTTAAAAAAATGATTTTAGGGGTCGGCGCTGTGACACAGCGGCTTAACATCCTGGCCTAAAGCACCAGCATCCCATATGGTGACGGTTCGAGACTTGGCTGCTCCATTTCCAATCCATCTCTCTGCTATGACCTGGGAAAGCAGTAGAAGATGGCCCAAGTGCTTGGGCCCCTGCACCCACATGGGAGACCTAGAAGAAGCTCCTGGCCCCTGGCTTCAGATCGGCATAGCTCCAGCCACTGTGGCCAATTGGGGATTGAACCAGTGGATGGAAGACCTCTCTCTCTCTCTCTGCCTCTCCCGGTCTGTAACTCTGCCTTTCAAATAAATAAATAAATCTTAAAAAAAGACAAATACCATATATATTCTCTGATTTGTGGTAACTAAGATACAGAATACAAGAAAGATGTAATGTATATGTGCAACATTGGTATTTTGAGATTTGATTATTGTTTACAGCTCGTGTTTATACTCTTGAGGAACAGTGGTTTTTCCACTCACCATTTGTTGACTTCTGTGTTGCATCTGGTGAACCTGCTGTGGAGGGTTAAACTTGTGATTTAGAAAGTCAACTGAAGTATGTCATGGTGCACTTTAAAAGAACAATCAGAGAGAAAGGAGGAGAGAGTGTGGGCAGGAGGGAGGGTAGGCTGGGAAGTATTGTAAATCTGTATCTATGAAGTTCATGAAAACTGTTCCCCTTATACAAAGCAAAAGGACAAACGGTGAAAATGTGTGTGACACAGAAAAACATAATGCACCAAATTAAAAAATTGGATCTCTAGACTAGGAGCCAGTACTGCACAAAGGAGACAGAGTCAGGAAGAGGAGAGAGGAAGGCAGCAGCAGAGGTTAGGAGGGGGTGGTGGTGGGGTGACAGGAAGTGCCTCCCCCCACCCAGGTAAGGCACAGAGTCACCCGAGTGAGGCTGGCTCCTCAGCAGGCTAAGAAACTGGCTAGGTAAGCAGCAGGAGAGAACTAATTGTTAAGGGACCTGAAGGCTGCAGGTAAACAATTTACAAGGAGCAAGGAGAGGCTAAAATTCTGCAAAGGTTGAGGATGAAGGACTTAGGTGTGTTGGAAGGGTGATGGAAGGAGATGAGCCTTCTCTCTGACCGAGCAGAAGTCAAAGGCACATGGTCCTTACACCCTGAGCTTGGCCCCCTAGGAGAGGATAAAGCTTAACCAGATGTGGGTGATATGTTTGAAATGAAGATGAGGGCTGGCGCCACAGCTCACTAGGCTAATCCTCCACTTGCGGCACCGGCACCCCGGGTTCTATTCTCGGTCGGGGCACTGGATTCTGTCCCGGTTGCTCCTCTTCCACTCCAGCTCTCTGCTGTGGATTGGGAGGGCAGTGGAAGATGGCCCAAGTGCTTGGGCCCTGCACCCGTGGCGGCCATTTGGGGGATGAACCAATGGAAAAGGAAGACCTTTCTCTCTGTCTCACTCACTGTCTAACTCTGGCTGTCAAAAAAAATATATTTTTCTTGGAGTAACATAGCACCCTTTTCTCAGAAATCTCTTTCATCTTCATCTTCATTTCTTTCTTTTTTTCTTTTTTTGACAGGCAGAGTTAGAGAGAGAGAGAAAGAGAGAGAGAGGTCTTCCTTCCATTGGTTCACCATCCAATGGCCGCCACGGCCGGCGCACCGCGCTGATCCTAAGGCAGGAGCCAGGTGCTTCCTCCTGGTCTCCCATGGGGTGCAGGGCCCAAGCACTTGGGCCGTCCTCCACTGCACTCCCGGGCCACAGCAGAGAGCTGGACTGGAAGAGGAACAACCGGGACAAGAACCCAGGGTGCCAGCGCCGCAGGTGGAGGATTAGCCAAGTGAGCTGGGGCGCGGCCGAAAAATCTCTCTTGACCACCTACCTTGTGTCAGGAACAGGGTGAGGTGGAGAAACAGTGAACCAGACAGAACCTGTTGTTAGAAAACAAGCGCTGTCTGCACAGACAGCATCTGCATAGGAAACCAGCTGTGAGCACTGGCTGCGGAGACCAAGGTGGAAGCAGGGACAGGGGCCGAAGAAGACCCACTCAACTGTAACACATGCACGTGTTAACTTGAACGCTTTCTACTTTGGGGACTAGCATTGTGGGGCAACAGGTTAAGCCCCACCTACAAGGCTGGCATCCCATTTGAGCACTGGTTCGATGCCCAGCTGCTGCACTTCCAATCCAGCTCCCTGCAAACAGCCTGGGAAAGCAGTGGAAGATGGCACAGGGACTTGGGCCCCTACACTCATGTGGGAGACCTGAATGGAGCTCCTGGCTCCTGGCTCCCAGCCATTGTGGGCATCTGGGGAGTGAACAAGTAGATGAAAGATTCTGTAGGATCTCTGTCCTTAATGTGCTATACATTGTGAATTAATACTATAACTAGTACTCCAACAGTATTTTTCACTTTGTGTTGCTATGTGAGGGCAAACTGTTGAAATCTTTACTTAATATATACTAAACTGATCTTCTGTATATAAAGAGAATTGAAAATGAATCTTGTTGTGAATGCAAGGGGAGAGGGAGTGGGAAAGGGGAGGGTTGCGGGTGGGAGGGAAGTTATGGGGGGGAGCCATTGTAATCTATAAGCTGTATTTTGGAAATTTATATTTTTTAAATAAAAGCGTTATAAAAAAAAGATTCTCTCTCCAAGTCCACCGCCCCCTTCTCTCTTTGTAATAAATAAATAAATAAATCTTTAAAAAATAGGTTTTTTTTTTTTTTTTTAGAAGATGAAGGTTCTAAGGTATACTCACACACAGGTAAGCAAACACTTTTGTTTTTGTATGCTCTGGAAATTCATACTGTTAGGTAGGAAGTCAGAAATGAGCTTCAGTGTGTGTAAAAAAGGCCTAAGGAGTTGACATCTAGGTCCAGCATCCGCATCTCAAAGTCATCCCAAAGTCATCCTGATAACCTTCCAGGTGCAGCCCAGCATCTGCACTTCAAACGCCCTGATGACCTTCCAGGAGGTCCTGCCCCTTCTACCGGATAACCATCCTTCCTCTAAGGCGGGGCTATGTCAGTCAGACCCCCCCCCCCCCCCAGATAACTTCAGAGGGACAAGTCAAAAAGGAATTTTTCGTATTTACATCCAACAAGTCCTTTGTTTGGGAGGAGAAGGAGAGGGAGAGGCTAGACCCGTCCCCTTAAAAGCCCCAGCCTGAATGTAAACTGCGCACTCTCTCAGGTCCTGTCTAGAGAGGTGCGCATCCGTTCTTACAGATGTCCCTACCCTAATACACCTTGCCATGTTGCTTTCCCCTGCTCTCTGTCTCACACCTGAATTCTTTCTTGGGCGAAGACAAGAACCCTTTGCTTCTCCGGTGACCATACCAGCAACTAGCAAAACTTCAGGGTATTGTATAGCTGGGGAACAGAGGTAGGAGAAGGAGTGACTATTCACTCTCTACCATTTTTAGTACCATTTGCATTTTTGTGAACTCAATGATTGAATAACCAAGGTACAAGTATTACTCAATAAAAAAGTGAGTTTTTTAAATAGTAAGCAGAAACCTAGGAATGAATCATAGTTTCACGGAGACAGTGAATCCCACAAGTTTTGAATATGTTTTCACCAGGAGCGTGCTTTCTCTAAGTTGTAACTTTTCCCAAAATTAACATTCAAGGGGAAACAGGGTGTGTGCACAGGGCAGGGGAACCACAACAACTTCGGGATTTGCCAACAGCAGGGAATCAGAATATTTTGGCCTTTGGCTAATGTGGGAACACCTCCTCAGCTATCAAAATGCAGTAGATAAGGTTTCAGGACTGCCTAGGGCAGTTTCGCTCCAAACAATAGACACTGTGTGGAAACAGGTTCTGTGGGGGCCAGCCTCCTCCACCCAAGGCTGCAGGGATTTGGTGCTTTCTTGTCGAACTCACCTTGACAGCTTGTACTGTGTTCTCCGTCTACACGGACTCACGGACCTGTGCCATCCCCGACCAAATGCGGACGATGAAACCCATCATTCTAGCTTGGATCAGGGATGGCTGAGTTGGTGAAAGCATTGACTAGCAAACTTGCTTCATTGGAGGGGAAAGTGACACTCAGGGAATGAGACACGCTAACATGTTTACAACTTGGCACATTTTGGGGGGGTCTACAACTATTGCCACTTTGGAGGTAATGGACCCATTTCCCCCCCCAAGTCCCCACTCCCGTGTTATGATCCCTTCCTGCTGCCACTCCAGGCTCCTCTCCTCTCTAAGCCATCACTGATCTTTGTGTCACCATAGATCGGTTTGCATTTTCTGTTTCGTATAAATGGAATCTTACTGTATGTATTTTTTTGGTCTGCTTCTTTCACTCAGCATAATTTTAGAATATTTCCTCCCATTTGATTGGAAAACCTGAGAGACAGAGATCTTTCATCCGCTGGTTTACCCCCAAATACCTACAGTAGCCAATCTGGGCTAAATCAAAGCCAGGAGCCCAGAACTCAGTCTGGGTCTCCCACAGGTAGTGCAGGGACCCAAATACTTGCACCTGTATTTCACTGCTGCTTCTCAGGACGCGTTAGCAGGAAGCTGGATCAGAAGCAGGCCCATGGGGGGGCACTGTGGTGTGCTGGGAAAAGCCACTGCCTGTGACACTGGCATCCCATACGGGTGCCAGTTTTTGTGTCCCGGCCACTCCACTTCTGATCTGGCTCCCTGTTACTGTGACTGGGAAGGCAGTGGAAGATGGCCCACGTGCTTGCACACCTGCCAGCCACGTGGGAGACCTTGATGAAGCTCCTGGCTGCAGCCTGGCCCAGAGCTGGCCGTTGTGGCTACCCAGGGAGTAAACCAGTGGATGGAAGATCCCTTTCTTTCTTTCTTTCTTTCTTTCTTTCTTTCTTTCTTTCTTTCTTTCTTTCTTTCTTTCTTTCTTTCTTTCTTTCTTTCTTTCTTTCTTTTGACAGGCAGAGTGGACAGTGAGAGAGAGAGACAGAGAAAAGTCTTCCTTTTGCCATTGGTTCACCTTCCAATGGCCGCCGCGGCTGGCGTGCTGTGCCCGGCACATCGCACTGATCCGAAGCCAGGAGCCAGGTGCTTCTCCTGGTCTCCCATGGGGTGCAGGGCCCAAGCACTTGGGCCATCCTCCACTGCACTCCCTGGCCACAGCAGAGAGCTGGCCTGGAAGAGGGGCAACAGGACAGAATCCAGTGCTCCAACTGGGACTAGAACCTGGTGTGCCGGCGCTGCAAGGCGGAGGATTAGCCTGTTGAGCCACGGTGCCGGCTTCTCTGTCTCTTTCTTTCTCTGTGTAATTCTGACTTTAAAAATAGATAAATCTTTTTAAAAATGTATTACATAAAAAAGAAGCAGGCACTTGAACCAGGTACTGTGATGTGGATGCAGGTGTCCCAAGGAGTGACTTCAGTGCTGCACCCACATGCTCACCCCCATTCAGCATGAATATTTTGAGATTCACCTCTGTGGTGTACACTAAGATTTTGTTTCTTATTAAAAATTTTTATTTTCAGTTCCCATTCTGTTGTAAAATAATAATGCTGAGAGCTTTCCCATTTACTCAGTTTCCCCTAATGGTAACAACGTATTAGGTCGTTACAAAACACCAAACACCGGAGTAAGGGAAAAGGTTTATTGGGGAAAATCCAGCAGACCGGAGGGAAGGGGCGAAGAGTGAAAAAGTGAGAGGAGAGTATGAGAGAGAGACAGAGAGGAGAGGAGCTAGTGAGGAGAGAAGAGAGAGACGAGAGAAGAGAGAGCAGGCAGGAGAGAGCAGAGAGCAGGAGAGAAGAGAGACGAGAAGAGGAGAGGAGAGGAGAGGAGAGGAGAGGAGAGGAGAGGAGAGGAGAGGAGAGGAGAGGAGAGGAGAGGAGAGGAGAGGAGCCAAGAGAGTAGAGAGCAGAGAGGAGAGCCACTTGTTCAGGAGCAGGTCCTTTTAAAACTTTGCTGGAGGGCGGGCAGGGAAGCAGGAGCAGCGAACCCTATTAGGATGGGGGTGGAGCTGAGACCGGTGGTTGGGCTACATGGCCACCTGGCAATGGCGGTGGGGGCTAGAGCCTAGGATGGTGTGAGGGTGTAGATCGCGCCATAGATAAGACTGTGCCATTTTCCCAACATAATGTCTTGCAAAACTCTATAATAGGTATAATAGCACATTCAGGACGTTGGCACTGATAGTCTACCAATCCTATACCCTTGAGTGCATTTAGCTCTGTACAGTTATATCACAGGTTCGTGTATCTTTAAGATACCAAGTGGCTTTATCATCTCAAGGATTTCACGCTTCCCTCTTATAACCGCACCCATCTCTCCACCACATCCCTCTCCCAAGTCTATCCCTTGTTCTTGCTGAGTACTAATCCAGTGTACGTGTTAGGTTTGGAATAGCTCGGGGTTCTGGCCTTTTGTACCCCTAGAAAAGAGAGACGGAAAAAGGAAATGGAGACTGACCTCAACAGAGACAGGTTGCTTTATTGAAGCAAAGAGGTTGGTGCCAGTCTCCGGAGGAGATGGCATGCAAAGCACAATTTGGTTTTATCTGGTGATGGAGGGAGTTTGCTGCTGTTGCTGTGGGGGAGGGAGAGACTTTGCAGCTGGCGGAAAGTGGGGACTAGGGGCCTCTTTGAAGCCTCTGGGAACTTTTCCCCTTATCTGTTTCACAAGCTGCCCTGTGCAGCTCATCTGCGTTGCTAGTTGTTTGGCAAGGAGTCTTGGGGAGGTTGCGCCTGGTTCTGCACCAAGGGTCTCAATCAGAAGGGAGGAAGTGTGGGGGGAGGGGCAACCTGCTCTCTAGTATGTACATACCATGATGTTTATTACTTTACCTACCAATGGATATTTGGGTTGCTCCCTGCTTCTGACTCTTAAAAAATGTTGCTATAAACATTCAGGTGCAAGTCTTTGAACACATCTATTTCTCTTGGATAAATACCTAGGAGTGAAACTGGTCAGTAAGCTTATTGTCTTCACTGGGATAAATCTTCCTGGAGACTTGTCTGGTTTCGGCTCAGCAGCCCGCTCCTTGCTTTCTTTGGGGCTTCCCAGTCTTTGTTGCAGGTAAGAGACGCTGTGAGACGGTCCCAGCTCTTCTATGTCACCTCTCTCAGGCCTCCTCTCACACAGCTCCTCCATCGCGTCCCGAGCCACGCTGTCCTTACGTAGAGATAACTGTTCCATGTTAGCATCTTCATCTTCCCTTAGGGAACGCGTACCATCTGCAGCGTTCTGCCACGTGATGTGCTTCCACACTCAAACCTTTGCTTTCAGAATCATAACCAGGGAAGCGTTTAGTGCTGTGAGGGATAACATGAGCCTCCACGCACATTCCAGAAACGTTACGGCCAGAGTAGTCCTGGCAAGGCCTGCACCCAACTGCAGGTGAGGGCACCAGGTTGGCCTTGAATGCTGTGCACACTGTGCTCATCTCTGGTCACTTCCCTGTGGCCTTCATAGATTTTGTCCACCCAAACCTACTGAGAAGCCCGCGAGCCAGCAGCAGGCCAGCGCCACATGCTGCAGAGTGATCTGTCGGGCCGATCTTTGCGCTTTATTTTGCTTATTCGTGTGCATAAGCCTTGCAGACTATTGTAGTCCCTCCAGGGTGGGCATAAGCAAGGACAGATAGATTTTTAACTTTTTAAGAAGAAACTGACAAGCGTTCTCAAAGTGACTATTCCCAGTAGTAGTGTATGAGGGTTCTCCCGGTCTCCACCTTTTTTTTTTTTTAAAGCTATGTTGTGAGAGAGGGGTCTTCAAAAAGTACCCAGAAAATGTATGTTATGAAAAAAACTATGCATGGGTCTCAAAATATTTTTTTGCATACACAAAATAAACTCATACTAATTTGCTACAACACTTCTGCTCAGGATTTAAGATGGCTTAGCAATTAATTTTTTACAAAGCTGCTGTCAGAAGAACACAGGTTCTCCTAAGATTGAAACAGGGACAAACTGTATACAATATTTATACCAAAGATTGGGGGGGAAGAACAGTTAAATCATGGATGCCTTTTGAAAAATTTATGCAGACAATGCTTTACAGAGATCAGCAGTTTACAACTGAGTATTTGGTTTTCAGGAGGGACCTTGACTTCAAGGTTGAAGATAGAGCCTGCAGCAACAGCCCATCCACAGCAATTTGATGATTAACAGCAGAACCAACAGCCAACGCCACAGACATGTGAGTTTGCACAACTGACTGAAAAGTGAAAGTGCAGCCAACTTTCTGCTCACCAGACGCCAAAACTGTTGCACCTCGAGCGGACAAGAGCAGAGCTTCCACTGGAATTTGCCTTTTCTTTTTTAATAAGATTTATTTGGAAAAAAGAAAAAAAAACAACAAAAAAGAAAAAACAAAACAAAAAAGATTTATTTGGGATGCATAATGGGGGAGGGGGGGAGAAAGAGATCTATCTGCTGATTCATTCACTCAGGCTGCTCCAGGCTGAAGGCAGCAGACAGGAATTGCATCTGTGTCTCACATGGGTGGTAGAAACCCAAGTGTTTGAGACATCTGCTGCTGCAATCCAGCACATCAGCAGGAAGCTTGATCTGAAGTAGAGTAAATGGGACTGTAGCCAGGAACTCTATGAGATGCAGGTGTCTCAAGCAGTGGCTTACCCGACTGTGCTGTGACACCCCTACCTCCCAACTGGAGATTTTCACCAAGTGGGATCAAGATGTCTCTTCAGAGAACTGTATCATGAGATGAAACATAGCTTTACCAGTACGATCACGAAGGCCTGGCACAATCAAAGCAAAAGCCTACTAGTCAAGAGCAAAGATCATGACAATGGTGTTTTGGGGATGCTCACAGCATTTTGCTTCCTGACTTTCTGGAAGGCCAGAGAATGATCCATAAGCAGCAACAGACCAGTCCACATTACAAGAGTGTTCTGAGATAGTCAGCCAAAGCTTTAGCGGAAGAATGCCCTGAAATCTTCCCTAGACCATCTTTCTCCAAGAAGACAACACTGCGGCTCATTCCTCTCATCAAGCCAGGAGCAATTTTGAAGTTTTGATGGGAAATCATGGGAAGTATGTGGGAATCATTAGGGGTGTCACGGAAGCTGGCCTTTACACTTGGGAGCTATCAATAAACCAAACAGATGTAAATCCTTGTCCCCATAAAGTATACATTCTCATAGAGGGAGCAAGACAATCTTAATAAACACCATAAATCAGGCGGTTAGGTTAGATCTCATTGAGATTTTCAGCAAAGACTTAGGTTGGTGAGGGAGCTATGCAGATACCAAAAGGAAAGATGATTCTGGAGGAATTTCAGCACACAGACCCTGAGACAGTCATATGAGGTGTGTTCTAGAAAGTTCTGGAGGACTGAGCAAGGGGGAAGTAGATGATCAGGGATGGGAGGAGACAGATCTTGTGGGATCTTGTAGAACATTTATAGAAGAAATGGGGACATATTGTCAAATTTTGAGCAAAAGGTTTTACAATATAGCCTTTTCATTCCTTCTATGTCTTATCCTTCAGTAAATATCTGTGGATTATTTAAAGGAAACCCTATGTAAAAGTGCTACAACTCAAGAGTTACATACTAATAGTGACAACTATTGGTGGCCTGAGAGCAGCCAGAGGGAAGGCTCTGAGGCAGGCAAAACATGGGACCTTCAGACTACATGACAGTTACAAACAACTAAGACACACTATTAAGATCATTCACAAAGTATACTGGAAAAGGGGAAGTGGTAATTTAAGTTCGACACAAACTTTCACAGCTGTGACTCTTAAGTTGCCTGGGGATACTTCAAAATAGAGGTCTTTAGTCCCACCATTGTACTTGTTCTTTTGTTCACAGGTAACACATCAGAGCCATTTACATTATGATCATAGTCAGTAGCACATCGCAGTTTATGTAAAAGCAGAGTCACAATGTTAACATTTGATACAGTGGGAAGACGAAAACTCACCTTTCCTTAAGACAGCATAGAACTCTTGGTTACTACATTAGCACTTCAAATCTAATTGATGAAAGATCAGATTGTAGGCCAGCGCCAGGGCTCACTTGGTTAATCCTCTGCCTGTGGCGCCGGCATCACATATGGGCGCTGGGTTCTAGTCCCAGCTGCTCTTCTTCCAGTCCAGCTCTCTGCTGTGGCCTGGGAGTGCAGTGGAGGATGACCCAAGTGCTTGGGCCCTGCACCCGCATGGGAGACCAGGAGGAAGCACCTGGCTCCTGGCTTCGGATCGGCGCAGTGTGCTGGCTGTAGCGACCACTTGGGGGTGGACCAACAGAAGGAAGCCCTTTCTCTAACAACAACAACAACAACAACAAAAAACCAAAAAACCAAAACCAGACTGTGAAGCAATCACTTCAGTTGGGTTCTATAACGTCCTTTAAAACTTCTTCCTCAATATAGCAAATTTTATTTAAAATCTTTTTCTTGGGATTGGCAGTGTTGTGGTGCACCAGGTTATGCCACTGCCTGAGACTTGTGTATCTGAGTGCGTTCAATTCCTGGCTGCTCCACTCCATCAAGCTCCCTGCAAATGCACCTGAGAAAGCCGCATTAGGTGGCCTGCTACCTACATGGAGTTCCAGGCTCCTGGCCTTGACATGCCCCAGCTGTGGCCATTGAGGCCATCTGGAGAGTGAATTGGCAGATGGAAGATCTGTGTCTCTCTGGCTGCTCTGCTTTTCAAATAACTCTTAAGAAAAATTTTTTCTTGAACTTGTTTTAAATTTTTCTTTTTTGAAAGCGAGTACACTTCTATCCACTGGTTCACTCCCTGAATGCCAGCAGCCGGGGCTGTTCCCAAGCCAAAGCCGGGAGTCAGGAATTCAGTTCATGTCACCCACATGGGTAGCAGGGACCCAAGTACTTGAGTCATCATCAGCTGCCTCTCAAAGTGTGCATTAGCAGAAGGCTGAATCAGAGGTGAGTAGCCAGGACTCAAATATGGAATGTGGGCATCCTAAGTGGTTAACTTTCACTGCTATGTCACATACCCGCCTCATGGGTATTTTAAGTGGGATGCGGTGTTGTTTTACTTCACATCCCTTTTGTAATGTCTAATAAAAACTTCTAAAAATTACCCAGAACCATTCTGCCTTATTAGGGTTTATCTTCCTAAGACAGACAGCACTAACAATTTTCTTTGAACTTGGAGCTGCGTAAGGGGTTAGTATCTGGCTTGGTAAGATATTCCATTTCCTGTTTTAATCAGGGTAGCATGACTTGCACAAAGGCAGAAAAACGATCTAGTCTCCCGCTCTCCCACTTCCCAGCCTCTACCTTTGTGCATGCAGCTCTAGCACAGTGCTGCTAGTGTGGTCTGTTGACTGGTACCAGTCCCAGAATGTTAGCAATTTGCAAAAATGGTAGGCAGCATTCTTATGTTTGCTTGCTCAGCATTTTCTCTGAATACATTTTAAACATGCTATATTTTGTAGATTTTAACAATTCATTTTAATAGCAATTAACTTTTAAAGATTTTGAGACAGAGCGAGGCCTTCCATCTATCGGTTCACTTACAGATGCCTTGCAATGGCTAAGGCTGGACCTGGCTGAGGCCAGGAGTTAGTAACTCCACCAAGGTCTCTGATGTAGGTGACAGGAACCCAAGTACTTGGGCCATCATCACTGGCTCTTCCCAAGTCCATTAAGCAGGAAGCCGGGTCCTGTAGTCTGGACTGGAACCAGGCATTTCAGTATGTGACATGAGCATCCCAAGTGGTGGCTTACCCACTGTACCACAGCACCCATCCAAGCAATGACTTATAGCTTACAAAAGCACCAGTCTGACCGACTGACAGCATCCCATATGGACACCAGTTCCAGCCCTGGCTGCTCTCTGATATGGCCTGGGGAAGCAGTGGAAGATGGCCCAAGTTCTTGGGCCCCTGCACTCACTTGGGAGCCCTGGAAGAAGCTCCTGGCTCCTGGTTTCGTATCAGCTCAGCTCTGGCCATTGCGTTATTTGGGGAATGAACCAGTGAATGGAAGACTTTTGTCTCTCTAACTCTTTCAAATAAATCTTAAAAAAAAAAATTTGAAAGTTAGAGAGGTATCTTCCATCCACTGATTCACTCCCCAAAAGGCCACAACAGCTAGGGCTGGGCCAGGCTGAAGCCAGGAGCTTCTTCTAAGCCTCCCACGAGTGCAGGGGCCCGAGTGCTTGGACCATCCTCTGCTACTCTCCCAGGCGCTGGGTTGGAAGTAGAGTAGCAGGGATACTGGTGCTGCTGGTAGCATCTTATCCTGCTATTTCATAGTGCCATCCCCACCTTTTAAAAATTACTTGAAAGTAGAGCTACAGAAATCTTCCACTTCTGGTTCACTCTCCAAATGGCTTAAAAGTTGAGTTTGGTTCAGGTCAAAGCCAGGAGCCAGGAACTCCATTTGTATCTTCCATAGGGGTGGCAGGTACCAGAGTACTTGACCCATCAGCTGCTGCTTCCCAGGGGGCATTAGCAGGCAGCAGAATCGGAAGCAGGGTAGAAGACTTCCACTGTCACTACCATACGGGATGCTGGTGTGACAAGAGGCGGCTTAACCTGCTGTGCCACGCCTGCCTAAGCCTTTTTTTGAATATCTGAATGAAATGAACCTTCAATACAATGCATTACACTTCTTATGAGACTGACTATACACCTAAAACACTTAAAAAAAATTACGGTGTTTATGAGGAAAGAATATCTCACCACAATCTGGGCTTAAACAGATTTATTTAGACAGAAAAATTTACTTGAAAAGTTCATAAAGAGTTCATAAAAAATAACTTCTCACCAAGAGTAGTCAAGACACCCACTGGGAAAAATATGTTGCCAAAATATCTGACAAGCGACTTGTATCTAAAATCAATTAAAAAAATCAACACAACCAATCTAACTTAAAAACGTGCATTTACCAAAAAATATCCTGGTCCGTGGTGAAAAGTACTGGAAAAGCAGCTGGGATGGTGACTGTATGCTGCTGCCTTTGTGGATACCTGACATCACTCCAGGGGCTAACCAAGAAGCCTGAGAAGGAACAAGAGCAAGTGGGAGGGAGAAAGAAAAGTATGAAGTGATCAACAGTCTGCACTGCTCAGAACTTCCCAGTCAGACTGAAAGACAAAACAAAGAGGGAAGCAGTCAGGGAAGGAAACCTGTGAAGGCAGGAAGAATGGAATACAAAAGATCAGCACCTCGACAGGGTACGATGAGCGGAGGAGTACGCAGTCTGTAGGTGAGCAGCCTGGAATTGGTGACAGTTCACTGTCCATGAGAATAAAAGCAATCACATTCACCACCCATGTGCCCGGGATTGACACACATGGATTCCTTTAACACTCTGACCCCCAAATTCACTACCTATTTCCTGCCAGTGAACCTTGTAAGTAGGTACTACATACATGTGTAACATTCTTTAACAGAAATTATAGGAAATATTTTCTAATATAAGTGCATTCTGAGATAAGAACTTGTGTTTTCCTAAGATTAACTTCAAGTTTTAGGTATGAGACTGTAGATCTGAAATTTTACAAAACATGGAAAATGATCAGGGTATACCTATCTGCATGGAAAAACGATCGAGCTTTTAATTTGTTCTATCAGAAACATGGGGGTGTTTCGCCTAGTGGTTGTGACATACATGTTCTACTTCAGAGTGCCTGAGTTCTAAATACGGCTCTGCTAATGACTCCAACTTCCCAGTAATGAAGATCCTGGGAGGGAGTGATGAAGACTGGGTTCCTACCACCTCAGGGGATGACCTGGATTGAATTCCTGGATTCCTGGTGGGTCCAGTTCTGGCTGTCTGAGGCACTTGGGGAGTGAACTAGAAAACTGGAGCTCGTCTGTCTCTCTGCCAATCAAAACATATTTAACACTTAAAACAAGAAAAATGACGATCAGTCAATGGGCTTAGTTTGGACAACCCCAAACCCCAATCCCACAGTCTAAAGACCTAATTGGTAACATAAAAGCTGGAATTTCTACCTTCAAACTTTTGACTTTTACTCCAAACTCACAAATGTACACCTTTATACTGTTTGTAAATCTCAAATGTATAGCATTTGTTCAAGCAGACTATTCAAAAAACAGGTCAACAGAAAACTTTCTAAATGTCACTACATAATTCATCAAGCAAATTTTTATTGAAGCTTAAAATTGTGGTACAGAAATACATTTCAACTGATTTAAGTGCAACACCAATGAAGGGAGAAATTATGGCACCAAACTTTTCCTCCTCTGTCATACTAATTTTAGATTACTAGTCAATCTACACTTTTCATTTTTGTAGGCTTTGTTCCACACAAATTTGTGCAAATGTTCCACCTTAGAATTATTAGGGAAATCATTAGAAATCTATTAGGGGAAAAAAAAATCAGACCTCAAGCCAACAATCATCATCAAACTACTAGGATACTGTTCAAGAACAAAATCCACTTCCAGTATTGGTCCTCAAAACAGCAACTCAAAACAGTAGATGCTGTGCTCATTACAAAACCAAACTGATCACATTGATTGAAACCTTCCAAGGAAACTTTCAATCAACAACACGTTTAAACTAAGTGAAAACAGTGTTCCAACCACTTGATTTCAAACCAAGATGATTTTATGTTTAGAAACACTTAAAAAAAGGTGCTTCATTTATAAATAGGGCAGGAACAAAACATCACTGTATCAATCCAGAAATTATTTTAACAAATGTTGTGAGGACAAGAAATAAAAATGTTACTCCATATTATTGTTCTGTCAGTTGCTTAAATCCCATAGTAATTACAAATATAGCTAAAAGATGCCAACTCTTAAAAGTCTGTATTTCTAGTCATTTCCTATTGACTATTTGGGAATTTTACAGTCATTCATCTCTTCCAGTGAATGGCATGGTGAATGGAACACCATAGTTAGAGGCACATGTGAAGTCAGAACACTCACATCCATTACAAAGTCACACAAGACGGAAGACACTGACTCTGCTCTGAACCAAACTTTACACTATGGTAATAAAAATTAAGGTCAGTAATCCAAGCTGACTTACTGAACCCAGTACAACCTTTGCTAATTCTCCCTGCTAATCAACTGACAAAAATCCCTTTATACTAGGACTTAGGAAGATAGTCATTGGCATGGCATTCATTAAAAGCCAATTTCATTTACTGTGGAGCACAGAATAACTCAGGTTTTCCACACAGGTGAACCAGGACACCCTAGTCTCTACAACTCTCTATGGGTCTTTCCTGCTAATTAAAACTGGGTAAGTTTACTTTCATTATCTTCCAAAAGAGTTCATGCCAATTTAAATGACTCATGCTCTTATAAGACAATTAAGCCCAGGGACCACCCCTCTGCTTCCCCATGTGGGGTATTAGAGTCGCTTATAAACCCACAGTGTGACAGTGTATTGCTTTATTTGGGGGGTTTGGGGCAGACACCATGGTGAGGGAAAAAATCAATTAAAGTACAAATGCAAGGAGCAATAATGTTAAAATAGAAATACACAAAATGAGTAACTGCAATCATTTTCTTAAGAGGAATCAACTCATAAAGAAAAACTTTAATTGCTGTTGCAAAAAACATCTGTATGAAGTAGAAATTGGTTTCCATAACATTAGTAGAGAATATGTTCTAGAAAGTGGAGGTAACTGGACATAAAATCCTGGCAGCAATAGAACAGTCCCAGATGGTTAGGCTGAGGCCAACACCTAATGAGGACGAAAGCCTTGTCTGTGGGGAATTTTGGACGATACCTGCAGAAATATTACACTGCGCATAAACCAAATTGAATTGTTTTCACAAGTGTTGTAAAGTTTCATATAGTAAAAGTTTTTTTCTACATGCACTTCAATTTCACAGCAAGAGTGGCATAGAATACCTAAACACAGAAGAGAGCATTCATGCAAGATATCTAACTCCTTGATATAATAATGCATACAATTCAAAATGATTCCACTATCATTACATCTAGGGCTCTGTGCAACTACAAAGTGGTGGTTACGGAAAGCATGGCCCCCAGTGTCAACATCTAGAAAGCGGCCACCACCTTCTATGTGTGTTCTCTTTTTGCGTTTTTTCTTCATGTTTCTTAATCAACTCTGCTGTTGTTGCTGCTTCTTAGCAAAACTGGTAAAAACAAAATTGTAATCGTTGAACATAGCACTCTGGCAATCAAGACGTTTAAAGCCTTCAATCTTCTGGGGCGAAGAAAGCACTGTGCGACATTTAGAACTCTGGGAACAAATTCAACAATTATTAGTACATCCAGTGAAAGTTATGCAATAAACACATCTCTATCTTATCGAAACGCTGGCATGGGAGTTACTTCAGCTGCCATCTTACAGACTGCAGTGGGGCATCTTATGTTCCCCTACCAGGTCTGTCAACAGGACAAGAAGAGCTCACGAGAGGGCAAGATGGAAAACAAGGATGGGCAGAAGTCTCACAAAGCACATACAACTTCTCATCCACCAGTAGCAACCTCCCCCTAGGAGTACCTGGTGACCATCGGCGTGACTAGTTAAGTGCTCTGTTTTAGAACATGCCTTTATGACAGGCCTTACTAGCCTTACTCCCTCCCTTTAATATGTTATTGTCAATTAAGAAATCAAATTACCTGATTAACAAACAAGGTGGTCACAAATTTTCCTGGCTTGAAGACTTCCACAACTTTCCTGATCAGGTCATCATAGGAGGTCTGACTTAAGTTTGTTTCAAAGCTAACATAAGAAAATTCTGGTTCCGGAGTGATGTGAATAGTCCAATAAGTTCCCTTAGAGAAACAGCTTTGTGTTAATAATGCAAAGGATATATTAAAGTATTCAAATAGTTATTGAAGCAAGATATCATTACTTACATCCGATTTCATTCCATTCATTGAATACCCACAAGGATTGAATAGTGTGGCATCAATGACAGAACCTGGTATCAGGTCACGAATTCCACTCTCCTGGGGAAAAAAAAAACCAAGATCAAATTAAACACAATTTTGAATTAATAAAAAAAGAAACAAAACTGAGTGCCCATGCAGAAGAATCT
The DNA here is from genome assembly GCA_949820135.1 of Sylvilagus floridanus. NCBI lineage: Eukaryota > Metazoa > Chordata > Mammalia > Lagomorpha > Leporidae > Sylvilagus > Sylvilagus floridanus. The sequence goes on from OX463227.1 coordinate 58,886,026, forward strand.
AGCAGTTTTTTTTATAGGAAATGCTTACACGAGTGACATCCTTTGCAGTAACACCATCTTTCATGTAGAACTGGTCCATGACTGCTGGGTCAAGCTCACTCATCAGAATCTCCAGGGTTTGATCTGGCTGGCTGATTACCCGACTCTCTGGAAAATCCAGAGTATACAGGTACCTACACAATAAAAAAACAGTTTCTAAAAATGCTAATTGGTGGTTTAAAGTAAATTCTACACAGATTACACAAAAACTCCACAGAATTTCAAACATACCAACAGTCAGAATTCATACGTCCCATACAATATGCTGCTCCATCTGTGAGGAAAGAGAATGTAAAATAAATATAATATCCACTGAACAGGATGGCTTATTAGCAACCTTCTAACAGGCAACATGATAGTATCTATCATCAATCAGACACATCAGCAGTGAAGGGAAACTAAGTGGGTGAATCTGAGACAAGCAGGATCCCTCCTTGTCTGGCCATCACTGGGAGGCAGATATTTCGGCTAGTAGGTCTATCTAAATGGAGTTGATAAACAGCTTACCCTCCCTGCTAGGAAATGGAGTCTGGTTACCCATTTATCTACTCTCCAATTAAATACAAAGTTATTCATGCAATACTTCCGATACTGTTTCAAGGTCTCAACACAACTACTCGGCAAGCGTTTGTACTGATAATCAACACTGATGTAGCTTAGTATGGTTTTGTGTCGGATCATGTGAGTCACTTTGTGCAAAGTTATTAAATTATGCTAAGATTTTGGTCTCATTCATAAGGGTATTATGTCAGTGATCATCTGCCTCTTAAATAAGCAGCCTTCGAAAGATGGCCCAAGTATTTGGGCCCCTGCTGCCCATGTGAAAAACCCAGAAGCAGCTCCTGGCTCCAGCCTCGCCTAGTCCTGGGAGATGTAACCACCTGGACAGTAAACCAGCAGATGGAAGATTTCTCTCTCTGTGACTCTGACTTTCAAGTAAGTAAACACATCATAAATATATATGAAAGAAAATACATCGTGTGCTATATTTGCATAAATACGCATTCTCACACAGAGATATATGAAACATTAAGAAGGCAGATTTAAATTCATTTAAACTTACTTGGGAAAATTGCATTAAGAAACTCTATTTCTTCCTGGAAATTCCGGTGTGGGTACCCTTGGTGAGAAGGCTTCATGAAATTCTTACGAGAATAAAAGAAGCTCTTAAGAAGAAGAAAAAAAGGTAACTTTAAGACACAGAATCCTGTACCGGTTTTTTCTAAAGCAAAACTATTTTCTGCACATAGAAATTCAGCAAAATCAAAATTTTAGTATTTTCCCCAATGTTATAAAGTATGCAATTAGCTTCCTGGACTGATTCTGCTGTAGTCTTAGTGTGCATTTATAGAATAATGCAATGATCTGAATCAGTATACCCAGTCTACAGATGATGGGTCAAAACCATATAGACAAGGCCTATGTCATGGAGAAGTTAAAGCCATATCAGAGTGCTGGTTCGAGTCCTGGCTCTTCTGCTTCTACCCAGTTCTCTGCTGATGTGCCTCTGGAAGGCACAAAGGATGGCCCCAAACTAGGTCATCTCAGTCATGAAATTTTCCTTCTTATCTTGCAATTTCTCATGCCAACAGGTATTCTGTCTGACTTCTTTTTTCTCCCATTCGAATTTCATCCCAACAGGCTCAACAGTTTATAGTTCTCTTTCTCTACAGTGTGGATCACCTCACCACATACTCTTATGCATTATAACTGGACAGTTAATACAGATTTATTTATGAGGCATATCACAGGCTAAGCATCTGTGTTTTTGCTTACTTACTTGAATTGAGTCAAACCCACTGTAGTCCCTAGCAAGCTTCAGCAGGGGAACCAGCGCTTTCAGCAAGAGGGTGGTACCACATGTCTTCAAAATGAAACGTCTCTTGGAGACAAACATGCTACTCTCACTGGGGATGAAAAAAGTCACATCATCACAAAATTTCTATACTACTCAGGATCCAATTGACCTATTATTGAATTAAGTTATTTATACCTTTTCGCTAGTATTTTTAGCTAGTATCTCAAGAAAGCAAATAAGTAACATTATTCTCTATTATCCAAAAGTTAGTTTAAGCTTCTGGAGCCTCACAGAAACAGGCCTCATTACACATGTTCTCTCTTATACTCTGGGGCAGAGTTCAATAATCTGGAAGGGCTCATAGCCCTTCCTCATCTTGCACCACTACTCAGCCTCACAAGTTATTTCTGTAACCATCTCATTATTTCTTCAACTAGATACTAAGCTCCATGAGGAGGGAATGTTTGCTTTTACTCACCACTATACCCCCAGGGCTTGACACAGAGTAATCATTTTTGATAAACATCTGTATGTGCCAAACAAAGGCTTAATAAGAAGCAGGAACCTTATGCATCTTGTCTAATTCAATAGCCCCGAGGACCATCACAACATAACATAAGCATTCAAAGTATATATTGAATAGCTTTGCACCTACATAAAGGTGGGAGGCTTTTTTATATGCCAATACAGAACCCGTATTTTTTTTATATGGTGAAGCTAACTTTCACTTCGCCTGAAGTTCTGATACCAAGGTCCTCTGAGAAAAGGACCTGCATCTGGAGTGTTGGGGTAGCATGACACGGAGGTGTGGAGACAGTCAATCCTCCTTTGACAAGTTCTTGCTGCTGGTTGTAAGGGAATGATCACAACCAGCATGGACTGCTATTAGGTAAGGTTCCAAAACTAATGGCTACAAACACTCATTAACATTTTATTTTATATCACACTGGCAAAAATGAGGTAAATATGATTCTAGAACTAAGACTGAGGGGGAACAACTCAATGTTTCACACGAAGTCACGAGTGAGTCGGGAGCTAGCTGGCTCGCACTTGCTCGCAGGACTTACCTGAGTACATAAGCTTCCTGCTTGTCAGTTTTTGTCACACTTATGATTGAACATTGCACATCCTTCAAAAGTATGTCCCACTCAGATCTATTATTTAATGAAAAAAAATACAATTAATAACAGTCCTTGCCTACTCTCAAGTTCAAACTCTCATACTTACAAGTTCCCCAAGACCACATTCTCTACTGCTCCAGCTTCTCTTATGAAACCAACATTGATATGTACAGATAAGAGTCCATTTTGCCTTCCATGAAAACAGAAAATGTATACCATTTATTTATAACTTATTGAAAGAAAAATAGACAAAAAACATGAATAAGCCATTTAGAGAGGAAATTCAAAAGCCCACAAACCAAGGGAAATTTTTTTTAAAAAGCATCATTTTACCAATTAAATTGACAGATTTAAAAGGCTGCCTGATAGAGTAATCTGTTACTAATACTGTTTAGATATGATTTTCTGCTATCAAACTGGCAGGTGATCAACATAACAGTCTCTTTTTGGGAACCATGCAGCTCTCTAATCTGATGAAAAAAAGCCCATTTCAACACAGTGAAAAGTCTAGTACAGCGAGAGAGCAAAATGGAACTAGCCTTATTTTCATGGAAGCAAGTGCTTCTTTTTTTGGTATGTCTATCACAAACAAACTTCAAGGGCTGGCACTGTGGTGCAGCAGGTTAAGCCTCCATCTGCCACACCAGCATCCCATTTGGTCACCAGATTAAGTCTTGGCTGCTTCATTTCCAATCCAGCGATCCAGTTCCCTGCTAATGCACCTGGGAAAGCATCGGAGGATGGCCCAAGTACTTGGGCACCTGCACCCACATGGGAGACTGGGAAGAACCTCCTGGCTCCTGCGGCCATCTAGGGAGTGAACCAGCGGATGGAAGATCTCTCTTTTCTTCCTCTCTATGTAACTCTGCCTTTCAAAAAAAAAAAAAATCTTAACAACAACAACAAAAGAATTCCTAGAGATATCTTCAGATTACCAGATTAAGGGCTATAAATCTTAAAGCCCTTGCATGCCAGTCTTCTCTACCCATGAAAAGGGCTCCATCATTTCTTAGCAGATGGAAAATCTCTCTCTGCCTCTCTGTAACTCTGACTTTTAAACAAATAAATCTTTAACCAAAAAACCAGCACAAACAGTCCTATTATAATTTTGGGCCTGTTTCATCATTTTGCTAAAAGAAACTGTTACCAGCAATCAGCCATCTAAGTATGGACAACCATCTGAAAATCTTTAAAAGTTATTGAATTAGGCTTGGTAATGATTACAGAACTGAGCTGCTCTATTTGACTGTAACTTTATTAAGCAATTTTTAAAGAGTTTTCAAAAAGAAATTTAAGATTTATTTTTTGAATAAAAAGTTGTACTGTTTAGACCAAAAAAAAGCTACAACTAAGATAGTTCTGAGCATCACAAAAATTTTTAGAAAATCCTGTTAAAATAAGTCACCAAGCAATAGCTCTGAGTTTCCTACTTCTATCTCAAAGTTCATAATTTACAAATGACAATTCAATACCCACAAATATTTCAGTTCTACAAATATGCTTTAATGCAAAAAACAACTAGCACTAAAGAACATGGGGCACTTTTCTGCTTTGTGACAGTCCTTGAAGCCATCCAGTCTTAGACAATCTTTATCTGATAGGAAAGAAATTTTTTCACTTGATTATGATTAACCGTATACAATGTATACAAATATAAATCTAGATATATAAATAAATACTAGATATAAAGAATTCCAAAACTTAATAAGGAGGTACATAAAATATCCACCATGATTTAAGTATTAAAAGGATTGAGTAAAATTTTGATCACAGTTCTGTTATCTAATTCAGGTCTGTAACAGTACTGATGTCATTAATACCCCTCTATCTGCAGTTTCAGAAAGGCCAACCAACTGTAGTCACACACCCAGTGGTGGACATCTTCACGGCTTAATGATCCAGGATCAACCAGAGGAGACACATTCCCCATTCTGAGCTAGCACACTGCCTACATCATATACCTCATCACCACAGGCAGGGGGATGAGTTCATATGAAGATACTGAGACCACATGCATATAACGTTTATTACAGTATATTATCATAATTATTCAATAGTCTTTGTTAACCTCTGATTGTGCCTAAATTATACACTAGACTTTATCCTAGATATGTACATGTAGGGATTTATTAGCTCAACATGACTGCATCCATTTTGGCTATGACCACCATCTTGCCCTCTAGGTGACCTTGGAGACTGTCCCAAATCCTATGGGGTATATGAATTGATTAAGATAACCAGAAGGTCCTGGCAGGGTGTGTGTATGGGAGATATTGTAGCACAGTGAGTTGGGCTGCTGCCTGGAACTTTGGCATTTCTACCCCTACTGAAGTGCCTAGGATTAACTCTCACCTCTGCTTGCAATTCAGCTTCTTGATTAGTATGCCTAGGAGGCAGATGATGGCCCAGGTATTTGGGTTCCTGGTACCCACATGGTAAACCCAGAAAGAGGTGCTGGCTCCTGGCTTTGGCCTGGCTTGGCCCCAGCTGTTGTGAGCATCTGGGGAGTGAACCAGCAAAAAAAGGGGCCGGTGCTGTGGTGTAGTGGGTGGCCCCAGTTTTTCCTGCTACTCCACTTCTGCTCCAGTTCTCTGCTAATGCATCTGGGAAATCAGCAGAAGATGGCTCAAGTGCTTGTGCCCCTGCACACACATGGGAGACTAGGAAGAAGCTCCTGCCTTCAGATTGGCCCACTTCCTGCCATTGAAGCCATTGGGGAGTGAACCAGAAGATTTGTCTCTCCACTCGCTCTCTGTGTTAACTCTGCCTTTCAAATAAATCCTATTTTTTTTTTTTTTAGTTTTATTTATTTGACAGAGTTATAGACAGTGAGCAAGAGACAGAGAAAGGTTTTCCTTCCATGGTTCACTCCCCAACTAGCTGCTAGGGCTGGCACTGTGCCACTCCCCAAATGGCTGCTTCGGCCAGTGCGCTGTGCCAATCCGAAGCCAGGAGCCAGGTGCTTCTTCCTGGTCTCCTATGCGGGTGCTGGGCCCAGGCACTTGGGCCTTCCTCCACTGCCCTCCCAGGCTACAGCAGAGAGCTGGACTGGAAGAGGAGCCAACTGGGACTAGAACCCCGCACCTATATGTGATGCCGGCACCACAGGCGGAAGATTAACCAAGTGAGTCACAGCGCCAGCCCATCAAATAAATCTTAGAACAGAAACAAAAACCCAAAACCAAAAAACAACTCTGTACTCTCCACATTTTGAATAAATGCCTGGAGTATTTATTACAAATGTCACTATTTTTTCCTCTAAACTTTATTGCATAGCAACTATTTACATAGCACTTAGATTGAATTAGGTAATATAAGTAATCTATAGAGGATTTAAGGTATATGGGGAGGAACTAGGTAGGTTATATGCAAATACTGTACATGCCATTGGCAAGATCAAGTATTTATGGACTTTGGTAGGTAGAAGGGGTTTCCAGAAAACCAATCCTCATAGATACCAAGGGGTAACAACTTACTCTTCACATGGGAAAAAGTATTATTTTTCAGGCATAGTGACCAAGATCATTCAATTCGTGTACTATCATTAGTAAAAGGACATCTATTTCTTTGAGATCATTTATCAAGATCTTCTATATTTTAAAACATTGTAACACCTACTTTTTGGGTCCCTGCCACCCACGTGAGAAACGCAGGTGAAGCTCCTGGCTCTGGCCTGGCCCAGCCCAGGGCCTTGGCGGCTACCTGGGGAGTAAATCAGCAGATGGAATGCCTGTCTTTCCCTCTTCTCTTTCAAATAAATACATCTTTTAAGAAAGTTTCGCAATCAGCACTCCTGACAATTTGAACCAAATAGTTCTGTGTTGCAGGTGACTAACCTATGGGTCGCACAATGTATAATGTGTAGCAGCACCCCCATCCTTCCATCCTCCCATGGAGGACAAGGAACTTAAAAAAAAAAAAAAAAAAAGATTTCTTTTATTTGAAAGGCAGTTACAGAGAGAGGGAAACGCAGAGATCTTCCATCTGCTGGTTAATTTCCCCAAATGGCTGCAATGGCTGGAACTGGGCCAGATTGAAGTCAGAAGCCAGTAGCTTCTTCTGGGTCTCCCACATGGGTGCAGGGGCCCAAGGACTTGGGACATTTTCCACTGCTTTCCCAGGCACATTAGCAGGAAGCTAGATTGGAAGTGGAGCAGCTGGGAATTGCACTGGTACCCATATGGGATGCCAGTGCTGCAGGTGCCAGCTAGACCAGCTAAGCCACTAAGCCAGAACTAGGATGAGGCATTTAAGATCAGAAAAAGTTATCTCAAGTCAATAACTACGTAAATCAACATTGCAATCCTATGCTATGAATACATCCCAAAGCCATATCTTCATTCAGCTTTAGTTAGATTTATTGAACTTTGTGTTTGAGGAGTTTCATACTACAACGATCACCACAGAGCCCAACTAAATAGTTTACAACATAGACCAACATAGATCAGTCTTGGCTGGTGTGCTGTGCTTGGGACAAAGCACAGACAACTTCCAGCATCATCACTGTCCCTGATGTGACACCCTAACTTAATATTATGTAAATCTAACACTGAATTCATAGATACATAATTTACAAAGAACCTTTGACCAACTGTATAAAATTCTTTTGTCCTTCTCATCATTAATTTGGATAGAAAGCAGAGCACTGAAAAACTACAGAGTAATATTGTAAAGCAGGCAGTCTGTGTTGCAACTACTCAGCTCTGCCTTTACAAAGAGAAAATGCTCAAACATATCATATAAATGAGTGGATATGCCAGATTCTGATAAAGCTTATATTTGAGTTCTTGTAATGGACTAGGCTAGGCAGTGAGGATAGAAACAATGGTGAGCTTTTTCTTTCTAAATATTTGTTTATTTCATCTACTTGAAAAGCAGAGAGAGAGCGAGCACCAGCGAGCATGCGCGTGGTGCAAGAGCAACTTCCAAATGCTCCCCATAGCTAGGGTTCTGCAAAGCTGAAGTCAGAAGCTTGGAATTCCAACCAAGTCTCTTATGTGTGTGGCAGGAGCCTAAGCACTTGCACCATCATCCGCTACCTCCCAAGGTGTGTCAGTAAGGAGCTGGACTAGAAGTGGAGCAGCTGAGACTTAACTAGCTGCACAAGGCTCGTCCCTCCTAGAATTTTTTTTTTACTTGGTTGGTTCAATCCACAGATAGGGAACACAAGGTCATAGAGGGTCAATCAACTGTAATTTAAAACGTAAGTGAGGTCAAACAACAAGTGTGCCAAGACTACACAATGAGAAGGAAAGAGTCTCTTCAACAAACAGTGCTGGGACAAGTAAGTGTCCACACAATAAAATGAACTAGGACCTTTACATTACTTATATAAAAATTAATCCAAAATGGACTAGGAACCTAAACATAAGAGGAAAAACTACAGAACTCCTTGAAGAATACATATGGTAAAAGCATCAGCAAAGTAGATTCGACGATTTTTTTTTTGACTCAACACCAAAAGCACAGGCAACAAAAGCCAAAGACAAATGGGACTACAAACTTAAAACCTTCAATGTATCAAAGGAAACAATCAAGAGAGTGAAAGACGACACAATTAAAAAAAAAAAACAGATGATTTTCCAAAAATATACAAATGGCCAACAACCTAGAGAAATGCAGAGAAAACCACAAAATATCAACTCAACCACACTAGGGTGGTCACTATCAAAAAAACAGACAAAAACTGCTGGAGAGCTGGGGCCAGTGTTGTGTGGCTTAGCAGGAAAAGCCACCACCTGCAGGGCCGGCACCCCATATTGGTGACAGTTCGAGTCCTGGCTGCTCCACTTCCGATCCAGCTCTCTGCTATGGCCTAGGGAAACAGCAGAAGATGGCCCAAGTCCTTGGGCCCCTGCACCCACGTGGGAGACACAGAAGAAGCTCCTTGCTCCTGGCTTTGGATCGGCACAGTTCCAGCCAATGCAGCCACCAGGGGAGTGAACCAGCAGATAGAAGACTCTTTCTCTGCCTCTCCTCTTTGTGTAACTCTGACTTTCAAACAAAAAATAAACAAATCTTTAAACAGTATAGTGGTCCCTCAAAAATTTGAACATATTTCTACTGTATTTAACCAAAAGAACTGAAAACAGGGGGTGGGGGGAAGAGGAGTGCATTTCAGCCTAGGGGTTAAGATGTTTTTATCCCTTTTTAAGAGTTCTTGGCTTCCAGCTTCCTGCTGACGCAGACCCTGGGAGGCAGCAGTGACGGCTAGAGAAGTCCAGTACCCGCGGCCCACAAGGAAGACCGGATTGAGTTTCCAGACATTGCAGGCATTTGGAGAGTAAACGAGAGGATAGGAGCTCGAACTGTCTTTATCTATCTCTCTATGGCTCTCTCAAGAAAGCTGTGTCTACAAGAGATATTTGTACTCCCATGTTCATAGCAGCTTAATTCACAATAGCTAAAAAGTGAAAGCAACCTGAATGTCCAAAAGTGGATGGATTATGCAACCTTAAAAAAGGAAATCCTGTCACATGCTACGAAGTAGATAAACGAACCAGATTATTATGTTAATGTAGTCAGTCACAAAAGGACAATTGTATTATTTCAATGTCATAAAGTGTTTAGCAGTGGGCTCTGCATCCATAGGTCAACTTCTGCAGATCCTACCAACTGTGGATTGAAATTATCTGGAAAAGAAAACTGCCTTCTGAGTTGTACACACTGTCCCCTTGTCCAGTACAGTGTAACAACTATGTAGCACTTACAGTGTATTCGTTATTTTAAGTAATCTAGAGACATTTCAAGTATGTGGACAGCATGTGCTTAGCAGTACAAGCAACACTGCCATTTAAAAGGGACTTGAGGGTCATGGAACTAATCTCCCATGAATACTAAGGGATGACTGTATCCAGTTTTAGTTTTACAAGAAAAACAATACATGCAATCTGCTACACAACAATGAATATAATTAGCACCATAAAATTGTACCCTTAAAATGGTTAAGATGGTAAGTTTTGTTTTTTAAAAATTGCAATGCTAAAAAAACTGAAATGGCAGAAAACAATGCTGCTGGCAGAGTTGGTAAAGTAGATTCATAGATCCTGCCCTCAAATTGAATTGCATTTTTAAAAAAATGCTTCTAGGGGCTGGTTTGAGCCCCGGCTGCTCCACTTCCGATATAGCTCTCTGCTGTGGCCTGGGAAAGCAGTGGAAGATGGCCCAAGTCCTTCCGTCCCTGAACCCACGAGGGAGACACGGTAGAAACTCCTGGCTTCAGATTGGCCCATCTTCGGCAGTTACGGCCATCTGGGGAGTGAACTAGCAGATGGAAGACCTCTCTCTCTCTCTCTGCCTAATAAATAAATCTTTTTTTAAAAAGATGCAGGCTCCTGGATTCAGATCAGTGCAGCTCTGGCCATTGCGGCCAATTGAGGAGTGAACCAGCAGATGGAAGACCTCTCTCTCTCTCTGTGTAACTTTCAAATAAATAAGTAAATCTTAAAAAAAAAAAAAAACAAAAAAAACAAAAAAACTTCCACTTCCAATACAAACAATCCCTGTTTAAATGTCCAAGGTTCAGGTCCTGGCTCTGCTCCGGATCCTAGCCTCCTGCTAATGTGCACCCTGGGAGGTGATGGCAAGCACTTGGGTCCCTGCTACTCACCTGGGAGATTCAAACTGAGTTCCTGGATTTAGCCAGGCTCAGCCCCTCTTGCTGAGGGCATGTGGAAAGTGAACCAGCAAATAGAAGATCTCCCTCTGTTACTCTGCCTTTCAAATAAATACATCTTTTTAAAAAAGAAAATAAATTTTAAAGAGCTTCTAGGTGTCAAGATTACTTACTACTTCCTAAAAATGGCTGGTTTCAGAGTTAAAGTAATTTATTCAACCACATTACATTCAAGTTGCCTCCAACCATTAATACTATCCTGTCTTTGGGTCAAAAACATCCTTAAATGGGAGACTACCCTTGAGCAAGAAAACCTAAACTGACCAGAACCTAGACTCTCAGGATGCTTTCTTAGGATAGTTAATTCAGAGATCCCTACAATTAAGCACCCCTCCTTTGTTCAAAGAAACCAACCTGGAATGTAGTAACACTACTAAATATCAACATAGAACTTACACTGTTTTCTATCTCAAATTGTTATTCCTAATTAAATATTTATATAGGAAATATTAAATCCTGACTTGATAATTTTTATCTAGAATCTTATTTTGATGTTTTTAAAAAAAGATTTATATATTTATTTGAGAGGCAGAGTTACAGAGTGGGAAAGATAGAGAGAAGGAGGGAGGAAGGAAAAGATTGAGAGGGATAGGTTTTCCACCCACTGGCTCACTTCCCAAATGGCCCCAATAGCCAGGGCCCAGCCAGGCTAAAGTCAGAAGCCAAGAGATTCTTCTAGGTCTCCCACATGGATGGCAGGGACTCAGGAACTTGGGCCATCTTCCACTGCTTTCTCAGGTGCATGAAGCAGGGAGTGCACTAGCAGATGGAAGACCCCCCCCCTCTAATAAATAAATCTTTAAAAAAAAGTTTTTTAGAAATCTCAAGTCTTTTTTTGGGGGGTGGTAGTGGCTTCTTTCACTCAGTATCACTACTTATTACTCAAGTTTTTGCATATCTAATTGTTCTTTTTTTTTTTTTTAGGGCTTTGAAGTATGCTATAGGATAAACACATTACAATCTGTTCATTCTGTTAATATTTGTTTCCAGCTTCTGGGCTTTTACAGACAAAGCTACTATGATCATCTTTGTATAAAGCCCGATATCCCCTTCTCTTGGGTAAATAAAAATGAATGGTCTGAATCCTGACAGATGTTTCACTTTCTAAGAAATTGCAAAACCATTTTCCAAAGTGGTTGTATCCTTTTACATCCCATCAGGAGTTTGTGAGTCCCAATTCCTTCACATTTGGTCAGGTTATCATTTTTCTTTTAAGATCTATTTATTTATTTATTTGAAAGGCAGAGTGAGAGAGAAAAGAATTTCCACTTGCTGGTTCATTCCCAAGGGCCTGGTTTAGGCCAGGTTGAAGCCAGGAATCAGGAGTTTCATCCAGGTTTCCACGTGGATACTGGGGTTTAAGGACTTGGGCCATCTTCTGCAGCTTTCTCAGGTGCATTAGCTAGATCAGATGCCAGCATTGCAGGAGGTGGCTTAAACCGTTATGCCACAATGCCTGCACCTTTGGTTAGGTTTTTATATCAAAATTATACTAAGTCCAAAATGAGCCTGGAAGAGTGGTCCTTCTATTTCTTGGAGGAGTATGGAGAGAAGGTAGGAACAATGAAGCAGTCTTTTATTAATGTAACTGTTGACTATTTTAGGATTTCTATTTCTTCTTGAATTCACTTTTTCCCACAATATCCTATTTTTAATGTCTTTAACATCCAGAGAAATGGTCTCTTTAGACAACTGAGGGTTCTCTCTTAATTCTATATCTTCATGTTTAATATGTCTAACACATATTTACTTGTTTATTTTAATACGATCTGTTAGTATCTTGTAACCACAACTTTTATTCATATTTTAACGGAATACTACAAGTGGGATAACATGCAAGGACTTTTTGAATTTCAAATTTTTATTAAATAAAAAGAAAACTAGTAGGTTACTCTGTTCAAGGATCAATGTAGTCAAGCAGTCTGATATTCTGTGGTGACCCTATTACCTCTCCTCAATTAAAGCTACTTATCGAATGCCAAACTGTCAGGGCACCTGTTAATGTATACAGCCTTTGGGATATAAATCTAAATTTAAGCTTTCTTCTACAGCCCAGGTTGCTTAAAAAAAAGGGGGAGCAAAGGACTTGGTGCAACGCAACAGCTGTCACAGGATGCCTGCAGCAGAGAGCAGGTTCACATCCCAGCTCCTCCTACTTGGCTCCAGCATCCTGTTAATGTGTACCCTGAGAGGCAGCAGGTGATGCTTAAGTACTTAGGTCCCTTGCCACCCACATGGGATACCCAGATGGAGTTCCCTAGCTATTGTAGGTATCTAGGGAGTGAACCAGGGGACAGAACTCTGCCTTCCAAATAAAATTAAAAATTATAAAAATGTTTTTGAAAAGGGAAAAAATTTTCCCCTAAAGAATCAAAGGTAAAGAAAACACCCAAGTATGTTTGTTAACCTGTTTAATACTCATAACTATCATGAAGTAAGCACCAAAAACTGCCTCCATTTTAGAGTTCACAGGACTATAAAGTGTTTGAATTCGACCTTATTATTCCAGAAGCCATGTACTTCAGCTTGGATCTGAACCTCACCTCCTCCAAGACCTCCTTCAACCATCCCTTCTTGCGAGGCCACTCATATTACTTACCTAGCATATTTTTAAGGTTTTTACCCTGTAGTAAATAACCAGTGCATCCGTTCTTCACTAGTCACTACAAATGTTCCTCAGGAAATTTCCAATGGGCTTAGTTAAACCCAATATTGTAGAAAACCTTGCAATTACTTGGCTTAACTTGTTTTACCTACACACAACCTGTGTGATATGATGGTAGGCTGCCATCAGTGGCTTAATGAATGTTGAATGTTCACAAAATGTATGGCACTAAATCATGAACTCTACAAAGAACAGAACGTTCAGTACTTTGAGACTTTTTTTGGCCATCATTTTATGAACAACCATTAAGCAGGAAAACGATTTTAGCTGATGAATGTACAAAGTGAAAGTGGTTCTTAAACATTTTTAATAAGCAAGCTGTCTTTTAAAAAGCCTTTCTTCCCCTCCTTGACTCAGCAAACGTACCAGCCAAAAACTTAAATTCTGGCATTTTTGGCCTTTATTAAAAAGGGGGGGTACTTACATACTTACAAAGTATTAAGGCTTCAAACATGTAAGAAACCAGAGCAACACAATTTTAGTTATTTATTTTCTAAGGCTGTTCTTATTCAGCTCTTCCTTGCCAAGATTTTCTAGGTGATAATTCTGATCGCAATCGTTTTTTCCGAACGCCCATCACAAACACCAGCTTTTCCATCTGTGAAATGGAGGCAACAGTAAGCTCCCCCACGTTTATTTCGAGAAAAGCCACCACTTCCTACTATATACATGTTAAAGCATTCAGAAACGAGCCTGGCACACAGTGAGCGCTACATAAGCCACTGTAAGCGCCACACAACGCTTGAGAATCAGACCCGTGACATTTAGCTACGACTGCTTCTTTCTACAACGAAATCGTGCAAGACAAGCTACTAGAAACTGGGCTTCCAACTGTGCCTTAAAGTCTCGGCAGCACGTGTCCGCCGGGATCCTCCTCCAGCTGCTTTTTGTCGGGGGACGGCTGCGAGCGCAGCCAACATTCCTAAAACGCCCATTGGCCCACACCCTGAGGCCAGGCTCTCGGCCGGGCCCGGGCGCTCATTGGTCGCCGCCTCTCAATGAAGCGGGCCACGCCGGTTCCTCCGCCACACCGCCACCCTCGCCCGCACTTGTGCGCCGAGGGGCCGGGGGAGCGGCGAGCGGCCTAGGAAGGCCCGGGGCTGCTCGTCGTGCGCCTGCCGCCGGGAACACCGCCCAGGCATCCTCAGTGTCGCCGGAGCTCGCCTTTGCGCTGGGATTCCCAGGGCGAGACCCCGAAAACCGCTGAGGCCAGCTCGCGCGCGCATGGCTGTTCACAGTGGCAGTGGGGGCGCCGGTCCTTTGCCCCAGCTTAAGGCATTAAAGGTATTATGTCCCAGGTCAATCGGGCATGGATCCCGTAAACGCAGGCCAACCACCTCACCTCGGCCCGCGCCCCTAGCCCACCCAGCCCCGCTCCCCCGGATCCCGCCGACTCCCTAACAGGTTACACAACCCAAGGTCAAGAGGCTCGGAAGCAACCCTCGGCGGCTCCGCGGCCGGCCCCCGGGCCGCCCCAAAGGCTTTGGTGCAGAGCGCGTTAGGGCGGCGGTGGGGCCCAGCCACTGCGACACGACGGCTCCCGCCCAATCCCCGCCGCCCAAGCGACTCATGCTGCCCGCCCGCTCGCGGGGACCGCGCGGGCCCGAGGCCTGCTCGCCAGTCCCCCCCGGCCCAGACCGGGAACGCCCCCGGCCAGCACGAGCCCCGCTCCAGCCCAGCTCCCTCCCTCCTCCGTTCCCGAGGCGGGCACGCCCGAATTAGCGCCTGACTAAGCCCGCCGGGCCACACCTGCCGGGCGCGGACCGCGCGGGGTCCCCCACCCCCACGCCCCTCGCCCGGGGGCCGCCGACTACCCAGGGAGGGCCCGGGAGGCGCCGGCTGCAAGACCACCCGAGCGGCGGCGCCACCCGCCGCCCCGCACGCCGGGCCGGGGACGTTACCTGAGCACGCGGCCGGCGCCTCCCCTCCCCCAGGCAGCGCCGGGCCCGGCAACGGCGGCGGCAGAAGCCGGCTCCGGCCCCGCGCGGACGCGGTCGCTCGCCCCGGAGCCTGGCGCCCTCCGCGGCCGCCCAGGCGACTCCCGCCCCACCTGAAGGCTGCGGGGACCCGGTGCCCGCCCGCGCCCGCCGCCTCCCCGGCGGCGAGAGCCCTCAGGCCCGGATCTGTGGGCGAGCCCCGGGCACCCACCTCGGGATAGTACGGAGATCCCCAGATCCTTGGTTAGCGTCGGGTTGCTGCCGGGAGAACCAAACCTCCAGCAGCTTCTCGGTCCCTTCGAAAAAATGTGCAGCTTCCATCACCGTGAGACTAGCGAACAACCAACAACCACAGAAAATCAACTAAATTAAATCTCTTCTCCCGCCGCTGCCGCCGCCGCTGCGGATTGTTCCAGCTGTGTTAGTAAAGTTCAGGTTCCTTTTTTTTTTTTTTTGCTATATTTTATATTAACTTTTTTTTAAAAAAAGGATTAATAAAATTTTCCCGGCTTTTTTTTTTTTTTATGAGCGAAAGTTGAACGTGAGTCTGTTGGAAAAAAGAGGCAGATACAGTTCAGTCTCTTGTAGTCCGCTGCTTCCCCGTTAGAGAGAGTTGAGCGAGCGCTAGCTAATGTCGCCGGCCATACTGTGTAAGCGAGGGCACTGCGTGAGCGCCGACCTTATATACCCCATCTGCCCCGAAAGGCCCGGAAGTGACGCATGGTCCCGCCCCCCGAGGCTCATTAGCTGCCGCCGCCTGTCAATCGCTCTCCCGCCGAGCGGCGGCTGGTTGGCGGCGGGCGCCTGAGGAACGCTGCCCCGCGGATCTGGCTCTGGCTGTCGGCTGAGTGGGGGACCGCGCCGCGTTGTCCGGCTTGAGGACTGGGAACGTGGGGTCGAACGCAGAGATGGTGGGGCTAGGGGGGACGGAGTGAAGAAGGGCTGTGCGGCGCCGCGAAAAACTGGTTAGCAGAGGACGTGGGTGGGTTCCTCGGGGTGCTGGCGGGGTTCGGCACGGGCGGTGGCCAGCGCATGGTCGGCATGGTGGCTCTCGAGTGCAGTTCCCCGCCCCTGCTGAGGGACTTGGCCGGTTGGAAAAGTGTTTCCCCGAGGCGAACGCCGCCTAGGCGATCAAACCGCCTCTGCCCGTGACGCACACCTTGTCAGGGGTCGAATTAGAAAGCGCAGTGGATTCCGCTCACGCCTTGGCCGATGTGCGGGCGAACGCAGACCTCGGCCCGTTTACACAATAGCCAGGAGCGGCGTCTCCCTGTTTGAAGAGGGAACAGCAACGTGGCGCCCCACCTTGGAGGGCTCCAGCTCTACCTACCTCCCGTCGTGGGAGCCTCGGAGCGGGCAGAGCGCAGCCGCCGCGGGGAAGCCCGGGCAGCGCCGTGCTCCCTCGGGGTAGACGGGTGGGAATCCAGCCTGCAACAACTCTTCCAAGAAATAGCGTCGGAAACTGTTTGGTGATATTTTCCTTTGAGTTTTGTGCCGCTGATGAGCTAATTGCCTTCAACTCGTGTTTAAGAGGGATCCACATGGAAATTCATAGAATGGGGGAAAATTCCATAGCTATCACTAGTGATAATTTAAGGAACCATCGATCGAATAGGTCACTGAGTTTACTAATCGTATATCCTAAAATATAAAATAGTTGTCAAGTTGGAGTCAGTTTAACCGGAGGTGGCAAAATGGAGGTAACAAAGTTAACACTTGGAAATGGGGGGGGGGGGGGGAAGCAGCCTGATCTAAAAATTACCGTTGTTACAAGACAAAAAGACTTTTTCTATGATCCTTAGACAAAAACATTCCTCAAAGTGAAATAAGATAATGTCAGCATGAAAAATCCCCTGAGAAAGATGTGGTTTGAGTTTGCAGCTTAGATACCCTGCAGGGTATACTCGTCTTAAAAGAGCATGCCTCCATGAAACCTGCTCAAAGAAGCTGCCCTTACCATGTTTTTTTAAAAGCATTCAACTCGAACTGGGGATTGGGACAAAAGATAATACATTATTTTATGATTTTAATAGTTGAAAGAATGTGGTTGTTATACTTGGAATAAAGATAAAAGGAGTTTTTCCGTGTTTTACAAGCTTTTCAACTATTTGATGATTGCTTATTGAAAGGAAGACGGTGCCCACTAAACCACCTCAAACACTAATTGTGGTATAAACATAATTTGCCTTATAATTGCTTATAATTAGTTGCTTTTCAATTACTATTATACTCCCCCCCCCCCCCCCATGCAATTTAAGTTAATATGAAAGTGCCGAGAATCTTGGCACGGTAAATCTCTGTTAACTTGGTATAGAATAATGTCTGCGAACCAGATGGGTCCTTTGTAAAATATATTAGTTTTTAAGCATCATTATTATCTTGAAGCTTCAGGTACCTTATTCTAATAAGTAAGTCAGTTCATCTTTTCTTGAAGGTTTAACTGAGCTCAGTATGAACAAAACATACTATCCCTAAACTGTTTTCTCATCAGCCTGCTTCATCACAGTGACCATTTTTTCTTACTTTGCCAGTTTTTAAAAAGATGCTTCTTTCTTTCTTTCTTTCTTTCTTTCTTTCTTTCTTTCTTTCTTTCTTTCTTTCTTTCTTTCTCTCTTTCTCTCTCTCTTTCTCTCTTTCTCTCTTTCTCTCTTTCTCTCTTTCTCTCTTTCTTTCTCTCTTTCTTTCTCTCTTTCTTTCTCTCTTTCTCTCTTTCTTTCTTTCTTTCTTGAGAGAGTTAGACAGTGAGAGAGAGAGAAAGGTCTTCCTTCCATTGGTTCACCCCACAAATGGCTGTTACAGCCAGCGCACTGCGCCGATCCAAAGCCAGAAGCCAGGTGCTTCCTCCTGGTCTCCCATGTGGATGCAGGGCCCAAGGACTTGGGCCATCCTCCACTGCCCTCCCAGGCCACAGCAGAGAGCTGGACTGGAGGGGGGGAGGAAGATGCTTATTGAGCATAGCATTTGCACATAAAAGGTTGCTTTGTGGACTCCCCATCTCCTAGGCCTTCCTAGGGTGCCTCTTAGTACATCCCTGATTCTTTTTATTAATCATTGCTATTGGGATCTTACCCAAATTTCTAAAAGTCCTTACTTGACCCACTTCTGCCTTCAGCTATCACCCAGTTTATCTGCTCCTCTTAACAGCAAAACTCCCTCAAACACATGTCTGTAGTAGTGGTCTCTACCTCCTCAACTTTTTTTTCCCCCCAAATATTTCATTTATGTATTTGAGAGGTAGAGTTACTGAGAGAGGGAGAGACAGAGAGAAAGGTCTTCCATCCCCAGATGGCCGCATCAGCTGGAGTTGAGCCAATCAGGAGGCAGGAGCTTCCGAATCTCCATGGGTGCAGGGGCCCAAGTGCTTGGGCCATCTTTCATTGCTTTCCCAGGCTGTAGCTTAGAGCTGGATCAGAAGAGGTGCAGCTGGGACTTGAACCAGAGCCCATGTGGGATGTTGGCCCTCTCCTCATTTTTTTTTTTTGAAAGTTTTATATATTTATTTGAAATACAGAGGGTGGGGGGAGATCTTTCATTCACAGGTTCACTTCCTAGATAGCTGCAACAAGAGCCAGCAGATTCATCTGGGTCTCGGTGCTGGTGCAGAGACCTGGGGACTTGCACCATCTTCCACTGCTTTTCCTAGGCACGTTAGCAAGGAACTGGATTGGAAGTGGAGCAACTCAGCTGGGAACCAGTGGCCATATGGAATGCCAGCATCACAGGGATGCCTTTACCCAATATACCACAGAGCCAGCCCCACCTCATTTTTCCTTCAGATCCTCTGGATGAGTATTTATCCCTACCCCTGCACTGAAATGGCACTTCTCAGGGCTAAAACCCGCAGTTCAGTGGATAGTCTCAGTTCTCATTTCAGTCAACAGCTTGTGATGCAGTTAATTACAGCTTCCTTCTTGAGACAGTGCTCCAGGCTCTTATGACATCTGTGTTTTAGTTTTCCTTCTACATCTGAGTTTTCTTCCTGGTGCTGCTGTTTCAGACCTTGGGGATACTTGCCTACCTGACTATTTGAATGTCTAATAAGCACGTAGAAGGTAGCATGATTAAAATAGAGCTCATGTCACAAGTCTTCTCCCTTTCTATAAAAACAAAAACAAATGCAATGCAAACCCAGTTCTCCTCATCCCAGGCTCTTTTCTTCCATTCTTTCATCCTGGTGGGCCACTTTACCCAACAGTCATCTCATTAAATAGCAGTTGCACAAGCCCCAAGTCATTTTTAAAAAAATATTTGTTATTTGAAAAGTAGAGTTGCAGAGAGTGGGAGACAGAGATCTTCCATCCGCTGGTTTACTCCCCAAATGGCCACAATGGTCAGAGTTGGGCTGGTCCGAAGCCAGGAGCTGCTCCTGGGTCTCCCACATGATTGCAAAGTCCCAAGCACTTGGGCCACCCTCTGCTTCTTTCCCAAGCCTATCAACTGGGAACTGGATTGGAATTGGAACATCTAGGACTCAAACGAGAGTCCATATAGGATGCCAGTGCTGCAGGTGGGCAGCTTAACTTGTGGCTGCAGCTGGTGGCTCCAGCTTCTGCTACTGCAGACCCTGGGAGGCAGTGGTTGATGGCTCAGCCACCTGCCTGGGAAACCTGGATTGAGTTTGCTTTTCCTGGCTTGGGCTCTATGCAACCCCAGCTACTGGAAGCATTTGGGGAGTGAACTAGCAGATGGGAACCCGCCTGGCTCTTTCACTTGCTCTCTCTCTGTCTCTCAAATAAATTTTGAAATTTCTTACCCAGCCTTCAAACTCCTATATGATCTGATTCTAGTTTAATTCTCTTCCATCTTCATCTCTACCATTCATTCCCTGTGTGCCAGCCCTACCCATCTTTCTCCCTTAAGATCATTTACCTGAACTGCTCCCCCCCCCTTTTTTTCCTCTTTTGGTGATGGTTTATGCCTCTTCTGAGACATTATGTATGGTAGATCAGATGCTAAACTAATATAATAAAGAGGTCCCCAAATACAGTAATTCAAAAAAGATCAAAGTTTGTCCCTCACGTAACAGTCCAGAGTATGTACATGGTCCAGGATGAGTGAGTGAGAAGCTCTGCTCCATAAGATCATTCAGGAAGCAGGTTCCATCTAACTTATTGTGTCATACCATGCAAATCTTCATCAACAAGATTTGAGCTGGCTCACATCTGTCCACAATCTAGCCTAGAAGAAGAAAAAGAAAAAATAGAGAAAAACCAATTTCCTTACAGAAAACAAGATCTGGAAACTATAATATCGCTTCTCCTCATGCTATGGCTTGAATGTGTTCCTCCAAAATTAAAACACTGCCAATGTGATATTAAGAAGCGAGGCTTTTAAGAGATGATTAGTTGATGAGGGCTCTCCTGAATGGGATTAGGTACTTGACTGGGGAAGTTGGTTTTCTCTTGCCCTTCTGCCTTCTGCTATGTGATAAGAAAGCCCTGTAAAAGGTTTCTGGGAAGAAAAAAGGAAAGAAAGAAAGCTCTCACCAGATGTTAGTGCCTTGATCCTGGACAGATCTGTGAGAAATAGATTTCTGTCCTTTATAAACTACCTAACCTCAGGTATTCCGTTATGGCAGCACAAACTGGATGAAGACAATGCACTTAGTTACATGTTTATACCTAGTTGCAAGGGAGGCTGGGAAATGTTATTTGCTAGCTGGATAGTTAGTTGCTTAGCCAAAACTTGGAGGCTTCTATCACTAAAGGGGACAAGGGAGAGAATGGATGTGGGAGACATTTTTGGGTCTGCATTCTTTTCCTTACTTCATAATCTATGGTAGTCAGCTAGTCACTCACTAGCATATCACTCTCTTTTGATTCTTTGCATACATCCTATTGCTTTCTTGTATTTACTTATTTGTCAGTTTCTTTGCACTCTCAATTTGATCTTAGGCTACCTAAAAGCTTTGTGTTTGTTCAGTGGCATAGAGCATCACTCAATAAAATATTTGGTATAAGGTTGGCACTCAGAATTAGTAGAATACATGAATAGTGAATTTTTAAAAAGTATTTATTTTAATCTACTTAGTAGCAGAACAACAGAGAAGGAGAGATCTTCCACTACTGATTCACTTCCCAAATGGCCCCAATAGTCAGACCCGGGCAAAGCTAAAGCCAGGAACTCTATCCGGGTCTCACATGTGGATGGCAGGGGCCCAGGTATTTGAGATATCATCTGCTGCTTCCCAGGATACATTAGAAGGAAGTTGGATTGGAAGCAGAGTAGCTGGGACTGGAACCAGGCACTCCAATACGGAATGCAGGCATCCCAAGTCCCCTCACCCCCAGTAGAAGATGGCCCAAATGCTCCCATGTGGGAGATCAGTGCAGCTCTGGCTGTTGCAGCCATTTGGAAAGTGAATTGGAAGATAGAAGACCTCTCTCTCTCTCTCTCTCTCTTTTTTTTTTTTTTGACAGGCAGAGTGGACAGTGAGAGAGAGAGAGACAGAGAGAAAGGTCTTCCTTTACCATTGGTTCACCCTCCAATGGCCGCTGTGGCCGGCACGCCACGCTGATCTGAAGCCAGGAGCCAGGTGCTTCTCCTGGTCTCCCATGCGGGTGCAGGGCTCAAGGACTTGGGCCATCCTCCACTGCACTCCAGGGCCACAGCAGAGAGCTGGCCTGGAAGAGGGGCAACCAGGACAGAATCTGGCGCCCTGACCGGGACTAGAACCCGGAGTGCCGGCGCCACAGGCAGAGGATTAGCCTAGTGAGCTGTGGCGCCGGCCCCTCTGCCTCTCTTTAACTCTGCCTTTCAAATAAATAAATAAATCTTTTAAAAACATATTAAGATAAAATATGGTATCATTACTGTAAAATATAGAATGAATGGAAGCAAAATTGATGACACCAGACACACACTATAACATCAATGTTTTCCATTAAATTGTGCAAAAAAAGTGCTGAGATATAATCTGTCCCCTAAACCGCTTGACGTATATGGTGTGACTAATGCGGATGCCGAAAGTGAAAATGCAGTTCTATTTGGAATACTCTCCTTAATGTTACATATTGTATTTTCATTCATCAGACATTGATGAAATGTAAGTAACAGAAGATATTGAAACTAGTAAGAGAGTAAGAAGCTCAGGATATAACAATTTTAGTGATGGTGTTTCCTAGGATTAATGAAACATTTAACAGTAAATATAAATAAATATAAGGTTAAAAATTAAAAAAGAATGAACCTGATGGAAATGAGTGAGGCTGTTTATAATCAATGTAGTTGACCCTCTTCTTGGTAAAACATATGGACACAATTTTTTTTTTTTTTTTTTGGACAGGCAGAGTGGACAGTGAGAGAGAGACAGACAGACAGAAAGGTCTTCCTTTGCCGTTGGTTCACCCTCCAATGGCCGCCGCGGCCGGCGCGCTGCAGCTGGTGTACTGCGCTCATCCGATGGCAGGAGCCAGGTGCCAGGTGCTTTTCCTGGTCTCCCATGGGGTGCAGGGCCCAAGCACTTGGGCCGTCCTCCACTGTACTCCCGGGCCACAGCAGAGAGCTGGCCTGGAAGAGGGGCAACCGGGACAGAATCCAGCGCCCTGATCAGGACTAGAAGCTGGTGTGCCAGCGCCGCAAGGCGGAGGATTAGCCTGTTGAGCCACGGCGCCGGCCCACAATTTTTTTTTTTTAAGATTTATTTATTTATTTGAAAGTCAGAGTTACACAGAGAGAAGAGAGGCAGAGAGAGAGATAAGTCTTCCATCTGCTGGTTCACTCCCCAGTTGACCATAATGGCCGGAGCTGCGCCAATCCGAAGCCAGAAACCAGGAGCTTCCTCTTGGCCTCCCACATGGGTGCAGGAGCCCAAGGACTTGGGCCATCTTCTGCTGCTTTCCCAGGCCATGACAGAGAGCTGGATTGGAAGTGGAGAAGCCGGGTCTCGAACCAGCGCCCATATGGGATGCCAACGCTTCAGGCCAGGGTGTCAACCCACTGTGCCACAGCGCCAGCCCCACAATTTTCTTTTCTAAGATTTATTTATTTGAAAGGCAGAGGCCAACAGAGAGAGAGGTCTTCCACCCGCTTGTTCATTCCCTGGATGGCTGCAATGGCCGGAGCTGTGCCGATCCAAAGCTAGGATCCAAACCAGTGGCCATATGGAATGCTGGCACTGCAGGCTTTGGCTTTACCTACTATGCCACAGCACTGGCCTCAGGACAAAATTTTCTTACTCATTTTACTCACTAATTAAATATTCACTAAACAAATAATTTGTATTGTGCTGTTTGAAAATGCTGATTTAGGTACACTTCATTGTTTCAGCTTTTAAAAATAATTAATTTGCTAAATTCTCTGTGCATGTAGTTACTTTTGACCTAATGAATTACCTCTTCCTCGTGTCAAGAATCCATTTTCTCACTTTTCTTAGCATATCAGAGATACAAATTAGGGTGAAATTTCAAAGGCTTAAGAAACATTCTGCAATATTAAATATCTATATTTTATTAGATTTGTGTTCTTGTAGATCTATAGGAGAAATGTCATCCCTTATATTAACAAAATGGATATGGAATATTAGAATTGCAGATTATTTAATTTTTATAAATCTATCTAATAGGTTTTCATTAAATTTTCAAAAATTTAAGTTAAAAATTTTAGCCTTTTTGAAACAGTGTTCTGATTTATTATAGCTCATATGGAATTTTTAATTTAATAGATAATTATAAAGTTTAGAGGAAAAATAGCTATTTGAGATAAATACCTGAAATGAATTTTAATTTGTAATATTTACATAAAATAATGGAAATGTACTATAAAATGCAAATGTGTTTATATTTACTTTCATTCATATTTTATACATTTCCAAAGCAATCACCTTCTTAATCCTTTAGATAATAAAATAAATACAAGTTGAGATCATGATAAGAAGAAAATACAGGGCTCAGCTCTGTGGATCAACACTGTGGCACAGTGGTTTAAAGCTCCAGCCTGCAGTGCCAGCATTCCATATGGGTGCCCATTCGAGTCCCGGCTGCTCTACTTCAGATCTAGCTCCCTGTTAATGTGCCTGGGAAAGTAGTAGATGATGGTCCAAGTCCTTGGGCCCCTGCACCCATGTGGGAAACCTGGAGGAAGCTCCTGTCTCCTGGCTTCAGATTGGCCCAGCTCTGGCCATTGCAGCCAGCAATTTGGGGAGTAGACCAGTAAATGGAAGATGCTCTCTCTCTCTCTCTCTCTCTGCCTCTCTGTAACTCAGACTTGCAAAGTTTTTAACATCTTTTTTCTGTTTTTTGTTTTTTTTTTTTTTTACTATTTTTGAGCCTACTTTTGTATTTTCTTTTTTTAAAGATTTATTTTATTTATTTGAAAGGTATATTTGATGCTCATTGCAAAGGAAGGAACCCAACTTGGTATTTCTTTGGTGAGGAGCACATATCTAGAAGCCAAGTCTATACTGTCAGCTTTGTAATACTTCAAGCATTAGATAAGTGAAGAAAGCTTTCACCTTGAAAGACAAATTAGAGCTAGTAGGAAACAAAAGGAAACCAGAGGCAACAGAAATAATCAAGTAGAAGCAAACTTCCAAGCTAAACAGACCAGAAATAGACACAGGGCTGACAGAAAACACTCTGTCTGTCAAAACAAAACAAATACAGAATAACCTAATGAAGAGACAACCTGAAACAAAAAAGTGGTTATATTTTTCACAAGGATTGGGGTGTAGGGCATTAAGCCTTGAGGCTGAGACACCAATTAGGATGCCAGTGCCCCACAACACAGTGCCAGGGCTTAACTCTTGGCTCAGGCTCCTGATTCCAGCCTCCTGCTAATGCAGACCCTGGCACACAGCAGTGATGGCTCAACTAGTTGGGCCTCTGCCACTCATGTGGGAGACCTGGACTGTGTTCCTGCTTCCTGGCTTTGGCCCCTGCCCAGCCCTAGCCTCTTTTTTTAATCTTTTTTTTTTTTTTTTTTTTTTTAGCATCTGAAGAGTAAATCAGTGAATGCAAGCTTTCTGTCTCTCTCCCCATATCCTTGCCTGTCAAATAATTAAATAAAAATGAAAAGAAAAAAATAGAAATACATTTTGGTTAGGCCAGCGCCGCTGCTCAATAGGCTAATCCTCCACCTTGCGGCGCCAGCACACTGGGTTCTAGTCCCGTCAGGGTGCCGGATTCTGTCCCGGTTGCCCCTCTTCCAGGCCAGCTCTCTGCTGTGGCCAGGAAGTGCAGTGGAGGATGGCCCAAGTGCTTGGGCCCTGCACCCCATGGGAGACCAGGAGAAGCACCTGGCTCCTGCCTTTGTATCATCGTGGTGCGCCGGCTGCAGCGGCCATTGGAGGTGAACCAACAGCAAAGGAAGACCTTTCTGTCTCTCTCTCTCACTGTCCGCTTTGTCAAAAAAAAAAAAAAAGAAAAAAATTTTGGTGCAAACTGTCTGAAATCCATGCATACAAGGGAGTCTCAAAGATTCACTGGGAGCACGTGTTTGGCACACAGCAGTTAGGATGCTGCCCTCATCCCACACCGGGTGCAGTGTTTGGGTTTTTTGAGTCCTGCCTCTGCTTCTGATTGCAGCTCCTGTTAATGTGCATCCTGGGGAGCCACACAAACACTTGGGTCCCTGTCACCCACGTGAGAAACCTGGATTGGGTTCCGGGCTCTTGGCTTTGGCCAAGCCCAGCCCTGGCTGTTGTGGGAATTTGGGAAACGAACCAGCAGATGGAAGTTCTGACTGTTTCTGTCTCTTTCTCTCTGCCTTTAAAACACATTTAAAAATTGTAAAAACTTCATGGAATATGTGAAACACTATGCATGGATTTCAAAATTTTTTGTACCATAAATGTATATTTTAAACTTGTTTTATTTATTTTGAAGGGCGGAGCCACAGGAAGGGTAAGAGGCAGAGAGAAAGAGCGAGAGCGAGAGAGAGAGATCTCCTATCTACGGGTTCATTCTCCAAATGTCCTCAGTAGCTGGGGAGGGCCATGCTGAAGCCAGGAGCACGGACTCAGTCTGGGTCTCCTCCATGAGTGGCAGGCACTCAACTACCCAAGCCATCACTGCTGCCTCCCAGGGCGCTCATCAGCAAGGAAGCTAGAATTGAATGCTGAACTAGGACTCTAACCCAGGCACTCTGACAGGAGGTGGAGCATCCCAAGAGGCAGCTTAATCTGCTGTGCCACAATGCACACTCCTACACTTACCTTTCAGTCCTCATTCCCACAAACTTTTTCAAGTGCCCTCCTATATAACAATTTTATAAGTATGTAATGTTTATGTGAAATGTTTGTGAAAGTAAATTGTTACAACTTATTAACAATTAGGACAAGTGACCACTACAGATTTTAAAAATCAGAAATAAGATGTGATTGTTCTGGATTTTTTTCCATATATAGACTAGTATTATGATTAAGGCAATAAAACCAAGTGTTAAGTGTAATTAGGTATTAGCTATTTTAATTAAGTATAATTAACAAAGTATTAAGAATTACTTAAGTTCTGTTCATGACTGTCTACTGTACTCTTCTTGTTTGAGCAAGCAAATAACTGAACTAATTGGAACAATAAACTATTACTGTCACTATATTATTTCTCAAGGCCTGTACTGCGGTGTAGTGGGTAAAGCTGCCAACTGCAGCACTGGCATCCCATATGGGTGCTGATTCAAGTTCTGGCTGCTCCACTTCTGATCTAGCTCCCTGCTAATGGCTTGGGAAAGCAGCGGAAGATGGCCCAAGTATTTGGGCTCCCACACCACCATGGGAAACTTGGAAGAAACTCCTGGCTGTTGGCTTCAGCCTGGCCCAGCCCTGGCCATTGTAGTCACTTGGGAGATAAACCAGCAGATGGAAGATCTCTCTTTCTGACTCTTTCTCTCTCTGTAATTCTTTCTTTCAAATAAATGAATAAATTTTAAATATATATATTTATATTATTTCTCTTAGGGTTTCCACATGTGGGGCTGAAGAAAAAAAGCTATTCTAAAATCTAACAACTGATTTTAATTTTTAAAATTTGTTACACAGATAGAGAGGAAGGACCAATGCTGTGGCGCAGCAGGTTAAAGCCATGGCCTGCAACACCAGCATCCCATGTGGGCATCAGTTTGAGTCCTGGTTGCTCCACTTCTGATCCAGCTCCCTGGTAATATGCCTGGGAAAACAGTGGAGGATGACCTGCACCCACATGAGAGACACAGAGGAGGCTCCTGGCTCCTGGCTTAAGCCTGACCTAGCTCAGTCGTTGTGGCCTTTTGGGAGTGAACCAGCAAATGGAAGATCTCTGCCTTTCATTCTCTCTCTGTAACTCAGCTTTCCAAATAAATAAATAAATAAATAATATTTAAAGGAGAAAAAAGATAAGAAAGAAGGAGAGAAAGGGCACTCACATCTGTTGATTCAGTCTCCATATGCCCACAATAACTGGAATGGGCCAGACTGACTCCAGGAGGTAGGAACACATGTGGATGGCAGGAACTCAACCTCTTGAACTATCAACTGAAGATCGATTTTAATTGGCCCTTCAAAACTTCCACACATTCTGGAAGCTAAAGAGCTATTTGGGAACCTAGAACCCCTAACATTTCAATTTTTTAAAAAATATATTTATTTATTTTATTTGAAAGGCAGTTATAGAGAGGAGACAGAGAGCTCTTCCATTGCTGGTTCACCCCTAAAATGGCCACAATGGCCAGAGACGGGACAGAAAGGAGTCAGGAGCTTCTTCCCGGTCTCCCACAAGGGTGCAGGGGCACAAGTACTTGGGGCATCCTTTGCTGGTTTCTCAGGCCATTAGCATGGAGCTGGATCGGAAGTAGAGCAGCTGGGAAAGGAATCAGTCCCATATGGGATGCTGTTGTCTCAGACAGTGGCTTAACCCGCTACACCACAGTGCGGGCTCCAGCACTTTAATTTGTAACAGACTGAGCTCTAGAGCCGGGGCTGTGGCGTAGCAGGTAAAGCTGCCACCTGAGGTGCTGGCATCCTGTATGGTCACCAGTTCAAGTCCCGGCTGCTCCACTTCTGATCCAGCTCTCTGCTATGGACTGGGAAAGCAGCAGCAGATGGCCCAGGTCCTTGGGCCCCTGCACCCACATAGGAGACCTGCAAGGTCTGGCTTTGGGTTGGCCCAGCTCTGGACATTGTGGCCATTTGGGTAGTGAACCAGCAGATGAAAGATCTCTGTCTCTCTGCCTCTGCTTATCCCTAAGTCTACTTTTCAAATAAATGAATAATAAAAAAAAAGGATTGAGCTATGCCTGTCACACATAAAAATCCTGGTTTACTTTGAAACAGGGAGAATATAAACAGATAGGAGTTTATTCTTTGTCCAAAGCCTCAACCTCCAGCTTGACAAATGGAAACTGAGAAAGTCCAAGTTAACCCATCTGGTGTCTGGGAATGTGGGAACCTAACTGCTTTATTCCCACCTGCATTCCATTCTCAGAGAATCTGCCCTGCCAGGAGTGCTTCGAAAGGAAAAGACCTTGTCTCCGTAGACACGGCTGATTGAACGGGGACAGAACACCCACTCTGATCAGACTGCTGTGCTCATTGATACTTTGAACTCAGAGAATGGGGCTTGGGGTCAGTAACTCAGTGGAGGCCGCCAGAGCTGCCAGGTTAAGTACAGTCAGGAGCGGTAGTTGTCATTTACTATGAAAGTGCTAGTAGGTGCCCTGAGAAATCCAGGCATCAGAGCTGTCACAGCCTGGAGGTGCCGAAGGAAACAGAAACCCTGTCACACTAGGCAAAGATGGAGACGGCGGTGGTCTGACAACTTTGTCTTTATACTTGCTGCTGAGACCCCTGAGATTCTCTTCTGGACGTCTGATCATGTCCTTTTCACTCGAGTTACTTTGGATAGCTTTCTTTTACTTGTAACCCAAGAAACCTTGACTCAACAGTTTTCAAAAGTTCATTTTTATTACCCTATCTTTTCTCTCTCTCTCTCTCTCTCTCTCTCTCTCTCTCTTTTTTTTTTTTGACAGGCAGAGTGGAGAGTGAGAGAGAGACAGAGAGAAAGGTCTTCCTTTGCCATTGGTTCACCCTCCAATGGCCGCCGTGGCCAGCACGCTGTGGCCAGCGCACCGTGCTGATCCAAAGCCAGGAGCCAGGTGCTTCCTCCTGGTCTCCCATGCAGGTGCAGGGCCCAAGCACTTGGGCCATCCTCCACTGCACTCCCTGGCCACAGCAGAGAGCTGGCCTGGAAGAGGGGCAACCGGGACAGAATCCAGTGCCCTGATCAGGACTAGAACCTGGTGTGCCAGCACCGCAGGTGGAGGATTAGCCTATCAAGCTGCGGCGCCTGCCTACCCTATCTTTTCAAACCTTTCTCACCATTTGGATTTTCAGATCCACAGTATTCTGTTGCAAATTCATTGGGAAATAGCAGGGAGAAGACATTTCCTTGCAATAACCTAGAAAAAAGATTACCCAAATCTTCTAGTTATGGGAATTCAGGGTTCTTCAAGTCTCAGCCTGCCCTTTAGCAGTTCTGGTAGCTGTTGGGAGAAACTGGGTGATCAGCCACATGGTGAATAATCTATGTAATTTTTGCCACCTATTAATTTATAGTTGTATCAAACTGTCCTTTGTGAGCAAACATTTTAAAAATTGAAATTTCGTATGGCTTCCGTATTGTTTCAGTACACTTTTTTTTTTTTTTTTTGGTGACAGGCAGAGTGGACAGTGAGAGAGAGAGACAGAGAGAAAGGTCTTCCTTTTGCCGTTGGTTCACCCTCCAATGGCTGCCGCGGATGGCGCGCTGCGGCCGGCGCACCGCGCTCATCCAATGGCAGGAGCCAGGTGCTAGGTGCTTTTTCCTGGTCTCCCATGGGGTGCAGGGCCCAAGCACTTGGGCCATCCTCCACTGCACTCCTGGGCCACAGCAGAGGGCTGGCCTGGAAGAGGGGCAACCGGGACAGAATCCGACGCCCTGACCGGGACTAGAACCCGGTGTGCCGGCGCCGCAAGGTGGAGGATTAGCCTGTTGAGCCACGGCGCCGGCCTTCAGTACACTTTATAAAACAAAGCTGTTAACTGTTAGTTTTAGGTTTCTAACCATCAAGGTTTTTTTTTTTTTTTTTTTTTTAAATTCTTTTAAAGATTTAAAACATATAGGTACAGTGTTTTAAGCATTTATGTGGAACCATTGTTGTGGTGTAAAGGGTTAAGCACCTGCTTGCTAATATCAGCATCTAGCCATCCAGCTGCTCCACTTAGGATCCAGCTCCCTGCTAATGGGCCTGGGAAAGCAGCGGAAGGTGGCCCAAGTGCTTGGGTCCCTGCCATTCCTGTGGGGGATACAGATGGCGTTCCAAGCTCCTGGCTTCTGCCTGGCACAGCCCTGGCCATTATGGCCTTGTGGGGAATAAACCATCAGATTGAAGATTGATCTCTCTCTGTAACTCTACCTTTCAAATAAAAAAATCTTTAAGAAAAAGACGACGGGGCTGGCGCTGTGGCATAGTAGGCTAAACCTCCACCTGCAGTGCAGGCATCCCATTTGGATACCAGTTCATGTCCCGGATGCTCCTCTTCCGATCCAGCTCTCTGCTATGGCCTAGGAAAGCAGTGGAAGATGGCCCAAGTCCTTGGGCCCCTGCACCCATGTGGGAGACCAGGAAGAAGCCCCTGGCTTCTGGCTTAAGATCAGCACAGCTCTGGCTGTTGTGGCCATTTGGGGAGTGAACCAGCAGATGGAAGACTCTCTTTCTGCCTCTGCCTCTCTGTAGCTCTGCCTTTCAAATAAAAAAAAAAATCTTTAAAAAATACCCTAATCTTGTTTATTTTATTTCACTTTAAGATTTATTTGAAAGGCAGAGTTACAGAGAGAGGGACAGAGAGAGCACACTTCTGTCCATTGGTTCATTACCCAAATTGCTGCAATGGCCAGGTCTGCACCAAGCAGAAGCCAGGAGCCTGGAACTTCACCGGTCTCCCACATAGGTGGCAAAGGCCCAAGCACTTGGGCCATCTTCCACGGAGCATTAGGAGGGTGCTGGATCGGAGATGGAGCTTCTGGGACTCATGGGACAATGGCCTTGCAGGTGGTGGTTTAATCCATTATGCCACAACACTGGCCACCTATTGTTTTGTTTTGTTTTCTTTTAAGATTTATTTATTTGAAAGGCAGAGTGACAGTGAGAGAGGAAAAGACACACACACACACACACACACACACACACACACAGAGTGAGAACATGAGCATTTCCGTTTGGTGGTTCACGCCCCTAACAGACTGGGTTGAGACAAGCTGAAGCCAGGAGCCAGAAATTTCATCCAGTTTTCCCATGGGGGTCGCAGGAACCCAAGCACTTGGGCCATCACTGCTGTCTCCCAGGTGCACCAGCAAGAAGCCAGATGGGAAATGGAGAAGCCAGGACTCAAATCAGGCACTCTGAAATGGTATGTAGGCATCCCAAGAAACATCTTAACTCTGTGCCACAAATCCTGCCCCACCTTCTCATTTTATAAAGTTTAGTATTATTTACTCAAAATCCACAATCAGAGTTTGTACCTTAGCAAAAATATTGCTGTGTTTACCACATACTTAGTACTACATAATATGAAAAGCACATCAGAACTTTTTGAGGGATCACACATAAAATGTATGAAACTGGGAATTTATACATTTCAAAATAACCCAACTAATGAATTTTATTCTATAGAATGTAAGAATTACACAATAAAGAAGAGATGAACATTTTTATCTGTGGTAAAGTAAGTATTTAAAAAAAAGATTTATTTATTTATTTATTTGAAAGAGTTACAAAGAGAGAAGGAGAAGCAGAGAGAGAGAGAGAGAGAATTTTAACATTTTGAGTAAACATTCTATCACTGGTTCACTCCCTCAATTGGCCACAACAGCCAGAGCTGTGCCTATCAGAAGCCAGGATCCAGGAGCTTCTTCCAGGTCTTCCCACTCAGGTACAGCGACCCGAGGACTTGTGCCATCTTCTACTGCTTTCCAAGGCCATAGCAAAGAGCTGGATCAGAAGTAGAGCAGCCAAGACTTGAACTGGTGCCCATGTGAAATGCCAGTACTTTACCAGTGGGTAAAGCTGTCACAGCACTGGCCCCAAAGTAGGTATTATTTTTATGGAGTCACATCATATAATTATGGGTACCCTAGTATCTGGTCATATCAAAATATGTATACTTTTAAAGTAGCTTCTTTTTTTTTTTTTAAAGCTATATTTATTTGAAAGATAGAGTGACACAGAGAAAAGGGGTGAGAGGGAGGGAGGGGGGGAGAGAGAGAGAGAGAGAGAGAGAGAGAGAAAGAGAGAGATCTTTCATCCACTGGTTCATTCCTAAATGGTTGCAACAGTTGGAGATGGATCAGGCCTATGCCAGGAGCCAGAAACTCTATCTGGGCCTCCCACATGGGTGACAGGCTACTGGGCCATCATCCACTGCTTCCTCTGGTGCACTAGCAGCAAGCTGGGTCAGAAGCAGAGCAGCCAGACTTGAACTGGCCCTCTGATGTGGGCTGTTGTTGTAAGCCATGGCTGTCACAACATTAGCTGCAGAATTTTAACATTTCGAGTCAGGCATTTGGCACAATGGTTGAACCACTACTTGAGACACCTGCATCCCTTTTGGAATGTCTGGGTTCAGTCCAGGCAACATTCTTGATTCCAGCTTCCTGCTAATGCTCACTCTGGGAGGCAGCAGGTGATGGATCAAGTACTTTCCACATGGGAGATCTGGATTGAGTTCCTGGCTCCTGGTTCTGCCCTGTCCCAGTCCTGGCTGGGGAGTAAGTACTTTGGAGAGTAAGTTGGTGGGTGAGAGATCTCTGCCTCTCCCTGTCTCTCTCTCTGCCTTTCAAATAAAGAAAATTTATAATATGCTTTAAAAAGTAGAATATTTTGTGAGTTTAACTGTGTATGAATATTTAATTTTTACCTGTTTTGAATGCTGAAGTCACCATATTGTGCCAGGCCAAAGCTAGGAGCTTCATCTCAGTCTCCTATGTCAGTGCAGGGGCCTGAGCACTTGGGCCATCCTCTACTGCTTTCCCAGGCCATTAGCAGGGAGCTAGACTGGAAGTAGTGCACCTGGAACTTGAACTGGCATCCACACAGGATTCTGGCCTTGAAGGCAGTGGCTTTACCAACTATGCTACAGTGCCAGTCCCTGTTTACACTTTCACACCCAAAGTAAAATGTGAAAACCTTTCCATTCTCTTTGATATTTCTTCTACCTATTTCATATTTGACATGTCACTTAGCCTTAAGAGGAATATATGCTTTTCCTAAGAAAAACAATTTTTTAAAAAAAGATTTATTTATTTGAAAGGCAGAGAGGAGAGAGAATCATTCCCCAAATGGCCACAATGACCAGGGCTGGGCCAGATAGAAGGCAGGAGCCTGGAACTCCATCTGGATCTCCTGTGTTGGTGGTAGGGGCACAAGCCCTTGAATAATCTTCCAGTGCTTTACCATGCCATTAGCAGGGAGCTAGATCAGAAGTAGTGCAGCTGGGACCTGAACCCATGCTCATGTGGGCTGCTGGCACTGCAGGTGATGGCTTAACCCTGCACCACAGTGCCAGCCCCAGAATAATCAAAGGAGGTAATCGCTTCAGTTTATCTAATTACAACTTGAATTATTTAGCAAATGGATATTTAAAGGTTAATTTAAAAAGAAAGCAGGGGCTAGCATTGTGCACAGTGTGTTAAGCCACTGTCTGTGATGCCAGCATCCCATGTTGGAGCATCAGTTTCAGTCCTGGATATTCCACTTCCTACCCAGCTTCCTGCTGATGCGCCTGGGAGAGCAGAAGAGGATGACACAAGCACTTGGACCCCTGCCACCCATGAGGGAGATCTGGATAGAGTTCGAGGTTCCTGGCTTCAGCCTAGACCAGCTCCAGCCATTGTGGCTGTTTCGGGAGCAAACCAGCCAATGGAAAATCTCTTTCTCTCTGTCTCTCTGCCTTTTAAATAAATAAAATAAATCTTTTTTTTTTTTTAAAAGAAAGCAATTACATGAACAAGAAGTTGCAGTAACTTCAGCTTAGTGTGATCTAGGCTGGTATTGCTGTACTTTATCCACTCAGATTTGCATTATACCCACAGTTATAAAGAGGTGATTCTTTTCTCCTTTGAATTCATTTAGTTTCCTTTTCATGCACCTTGCTGACCTACACGAAAGCTAGCTGTAACTCATTTAGATTCAGGTCTCCACTATGAAGTAGTGCATTGCTTAACTCTGCAGAGCTGTAACCCCGAGTGTGAGCTGGGTAGTGTCGGCATTTCCTAAGAGCAAGGTCTTTAGCAATAAGGTGTGGCATCACTGTGGCTGAAGGATACTATTCCAGTCAAACATGTTTCTGTTCTGCATCTCCCATTGTGTAGTAAGCTCTCTAACATACAAGTGCTAATCCTTAAATAAAGAAAAGAGCAAGAAAGAAAAACAAAATGCCCTGTACAAAACCAAAAGTCTTTTACAGCCTCTGAAAATTCCTGGACATCAAGTATCAGTCACTGGATTTTCCTTCACCTGTGCCAAGTTCCTCAGCTTTGTAGTGAGCTTCCCAACAGGAGCTGGGCGAGCAGCACAAGGAAGTGTGACACAGGGTACAGGTGTGTGTGGGGTCTACCGCATGGCACTTGACATTGAGCCCTGTGCTGATTCATTGCACGATGCAAAGAGCTGCAATATTATATAGATAACACAAGTTTGTGCTGTAACAAATTCAGAATGGCAAAAGCACAATTTTTAGTTCCTAAAGATAAAGAAGTTTTTAGGATGATATGGTTACTGATATTCCTCTGAATTTTTCTTGTCAGTCTCCTCTTCATTTCTAATATTCTTAAGTTAGGTATGTTCTTTATTCATTCATTCATTCATTCGTTAACTCTTTTTTTAAAAAAGTTTTTTTTTTTTAATTTGAAAGGCCAAGTTACAGAGAGGCAGAGAGAGAGAGAGAGAGAGAGAGAGAAAGAGAGTTCTTCCATCTGCTGGTTCACTTCCAAGATGGCCACAATGGCTGGAGCTGCACCAACCCAAAGCCAGAAGTCAGGAGCTTCTTTCAGGTCTCCCACATGGGTGCAGGGGTCCAAGCACTTGGGCCATCTTCTACTGCTTTCCTAGACCACAGCAGAGAGCTGGATCAGAAGTGGAGCAGCCGGAACTTGAACTGGCACCCATTTGGGATGCTGGCACCGCAGGTGGTGGCTTTACCTGCTATGTCACAGTGCTGGCCCCCATTCATTAACTCTTGATAATTAGTTCATTAGTTAACAAATTATTTGATCATTCATTCCACAAATATTCACTGAGTACCTATATGGCATTGTGTTAGGTTATAAATATTAAAATCAAGAATTTTATATTGACATTGTGACATTTCCAGAAATTTGTTATAAAAATGAAAAAGCAGGGGCTGGTGCTGTGATGTAGTAGGTAAAGCTGCCACCTGCAGTGCCAGCATCCCATAATGGGTTGCTCCATTTCCTATCTTCCTCTCTGCTGTGGCCTGGGAAAGCAATAGAAGATGGCCCAGCTCTTTTTTTTTTTTTTTTTTCATTTCATTCAACTTTTCTTTTCTTTCTTTCTCTCTCTCTCTCTCTCTCTCTCTTCTCTCTCTCTCTTTTTTTTTTTTTTTTTTTTTGATGGCCCAGCACTTTGGGCCCCTGCACCAGTGTGGGAGATACGGAAGAAGCTCCTGGATCCTGGCTTTGGATTGGTGCAGCTCCAGCCATTGTGGCCAATCGGGGAGTGAACCAGTGGATGGAAGACATCTCTCTCTCTCTCTCTCTCTCTCTCTCTCTCTGTAACTCTGACTTTCAAATAAATAAATCAGTCTTAAAAAAAAAAAAAAAGCAGCAGCAGCCTAGAACTCCGCATGGGTCTCCCGTGTGGGTGGCAAGGGCCCAAGTATTTGAATCATCATCCACTGTCTCCAAGGGGCATTATCAGGAAGCTGGATCGGAAGCAGAGTAGTACTTCCACCTGCAATGCTGGCATTTCAAGCAGCAGCTTAACTTTCTGTGCTCCAGCTGCTTGGTTTTATTTAAATAGTCCAATTTATATTCATTAGAAAAGTGATTGTCTAAATTGAGCTGCACTTGTTATTTGTTTTTGCATATGCATCCACTCTTCTGCATCTAGGATAATCTTTCTTTTTCTCCTGGTAAATTGAATGTGTCTAAGATTTATGAACCATGCCAGCATTTATTGAGCGCTTAATTTATAAAAGTTGTAGTCATGTTTAATACTTTTTTTTTTCTTACTTAAGCTCATTATCTCCAGTCTACAGATAGTGAACTGAGATTAAGTAGCCAGGCCAAGGTCATGCAGAACTACATCTGGGCAGTCTGTCTCCACAACCCTCCCTCATTAGTCACCATGCTGTGTGAACCTTCTTCTTCTTCTTCTTCTTTTTTTTTTTTTTTTTAAGATGTATTTATTTAAAAGGCATAGTTAGAGAGATAGAAGAAGAGACAGAAAGAGAAAGATCTTCCATTTGCTGGTTCACTCCCCAGATGGCTGCTATCGCCAGGGCTGGGCCAGGCTGAAGCCAGGAGCCAGGAGCTTCTTGCAGGTCTCCCATAGGGGTGCAGGGATCCAAGCACTTGGGCCATTTTCTGTTTTCCCTAGGCCATTAGCAGGTAGCTGGATTGGAATGGGAGCTGCTAGAACTCAAACTGGGATGCTGGCAATGTAGATAGTGGCTATACCAGCTATACCACAGCACTGGCCCCATAAATATACTTTACAAAACAAAAACAAAAAACCCTGGAAAATATGGAAGCAGCTTTGGAATTGGGTAATATGAAGGAATTTCAAAATATCCATGGAAAATGGAATAAAAAGATAAGTTTATTTTGGTGCTTAAAGATAGACTTTTTTTTTTTTAAAGATTTATTTGTTTGAAAGGCAAGGTGACAGACAAAGAGGGAGACATTGACAGAGATTGATCTTCCATCCACTGTTTCACTCCCTAAACAGCCAAAATGGCTGTTGCAGGGCCAGGATGAAGCCAGGAACCAGGTACTTCATCTTGGTCTTCCACTTGGGTGCAGGGGCTCAAGAACTTGGGCCATCCTCCACTGCTTTGCCAGGCGCACAAGCAGGGAGCTGGATCTGAAATGAAGCAGCCGGGACTTGAACTGCTTCATCACCATGCTGGCCCTAAGATAGAGACTTACTGATTGTATCCCCTGTCATGCTGTCAGCCGGAATAGCTTGGTTTTCTAATACCTGGTGAAAATTTCAACCTCAAGGATCATACTTTTTCTGGAGGGGCAGATCCTTTTGGCATTTAATTCACTGACAAATCAAATGAGGCAAAGATAATTTATCAGGTTATGGCAAAGCACACACAAAGGCAAAAGTGGCTCAACAGGCTAATCCTCCACCTTGTGGCGCCGGCACACTGGGTTCTAGTCCCGGTCGGGGTGCCGGATTCTGTCCCGGTTGCCCCTCTTCCAGGCCAGCCCTCTGCTGTGGCCCAGGAGTGCAGTGGAGGACGGCCCAGGTGCTTGGGCCCTGCACCCCATGGGAGACCAGGAAAAAGCACCTAGCACCTGGCTCCTGCCATCAGATGAGCGCGGTGCACTGGCCGCAGCGCGCCGTCCGCGGCAGCCATTGGAGGGTGAACCAACGGCAAAGGAAGACCTTTCTCTCTGTCTGTCTCTCTCACTGTCCACTCTGCCTGTCAAAAAAAAAATAATAATAAACAAAATATATGGAAAGTTCAGGAGAAAATAAATCAAATTACTTGAACTTAGAGTACAAGTAGCAGACCAAACATTGTGCAGCCATGGAGAAAATGTTCTGAAGGGTCCAGGAAGACACACACGTTCAAGGTGTCGCTGGACAATTCTGCATGCTGTCAAACTGTCAGCAGCAAAGGAAAGAGCTTTTCACTCCAGCAAAGCCCCTGCTGGCTGATCCCCTTTAAAAAAAGATTGATTGATTTATTTGCAAGTCAGAGTTACACAGAGAGAGGAGAGGCAGAGAGAGAGAGTGTGTGTGTGTATGTGTGTGTGTGAGAGAGAGAGAGGTCTTCCATCTGATGGTTCACTCCCCAATTGGCCACAACAGCTGGAGCTATGCCAATCCGAAGCCAGGAGCCAGGAGCTTCTTCTGGGTCTCTCACACGGGTGCAGGGGCCCAAGGACTTGGGCCATCTTCTACTGCTTTCCCAGGCCATAACAGAGAGCAGGACTGGAAGTGGAGCAGCTGAGTCTCGAACCGATGCCCATGTGGGATGCCGGCGCTTCAGGCCAGGGCGTTAACCTGATGCCCCACAGCGCTAGTGCCCCCCCACCCCATTAAAAAAAAAAAACTATTTTATTTATTTGAAAGGCAGAGAGAGAGAGAGAGAGAGAGAGAGAGAGAGAGAGAGAGAAACACGAAGATAGAGAAAGAGGGAGAGAGAGAGAGAGGATGAGAGAGAGAGATCTTCATCTGTTGGGTCATACCCCAAATGACTACAATTGCCAGGGTTGGGCCAGGCTGAAGCCAAGACCTGGAATTCCATCCAGGTCTCCCACATGGCTGGCAGGGGTCCAGGTACCTGAGCCATCTTCTGCTGCCTTCCCAGGTACAGTTGCAGAAAGCTGGATTCAACGTGGAGCAGCCAGACTTGGACTGGCACTTATATAGGATGCCAGTGTCACAGGCAGCAGCTTAACATGCTATGTTGCAACACTTTCCAACGTTTTTATTTTAGTTTTTATTTTTATTTTTTTTTGTAAATAAGCTAGTGAAGTTTAATGAAGAGAAGACCCCTCGCTGGCCAGACAGGTAGCTCAGCAAAGAACCAAGGGTCCAGTCGGCATTCAAACTGGAGTTTTTATGGCTATTGGCAGAAATCCTTTTAGACTGAATTCATGCAGGGAAATGGAGTCACAGTAAGATGTATCTCAATGGGTGATTTTAAGGCACTAGCATTTATTGTCCCAGAAGGTGTATTATCTTAGCTCCCAGATGTCTAATGTTGCAGAGAAAAGTCCTGGACTCAAACCATCTCATTTGTACATGGGCTCACAGTTGTGGGTGTGGCTATCAGGGTGAAATAACAAGCTCCCTTGCTATCAACAACAGTTGGCTCAGTTATAGCTTGTGTTAGAAGAAAAAGCACAAAATGGAGTCAGTGCTGTGAAAGCCGAGTCATATTACTCATAATTAAAATATCAATTTACTTGGATTCACAAGAATTATGACATAGTCAAGCACACATCACAACACCCTTGTGAGTAAGAGGCTGAAGTTTGGAGAAGAGGTCAGGGAAAGCCTAGACTATACTAAAGGTGATTCTGGTGAGGGCTCAGAAGAAAAGATCTAAAGCCAAAGTTTGGAACTTCTAAGATATCACTTAAGCAGCTGTTACAGAAATACTGGGGCTGGTGCTGTGTGTAGCAGGTAAAGCTGCCACCTGCAGTGCTGGCATCCCATATGGGCACTGGTCTGAGTCCCAGCTGTTCCACTTCTGATCCAGCTCTCTGCTATAGCCTGGGAAAGCAGCAGAAGATGGTCCTAGTCCTTGGGCCTCTGCACCCACAAGGGAGACCCAGAGGAAGCTCCTGGCTTCGGATCAGCGCAGCTCTGGCCGTTGCGGCCAATTGGGAAGTGAACCATCGGATGGAAGACCTCTCTCTCTGTCTCTAACTCTCCTCTGTCTGAGTAACTCTGACTTTCAAATAAAAATAAATAAATCTTTTAAAAAAAGACTTAGAGGAAAGATTATTATTATTAAACCTCAGTTCTCAGTATTGTTCTCCCTTTTGGGTTTTGGACATACTTGGAACCTATTACTTCTTTCTTCTTTTCTGTTTCTCCTTCTGGGAATGAGAATGTCCATCCTGTGCCTGTCCCACCACTGGGATTTGGAAGTAGATAACTTGTTTAGCTCCAAGGGCTCACAGTTGGAGGGGACTTTGCCTTGGGATGAACAAGCCTTTAATGTCACCTGTCTCTGACTGAGCTGAACCTCTGGACTTTGGAGTTGGTGCTGGAGACAGTTGACGCTTTGAATGTTTGGGATGCAGTGAATGCATTTTGCTTGTGAGAACTTTCAGGGCCTGGGGCATAATGCTATGGCTTGAATGTGTCAATTCAATTATCTACACATCTTATCCTAAAAGCAAAAACATGCTGATTTTTTAAAAATCAACAAACTATGCTTTTCTTCTCGCACAATACATTGAAAGTAAATTAAACAGGATGTGTCTCTTGTGAAAAGGAAAATTCCCTTTTCTGTGGAGGAAAGTCAGCTCTCCTATGGATCCCAACTCCCCTCTGCTGTGCCTCCCAGCAA
The DNA here is from genome assembly GCA_949820135.1 of Sylvilagus floridanus. Lineage (NCBI taxonomy): Eukaryota > Metazoa > Chordata > Mammalia > Lagomorpha > Leporidae > Sylvilagus > Sylvilagus floridanus. The sequence continues at coordinate 58,926,492 of OX463227.1, forward strand.
AGGCAAGGAATCGGATTAATGAGTGTGGGGGTCAAGAGAGGGTTTGTGCACCCCGCTCACTTCTCCGCTCCTGAGAACTGGCAACCTCGAGGAGTGTCTGAGCCCTGCCTTCTGAGAGAAGGGCCTGTCCCTTCTAGGTTTTCCAGTCTATGACAAGACACGCGGATATGCCTGCCTTCTTAAAAAAATGTGCTGATTTAGTTCAATCCCCAAATGCCCACAACCAGCTCTGACCAGGACCAAAGTCAGGAGCCAGGAACTCAGTCCAGATATGCATGATGAGTGGCAGAAGCACAATTACTTGACTCATCACTGCTGCCTCCCAGGGTCTGCATTAGCAGGAAGCTGCAGTTAGGAGCTCAGTATAGAACTAGGGGTCAATACTGTGCCTTACCAGGTAGGGCTGCCACCTGCAGTGCTGGCATCTCATATGGGCGCTGCTCCGCTTCTGATCCAGCTCTCTCTGCTATGGCCTGGGAAAGCAGTGGAAGATGATCCTAATCCTTGGGCCCCTGCACCCATGTGGGAGACCTGGAAGAAGCTTCAGGCTCTTGGCATCGGATTGGCTCAGCTCCGGCATCTGCGGCCAATTGGAGAGTGAACCTCTCTCCCTCTCCCTCTCCCTCTCCCTCTTCTACCTCTCCCTCTCACAGCTTCTTCACACAAAGCCTGGTAGACACTCCAACTTTCATAATCCTATCAACCTTTCATTTTTATCTTCTAGTCCCAAGAACTCCTCCTTTCTACCCTAGACCTTTAGGCCCTCTGTTGTGCAAAAGGTTTTGTGTCCCAAGCATGGGGCAGTGGGTTGAGGCAAGGAACCCTGGCCCTTTTGTGAATCTTTGTCCTGATTAATCATCCTGACTGTTGCCCTGGGCAATTTCAGATCAGATTTCTTGTAATTTCTGCCTTCTGATTTTTTAAAAGATTTATTATTATTATTATTATTTATGTATTTGAAACTCAGAGTTACACAGAGGAGAGGCAGAGAGAGAGAGCTCTTCTATATGATGGTTCACTCTCCAAGTGGCTGCAACAGCCGGAGCTGCCAGGAGCTTCTTCCGGGTCTCCCATGTGGGCGCAGGGGTCCATGGACTTGGGCCATCCTCTACTGCTTTCCCAGGCCATAGCAGAGAGCTGGATTGGAAGAGGGGCAGCCAGGACTAGAACCGGCGCCCATATGGGATGCCGGCGCTTCAGGCCAGGGCGTTAATCCACTGCGCCACAGCACTGACCCTTGACTTTTTTTTTTTTTTTAAAGGCTTATTTATTTGAGAGGCAGAGTTACAGAGAGGGAGGTCTTCCATCCATTGGTTCACCCCTCAAATAGCGGCAATGGCAATGGCCAGAGGTGAGCTGGTCCAAAGCTGGAAGTTAGGAGCCAGTAGCCAGGAGCTTCTTCCTGCTCTCCCACGTGGAGAGTGCCCAAGCACTTGTGCCATCTTCCACTGCTCTCCCAGGCCATAGCAGAGAGCTGGATGGGAAGAGGAGCATCTGGGACTAGAACTGGCGCCAATATGAGATGTTGGCCCACTATACCACAGTGCCGGCCCCCAACCAGCTGATTTTAAAGTAAAAAGAAGGCATCCATTGATGACCCATCCTTTAGTTGAATGGCCTTAAGAGCAAAATGGAAGTTTCCCTGAGGAAGAAATTCCACCCATGGACGGGAGTTTCCAGTCTGGGGGCCTGCCCTTGGATTTCAGACTTGCCCAGTCAGTTCCCACAGTAGTGAAAGGTAGCAATGCCTCAATATTTATATTTTGCAAGAATATATATATATATATATATATATATATGTATTTCTTTTTTTTTTTTTTTTGACAGGCAGAGTGGACAGTGAGAGAGAGAGACAGAGAGAAAGGTCTTCCTTTGCCGTTGGTTCACCCTCCAATGGCTGCCGCGGTTGGCGCGCTGCGGCTGGCGCACCGCGCTGATCCGATGGCAGGAGCCAGGTACTAGGTGCTTTTTCCTGGTCTCCCATGGGGTGCAGGGCCCAAGCACTTGGGCCATCCTCCACTGCACTCCGGGCCACAGCAGAGGGCTGGCCTGGAAGAGAGACAACCGGGACAGAATCCGGCACCCCAACAGGGACTAGAACCCGGTGTGCCGGCGCCGCAAGGTGGAGGATTAGCCTGTTGAGCCACGGCGCCGGCCTATATATATGTATTTCATGTCTCATATATAAATGGATGTCCTCGGTTTACAATGGGTTCCCTCCCAGTAAAGCCATCTTAAGTTGGAAGCACATTTAATATTGTCCACCTAACCGACTGAGCACTGTAGCTTAGCAACATCGTATTCTGTAGAGTCGGTTGTTTATCCTCATGATTGTGTGGCTCACCGGATGCTGTGCCTCACTACTGTTGCCCGGCATCAAGACAGAGTACCCTGCCCAGGAAAACTTTAGTTAGATACAAAGCTGCTACCGAGTACATATTGCTTTTGTACCACTATGAAAGAAAAAAAAAATCATACATCAAACCATCATAAGTTAGGGACCATCTTACACTCACACCAGAAACAGTAAAGCTTACTGGTCAGTTTCCTTGGCAAGAACCCTGACTGATAAAGATGCCCTGGATTCAGAGCTAGCTGCATAATTTGCATTGCTAGTGCAAAATGAAAATGTGGGAATCTTGTTTAAAAAGCAAGAGGCCAGCGCCACGGCTCAATAGGCTAGTCCTCCACCTTGCGGCTCCAGCCCATCGGGTTCTAGTCCTGGTCGGGGCACCGGATTCTGTCCTGGTTGCCCCTCTTCCAGGCCAGCTCTCTGCTGTGGCCAGGGAGTGCAGTGGAGGATGGCCCAAGTGCTTGGGCCCTGCACCCCATGGGAGACTAGGAGAAGCACCTGGCTCCTGCCATCGGATCAGTGGGGTGCGCTGGCCAAAGCACGCTGGCCGCAGCGGCCACTGGAGGGTGAACCAACGGCAAAGGAAGACCTTTCTCTCTGTCTCTCTCTCACTGTCCACTCTGCCTGTCAAAAAAAAAAAAAAAAAAAAAAGCAAGAAAAGGAGTGGATAGTTAGCTTAGTAATTGAGATACCTGCATCCAGACCTGGATTACCATCCTGGCTTCTGGCTTTGACCCAACCCAACCCTGACTGTTGAAGACTTTCAAAAAGTAAATTGCGGCTGGTGTTGTGGTGTAGTGTTGTAGTAGCTGCTGCCTGTGGTGCCGGCATCCCAAATGGGCGCTGTTTTGAGTCCTGGGTGCTCCATTTCCATCCAGCTCTCTATTATGGCCTGGGAAAGCAGTAGAAGGTGGCCCAAGTCCTTGGGCCCCCGCACCGCGTGGGAGACCAGGAAGAAGCTCCTGGCTCCTGGCTTCAGATCAGCTCAGCTCCCTCCGTTGAGGCCACTTGGGGAGTGAACCAGCAGATGGGAGACCATTCTCTCTCTCTGTCTCTCTTCCTCTCTGTAAGTCTGCCTCTCAAACAATAAATAAATAAATCTTAAAAAAAAAAAAAGAAAGAAAAGTAAATCAGCAGTGGCAGGTCTGTCTCTCTGTCTCTCTCTCTACCTCTCAAATAAACATTTTCATTTAAAGACAGATACTTGAGCCATCACATATACATGAGCAGGAAGCTTGAATTAGTAGCCACAGCAGGGACTTGAAGCCAGGCACTCCAATATGGGATGTGGGAATCCCCGGTGGTAGTGGTAGGTTAACAGTTCTGCCAAATGACTGCCCCAACTTTTTCTTTTACAAATATTTTATTATCTATTAAACATAGTATGTATAATAGTTGTAAGTGAGGACAATATAAACTTACTCATTGCACAAATATTTTTGGTAACATAATTTTATATACTATAACAAATAATACTTTATGTGACACCTTGATTATCATAAGATTTTTCTGGCTTCCTTTTCTGCAAATTCATTTATTAGGTCATCAAAATTTATACTTTCAACAATTTTATTTTATTTTTTTATAAAGTTTTTTTTTTTTTTAATTTGACAGGCAGAGTTATAGACAGTGAGAGAGAGAGAGAGAGAGAGACAGAGACAGAGAGAAAGGTCTTCCTTCCATTGGTTCACTCCCCAAATGGCCGCTACGGCTGGAGCTATGCCGATCCAAAGCCAGGAGCCAGGTGCTTCTCCTGGTCTCCCATGGGGTGCAGGGCCCAAGAACTTGGGCCATCCTCCACTGCCCTCTTGGGCCACAGCAGAGAGCTGGACTGGAAGAGGAGCAACTGGGACTAGAACCCAGTGCTCATATGGGATGCTGGTGCCGCAGGCGAAGGATTAACCAAGTGAGCCACAGTGCCGGCCCAGTTTTATTTTCAATCAATGTGATTGAAAACAATTTCAATTCCTGGCAAATGCAAGAGTACAAACAATTTTTTGATTTTTAATTAGATTAAGGATATTTCTGCTGATGTGATTGTTCTTGGAACTATGAAACATAAATAAATTTCTGATGTTATTTTTGAAATATATATTTTAATTAATGGGATGATTTTTCTAAAAAGATTTAATTCTACATTTACATCAGTTTCATGTAAGTCTAAATTGTAAATGTAAATTTATACAATGCATTTAACATTTCCTGGAACATTTCTTGTCACTTGTTAAAGTCACTCAGGAAAACAAAAGTGGCCTCATTATTTGCATATAATTTAAGACATATTTTTACACATTTATTTCTTTATTCGGTTAAAGAGAAATAATTATAGAATCATCTTTCTCAATAATTCACCTGAAATTTCATGTGAACATGGCATTCTTTTCTGTTAGATGTGACAATCTTTAAATTCAGTTTTGCTTTGTAAACCTGTGAAATATTTGTCTTGTAGCTCTGTAGCAGTTTTCAGAGCTGTAAACCTAAACCTAATGTAGAATGTCTACGAACTCCCTGATATGCTTTATGACAATGTCCATGCATATGCTTCTACTTTCTAGTGAGCTGGTGAGTGTTAGTTGGCAGAGTGCTGGCAGTTCCTGTCCAGGTGCTCAAGCCAGACACTTAGTATTTGCACAGATGCCGCTGGGATGGGTTCTGCGGATGGATGCGCAAGGCTGGTTTCCCACCACAGATCCAGTGTCACTCCAAAGCACAGCCTCCGCACCTTCTACTCGTTCTCCTCCCTTCACAAATACCAATCTGGACCCCAACCCTGGCCTGGGACCGGGTATATATGCCGGGATGCCAAGCCAATTGCTCAGCCCCCTGTGACCTGTGATGCCCAAGAGACTGAACTAGTGACCACACGTGGGGCCTCCTTCTGACATATCTCACACTTTGTTGTCCTATCAGACTTCACTTACAAAACATAAGTTCAACGATAAAATTATCACACATTTATTTATTTATTTATTTTTGACAGGCAGAGTGGACAGTGAGACAGAGAGAGACAGAAAGAAAGGTCTTCCTTTTGCTGTTGGTTCACCCTCCAATGTCCGCCGTAGCCAGCATGCCGCACTGATCCGAAGCCAGGAGCCTGGTACTTCTCCTGGTCTCCCATGCTGGTGCAAGGCCCAAGGACCTGGGCCATCCTCCACTGCACTCCCGGGCCATAGCAGAGGGCTGGCCTGGAAGAGGGGCAACCAGGACAGAATCCAGCACCCTGACCGGGACTAGAACCCGGTGTGCCGGCACCGCAAGGCAGAGGATTAGCCTACTAAACCACGGCGCCGGCTTATCACACATTTCAAGCTGCAACAGCAGAGTGTTAAAACTAAGTCTGAGACCCTTCCAGGAGTGAGGCCTGCAGGCCCACGAAAGCAGACCTGGCTGGATTACTAGTACACAGCATGTTGATGCCATGCTATGGAAACAGCCTACCTCCCCAACTCCCTTTTGAGAATCTGTTTACCATACAAGGACAGAAGGTCATTGTCTGTGAATATTGCATCTTCTAGGAAGCAGCTGTCAAGCAGTTAGGTGTCCTGTGGATTTCTTGCAGACGGTGTCCTTGAAACACAAAGACAGGGGAGTAGGCGCTGACAGGGAAAGCCTTCGGAGGCTGTGAGTCCCTAAGAAATGAGGTAGTTTGGCCGGCGCCGTGGCTCAACAGGCTAATCCTCCGCCTTGCGGCGCCGGCACACCGGGTTCTAGTCCCGGTCGGGGCACCGATTCTGTCCCGGTTGCCCCTCTTCCAGGCCAGCCCTCTGCTGTGGCCCGGGAGTGCAGTGGAGGATGGCCCAGGTGCTTGGGCCCTGCACCCCATGGGGAGACCAGGAAAAGCACCTGGCTCCTGGCTCCTGCCATCGGACGAACGCGGTGCGCCGGACCTGGCTCCTGGCTCCTGCCATCGGACGAACGCGGTGCGCCGGCCGCAGCGCACCGTCAGTGGCGGCCATTGGAGGGTGAACCAACGGCAACGGAAGACCTTTCTCTCTGTATCTCTCTCTCTCACTGTCCACTCTGCCTGTCACCAAAAAAAAAAAAAGAAATGAGGTAGTTTGAGTCTAGATGCTATAAGAACATTAAACTTATTTTGAAAAATAACTTACATTAAAGAAAATCAAACTAAGATTTCTCATTTATTTTTATTTCAAAAGAACTTTGAGGGGGCCCATGTCAAGGCACAGTGAGTTAAGCTGCCACCTTTGAAGCAGGTGTCTCATCTGAGCCCCTGCTTCATTCCCAGCTGCTCCACTTCCGATCCAACTTCTTACTAATGTGCCTTGGAAAGCAGAGAATGATGGCCTACGTACTAGGCCCCTGCCACTTATGTGGGAGACTGGATGGAGCTGCAGGCTCCTGGCTTCAACGTGGCCCAGTCCCAACCACTGTGGCTATTTGAAAAGTGAACCAGAAAATGGAAGATCTCTCCCTCTGACTCTCTCTCTCTCTGTAACCCTGCCTTTCAAATAAATAAAATAAACCTTTTTCTCTCTTTTTAAAAAGAACTCTCAGACATAAACAGTTACATTTCATTTCAAAGTAAACTTATGAAACACAATGTCAAGGTTTCTCATAAGACTTTTAGAAACATTTTCAGTTTTGATAGCAAAACAAATGAATAACATAGATTCAAAAAGGCTTCTTTGTGTTTTGGAGAGCTATAGTCACAAGACCATGACAATAATAGACAATTCTTCTGCTATTCAAATGCCAAGTGAATGGATAGGCTTAATAGGTGCAGTTCGTTTTAGTTACATCTACTTTAATAATCCATCAAGCTTTACTCACTCTCTCCCTCCCTTTTCTCCTCCTTCCCACCTCCCTCCCTGTCTCCCTTACTGTGGTTAAAAATAGTGAATTATCCAGCTCTCTCTGTGGCCCAAGAGGGCAGTGGAGGATCGCCCAAGTGCTTGGGCCCTGCCCGCATGGGGGACTGGGGGGGTGGGGGGGTGGAGGAGGCACCTGGCTCCTGGCTTCGGATTGGCTGTTGTGGCCATCTGGGGAGTGAGCCAACGGAAGGAAGACCTTTCTCTCTGTCTCTCTCTCTCACTGTCTGTAACTCTGTCAAATTAAAAAAAAAAAAAAATAGTGAATTCTTACTAAGTGCCTGACACTCGCTGGTCTCCTTGGCAATTATGAATGTACATTATAGTTGATTTATATGTTTCCCTAGCAAAATTGTCTTACATTCCCATTAAGTACCAGGCAAAGTACTGGCTACCAGGAATTCAGTAGTGAATAACGTATGCTCCTCCCTATTCCTCAAAGCAACTGTGAACCTGTGGGAGACAAACACAGCGTCTCTTCAGCTCTTCCACCCAGAATGAGACAAGAAGAGCAAACCTGAGCCCAACCTGCAGCTTAAAGCTAGCTTCAGTTGGAGTCTGGAGCAAGAGAAACTGACCCACAATGGGCCTGCAGACCAAAAAGCATGTGACTAAGTGCTGTTGCAAACCTCTGAGTTTTCAGCATGATTTATTATGCACTGTATTGTATTAAAAGCCTGGCTAATGCATCTTCTGCATTTTCTTTGTTGACCTTTCCTTTTTGCATCTCACATCTATTTGTATTTCCTCTATTTTTAAAAGTGATTTATTTGAAAGTCAGAAAGAAAGAGAGATCTGTCTCCAGATGCCTGCTACAGCCAGGAGTAGGCCAGGCTGAAGCCAAGAGCCAGGAACTCCATCTGGGTCTCCCTCATGGGTGGCAGGGACCCACGGAATTGGGATATCATCTGCTGCCTTCTCAGGTATATTAGCATGAAGCTGGATCAGAAGTGGAGTAGCCAGGACTCGAACTGTCACGCCAATATGGGATGCAGCCACTGTGCCACAATGTCTCCCCTCCCCAATTTGTATTTTCTTTTAGTTTAATGTTTGCACTTTAGAATATTCTGAGAATCTTTGGGTGGTAAATTCTCTGAATTTATATTCAATTGGAAAATTATTTATCCCTTGTTCTTTTTTTTTTTTTTTTTTTGACAGGCAGAGTGGACAGTGAGAGAGAGAGACAGAGAGAAAGGTCTTCCTTTGCCGTTGGTTCACCCTCCAATGGCTGCCGCGGATGGCGCGCTGTGGCCGGCGCACCGCGCTCATCCGATGGCAGGAGCCAGGTGCTAGGTGCTTTTTCCTGGTCTCCCATGGGGTGCAGGGCCCAAGCACTTGGGCCATCCTCCACTGCACTCCTGGGCCACAGCAGAGGGCTGGCCTGGAAGAGGGGCAACCGGGACAGAATCCGGCGCCCCGACCGGGACTAGAACCCGGTGTGCCGGCGCCGCAAGGTGGAGGATTAGCCTGTTGAGCCACGGCGCCGGCCTTATCCCTTGTTCTTAAAACACAATTTGTGGGTAAATAAGTGTGGATTTGATCTTATTTTCTTTTCAGCAGAATGAAGGTAATATGCTTCTATCTTCTGACTTTATAAAACTCTTCATTTATGAGAGAGAGAGAGAGAGAGAGAGAGAGAGAGAGAATCTCCCATCTACTGGTTCACTCCTCAAATGCCAAAAATGGCCAGGGCTGGGCCAGGTTGAAGGTGGTAGTTGGGAACTGGGAACACAATTTAGGTCTCCCATGTGCGCAGCAGGAACCCAGCCACTGAAGCCATCACCCACTGCCTCCATAGCGTGTACCACCTGAAGCCAGAATAAGGAGAGGAGCTGCAACTCAAACATAGGCACTCAGATATAGGATATGGATGTCCCAATCACTGTCTTGATCACTAGGCCAAAAACCTGCCCCTTCCAGAGGTTTTTATTGGGTACCTTTGCAAAGCTGACTGGTAATTTAAATAAATAAATAAAATAAAAAATTATTTGAGAAGCAGAGAGTTTCAGAGGGAGGGACAAAGAAAGACAGACAGAAACAGAGAGTACCCACCTGCTGGTTCACTCCCCAGATGCCCACAAGCAAGGAACTGGGAACTCAACCTAGGTCTCCACGTGGGCAGCAGGAATGTAATCTCTTGAGCCATTACTGATGCTTCCTAGGGTTTGCATTAGCAGGAAGCTACAGTTAGGAGCCGGAGCCAGGAATTGAACCTATGAACTCTGATATGGGATGCAGACATCTTAACTGATAGGCTAAGCACCTACTCCTGACTGGTCATTTTTTAATAGGTTCTTATTCCTTCCTCAAATTTTACCTTTTATTTCTATAAAAATATCAAAGAGATTTCTATTCTATATCTAATTTTTATTTTATTTTATTTATTTATTTATTTATTTTTTGACAGGCAGAGTGGACAGTGAGAGAGAGAGACAGAAAGGTCTTCCTTTGCCGTTGGTTCACCCTCCAATGGCTGCCGCGGTTGGCGCGCTGCGGCTGGCGCACCGCGCTGATCCGATGGCAGGAGCCAGGTACTAGGTGCTTTTTCCTGGTCTCCCATGGGGTGCAGGGCCCAAGCACTTGGGCCATCCTCCACTGCACTCCGGGCCACAGCAGAGGGCTGGCCTGGAAGAGGGGCAACCGGGACAGAATCCGGCGCCCCGACCGGGACTAGAACCCGGTGTGCCGGCGCCGCAAGGTGGAGGATTAGCCTGTTGAGCCACGGCGCCGGCCTATTCTATATCTAATAACTACAGTGTCTAACATTTTTGTTAGACTCATGGCACCTTATTTTCTTGTGTATTTTATGATTTCAACTAGAAGTTCATGGTTCTTTGGTAGAGGTCTGGGTTAAAGCGTGCACTTCCAGAGGGGATTTTCATTTCCTTATACACTTTAGGGGGCACTACCACACAGGACTGACTTAAAATAAATTTTCAACATTAGGTGTCTGGGACCACACAGACATTAAGAAATCTGAAGGGTCTTTTTTTTTTTTTAACCCTACCATAGTTAGTCCACTACAGTGGCATGGTACTCTTGTATCAGAGACTAAAGACAGTTGATTACTCAAAGCAATAGCAGTGGTCAGACTTTCAGCATTCTTGCTGGTTTCCAACTCTCAGTTCACAAGGGCAATGCCCAAAGACAACCGTGTGAATGGAGTCTATGGTCACAGAAGGCTTCCATAGCCTTGGCAGCCCATGGCAAGAGCCTTGGGTGATTACTGACATCATAAATAAGAGTGTCAATTGTTAAAGGAACAACAGAAATCACTGTGCTCTTACTCCCCATATAGGACCTCCATCCCTAATGAGTTGTATTATGAGGATTGACTGCAAATTTTGTTCCCAAACTGTACTCTATGTTGTGTGTGTGTGTGGGTGCAAACTGTTGGTCCTCTGTATATAGTCAAACTAAAAATGAACCATAATGAAGGAGATGGAAGAGGGAGAGGGAGGCGGGATGGGAGTTGGGGGGGAAGGGTGGGAATGGGGGAAAAGAACCACTGTATTCTGAAAGTTGTATCTGTGAAAAAGTGTATTCATTAAATAAAAACTTTAAAAAAATAAGACAATCATGTGATATCTGTGCACACAGTGGGCTTCATTATAAGAAAGGCATCTAAGCTTTAGGGAACATGGATTTTTTTTTTTTTTTTATAATGGACAGAGGTAGTCATTATCACTGTCTTCCAAGGTCGTAAGCAAACCTGCCCTCCTGTCTGGAGAGTGACACCATCTTTATCTTCCAAGATTGCTCGGTGCACAAACCAGTGTGGCACAATAGGTTAAGGCCTCACTTGCAACACTGGCATCTTATATCATGGTGCTGGCTTGATTACTGGTTGATTTGCTTTGGACCCAGCTTCCTGCTAATACACCTGGGAAGGCAACAGAGATGGCCCAAGTGCTGGACCCCTGTCACCCATGTAGGAGACCTGGATGGAGTTTCTGGTACTTAACTTTGGCCTGGCCCAGACCCAACTGTGGCAGCCACGTGGGAAGTGATAGGCGATTTCTCTGTGTTTCTCCCTCTATTTAAGTCATTTTGCTTTTCAAAGAAGTAAATATTGAAAAAAAAGAAAAAAGTATGCATATTCTTGTATTTAACAATACTGTTAATCTATAGTTGTCTATTAGTCTACATGCAATATATATTATCTCTATACTAATAGTCTATATACTAATGTGTAGTATTTCTTAAATAATTTCAGTTTAACTCTCTGAATAAATATTTTACAAATATGTTCCAAATTAAGTGGCTTATAAAAATAAATAAAACAAAATAAAATTTAATATGACCCAATGGTGACAAATCAAAGAGAGCATTAGTGTTAAACTGTAAAAATACATAGGTTTTTTTTTTAAAAAAGATTTATTTATTTATTTGAAAGTCTGAGTTACACAGAGAGAGGAGAGACAGAGAGAGAGAGAGGTCTTCCATCTGCTGGTTCACTCCCCAATTGGCCGCAATGGCCGCAGCTGTGCCCATCTGAAGCTAGGAGCCAGGAGCTTCTTCTGGGTCTCCCATGTGGGTGCAGGGGCCCAAGGGCTTGGGCCATCTTCAACTACTTTCCCAGGCCACAGCAGAGAGCTGGACTAGAAGTGGAGTAGCTGGGTCTCTAACTAGCGCCCACATGGGATGCTGGCACTATGTCAAATGTCTGCCTGATTCACATCCTGAGCTTGAGAGGGTAGTATTATATTTTTTAAACCCCACAACATAAATTTACACGTTTCCCTGTCAATATAAACTAGATCTACAACACTCTTTTAAATGAGTTCAATGTAGTGTACTGAAAGTAATATTATTCACTTAAAATATTTAAATTGTAATTAAATTTTTAAAATTTATTTTCATTGTATTTGAAGAGGGGAGGAGAGATTTTCCATCCACTGGCTCACTCCCCATAACAGCCAGGGTTGGGCAAGGCTGAAGTGAGAAGCCTGGAATTCCATCCAGGTCTCCCTCATGAGTGGCAGGGAACCAAGGACTTGAGCTGTCACCTGCTGTCTTCCAGGATGCACATTAGCAGGAAGCTGGATCAGAAGTGGAGCTGGGACTTTCAGATGGGATGCAGGCATCCCAAGTGGGGTCTTAACAGCTATGTCAAAAACCTGCCTAGTTTTTTAAATTATAAAAAGTCATGTCTATCCTTTTACATGTATTTTTTTCTTTTTAAAAATGAATGTATTTGAGAAGGGGGAAGGAAAACGAGCGAGCGAGTGAAAGTGAGCCCATCTGTGAATCTTTCCTCAAAATGTCCAAAATGACTGGGACTGAGTTGAGGCTGAATCCAGGAGCTGGGAACTTAACACAGGTTGTCCACATGGGGGGCATAAACCCAATTACACGAGTCATCACTGCTGCCTTTCTGTGTGCAGCACCACAGCCGGAGTCAGGAGTCGGAGCTGGGAATTGAACCCAGACACTGGGATGTGTGAGTGCAGACATCTTAACAGGCATCCTGATCACTAGGCAGAATGCCTGCCCTTGAATACTTTCTTAATAGTTCTCAGAAGTGGAACTGGTAGTTCCAAGATGATATACTAACAACTTTTTATTCGTATTGTCAGACTGCCTTCAAGAAAGATTATATTAATTTACTTTCCCACTGAAAATGTACAACACTGTCCCAATTTCCTAATCTTTAGTGAAAACCAAGGACCAATCATTTAAATATTTGCCAATCAGAGGAGCGAGCAATGATTCAGTTACTATTTTAGGTTGTGCTCCCAAAAGTAAGGGAGTGAGGGAAGCAGCACAGGTAGAGGTAGATAAGTAAGTCTAGCTGTGGTTCTTGGTTGAAGGCTGGCTGGCAGAGCTACAGAGCAAGGGAGAGACAGAGAGAGACATCTTCCATCTGCTGGTTTACTCCCCAAATGGCTGCAACAGCCAGGGCTAGGCCAGACGAAAGCCAGGGCCACAGCAAAGCCAGGAGCCTGGAACTCCTTCCAGGTCTCCCATGTATGTGGTAGGGGCCCAAGTAGATGAGCTATCTTCCACTGCTTTCCAAGGTGCATTAGCAGGGAACTGGATGGGAAGTGGAGCAGCTGGGACTCCAACCAGCGATCATATGGGATGCCAGCATTGTACACAGTGTCTTAACCCTCCATGCCACAATGCCAGCCTCAAAACACAGCCCCTCTTTTTTTTATTTATTTATTAATTTGAAAGACAGAATTACAGAGAGCACATGGGAGACTGCACTAGGCTCTATCTGCTGGTTCACTTTCCAAATGGCCACAATGGCTGGGGCAGGGCCATGCCAAAGTCAGGAGCCAGGAGCTTCTTCCAGGTCTCCCATGAGGGTGCAGGGTCCCAAGCACTTGAGCCATCCTCTGCTGCTTTCCCAGGCATAATAGCAGGGAGCTGGATTGGAAATTGAACAGATGGGACATGAACTGGTGCCCATATGGGATACCAGCGTTGCAGGCAGCGGCTTAACCAGGTATGCCACAACACTGGCCCCCCAGAAACCCATGTTGAGGCAAGTATTTAGCCTAGTGGTTCGGATTCCAGCTAAGATGCCTGAGTCCCACATCAGAGTGTCTGTGTTCAATTTCTGTCTCTGATTCTTGACGTAGAGGTAAAACAGGATTCTTCTCTAGGGCCTTCTGAGGGAGCATGACTTTATGGACTTCTTGACTTTGGGCATCTATGCTCTGGAACTATCATTCAATGTTTCTATTGTTTAAAACCAACAAGGATGTGATACGATGTTACAGCAGCCCTAGGAAATGAATACAATGGGGCACCAGCAGCTACTACAACAGTTCTCAAAATATGGTCCACGGACTCCTGAGTACTTGTAGCAACTTCCCTCATGGTCTATAGGGATTAGAGCTTATTTTTCATAGTAATATTGTTTGCCTTTTTAACTGCAGTGACATTTGCACTAATGGTGCAAAAGCGATTCATGCTGTATAAAACTGCTGACATCGCAACAGGCACTGTAACAGTGCACCCAACTGTGTAAGTAACTGTATTCTTCACTGCCACACACACAATAAAGTGCCAGTGTCACATAGAATGGCCTCAACAAAGCAAAAAAGTATTGACTTTATTAAATCCTGACCCTGGAGTATATAGATCTTTAATATTTTGTGTGATAAAATGAGAAGTAAGCATAACCCACTTCTGCTGCATACAACAGTTGTTTCAAGGAAAAGCACTCTATGATACTTGGAATTGTGAGCTGAACTAGTCAGTTTTTCATAGGCAATCATTTTTAATTAAAAGACTGAAAAATCATGATTGTTCAGATTTGGGTATCTGATGTTTTCATAGACAGGAATGAAGTGCCAATGTGACTTAAGGGTATTTGTTGACAATGATAATGGAGCTTTCAAAAAAAATATTATTTTAAAAAAATCCTTCTATCTGACATCATACTTTTCATGTCTTCTCAATGGTTAAGATGAGATCAGTGGTGATATTAATATATATGGGGGATTTTTTTGATAATAGAATATGTCAGCATCTGGAAGAACTTCCTAACACAGTGAGGCAGTATTTTCCAAATGACTCATGTATGATGCTACAAATTAATGTGTGAGAAAAAGATCCATTCAAATATGAGATAGGCCAATGAATTTTAAGTTTACAGAATATGAAAACTTCACTGCTATGATTTCAGATTCCACATTGTAACTAACTTTTAATAGAGTTACTACTCATTGAGTTTTGATGTAGCATTATAAAATAATATGCACCAAAAGGCTATTAAAATACTCCTCCCTTTTCTAACCACCTAATTTTTTCATGACTTAACCAAACCAATATATTTCAATAGAATGAATGAAAATATGCCAATAGAATGAATGAAGAAAGACACGGTGATCTACCTATATTGTATTAATCCAGATATTATAGAAACTTATAAACATGTAAAACAATGACACTCTTTCACTAATTTTATTTCTGATCTGGAAGGCATAGTTATTTTCACATAGACATGCTAGCATATTTGTTATTGTTATTTTTGAATAATTAACAAGTATTTAAATTATCAACTGCTATTTTGAATACACTAAATATAACTCACATGAAAAAAGGTTTTTAGGGTCCTCAATTTTTAGGAGTAGAAAAGTGTAAAATCCAAAGAGTTTGAGAACAGTTCATCTACTGTTAAGGTGCCCACATCCTGCATTGAAGTACCTGAATTCAAGTCCCAGCCCTGGCTCTTGACTCCAGCTTCCTGCTAATTCAGGCCCTGAGAGGTAGCAATGATGGCTCAAGTAGTTGGGTCCTTGCTACCCACATGGGAGACCTGGACTGAGAGGCTCCCAGCTTCAATCTTAGCTTAGGGAGGGGAGCAATGAGGGATCTGAGGGGGTGAACCAGCAGATGGGAGTATACTTTCTGTCTTTCAAAAAATACAACAAAAAACCCTTAATTAATCAAATTAATCTTTATAAAAGTACAAAGGTATATGGACTAAGAACTACTTATTGATCCACAATGATACAGTATGAGGATATTAAATTAAGCTATTCCTTTTAAACTGTCATGATGCCATTTTTTTTCCAGATTGATCTGACAATGGTTCCCATTTTCAATTCCAGATTTTTTAAAAATATATTTATTTATTTACTTGAAAGACAGAATTAGAGAGAGGCAGAGGTAAAGAGAGAAAGAGAGAGAGAGAGAGAGAGAGAGAGAGAGAGAGAGAGATCTTCCATCCGCTGGTTCACTCCTCAAATGGCCTCAATGGCTGGAGCTTTGCCAATCCGAAGCCAGGAGCCAGGAGCTTCTTCCAGGTCTCCCACATGGATGCAGGGGTTCAAGGCCTTCGGCTATCTTCTACTGCTTTCCCAGGCCATAGCAGAGAGCTGGATGGAAAGTGGAGCATCTGGGACTCAAACCGGCAGGCAGTGGCTTTAACTACTATGCCACAGCACCAACCCCTAATTGAACTTAGGCTACCCCGAGTTTCTCTCCTGTCCCCAGAATATAAAATAATTTCTCTAGACATATTTGCCTTGTCAGAGCTAGTGGTATATTCCAATTCCACTGCCACATTCTCTTGGCTAGTGTAGATTATATTTGTAATCAAAAATTTTATTTGAAAAGCAGAGCAACAGAGAAAGTGAAAACATACACACACATGCACGAGATCGTCCATCTGCTGGTTCACTCCCCAAATGCCAGCAAACAGCCAGGGTTGCGCCAGGCCAAAGTCGTGAGTCAGGAACTCTGAGTATCCCATGTGAGTGGCTGGGACCCAAACACTTAAGCCACCATCTGCTGACACCAGCGTGTATATTAGCAGCATGCTAGATGGCAAGCGGAGGCAGACTCTGAAACTCAGGCACTCACATGTGGGACACAGGGGTCTCAAGTGTCATCTTAATCTGCTGTGCCACAGTGCCCACCTCTGCAGATTCCCTTGATTCTCAAGTTATCAAGTGCCTTTCAAGTACTGTACTTTGATAGTCACTGCGTATTTATTGGTAAATAAAATAGACACATCCTTTGCCCTTGAATGGTTGATTTTTGGTTTTGATCAAATAAAAGTGGACAGAACACATGTTTTCTGCTCCTCCTCATAAGACACAGTGGAAATAAAGATTCAAAAGTACAAAGAGGGATAAATTAACAGGGAAGAGATTTGGGAACGAGCTTTCAAAACATTTCTCTAAGACGGTGCTGACAGACGTAATAGAGGAGAAGCAGCTGCAGGTCTCATCTATGGAGCTGCAGACGTGCAGGTGTCCTGCTACAAGCTCCTGAGAAGTTCTGGGGCTGCAGAGTTGGCACACAAGGGAATGTGACTTCAGAACTGGAACAGTGTTTGAAGAAATGCAAAGGAAAACACTTGATCTTCCCTTATCCACTCCACTGCCCCTCTGGCAAAGCGCTGTCAAAACATCAGACATTGAGATCAAGATAAAGCCAGGAGGGCTGCTCTCTGGGACTGGAAATGCTAAGGCCCCTAATGTAAGTGTTCGCTTCTCAGAGGACTGAAACTAGAGAAAAAATAAAAGAGAGCCGAGAAGAGGCATTGAGGATCAATCTAAGAGGTCCCCATCTGCCTAATCCGAGTCCTCCAAAGAGTTACAAAATGGAGTGAAGAGATGATAGCAGAGAGGAGAACATACCAGAGAAAATAACAGAACAAAGCAGATTTAAAGTACCCATATACATATTCTTGTAATAGATTAAATATCCAAGATTAGACAAACGATCCTACACATTTCTGTGGAACAAGCAGGACACTTAAAAAGGTATGAGACAGAGGCAGGAATTTGGCACAGTGGTTAAAACCCGGCTTGGAGTGCCTGCATTCCCTACCAGATTGCCTGGGTTAGGGTCCCTGGTCATTTCCAGCTTTCTGCTAATGCACACCAATGGAAGACAGCAGGTGATGTCTCTAGTAGTTGGGTCCCTGCTACCCATGTGGGAAATCTGGATTGAGTTTCAGGCTCCTCAGTTCAGCCTGGCTCAGCCCTGTCGCAGGCATGTGAGGAGTGAACCAGAAGACGGAAGACCTCCACTTGACTGTCTGTCTTTCTGCCATTCAGGGAAATAAAAATACATAATTTAAAAAGTTAAAAAAGACATAAAACAGATTTATATCTGAATTGCTGAATTTATGAAATAGTGGAATAACACCTTCAGCGTTCTGAGGAAAACTCATTTTTAAGTTAGAATTATATTTCTAGCACCTACTCACCCCCCAAAAAATTAAAATTAAACTCAAGTGTAGAAACTTGGAAAATAATCAGTTTAATCTTTGCTCCCTAAAGAGTTCAAAGCCTGACTGAGGAAAAACATACAAACATGATGGGCAGAAGATAAAGAAAGTACAAAGGGGTCTGCATGGGTGTTAACAGCACAGAAAGCTGAGGAGGCAAGAGATTTCCTGAGGAGGTGATTCTGAGCTGAGCCTTAAACAATGAGCAAACAATTAGGTAATCTCGGTAATAATTTTCCCTGACCTAGATTAGACTGTGGCAAGAGGAGTTCTATCTCCATATTCAAAATCTGACTTCCACATAGCTCATAAACTGCTCATGACTAAGGGCTTGAGCATTAAAAAATAGCTCTAATTTTGCTTACCACGTCCATCGCGTAAGGAGGGAACCTGACCTGCAAGATTTACAGCTCCATTCTTCTCATGACTAATCCATGGTTGAAACCACCACTTTTTTCTTTCATTACAAGCTCCCTACCTGTGCCAAGTGAACTCAACTTCTTCATGTTTAGACCAATCTTCTCAAATTCCTTGCTAGCATGTGATTATGCCTTATTAGTTACTTGCGGGGGCTATCATTTAGTTATTTTGTTTTGTTTGTTTAAAGTACAAGGAAGGCTGCACTTCAGTGTCAGGGAACAGTTCTTGCTGTATTTGAGCTAAAAATTTTAGAATTGGGACTAAAATGTTTAGAATGTAAGGATGACTGGCAATATGGTATTTGTGGGCTTTTTTTCTTGGTTTTCCTGAAAACATATTAAATTGAAAAGACAAATCTCCTATGTAGTCTTGCTACTACTTCAATCTTTCTTTTCTGAATGATAAAAAAAAAAAAGTCTCACAGCTTTCTGAAATAAGCATCAGCCTGATAGTAGGACTGATCAACTTTCTTGTTTCATTTCATCTGAAAGGCAGAGAGACAGAGACAGAGAGATCTTCCATTCACTGGTTCAGTCCCCAGATGTCCACAACAGCCAGGGCTGGTCAGGCAGGAGCCAATAACCCAGGATTCAATCCGGGTCCCCCACATGGGGGACAGGGATCCAAGCACTTGAATTATGACTTGCCTCATACCAAGATGCTCAGCAGCAGGAAGCTGGATTGGAAGCAGAGGAGCTGAGACTTGAACCAGGAACTCTGATACGGGACGTGGGTGTTCCAAGCAGCACCTTAAATGCTTAGCCAAATGTTAACGTTTTATTTATTTATTATATATTTGAAAACCTTCTATGCTTTCCCCATACATAATCTACTAAAACATGACAACAGGGGCTGGGGTCTATGGCTTAATAGGCTAAGCCTCTGTCTGTGGTGCTGGCACCCCATATTGATGCCACTTTGTGTGGCAGTGGAGGATGGCCCAAGTGCTTGGGCCCTGCACCCCATGGGAGACCAGGAGAAGCACCTGGCTCCTGCCTTTGGATCAGTGCACGGTGCGCCGGCTGCAGCGCGCCGGCTGCGGCGGCCATTGGACTGGCACTGGGACTCGGTTGGGCTGAAGCGGGGAACCAGGAACTCAATCCACATCTTCCATGTGAGTGTCAGGGACCCAAGGACTAGAGGGTCTGCATTAGCAGGAAGCTGGAGTCAGAACCAGAGCCAGGAATTTTATCCAGGCACTCTGACATGGGATGTAGGTGTCCTAACCATTAGGCCAAATGCCTATTCCTACTCTTAGATTTTTAATCAATGTTTAGCAGCATGAACATGCCTCCCAGTGAGCAGGAAGTACTATTTTTTTTTTTTTAGGATTTATTTTATTTGAAATGCAGAGCCAGAGAGAGAGGGAGATACATACAGATATATATATATGTATATATATATATACACACATATATATATATATATTTTAAATCTATTTATGTATTTGAAAGCCAGAGTTACAAAGAGGCAGAGGCGGAGGGCAGAGAGAGAGAGAGAAGAGAAGAGAATCTTCCATCCTCTGGTTCACTCCCCAAATGGCTGCAATGGCCAGAGCTGGACCAGGCTGAAGCCAGGAGCCAGGAGCTTCCTCCAGGCCTCCCACGCGGATGCAGGGGCTCAAGGATTTGGGCCATCTTCTGATGCTTTCCCAGGCACATAAGCAAGGAGCTGTATTGGAAGTGGAGCATCCAGGACTCGAACCGGTGCCCATATTTGATGCTGGCATGGTAGATAGTGGTGGCAATGTGAGTATCAAGTATTTACATGCAACTAATGTTCAGAACTCTGATTGGCTAGAGAGCTGTTGCTAGTAGAGCAGAAAGAACAAAGGCAAGTGAGACCTCATATCCTTCCTGAGACAATGAATGTCTCCCTAGCAATGGCAACACTTCTCTGTAGTTTATAGATGCTGTGACTGTTGTAAATACCGAGAAGGGAAAAATAATGACTGATAAACAACCAAATACGAAGGAAAACAAGGCAGAAGTAGTCATTTTAACATATATAATGTAAGATTTAAGACAAAGAGGATAGGGTATTTCAGAGGGATCATCACTTGAATTTGTTAAATGGCAAATCCACTGCTGGGCATTGTAGTCTGAGAGACCTGGAGTTAAATCCTAACACTAACTAACTGAACCCTACATAAATCATGTTCCTGGAGGCCCAGTTTCGTCATTGGTATAATAAAGGTAGTATTCACCTTCTTCACAGGGTGCCCTATGAGGTTCACATTAGATAGCTTATGACCAGGATTCAACAAATGTTAGCGCTCATCCCCACTCTACTTCCTTTCCAAGAAATGTACCAACACTATCATTCTTTCTTCAAGCTTCTTGCTCTTACTTCTGCTCTATCTTCTTCATTTGATCAGGCTTCCCACTACATACGAAAAAACTTGTTATTTTAAATTTTACGAGTTCAAAATCTCTCAGCTGGTCAATTCTCTTTTCTTTTTTCAAAGATTTATTTTATTTATTTGAAAGTCAGAGTGCCAGAGAAAGAGAGAGAGTCTTCCATATGCTAGTTCAGTCCCTAAATGGCCACAACAACTGGGGCTGGGCCAGGAAGCAGTCCTACCTGCTGTGCCACATCACCAGCCCCTACATTTGAAATTTTAAAAGATGTTACCAAAATAAACATACAATGTATATATTGCCATAGATATTTTGGAATAAACACTTTCACTGGCAATGTAGGAGAATCTGCTTCCCCATACATTGGTAAAACAATGTCAAACTTTTAAATATTTTTACTAAGCTTTTATACTCTATATATACATTTTTGAAAGGTACAGACAGAAGAGAAGGCTCCTATCTTTCCAGTTTACTACTCAAATGCTTGGAATGGTGGCCAGCGCTGTGGTGCAGTGGGTTAATGCCCTGGCCTGAAGCACTGGCATCCCATATGGGTGCCAGTTCTAGTGCAAGCTGCTCCTCTTCTGATCCAGCTCTCTGCTGTGGCCTGGGAAAGCAGTGGAGGATGGCCCAAGTCTTTGGGCCCCTGAACCCACATGGTAGATCCAGAAGAAGCTCCTGGCTCCTGGCTTCGGATTGGCGCAGCTCTGGCTATTGTGGCCAACTGGGGAGTGAACCAGTGGGTGGAAGACCTCTCTCTCTGCCTCTACCTCTCTCTGTAACTCTTGTCTTTCAAATAAATAAAATAATCTGTTAGGATCTTTCAAAACAGAAAGCCTGGGTTTGATACCTGGTTCTGGCTCCCAATCCCAGCTTCTTTCTAATGTGGACCCTGGAAGGCAGCAGGTAATGGCTTAAGTAGTTGGGTCCCTGCCATGCACACGACAGACCTGAACTGCGTCCCTGGCTCAAGGCTTTGTTTGGGTCCAGTCCCAGCTGTTCTGAGTATTTGGGGAGTGAACCAGTGCATGAAAGTTCTGTCTCTGCCTTTCAAACTGAAAAAAAAAAATCTGAAAAATTGAATTAAAATATAAATTTATTTTGGTGAAAAATATTTTCTTGAAATCTATGTATAGCTTTTTCTTCCTTCCTTCCTCTTTATTTTTATTTATTTTTTTATTTTTATTTTTTTTTGACAGGCAGAGTGGACAGTGAGAGAGAGAGACAGAGAGAAAGGTCTTCCTTTGCTGTTGGTTCACCCTCCAATGGCTGCCGCGGTCGGCGCACTGCAGCCGGCGCACCGCGCATATCCAATGGCAGGAGCCAGGTGTTAGGTGCTTTTCCTGGTCTCCCATGGGGTGCAGGGCCCAAGCACCTGGGCCATCCTCCACTGCACTCCTGGGCCACAGCAGAGGGCTGGCCTGGAAGAGGGGCAACCAGGACAGAATCCGGCGCCCCGACCGGGACTAGAACCCGGTGTGCCGGCGCCGCAAGGCAGAGGATTAGCCTGTTGAGCCACGGCGCCGGCCCTTCCTTCCTTTTTAAAAAATTTATTTATTTACTTGAAAGAGTTACAAAGAGAGGGAGAGGCAGAGAGACAGACAGAGATCTTCCATCCACTCACTAAATGGCGCTGAAGCCAGGAGCCAGAATCTCCTTCCAGATCTCCCACACGGGTGCAGGGGCCGTCTTTCTCTGTTTTTCTCAGGCCATTGACAGGCAGCTGGATAGGAAGTGGAGCAGCCAGGACACGCACTGGTGCCCATATGGGATGCAGGAGGTGGCTTAACTGGCTGTGCCACAGTGCTGGCCCCTACGTATAGTTTTTTCCTAATACACAATTTCCATGAACTTTTTGAAGACCCCTTACATGTTATTTAGAAGATATTTCATGCTGAAATAAACATATATTTTTTAAAAGATTTATTTATTTCATTTGAAAGTCACAGTGACAGAGAAATAGAGGGAGAGACAGAGATCTATCTGCTGGTTCACTCTCCAAATGGTCACAATGGCCAGGGTTGGGCTAGGCTGAAGCCCAGGAGACATGAACTCCATCTGGGTAGCCCATGTGAGTGACAGTGACTCAAGTACTTGGGCCATTAATTGCTGCTTTCCTAGGTGCATTAAGCAGGTAGTTGTACTGGAAGCTGAGCAGCTGGAACTCAAACTGGCACTCTAATGTGGGATGTAGGTGTCCCAGGTGGCCGCTTAAGCTGCTGAGCCACAGTGCCCATTCCCATACACTTCTCTCTTAATTCCATTTTCCACAAATGTGAAGTACCTTTGCTCAAGACTGATTCTATTTCTCCTTCAGTCTATTTCTCAGAAGTCTTTAATGGCTTTCTTTTGCCTAAATAATAATGTAGTCTTGCATTACCTTCTGCTTGACATACACAGCTCTTTACAGTATGACCTCTGCTTATCTGTTTAGTCTCTTCTTATCTATTCCCTTTCCTTGCCGTAATCTGTCCTATCTAATCTAATTGCAGTTCTCAAAATAAATCATGTTCTCATGATATGGGTATATGCTGGCCTGCCTGGCTACTCCATTCACCCTTCAAATAAGAACCTACTAATTTTTTCTCTCTCTCTCCATGTGTTTTTGAGAGTTAAACAGAGTGAGCAAGAGAGCATGCATTTGAACAATTTGCTGGTTTACTCCCCAGTGCCCCCCAAGGCCTGGAACATACTCCCTTCCACGCTCTGTAAGAGCAGGAGGTTGGAGCCAGGAGTCGGGACCTGGGAATTGAACCCGTGTACTGTGCTAGGCTAAACGCTGTTCTTTTTCTCATTCTTTATAGAGTTTGGCTCAAATCTACCCTAGTCATGAAGCCTATCCTAACTCATCCAGAACTCTGTCTATTCAACCATTACTCTTTGTACCCACACAGTTTATTTTTAATTTGCTTGCATGTTTGTTTATTCAGTAAGTTCAGTTCCCTAAACGGAAAAAGACCAATTTTATTCTGGTATTTCCGGCACTCATCACAGTGCCTGGCAGCAAGGGCAACTCATATTCAACTTGACTGAAGATACCGTCAAGACCTAAGGAAGTTTCCCAGGAAGAGGGGGAGGGTGCTCAGTAAATAAACAATCCTCCCCTTTCCTTCTAATTTTCCAAGCTTCTTTCAAAACCCAGCAGTTTACTATTAACTGTCCCTATTGCTTAAGGTAGTATCGACCATTCCCTTCTTGGTGCTCCTTCTAAAGGTGCAATTTAAGTCCTATCCTAGCTGGAATCGGTCAGTTCGTATTCCTTGGGACAATAGACAGCCATTGTAGGTTAGGGGAAATGGCTTCCCTCTCCTTTTCTTCGGCTGGTAGATGAATGAAGTGGACATAAACCAGATTAACAGGAGAAAAACAGTGTTAATAACATTGTTAATAACAGGAGTTCCAAAGATACAGGTCGCAACGAAGGACCAGGTGATTGAAGCTTCCTGATTGACAATAAGGGACTGGGCTTTGGAGCATCGGTGGGGTGGTGGAGACAAACTGAGGGCAGGTAAGAGAACTATAAGGTGAATAACGGCTGGCTTTTTATGCAGATAAAAGTTATCCAGGAATAGTTCTTTTCCTCATACTGAAGCCTGGACTAATCAAAATTTCCTTAATCGACATAAATTCCTCTTTACAAAAAGGAGAATTTTATACTTTATTTTCGGTGTGTGTGTGGGGGGGGGGAGTGAAGGGGGGAGGGGATGAAGGGCTTTTCTTGAATTGACCGGTTCTGAATTTCTCTTCTTAGCTCAGAGGAATCAGTATGCCAGAAAGGCAGGTTTTGGGGAGGGCACAGTCAGGAGGGTGGCGCCGCCTGAGCCCCAACACTTCAATGAAATAATGATTCAACCTTCAGCAGGATTAAAGGCACACATCCGTTCCTAGGAGCGCCCCACCGAAAAAAAAATTAAAAAACAAAAAAGCCTTAAAAAGGCAAGCCAAACCATTGATTTGAAAACGCTGCATCTTCCGGGCACTTTAATTGTCCTTAGACAGATGGCCCAAGCTCGGCTGCGGGCGCCGCACATGCTCGGAGGGAAGCGACTCGAGCGCCAAGAAGAGGCTGATTGGCTGCTGGGGCTCCGAAGTTACTCGTCCTCCTTATCGTAAGGCAAGAACTGGGAAACCGCTGACTCTACAGGTTTTGAAATACGGTTTCTGCATCGTAAAGAAAAACGATTAACCTATCAGGAAGAACCAAGCCTAGGCAATTACCAATCCAGAGCGGGAAAGCAGCCAGAGCCCGGGGACACCACGCACCACGGCGGACGTCATTCTCCAGCCTCCGCCAATGAGCGACGGGACGGGGGCGGGCCGCTCGCCGCGGAAAACAAACAACAACCTGCGTTACAACTGTCCTGACCAGTCCTCCCTCCCGAGCCCTCGGAGCGCGCTGCTGCGCGAGGCGCCCTGCGTGTGACACAATTCCCACGCCCCTTCTGGCCGGGAGTACCTCATCCTAGCAGAGCAAGGGCCGCCGTCACACCCACGCCCACAGTCTCTCACGAGGCACCCTCCAACTTTGCGCCTTCTACCTTCACAGGAACTGGCAGCCCAGCGCTACCTGAGGGGGAGGGGCGGCCCCAGTGCGCACGCGTGCGTGCTATGCGGGGGCGAGGCTGAGGAGGCCCGAGGTAGTCTGGGAGCTGTATTTCTCGCGCGGGCCGAACGTCCACGGCCCCTGGGGCCTGAAGAACTACATTTCCCAGGAGCCTTCGCAGCCTTGGGGCGGGCGGGCTGGCTCGTTAATGAGCTCGAGGAAGCCGCGGCGCGGCCCACCAGGTTCCA
Organism: Sylvilagus floridanus; assembly: GCA_949820135.1. Taxonomy (NCBI): domain Eukaryota; kingdom Metazoa; phylum Chordata; class Mammalia; order Lagomorpha; family Leporidae; genus Sylvilagus; species Sylvilagus floridanus. Next base: position 58,951,947 of record OX463227.1, read on the forward strand.
AAACAAGGAAATGAAGGGGGGAGGCGGGACCGGGGGTGCCTGCGGGAGCTGCCGCCGCCGCCGCCGCCGCGGAGGAGGAGTAGGAGGAGGAGGTGGAGGTGGAGGGGGTGGCTGCCGCGGCCGCCGAGGAGTCCCTTGCTGAAGGCGGACCGCGGAGCGGCGGGCGGCGCGCGCGCGCCCGAGAGGCGGCTGTTGGAGAAGTGGAGCGGCGGTCGCGGGGGGAGGAGGCGGAGGAGGAGGAGGAGGAGGGACTGAGCGGCGGCGGCCCCCGCGTCCCGGTGCCTCTATGGGGGAAGCAGACAATGGATTATGATTTCAAGGCGAAGCTGGCGGCGGAGCGGGAGCGGGTGGAGGATTTGTTTGAGTACGAAGGGTGCAAAGTGGGACGCGGCACCTACGGGCACGTCTACAAGGCGAGGCGGAAAGATGGGTAAGAGCAGGGGCGGGGGAGTGAGCTCGCTCCGATCCTCGCCCTGCCCGCGACCCCGCGGGATGGGTGGGTCGGAGCTCGGGCGCGCCGTGCCCCAGGGGCGAGGCGGAGGTGGGCGCGGGGCCGCGTCCCGGGGCGGACTCTTCAGGGACGCCCGCTCTGGCCGCTCCCCGCGCGGCCCCTTCGCGCCCCTCGAACTCCCGCGGCGCAGCCCCGTCGGGGGGCCGGTGCCGTTCCGGTGGGCGCCCTCCGCGTGCCCGGAGCCGGCGGCGGGACTCCAGCTGGGACCTCGGCTGGAGGTGGAGTTGGTGGGGTCCGTCTCCTGGGGGAGACGCGGCGGGCTGGAAGAGCCCCGTCGCGGAGTTGGCGCTCCGGCCCTGGGCTGCTGACGGTCGCTGAGGAACTTCCAATCGGCTGAGCGCCTCTCGGGGGCGGCGGTTTGAAACCTGGCGGGGGAAGCCTGGCGGGCGGACGGATCGGCTGGGCGCCGCCACTCTCAGCCGCGACCTCTGCTTCGCGGGCCCGTCCGCCCGGGGGCCCCTCAGCGCTGTCGCTCCGGTCCCCGTCGACCCTTCCTCCCGCCCCGGTTTCGGGCTCTCACTTTCAGAATCGCACACCTTCTCCTTGGAAGGTGGGGCCACCGCTTCCTTGACAGGAACCGCGTTTTGCCGGCGGTAACTTCGGAGTTCTCTCGGTTCCGCGTAGCACTCCCCGGGGGCTCGGGCATTCTTGTGCCCCGCACCCCTGCGCGCTGGGGCTCTCGGAGCATCCAGGGTACTCCGAGCGGAATACGGAGCGACGGGGCAGGGCCCGAACCTCTGTTGTCCTGGGAGTTGAGGGAGAACCGTAGGAACCCCTTGGCAAGCTGGATAGTGGGCAGCGGGGCTGGCACGGCAGGACAGGTGGAACCAGCTCCCTGCCTTCGAGCGGTGGCCTGGAGCCGGTCGTCCCATCCCCCTCGCCCCGGAACTCCAGGGCGCCGCGGAAAGTCTGCCTGTCCTGCCTAGACCCCACAGACGGTCCAAGTAACCGGAACGGAGTTTTCAGAATTGTAACGGAGTGTTCTGAGTGAACTGCTGAGCAGCCACACGACGTGAGACTCGAAGTGCTGCACGCTCTTGTAATCTGATGTGGTTGGTTTATGAATTCTAGAACCAAGTAGATAGATTGTGTGTGCTAATTTCGTAAGAGGAACAACAAAGCACAGCTTTATAAAGTATTTTATCATAAAGCATCGTGAAATTGTTCAAAGACCTACCCCAGGTTTACAGGATTGTTACTGCAGGTAGCTTTTTCTCTTTAATAACTGAACAGATTCTTTAGTACTCAGTTTCTCAGTTCTTTTAGTTAATTACCAGGTATCCTTGTGTGCACATCATGGAATGTGAGGCACTGTAATTAAGTTGTATCTTGTTTTCGGAATGCCCACTCGACCTGTTTTACTTGTGCTTCTGTGGATATATTTGGGGAATTTACACGAAGTTTTCCGGATTGGACATTGATGTAAAATAAATATAAGGTGCGTTTTTTTCCATACTCCTCACGCAGACTTTGTAATATATTTCAGAATTTTTAAAATGTATTTTTTTTTTGGATAAAATAGCATTCTTTTAGCAGACAGCTTTTGAGAAGTTAAACAAATGTGCTTCTGAATTGTATTTGAACAGGACAGGCTTGCAACAAGAAGTAATTTAATTCCTGCTCTTTGTTCTTTTTGAATATTTGTCCCTTTAATAAAGTTCTTGATTGGAATACACTCCTTTCTTGAGTGAAATTTATTAATTAGAATTCATAAACTTTCATTACTAGAGTAAGGTCAGTTTGTGCATTTTCAGTATATATATTTAGTGTGTAGGATCTGAAAGCATTAAATAACTTTTATATATATGAAAAATCATAATGAAAGTTTTTTTTTCTTGGACTGAAGTTTTAGTTGAGATTTGCAACTTTCTGATAAACACCCACATGTCTTCTGTGTCAGTAATGGGGTCAATTACGTTCATATCAGTGATTTGACAGAATACAAAGTTTTTGCTGATACCCCCTAAACTCTGATGCAGATTTGCATTGTAAAGGATTTTTATATTATTATAATAAATACATTAGCTCTGTTTAGAAACATTTTTAAAGATATTTTAGGGAGCAAGAGATAGATTACATGGGTGCATTAAAGAGAAATTCTGGGGATGAGTGTTTGGTGTAGTGGCTAAGATATGACTTGGGGGGCCGGCGCCGTGGCTCACTTGGGTGCCGGCATCCCATATGGGTGCTAGGTTCTAGTCTCGGCTGCTCCTCTTCCAGTCCAGCTCTCTGCTGTGGCCCAGGTGCTCTGGCCCCTGCACCTGCTTGGGAGACGGGAAGAAGCACCTGGCTCCTGGCTTCGGATCGGCGCAACTCGCTGACTGTAGCAGCCATTTGTGTGGTGAACCAATAGAAGGAAGACCTTTCTCTCTGTCTCTCTCACTGTCCAATTCTGCCTGTCAAATGAAAAATAATAATAATAAAAACGATATGACTTGGGACATCCATGCCCTCTATCAGAGTGCCTGGTTTGGAGGTCTGGTTCCACTCTCCATTCCAGCTTGCTGCTGGTGTGCACCATGACAGGCAACAGGTGATAGCTTGAGAAGCTGGACCCCTGTCATGTCTGGAACCTTGATTGAGTTCAAAACTCCTGGTTTTGGCCAGACCCAGCCCCAGCTGCTGCAGGCATTTGGGGAGTGGACCAGTAGGTTGGAGATCTGTCTCTTTGCCTTTCAAATAAATAGGAAAATAATTTCTGGTTTATATCTTGTAGTGTATAACCCCCAAATTGTTGAAGTCTTTAGTGTATACATTTGGAAAATTAATATACACAGTCATTAGAAAAGCCTCTGCTCGGGACCTGCGCCGTGGCTCACTTGGTTAATCCTCCACCTGCAGCACCGGCATCCCATATGGGCGCTGGGTTCTAGTCCCGGTTGCTCCTCTTCCAGTCCAGCTCTCTGCTGTGGCCCGGGAGTGCAGTGAAGGATGGCCCAGGTGCTTGGGCCCTGCACCCGCATGGGAGACCAGGAGAAGCACCTGGCTCCTGCCTTCGGATCAACGCGGTGTGCCCGCCGCAGCGCGCCTGCCGCGGCGGCCATTGGAGGGTGAACGAACGGCAAAGGAAGACCTTTCTCTCTCTCACTGTCCACTCTGCATGTCAAAAAAAAAATTTATGATTAAAAATCTTTAAGGCCGGCGCCGTGGCTCAACAGGCTAATCCTCCGCCTTGCGGCGCCGGCACACCGGGTTCTAGTCCCGTTCGGGGCACCGGATTCTGTCCCGGTTGCCCCTCTTCCAGGCCAGCCCTCTGCTGTGGCCCAGGAGTGCAGTGGAGGATGGCCCAGGTGCTTGGGCCCTGCACCCCATGGGGAGACCAGGAAAAGCACCTGGCTCCTGGCTCCTGCCATCGGACGAGCGCGGTGCGCCGGCCGCAGCGCGCCGACCGCGGCGGCCATTGGAGGGTGAACCAACGGCAAAAGGAAGACCTTTCTCTCTGTCTCTCTCTCTCACTGTCCACTCTGCCTGTAAAAAAAAAAAAAAAAAAAAAAAAAATCTTTAGACCGTATTTCTTTAGTTGGCAATAGCTTAATTTGGATTGTTAGAGCAATGTTGTTAAAATGTTCTTTTGTCAATAAGAGTTTGAGACAAATGTGATTCCTTTGCATAGTAGAAATATATCTGAACACTGCCATACGCAGAAGTACTATTCAGCTTTGTAAACTATTCATTTATCCTCTTGAATCACTTCAATAAGAGAATGCTGCTTTTTGGGAGTGTGTTTTTGAGAAATACTTAGTAACTGAGTGAAATGACTAAGAGACATCTTAAAAGTTTCAGTTTTGTCAGGGTGTCAGATAAGTAGCTGATAATGACATATCTTAGTATATATAGTATATTTATAATAGTAGATTATAAATATAGTATATTTATAATAGTAGATTTGGCTAAGTAAATGCAGGTATATAGTATTTGCCTGTTTTGGCTTTATAGTTTATAGTTAAAATACATTATCATATAAGGGTAGTTCAAAAAGATCATGGAAATTTTCATTAATTCTATTTTTCCATGAAGTTTTTGAAATAGCTTACATCTGCTTTTTGTTGGAAACTACCAAATGATTAAAAAGTTTTTTAAAAGTTACATTTTTTTTTATTAAACTGAGAAGTAGGGAAACAGTAAGAACTTTTATACACTGATTCACTCCTGAAATGCCTAGAGTGGCTGGCCAAAGCCAGGAGCCAGAAACTCAATCCAGGTTTAACATTGGTGTGAGGAACCCAGTTACTTAATTTGTCATACGGCTGCCTTCTGTCTGCATTGATGGGAAGCTAGGATCTGGAGCACAGAAATGTGGTGTGCAGATATCTTAACCACTAGGCCAGATGCCAGAACTTTCTCTTTTTTTTAGACTTACCTATTTATTTGAAGGGCAGAGTTACAGAGAGACAGAAGCAGAGAGAGAGAGAGAGGTCTTCCATCCATTGGTTCACTCCCCAGTTGGTTACAACAGCTGGAGCTGTGCTGATCCAGAGCCAGGTGCTTCTTCTAGGTCTTCGATGCGGGTACAGGGGCCCAAGGACCTGGACCATCTTTCACTGCCTTCCTAGGCCATAGCAGAGAGTGAGATCAGAAGTGGAGCAGCTGGGACTTGAACTGGCGCCCATATAAGATACTGGCACCGCAGGCGATGGCTTTGCCAACTACACCACAGCACCGGTCCCCAGAATTTTCAAGAGTCTAAGAACTTCTATTTGAACTTGCTCTTAAAAAGGAGAAACCCAGAGCTCTGAGAGGTTAATTTTGGCTCAGAGTTTCACAGCAAAGATGAAGCCTGTAATCTAGGTCTAACCCTGGTTCTTTCATTTTCTAGTATGTTTTGTGTTTCTATTATCTTGAGGAAAAACAAAAAAGGTAATGTTACATCCAGTCTTGGTAATTTTACTGCATAAACTTTTCCCAAGAGAAAGAGCTGTGTACCAAAGAATATGGGAAAAGGAAAATGTCACATGTAAGGAACATTTAAAAAATTTTTTGGGGGGCTGGCATTGTGGTGCAGTGGATTTAAACTGCTGCTTGGGAACCCACATCTGATATTGGAGCACCGGTTTGAGTCTTGGCTGCTCTGCTTCCATTCCAGCTCCCTGCCAATGTACCTGGGAAGGCAGCAGATGATGGCCCAAGTAATTGGGCCCCTGTCCTACACATGGGAGATCCAGATGGAGTTCCAGCTCTTGGTTTCAGCCGGGCCAACCCCTGGATATTGTGGTCATCTGAAGAGTGAACCAGTGAATAGAAGATTGTCTCTCTCTCACTCTGCCTTTCAAATAAATTGAAGAGATTATTTGAAAGTGACATCTTGAATCTGCTGGCACTCTGGCATTACAGGTGGCAACTTAACCTGTTGGGTCACAATTCTGGCACTCATAAGGCATATTTTAAAAAGGAGTGCAGATCTGTAGTTTGTACCACGTTTAATCGCTTCTCTTCTCCTGGTTTCTTTTATCTTCACGTCACTACTTGGCCGTTATCTTTGCTTTGTGTAGTAGACACAAAGTAGTCTTTTCCTTACTGTGTCCAAGATAGAAGTTGCTGCCAGTGCCATTTTCCTACATAATAAAGTTAATCATGTCAGAGCTCTTTTTAGAAAACTGTACAATCCCTATACACTCAAATCCAATCTTAATTCCTTAGTTTGGTAAATAAGGACATTGACATTCATATCCTGTAAACAACAGCCTTTACAACTGCTTCCTCTTTTCTGATGCATTCAGACCCCATGTTTTGTTTGTTTAAAGATTAATTTGTTCATCTGAAAGGCAGAGTTAACGAGAGAGAGAGAGAGAGAGAGAGAGAGAGAGAACACGAGAACGAGCTAGAGAGAGACACAAGTATCCTCCATTTGCTGGCTTACTCTCCAAGTGGCTACAGCTGCCAAGACTGGATCAGGCCAAAGCCAGGAGCCCGGAACTCCTTCTGGATCTTGCATGTGGGTACAGAGGCCCAGGCACTTGGGTCATCTGCTGCTGCTTTCCTCAGCACGTTAGCAAGGAGCTGGATTGGAAGTGGAGCAGCCAGGACTTGAACTGGTGCTCATATGGGATGCTGGTGTTGCACATGTTGGCTTAGCCCCCTGTGCCACCATGCTGACCCAACTGTATACTTCTATAATGTTGAACTGCTCATAATTTCTAGGACTTAATCAAGTCCTTGTCTCATTTTCTTTGTTCTACATTCAAACTAGAATGGTGTTGCCTTACTAGTCCTCCCTTCCCCTTCCCATACCCTGCCAAACCTGGTACATTCCTGTTCCCGTTTCAGTACCCAATAGCTTTTCTCCTGGAAGCTTTCCCTTTCTCAGTGTATTCCTGGTGTTTCTGGTCTTGTTTGTTCTGTATGTAGGTAGCACTGGGGGTAAGAGTAACATGTCACAAACTATTACCTGCAAAAGGTTCAGCATTATATTTTCAGTGTCTTGTACAGGGTTAGACATTATAATACACAGTTAGAAACCATATTGAATTTTAAAATATGCTCCAGATTGGCAAACATGTTTCATTGATCTTACATCAGAACACTTTTTTAGAGAGCCGGCATTGCGGTGTAACTGGTTAAGCCTCTGCCTGTGACACCGGCATCCCACATGGGCACTGATTCAAGTACCAGCTGCTCCACTTCCGATCCAGCTTCCTGCTAATGTGCCTGGGAAAGCAGCAGAGGATGGCCCAAATGTTTGGGCTCCTGCCACCCATGTGGGAGACCAGGAAGAAGCTCCCGGTTTCCATCTGGCCCAACCTTGGCTGTTGAGGCTGTTTGGGGAGTGAACCAGCTGATGGAAGAGCTCGCTCTCTAACTCTGCCTTTCAAATAAATCTTAAAAAAAAAATTCTTTTTAAAAATAAGTTTTTTTTCTTGAAAATCCCTGTTTTTAGTATTTGTTTTAAAAGCCTGTGAACATGACCTCAGTGGTTAGATATAAGTATTGATATAGGGCTAACTAGGTCTGATGTATTTTTTCTTAGGAATTGTGCTGGTTTTTAAGATAGTTGATGACAGTTTTTTAATAGATAAGAAAAATAGGTCATTTTTTGGAAATATTAAGCATCTTTTAGGCCAGCTCTTTTATAGTTGCTAGGTTGTAGTAATATGTTTTCTGTGCTTTTTGTTTTATTGAAAGTTCTAAAATATTTATGTGGCACAGCAGGTTAAGCTGCTACTTGCAGCGCCTCTGGCATCCCAGGTGGATGCTAGTTGGAGTCCTGGCTGCTCCATGACTGATCCACCTTCCTGCTAATGGGCCTGGTAAAGCAGCAGAAGATGGCCCAAGTACTTGGGCTCTTGCCACCCACAAAGGAGACCTAAATGGATGGAATTTGAGACTCCTGGTTTGGTCCCTGACCATTGTAGCCATCTGGGGGAGTGAACTAGTGAATGGAATAGATCTCTCTATCTATATATCAATTGCTCTGCCTCTGCCTTTCAAGTAAATAATAAATTTTTATTTTTTTGAAAGTGTTACAGAGAAGGAAGGAGGGAGGGAGGGAGAGAGAGAGAGGGATATCTTCCATCTGTTGGTTCATTCCCCAAATGGCCGCAACAACCAGGGCTAGGCCAAACTGAAGCCAGGAGCCAGAAGTTTCTTCTGGGTCTCCCAGATGGTTGGCAGGGGCGCCATCTTCCACTGCTTTCCCAGGCACATTACTAGGGAGCTGGATCAGAAGTGGAGCTGGGACTCAAACCAGCTCTGATATAGGATGCCAGGATTGTAGGCAGCTGCTTTACCCACTATACCACAATGCCAGTCCCAATAAATAAATCTTTAAAAATGTTATTTACTTGATGGGGGGGTGGTGGTGGTGGGACTGAATGAAACTGAAAATGCTTCCGTACACTGGTTCACTTCCCAAATGCCCACAGTGGCCAGGACTGATCTGAGGCTGATGTCAGGAGCTGGGAGCACAATCCAGGTGTCCCACGTGGATGGCAGGAACCCAGTCTCTTCAGCCACCTGTGCTAGCTAGAAGCTGGAATCAGGAGCAGAGGTGGGTGTGGAATCCAGGACTCCATCTGTGATGCAAGCATCTTACCTGCTAGTCTAAATGTCCTCCCCTCATCTGTGCCCCCCCCCCCCCCCTTAGAGATTTTTTTATTTGAAAGAGTTAGAGGGGAGAGACATCTTCAGCCACTGGTTCACTCCCCAGATGATTGCAACAGGCAGGGCCGCACCCATATGGGATATGAGTATCACAGGTGGCAACTTTACTCACTGTGTTGCAGAGAGCAGTGATGTCCAGTGGAACTTTATGCAGAAACTATTCTACATCTGTACTGTCTAGTATGGCAACCCAAATCTGCAGAAGGCCATTGATCACCTGAAATGTGGCTAGTGTGACTGAGAAGCTAGTTAGTAGCTGTCACATTGGAGTGCGTTAAATTTAGAGGTTTTGAAATGAGTGACTTAGAACCACTTTCAGAATTCTCTGATCTGTGAAGTGATCTTTTGATAAAATGTATAAATGAATATGTAGACACATGAAATAGGGAAAGTCTCATCTCTTTCAAATTACAGGAGAAATTTTGAGGCTGGAATAACTTTATTTTCTTTATTTACTTGGAAGGCAGAGATAATCGGAGATTTCCATCTACTGATTCACTCCCCAAATGCCTGCAATAGTCAGGACTGAGCCAGGTCTGTCAGGAGCCCCGAACTCCATCTGGTGTCTCACGTTGGTGTTGGTGGCAGTCACTCCCTCCTCACTGCGACCACACAGAGGCTGTGTCACAGCGCCGCTGGGTCAGTGCTGAGAGGCAGATGCGATGGCTGGTATGCGGTCTATCACACAGAGCCATGAAACACCAGGGGTTTTTGTTCACGATGCAGAACAGGAAAGCCACGAACACAAGTTTCTTTTCTTCCACATTTTTTTTTTCTAATTGCTGTTTCTTTATTCTCATTCTGTTTGAAAAGCAGAGAGACAGGGAGAGATCTTCCATCTACTGGTTCACCTGCTCTATCAGTACCTACAATAGCCAGGACTGGGCCAGGCTGGAGCTAGGAACTCAATCCGGGTCTCCCACACGGGAGGGACCAAGTATGGGAGTCATCACGGGCTGCCTTCCCAGAGGGCATTAGCAGGGAGCTGCAAGCAGAAGCGGAGCCGGGACTGGCACTCAGGCTCTTCCGTGCGGGTCGCCCCTTGGGGTGGCACTAAAAAAAAAAAAAAAAAAAAAAACACTCCCTGCAGGAGTGTTGGTGGCAGGCACCCAATCACTTGAACCATCATCTGTTGCCTCCCAGGGATTATTAGCAGGAAGCTGCATGGGAAACAGAGGCAAAACTTGATCTCAGGTACTCCTGTGTAGGATGTCATTCTTCCAACCTTTGGCCTAACCTGTTGCACCTTGACACCTGACCCTGCAATAACTTGATAAAGCAAGCTAGTTCCTGAACTCTTTAGTTCAACTATCAATCTGTGAAGAAATCAAGGGTACTTGATGACTTTTTCTTGTATTTTCTTAACTATTTGAAAGGATTTAGAGAGGGATAGAGAGATACTGATTTTCTACACACTGGTTCACTCCCCAGATGGCCACAGGTAGAATTCAGGTCTCCCATGCGGATAGCTTAGGCCATCTTTGCTTTCCAAGGCACATTAAGCTGGGAGCCTGGATCAGAAGTGGTGCAGTCAGACTCAAGACTGGTGCTCATAAGGGATGCTGTGCAGCTTCACTCTCTGTGTTCCATAGCGCTGGTCTCTTGATAACTTTTTTTTAAAAAAATATTTTGTTTGTATTAAGTAGTAAGAGCATGTGCATGAAAAGATGGACAGCATCCTTTTTCCTCTCTTGAGGCAACCATTTTTTGTTGTCTTTTAAAAGATTTTCTTTTGGGTGTGTTTTAAATGTGACAATAATTATGATAAATGGCTAATGCACTGAACACTTCTATTTTTAACCTTAAATATAATTTGAAGATTATTTTGTGTTTAATGTATAGAGATGCCTTGTTCTTTTGGTAGTTTGAGTGTTTTTTATATGAGTATGTTTTTAAAGGTTTTTAAAAAATTTTTTGTATTTGAAAGGCAGAGTTACAGAGAGAGGGAAAGGGAGAGAGAGAGTGAGATCTTCTCTTCTCTGGTTCACTTCTCAAATGGCTGCAATGATTGGGGCTGGGCCAGGTAGAAGTCAGGAGCCAGGAATTTCATCTGTGCCTCCCATGTGGGTGGGCAGGACCCAGGTACGTGGGTCATCTTCCACTGCTTTCCCAGCCACGCTAGCAAGGAACTGGATTGAAAGTGAAGCAACTAGGACTTAAACTGGCGCCGCAGGCAATGGCTTAACCTGTTATTGTCCAGCGCTGGCCCTGTTATGTAGTATTGACTTAGATTGATTTAACCATCCTGCATTATGAACGTTGAGTATCTTTTCAGTCTTGTTAGTACTAACACTGCGATAGATTTCTTAGGATGTATGATATTTTGTTAATACATTTATAAGTTCCTAGATGCTTTTACCTTTGGAAGTAACGACTTGAAATGAATTGCTAGTGAGGTGATGTGGAAGATAAAAATATTTAAAAATTAGAGATGGGGGGATAGCTAAGAATTAAATTGTTAAGGCTTAAAAATAATGATTAGTACATAAAAATGCGTTATAAGTCATGTGTTTGCTGTAGGAAGTACAAGTTACTTAACCATGCTGTTTTAGCAGCATGGGGCAAGCATGTGAGTTTTGGGGAAAAAGAAAGTACCTGAAGAGATTTCTAAAACAATGTTAATGAGTTAAGTATTTTTACTTTTTACTTTTGAATACTCTGTTTTGGAACTAGTGTGCTGGACAAGTAAGTTAATATGTATAGTAAATTGTAATTTGTTTTGAAAAATGCCTATGTGCAGGAGTGAGGGTTGGGCATTAGATAGAAGATTTTAAGGCAATATACTGTAGTTGGAAATTTTCTTGATGGTAAACTATTACATTAAGGGTAGTTGGAACATAGTTTCTAAAGATCAGCTTGTTTATTACTGTGTAGTGCTGTTACTATGTAATGTCAGTACTACTTTTGGATTCCAAAATAAAGGCATAACAAATTGCTTTTTTGCACACATTTTAATAGCTAACATGGCCGTTTCTTTAAGAGCAGACGGTGTTTTAGGTCCAGAACCGTAAAGAGATAGCCAACAAAGCTATTTAAAGATTTTTGTCCATTTATAAATAGCTGATAGTCCAACACTTCCTGTAATAGCTGTTCTGAGCGTGCACTGTGCAGGATAAAAGAGAGTCTCAAGAGAGACGACAGGATGTAATTTAGGATACAAGTGTGCAGCAGTAGTTTTTTATTGAGGGTTTGCATTCTTGTCCAGAAGTAAATGATGGATCAAAGAGAAATAAAAATCTATAAAGTCCTTAACTAATTAATACCCTTAGAAAATATTTTTAATTTCAAACACAGTGTCTTGCTAAAGGAAAAAAGACACCCTCCTTCTGGAGGCTTTAAGCCTGCTGGGTATATTCTATTTTAAAAACATTATTTCAATAGGCTTTGTGGTGGATGATCTCAGTTACTAAGCTGAATGTGAATAGGGATTGGATTTAATTACCGCTTAGGGTGGTTGACTTTGTTCTGTGACCATATACTGAAACCCAATGTGGTAAATGTTTTGCAGATATTTGTAGATATTTACATTTAGACAGAAAGGTAAATCCATGGTTGCTGGAAAACTAAGGATCTTCCAGGTGCATGAGTTATGTTTTTCCTTAGGAAAGGTATTTTTGTTAAAATTGTTAAAGGTGCTAAGCAATTTGAGGCACAAGGTGTAGCTTTTCCCGAAAGTTAGTTTCCTTTTGCAATGTAATTCTTAGAGCTATATTTTAAGAGTGACTTAGACCCCGAGTAACTCATATTATTTTAGAATTAGGTACAAATTGAAGAAAATTGTCTTTCTTCTGAAATGTCTCAAGTACAGTTATACGTTACGTAACGATGGGGAAATGCATCAATAGGCAATTACCTCCTTGTGAGAGCGTCATAGAGTGCACTTACACAACCCAGATTGCTGAAGGTCAGCCACTTGATGTGGCCTCTTGATGCAATTGGGAGACAGAATAAACAGACATATGAGGCTGCTGCTGGTATATCCAGGCGTACTGTCAACTTAGAAGGAGTGTACTCTAACAGAGCAAAAAATATAGTATAGTAAATACATAAACCAGTAACTATCATTTTCTTTTTATTTAAAAGACAGAGTTACAGAGAGAGAGAGAGAGAGAGAGAGATTGAGATTGAGATCTCCCATGTGCTGGTTTACTCCCCGGATTGCCACAAGGGCTAGAGCTGGGCCATTCTGAAGCCAGGAGCTTCATTCAAGTCTCCCATATAGGTACATTTGGGGCATCCTCCGCTGCTTTTCCAGTCACATTAGCAGGGACCTGGATTGGAAGTGGAGCAGCTGGGACTTGAGCCAGCGCCCTTAGGGCATGCTAGTGCTGCAGGCAGTGGCTTAACTCACTGTAGGGGGTGCGCTGGGCCTTACAGTCATTTTATTATTATTATCAGATATTGTGTACTGAACATGATTGTCTTGCTGTACTTTTATATGACTGGTAGGGCAGTAAGTAAGCACAGTAAAAAATATACCAGCGTTTCCACATTGCTGTGACATCACCGAGGCAATAGGCATTTTTGGCTCCATTACCATTTTACGAGACCACCTTCATATATATAATCCATTGTTGACTACGATTTAGTTGTGCATGGTCAAACAAACTTATGAACAGTCACACATAAAATGAAAAGTAAAACGTAAAAGCCTTCTTTCTTGCTGCCCATTTCCAAGACCCCTTTACTTTTCAGAGATAGCAGTTATACCATTACACCCTAAATAATATCTTTATAATTCTATGTCTTGATTTATCAGCTTTCAGCAGTTTCTTTTGACTTTACTTTAGAAAAGCTGAGCAATTTGGTGAAGTCCCTTCCTGTTTTTCTTTTCCCCATCTTAACCTTCAAACCTGTTATATTTGTCATTTAAAAGTTTTAAAAAAGATTTATTTATTTGAAAGGCAGTGTGATAGAAACAGTGTGATTGATTGTCCATCTGCTGTTTCACTTCCTAAGTGGCCATCACAGCCTGGGTAGGACCAGGCTGAAGCCAGGAGCCATGAACTCCATCTACATCTCCTATATGGGCGACAGGGACCAAAGTACCTGAGTTACCATCTGCTGCTTCCCAGGCACATTAGCAGGAAGCTAGATTTGAAGCAGAGTAGCTGGGACTCAATTTATGTGCCAACATAGGATTCTGGCAGCTTAGCCTACTGGGCCACAATACCTGCCCCTGTTTTAAATTGTTTTTGTGGCAAATATTGTTATGACTTTAAATTACAAACTTAAATATCCTTCATTTATCGATCTAGATATTATCTTTGTTCTTTCTGATATGAATGTTAAAGTAATAACTTTCCAATTATTTTTCTCCATTCCCCAGTTTTTAAAGTATGATTTTTATAATATCTTGTATTTAATACTTTTTTGCCCAGGGGTTTAGAATTGTCTAAAAAGTGAGTCTTGGAAACCATTCAATAGAATTAAATATTATGATTAAGAAATTATTCGTTGTTGTTGCTCTGTTTGTTCTACATAAGACCACTGGTTGAACTCTGTAAAAAAAAAAAAAAAATTCACGGGCTGGCACTATGGTGTATTAGGCTAAGCCTCCGTCTGGGGTACCAGCATCCTGTATGGGCACCAGTTCATGTCCCAGCTGTTGCTCTTCTGATGCAGCTCTGTTTTCTCTGGTTCTTATTTATTTATTTATTTATTTATTTTTGGTTTGCTGAAGATTTTAAAAAAATATGTATTATTTGAACGAGTTAGAGATAGAGACATAGAAAGAGAGAGAGAGGTCTTCCATCCACTGCTTCATTTCCCCATTGGCCACCTTGGCTGGAGCTGCGCTGATCTGAAGCCAGGAGCCAGGAGCTTTCTCTGGGTCTTTCCACGTGGGTGCAGGGGCCCAAGGACTTGGCCATCCTTTACTGCTTTCCCAGGCTATATCAGGCATCCCAAACCGTGACTTAAACTGCTGTACTACAACTGTGTTGTGTTTTAATTTTTTAAAAAAATTTGATTATTTCCTCTGTTGCCTTAATGTTCTATTTTTCAAGTGTGCTTATTTACAAATGTTAACCTTTTAGATGCTATCTTCCATTTCTCTTAAATTCATTCTCAGTATTTTCAACTCTTTGTCCTTTCCATTGTGGGAGATTTCCCTTATTTAATCTTTTAGGTTACTAATTTGATGTTCAGTGGGGCTGCCATTTTTTATTCCACATGATCTGAATTCAGGAATCTGAGTATATAAAATAAATAACTCCCCTATTAATATTTTGGTTGTTTATAGTGTTTCACTATTATAAAATTCTTATGTAATTTTTTTTGTATTTGTCATGTGATTTCTTTTGCTTTTCCTTAATATTTTTCTTATAATCTGTGTGCTAGGTCAAAACAGTGGAAATGGTTTTGTATTTTGTACTTATGAAGACAGTACATTTGTTTAACTTATCAATACATGGGTTTTATCATCAGTATTGCAGTTTATTCTGCTTTTGTCCAGCACTGTGCTAGCTGTTAATTTGAGACCTCTGTATTTATATCTAGTTAAAAGAATTAATATTTAATCTCTGGTTTGTCTAAGTAAAAATTGGTATATTTCTGTCTAATTATATTTGTTTTATTTTTCTTACCCAAATGATTACCAAGAAGGGGACAACTGAGTTTGCTTATGCTTGGCTTTAGCACGGTAGCTAAAATGGACTGTTAGAAATATCAGTTGGCAAACACAAGCAACTTTAAGTCACCTAACAGACATTTTTCATTAATGTCCGTTGATCCACATTCTCATGCTTGTTCATCTGTTCCTCTGTCTAAATTTCCATCTGTCAATCTGTTTATCCTCTCTTTGCCTATCTTCTATGATACAACATTTTTTCCTCTCTCTCCAGTTCCTCTAGATGTCCATTCATTTAATCTGTACTCTCCTATTTATTATTTGATCTCTTTCTGTAAGCCATTTATTGTATCATAAGTAATGACTGTACAAGTGCAAATGAGATGTAATCTCTGCAAAAAGTAAAACTGGAAGTGTTCCCAGCACATTCCCAACAGTGATTGTCTATAGGAAGGAGACCAACTTTTAAAAAACTGGGTACTCTTGAATGTTATTTGGCAAAATATATTTTACTGCATGTATATTACTACTTTAAGAAAAAGAAGATATTTAAAAAGTTAACTGTATATAACATTACTGGAAAAAGGCAAGTCTGTTTTTAAAAATAGAAGTTTTTTTATCTTATAAATATATAAGGAAAACCCACTATTCATTAAGGAAAGCAGGAATTATAGAAACATCAAGAAGAAAACATAAATCAGTTGGAACAAGACCACTCAGAAATGAGCATTGATTATCTAATTTTGGTGTGTTTTTCTCTTTTTTTTAAGTGGATTATTCATAGATTTTTATTAGGTTAACATTTGTATCACATAAAACTCACCATATTAAAGTGTACCACTTAGTAAGTTTTGGTACATTCATAGCATTCTGCATCTGTTTCTGCTAACTGGTCCCAGAATAGGTTCCCCCTGCCTCCCAGGGTTTGTATTTGCAGGAAGCTGGAGCCAGGAGCTGGAGGTGGACATGGAGCCCAGGCAAACCAAAATGGGATGTGTGTGTTCCAGTTATCAGCTCAACTGTTGGACCAGATACCCCTCCACATTTTTATTTTTATTTTTGTAAAATTTGAGAGGCAGAGATAGAGAGGTCCTGTCTATTGGTTTCCTCCCCTAAACTTCCCCAATGGCTGGGACTTGATCAGGCCCAATCTGGGAGCCAGGAACTCAATCAGTCTCCCCATGGGTGGCAGGTACTCAACTATTTGACCATCACCTAATGCCTCCCAGGGTCTGCATTAGCAAGAAGCCAGAATTGAGAGCAGAACTGGGACTTGAACCCAGGTACTGTGATATGGGGTGTGGGTTTCTTAACTGCCAAATGTCTGCCCCTAGCTCTCCTTTGAAACCTGAAAAGAACACACCCTAAATTATTATTATTATTTTAAAGATTTGTTTATTTGAAAGAGTTACAGAGAGGTAGAGATGAGAGAGAGAGAGAGAGAGAATTTTCTATCTGCTGGTTCACTCCCCAAATGGCTGCAATGGCTGGAGCTGAGCTTATCTGAAGCTAGGAGCCAGGAGCCAGGCGCTTCTTCCAGGTCTCCCACATGGGTGCAGGGGCCCAAAGCCTTGGGCCATCTTCCACTGCTTTCCCAGGTGTGGTAGCTGGATTGGAAGTGGAGCAGTCGGGACTCAAATCAGCACCCATATGGGATGCCGGTGCTGCAGGCTGGGGTTTAACCCGCTGCACCACAGTACTGTGGCCCCTTCTTTTCTTAACAAAAAAATCAGAGATGGAGTGTGCTGGTCTGTTGAGGCTATTTGAGGATATTAAATATATCTTTCCCCCTGTCCTGGCGTTTTTAATACAGGCAGTCCCAGATAATTGTATCTCCATGTATTACTTCAGAATGGGAGGAGGCAAAGGCTGAAAGGAAAAAGGGGCTGTGCCAGCCAAATGGTAGGCAAGGGAGAAGCAGATCGCAAATGGCGTTGGGAGCCAGTCCATAAAATTGCCTGCCGCTGTGTGGGACAAAGGCTTCAGTTGAAGTGGGAAAGGAGAAAGAAAGCTGTGAACTGTCACCAGCTCCCAACATTGTTGACTGACACGGCCATATAAATGTTCACATTTCACATGGATTAAGCAACACCTTATGACACTGACAGAGTCCTTACCCTTTTGTACACATGATCAAAAAACACAGCCTAGAAATTTTGCTATTTATGATAGGGAACAGAACTTGGTTGAATTTTATGTGTGACCTTTGTTCAGGACGGAATCACTAAGGTTCTTTGTTTAGTTTTCTTGTTACAAAGACATTGTCTATCCCAGCATTTGAATCCACAAAGTACTTTTGGGTCTAAATGACTTAAATTTATTCCTCATTAAAGAACTACTTGTATTTTCCTTTCTCAGAGAAGGGTTTTTGTTTCTGAGCCAGTAAATGCATACAAATGAAAAGCAAACTGTGGTGTAAGGAAGCATTGGAAACCCTCATTTCAAATCTGGGCTAACAAATACTCTGTAGCTATGGGGTTTTGGTAGTGAGTAATCTCTGTGTCTCAGTTTCCCCATCTGTAGAATTTATATGATGATAAATTACTATCTCATGATTGCAATGAGGAGTAATTACATCATACTGTATGAAATTCCCCAGTAAAGTATTGCCTTACGTATTCTCCAAATATATCAAGGGAGGTTTCCATGACTTTTAAGTTCCTTGAACATTGTTGGCAAATAAAAATTGTTTTGAGTGAAAATTATGGAGTAACCTTAATTTACCTTTTTTAAAAAAGATTTATTTATTTGAAAGGCAGAGTTACAGAGAGGCAGAGAGAGATGGCTGCAATGGCTGGAATTGGGCTGATCTGAAACCAAGAACCAGGAGCTTCTTCTGGGTCTCTCATGTGGCTTCAGGCCCAAGGACTTGAGCCATCATCCATGTTTCCCAGGCGCATTAGCAGGGAGCTGGATCAGAAGCAGAGCAGCTGGGATTCAAACCATTGCTCCAATATGGGATGCCAGCATTGCAAGTGGGGGCTTAACCTGCCGTGCTACAACGCTGGCCTTAGTAATGAAGAGAGACTGATAAAGGCAATTTAATTATCATCAGTTGTGAGGGTGCACTTTTCTGTAAACTTCTCGGATTTGATTCATTGATTAGTTAGTAGATTTTCCAGTAGTCAAATATTTAGGTCCTTCTAGGTAGGGCTTGCTTTTTTTCTATTGACAATTCAGTGGTTTTTAGTAGTTACACTGCCATTATCTCATATTAGAACATTTTATTGGCCGGCGCCGTGGCTCAACAGGCTAATCCTCCGCCTTGCGGCGCCGGCATACCGGGTTCTAGTCCCGGTTGGGGCGCCGGATTCTGTCCCGGTTGCCCCTCTTCCAGGCCAGCCCTCTGCTGTGGCCCAGGAGTGCAGTGGAGGATGGCCCAAGTCTTTGGGCCCTGCACCCCATGGGAGACCAGGAAAAAGCACCTAGCACCTGGCTCCTGCCATCAGATGAGCACGGTGCGCTGGCCGCAGTGCGCCGTCCACGGCAGCCATTGGAGGGTGAACCAACGGCAAAGGAAGACCTTTCTCTCTGTCTCTCTCACTATCCACTCTGCCTGTCACCAAAAAAAAAAAAAAAAAAGAACATTTTATCACCCCCAAAACAGCAATGTGTGCTATGGCAGACATTGTGCATTTCCTTTCCCCTAGCTCCTACCATTGACTGATCTCCTTTGTTTTTGTTTGTGCTGGATGTTTCATATTCATGGAATCATACTATATGTGGTGTTGTAGTCTGGCTTCTTAGCATAATATTTTCAAAGTTCATATTTGTGGCAGGTATGAATATATTATTCTAAATGGCTGCACGGTTATAACACGTTTTGTTTATCCATTTATCAGTTGATGGGTATTTGGGTTGTTTCCACTTTTTGGCTTTTATGAATAATAGTGCCTATGAACATTTGTGTAGAAGTTTTTGTTTGGCCATATGTTTTCAGTTCTCTTGGGTATATACTTAGGAGTGATCATATGTTAGCTCTTACGGTGTTTAACCTTTGAGGAACTCTCAGACTGTTTTCCAAAGAGGCTGTACCATTTTATATTCCCATCTGCAAAGAACATCTTTGCCAATAGTAGGTAGTATTTGTCTTTTAAAAATCATAAACAAATTTTAATTGAGTGGCAGAGAAGGGAGAGGGAGGGAGCAAGGGAAGGAGGGAGGGAGGGCGGGCAAGCGAGCCATCTACCGCAAGTAAGTGTGAGCGAGCTCCCGTTTATCAGTTCACTTCCCTAATGTCCACAGCAAGTAGGACTGAGCCAGGCTGAAGCCAGCATTTGGGAATTCAGTTCAGGTCTCTCATGTGGGTGACAGGAACATAACTGTTACCCAGCCTCCCTGAGCAGGAAGCTGGAATCAAGAATGGAATCAGGACTCAAAGCTGGGTACCTCTGAAAAGGGTTGCAGGCTTCCCAACTGGTGGTGCTTTAGCCACTAGGCCAAATGTCTGCTCCTAAATTGTTCTATAAGAGTAATCTACTCATAAATAATGTATAGGTTACTGCATATAAAGAAGTGATTTTTGAACTGTAAGAAGCAAATATTTGATATTAACTGGTTTTTAAAGTTATTTTATTTTATTTGAGAGAGTTACAGACAGTGAGAGGGAGAGACAGAGAGAAACTTCTTCATTCCATTGGTTCACTCTCCGATTGGCCATAACGGCTAGAGCTGCGCCAATCTGAAGCCAGGAGCCAGGTGCTTCTTCCTGGCTTCTTCCAATGCCCATATGGGATGCCGGCGCCACAGGTGGAGGATTAACCTACTGCACACAGCGCCGGCCCCTGGTTTTTAAAATTATTAAGGTGGTATAATCCATAGAAATAATTAAATAATAAGGAACAATTCAAGGAAGAAACTAAGAAACACTCAAAATCCCATCCTCCAGAGATAATTACTTAATATTTTGGGGCTTTTTTTTTTTTTAAGATTGATATTATTTATTTGAAAAGCAGAGTTAGAGAGGGAGAGACAGAGATCTTCCATTATCTGCTGGTTCACTCCCCAGTGGTTGCCAACGGCCAGAGCTGGGCCAATCCAAAGCCAGGAGCCAGGAGCTTCATCCAGGTCTCCCACTTGGGTGCAGGTTCCCAAGAACTTGGGCCATCTGCTGCTGCTTTCCCAGGTGCAAGGAGCTGGATCAGAAATGGAGCCAGCTCAAACTGGTGCCTGTATGGGGTGCTGGTGTTGCAGGTGGCGGCTTAATCTGCTGTGCCACAATGCTGGCCCCATCAGCAACTTTATTTATTTGAAAGGCACACATAACATAGAAATTGCATTGCTGTTGTACTCTGCAAATGCTTATGGCAGGCTAAAGCCAGGAACCAAGAACTCAGTCTAAGTGTCCCATATGGGTGACAGTGACCCATGACCTACTGCACTCGGGTGTGCATTAGCAGGAAGTTGGAATTAGAAGCAAAGGCGAGGCTTGAATGAAGGCTCTCATATGGGATATGTACATCCAAGCAGCATCTTAACTGCTTTGCCAAACACTTTCCCCAGACCTATTCTTTTTTTTATTTTATTTTTTATTTTTATTTTTTTGACAGGCAGAGTGGACAGTGAGAGAGAGAGACAGAGAGAAAGGTCTTCCTTTGCCGTTGGTGTGGGGACCCATGGATAGGCTTGCCATGGGACCACCCCATGCTGGGCTGGGCTTATAGCAGTAATGCAGATGTAGCAGCTGATTGAACTTTCCATCTAGCTGAGGATCGTGGAAAACAACAAGATGGCGCTGATGCCCTGCCTGCTGCGTGACTCCACAGCTGAGCATGATCAAGTGCCGGATTGGAGAGCTCTGTACATGGACTGTGATTGACTGACTGTGATT
The DNA here is from genome assembly GCA_949820135.1 of Sylvilagus floridanus. Taxonomy (NCBI): domain Eukaryota; kingdom Metazoa; phylum Chordata; class Mammalia; order Lagomorpha; family Leporidae; genus Sylvilagus; species Sylvilagus floridanus. Next base: position 58,972,956 of record OX463227.1, read on the forward strand.
GGTTGAATTCTGGATATAAGCGGAGAGCAAGCGAGAGAAGGGGGGCACGCCAGCTTTCCCCCTTAAGGAACGTGCGTGCCATCTCTCCCCCTTAAGGAACGTGCGTGCCATCTCTCCCCCTTCTCCCGGTTCCCCCACTCTCTTTCCCACTCCTTCTAAGTAAAAGTCTTTTGAAGACCGATTAACTGCGAGCAGCGTCGTTCCTTCTGCGGCCGAAGGAGCCGACAAGTGGTGCTGTGACTCGGATCCACAGTTGGTTCACCCTCCAATGGCTGCCGCGGACGGCGCGCTGCGGCCGGCGCACCGTGCTCATCCGATGGCAAGAGCCAGGTGCTAGGTCTCCCATGGGGTGCAGGGCCCAAGCACTTGGGCCATCCTCCACTGCACTCCTGGGCCACAGCAGAGGGCTGGCCTGGAAGAGGGGCATCCGGGACAGAATCCGGCGCCCCAACCGGGACTAGAACCCGGTGTGCCGGCGCCGCAAGGCGGAGGATTAGCCTGTTAAGCCACGGCGCTGGCCGAGACCTATTCTTTTTAAAATTAAGTACTGTATTGTGGTTATCTTTCTGTGTTAACATAGATCTTTGTAGTAAATTTTTTTTTACAGATTTATTTATTTGAACGTCAGAGTTACACAGAGAGAGAAGGAGAGACAGAGAGAAAGGAGAGAAAGGGAGAGGGAGAGAGAGAGAGAGAGAGAGAGAGAGAGAGGTCTTCCATCTGTTGGTTCACTCCCCAATTGGCCACAACGGTAGGAGCTGGGCCGATCTGAAGCCAGGAGCCAGGGCTTCTTCGGGTCTCCCATGCGGGTGCAGGGGTCCAAGGCCTTGGGCCATCTTCTACTGCATTCCCAAGCCACATAGCAGACAGCTGGATTAGAAGTGGAGCAGCTGGGTCTGAAACTGGCGCCCATATGGGATGCTGGCGCTTCAGGCCAGGGCGTTAACCCACTGCTCTGCAGCACCTGCCCCTTTAAAGTAAATTTTTAAAAATTATGTGTGAGACAGAAACAGAAGGGAGTGGGGTGGGGAGAGAGAGACAGTGGGTGCTTGCGTGCCAGGCGTTTGTTGGTTGTTCACCAAATTCTCATTATTGTTGTGGCTGGGCTGGTGCTGGTTCTGGGGCTGGGAGCCCATGAATGTAATGCAGGTCTCCCAATTACTTGATGTGTCGTCATTGCCTCCCAAGGTCTGTGTTGGCCAGGAGCTATAATCAGGAGCTGGAGCCAGGAATTGAACCCAGGTATTCCCACATGAAATGCAGGCATCTTACTCCCAGATCTGTGTAATTATAAACTGCTTTGTGGTATTGTTGTCTTGCTGCATTTTACTGTATTACAACTGTTTAGTTGTTTATAGTTTTTTTCCTTTAGTAAGTAATGCTTTGTTTGCCAATACTCAATTATTTCTTTAGAATAAATTTTTTGAAGTGAAATGGTTGGATCATGTGGTTTATCTATATTTAATTTAGGGTCATGTTACCGCATTCTTTGACCAAGAAAGTTGAGCAAATTTTTCTTAAAATGGCATTAATGTCTTTTTTCCTCACCCTTGCCCACACTGCCTTTTTTCTACTTTTGTCAACCTTCAGGAAGGTTGAATGTCTTCATTTGAGTATTTGCTGTTAGGTTATTTTTCACTCATTTACTTTTTTTTTCCCCCTTGACAGACAGTGTTCTATGGTGGTTAAGGCTGTGTTTTGAGATTGTATTATCTAGATTTATAATCCCAGCTATAACACTTAGTTGTGTGACTCGAGCAAACTAACTCCATGCCTTAGTTTCCTTATCTGTAAAATGGGATAATAGTAGTATCTACCCTGTAAATTAGAAATTTTTGAGGGGCTGGCTTTGTGGTGCAATAGATTAATCTGCCTGTGGTGCCGGCATCCCATATGGATGCTAGCTCCAGTCCTGGCTGTCCCTCTTCCAATCCAGCTCTCTGCTGTGGCCTGGGGATGCAGTAGAAGATGGCCCAAGTTCTTGGGCCCCTGCACCCACATGGGAGACCAGGAAGAAGCTCCTGGCTCCTGGCTTCAGATTGGCACAGCTCCGGCCATTGCAGCCATCTAGGGAGTGAACCAACGAAAGGAAGACTTTCTCTTTGTCTCGCCCTCTCACTGTCTGTAACTCTACCTCTCAAATAAATAAAATCTTAAAAACAGAAAAAAAATAAATTGTTGAGATTTCTCATTTAAAATTGTTTTCTCATTTTTATTTGAAAGCCAGAGATAGAGAGAGATCTTCCATCTGACAGTTCACTCCCCACATGCCCACAGCAGCCAATGCTGGGCCAGGCACAAGCCAAGAGCCTGAAATGCCATTTGGGAAGTGCTTGGGCCCTTGCACCCTTGTGGGAGACCCCGAAGAAGTTCTAGATTCCTGGCTTCAACATGGCCCAGCCTTGGCTGTTTGGGCCAGCTGGGGAGTAAATGAAAGATCCTTTCTTTCTCTCCCTTTCTCTGTATTTATGCCTTTCAACTAAATAATAAATAACTGTAAAATAAAAAAAAAAAGGCAGTGGGGGTGCCAGAACTTGAGTCAGGCTTTGCAAAATGAGATGTGAGCATGCCAGATAGTGACAACTTGCTGTGAAGTACCCACCCCTTCTGTGGAGTTTTTGTGAGGATAACCTGAGATAACAAATATGATATGGTTGGAACAGTGTCTGGAAGATAATGTGCACTGCTAGTGTTACTAATCTTTTCACACTTGTATATTCCTATAGGATAAATTCTCATAAAAGCAGGAGTGTTTAAAAATAGATATCACTAAATTGTTGTCTAAAAATGTTGTTCCTTTGACAATAAAAGCTACATAATAACTCTGTTTAGAATCTTCATAGGGCCATAATTATGTCCAAGCTCTCTTTTAATTGTTTCTGTATTATTCAGAAATCAAGAGATTCCTTTATAAAATTTTATTTATCACTGCTTTTTTTTTTTTTTAGATTTATATACTTTATTTGAAAGGCAGAGTTAGAGAGAAGGAGAGGCAGAGAGACAGAGATCTTCCATCTGCTGGTTCACTTCCCATATAGCCACAATGGCTGGAGCTGGACCAGACCAAAGCCAGGAGCTTCTTCTGAGTCTCCCGTGTGGGTGTAGGAGCCCAAGTACGTGGGCCATTCTCTGCTGCTTTCCCAGGCTCGTTAGCAAGGACCTGGATCGGATGTAGAGCAGCTGGAAATTGAACTTATGTCCACATAGGATGCTGGCGCTGCAGATGGCTACTTAACCTGCTATGTCCTCTATCACTGCCTTTTTTTGTTTTTGTTTTTGTTTTAAGATTTATTTATTTGAAAGCAGAGTTACAGAGAGGCAGAGGCAGAGAGAGACAGAGAGAGGTCTTCTATCTGTTGGTTCACTCCCTGGATGGCTGCAATAACTGGAGCTGTGCCTAATCTGAATCCAGGAGGCAGGAGCTTCTTCTGGGTCTCCCACGTGGGTGTAGGGGCCCAAAGACTTGGGCCATCCTCTACTACTTTCTCAGACCATAGCAGAGAGTTGGGCTGGAAATGGAGCAGTTGGGACTCGAACCAGCACCCGTATGGGATGCTGGTACAGTAGGCAATGACCTTACCTGCTACACCACAGTGCCGGCCCCTATCACTGCCTTTTGATTATTTCAAACATCCAGACATGTTTAGAGACCTAGATCTATAGTCCTCTTGTTTCTGATGTGTAGATTCACTGATCTAGATAAGTTTTTTTTCCCCCTGTGATCAGTCAGATATTTTCTGTATGTCTAGTAACGGTCAGTGAGCAGTTTTGGCTTTGGAAGCGATATAGTCTCTGTCACACTGAATCTGCAGTAGTGAGAAAGCAGCCCTAGGCAGTAGGTTAATGAGTAGGAATGGCGGCGTATTTACAGGAGCAGACACTGCGTTTAGCCTGGGCTGTATCCTGCTATCTCTTGATCCAGATGAAACAGCAGGCTGCTATATTTACTTTCTCTGTAAATGTGTTTGTATGTACGTAATATATTTTTCTGAACCACTGGAAAATAAGTTGTAATTATCATGGCACTATACCCTTCAGTATCTCAGCATGTATCTCCTAAAAATAAACACATTCTCTTGCAGAACCATGATTCTATTATTACAGCTAAGAACATTATAATTTTGTTCTTTTTAATAGACCAAGATTATATAATACCAAATAAAAAAATCCTTGGATATGCTTCTTAACTATTAACCTATTGAATTGTTTCTATTCCTGTCAGTCTTGTTTCCGTTTCCTGATTTGTTTCTGTAGGTAGAAATCTGCATTGGATAAATTCAATTGCCAATTTCATTTGACCCATTTTCATGACCACATGGAAGTAATATCTTCATTTTTTATGTGTTTCATTTGTATTTTTAAAAACTTGGATTTTGTTTCTTTGTTTTATGATTTCAAAAGAGAAGTCTTTTTTTTTTTTAAAGATTTATTTGTTTATTTGAGATAAAGAGTTATAGACAGACACAGAGATCTTCCATGTGCTGGTTCTCTTCCCAGATGCTTACAGTGGCCAGAGCTGGGCAGATTCAAAGCCAGGAGTTTCATCTGGGTCTCTCACCCAGGTGTAGGGCCCCAAGAACTTGGGCCATGTTTCCCTGCTTTCCTAGGCCATCAGCAGGGAGCTGAATCTGAAGAGGAGCAGCTGGGACTTGAACTGGCACCCATATGGGATGCTGGCACTGCAGGCGGATCCTTAACCTACTATGCCACAGCGCTGGCCCTGCAAAGTAATTTATAATAAAAAGACAATAACTCATAAGTTATATACAGTGTCTGTAGTTTCTACTTGATTGTATTTGATTGTTAAGTAGTTGAAAAAACTGAAGTTAGAGGGGCTGGCGCTGTGGTGCAGTAGGTTAATCTTCCACCTGCAGCATCGGCATCCATTATGGGTGCCGGTTCTAGCCATGGCTGCTCCTCTTCCAATCCAGCTCTCTGCTGTGGCGTGGGAAAGCAGTGGAAGATGGCCCAAGTCCTTGGGCCCCTGCACCCATGTGGGGAACTGGGAAGAAGCACCTGACTCCTGGCTTCAGATCGGCGCAATTCAACCGTTGCCGCCATTGGGGAGTGAACCAGTGGACGGAAGACCTTTCTCTCTGTTTCTGCCTCTCACTGCCTGTAACTCTACCTCTCAAATAAATAAAAATCTTTAAACAAACAAACAAACAAACAAACAACTGAAGTTGGATAAAACCAATTCTTCCCCAAATGGCTTCAATGACTGGTGCTGGGCCAAGCCAAAGCACGAGCTAAGAACCTTATCCAGTTCCCCTGTGTTGGTGACAGTACTTGGCCATCTTCTGCTGCCTTTCCAGATACTTTAACAAGGAGCTGGATTGGAAGCAGAGCAGCCGAGACTGTTAACAAAGGTTGTGATTCCGGATGAGGTGTTGCAGGCAGTGATAACATGCTATGCCACAGTGTTGGCTCCCTGTTAAATGACCAGCTTTGTTTTAAAAATTTATTTATTTATTTGAGAGTCAAAAGAGAGACACAGAATTCCCATCTGCTGGTTCACTCTCCAAGTGCCCTAGTGGGTGAGCGGAGCACTGTGGGGCTGAAACTAGGAACCCGAACTCAATCCAGGTCTCCCATGTGGGTGGCATCACTGCTGCCTCCTAGTGTCCATGGCAGGATGAGGAGTCAGGAGCTGAAAGTGGGTATCCCACCCAGGTACTCCAACAGGGGACCTGGGCATCTTAGCTGCTAGGCCAAATGCCCATCCGTGAAAAATGGCCAACTTTGTTAAGGCAAAGGGTGGTGGGTATTCAGCATACTGGTTAAGTTACCATATGAGATGCCCATATCCCATATTGGAATTTCTGAGTTTAAAATCTGGCTCTGCTTCTGGTTCAACTTTGTGCTCATGTGCACCCTGGGTGGCAGCAGGTGATGGCTCAAGTACTTTGGACTCCATCACCCATATGGGATACCTAGATTGATTTCTGGGTTCCAGGCTTTTGCCTGGGCCAGTTCTGGCTCTTGTGGGCATTTGAGGAGTGAACCAGCAGAGAGATTTCTCTCTGCCTTTCAAGTTAGTAAAATAAACTTAAAAAAATTGAGAGAGTCTGAGAGGTACTAATGGTATCTCTGTTGTTTTCAAATTCAATTATTGTGCTTTTACTTGACTCAAAATTTTGCAACACTTCAAGATATTCCACTGTGAAAAAGTTGTGCTTCAAATTTAAGGCAAGAGTCTGGACCCTGGTTTTCATATTCTTCAGTATTCTTTCTGTATTCTTCCTGCTTTCCCCTCTCCCACTCCTCCTGCCCAGAAATTTAGCAGTCTATATTCTGTCCCCTCCTCCCCTACCATCTCTTAGGCTATGGCTGCACAGTGTCTTTTTACTTTATCCTTTAGGAAATATCAGTTGCCCTGATTAGAAGGAAGAGCTCAGTGTGTTGGTGTAATAGTGAGGCATAGGCTACAGTTAGGAATAGTGTGTTGTGGGATGAGAAAAAGAAGAGCCGATTCTTCTTAGGGTGATGAATCACTGCATGTGTCGATGGGAGGTAGATTGCTTATTAGGAACAGACTCAAATTATTGTTATGTCTTTGTAGCATACACAGTGGAAGCAAAAGGTCTGATATTATGCAGGAAAGAAACAACAGCAAGTCCTTGTGGATGGCTCGAGTCAGTGCTGAAGGTAGAGGCTGGAAGTGGTTTGGGAGGGAACGGCAGAGCGTGACCATGTGTGCCAGGCTAAGGAATTTGGCCTTTAACCTGGCGTAGAAAAGTAATAGATTTCAAATGGAATAGATTCTAGTAGTTAGCAAAAAGAAATAGTGAATTTATTTTTTTTCTGGTTATAAAAGGAATCTCTGGTTATTGTAAAACGAAAACCAATAATTAAAAAATGTAATGAAAAATCCCTTATAATCCCACTCAGAGGGAACCACTGCTTTGCAGTTTATTGTCTATATTCTCTGTCTCCCCTTCTTTAACTTTGCCTTACAGATAAAATAAAAAAATCTTTGGGGCTGACATTGTGGTATAGCGAGTTAAGCCACCGCCTGCAATGCTGGCATCCCATATGGGATTTCTTCTATGTCCCTCTCTCTCTGTAACTCTACCTTTCAAATAAATAAATGAATTTTTTTTAATTTTAAACCAGTTTATTGTATAGATTCATATAGTGGAATTTCATGGTCAGTTTTGCAGCAGCATGGGTGGTGGAGAGGATGAAGGGGTGAGAGGTGGGCAGGAGGCTGCTGCAGAGGTCTTTCGTGGCAGCTGTGGAGTAAGGAAGATGCAGGGCTGAGGGAAAGTTCAAGGAATTCATAGGAGGTAGGCATCACTGGTCAGACGGCTACATGGGATGTAGGATAGACAAATGGCTAGATCAGTAGTTAAGTGGATTTCCCAGCACCTGGGGAAAATTTGTGGCATCATTTGTGAACACACAAAAGGGAACCAACAGCATGATCCCAGGGTGGAGATCTGCTTTTGTTCTACTTTCCCCCTGTGTTTCCAGGCTTATTTAGAAGATGAAAGTAAGAATTCTTTTCTGTTTTGACAAGTAAGAGCCATTATAGCAAGCATTTTTCTCTCACTAACTATGTTTCTCCCTTGTATTAGTTATGGATAGCAATTGCTTCTGCTTTGGTGTGTAAACAGTTCCATTAGCTTTTACACTTCACAAAGTTCACGTTGGAATCTGTAAACTTTTATTGTCAGTACTTGGCATCCGGGTGGAGGGAGGGAGACACTTGGGCAAGTTATTGACAGAAGATCTTTAATTTTTAATTTATTTTCAAGGCACAGAGACAGAGAGCTTCCATCTGCTGGTTCATTCCCTGAATGCCTGCAGTAGTTAGGGCTGGGTCAGTCTGGAGCCTGGAGCATGGAACTCAATCCAGGTCTCTCAAATGGGTGGCAGGGACCTAAGTACCTGAGCTATCACCTGCTAAATTTTACGATGCATTTTAGAAGGAAGTTGGAGTTGGAAGCAGACCTGGAACTCAGACCAACCACTCAGATATGGGATGTGAGGTGTACTGGGTGGCGTCTTAGCTGTTGTGCCAAATGCTGGCCCTGGCAGAGATGGTTTCACTGCATTTAGAGTTGACGAAATCTTCAAGTAGACTTTTGGCTTTCACCAGGTTCTTCTGTATATCTCTCCAGTGGGAACAGGGCTGTAGAATTTACTTCCTAAAGTGCTTGCTGTGTTGTCTTCTTCATAATGCAGTCTTGGGACAGTAAGGGTCCTTAGTATCAGCTAACTGAAAGGTGATGGCTGGGTAATTGTAATGGTTGGGGATTATAGGACTAAGGCATTCATTCCCGGGTAAGAAAGGCTTAGGTCACTAATGTCAGCCTCTTGCTTTATTTATTTATTTATTTTAAGATTTATTTGAAAGGCAGAGAAAGAGAGAGAGGTCTTCCATCTCCTGGTTCACTCCCCAGATGGGCACAACGGCTGGAGCTGCACTGATCTGAAGCCAGGAGCCTGGAGCTTCTTCTGGGTCTCCCACATGGGTGCAGGGGCCCAAGGACTTGGACTGTCTTCTACTGCTTTCCCAGGCCACAGCAGAGAGCTGGATTGGAAGTGGAGCAGCCGGGACTCAAACTGGTGACCTTATGGGATGCTGGCACTACATGCAGTGGCTTTACCCACTATGCCACAGCACTGGCCCCAGCTTCTTGCTTTAAGATAGGCTTAAACACAAACTTTCAAGCATATAAAAATTTCTGAATTTAAAAACATTCCCACAGAAGGGAATTTCCCACTGTTTTGGTTGTTTATCTTCGCATTGCACAATCCTTACAGTTGGACTTTTTTTTTTTTTTTAATTATATCTAATTGAAATGCCTCGTGTTTCTTTTTCAGGTCTTTTTTTTAATTTTATTTTATACTTTTAAGTTATGTCCTTTTATGAACCTCTTAGAAAGTTACATTAAATTAGCTTTTTTTCCCTAAAAAATAACTTTTTTCCTTGGGTCACAGTCTTTTTAGCTTCTTTATTGTTACTATTTTTACCTGCCTTGCCTTTTAATGGACATTACTACTTATCTGAGGTGTTATTTTAAATATTATGTAGTGACAAATTGGCTTTTCCTAGGTTCACTAATTGGAATTAGAATTATATAAACAGATAACACAGAATTTAAAGAGAGTGGCCCCTGCAAAGCTGTATACTTATTATTATTATTATTATTATCTTTATTTTTTATTTTTTTGACAGGCAGAGTGGACAGTGAGAGAGAGAGACAGAGAGAAGGGTACACCCCTCAATGGCTGCTGCGGCTGGTGCATGGCGCTGATCCAACTGAAGCCAGGAGCCGGGTGCTTCTCCTGGTCTCCCATGCGGGTGCTGGGCCCAAGCACTTGGGCCATCCTCCACTGCACTCCCGGGCCACAGCAGAGAGCTGGACTGGAAGAGGAGCAACCAGGACAGAATCTGGTGCCCCAACCGGGACTAGAACCCGGTGTGCCGGTGCCCCAGGTGGAGGATTAGCCTATTGAGCCATGGTGCTGGCATTATTATTATTTTTTAATTTGAGAGGCAGAGCTGCTGTTTTCTGGCTCACTACCCAGATTATGGCAGTGGCTGATTCTGGATTGAGCTGGAGCTAGGAACCAGGAACTCAGTCCAGGTTTTCCATGTGGAGCAGGAACCCATTTACTTAAGCCATGACTGCCGCTACCCAAAAGGAAACAGAAATCAGATGCCAGAGGCAGTAGTCTAAGCCAGGTGTGCCAGTATGGGATACGGGCATCCTAGGTACTAGGCCAAATGTCCTCCTTCTTTTCTCCTGCTTCTACTGGAGAGAATTAAAGAAAAGATGATGAGAAACATTTTACTGCTGGTTTTTATTTATTTTTTTAACATTTTATTTCAGAAAACTTGATGTTCCATTCCATCAGTTTCTAGTCTTTAAAGTCAAGTTTTCCCCCCTTCTTGTTAATTTTTGAGTTTTTATTTTTTGAAAGATTTATTTTAAAGACAGGGTGATAGTGAAAGAGAGCTTCCCTCCGCTGATTCATTACCTGTCACCTGCAACATCTAGGGCTTGGCCAGGCCAAGGCCAGGAGCCAGGAACTCCATCCACGTCTGCCCCATGGGTGGCATGAACCCAAGTACTTGGGCCATCTCCTGCTGCCTCCCATGCATATTAGCAGGAGGTAAGATTGCAAACAGAACCAGACCTCAACCCTAGGCACTTCCATATGGGATGTGGGTGTCCCAAGTGGTGGCTTAAACTGCTGCATCACGACATCTGCCCCATTCCTCACTGTTTAAAAGGCAGCTTTCTTGGACCAACCAAAATTACATAAATAGTGATGAAGCACGTGGAAGCTCTGCTTACTGGTGAGGTTTATTTTCTCTTTCTTTTTTTGATTTATTTATTTGAGAGGTTACAAAGAGAGAGGGAGGGGAGGAGGGAGAGGTCTTCCATCTGCTGGTTTACACCCCACTTGGCTGCAGCAGCTGGCCAATCTGAAGCCAAGAGCCAGCAGCCTCCTCTGGATCTCCCATGTGGGTACAGGGACCCAAGCACCTGGGCCATCTTCTGGTGCTTTCCCAGGCGCATTAGCAGGGAGCTGGATCAGAAGTGGAGCAGCTGGGCTGCTGCTGGCGCCACAGGCGAGGCTTAACCTACTATGCCACAGTGCTTAGCTCCCTGGTGAGTTTTAATGGATAACTATCTCTGGGTCTCTGTAATTTACAGAGTGGAAGAGTTAACATGTAACGGACAGTGGTTGTGAGATTCAGGCATTTCCCAGCATGGAACCTCCGTGTATAACTTCCATAAATTTTGTACTTCTTAATCTTTACAATGAGGTTGATAGGTCTAAATCAAGGTAATATACATAAAGAACCTAGGGCAGTGCTTCACAGTGGGCACTAGATAACACTGGCTGTTTTTACTTGCCTAAAAAACTTCAGGTCATAAAAAGTAGAAAGTAACAATTTCTCCTTTTCTTGAAGTGTTCATTTTTCCTTTAAATATATTTAGAGAATAAATTCCATCCCCTCTAAGTTTTCTCAGCTCCTGAAGGTGGGAGCAGGCACTCTCCCCCTGCACTCACAGTAGCGCAGGCTCTGCCCTTTCCAGCAGCTCATCATCCTGTGTTTTGGAAGTTGAATACAATTCCTGGTACACAGTGGATCCTCAGTAATCATCTGTCGTAGAGATGTCTTGAAAAGAGATAAAGTGTTCTTTTTTGCCTCTTGATCACCTGAAAAACTGTAGTGGAGAAAAAAACGACTTTATTTATTCACTCAGGGAACTTGGTTTGCTTTTGAAGAGTAGCTGATAATTTATGGATAAGGAAATTAGGTATTAGCAACTGGCTTAACATCTTAATGCCTTTTAGTTTGTTCCTTGATATTAGAATTTTTTGAATTTTTAAAAAAGATTTATTATTTGAAAGGCAGAGTTACAGAGCGGCAGAGAGAAAGAAGTGTTTTCCATCTGCTGGTTCACTCCCCAAATGGCCACAACAGTTGGAGCTGGGGCAATCTGAAGCAAGGAGCCTGGAGCTTCTTCCGGTCTCTCGTGGGGGTGTGGGGCTTAAGGACTTGGGCCGTCTTCTACTGCTTTCCAGGCCATAGCAGAGAGCTGGATTGGAATTGGAGCAGCCAGGACTGGAACCAGTGCTCATATGGGATGCCGGCACTGCAGATAGCAGCTTTACCTGCTATGGCAATTGAAATTAAGGCAACGGTATGCTTTTCAGTGCTTGAAAATATGAGATTTTAGAGCTTAAGAATGACTGTGTCTCTGAACTTCATTCATTCTTCCAGCATCTACTGAGTTCTGTGTGCCCTAGACCTTGTGCTGGGCTGTGGAAAGCCAAAGAATTATAGTTGATCCTGGTCCTCGGAGGCTTTCATTTTAGTGACAAAGACAAAACCAAAATTACGCTGTAGCTGCATAGGCAAGGTAAACACTTAGAAAGATCATGCATTTGTATTTGCTGCATATATATGTGTTCTGTATCTGTGTATGTCCTGAGTGTGGCAGCAGAACTTTTTGGAGGATCTGATACTTAAAGGATACACAGAGGAGGTTTCAGGGAAGCAGCATTTGAAGACATGTGTCTCCCAGGTGCAGGGGCCGGGTGGTATGAGAAGCCTATAACAGGTTCTGTTGGTGGGAAGGCTGCAGAAATCAGAGACCACAGATGTCCTGAAAGGACCTGTGTGCAGGAGAAAGATTTTGATGATTCTGATTTGCAGTTTAGAAAGATCACTGATAGTAATGTAGAGGTGAGTGTATGAGGATACTTAAAAGTATTCAGAGAAATGGAATTAAAAGGTAAGTTTATTTTATTGTAAAAAATTTTTGAGAACCATTCATAGCTTTTTCCTAATGTGTATTTCCATGAACTTTTTGAAGATCCCTCATGGGCATGTATGTATTTCAGATTTTTTTACACCAAAATAAACTTGTCTTTTTTTTTTTTTTTAAAGATCTGTTTATTTGAGAGGCAGAGTTACAGATAGAGGGAGGTACACAGAGAGAGAGAGATCTTCCATCCACTGGTTCACTCCCCAGATGGCCATAATGGTTGGAGCTGGGCTGATCCGTAGTCAGGAGCCAGGAGCTTCTTATAGGTCTTCAACGTGGGTGCAGGGGCCCAAGCATTTGGACCATCTTCCACTGCTTTCCTAGGCCATTTGCAGGGGAGCTGGATTGGAAGTGGAGCAGCCAGGACTTGAACTGGAGCCCATATGGGATGCCAGCACCACAGACAGAGGCTTAACCTATTATGCTACAGTGCTGGCCCCAAATGAACTTATCTTTTAATTTCATTTTCTATGAACTTTTTGAGGTATGCTAGTGTTAGATTTAGGTTCATCTTTTCTACAGATTTGGTCTCAGCTAAAACAGAGGTTTAGTTATTTGTTACACTCCAGTACAGTTTGATATGATGACAACTCTGGGAAAATCAAAGATGTTACTTAGTCTCTTCTACTTGCTCTACTGTTCTGTACGTCGCTTCCATTACTTTATGGTTCAGAATGACAGCTGGAATATCATCTGCATTGTCCAAGTTATAGGCACACTCCCAGCTATCTACAACCTCTGTTAAGTAGCTTTACTGGAAGTCCCATCCAGTGACTTCCGTTTCCAGCTTGGGACCAATTCTAGTAGCAAGGAAGATTGGAAAGTGCACTTTTCCCCAGGTGCATGTCCCGCAGAATACAACTGAGGTCTGTTCCTAAGGGAGAAAGAATATAGTCTGGGCAGCTGGTAGTGTCTGGTAGAAAGAGGGGAAAGGAAGTAGGGAGACCAATTTAGTATATCACCTGAGTAGTAATACATACAATTTCTTATGCCAAAGGATTTGGTTGAGATGCAAGAGTATAACATCGGAGCTGTTCTGCTGGGAAAGTAGAGGACTGAAGCTGTTATTTTGAGACCATAGCTGTTTAAGTTTGTGAAGCCAGAATTACGCTTTAATTCTTTTAACCTTTGAGTTTGCAAAAGTTTCCCAGGATGCTGTTAGTAAAATTAAGTGGTTTAGTACCAAAGACTTGACATTTGTAAGAAAGGCATTGATAGGATTCACTTTTTAAAATAAAGTTATCTTTATTTTATTTTATTTTTATTTTATTGTGTGTGTGTGTGTGTGTGTGTGTGTGTGTGTGTGTTATTTGGAAGGCAGAGTTAGGGAGAGAGAGAAGGAGAGACAGAGATGAGTGAGAGATTTTCCATCTGCTGGTTCACTCCCCAATGGCTGCAACTGCTGGGGCTGAGCTGATCCAGAACCAGAAGCTAGGAGCATCTTCTGGATCTCCCACATGGGTATAGGGGCCTTAGCACTTGGGCCATCTTCTGCTGCTTTCCCAGGCACATAGCAGGGAGCTGGAATGGGAAATGGAGCAGCCAGGATACAAATTGGCACCCATTTAGGATGCTGGCATTACAGGTGGTGGTTTAACCCATTCTGCCCAGCGCAGGTCCCAAAGGATTCACTTTGTTTTTTTTAAAGATTTATTTTATTTTATTTGAAAGAGTTACGGAGAGAGAAAGAGAGAGAGAGAGAGAGAGAGACAGAGAGAGACAGAGAGGTCTTCCCTCTGCTGATTCACTCCCCAGATGGCCGCAAGGGCTTGAGCTGCACCAATCCGAAGCCAGGAGCCAGGAGCTTCTTCCGGGTCTCCCATGCAGATGCAGGGGCCCAAGGACTTGGACCATCTTCTGCTGCTATCCCAGGCCATAGCAGAGAGCTGGATTGGAAGTAGAGCAGCCAGGACTACAACCGTGCCCATATGGGATGCCGGTGCTTTACGCCAGGGCGTTAACCCGCAGTGCCACAGTGCCGGCCCCAGGATTCACTTTCTAAAAAAATTTTATAGAATGATATTTTTAATGATGTGACAGTATACATTCCACTTTCATATTATCCCAATACTTATAATGTCCCTAGCCGAGTCTTTAAAGATTTATTTTTATTATTTATTTGAAAGAGTTAGAGAGAGAGAGAGAGGGAGGGAGAGACAGATCTTCTCTCCACTGGTTCACTCCCCAAATGGCCACAATGACTAGGGCTGGGCCAGGTCAGAGCCAGGAGCTTCTTCAAGGTCTCCCATGTAGGTGGGCCATTTTCCACTGCTTTCCCAGGCTCATTAGCAGAAGGCTGGATCAGCAGTGGCAGCTGGGACTCGAACCCACATGAAATGCCAGTGTAGCAGACCGTGGCTTAATCCACTCTGACACAGCATTGGCCCCTTAGCCATGTCTTAACCACTAGCCAGATGCCTGCCACTCCCACTCGGCAGTGTTACTGGACTGTTATTTGGATGTACTTTAATTTTCAGAACTTTATTTCATTTATAAAATTAAAATATTTCTTTTAGTTTTGTATTATAAACATTCCCCATTTTGTTAGATATTTTGTTCAACAGTCACCTTGCTTTTAATTTTCCAAGAAAACATTGCAAGTGATGACAGCAGGGATGAGGAGCCTCTTCTGTTAAGAGCCATTTGGATGTTTATAACATCATTCTCAGGCCATGCAAAATGATTAACTTAAAGATTAGCCTGCATAGATGTATTTAATTTGGAGTCCCACCTGCAGCTGCCTGGCAAGACCAGACCAAATGATTTTGTGGGTCTTATATGTCCAGTGGGCTGGATGTTCTGAACCCCTGCCTGTTCAGATACTTGAGAACATTTAAAATGTTGGCTTCTTACATGTAGATAGACGTCTGGTTGGTGTGATTTTAATGCCACAGGCTGAATGATGCAGCGACTAAGAACATGGCTCTGGAAGTGGTGTGGGTGTGAATTGCCACTTCTGGAAGGGTGGTAATAGTACCTGTCTCTTGGTTGTGAGGCCAAGCGAGTTAATGCCTGTAGAGCCCCTCTTAGACTTGTGAATGGCACATGAGAAATAATACACCTATTTTTGTTTTATTGGATGTGATTATTCCTTTTGGTTTTTAGAATTATATGCAATATGCAAGTAATTGCCATGTCTCAAACATAGTATGTCACAAGCACAAGTGTAGAGGAGGGGGTTGTCCAGAAGTTTTTGGGAATTAAGAGGAGGTCTCTCTGAGGCAGGTTGTGCTGGGCAAATTGCCCAGTTCATTCTGTGGTACAGTCAGCAACTGAGGGACTGTGGCCTTATGCCTCTCATTTAGCCTTGACAACTATCCCAGGCTCCTTTGGCCAGCTCAGCCTTTTTGCTTTGCTTTGTTGGATTTTCTCACACGGTTTCCCACCCCTGCCGCCACCCCCAACTTCCTTTGCTGAGCACTCCCTCTATTTAATAACTTTTATTAAGTTGCTAATTTAAGTCAAGTGCACTGGCTTAGATTTTTGCAGAACACATAGTTCTGATATTTAAAGCATTTTTGCTATCTTATTTTGTTTGATATTTAGTATAAGTCTGAGGGAGGATGAAAGTGTCTTCATTGAATAAGATTGTAGTGAAAGAGTAAGTGTTGGTATCACAAGACAATTAAGTTTTTTCACTTGATCTTGACGTTTTATACTGTTTATTCCTTCACATACCGTTGTGTTTTAAGACAATTCTTTGTTCCTTCTTTTTAATTATTTGATGATACTTTTAAAGATTTATAAATATTGCCTGAAGATAACATGTCATCCTTTTTACATTTAGTAGCTAATAAAATTTACCTTATTCCTTTTTCTCATAACCCACTATATCTTGTAGTCTTTTATCCCTACCACCAGAAAAGACTGAAACAAAATCTGAGGCCTAAATATTTTACTTGAGTACGTTCTTAATTTTTTACGTGGATGTTTTCCGGAAAGCCTTTCATATTTCATGCTTATTTTTATTTTCTAATATTGGAGCAAGGTAAACTTTCTCCATGCTGCCTAGTGTTTATAGAGCACCTTGCTCATTTCAGCATTACTGTCAGAATTGGACTATGTCTTCCCCATTGGGATAGCTTTACAGTGCTCCTTTTCCCTTTCTCTGCTTTTGTCTTCTTCTGGGGCTGTTTTTATTTTTTTTATTTTTTAATTTTTTTATTTTTTTGACAGGCAGAGTGGACAGTGAGAGAGAGAGACAGAGAGAAAGGTCTTGCTTTGCCGTTGGTTCACCCTCCAATGGCTGCCGCGGCCGGCGTGCTGCGGCCAGCGCACCGTGCTCATCCGATGGCAGGAGCCAGGTGTTAGGTGCTTTTTCCTGGTCTCCCATGGGGTGCAGGGCCCAAGCACATGGGCCATCCTCCACTGCACTCCTGGGCCACAGCAGAGGGCTGGCCTGGAAGAGGGGCAACCGGGACAGAATCCGGTGCCCCGACCGGGACTAGAACCTGGTGTGCCGGCGCCGCAAGGCGGAGGATTAGCCTGTTGAGCCACGGCGCCGGCCATGGGGCTATTTTTTAATTGTTTATTTTCTCTATTCCCAACAATTGCTGATCCTAAGAAAATTATGTATCTTGAGTTGTAAGGCCCACTACACTCCATTTTGTGAAGTTTATTTAATTATTTTATATTCTTTTTGTATTCCTTGGTGTTCTCACATATTTTTAAAAACAGAATTGCTACTTTTAATATATTCATACTTTGTTGTTTTAACCTTTTCCTGTAGTGTAATTCACTCTTTTGGTAAGCATACAAATTAGTTAAGGTTCAGTCTTGAATCTTTTCATAAAATTGGCTTCATAAGATATAATGAACTATGAATATTATCAATATATTATTGATTTGCTCATTGTCAAATCTAAAATTTGACTTCCTTGGCAGATATATAGACTTGTAATAGGCATTTGGCATTTTATGTTTTGGGCAGTGCAACTGTAAATCTACATAAACTTCTCTGCCTTTTGCCTCTGCTGTGTTCATAGATTCCAGGAGGGCTTCGTGTATGGACCTCAAGCGTTGGAGGTAGCAGACTTTTCAGCAGAAGGTAAAGCAGAGTGTTGCCTTCTGGTGTCATTGTGTGTGTGTGCTGGGATGGGTATATGATAGGTGAGACCTTTTTATAGGTGTCATCACAATATAATTTATAATGATGGACTAAGTGAGTCACTTTCACAAAACTTAAAACCTAGTTAAAAACCTGTACAATTCTTTTCAGTATTACTAAACTGCATAAAGATAGGAAGCTTTAGGTAGGATTAAAAACTATAAATTTCACTTTCTCTGCCATTTAATAAAGAATAGGAGTGATGAAGAAAAGAGAGCATTAATGTAATATATAAATATGTACTGTGCAATTTTCTCAGACCTAGCTTCACTATGATCTCTTCCTGGGAACTTGTCCAAGTCATTATTCATATGTGTATCCTTCCCTACTGCTGCTTTTACTGAGAGATTGCTTCACAATAGAGAGGCTGTGGATCCACAGACTCATGGCTGGAGGGTAGGCATTCCTGCTGCAGGCTCCATGGGCTAGAAATGTTGGCTTCCAATATGCTAATTACCTTTCTCTTCAGAACTCATTAATATGCTTTACTCTCAAGTTAGTTCTTGCTTCAATAGAGAAACAAATACAACCCACATACTTATAAAATATATTTTTATAGAGACCTTCTTATGAATTACTTTTAAAGAAAATAATGTGATTAGAGATCAGGAATTTGGACATACTTTCATTGGGTAATTCTTTGATTTTTTTTAAAAAATGGAAATATTTTGCCATTTATGTTTCAGATATGGAAGATACTGCTTTCTTTGAATTTTTGCAAGCAACCATGAACTTTCTTCAGATAGTATTTGAGTAGATTTTTTTTTTAAGATCTAAGGCAGCTAAACAGTACTGTACTCTTAGATGTAAATTTAATAATGTATCTAATGTTTAGATATATTCTGAGAGCTGGAGGAGTGATTTTCTTATGTCTTCTGGCAGTTACATTTGTTTAACTAGGAAGTAGATACACAATACATCCAGGATGTATATCTTATGTGAGGTTGGGTAGCAGCTATTCATTAAATCTCTGACCATGTGTCCAACACAGGATCATTTTATTTTAGTCAGCCAAGTTTCACTGTTTTTTTTTTTTTTTTTTCCACTTCCTCCTCTTCAGAGAAGCTGAAGAGAGCTAAGCTTCAGGCTGTTTCTTGAGGTAAG
This sequence comes from Sylvilagus floridanus, assembly GCA_949820135.1. Classification (NCBI taxonomy): domain Eukaryota; kingdom Metazoa; phylum Chordata; class Mammalia; order Lagomorpha; family Leporidae; genus Sylvilagus; species Sylvilagus floridanus. The sequence continues at coordinate 58,991,469 of OX463227.1, forward strand.
CTACAATTTTACCTCCTAAGCCCTTTTGCCTTTCTTTTACTCTTTTCATCAGCCTTTTTGAGCCATGTTTTCTGTTTACTAGTGACAGATTGCAAGCTTTCAGGCCAATTGGCTGTTTTCATCACAGTAGAATGACACACTCTTTTTAAAAGATTTTTTAGTTTCTTTTTTTAAAGATTTATTTTATTTATTTGAGAGGCAGAGTCACAGACAGAGGGGGAGGCCAGAGGGAGGTCTTCCATCTGCTGGTTTACTTCCCAAGTGATTGCAACTGGCTGATCTGAAGTCCAGCAGCTTCCTCTGGGTCTCCCATGTGGGTGCGAGGGTCTAAACCCTTTGGCCATCTTTCACTGCTTTCCCAAGTCGCAAGCAGGGAGCTGGATTGGAAGAAGAGCAGCTGGGACTTAAACCAGCACCCATTTGGGATACTGGCATCATAGACAGAGGTTTAACCTATTAAGCCACATTGTGGAATTACGAACTCTTAACATTGCTTTAGATAATATGACTGTGGTTTGTTTTGTTATCTCTTTAGCATTTCAATAGATTAACCATAGGAAGACTCCCCATACAGTCTCTCCCCTTAGTTTCTATGAGAAAGATGGGATGTTATGGATGATTATTAAAACATTTTGCTAATTTATTTGAGAGATGGAGCGACTCAGCCTGAGACTGGAGCTAGGAAGTAGGAACTCAGTCCAGGTCTTCCATATGAATGACAGGGACCCAACTATTTGAGCCATAACCTGTTGCCTCCCAAGGTCTGCATTAACAGAAAACTGGAATTGGAAGCTGGAACTGGGTATCAAATCCAGGTACTCTCATATGGCATGAGGGTGTTTTAACCATTGCATTAATGTCTGTCCCTATAAAAATTTATTTATTTAAAATTTTTAATTGGGGAGAGGTTTCCTGCCCACATTTCACTCCTCAAATGGCTGCAACAGCTTTGACTGGGCCAGGCTTAAGCAGGAACCTGGTACTCCATCCAGATCCTCGCTGTGAATGGTAGGGACCCAAGTCTTTGAGCCATCATCTGTTGCCTCATAGGGTACACACTAATAGAGTGGAGCTGGGGCTTAACCCTAGATATTTCAGTATGGGATGCTGGCATTCCAAACAGAGTTGTAACTGCTGTGCCAAATGTTCTCCCCAAAAAATATTTTTTAAAAAAGTAATGATTTTTTTTAGAACAGCTTTAAGTTTGCAGAAAAATTGAATAGAAAGAATAGTTTCTACATACAGAAGTTGTATGTTGTTGCTCTAAACAGCAGCTGTGTTCACACCTGTTTATCTAAGGTTTCCTCTTTTAGGGCCTTGACAACCAGATTTTTTTTTTCCTGTTTTTATAGTTTTGCCTTTCTAGAATGTCATAGAGTTGGACTCATACAGTGTATAGCCTTTTCTATAAACAGATTGGCTTCTCTCACTTAGTGATAAGCATTTGTTATTCCTCTGTGTCTTTCCATGGCTTGATAGTTCATTTCTTTTTAGTGCTGAATAATATTCCATTGTCTGGCTAAGGAAATTTATCCACTCAACTCCTGAAGGATATCTTGTTTGCTTCAGATTTTTAGCAGTCATGAATAAAGTTGATGTCAACACTGCTCTGCAGGTTTTTGTGTGGACATAAGTTTTCCATCCTTTTCCAGCGTGTACCAATTGCTGGATCATTTGGCAAGAGCACGCTTAGTTGTGAAAAGAAAAAACAAAAATGCCAAATTGTCCTTCAAAGTAGTTATATCATCTTGCATTCCCACTAAGCACTGAGTGAGGAATCTTGCTTCCTTGACTACATTTGGTGTTGCCAGTATTTTGGATTTTAGCCATTCTAATAAGTGTGTAATGATGTCTCATTGATATCTTAATTTGCAGCTCTCTGATGACATATGATGTTGAGCATCTTTTCATATGCTTATTTCCCATCTGCCTGTCTTTGGCTAATTTTTAGATTGGGTTGTCTATTTTCTTGTTGCGGAATTTTGAGAGTTTTGGATACCAGTGTTTATCAGATGTTTGTTTTGCAAATATTTTCTCCCAATGTATGCCTTGTCTTTATTTTCTTAATTTCTTATTTTCTTTATTTTCTGTGACTTTCATAGAGCGGAAATTTTTAGTTTTATCCAAGTCTAACTTTCCCGATTGAAAAACCAAAGAATTGTGTTTTAGTATTGTATTCAGAAGTCATTGCCAAACCTGAGGTTATCTAGGTTTTCTCCTTTGTTATCTTCTAGGGGTTTTATATTTGTGCATCACTGATCCATTTTTTAGTTAATATTTGTTAAAGTATAGGCTCTGTGTGTAGCTTCATTTTTTGCTTTTGTATGTCCAAGTGTTTGGCACCATTTGTTGAAAAGACTAACGCTGGTGCCAGCGTTGTTGCACCGTGGGTTAAGTTGCCACATCCCATATCAGAATGCTGATTTGAGGCCTGGCTGTTCTGCTTCTGATCTAGTTCTCTGCTCATGTACCTGGGAAAGCAGTAGAGGATAGCCCACGTAGTTGGGCCCCTGCCAGCCACATGGGAGACCCAAATGTAGTTCTTGGCTCCTGCCAGCCACATAGGAAACTGAGATGAAATTCTTGGCTCCTGGCTTCAGCCTGGCCTTCACTTGGCTGTTCTAGCCATTTGGGGAGTGAACCAGCAGATGGACGATTTCCTTCTTTCTCTGTCTACCTCTGTCTATGTCAGTCTACCTTTCAAATAAATCTAAAAACAAGAAAAAGAGAAGACAACTGAACTTGTTCTAAGAATATCCTTTGTTCCTTTGTCAAGGATCAGGAGAATATATTTGTTTGGGTCTATTTCTGTGCTCTCTTGTTTTGTTTCATTGATCTTGTTTTTTCTTTTACCAATATCACACCATTTTGATTATTGAAGCTTTGTAATACATTTTGAAGTAGACAAGTGTCAGTCAACTTTGTTCTTTTCTTTGGTATTATGTTGAATGTTCTGGTCTTTTGCCTCTCTATAGAAGCTTTAGAATCAGTCTGCCAGAATCCACAAAATAACTGGCAGGGATTTTTAAAAAAGATTTATTTGAAAAGGTTACAGAGAGAGGTAGAGACAGAGAGAAAGAGGTCTTCCATTTGCTGGTTCACTTCCCAAATGGCCTCAATAGCCAGAGCTGAGCCGATCCAAAGCCAGGAGCCAGGAGCTTCTTCTGTGTCTCTCTCTTCTGGGGCCATCCTCCACTGCTTTCCCAGGTGCATTAGCAGGGAGCTGGATCAGAAGTGGAGCAGCTGGGACTCGGAACTGGTGCCTATATGGGATGCTGGTGCTGCAGACTGGGGCTTTAAGCCACTGTGCCACAGCACTGGCCCCAGGGATTTTTTTTTTTTTTTTTTTAATAAAGATTGGTTTAAAAGTCAGAATGACACAGAGAGAGGGCAAGAGAGAGATCTTTAATCTGCCAGTTCACTCCCCAAATGCCTGCAACAGCCAGGGCTGGGCCATGCTGTGGCTAGGACCTCCATTGGGTCTCCTACGTGGTGGCAGGAGCCCAAGTACTTCAGCCATCATTTCTTGCCTTTTCAGACACATTAACAGAGAGCTAGACTGGAAGTGGAGGAGCCAGAACTCAAATTGGGAATCTCATAGGGGATTCAGACATCCCTAGCATTCGCTTAACCAGCTATGCCACAGTGCCCACCCCTGTGGCAGACTTTTTTTTTCTCTTGAATTTTAATTTGTATTCATTCTATCAGATCTATTGGCAGTATTATTATTTTTGAAAGCTTTTATTTAATAAATATAAATTTCATAGGTGCAGCCTTTTGGAATATAGAAATTCTTCCCCCAATACCCGCCCTCCTATCCCTGCTCCCATCCCACCTCCTACTCCCTCTCCCATCTCATGTTTCATTAAGATTCATTTTTAATTTATTTATTTTTTGACAGGCAGAGTGGACAGTGAGAGAGAGAGATAGAGAGAAAGGTCTTCCTTTGCTGTTGGTTCACCCTCCAGTGGCTGCTGCGGCTGGCATGCTGATCTGAAGGCAGGAGTTAGGTGCTTCTCCTGGTCTCCCATGGGGTGCAGGGCCCAAGCACTTGGGCCATCCTCCACTGCACTCCCTAGCCACAGCAGAGAGCTGGCCTGGAAGAGGGGCAACTGGGACAGAATCCGGTGCCCCCACCGGGACTAGAACCCGGTGTGCCGGCGTCGCAAGGTGGAGGATTAGCCTAGTGAGCTGTGGCGCCGGCCAAGATTAATTTTTAATTATCTATCTATCTATCTATCTATCTATGAAGCTCAACTGTATACTAAGTAATTCAATTGTTTGCACCTACACAGACACACAAAGTATAAAGTACAGTTTCAAGACTAGTTTTACTGTTAATTCTCATAGTACAACACATTAAGGACAGAGGTCCTACATGGGGAGCAAGTGCACAGTGACTCCTGTTGTCGATTTAACAATTGACACTCTTATTTATGATGTCAGTCATCACCCAAGGCTCTTGTCATGGGCTGCCAAGGCTATGCAAGCATCTTGAGTCCACAAACTCTGATATTATTTAGACAGGGCCATTATCAAAGTGGCTCTGTCTCTTTCCTTCAGAGAAAGGTACCTCCTTTGATGGTCCCATCTTTCCATGGGATCTCACTCACAGAGATCTTTCATGTAGGCCTTTTTTGCCACCGTTTCTTGGCTCTCCATGCCTGAAATGCTCACATGGGCTTTTTAGCCAGATCCAAATGCCTTAAGGGCTGAATCTGGAGCCAGAGTGCTGTTTAGGGCATTTGTCATTCTATGAGGCACACATTTTAATTGGAATTATATTGAATCTTAAGTGATTTTTGTTTGGTGTTATTATAAATGGTATTGTGCTTTTGATTCACAATTTAATTTTTTCAATTGACTTTATGTTAACCTTATATTCTGTTACCTTGCTATAATTGTTTATTAGTTCTAATGTGGACAATGAGCATATTCATTTTTAATACAGATTGTTGCCTCACAGAGATAGAAATACTAAGCAGAGACTGGTATCATATGCAAATAGGAACAGTTTATTTGGCAATGAGAGGATAAACATACATTCGTGTGTGAGAGTGTGGCACCCCACACAGAGAAATACCCAACATGAGTGGGCCGAAGGATTGCCCATAAGCTAGAGAGAAAGGAAAATGAAAATGGTATCTATTACTGAGAAGGTCCTAGAGTGGCCCGAGGTAGAAAGCAAAAACGGGAGCAGTACCTCTAAGCGAAGCCATGGTGGAAAGAAACCTCTTTCCCACCTTCTACCTCTTTTTATAATGAAGAGGGTGGTACCCCAACTGGGTATGCAAATGGGAGGGGGTCTTAGCCTGTGCCTTAGCCCCAGAGGCAACAAATGCATTGTAGGAAGGTGGTTATGTTAAATCTACAGTTAGAGACAGCATTGTTTTCTAGGGATTTCAGCTTGCATAAAGTAACTTCCTGCCTATTTACCCCCACATCAGTTCCAGGAGTTCAGTGATTCTTCAGTGTTTTCTCCATGGAGATGACCATGTCATCTGCACAGTTGTATTTTTCCCTAATCTCTACTTTTTATTTCCTTTTCTCATGCATAAGTGGGGACTTTTAGTCTGATGTTCATTGGCAGTGGCGAGGCTGGACAGCCTTGCCTTGGTGCTGATTTTAGCTGGAAACTGCTTAGTTTCTCTCTGTGGAGTGTGATAATCTCCAGAGAGTCTGATTCTGTAGTATAAACAATGGAATACACTGCTCGGAGCAGATCACAGGACTCCAACCCTCCCTTCCCTTTGCCTCAACTACTGTGGGAAAGACAGGATTAAATGGATGATTATAAAAGTATTTCACACGATGGGATTCAGGCAGTTTTTCATATAGTACCTTATACGTAATAACTGTGCACATTACAGTTTCTCTACTCTTTTGTGATATCCTACAGGCCAATGATTATACCTTAAAACATTTTTACAAACCTTTTATTATCTAGTATGCACTTCAGTACACATAATTGTCATGGAATGGAAAACTTAATTCTAGACTCTTCCTGTAAATCTCTGTTTTGTTACAAGAGGCAGAGAGCCAGTCATGTTGGTCGTCTAATCCGTTAACTAGTTCATTAGGTAATTGGTTTTTAGCTGCAAAGTATTGTGTGGGCTACAAAGACATATAATGATACCTTCTTTCAGGAAATGGATTCTCTGTTGCAATGTTAATTTCAAATACTGTATCCCATTTTTACTGATATATATTTGTCAAAAACTTGTATTAATGTGTTTCTTCTTGAGCATTCTAATTGAAATGTGTAATTGTGGACTGCTTTTATACTCTGTACACAAAAGTTTACAGTTTTGATGCAGGAACTGACTTTTTTTTTGAAAGGCTGTGGTGAGGATCAGATATGTTAGTGTTTTTTTTTTTTTTTTTGACAGGCAGAGTGGACAGTGAGAGAGAGAGACAGAGACAGAGAGAAAGGTCTTCTTTTGCCGTTGGTTCACCCTCCAATGGCCACCGTGGCCGGCGCGCTGCGGCTGGCGCACTGTGCTGATCCAATGGCAGGAGCCAGGTGCTTCTCCTGGTCTCCCAGGGGTGCAGGGCCCAAGGACTTGGGCCATCCTCCACTGTACTCCCTGGCCACAGCAGAGAGCTGGCCTGGAAGAGGGGCAACCAGGACAGAATCCGGTGCCCCGACCAGGACTAGAACCCGGTGTACCGGTGCTGCAAGGCGGAGGATTAACCTATTGAGCTGTGGTGCCCGCCTGTTAGTGCGTTTTTTAAAAAGATTTATTTATTTGAAAGGCAGAGAGAGAGAACTCTTCCTTCCACTGGTTCATTCCTCAAATGGCCACAGTGGCCTAGGCTGGGCCAGGCTCAAGACAGGAGCCAGGAGCTCAATGTGAGTCTCCTACTTGGATGGCAGGGATTTCGGTCACCCTCTGCTGTCTTCCCAGGCACATTAGCAGGAAGCTGGATAGGAAGCGGAGTAGCTGGATCTCTAACTGGCACTGCAGTATGGTATGCAAGTGTCACAAATGGCAGCTTAACCCACGGTGCCACAGTGCTGGTCCCAGAACTGATGTTTATTGAGCCTATAGTAGAAGGTGCTAGATACTGTGCTTGGTGCTTTACATGTGTGATCTCATTTATCTTCAGATGAGTTTTACAAGGTAAACATGCAAAAACTGATTGTATGAGGGTATAAGTAATTTATTGGCCATTGACTTAATGTAGTAGGTAAAGTATATGGTTTCATAGCTCAAGCCCTTATCTCCCACACTATAGCAAAGTTACCATACAAAGTGGTGCATGATGTGTGCCATGTGTAGAGAGCAGAGATGCACTTGGTGACTGCTGAGAAGAAAGCTTTGTACTCAGGCTAGTGTCTTCACACATAATTTCTCGGAACTGTGGCCTTGTGTGATGGATAGCAAGAATAAAGCTTAGTCAGTGTAGAGAAGACTGAGGACCCAAAATTGTATTTTCTGATTGATACTATAAAAAATTTCTACTGTAGTAGTGAAATGCACTATAACAAGTTTTTCTTTTCTTTCTTTCTTTTTTTTTTTTTTAAGATTTATTTATTTATTTGGAAAGTCAGAGAGAGAGGGAGAGACAGAGAGAGAGAAAGATCTTCCATCTTTTGGCTCACTCCCCAGATGGCCATAACTGCAGTGCTGGACCGGGCTGAAGCTGGGTACTAGGAGCTGTTTCTGGGTCTCCCATGTGGGTGGCAGGGGCCCACTTAGGTCATCCTAAGTACTAAGGTCATCTTCTGCTTCTTTTCCCAAACCACCAGCAGGGAGCTGAATTGGAAGTGGAACAACTGGGACCCAAACAGGCACCCATATTGGTGGCATTGCAGGCAGTGGCTTCACCTCCAATACCATAACACTGACCCCCAAATTTTGTCTTTTTTTTGGTTGTTGTTTTAGATTTACTTATTTGAAAGGATTTACTTATTTGAAAGGCAGAGTTACAGAGAAGCAAAGGGAGAGGGAGGGAGAGAGAGCTTATTTTTTAAAAATATATTTATTTATTTGAGATATAGAGTTACAGAGAGAGGGAGAGATAGATAGAAAGGTTTTCCATCTGCTGGTTCAGTCCCCAGATGGCTGGAGCGGGTGGGGAGGAGGAGAGAGAAAGAGAGGGAGGGAGGGAGGGAGAGGGGGAGGGAGAGGGAAAGGGAGACAAAGAGAAAAGAAAAAAGAAATCTTCTGGTTTTGTTTTGTTTTGAGGTAGATATCTTTTGTCTGCTAGTTCACTCCCCAAATGGCTGCAATGGCTAGGGCTGGACCAGGTTGAAGCCAGGAGCCAGAAGCTTTATCTGTTTCTCCCACACAGGTGCATGGGCTCATACACTTGGCCTGTCTTGCATTACTTTCTCAGGAGCCTTAACAAGGGGCTGGACTGGAAATGGAGTAGTTGGGACTCCAACCAGCTCCCATATGGGATGCCGACGCTGCAGGCAATGACTTTATCCACTATGCCACAGTGCCGGCCCCCATCTTATTTATTTTTAAATAAGGACCCCTCTCCTCCATTTTTCTCCTAATCCAGATAATTTCTCCTTAACTTGCATATGTCATATTGAGCATGGAAGAGTAGATCACAGGACCATTGTATAACTCCCATGTTACCAATCCCCAGTCTCTGTGCACTGGGTTTGCATAGTCAGTGCAGCAGAAACTGAGCCTATGGAGGAAAATGGGAGATCCCAGCACCCTGAGAAAAACATCTTTTTAACATCAAGTATATTTCATTAATTACTTCCCATATCTCACTTGGCTAAGTACCCCACAATTACTCATTAACATGCTGAAAAATATGGTGTCACAAAGGCTTCTAGGTGATACCATGTTTTTGGTGAACTTAATATTTAGATGAGAGGAGAAATTAAGATCTAGGAACTCAATTTGAGTTTCCCAAATGGGTAGCAGGGACTCAACTGTGTAAGCCATCACCTGCTTCATAGTCTACCTGGGAAATAGTATGTCCAAAATGAATTTTTTCTGTGCCTGCAAATTGGCTCATTGTTAGTATATTTTCTCCCTCTCCACCCCTCCCTTTACTTCTCTTTCTCCCTCCCTCTCTTTCTGGTAAATAGCTGCAATTTCACTGAGACAACATTATGGCCAGAAATCTCAGTGGTCTTCAGCACTTTGGCTGTCTGCTACAGGAGTATATAAATGCATACACATTTATTCATCAAACATTTCTTGAATGCCTACAATGTGTCTGAATATATTTGGCCTCAATAAATAATTCCCTCTCTGGAATATCTCTTAATCCATTCTTTGCATTCCTACTGTGTTTACTGTAACTTTGATCTACATCAATACTCCCCAGACATCTGCAGTGGTCTCTGTCCCTACAGCTGTAAAGTCTCTGATCTTTGAAATGTAGCTTCTGTTTAACTAGAATACCTGTTTATTCCTCTTGCTGGAAAAACTCTGCTGGCTTCCCATTTTACCCAGGAAAAATGCACTTTCCAGTATACTATTCAAAACTGTGCCCATCCTATCTTCTTTGCTTTCTTTATGTATTACTTCCTCTGTTGTATTCTCACCATACTTGTCTTCTGCCTGTTTATTGATGATAACATGGATTTTAATGTTCAGACTTTGTCCGTACATTTCCGGTGTCTGTAAGGCCCTGCCATCTGCTTAATGGAATCTCACTCATCTTTTGAGGCTTTCTGGATGTTGCCTTTGAATGTTAATTACTGATAGGCTCTCTAACTCCCTGTTCCACCAGAACCAAGCCTTCTTCCCATTCTTTGTCTATTAACACTTTGTAAGTGTGTTTGTTTTTATTATTATTTTAAAGATTTATTTATTTATTTGAAAGAGTTACAAAGAGGTAGAGGTAAGAGAGAAAGAGAGGTCTTCCATCTGCTGGCCCACTCTCCAGATGGCCTTAATGGCCGGAGCTGCACTGATCCGAAGCCAGGAGCCAGGAGCTTCTGCCAGGTCTCCCATGTGGGCGCAGGGGCCCAAGGACTTGGGCCATCTTCTACTGCTCTCCCAGGCTATAGCAGAGAGCTGCATCAGAAGCGGAGAACCAGGACTCAAACTGGCGCCCATATGGGACTGCAGGTGGCACTGCTGGTGGTGGCTTTACTCCATACGCCACAGTGCCAGTTCCTTGCAGGTATATTTGTTAAAGCACTTACCATAAGGCATCCTTCCTAGCTTGTGTGTCTGTAAAGATTAACAGGGGAAAGGATTGTTTTGCTCTTTCTTCTGTTCCACTGTTCACAGTGCTTGGCACAAAGCATACTTAGTAAAATATTTCTGAAATGTCTGGTATCACTGTATTAGTTCCATTTAAAAATTATTTTTAGTGTGTATTTTAAAAATATTGGGTTCCAGGGGAGACAGAACACATTCCCAAGTCCTGCCTCACTCCCCATTGACTATAATGGCTGGGACCAGAGTCTGGGGCCAAGACCAAAATCTAGATCTCTTGTCAGAGGTGGGAATCCATTTACTTGAGTCACCATTACAGCCTCACAGCATTCATTGTCAGGAGGCTGGAGTCAGGTGCTAGAGCCAGGAATTGAACCCAGGAACTCTGAGATGGAATGTGGGCACCTTACCTCTAGACTAAATACCTGTTCCTTATGTTACGTTCTGTAGCAAGTAAATTTGAATTGACATTCATATATCAAAATACATGATTTACACTAAATATTCACTAGGGAGTGCATTTTATACAACTCCCTTAATTATTTGTTTTAAGCTTAGCTCTTTTAAAATAAGATTTATTTTGAAAGAGAGAGGGACACACACACACACACACACACGCACACACGCGCGCGCACACACATATATTCCATCCACTGGTTCACTCTCCAGATGGCCACAACTGCAAGTAGTGCTGATCCAGACAGGAGCCAGGAGCTTCTTCTGGGTCTCTCATGTGGGTGGCAGGGTCCCAAACACTTGGGAAATCTGCTGTTTTTCACAGGCCATTAGCAAGGAGATGGATTGGAAGTGGAGCAGTGGGGGCGGGACCCGGCATATGGGATTCTGGCACTGCAGGCGGTGGCCAAAAACACTGGCCTCAAGCTTAGCACATTTTATGTCTGAACTCTTAAGTTTTTACTGCAGATAAATTTATTTTAATTCATTCATTGATAATAAGAATTTGCCAGTTTTAGAAGCAAACATTAAATATTGCTAACTTTTGATAGTATATTTACCAATGCTACATTGAATCTGAGATTTTTGAAGTGCATTTACAGTGAAAATAGTTGTTAACTGGAGCAGATGTTTTGTCACTGTAGTTAAGCCACCATTTAAGACATTCTAAATTCATATAGGAGTGCCTGGGTTTGTGTCTCACCTCTACTTCTTTTTTTCTTTTTTAAAGATTTATTTATTTAAAAGTCAGTGAGAGGGATATCGAGATAGATATCTTCTAACTGCTGGGTCACTTCCCAAATTGCTGCCATGGGATAGGGCTGAGTCAGCCCAGAGCCAGAACACCATCTGGGTCACCCACATGGTAACAGGGACCCAAGTGCTTGGACCATCATCCATTGCTTTCCCAGGTGCATTAGTAGGGAGCTGGATTTGAAGCAGAGCAGCTGGGACTCAAACTGCTACTTTAATATGGGATGCCAGTGTTGCAGATGGTGGCTTAACCTGCTGTGCCACGATGCTGGCCCCTCACCTACCTACCTACCTACCTACCTTTCTTCCTACCTACCTACCTACCTTCCTTCCTTCCTACCTACCTACCTACCTTCCTTCCTTCCTTCCTTCTCTCTCTCTCTCTCTTTCTCTCTCTCTTTCTTATTTATTTAGTTATTTATTTGAGAGGTAGAGGTACAGACTGTGAGAGGGAGAGACAGAGAGAAAGTCTTCCGTCTGTTGCTTCACTTCCCAAATGGCTGCAACAGCTGGGGCTGTGCGGATCGAAAGCCGGGAGCCAGGTGCATCCTCCTGGTCTTCCACGCGGGTGCAGGAGCCTAAGGACTTGGGCCATCTTCCACTGATTTCCCAGGCCAAAGCAGAGAGCTGGACTGGAAGAGGAGCAGCCGGGACCAGAAACGGCACCCATATGGGATGCTGGTGCCACAGGTGGAGGATTAACCTACTGCACCACGGCGCTGACCCCTCACCTTCATTTCTGATCCAACTTCCTGCTAATGCACTCCCTGAGAGGTAGCAAGTGATGGCTGAAGTGCTTAAGTTCCTGCTGTCCCCATTGGAGACCTAGATGGAATTAGCTTCAGCATGACTCAGCTCTGGCTGTTTGCAGGTGTTTGGGAAGTAAACCTGCAGATGGAAAATAACTCTTTGTGCCTTTCAAATAAATAAAAATAAATAAAATTTAAAACAGTTATTGACTAGAAAGTTTGAGGAAATATCAATATATTAATAAGACTTGAAGTGTTAGAGAAACACTGATGAACTTTGTTTATAAGTGAATTCAGTTCAGTGAATTTTTTATAATTTTAAAGGCTTTAAAATAGTAAATGTTTATCTGAATTGAAATTCTGAATAAAGATAATGTAAGATTAAGATTTATTTTTTAAATATTTATTTATTTATTTGAAAGTAAGAGTTAGAGAGAGAGAGAGAGAGAATATCTTCCATCTGCTGGTTCACTCTCCAAATGGCTACAACCCCTGGGACTAGGCAAGGCCAAAGCCAGGATCCAGGAGCTTCTGGTCTTCCCATGTGGGTGACAGGGGCTGAAGCACTTCAGCCATTTTCAGCTGCTCTCCTAGGTCATTAGCAAGGAGCTGGATCAGAAGTGGAACAGCTGGAACTTTAACCAGCATCCATATGGGATGCCAGCATTGCAGGCAGCAGCTTTATCTGCTATACCACAACTCTGGCCTTGAAATTTTTTTTTTTTTTTTTGAGAAGTAGATATATTAGTGAATCAATTTGTGCGGAAAAAAAAAAGGAGGTTAACTAAATAAAGAAATGAAAGCAAAACCACAACTAAACTGTTATCAGATTTATGTATTGCAAGGGAACTCTGACCTTAAAGAATATATTTTGGTGAGGGTAAGAGATTGAGTTGCTGAAATATTTTGTAGAATTGAGGGCTCCTAGAAGGGGCATTTACCTGGAGTGAGAAGAACAGGGCTTTCCTGCCCCGTGTCCCCAGTCATTGAAGTATCTCTGGACGCTGTGGTAAAGAGCATGTCATCAGCCTTCATATAAAAGTATTGGCATCCACTCAAGGGTTGACACTTACACTGACTCCTGGTGCCTGGGAGTCCCAGACGCCCTCTGGGACCTTACCCCTTCTTCATGTGGTGACTTTCTCAGGTGCCACATCATCACTCGCCCCCTGACAGATAGTGTACAAAAGAGAAATGGAAATGACATATGTATTCTCTTTAATTTTCAACTTAAAAGCTGCAAGAAATCTTAAAATTGAAGATTTCTGAGTTTTTTATTAATGCAACAGATGGAAGTTATATTTAAATCTATTAAGTGAAATAATTACTGGGTTTGTTCCATGTTCCTGTTCATGTAATTCAGAGTAAGAGGCTTGTGTTTTATTCTGTTCAAGCTTTCAAATTCCTTTCACAGCCTGGAAGTGAAATTCAAAAGCCATTAATGTGATGTGTTAATTTTGCACTTTTTGACTTACTGCAAAAAAAAAAAAAAAAAAAAAAACTTAAGTTTCCATAGCAATGAGAATCCATCCAGATTGTGTAATATTCTATACAGTATTAAAAATAAAACTATGCAATTATATGAGATTCTGGAGCACTTCATTTAGGGGAATTGGTGGTTGAAATACTTATGTTGAAAAAGAATTGTGATTGCATGTGAAAAGTTTGTCAGAAAGCTTTTGTAATTTTATTTCAAAAATTTACTAGGCCTAACTGTTGAGTAATTGATAGCTGGTGGTTAACTGTTGAGTGTATAAAATATGCACCGTAAGCATTGTGGCGGAGCCCCTTAGGCATGAGTCCTCTTGCACGCCTTCCCAAACCTGCCTGGAAGGCAAAGTGAGGGCCTGTACTTCCACATGTCCAGCTTCTCAGTCCTGAGTGGTCTGAAAATGTCCAGTTTCATGTTTGGGAGAAAACAGATGGAAAAAGAAGGGGAAAATGATCACTCAAGCTTCCCTAATTTCTGACTTTGCTCTTTAAAATATGTTTCAGCTGTTACTGTGAAAATACTAAAGATTCTTTCAGTAAGTAGATAGTTCCAAATTACTTCATTGTTTTTTCCCTTTTCCCTCCTAATCCTAATTTAAAAGGCAATATAATACTGGCATTAAAGTCAACTAATATAACTTCCTGTATCTCAACACAGCTGTTTATGTTTTTTTGTGTGTGTTAGTTTCAACAGATATATGGCTGTTTGTGTGTTTTTTATATATTATAATTTGCATATTTTCTCAGTGTTAAACATTTTCTATATTTCTATTGACCACATGGCCATCTTCTTAATAATTACAGCACACTATCTTGTTAACATATTTGGTGTGTTTTCTGTTTATCAAAATGCTGGCTGATTATTTCATGAATGCTGTTTATTAGAAGAGAAGTGGATATAATTTTTAAACAATTATGGGAAAAGGTAACCATAATTATTTGTTCAAACCATAGATGATTGTGAAAATCTTCAAAAGACACATAAAGTGATGTTTTAGTAAGTGCATTATGGGGGCTGGTGTTGTGGCACTGAGATAAAGCCACTGCCTCTGATGCACTGGACAAAACCATGACATGGAGATACCTCGCTGAGGTAGACTGGGAGGCCATGGATCATGACTGTGTTTCCAGATCCTTCACTGTGAACCCCATTAGAGTGTTTATCTGGGGTGTTTGGTCGGTCCTGGGTCATGACCCTTGGGATGCTTACTGTGATGTACTCGCTACTCATCTGATTGTATTTTTATGCCGGGTGTCTCCACTGTTGAGTTGCTGTCTTCCATGGTTAATCACTCAGGAAAACACCGATGTTCTCCAGAATTTCTAAGCCTATCTTCTAGTGTTTGGAAAATTTATTGTAACTGCTGGATTTCTTCTAGGGTTGCTGAGAACAATTTTTTTTAAGGGGTTCTAAAAGGTTTTAAAGGCTTTGGTTGAAGTGTTAGGGCTTTTGAGTGTCCTGCATGCTAGATCAGAGCCAGTGTATTCCAATGGCTTCTTTCTCTTACAAATGATTCTCATACAATGAAATCCCTTTAAATGGATCCAGGGGTTTATTTCTGTCAGTTATTTTTGTAGTGAGTGTTTATAGCAGAATGCTTTCATAGACTCCAGATAATTAAGACAGGAGTGGAATTATTTGCAATATGTTTAAGTTTATATTTATGCTTGTTTACTCTTTGAAACTAGTGCTGTGTTTGGTATCCTGTTTCAGTTTTGAATTTTGTGTTTTGGCTCTGTCTGGTGTTTTCATTGTGTCATGAATTTCTTTTGGTATTTCATATTTCCGTAATTGAGATATTATAAAAAATAATAGAAAGTGCATGACATAGGGTATTTACATATTACTGAAAGAATAAGTGCATTCTAGTTGTTTTGGCAGTTATAATTTTGAATTTGAAGGTAATATATGGAAAAGTAAAAAAAAATTTTTGTTGTTCATGTGCAGAAAAGATGAAAAGGAGTATGCACTGAAGCAGATTGAAGGCACAGGAATATCCATGTCGGCTTGTAGAGAGATTGCAGTAAGTACAAGTACAATCATCTATTTTATTGTTGATATTGGTGATGGTTTATGAAAAAGTTTCATTGACATATACAAAGCATGGTATTTCACAGATGTCAATTAGTGTATGGATACTTTAGGATGAGAAAATTTGTATAAACTTAATTACTTGGGGTTCACTCCCCAAGTGACTGTAACAGCCAGATCTGAGCCAGGCTGAAGCCAAAAGCCAGGAACTCCATCCTGGTCTTCACATGGGTACAAGGGTGGTTCTCTGCTGGCTTCTCCAGGTGTGTTAGCAGGGAGCTGGATGGGAAGCAGAATGGCCAGGGACCTGAACTGGCACTCCTTTATGGGAGGTTGGCATTACAAGTAGTGGCTTAATCTACAGCATCACATCACCACCCCTGGTCTTACCCATTTTAAACACCTTTTCTGAAGTATATAATTTAGTGATAAATTTTACTGGTCACCAGAAAAGTAAGATCATAATTATTGGATAATCCCTAAAAGATAGATTCTTCTCCCAATTCTCTTTTATATGGCACACTGATACATCTAAGAAATGATTGTCTATAAGAATACCTAACATTTACTCAGGGTTTACTAGGTAGCAGAATTACTAAGTATGTTATGTGTTTATTTAATTTTCACAATAATCTTGTGAAACAAATAGTTACATGCCCATTTTATACATCAGAAAACAGGGAAAACCATAATTATGGCTTCAAAAGCTTATTATTATATTATTATCTTGTTTAATAAAGGTTGCTAATTAGGGCTTTATCATGATATTATATCTGTTAGGGATTTCTGTCTGTTATTAAATATTTAAGTGTAATTTTTAAATTCTTAAATAATTGTTTATGTTGTCCACTAAAGATTTCTGCTCTAATTTAAAAACTATTATATGAATAAGCCCATAGTTCTGTGTTTTTGCTTCACTCCCATGGAAGTATTCCTTTGTCACTTCCCTGCATAGGAAAAAAATGTGGTGCAAGGAAATCCATAGACATAGAAATCTATATGCCTTGTGGCTAAGTTAGTGCTGAGTCTAAATTTTCTGATCTGTGAAATTAGGAACCATGAGGTCCCTTCCAGTGATAAATTTTTTTGCTTTTAGAATGGAGCCTTTCTCTGTACTGTGTGTGCCTCAAAGGGCAGAGACTTTGTTTTCTCATCCCTAGTTCCAAGCATAGTGCACAGTACCTAGCAGGTGCCCCATCGATGTTTCTTGAATAGATGAACAGAATGAAAAACATTCCATTAGTGGTCCATGAGTCTGAGCTTGCTTTGAAATATAGGTTCAGTGTTTGAAAAATTTCAATGTTGGCCGGCGCCGTGGCTCAACAGGTTAATCCTCCGCCTTACGGTGCCGGCACACCGGGTTCTAGTCCCGGTTGGGGCACCAGATTCTGTCCCGGTTGCCCCTCTTCCAGGCCGGCTCTCTGCTGTGGCCCAGGAGTGCAGTGGAGGATGGCCCAAGTCTTTGGGCCCTGCACCCCATGGGAGATCAGGAAAAAGCACCTGGCACCTGGCTCCTGCCATCGGATGAGCGCGGTGCGCCGGCCGCAGCGCGCCAGCCACGGCGGCCATTGGAGGGTGAACCAAGGGCAAAGGAAGACCTTTCTCTCTGTCTCTCTCTCTGTCCACTCTGCCTGTCAAAAAAAAAAAACAAAAGACAGATTTCAATGTGGTGTTTTTCCCACTAATTATTAAGTGGCATTTGTAGTGGCCTTCCTGAATAAGCATTTTATAAGTGATTTGTGGCACTTTCAATTTCTTTCACATTATGGCAACCATTATGAATATCATAGATGTGTTATTTTGCTGTGTTTGAGTATCACAATTTAGATTAGAACTTTTCAGCCTTCTCTTATATAAATTAATTGGGTAAATTTACAAAATTTTAAGGTGTTTATTAATAACAAAGGGAAGTCCAGTTGTAGATGTCTTTAAAATAGGAGCTTCTGTGTGTGGAGGAATCTACAAGTGCTAGTGTCTTTATATAAGTTTGGAATATGATGGAGAAAAAAATTGCTCAGAGACTTCATATTTTTATTGACAATTTGCCTAATAAAACTTTAGAAAGTTTGCAGATTTTCTGGATTAAATAGTATTTTTTTGACAGAGTTAGACAGTGAGAGAGACAGAGAGAAACGTCTTCCTTCCGTTGGTTCACTCCCCAAATGGCCGCTACAGCTGGCGCTGTGCTGATCCGAAGGCAGGAGCCAGGTGCTTCCTCCTTGTCTCCCATGTGGGTGCAGGGCCCAAGCACTTGGGCCATCCTCCACTGCATTCCCGAGCCACAGCAGAGAGCTGGCCTGGAAGAGGAGCAACTAGGACTAGAACCCAGTGCTCATATGGGATGCCGGTGTCGCAGGCGGAGAACCAAGTGAGTCACAGTGCCGGCCCCAAATAGTATTTTTTTTTTTTTTTTTGGACAGGCAGAGTGGACAGTGAGAGAGAGAGACAGAGAGAAAGGTCTTCCGTTGCCGTTGGTTCACCCTCCAATGGCCGCCGCAGACGGCGCGCTGCGGCCGGCGCACCGCGCTCGTCCGATGGCAGGAGCCAGGAGCCAGGTGCTTTTCCTGGTCTCCCCATGGGGTGCAGGGCCCAAGCACCTGGGCCATCCTCCACTGCACTCCCGGGCCACAGCAGAGGGCTGGCCTGGAAGAGGGGCAACCGGGACAGAATCCGGCGCCCCGACCGGGACTAGAACCCGGTGTGCCGGCGCCGCAAGGCGGAGGATTAGCCTGTTGAGCCACGGCGCCGGCCAGTATTTTTTTTTTTTTAAAGATTCAGTTATTTATTTGAAAGGCAGGGTTACAGAGAGACAGAGACAGAAAAAGAGGGAAGTCTTCCGTCTTCTGGTTCACTCCACAAATGGCTGCAACAGCTGGAGCTGGGCTGATCTGAAGCCAGGAGCCAGGAGATTGTTTCAGGTCTCTCACATAGGTGCAGGGGCCCAAGAACTTGGGCCATCTTCTGCTGCTTTCCCAAGGCATAGCAGAGAGCTAGATCAGAAGTGGAGCAGCTGGGTTTCGAACCGTTGCCCATATGGGATGCCAGCACTGCAGGTGGAGGCTTTACCCAATAGGCCACAGCACTAGGCTGGGCCCAATTAAATAGCATTTTATGACTATGCTAACCTGCCTTCCCAGGAGCATTAGCAGGGAGCTGGATCTTTTTTTTTTTTTTTTTCTTTTAAAGATTTATTTATTTATTTGGAAGGCAGAATTACAGAGAATCAGAGGCAGAGAGAGAGAGAATGAGTCTTCCATCAGGTGGTTCACTCCCCAGATGGGTACAATGGCAGGAGCTGTTCTGATCCAAAGCCAGGAGCCAGAAGGAGTTTCCTCTGGGTCTTCTACATGAGTGCAGGGGTCCAAGCATTTGTGCCATCTTCCACGGCTTTCCCAGGTCATAGTGGAGCACCTGGGATTCGAACCTGTACCCACATGGGATGCCGGCACTGTAGGTAGCAGCTTTAGCTGCTGTGCCACAACGCTGGCCTCATGGGAGCTGGATCTTAAGTGGAGTATTGGGTACTCTAATTGTTGCTCCATATGGCATACCTGTGTTACAAGTGGCAGTGTAACCCACTTGTACCCTCATCACTGGCCCTGAGGGGCGGGATTTCAACGTATGTATCTGGGGAGAGGGTCATAAACATTCAGCTCATTGCTGGAGAGAAGAGAAATAGATCAAGCCTGACTTCTTGTTAGACTGTTGCTTCCTTCAGTTCTGTCTTGCATTGCTGAGAAGCTCTACTCCATCATTCATCTTTGCTCAGCTTCTTAAAATATCATTTATTTATTTGGAAGGCAGAGAGGTAGAGAGGAATCTCACACCCACAGTTTACTCCTGAAATGCCTGTAATGACTGGGGAGGGGCCAGGCTGAAATCAGGAGCTCAGAACTCAGTTCAGATCTTGCATGTGTATGGCAGATACCCAACTACTGGAGCCATCATCACTGTTTCCAAGGGTGTGTATTAGCAGGAAGCTGGAATTGATAGCATAGTCAGGACTCGAACCCAGGTACTCCAGCATGGAGTTTAGGAGTTCCAAGCTGCATCTTAACCACTGTGCCAAATGCCCATCCCTCTGGTTGGTTCTTTCTAAGTGTGTGTATGTATCTACCAGCATCCCAGCGCCGGAGCTCCTGTGCTGAGAGGCAGGATCAGCTTAACGGCCTGTCACCTGTAGTTCTTCCACATAGCATGCAGCAGGCAGCGTAGAGTGGAGTGGTAGGTGAAGAACTTGTCTACGGTTCTTTTCCTATGTTGCCTCCGCAGTGGTAGAGCAGGCTGCTATGGAAACTTCAGTGGAATGCTTGCAGCTTCCCTTTTTTGCATAAAGGAAAAGCTTTTGCCTTTTAAACTTATGGAATGTGGTGGATAGAATGTACGTTTGCTGAAAAATATTTAAAATGTCTGTGAGCAAGGCTCCAATTCTCATTCACTGTTTCTGTCAGCCTTACCACTATTTTGTTGAATTTTGTGTTGAAAGTTGAGACACATCTGTTTAGTCTCATTAAGGTTATTAAATTGCACCATCCCAGTTCTTCTCCAGTTTTCTCTCAAAGCAAGTTTCTGAAAATTATGTTCAACTTTGTGAAAATACAGATTTGTAGAAAAAAATGTCATTCAGTTAGTTTTTTTTACCTTTTCATTGAAAGCAAAAAAAATCAGATATAGTGAGATTTTTGTGAAAAATACTAAAAATAACTGGTTTTTCTTTTTTTCAGTAGACTTCTATTATTTTTATAATTATTATTTTCATAAAAAGTTTCCTATGCTTTTTAGGAGAATGGTTCTTATATTGTTTTTCCCCTTTACTATATGGTGACAGCTAATTTTTTTCAAGTATATATTTAGTGTCATCGGAAAAATAATATCCCTGGTAACCCTTATAACTACAAATAAAATCTTGAGAGATTTTGGGGGTGGACTTCTGGGAATTTGACACAGAGTTAGTGCATAGGGAGGAACCACACTGTGCATTTTCCTTTCCTTATAAAAGCTGAAAAGGTGTGAGGATCCCAACAGAACTCTGGTTCATAGGGTAGCCCTGACTGTCTTGCACTGTATGTTAGGTCATGTGTCTCTGAGGGTGATGAATGTGTGTGTGTGTATGTGTACATGTACATGCGTGCGTGTATACCTTTTGGAGTGTATTTCAACCTACTTTATGTTTCCCTTAAGACGACTAAGTGATAAGTCTTTGATGTAACACCTGTTGTTGCTTGTAGTAGAAAAAATGTGGACCATGTGGCTTTCTGAGGTTTTGTATGAAGGTGACCAGTAAGGAGGAACAGTTTGAACAGAGATATTGGTTGTACTTACCAGTTTATTGTGTGTGTGTGTGAGCTGTGTGGGAAGAGGGGATGGTGTGATAACCTGATGACAGGTGTAGTCCAAGCTTGTCATATGGGCATAGACTGTGGGCAGCTCCTAGGAGCTGCTGCTTCTTTTCCTTCTTCCTTCTTGTTTTTTTTCTTAGAGATTTATTTATTCATTTATTTGAGAGGTAGAGTTAGAGAGAGAGAGAGAGAGAGAGATCTTCCATCTGCTGGTTCACTCCCCAGATTGCTGCAATGGCTGGAGCTGGGCCAACCCACAGCCAGGAGCCAAGAGATTCTTCCAGGTCTGCCATGTGGGTGCAGGGGCCCAAGGACTTGGGCCATCTTCCGCTGCTTTCCCAACCCCATTAGCAGAGAGCTGGATTGGAAGTGGAGTAGTTGAGACTCAAACTGGTGCCCATATGGTATACTGATGCTGCAGGAAGAGGCTTAACTTAGTATACCACAGCACCAGCCCTTCTGTGAAGAGCAGGTGGCTTGTGATGGAAGAATTTGCTTTACTCTAGGTCACTGTCCCTCCCTCCTAATGTTTATAATTTGAGTTAGTCCGTTTCTCTTGAAAATGTAAAAATTACCAACTTCATGTTCTTGATGCAAGCAGTTAGATTTAATTCCTTATTTTTAGTGTTATTTTTCTTTTGAATAATACTGAAGCAAAATTGTGTGAACAAAAATTTGCAGTAAGTGGTGGTTAGTATTATTGATAACTTTTTCCTGTTTAAACTCTAATCAGATACATACACAAGCATGCACACATGCACAAGGAATTTCAGAATTTCTCCAAAAGGTATAGGGAAATCATTTATTATGTATTTGTGTATATGCCTAAATATACAAATATTCAAGGGTACTTCAAAAGTTTCATGGAAAAATGGAATTAAAAAATAAATTTATTGTGGTGCAGATATTTTTTTAAATCCATGCCTAGTTTCTTCAGAATGTGCATTTTCATGAACTTTTTGAAGCCCCCTTGTGCATGGATGCATGCTGCTGTCTATATCAGTAATTTTGAAGGCTTTAGTTTTCCTTTAAAGCAAAAATTAATAATCCATAGTAGGCTTATAGAATTGAGATTCCCATTGATGTTGGTTTTTTTTGGGGGGGGGGAGGGGCGAGAATTCCAGATTAGAATATTTTAAGAGTGTGGTGTGCATTCACTCTGCCTTCATAACATTTAGTTGAGAGATTGGATCTGATATATTCACTCTTGAATCCTTGGGTTCTGCCTAGAAAAAAGTGAGCTCTTAATAAATTGTTGAATTACTGCAACAGTTTATTTGAAATTGTTATCTTAATAACATTAGGCTATAATGTTCTGATAAAGTTTTTTGAGTACTAGAGGATTTTAAACTTTCTACTTAGGAACGTTCTTATTTGAAATATAAAATTGAAATTTATAGAGTATTTGCTTTCATGATTTAAAAGTTTTTATCTATTTTGATTGTTCTCATAACCATGTATGATTTAATTAATACATGGTAGAAAATCATCTTTTGAATAGCTATACAAAGAATTTTTTTTAATTTTTTTTTATTTTTGACAGGCAGAGTGGACAGTGAGAGAGACAGAGAGAAAGGTCTTCCTTTGCCATTGGTTCACCCTCCAATGGCCACCGCGGCCGGCGCGCTGCGGCCGGCGCACCGCACTCATCCGATGGCAGGTGCCAGGTGCTTTTCCTGGTCTCCCATGGGGTGCAGGCCCAAGCACTTGGGCCATCCTCCACTGCACTCCGGGGTCACACCAGAGAGCTGACCTGGAAGAGGGGCAACCGAGACAGAATCTGGCGCCCCAACCGGGACTAGAACCTGGTGTGCCGGCGCCGCAAGGTGGAGGATTAGCCTGTTGAGCCGTGGCACCGGCCCAAAGAATTTAATTTTGCATTGAATATTTGAGTATTTACTATAACCCAGACATTATGCTAAATGCTGAGGATGTGGTAGTGAACAAAATTTTTCCTTTTCTCTGAAAATGTTTATAGCTTTGGTGGAGACAGATAAGCAAACTGTTTTCAATACGATGTTATCAGCACTATGGCAGTGAAGCACAGTGCTGCATGAGTGTCTCTTCTGTACTTGACCATCTGGGAAGACCCTCTGGGGTTTCTCTGGCCACGTGAATCAGAAAGACAAGTAGGTTCTCCCTGAGTGAAGAAGGGAGAGTGTGAAATTTGGCAGAGGAAACAACATGGAGGCAGGTCCAGAAGGTGAGTGACAGCACACTGTTCTCTCAGTTTTAGGATAACTATGCAGTCAGTGTACTGCTTTCATTCCCTTCAGGCCTACCAAATGAAGTAGTTAGTATTAACAGAAGTATGCAATTTTTTTTTTTTATATTGTGTGAAGCAGTAGAAGTTGTGGGTATTATTTGCTGCCACAAGTTGGGTTACACTCACTGATATATGGCGACTGGAGATACCTTTAAAGTTGATGAAACAAATTTGTATTAAGAATGACTTAAACTTAAGCAGTAGGTGAACTAAAGATGATCAGAAGAAGGAGAGGAGAGACAGAGATGGGAAGTGAGCTGTGATTTCATCTGTTATATCCGAAAAGCAGTAATACCTAGAAGTTGATAAGGCAAGGAGAGTGGCATAAATCCTTAGAGATAAGAAATAATCAGAAGTTCTTTTTTTTTTTTGACAGGCAGGGTGGACAGTGAGAGAGAGAGACAGAGACAGAGAGAAAGGTTTTCTTTTGCCGTTGGTTCACCCTCCAATGGCCACCGCGCTGATTTGAAGGCAGGAGCCAGGTGCTTCTCCTGGTCTCCCATGGAGTGCAGGGCCCAAGCACTTGGGCCATCCTCCACTGCACTCCCTGGCCACAGCAGAGAGCTGGCCTGGAAGAGGGGCAACCAGGACAGAATCCGGAGCCCCGACTGGGACTAGAACCCAGTGTGCCGGTGCCACAAGGTGGAGGATTAGCCTAGTGAGCTGTGGCGCCGGCCTAGAAGTTCTAAATACAAATAGTTGCATATGGGGAAGGAGAAGGATGAATCAAGATTTTTTTTTTAAAATATTTTATTAATTTAATTGAGAGGTAGTGTTATAGACAGTGAGAGGGAGAGACAGAGAGAAAGGTCTTCCATTGGCTGGTTCACTCCCCAAATGGCCACAGTGGCAGGAGCTGGACCGATCTGAAGCCAGGAGCTTATATTCTGGGTCTCCCACACGGGTGCAGAGGCCCTAGTGCTTGGGCCATTTTCTAATGCTTTCCCAGGCCATAGCAGAGAGCTGGATCAGAAGAGGAGCAACTAGAACTAGAACCAGCACCTATATGGGATGCTGGTGCCACAGGCGGAGGATTAACCTACTGTGCCACAGAGCCAGCCTCAGATCAGGATTATTCGATAATAATTTCTTGCTACGTTATTTTGTTTTTAAAGTAACATATACATATATACATACATATGAAACATATAAATGATAAGAATCTAAACTAGATTTTCAAAATACTGTACACCATAGCTAAAATTACCTAGGCTGATTCTATCATCACTGGTGAGTTTATGTAGTAAATGGTGCTTGTGGAGGCATAAAATGGGACAGCTGCTTTGGTAAGTTTGGTGTGAATTTATACATACATCTATTGTATGATCTGTAATTCCATTTCTAGGTTTATATATTGAAGAGATATAAATGCAAATGACCTCAAGAAACTTGTACCAGAATGTCTTAGCCTCAAATAGGCAACAATCCAAATGTCCATCAATAGGAGAATGGATAAGCTATTATGGTATATCCCTAGGCTGTATTACTAATTAACACAAAGCAAAGAAACCATGTGGGTGCAGGGGCCCAAGGACTTGGGCCATCTTCTACTACTTTCCCAGGCTATAGCTGGATCAGAAGTGGAGCAGGTGGGTCTTGAATCAGTGCCTATATGTGATGCCGGTGCTTCAGGCCAGGGCATTAACCCGCTATGCCAAAGTGCTTGCCCCTGGAGTTTTCTAAGCAATAGAGCAGGGATAGGTGGGATGGGGAGAGTTAGGTAAAGATGGTGAGCTGATTGCTCAGTTTTTGGAAAAACTTAGAAGGTCATATAGTAGTAATATAATAATTAGAAATAAAAGGATGCTGTAAAATGTCATTCACAGTCTATACAAAATGCAACTATTGAACACTGGATCATGTATACTAATTGGAAGAAAACATCTGTGGCTTTCCTGAAGAGAATGGCCTTCAGTATAACTTTCCATGTTCAATTTGAATAGCTTACCACATGTTAGACTCCTTCCAGGGAAGAACTGCAAAGGGCCTGGTGCTATGATATTCTTTTCTAAAGATTGAGATGTAATTCACCAGTCATAAAGTTAATCCTTTAACATTTTTGACTTCTTAATTTGAGAGGCAGAGAGAGAGCATTCCCATCTGCTGGTTGACTCCTCAAATGCCCCAAATGGTCATTGTTAAGCCAGGGCCAAAGTCAGGAGCTGGGAATGCAATCCAGCTCTTCCAGATGGGTGACAGGAACCAATTACATGAGCTATGGCCATTGTCTCCCCAGGGCCTCATTTGCTGGAAGCAGGAGCTGGAGTCAAGAATTGAACACAGGTATTCTGAGGCAGAATATGGTTATTACTACTTTTAAAGATTTATTTTATTTATTTGACAGGCATAGTGAAAGAGATTTTCTATCTGCTGCTTCACTTCCCAAGTGGCCACAATGGCCAGAGGTGGGCCACTCTGAAGCCAGGAGCTTGGAACTCCAACTGGGTCTTCCACATGGGTGGCAGGGGTCCAAGCACTTGGGCCATCTTCCGCTGCCTTCCCAGGCGCATTAGCCACTAGGCTAAATGCCTGCTCCCAGTTAATCCTTTTAAGGAATATACTTCCTTGATTTTTAGTTTATTCGCATAGTTTTGTAACTATTGCCACTACCTAATTTCAGAACATTTTCAGCATCCCACAAAGAAACCTTGTGCCCAATAATACCCAATAGTAGTTGTTTCCATTCCCCCTTACCTATCCTCTGGCAACCACTAATCTACTTTCCCTCTCCATGGATTTGCCTGTGTTCTCTTTATGTTAGCATGTTTCCCATGTTATCACAGCTAACGACCCTACTGCTAGTCTGTGAAGGTCATTTCTCTGTGAATCGTTGTATCATCCAGGAGCTCAGATTCTATGGAGCTGGGAATCCTGTGAAGTATAGGTTCTCATTCAGTAGATCTGGCAAAGGGCCTGATACCCTGAACTTCTAACAAGCTTTCAAGTGCTGCTGGTACCAAGCTGACACTTTGAGTATTGAGATACAAAGGCATCTCAGAATCTGAAGACACTTAACTATAAACATAAACAAATGATTGAATATGAGTCTAGGGAAAATTATTACAATTTATCAAGTTTACTTAGTAGTGTTTCTTTGTTAATTACCTTCCAAGTGATCATTTCTGCTTTACATCTTGACAGTCTACATTTTATAGGACAACTTATTCAGGGTTTCTGAATACCCATAATTAGGTTAGTGAAATCAAAGTAAGGAAGCTGAATTAGAACTTGTTCTACAAGGATGCCTTTTTGTTGTTTAAACGTTTTCTGATATTAAGCTTGAATTATTTTTTAAGAAGCTCTCCTAGGGGACAGGCACTGTGGCCCAGCAGGTTGAGCCACCCCTTTGTTTGAGTCCACTTTCAGTCCAGCCTCCTGCATCCTGGGAGGCAGCAGAAGATGGCAATAGTGCTTGGGTCTCTGATGAAGGTCTGGGCTCCTGGCTCAGCCTGGTTTAGCCCTGGCTACTGTGGGCATTTGGGGAGTGGACCAGCAGATGGAAGATCTCTGCCTGCCTGCCTGCCTGCCTGTCTCTTTCAAGTAGATGAAAACAAGCATTAAAAAAAATAGCCTAGTTAAACTGAGTGCAGAAAAATCATTAAGATTTCTCCCCTCCCTCCCCACTTAGTTTGGGTATGATAATTTTTTTTTTTTTTTAAGATTTATTTATTTGAAAGGCAGGGAGCGAGGGAGAGGGAGAGAGGAAGAGGAAGCACACTACTATGGTGGGGTCACAAGGGAGATCACCTAGCCTTAGGCATCAAGTAAGATTTTCCCAGAGAAGTAACACTGGCGCAGAGGGAAGGATGAACAGAAGCTAACTAGGCAAAGAAAAGCAGGAACACTGTGTGGAAGCATGAGGTAGCCTGCAGGGCACATCTGAGGGCACAGAGGTTGCAGGGGTGCTTCGAGTGATGAGTGAGGATGGGAGTAGCTGGAGAGAGACAGAGCCCGCGGCAGGGCCCATTGGTGCTGCTGATCTTGGGATTTAGTAAGGGGAATGGTCGGATGTAATTCCGTTTTTAAATTTCCACTCTGATTGTGGTGTCAATAGATGAGGATTGAGATGGAGGAGAAGATACTGGGAGAATCGTTAGAAAACCATTACAAAACTCCAGGCTAGGAAAAATAGAAGTGGAAAAACTTTAGAGATTTCTAAAGTCATTCTGTTACCAACTGTTGAATTGGAGTAGGGTAGCAAGCAGAAAGAGGAGGCAAACATTTCTAGGATTTTCTTGTCAGTTAATTGAATACATAACATTGGCTCTTTTTGAGAGAAGAACCTGAGATGGGAAATAGTTTGGAGGGAGGAGAGAAGTTTGTTTTGTGTTTTAAGACTTGTTGAGTTTTGGATTCCATTGAGACATTTAATAGGGGGAGGAGACAATAATGATCTGGGTGATGGTAATTACTCAAGAGCAATATATGACTTGGTTGTTTCCCTCATGAAGCTTAAATGCTGGTCGGGAAGATCAGACACGTTTCAGAAAAAGTTATGATATGAAAGGCAGAGAAGCAGAGAGAGAGAGAGAGACAGAGAGAGAGGGAGAGACAGAGAGAGAGAGAAAGGTCTCCCATTACTTGATTCACCCCTCAAACGTTCACAACAAATGCAGCTAGGTGAAAGACAGGAGCCAGGAACTCAATCTGGGTCTCCAGTGGAGGTAACAGAAGCCCACTTGAACCATCACCTACTGTTACCAGCTGCAGGTTCTTTGGCTCACTTGCAGATAGAAATTGCTGGGACAGAGTGCAACACAGATTTATTGGGGGCTTATGCACAGTGGAAAGAGGTTCCACTGATTGGCTCAATGAAGGGAGTTGGGCAGGGGATTTCATTGGATTTGGAGACAGAGTGGTTCCTCTGTAGCACAGGGCACTTTGATCTACACTTGGCCTGGAGTTTGGCTTGTCTCCCTCAGCACACCACACTTTGGTTTGCACCCGGCCTGGTTTCAGCACAAGCATAGTTCTTTCCTTTGCATACAGCATGCTTAAAATGGCCACGTTGCTCAGTTCTGCCACCCCAGAAAGCCGTATATCTAAGTCATGTTGGGTTATTCTGTGCATGTGTGCTGGTCAGATACATC
This sequence comes from Sylvilagus floridanus, assembly GCA_949820135.1. Lineage (NCBI taxonomy): Eukaryota > Metazoa > Chordata > Mammalia > Lagomorpha > Leporidae > Sylvilagus > Sylvilagus floridanus. The sequence continues at coordinate 59,019,790 of OX463227.1, forward strand.
TCTAACAGGGCAGTAGCGTGTCTTCTGTGATTAGGGTGTAGATGCTCTTTGCTCTTGATGGGTTTGGAGTAGAAACTTGAATTCTGAGTTCTACTTCTAGCCTGTCTCATTGTTGCCTCCTAGAGTGTGCATTCCCAGGAAGCTGGAATTGGAAGTGGGGCTAGGACTTGAACTCAGGCACTACAATGCACGATGCCAACATCTCTAGCAGCATATTAACCTCTATATCAAGACACATTCTTGAGTATAATTAATATTATAAGGCTATGGGTGAGTGCATTCTGAGAGAGTAGAATTCTAAGTGGAGTGAGGCCACTTTGGACTTGGTGATCTCAAATTTTCCCAGATAAGGAGCTATTTAAATTGGACTTTAAAGGGTGAGTACTGCAGGAAGGAGGGGGAGACATTCTAATAGTAAAGTGGAATAATAATGAAAGAGGGTAGCCTGGCTGATCAGTGACTAGTTATTGAATAATTTAGTATTCATCACGCCTCAACCAAGAATCTTTTGTACTTATTAAATTGCCTGTTATAAGGTTGTGAAAAAAATTTTCTTACATAATTTTTTTTAAAGATTTATTTATTTATTTGAGAGGTAGAGTTACACACACACAGAGGGAGAGACAGAGAGAAAGGTCTTCCATCCACTGGTTCACTCCTCAAATGGTTGCAACAGCCAGAGCTGGACTAATCCGAAGCCAGGAACTTCTTCCACATCTTCCACGCAGGTGCAGGGACCCAAGCACTTGGACCACCTTCTTCAGGCCAAAGCAGAGAGCTGGATTGGAAGTGGAGCAGCCAGGACTCGAACCAGTACCCATATGGGATGCTGGCATTGCAAACAGAGGCTTAACATACTGTGCCACAGCGCAGGCCCCACATAAAATAATTCGAACCCATGTTTCTACCTTTCCTTCTTACTGAAAAGTTTTTATCATTTAAACCCATTATTGACCTATAATGCTTATTGATATTGTTTTCTGGCAGTGTTACTGACACATGCCACCAAATGATAGTTATCCTTTCCAGCTTGGTATCTTAGCCAGGGGTGAAGGGAAGGTATATGCAGTTTAAGGTATGTGGAAGTATTTTGTAGACTTATAGGGTTATTATGAAAATGCAAAATACTGTTGCTAACTCTTCCCTGTATTCCATGTTCCTCTTTAGATCTGGAAGTGAATGTTCTTTGCTCTGTAGAAAAATGACTGCCATCAGTGGACTGTTTTCCTCCCAAGTGTCTGTCTGACTCTGGATTCTGAACAGCCTGGTTCTCTCTAGGCATGATTTCTTTGGTTTGGTGATCTTTGTTTCCTACTCAATTATGGGCTTGTTGCTATAAACAGAAATACAGTTCTTTCCAACACAGATAAAGTAAACTTAAACCCAGTAATTCAGAATTATCCAATTAATATTTAAGACACCCCCAAGCCTCGTAGGAGTTTATAATTAGGCATGGAACGTTTCCAGGCTTACCTGTTGGCAGTTCTGACTATGTGCCCTTGCTCGGTTTCTCCAGGTGTGAGCTGAACAAGCACCTGGGGGTGCACCCAGACTCCAAGGGCTTTCCAGGGCTTTGAAGGGGACATTGCTTCAGTCCTTTGCTTTTTTTTTAATCTCTTGGGAGAAGGCCCTGATAGTATCTGTTTATTCTTAATCAAAACAACTGCTGTTAATTTGCCTCGGCTAATCCTCCCTTATTATCTCCTAAACTATTTCCTAATACTTTCCCTCCCAAATACAGAAAAAAAAAAGTATGTGAAGGATGGTATTGTGTGATTATAACAGTAGCATCTGAAATACTGAGATTATCTATTTTTTCCTAATCAGATGGGAGTAGGTTACCTCATTGTTCTTTGAAGCTACTGATGTTTTAAGATGATATTAAAATGTTGTTCCCATAGCAACACCCTACTAGTTTCTTATGGCAGACATTGCATCTTTTATGAGTTGGATTGCAAAAAAGAAAAGCTTTCTGAAAGAGTTTATTTATAAAATTGAGCCAACAGAACACAACTGTTTATTTTTTTTAAAGTGCATTGCTAAGCATAATGTAGCAAAGAGTTTTACATGTCAATATTAAGTGAGCCTTCTTAGTGTTTCTTGCTTATGTAAAAATTAGCTTTGAATTAGTGTTGAGCCTTCAGTCTCAGGGTGGGCATTGTGGTATAGCAGAGCCAACCACTGCTGGAGACTTAGCATCCCTTTTCGAAGTAGTAGTTCCAGTCCACTTCAAATCCGGCTTCTTGCTGATGTGCCTGGGAGGCAGTGGAGATCCTGCTGCCCATGTGGGAGATCTGGAGTTCCCAGCTCCAGGCTTTGGCCTGGCCCAGCCCTGGCTGTTGAGGGCAAATACATTTGTGCATACATAAATTTTATCTACCCCGGTCAAACAACCAAACAAACCAGCATTTTCCCCCTCGTAATTAGATTTGAATGGCTTAAATAACAGACGTAAGTCTTGCTGAACATCAGTTAAATAATTTAAAGTTTCTGTTTAAAGGTGATTATACTTGTGCCCAGAGATGCTCAATAAACTGTTAGGGAAATCTGATGATACTTTTTTGTTTGTTTGTTTAAAATTTTAATGTACTTATTTGAGAGGTAGGTAGAGAGAGGGAGAGACAGAGAGAAAGGTCTTCCATCCGCTTACTCCTCAGATGGCTGCAACGGCTGGAACTGAGCCGATCTGAAGCCAGGAGCTTATTCTTGGTCTCCCACGTGGGTGCAGGGGCTCAAGCACTTGAGCCATCTTCAGCTGCTTTCCCAGGACATAGCAAAGAGCTGGATCAGAAGAGGAGCAACTAGGACTAGAACCAGCACCCATATGGGATTCTGGCATTGCAGACAGAGGCTTAGCCTGCTACGCCACAGCGTCAGCCATGATGATACTCTTGTAATGATTCTTCAACCCTCTAGGTTGAATGATGGATTTTGTTCAGGATTCATTTCTCTGAGTTTTTTTTCCTTTTTTTTTTAACCTACTAATTTTATAAAATCAATATTAAGATATTTTAGAGCTTTTTACACTTAAATCATATAAATTCTTACCTATTTTTTTAACCTGTTTTATTCTTCCTTACCATCTTTCCTTAATAATATTCAGTTTCATCTCTGATATGCTACTTTTCTAAGAGGTATTAGGAAAACATTATATTTATAACTAAAATTATTCGTGTGATTTTTTCCTCTCCTGTTTAATTTAGTTCTCTCTAAATTTGGTTTAATTTGTATTAACTCAGATTTTTGAGATTTTTTTTCAAAATTCCAAACACATGGACAAATGCTATATGTTGTAGATTGGCTATTATTCTCTCCTTTGTTGCTGTGATTTTTGAAAGCAGCAGAAACTAACGCATATGTTTTACAGAGATTGTTTGATGCACTTTAATTATTGGCCCATTCAGCTAATTCCATGTGCTGGAGATATAACAGTGGAAAACACAGAAATATATAATTCTGTCCTACTGGAGCTTACAGAGTGGATATCAGTTGGAGACCCCTTTGATTGTGTTTCCTTGGCTCTGCTCATCTCTGAATTTACAGAGCTGTTTTGGAAGGCTCCCTGGTGCCCTTCCCATGGCTGTATCATTTAGGTGTTCTGGATGACTTTGTATACTTCATTTCCCATTGGGTCTTTATATGAGAGTGCTCCCTGATACTGCACTTAGTTTAGATGCAGATCTTACCTAGCTAATACCTCTTTGAAACATTATAGGCAGTATCTTTTATGTAATAGTTCTAGATTTTCCCTATTTGATTACTAAATCTTGGTTTTTCTTATAAGAAACTTTTCAACTTAAATTTTTCCATTTTCACTTTCACTGCCTTTTTTCGGAGCCCTTATTATCTCTTTGTGCCTAAGCTTTAGCAGTGGTGTTCTGTTCTCTCCTGCCTGCCAAGCTACCCTAAATATAGCCATTGGATTTATCTTCCCAAACTAGATATGACACAGTTGTGTCAGTCTTCTGCTCTAGGACCTTGCCAGGTAGACCCGGGACCATCAAGGAAGATTTGAGGGGACTGGGCTGGGATAAAGTTGGCAGCCTATCATGGTGGGTCATAAGGACCAGCTGGGCAGTATGGTCAGTCAAGCTTTCACACACCTTGCCCCATTTCATACTTGTTTCGTTTGGAGGGCATTTTTCTTTGTCTTTTTCTTTCCAGATACTGGAATAGTTAAAAGGACTGTGTCTAAACAGTAGTGGTAGAGAGGTCATTTCAGCACCAATTTGTATTTCCTTGAGTTAGTGATTACAGTTTAGGAAGGTTTCCTGGACTTTGTTGCATTTATAATGGCTAAGTTTTGATGATTCCCTTTTAAACTAGTTTTCTTAGAATATATGTTTTACAGTCTCTTAATTTGTTCAATAACTGACTTCTTCTTTTTTTTTTTTTTTGACAGGCAGAGTGGACAGTGAGAGAGAGACAGAGAGAAAGGTCTTCCTTTGCCGTTGGTTCACCCTCCAATGGCTGCCGCGGATGGCGCGCTACGGCCGGCGCACCGCGCTCATCCGATGGCAGGAGCCAGGTGCTAGGTGCTTTTTCCTGGTCTCCCATGGGGTGCAGGGCCCAAGCACCTGGGCCATCCTCCACTGCACTCCTGGGCCACAGCAGAGGGCTGGCCTGGAAGAGGGGCAACCGGGACAGAATCCGGTGCCCCGACCGGGACTAGAACCCGGTGTGCCGGCGCCACAAGGTGGAGGATTAGCCTGTTGAGCCATGGCGCCGGCCTCAATAACTGACTTCTAACAATTGTAGACTGCCTATAGAAGATGTAGACTACATATAAAAGATGTATTGAGTGTTATTGGAATTTGTTAACCATTCTTTCTAAATAATAGAAAATACTCTAATAACCAGCAGGGCAAAAAGCATCACAATTTATATAAGCAGTTTAGCTAGCCTAGTACTTGAGCCTGTGGCCATGGTTTTGTTCACATAATTTCTATGAGATTTAAGAGTTGAAGTATAAAAAGGCCTTTAATGATTATGAAAATCAGGAGCAATTAGTCTAAGTTTTATTTATTTAGAACGTTTGCTAGTAGACACAAGAGGAAGTTTATACATAAGTGTAACTTTTTTTTTTTTTTAAGATTTATTTACTTATTTGAAAGGCAGAGTTACAGAGAGGCAGAGGCAGAGAGGAAGAGAGAGATCTTCCACCTGCTGGTTCATTCCCCAAGTGGCCACAATGGCTAGAGCTGGGCCAATCTGAAGCCAGGAGCTTCCTCCAGGTCTTCCATGTGGGTGCTGGGACCCCAAAACTTAGGCCATCTTCCACTGCTTTCCCAGGTATACTATCAGGGAGCTGGATCAGAAGTGGAGCAGTCTGAATTCGAACTGGTGTCCATATGGGATGTGGGCACTGCAGGTGGTGTCTATATCCATCATACCACAGTGCTGGCCCTTGTCATTGTTCTGTAGGTCAGGAGTTTAGCATTGTTTAATCTTAAAAAATATCTAATATCAGAACTGAAATTAATTTTCCCCTGGTTTTTAAAATTTTAAAATGTATTTTATTTCTTTATTTTAAAGGTAGAGAGACAGACAGATGTCCAGTCCATTGGTACACTCCCCAAATGCCTGCTGCAGACAGTAGGCTATACCTGGCCACTCCCAAGAGGGTAGCAGGGACCCAAGTACTTGAGCCATTATCTTCTGCCTCCCGGAGTGTGCATTAGCAGGAAGCTGGTTTGGAAATAGGAAGTGGGCTGGATCTAAGGGACTCAGATGTAGGATGTGGGTATTCTAAGCAAGAGTATTTTTTTATAGAAAGCTTTTATTTCATAAATATAAACTGCATAAGTACAACTTTTGGGTTATAGTGGTTCTTCTCTCCATACCCACCCTCCCACCCCCAAACCATCCCACCTCCTACTCCCTCTCCCATCCCACTCTTCATTAAGATTCATTTTTAATTATATGCAGAAGATCAGCTCTATATTAAGTAAAGATTTCAACAGTTTGCACCCACACAGACACACAAAGTGTAAAGTACTGTTTGAAGACTAGTTTTTTTTTTTTAAGATTTATTTATTCATTTATTTGAAGGTCAGAGTTACACATAGAGAGGAGAGGCAGGGGGGCGGGGGAGAGCTATCTTCCATCCGCTGGTTCACTTCACTCCCCAGTTGGCTGCAACGGCTGGAGCTGAGCCTATCCGAAGCCAGGAGCTTCTTCTGGGTCAACCATGAGGGTGCAGGGGCCCATGACCTTGGGCTATCCTCTGCTGATCTTCCAAGCCATGGCACAGAGCTGGATTGGAAAGTGGAGCAGCTGGGACTTGAACCAGTGCCCATATGGGATACCAGCACTGCAGGCAGTAGCTTTACCTGCTACACCACAGTGCTGGCCCCTGAAGACTATTTTACCGTTAATTCTCATAGTACAACACATTAAGGACAGAGGTACTACGTGGGGAGCAAGTGCACAGTAACTCCTGTTGTTGATTTAACAATTGACACTCTTATTTATGACATCAGTGATCACCTGAGGCTCTTGCCACGAGCTGTGAAGGTTATGGAAGCGTCTTGAGTCCACAAACTCCGACATCATTTAGACAAGGCCATAATCAAAGTGAAAGTTTTCTCCTCCCTTCAGAGAAAGGTACCTCCTATTTTGAAGACCCCTTCTTTCCACTGGGATCTCATTCACAGAGATCTTTCATGTAGGCCTTTTTTGCCACAGTGTCTTGGCTCTCCATGCCTGAAATGCTCTCATGGGCTTTTTAGTCAGATCTGAATGCCTTAAGGACGGATTCTGAGGCCAGAGTGCTGTTTAGGGCATTTTCATTCTATGAGACTGCTTTTTGGCCTATTTCCCATGTTGGATTGTTCTCTCCTTTTGAATTATATCAATTATTATTAGCAGATACTTGGTCTTATTTATGTGATCCCTTTGACACTTAATCCTCTTTATGCTCAGTTATGAACCTAAACTGATCACTTTAACTAGTAAGATGGCATTGGTACCTGCCAACTTAATGGGATTTGGAGTCCCATAGCAAGTTTTTAGCTTTACCCTTAGGGGTAAGTCCAAGGGAACATGTGCCAAACTGTACGTCTCCTCCCACTCTTATTTTTTTCTTAATTTTTAAAATTTTTTATTTTTTAATTTTTTAAAATTTATTTGACAGGTAGAGTTATAGACAGTGAGAGAGAGAGAGAGAGAAAGAGAGAAAGGTCTTCCTTCTGTTGGTTCACTCCCCAAATGGCCGCTCCCCAAATCGGCTGGTGCTGTGCCAATCCAAAGCCAGGAGCCAGGTGCTTCTTCCTGGTCTCCCATGCAGGTGCAGGGCCCAAGCACTTGGGCCATTCTCCACTGCCTTCCAAGGCCACAGCAGAGAGCTGGACTGGAAGAGGAGCAACTGAGACTAGAACCTGGTGCCCATATGGGATGCTGGTGCCACAGGCAGAGGATTAACTAAGTGAGCCATAGCGCTGGCCTCCCACTCTTATTTTTAACAGAGATCAATTTTCAGTTGGATTTAAACACCTAAGAGGGCCGGCGCCACGGCTCAGTAGGCTAATCCTCCGCCTGTGGCACCGGTACCCCGGGTTCTAGTCCTGGTTGGGGGGCCGGAGTCTGTCCTGGTCGCTCCTCTTCTAGTCCAGCTCTCTGCTGTGGCCCGGAAGTGCAGTGGAGGATGGCCCAAGTGCTTGGGCCCTGCACCCGCATGGGAGACCAGTAGAAGCACCTGGCTCCTGGCTTCAGATCAGTGTGGTGTGCCGGCTGGCTACAGTGCGCCGGCCGCAGTGGGCATTGGAGGGTGAACCAACGGCAAGAGGAAGACCTTTCTCTCTGTCTCTCTCTCACTGTCCACTCTGCCTGTCAAAACAACAACAACAACAACAACAACAAAACACCTAAGGATAATTCTGTGTTAAGTAGAGAGTTCAACTAATGGTATTAAGTAGAAAAAAAAAATACTATAAAGAATAAAATAGCTGTTCCTCAACTGTCAAGACAAGGGCTGATCAAGTCATTGCTTCTCATAGTGTCAGTTTTACTTCTGTAGGTTTCCTTTTAGGTGCTGTTACTTATCACAGACCAGGGAGAACATATGGTATTTGTCCCTTTGGGACTGGCTTATTTCACTCAGCATGATGTTTTCCAGATTCCTCTATTTTGTTGCAAATGACTGGATTTCATTTTTTTTTTTTTTTTACTGCTGTGTAGTATTCTATAGAATACATATCCCATAATTTCTTTATCCAGTCTTCTGTTGATGGACATTTAGGTTGATTCCATGTCTTAGCTATTGTGAATTGAGCTGCAGTAAACATTGAGGTGCAGATAACTCTGTTATTTGCCAATTTAGATTCCCTTGGGTAAATTCCGAGGAGTGTGATGGTTGGGTCGTGTGGTAGGGCTATATTCAGATTCCTGAGGTAATTCCAAACTGTCTTTCATAGTGGCTTTACCAGTTCAAACAAGAGTCTTAATCAGTCATATACCCTCCCCTCTTCCCAATATTGTTATTTTAATTAGAATTGCTGCTTAACAACCTTTTCAAAGGTTTTTGACATGAAACACTCTTCTTATGCAAATAGATTCTGCAAGTTGCAAACTTAGGGCATAGAAGGGATGGCTTTTGTCAACTCTGTGATGACTAGAATCTCCCATGAGAAGACCTGAAGGTTGAGATCAACTTACTTAACTGCTGGAGGCTGTAATAACTGGATGGTTTGTTCACCAGTATGTCTTCTACATGGGCTAGGAGAACTGTCGGCCAGAGTGCCTGCATGTGGTCTTTTTTTTTTTTTTAAGATTTATTTATTTGAAAGTCAGAGTTACAGAGAGAGAGAGAGAGAGAGAGAGAGAGAGAGAGAGAGAGAGAAGCAGAGAGAGAGAGGTCTTCCATCTGCTGGTTCACTTCCCAGTTGGCCACAACGGCTGGAGCTGTGTTGATCCGAAGCCAGGAGCCAGGAGCCTTCTCCGGGTCTCCCATGTGGGTGCAGGGACCAAGGACTTGGGCCATCTTCTGCTGATTTCCCAGGCCATAGAAGAGAGCTGGACTGGAAGTGGAGCAGCTGGGACTCAATCGGCACGCGTATGGGATTCCGGCACTGCAGGTGGCGGCTTTACCCGCAATGCCACAGAGCTGGCCCCTGCATGTCGTCTTAATCTTGCACAATACAGTGGCTTTATGGTAGTGAAAACAAGTTCATGCGTTACAGTGAGCAAGGAGAGAAAAGAATGGCATGATTGTTCTTTTCTTTTTGGACAAAGCCTCTTAAGCTATGCATCAGCACTTTGACTAGTTCTGTTGGTTACAAGTCAGTCATCTGCGTACCAGATGGGTAGGGGAAGTAGATTTCACCTCTTGGCAGGGTTATAAAAGAGTGTGTGAGACCTGCGCCGTGGCTCAATAGGCTAATCCTCTGCCTGTGGCGCTGGCACCCCAGGTTCTAGTCCCAGTTGGGGTGCTGGATTCTGTCCCTGTTGCTCCTCTTCCTGTCCAGCTCTCTGCTGTGGCTAGGGAGTGCAGTGGAGGATGGCCCTGTACCCACATGGGAGACCAGGAAAAGCACCTGGCTCCTGGCTCTGGATCAGCACGGTACACCAGCCGCAGCGCACCGGCCACAGAGGCCATTGCGGGGTGAACCAATGGAAAAGGAAGACCTTTCTCTCTGTCTCTCTCTCACTATCCACCTGCCTGTCAAAATAAATAAATAAATAAAAGAGTGTGTGAGACAGAGATGCTATGTGGGACAGTTGTTACTATCTTTAGAAAATATATTCTCTCATAGTAGTGAGGTCTGATACTTGCCACTGCTATTTGTTTTGAATCTGTTTTTTTATTTTAAAGATTTATTTATTTATTTGAAAGTCAGAGTTACACACACACACACACACACACCCCGAGAAGAGAGGCAGAGAAGAGAGGCAGAGAGAGAGATCTTCCATCTGCTATTTCACTCCCCAATTGGATGCAAGAGCCGGAGCTGTGTTGATCCGAAGCCAGGAGCCAGGAGCTTCTTCACGGTCTCCCACGCAGTGTAGTGGCCCAAGGACTTGGACCATCTTCTGCTGCTTTCCCAGGCCACAGCAGAGAGCTGGATCAGAAGTGGAGTAGCCAGGTCTTGAACCAGTGCCCATATGGTATGTGGGTGCTTCAGGCCAGGGCATTAACCCGCTGCGCCACAGCGCTGGCCCCTTGAATCTGTTTTTTATGTTAGAGATAAAGGATTAAGGGCCGGCGCCGCAGCTTACTAGGCTAATCCTCTGCCTGCGGCACCAGCACCCCGGGTTCTAGTCCCGGTCAGGGCACTGGATTCTGTCTTGGTTGCTCCTCTTCCAGTCCAGCTCTCTGCTGTGGCCCGGGAGTGCAGTGGAGGATGGCCCAGGTCCTTGGGCCCTGCACCTGCATGGGAGACCAGGAAGAAGCACCTGGCTCCTGGCTTGCAGTGCACTGGCCGTAGCAGCCATTGAGGGGTGAACCAATGGAAAAAGGAAGACCTGTCTCTCTCTCTCTCACTGTCTAACTCTGCCTGTCCAAAAAAAAAAAAAAAAGGATCAGAAATTCTTTACTTGGCTGTGAATAGAGGTCAGTACATTAGTAAGGGTCTATGAACTGAAAGTTGAAAACATTTTAAAAAATATGTTTTGTATATATTTATATTTTGAAAATTCGTTTAAAAGATTTTGGGGGCTATTGTGGTTTAGTGGGTAAAGCCACCGTCTGCAATGCTGGTATCTCATATGGGCACTGGTTCAAGTCCCAGCTGCTCCATTTCTGATCCAGCTCCCTGCCAATGGCCTGGGAAAAGTAACAGAAGATGGTCCAAATGCTTGGGCCCCTGCTGCCCTCATGGGAGACTTGGAAGAAGCTCCTAGCTTTGGCCTGGCCCAGTGCTGACCGTTGCAACAACCTGGTGAGTGAACCAGCAGATGGAAGATCTCTGTTTGTCTCTCTCTGTAACCTGTCTTTCAAATAAACAAATCTTTGTAAAAAAAGAGTGAATGTAGGGAGACACAAAAGTCACATTTTCCCCCTTGTCTGTCAAGGTTTTTGTCAATGGAAGCAGGAAGCCAACAGAGCTTAAGAAATCCTTTCTATGTCAGTTCAAGTCCTGGCTGCTCTGCTTCCAATCTAGCCTCCTGCCTGGGAAGGCAGCAGAGGATGGGCCCCTGTACCTGTGGGGGAGACCTGGATGAAGCTCCAAGTTCTGGCTTCAGCCTGGCTAAGCACTGGTCATTGTGGCCATCTGGGGTGAACAGCAGATGGATGATCTCTGTCTTCTCTCTCTCAGTCCCCCGCCCCGCCATTGTTCTGACTTTCAAATAACTAAGTCTTAAAAAAAAAAAAAAAAAGAAACCCTTTATACTCATGCTTTCAGGTTTTGCACCAAAATACACTTTTAATTCCATTTTTCTGTGATATTTTTGAAGTGCCCTCATGTGTGTCCAGCCAGAAAAGATATTGGCTAATGTAGATTTTTTTTTGGTAAGAAATGGCTTAATTTTAAAAGGCTGGTTTATTAGCTTTTCATTACTTTAAAATACTTAAGAGGAACTTCTTAGGAAGGAAATAGTGGCTTGCAGATATGTACGTTTGCAGCCCAAGAGAGGCTAACCTCATCAGTTTAGGCATCTGATGAGGCTGCAGAATGGTGGAGGGACAATCTCATGATGAGCCAGGAAGGAGAGCAAGAGAACCACCTTCGGAGGGCAAGCCCCTAGTGACCTAGCGACCCCCCATGGGGCCAACCTCCAGATGCCACATTTACATCAAATCTCCACCCATAATACATTAACCATTAACATCAAACTCTGGAGCCAAGTCACCAGTATATAGGTCTTTGGAGGACACCCAAGCCATAACAGCTGAGAACTTTAAATTTGAATTTACTGCAACATAAAAGGTTATTTTCTATTGCAAGCCATTTCTATTGCAATTTTCTATTGCAAAATATGAGGTTATTTTCTATTGCACGCTAAAGAAGTGATATGCTGGGGAGGCCTTGGTAAAGCTCTATCTGATGGTTTGCGCCTGCGTGTGGGAGAATAGTGCAGGCATTATTCCTCTGGAGCTGATCCTCCCTCAACCCGTGCCCTGTCCTGCCCCGCCCCAGCAGTCTGTTAGAATCAAGATTTTGAAGGAATTGGCAGGTAGGTCATTTCCTTTCAGCATGTAACTAAATGAAACTCTGATGTTGCTTAATGAAGCCAGCTTTTCTTTTTTTGTCATTGAAGAGCACACTGATGCTTTCAAAGAATACTTGTTTTGGGCATTTTGGACACTGGAAGGACCACTGAGATACAAAACAGTGAAAAGTGGCTTGCCAGCCGAACGGCCTGAGTGCCTGTTCACACATCTGGTTTTGCTGCTTTGGTGAAGGAAGAAGCTCTGTGGGTCACTGTGAATCATTGCTTTTATACTGGCATCAAAGACTGTGCCAAACGTCGTGAAAGAAGTCTTGTCCAGGGTCTTGAAAGTTACACTTTATCCTCGTCAAGGCCTTGAATCACTGCCTTGTCGAGAGCTTAGTGAAATATGAGGTTATTTTCTATTGCAGAGACATTCACTGATTCTACTAAGAACGAGTCCCAGAGCACTGGGAATTTGGATTTCCTCGGCTGCCACATAATATGATCTGGGGCTTCTAGAACACTGGTGGCAGGCTTTTGGGTTGTTAAAATCATTGTCATGTTAAAAATCATAGCTTACTCTTCTAGTTCTTCATTCAAGAAAAACAGCAGCAGCTTTCTAAAGGACACAATTTTTGTGGAATTTATTTTTTATTTTCTTTTAAATTTATTATCTTTCCTAAGTCTAAGCATCTGTAACTTTTTTTAAAAAATTTTTTATTTGTGAGGCAGAGTGAGGGTTCCTATTCACTGGTTCACTCTCCAGTAGCCAGGGCTGGGCTTGGGCTGAAACTGGGAGCTAGGAACTTAATGCAGGTCTCCCATTTGGGTGGCAGGAACAGATCTTTGAACCTGACCTCCTCTCTCCCAGGGTCTTTGTTAGCAGGAAGCTGGAGTTGGGATTTTGAACCAGGCATCAAACCCAGGTAGTCCAGTATGGGATGTGGACATCCTAACCAACATCTTAACCACTAGGCTAAGTGCCTTACCCTAAATAATTTTCTTAAGCTGTGAGAGATTAATCTGTATATACAGATATGTTTATATAGGTATAATGTGTCTCTACTTGTATTTAGATTTATTTCTGCTATTTTCTGGTGTTTTCTCCATCTCATGCCTTGTTCCGCTCACCTTCATTTCTGAATTCCTGTAATATTGAGTTTTCCTTATTTCCTTCCCCCATACCTTCTGATTTGAACATAACTTCGTTTTTTTAATACTTTTTTTTTTTTAAAAAGATTTTATTTATTAATTTGAGAGTTAGAGTTACAGACAGAGAGAGAGACAGAGAGAAAGGTCTTTCATCTGCTGGTTTACTCCCCAAATGGCCGCAACGGCTGGAGGTGTGCCGATCTGAAGCCAGGAGCCAGGAACTTCTTCCTGGTCTCCCATGTGGGTGCAGGGGCCCAAGGGCTTGGGCCATCTTCTACTGGTTTCCCAGGCCACAGCAGAGAGCTGGATTGGAAGAGGAGCAGCCAGGACTAGAACCATTGCCCATATGGGATGCCGGCGCCGCAGGTGGAGGATTAACCTACTGTACCAAGGAGCCGGCCCCAACTTCCGTTCTTTTTAATTTAATAATTGCTCTTGTGTATTTGACTTAAATTAGTAGTATAAGGACTGTAGAACTGTTTACTCTAGTTCTCTTCATCCTGTTACCTTTCTGTATTTTATTTTTTTATTTACTTGAGAGAGAGCAAACATGCACAAGCCTGATTGCATCCATTTTCTGATTCACTCTCCAAATACTTGCAATCCCTGGGACTGGGCCAGGCCAAAGCTGGGAGCCTGGAACTCAGTCCAGGTCTTCCGTGGTGTGGCAGGAACCCAATTACTTAAGTGTCACCTGCTACCTCCCAGGGGTTGCATTAGCAGAAGCTGGAGTCAGGAGCCAGAATCAGGAATCCATCCCAAGAACGCCAGTGTGGGATTGCAGGCATCTTAACCACCAGGCTGCATGCCTGCCCCCTAGAGTTCTCTTCTGATATGTTCCTAGACCTTGTGGAATGATTCACTTTCACCATGTGTCATGTTCAGCTTGAGGAATCTGTCAAAGCCCGAGTCCATCCTAGGCCTGTCCAGATAACGTTTGACTAACTGTTCGAGAAAGATTATTTAGTATTTCTTTAAACTGATCTCTCTGTAGAAAGACTTTTTTTTGTTGTGATCAAAGGCTGTGCTTTTCAGATATGGCTCATGAGTCTTCTGCAGCAGCGGTACCTGGGATCATCCAGCGCATGCTGCTCCCGGTCATTCTTTAGATGTTCTTCTTTGTCATGAGGTTTAAATTGAAATCTCATATAGTGTCTGAACTCGCAGGTGGCCCAGTGACTGATGCTTTTTAGAAACAGGAGGCATGAGTTTTGTGGCTGGCATTATCTTTATGTACAGGCATGCTCACTTGCAGCACAGCATCTTAGTAAGTCCTCTGACAGAAATGATAGTTGTGTTTGCATACTTCTCATTTGCTTATATTTGTGCATCTTTTATTTATTTTAAAAATTGACACAATTATACATGTTTATGGGGTATAAGATCATCTTTTATTTTTAAGAGTGTTCTTTAGTTATATGTTACATGTAGAACTAAGGAGATGTTTTACATCTTTAATTTTTTTAAAAGATTGATTAATTTATTTGAAAGGCAGACTTACAGAGAGGCAGAGAGAGAAAGAAAGAGAGCGAGCATTTGTTCTTCCATCCACTGGTTCACTCCCCAGATGGCCGAAATGGCCGGAGCTGGGCTGATCCGAAGCCAGGAGCCAGGAGCCTCCTCCGGGCATCCCACATGGTTGCAAGGGCCCAAGGATCTGGGCTATCTTCCACTGCTTTCCTAGGCCATAGCAGAGAACTGTATAGGAAGTGGAGCAGCCGGGACATGAACCCATGCCCATATGGGATGCTGGCACTGCAGGTGGCAGCTTTAGCTGCTACACCACAGCACTCACCCCTTTAATTACATTTTTAAAAAAATGATTTATTTGAAAGGCAGAGTGCAGAAAGAAAGAAAGAATTTTCCATCAGCTGGTTCACTCTCCAAATGGCTGCAGTGGCTGAGGCTGAGCCATGACGAAGCCAGGAGCCAGGAGTCTGGAGCTCCATCTGGGTCTCCCACGTGTGTGGCAAGGGCTCATTCTCTGCGGTCATCTTCAGCACTTCCAGGTGCATTAGCAGGAAGCTGAATCTGAAGTGGAGCAGCCGGGACTAGAACCAGTACTCAGGGGATGCCACTGCCACAGCCAGCAGCTTAACCTGCTGAGCCACAATGCTAGCCCCAAATTAATAACTTTTTAAAAATAATCTGCTTACCCAACAGGGACAAAATTGTGGGATTCATTTGATTTCTTTTAATGAACCTCATGAATTTAAAATATGATTGTATTGTTATACTTCCTTCCTCAAAGAAAAATGTATGCTACATAAATAGTGTTCTTTTATTGATGAAGAGCATCAGTAAGTAGTGCCAAACTTTTTTTTTTTTTGAAAGATCTGTTTATTTATTTTCAAAGAGTTACAGAGAGGGAGACAGACCCACCCACACCCAAACCCACACCCAGAGAGAGAAAGAGAAGGAGAGAGAGAGAGAGAGAGAGAGAGGGAGGGAGGGAGGGAGGGAGAATGAAAGAGAACAAAGGAAAGAAAGAAAGTTGGGAGCTTCATCCAGGTCTCCCTCGTTGGTGCTGGGGCACAAGCTCTAGACTCATGGCTCCTGGCTCCTGGCCATATGGGGAGTGAACCAGTGGATGGACGATCTCTCTCTTCTTCTCTCTCTCTGTAACTCTGCCTTTGAAATGAATAAATAAATAAATAAATAATTTTTTTTGACAGGCAGAGTTAGACAGTGAGAGAGAGAGAGAGACAGAGAGAAAGGTCTTCCTTTTTCCATTGGTTCACCCCCCAAGTGGCCGCTACAGTGGTGTGTTTTGGTCGGTGCGCTGCGCCGAGCCGATCCTATCCGAAGCCAGGAACCAGGTGCTTCCTCTGGTCTCCCATGCGGGTGCAGGGCCCAAGCACCTGGGCCATCCTCCACTGCACTCCCGGGCCACAGCAGAGAGCTGGACTGGAAGAGAAGCAACTGGGACAGAATCCGGCGCCCCTACTGGGACTAGAACCTGGGGTGCAGGTGCTGCAGACGGAGGATTAGCCTATTGAGCCGCAGCATCGGCCTTAAATAAATATTTTTTTAAAAAAGATGTTTCATTGTTCTCTTAATCACACAAAAATGCTGTGAAAAGCAAGCTGCATGACATTTCAGGGTTCAGAGACTTTGATGGTCATTTAAATAAAGGTTTTGTCAAAAAATTGAACAAACAAAATGAATATTATAGTATTTAGTATCATTGTAAAGACATTAAAGACTCATTTTCCATCAGATTTTTAAGTACTTAAACAAAACCCTACATAGCACCATGTATTAGGAGTGTTCGCAAAATAGTTGAAGTGACCATGTTATTTTTGACCTTGTTAATCTATTAGCATAAAGTAGCCATTTCACCTAGTGATTAAACTGCTGTTAAATGTTAGGTACCATGAGCTGACCCTTAGTCTCCCAGAAGTAATTGTACAATGTAAGAGGAGCAGGAAAAATATTTAAACAAAATAGGAAACATCCTACCAAAATTTTGATAAAACAGGTCTATAAACTTGAAGAATTGGAGCAAAAATGGTTGCCTAATGGATTTAAAAAGAAATAGTCACAAAAGAGATAACCTAATTAACAAATGGGCAAAGGATGTAAGTTGACATTTATCTTAAGAACAATTGTAGATGGCCATTAAATAGCATGAGATGCTCAGTATTGGTAGTTGTTAGGGCAAAGCAAATGAAAACCACAAGATACCACTTCACACCCACCAGAATGGTAATAATTAGAATAACAACAATAATGAAAATAACAGCTGTTGTCAAGGATGTGGAGAAATTGGAAATTGGAACCTTCATATGTTGCTGGTGGGAATGTAAAATAGTATAGCGCCTTGGAGAACATTTTAGTGGTTTCTTATAGTTAAACAGAATTATCCCTGGACTGAGCAGTTCTATTCCTAGTTGTGTACCTAAGAGAACTAAAACAGGTGTTCAAACAAAAACTTGTATATAAGTATTCATGGCAGCACTATTCTCAGTAGCCAAAAAGTGAAAACAACTCATGTCTCTCAGCCGATAACTGGATAAACAAAATATGTATATCCACATGATAGACTATTATTTAGCCATAAAAAGGATTGAAGTACTGATACTTACTACAACATAGATGAACCTTGATAACATTATATGAAGTAAAAGAAGCCAGGTACAAAAAACCACTTATTATATGCTCCCAAATATATTCAGTGTCCAGGATAGACAAACCAACAGACTGCCAGGGGTTGGCATGGGCGGCTCCGTAATGGGTAGAGAGTTTCTTCTTGGGGTGTTAAGAATGTTCTGGAATACTTAACGATGAAGGTTACACAGCATTGGGAATGTACTGGAGGTCACTGAATTGTATACTTTAAAATGGTGAAGTTTGTGTTAGGTGAATTTTACCTCCAAAGATTGTTGTTCCAGGTAGAATGTTACCAAAGTAAAATACATTTTAAAAAGTTTTTGTTTATTTGAGAGGCAGAAAGAGAAGGAGAGAAAAGAGAGAAGAGAAGCAGAGCTCTCATCTACTAATTGTCTTTCCAGATGCCTGCATTGCTGGGGCTGGGCCAAGTTCAGGGCCAGGAGCTGTGGGAGTGCAAGGCAGGTCTCACGTGGCATGGCAGGAACCCAGTTACCAATGTAAAAATTTTGATATCAAAGGAAACCATATTGTAACTTTGGGTATAGAAAAATATAAAATGCTGGTAAAAATACATAGAGAGAGGTCAAACAAACATTCTTTAGAGCAGATTTCAACAAAAGACATCTGTTTTGGGCATCATTGAAAGGAGTCTTACAAGTAGCAAAACTGTCTTGGAATTCGTCACTACAAGGCAGTCTCACGCCGCTCATTGTGCCTAGTGTGTTGCTTTTTGACCAGCTGGCACTCTTTTCAGTCATGCCCAGTGTTTCTCAATCTTTTACACATTACTTGCCAACTTTTCTGCATCTGTTTCACTTCTTACTATTGTTAGCTTCACACATGCCTTTCTGACTTGAAACTGCTCTATTAACATTAATCTTTGATTCCCTTTAACTAAGCTACTCCTTTCATGCCAGTTTGCAGCCACTGCTTCTGCTGCTTCTGAATACTCCTGTTCTGTTACCTAGATCTTTCAAGTTTTAACCATCTATGTTTCCTTTGCCTTACCAAGGAAATCTGGACAGCAAGGACCCCAAAGCCAGGAACAAAGGGTCACAGACTGGGGGAATGCCAACTGCTATGGTACTCGCCCTGTCCTCCTTTGTGAAATCTGTTAGAGGAGAAATTGTTCACAGAAGTTAGTATTATAATCCACATAAGCCTGCTATTTCTAAAGGTCAAGCATTATTTAATTTTTTTTTATTTTATAGCTTTTTCTAGTAAATCTATGTTTCTGTTTAATACAGTCATGTAAGCTATCTTTTTAAAAATTTAAAAAATTTATTTACTTTCATTTGATTTGAAAGGCAGAGAGAGAGAGAGAGAGAGATCTCTTCTGCTGATTTGCTGCTCAAATACCCTACAACAGGCACAGGCTGGCCAGGCTGAAGCCGGGAGCCAAGAAATACATGTGAGTCTCCAGATGGCAGGGACCCAGGTACTTGAGTCGTCATCTGCTGCCTCCCAAGATATGCATTAGAAGGAATCTGATTCAGAAATGGAGCTCCTGGCACATAAGCCAGGCACTCCCGCATGGGATGTAGATGTTCTAAAAGTTGCTGTGCCAAGCACCTGTCCCATGTGGCTATTTTAAAAATAGTGTTTCTTTCCCAAACTATGTTCCACAGAATCTAGTATTAGGAAATGTTAATAGAAGCTCTGCTTTGGACAAAGAGGGGAGAATATATTTAGAAAAAGTTGCTTACTCCCTTTTGGTGCCCATATGTACCTTAGGCTGTTAAAGGCTGTGAGGTGTACTAAGTCAAGAAGTCGATCAGTGCATCCCAACTTATTTGAGCCTAGAATTTTTGTTACTGGCGAGGGGCAACATAGCTATTAATAGCCTATGTAATATCAGTTGGGGAGACACTGTCCTAGATCATTGTATAGTTGTGCAACTTCAGTGAGAAAAGGAAACTATTTATTAACTGGTCTCCAAAGCTACCTGATCATATATGATCTATTTTTATATATATACACATATATAACATATTGTTAGCCTAGAAATCAAGGTAGAACTCATTTTTCTTTTACTTACAAATGTCAGATTGTATTTCAGTGATTTTTTTGGGTATATAAAAATATTTTTGAAGGATGAAGAAAGCAGTGGGGTGTTTCTAGTTAGAATTGATAAGTAAATTTATTCTTTTAGAGCTATAATACATAGAAGTAAGACATATAATTGAAATACCCCCTTGACATCCAGATCACATTTTTCATGTACTATAAATTTTTGTCAAGGCAAGCTCTTCCTTGGAAAAGCATAGCCATGTGTCACTTTAAGATGGAAATAGGTTTTGAGAAACATGTTGTTAGGCTTGTTAGTCCTTCACACGTTATGGAGTGTCCTTACAGACACATAGGTTGTATACTTAGGCTGTGTAGTAAATAAAGATATATGACGTCGTAGCCTATCGCTCCTGGGGCCATGCTGAAAAAAACAAAAAAAAAAACAAAACAAAACCAAAAACCAAAGAACACGGGATTAAACCTTTTAAGGTAGAAGGAGTACATTCCAAACACTCCAAACTAGCGATACAAAGTAGAATACAGTAAATACCTAAGTCACTAACATAGTCTTTATTATCAAGTATTATATACTATATGTAATTGTATGACCTAAACTTGTGTATGACTGGCAGGCAGTAGGTTTGTTAACACCATCTGGCTAATGCCTTGTGCTACAGGGTCGGGATGGCTGTGACTTCACTAGGTGATAGGAATTTTTCAGCTTCATTACAGTTATGTGGGACCACCTTTGTATATGCAGTCCAGTGTTGACTGAAACATCAGTATGTAGCACATGACTAAATTAGCTTTGAATGGTGAAAGTGTAATTAATAAACATTCATTACTTTGTTAATTCTTAAAATACTTTATTCAATTTTATCCATTATTAACATATAAATATCTAGACACTAATATTGTATATCACAATAGATTTTTTGAAAAGATTTATTCATTCGAAAGGCAGAGTTATGAGAGGGTGGGAGGGAGGGAGGGGAGAGAGAGAGAGAGGGAGAGAGAGAGATCGAGAGATCTTGATCTTCCATCTGCTGGTTCACTACTCAAATGGCCACAATGGCTGGAGCTGGGCTATTCCAAAGCCAGGAGACAGGAGCTTCCTCTGGGCACAAGTATTTGGGCCATCTGCTGCTGCTGTCCTAGGTGCATTAGCAGGGAGCTGGATCAGAAGCGGTGCCGTGGCTCAATAGGCTAATCCTCCACCTGTGGTACCGGCACACCGGGTTCTAGTCCCAGTTGTTTTTCTTCTAGTCCAGCTCTCTGCTGTGGCCCGGGAGTGCAGTGGAGGATGGCCCAAGTCCTTGGGCCCTGCACCCACATGGAAGACCAGGAGGAAGCACCTGGTTCCTGGCTTCGTATCAGCGCAGTGCATCGGCTGCAGCGGCCATTGGGGGTTGAACCAACAGAAAAAGGAAGACCTTTCTCTCCATCTCTCTCTCTTACTGACCACTCTGCCTGTCAAAAAAAAAAAATTTCTAAAAAAAAAAGAAGTGGAGCAGCTGGGACTTGACCAAGCGCGCATATGGGATGCCAGCTCTGCAGGAGGAGGCTTAATCTATGCCATAGTGCTGGCCCTCACAATAGATTTCTATTTATTTATTTTTGACAGAATGGACAGTGAGAGAGAGAGACAGAGAGAAAGGTCTTCCTTTTTGCCGTTGGTTCACCCTCCAATGGCCGCCATGGCCAGCGTAAAAACTGCGTCCGGCGCACTGCACTGATCCAAAGGCAGGAGCCAGGTGCTTCTCCTGGTCTCCCATGGGGTGCAGGGCCCAAGCACTTGGGCCATCCTCCACTGCACTCCCGGGCCACAGCAGAGAGCTGGTCTGGAAGAGGAGCAACTGGACAGAATCCAGTGCCCTGACCTGGGCTAGAACCCAGTATGCTGTCGCTGCAAGGTGGAGGATTAGCCTATTGAGCCGCGGTGCCAGCCCTCACAATAGATTTCTAAGGACCTTGTTATAGATGTCATTTCTCTTTTCATTAGGCTTAATTTTTATAGGATTTTTTTCTTATATTTCTATAAAAGCTCTTTTTATTTTTTAAAAACCGTTCTTTCTTTAAAAAATAAATTTTATTTTATCCTTTTAAAGATGTATTTATTATTTATTTGAAAGGTAGAGCTACAGAAAGAGAGAGTGTGAGTGAGTGAGAGAAATCTTCCAACTGCTGATTCACTCCCCAATAGCTGCAATGGCTGAGGCTGGGCCAGGCCAAAGCCAGGAGCCAGGAACTTGGGCTGTCATCCGCTGCCTTCCCAGGCACATCAGCAGGGAGCTGGATTGGAAGCGGAACAGCCGGGACCAGTGCTCATATGGGATGCCAGTGTCGCAGGCAGAAACTTAACCTGCTTCCCCACAGTGCCATCCCTGGTAAGTTTAACTTAAAAAAAATTTTTTTGAAAGGCAGAGAGAGAGAGAAAGAGAGAGAGAGAGATCACTCTGCCATCTTACGGTCACTTCCCAAATGCCTGCAATATTTGGGACCGAGTCAGGCCAAAGCCAGGAACTGGGAACTCAGACCTAGTCTTCCAGGTATGAGGAACCTAAGTACTTGAGCCGTCATCACCTCCTGTTGCACAGAATATGCACTTTCAGGAAGCTGGAATCAGAAGTGGAGCTTGAACGCAAACCCAGGCAATCCAGTATAGGACATGGGCCTCTCAAGCGGCACCTTAACCACTGTTGCTGCTTGAATCTGATGGGGAAACCAAGTCTGTAGCATTGCAGACAGTGTTTCTCTTTGGTATTTTATGGGTGCTGTGGTTTGAATGTATCTTCTCCAAATTCATAAGGTGAATTCCCAGCCTTCAAGGTGATGGACAGTCGGAGGGCCTTCATGAATGGGTTAGTGTCCTTGTAGAAGAAACCCCAGAGAGATCCCCCATCTTCCTGCCATGTGAGGTTGTGAGAGAGTGGCTCAATGGTAGACCCTGGATCTGCCAGCACATTGGTGTTGACTTCACAGCCTCCAAAACTGTGAGAAATAAGTTCCTTTTTTGTTTGTTTGTTTAAAGATTTATTTATTTACTACTTGAAAGGCAGAAACATAGAGAGAGGTCTTCTATCCTATGGTTCACTCCCCAAATGGCCACAACAGCTGTCGCTGGACCTGGCTGAAGCCAGGAGCCAGGAGCTTTTTCTTGGTCTCCCATGTAGGTACAGGGGCCTAAGTACTTTGGTCATCTTCAGCTGCCTTCCCAGGTGCATTGGTAGGGAGCTGGATCAGAAGAGGAGCAGTGGGCCTCAAATTGGTGCCCTTATGGGATGCTGGCACTGCAGACAGAGGCTTAACCTTCTATACACAGCACTGACCCTAGTTTTGTTGATAAGTTAGCTGATTTATGGTAATTTATTACTCAGCTGGCATGAACTGATTTAAGGGGTCTATTATATTTCAATTTTGACTTGTTCTGTCTTTTGACTAATGACCTAGAGTTTTGTCCAGAGTTGTTTCTGCGTGCTTGGCTCCTGAGGCTGTGGACAGGTGAGATGGGTCTGGCAGTGATGGAACACAGTTCTCTCAGATCAGAGCTCCTCCCAGATGGGACAAAAGTGACTCCCCTGTGAGTTACTGAAGAGCCAGAACAGATCTCTCACAAGACAGTCTTGGCACTTGGCACTGAAGTAGAGGCTCATGTAACAAAACAGCTTGGTGGAGTTGGCTTCAAGACTGATTTTTGCTTGTTAGTTTAGAACTTAATGTTTTTGCTTTTTCTACTAACAATCATTCTTTCTTCTCAAATGGTGGCTAATACTTTGCGTCATTATGTGCGATCCACTGGTTGAATATTGTAGTATTTTCAGCTAGTGTTCTGTTGACTGAATTAAAAGAGTTTGAGTATGAAATTAGAATTGATACTGTAATCTTTTTTGTAATGATGATAAAGTCCTGTTTATCTGCTTGCAAAATAGCACATAATAGTATTTGATTATATACTAATAGCAATTAATTTATGTGCTGAAGTTTTATCTTTCATACTGTTTTTGCTCATTATACCCTTTTGTATATATTTTGATGGTATGTTAAACTGTTGAGAATACTGCAGCATTTTTAAAATAAGTTTTCTAGCATAATTGTGAATTAGATTGGAATTCCTATTCCTTAGCGTTTACCTCTTGATTCTGTAATTACAAGTGGACTGTTATTTATTTTCTTGTGTAGATAATTGAAAAATATTTCTTTTTACCTCCAAGGAATTGCATTTTATTGAATAAGGGTCCTATGTTAAATCAACTTGCTCTTTACATAATAAATTTTTAAGAGCCTGCTATATTTTTTATTTTTAGTTAAAAATGTTTATTTATATGAAAGAGCAAGCAAGAGAGTGAACACTTCCATTCTTTGGTTCATTTCCCAGATGCTGCAGTGGCTGGGACCAGGCCAGGCCAAAGTCAGGCGTCAGGAACTCAATCCAGGTTTCCCTTGTGGGCAGCAGGGACCCGATTACATGAGTCATTGCTGCTGTCTCCCAAGGTCTGTGTTACCAGGAAGCTGGAATCAGGAGCTAGAGCTAGGTGTTGAACCCAGATACTTTGACATGGGACATGGGTATCTTACTTGTATATTACATTATTTTTATTTTTATTTTTTTAAAAATTTTTTGACAGGCAGAGTGGACAGTGAGAGAGAAAGACAGAGAGAATGGTCTTTCTTTTTCCGTTGGTTCAACCCCCAGTGGCTGCTGCGGCTGGTGCGCTGTAGCCTGTGCACCGCGCTGATCCGAAGCCAGGGGCCAGGTGCTTCTCCTGGACTCCCATGCAGGTGCAGGGCCCAAGGACTTGGGCCATCCTCCACTGCCCTCCTGGATCATAGCAGAGAGCTGGGCAGGAAGAGGCGTGACCAGGACAGAATTCGGCACCCCAACTGGGACTAGAACCTGGTGTGCCAGCGCCGCAAGGCGGAGGATTAGCCTATTGAGCCACGGCACCGGCCTATTTTTTTTTTTTTTTTTAAAGATTTGTTTGAAAGGCAGAGTCACAGAGAGAGAATCTTACATCTGCTGATTCACTCCCCAAATGGCCGCAATGGCCAGGACAGGGCCAAATCTAAGCCAGAAGCCAAGAACTCTATCTGAGTGTCTCATGTGGATGACAGGGGCCCAAGCATCTGGGCCATCTTCTGCTGCTTTCCCAACAGCATTACTAGGAGGCTGGATCAGAAGTAGAGCAGCCAGGACTTGAACCAGAACTCATATGGGATGCCAGTGTCACAGGCTACAGCTTAACCTGCTGTAACACAACACTAGCCCTGCGTATTACATTCTTACTCTTAACTAAGGCAGACACTCTGGGAGGTACTTATTTCTTAAGTAGATTTCAAATGGAAAGGTAAAGAGAGCCAGACGGTTTACGACCATTTAAAACATCTATAAACTTTAAACGCTTTATAAAAGTTTAAAGCTTCTAAATTCAAGGTGATTCAACTTTATCTTCTTATCAGTATTTTTGCTGAAACAACCCAAAGAGTAGAATGTGAAAAATTTGTATCACCCTTGCAGAATTAAACAAAAGGTCTCAAGTTTGCCATCAGGTTTGGCTTTGGTAGGAAACAGCTGAGATAAGAGGAGGAAAAGGCTGTCCATCAGTCTGCAATTGCCAGCCAGCACTTTTAAGAAAAAGTTGCTTAGAAGGTTGGTCAGAGAGCCTGCTCCTTCATTGGAGCCTAGGAAACTGCTCAGTCTGGGAGCTGGAACTGAAGATGAGAGTAAGAGTAGTAGTGTCAGTAAATGGAATAGCTCCTGGCCTGGGTAGAGCTAGAGGAGGAGGAGACAACCTCCGTGACATCCTAGGGCTAGCAGAAGTCACCGTGGAGGATGGCAGTCAGGAGGAGGTAGTTGGGGAGGGGCTTCTTAGCCCAAGCCACTTTGGCTAAAGGGGACACTGTACCCTATCAGGAACTCAACAGTGATTTGCCTGATCTACAACCGCCTAGACCAGCGCTGTCCTATGGAACTCAACAGTAATCTGCATAATCTGCAACCGTCTTGACCAGCACTGTCCTATGAAGCTCCCTGCAATAAGGGAAATGTCTGCTGTCCAGTATGGCAGCCACTAATCACATGGGCTTTTGAGCACTTGAAATGTAACTAGGAACTGAGTAGAAGAAGCCTAAAAAAAGGCTTTCCTCTTTGGGTTGCTTTTTATTTGAGGGAAGTAGACAAATGTACAAAGCTATTCATCATAGTGTTGTTTATAATATTTAAAAACCCATATATAATATTGGAGTAACATATGTATGCTACTTAAAGCAGCCTCTTTGCTATCCAGGCAGTGAAATACTAAGCTGTTAAAACTGCTAGACGTCTATATAGACATAAATGTTGTTTATAGTATGTTAAATGAAAAAAGTCTCATTATAAAGCCACGTGGTCGGGACAGGTCTTAGGTGCTGCTTGGGGTACCCACATTCCATAATGGAGTGCCTAGTTTGTGTTCTGATTACTATGCTGTCAGACCAGCTTCTGGCTAATGTGTCCTAGGAGGCAGCAAATGATGGCTCACATACTTGAGTTTCTGTCACCAACATGGGAAATCCAGCTAGGGTTCCTGGCTCCCAGTTTTGGCCTGGCCCATGAGTGGACCAGTGAGTAGATCTCTCTCCCTCTCTTTGTGTGTCTCTGTCACTCTTTCAAGTAGATGAAAATACACATTTTTAAAAAGTTGAGAGGGCCGGCACTGTGCATAGTGGGCTAAGCCTCCACCTGTGGCGCCAGCATCCCAAACGGGCACTGGTTCGTGTCCCAGCTGCTTGTCTTCCGATCCAGCTCTCTGCTTATGACTGGGAAAGCAGTGGAGGGTTGCCTAGGTGCTTGGGCCCCTGCACCCATGTGGGAGACCCTGAAGAAGCTCCTGGCTTCTAGCTTCAGATAGACCCAGCCCTGGCCATTGCTGCCATTTGGGGAGTGAACCATCTGATGGAAGACCTTTCCCTCTGTCTCACCCTCTCTTTCAGTAACTATACCTCTCTAATAATAGTATAAAAAAGTGTTACAAAAAGGTTGACTAAATCTCTAAAAAACAGAAGCCAAAACCCCATATGGTTAGTTCCCATTTTTTTGGAGAAAGTATTATAAAATATTATGTTTGTGTTGTCTACACATAGGCATATACAGATACATAGATATGAACTGCAACTAAGGCATCACGTTATTTCTTTTAGTCCCTGTCCAGCCATTTTTTAGCCATGTAACTTTGTGTAAGTTACTTAACCTCTCAGCCTCCTTAGTTTTTCCACTATAAAATAAAGATATAAAAATAATATCTTCTGGGGAGCAACTGTTTGGCCCACTGGTTAAGACTCTGCTTGGGATGCCTTTGTTCCCATATCGGAGTACCTGGGTTCAAGTCCCAGCTCTGCTCTTGACTCCAACTTCCTGCTAATGCAAATCCTAGAAGGCCGCAGGTGATGATTTACTTTATTGGATCCTTACCACCTATATGAGAGAGCTGGGTTAAGTAATCTTGACTCCTGGCTTCAGTTGGCCCAGCCCTGGATGTTGTAGGCATTTGGAGAGAGAGCCAAAGGATGGGGGGAACATTTGCTCTCTGTCAAATTTATATACATACATACATATATATATATATGTAAAGTATATATAAATTATCTATATATAAATATTTCATAAATACTACATATAAATGTATATTTTATATTACATATTTTATTATATATTATATATTTTATATATTTTCATTATATATTTATATATTATATAAATATATAATATATAATGTATATTTATATATACATATTTATATACATTTATATATAATATATAAAATATAAAGCTGGCGCCGTGGCTCACTAGGCTAATCCTCCGCCTTGTGGCGCCAGCACACTGGGTTCTAGTCCCGGTCGGGGCACCGGATTCTGTCCCGGTTGCCCCTCTTCCGGGCCAGCTCTCTGCTGTGGCCCGGGAGTGCAGTGGAGGATGGCCCAAATGCTTGGGCCCTGCACCCCATGGGAGACCAGGAGAAGCACCTGGCTCCTGCCATCGGATGAGTGCGGTGCGCCGGCTGCAGCGCTCCAGCCGTGGCGGCCATTGGAGGGTGAACCAACGGCTAAAGGAAGACCTTTCTCTCTGTCTCTCTCTCTCTCTCTGCCTACTCTGCCTACTCTGCCTGTCAAAAAAAATTTTTTTTAATTAAAAAAAATTATAAAATATTAAAACATATAAAATATATATTTATGCATTATATAAATATTTTATGATATATTTGTATATTATATATTTTCATATATTATGTTTTTATTATATAATATTATATTTTATGTTTTTATATATATTTACATATATAAAATTTTAAATAGTCCCTCCTGCTGGGACTGCCATCATCCAGTAATTTTCCTTAGTAATGAATAGGAGAGACACGTGCTGTATGTTCTCTATGCCTTTTAGAAAACATGGAATTGTTCCTTTGGCCAAATGCTTATGAATCTAGAAGAAAGGTGATATTACAGACATCAAAGGAATGGGTGCTGTTCAAAAAGGAGTGCCTCACAAGTGTTACCATGGGAAACTGGAAGAGTGTTGCCCAGCATGCTGTTGGCATTGTTGTAAACAAGTCAAGGGCAAGATTCTTGCCAGGAGAATTAATGTGCATTGAGCGTATTAAGCACTCTTGAGAGCCAAGAGAACTTCCTGAAATGCATGAATAAAATGATCAGAAATAGAAGGAAGCCAAAAAGAAAGGTCCCTGGGTTCAGCTGAAGTGTAGTCTGACCCACTGAGAGAAGCCCACTTTATGAGAACTGGTGGGAAGGAGCCTAACCTGCTGGAGCCCAAGCCCTGTGAATTCTTGGCATAATTGGTGTAAAAATAATAAAGGCCTGGGATGGTATTTTTAGTAAGTGGTACTTAATTGGGTTGTTTTGAATATTGAAATAATATGTCAGTGTTGCTTAGCATGGTTGCTTGCATTACCCAGTGATGAAAGCATAATAAATAACCGATTTTTTGTGTGTGATCATAATGATTGTTATTTTCCTATGTATACAAGTATGTATGTTGGAAGAAGTTTAGGAGATACATATCAAAATATTAACATTTTCTTTGGTTGGGTTATAGGTGATTTATATTTTCTTGTTGGTGCTTTTCTGGGTTTCTGATTCTGGTCTTTCATTGGAACATAATATCATTTTTATAAGCTATTAATGCTTAAAACTTTCTTTGTGCCTAGGTCATTAACATTAGATATATCAGTTAAGCAAAAATGACTCATGGTAATTGGATGAAAGATTTAGGATGTCTAATAAGTTTCATCAGTCTACTGGAGTTGCACAATGCAATTATGTGGCTGTAGGAAATCTGTAAAACTAAGGCTGATGGGAATAAAATAGTGTAATCGAAACCTATATTGCTATATGTACAATTGCAGCTTTAATCTCATTTACATCCGGGAGAACAACATGGGATATACTGAGTTATGCTTTAGCTTACATTATTCATTATGTGGACAGAAACATTACATTTCTGCCAGTGTGAAATCCTGAAGAATTTCTGCTACCATACCTTGTCAGATAGGTTCTCAATATATATTTGAGGAGACTGAGTGAATTTATAGCTGTCATACTACCTTTAAAGAAAAAAAGTCCTGCTTCTTTGGGGACAGAAAAGACAATACAATTTTGCAATTGGGAAATGGTTCTGTTTGTGCTTCTGTGGTTCAAATTCAGTAGTTGTAATGGTGACATAGACTATTGACAAAGCTGTGGATACCTAGTAAAAGTAATTGCTTTGGTGCATGGTTTTGAGTTTTGTTTTTCTAAAAATTTTTTGACAGCAGTCTTTTGCATTTTTCCTGTTATGTGTCGAGTTGTTTTCTAAGCTCTGGAGCATAAGATGATTGAGAAAAATCTCAGGGGCCAGCGCTGTGATGTAGCAGGTTAAGCTGCTATCTATACCAGTTCAAGTCCTGGCTGCCCCACTTCCCATCCAGCTCCCTGCTAATGGCTTGAGAAAGAA
Source organism: Sylvilagus floridanus (assembly GCA_949820135.1). Taxonomy (NCBI): domain Eukaryota; kingdom Metazoa; phylum Chordata; class Mammalia; order Lagomorpha; family Leporidae; genus Sylvilagus; species Sylvilagus floridanus. The sequence goes on from OX463227.1 coordinate 59,049,140, forward strand.
GCAAAAGACCTAAGGACTTGAACTGGCATGGGAGACCCAAAAGAAGCTCCTGGCACTTGGCTTTGGCCTGGCTCAGCTCCCGTCATCACAGCCATCTGGGAAATGAACCAGTGGATGGAAGGACTCCTCCCCCCCCCCCCCCATAGCTTTGTCTTTCATAGAAATAAATCTTTAAAAAAAGAAAAAAGGTCCCAGCCCTCAGAGGGCAGTGAGTCAGGGAGACAAGCAGACCACTGGAACCACTGGACGTTACAAATGTGTGATAGGAGTCAGTGCACACAGTGGGTCCCACTGAAATTGTGTTTTTTTTTTTTAATTTTTATTTTTTATTTTTTTTGACAGGCAGAGTGGACAGTGAGAGAGAGAGACAGAGAGAAAGGTCTTCCTTTGCCGTTGGTTCACCCTCCAATGGCCGCCACGGCTGGTGCGCTCATCCGATGGCAGGAGCCAGGTGCCAAGTGCTTTTCCTGGTCTCCCATGGGGTGCAGGGCCCAAGCACTTGGGCCATCCTCCACTGCACTCCGGGGCCACAGCAGAGGGCTGGCCTGGAAGAGGGGCAACTGGGACAGAATCCGGTGCCCCAACCAGGACTAGAACCCGGTGTGCCGCGCTGCAATGAAATTGTGTTTTGAGAGAGCATGGTGGTGGGCAGGGGCCGTCAGCAAAAGGCTTCACAGAGGACCAGATGTAAAGGTAGAAGTCTTCCTGCCAGCAGACTGGCAATGGTTATGAGGCAGGGGGTGGTGTCCCCGCAGCTGGGTGCAAGCCAGAGCCAGGCCTGGGAGAGCTGGAGAATCAGGTCAAGGAGTTTTAGTGTTGATACTTTGAGAAATATTTTTAGGATAAGAGAAACTGCTGACACAATTCTATTTTGTTTGATCATATCTTTAAAGAAGTGCTCATATTAGTAAGATTCTGTAGATTCAGAAATGAGGTGTTCTGGATCATGGGAGTTTGTTTCTTTTTAAAATTTTAAAAAATATTTATTATTTTTCATCTACTTGAAAGGCAGAGTATGACACACAAACATGCAGGGTGGGGGGAGAGACAGAGGGGATGCAATCTTCCTTCTGTTGGTTCACGTCCCAAATGCCCACAACAGCCAGGAACTCCATCTGGGTCTCCTTTGTGGGTGGTGGGGGTCCAAGTACTTGAGCTATCGTCTGCTGTCTATCAGGAGCATAAGCAGGAAGCTGGATCAGAAGTAGAGGTGTCAGGACTCGAACCCAGGTACTCCAATAGGGGATAAATAGGTGTCCTAAGTGGCAGCTTAACCTGTGGACCACTACACCTGCCCAATTGTTTATTTTCTATTGTTAATGAGGTGGGTCTTACCGTCTCCCCATGCTGACAACTGAAACTATGCTGTATCCTCTGATTTAGGAAATACCTTCCTGAAAGACCCTTTACTGCTGCCGCTGCTTCCCCCACATTCCCTTCCTTTGTCCACTTCTGACTTCCACAGTCTTTTTGCCACTGCTATAGGCACATCTTTAAAGAATCTGAGAGTCTATAATGAAAGGGAAGGAGGAAGCTGGGAAAAGACACAGTAGTTTAGTAGCTGTTTTACCATACTCACTTGCTTATAAGGAGGTCATTCTGTTCTGTGTCCTAGTCCTGTATTGCTTGGTCTTTTTTCCTTAGTCATTTAAAAAAAATTTCCTATCTTCAACCAGTTAGATATTCATTTGGGCTAAAATTAGCAAATAATTCTGGGAAGGGTTGTATGTGAAATCTGAGCAGATGTTTACTTTCGCTTTTTTCTCCATGGATTCTTCTGATTCCGTATTTTTGACATGTTGGGTTTCTGTTGTTAAAATAAAGCAAAAGGAAACAATACAGTCCATTCATAGCCAGTTAGTTTCTCTTCACCATCAACCATCAAGGGCAGCCCAGCTTTTGTTGCAAGCTGCCTTTACTTCTTTTAGTTTAGTTCAAAAACTGTTAAGTTCCCACACGTGCTGGCCTCATTCTTGCTATAAATAACAATGAACAAGACAGGCATGGTATCTGTCTTTGTGGAACTTACAGCTTCTTCTTTTAAGTCTTTGTTTTTTGAAAGAGATGGCAAATCCAGTGGCTCATTGGTCTCTGTTCTCCCTTGGGAGAGGAAGGAAGCTTGTCCTGGTTTTCATGGCAGTCTCCTCTCCTGAGAGGAGGGGGCTTCTACATCACTGAGCGTATATTTTGAATCTGTGTGATATGGTTTCTCTTAAATGTTCTTTTTCAGGTGCTTCCATGTTTATGTTTCCCCAAAGAGCTCTAGTAATTGCCCTTCTTATCCTCTCATGTAAAATGCCCCATGGGCCGATGACTCCCAAGTTCTGTACCTCCAGTTGTGCTTCAGATCCAGATGACCAAGACCACCATCTCTGTGCCCCCACAAGCATCTCAAAGTCATCCTATCTGATGCTAAAACATTCCTTCCCACCGCAAACCTGCAGTGCTTTGCCTCAGCTCTGAATCTTTCATTCTTACCTTGTCAGTTGCAAACTCCTGTTGATTCTGTCCTACCCTCTCTTCATCTGTGCTCTCCCTTCTGTCCTTATTTCCATGTCCATGTCAGTACTATCTTCTCTCCCCCTCTTCCAACACTGTCTCTCCCTCTTATAAATCTTTATTTTTTCTTTTGAGATTTATTTATTCATTTGAAAGACAGAGTTGCAGAGAGAGAGAAGGAAAGAGAAAGATCTTCCATTCACTTATTCGTTCCCCAAATGGCCTCCACAACTGGGGCCGGGCCAGGCCAAAGCCAGGAGCCAGGAGCTTTATCTGGGTCTCCCATGTGGGTATGAGGGTCCAAGGACTTGGGCCATCCTCTGCTGTTATCGCAGGCACATTGGCAGGGAACTGAATTGAAAGTGGAACAGCTGGGACACTGTAAGCTGTGGCTTAACCCACTGTACCACAGTGCAGGCTCTTCTCTCTCCCTCTTACTGTCTCTTTCTTAGATGTATTATCCATTCTTCTATAATTAGCCTTAGCCCCAGGTCTCACGTTCCTGAGACACATGTTGATTACTTGAATGTATTTAGTTGGAATGCACCTGCTGAACAACTTTTGACTTCTGTGATATATGGAAGCACAAAAAGATAATTAAAACGATTTGTTGGTACTGACTGCATTTGTGATATGGAATGACCATACATCAAATGTATATATAAAACAATAAGATATGTGTAAAACAACACTAGATCTGGATGAATAGTATAAATAGTCACCATAGGAATTGGAAGAGCTAGAGGTCTTAAAGGTGAAGGCCTTAATATATGGCAAAGAACAAAAGAAGTAAAAAGCCAGCAAGAGCTGGTGGAGGGGAGAGGAGGAGAGTTGGATAAAAGAGAGAAAAAGTAGTTAAGACACATGAAAATGGAGTTAGTAAAACGTTAAAAAAAAAAAGACTAACAAGCTTTCTGTGGATGCTCTGACTGTGTGGTGTGTACATGGTTTGGTTGCCACGTTAGTAAAAACTAATTCTTTTTATTTCGTTCACCTGTATTCCTTTAATTTTAATTTATTGTCTGAACTATGTTCCTAATCCTGGCTGGTAGTCTTAGATTCATCTTCCCTGATCAAACAGGTGATTGGGCAATAGGCTTTGTTTGTAATCAGAACAAATGTGTACTTATATATACTTCCCTCTCAAAATACTCCTAAAACCCCAAACCCCAAAACCCTAACTTAAAATATATGCCAGGATTAGCTGTTGTGTGTGTGTTTGAGGGTGTGGACTTAGGTCAATATTCTGGAATTTTCAGATAGCGCATTTTAAAAAATCTATTATCTCAGTGACCCAGTGACCTCTTAATGGATTAATACTTCTATACTTCTTTAATTTCAGTCTTATCAATTTCAAAGACACTAGTGTAATTTACAGTGTGAGGGTTTTCCAAGTCTGTGTGTAGGTTCATCTTTTAGAATTCATTCAAGTCTTAATATATGTTGTATAGCTGTCTTTTTAGAGTTTCTTCCTCCCAATTTTCCTCCCAATTTGCATTACCATGTCAATTAGTAGTGTGTTTTCAAGTTGTTCATACTAAGAATTGACAGGAGGCTAGTGCCATGGTGCAGTGGGTTAAACTACCACCTACTATGCCAGCGTCCCATATGGGCACAAGTTTTTGTTGCAGCTATTCCGCTTCTGATCCGTTTCCCTGCTAATACACTTGGGAAAGCAGTGGAGGATGTCCCAAGTTCCTGAGCCCCTGCCACCCATGTGGGAGAGCCAGAAGAAGTTCTTGGCATCTAACTTTGGCTTGGCTCAGCCCTGGCTGTTGCAACCATTTGGGAAGTGAACAAGTGGATGGAAGATATCTCTGTCTTTCTCTCCCTCTCTGTAACTCTACCTTTCAAATAAATTATTTATTTATTTATTTATTTATTTATTTATTTATTGGTTGACAGGCAGAGTGGACAGTGAGAGAGAGAGACAGAGAGGAAGGTCTTCCTTTGCTGTTGGTTCACCCTCCAGTGGCCGCCGTGGCCGGCGTACCGTGCTGATCCGATGGCAGGAGCCCAAGCACTTGGGCCATCCTCCACTGCACTCCCTGGCCACAGCAGAGAGCTGGCCTGGAAGAGGGGCAACCGGGACAGAATCTGGCGCCCCGACCGGGACTAGAACCTGGTGTGCTGGCGCCGCTAGGCAGAGGATTAGCCTATTGAGCTGCGGCACCAGCCAATAAATTTTTTATAAAAAAAGAATTGACATATAAAACCCCATTTCATATAAAGTGGTTCTTGGTTTTGAAGTGGAAATTATAACGTTATTAAGCTTTTTCCCAGGTATCCTGTTTAAAATTCTGTCTCAGAGCAGTGGTTTTCAAGCTTTTGCGTCTGTTTGTCCACCGCTTCTCTGACGCTGTCACTCATGACCTTTGGTGTGTGCTGGTGTTTCAGTTATTTTCTGTTCTAGTCCAAGTGAGGTGATTTCAGCTGGGGGGAAGATGCTGGTTGCAAGTCCTATAAACTGATTTTATAATCCACTAATGGGTCATAAGATGCAGTTTGAAAAACAAAATCTTAGAGTTTTACAGAATTGTTTTTAAAATGCAGAACAGTATAAGGTTGCAAACCAGATTTATTCATGATTTATTCCTCCAGGTAGCTCCTGTTGACATTTCAGAAATATAAAAGAAATATATGCACAATAAGAACTGAAAAGAATTTAACAGTCGCTATATTGTTATATTCAAGCAATACCAAAAGAGGCGAGCTGAAAAATTGCCGTATCTGGCCCTCTTGCACAATAGCTACTCATATAAATGACCTCTTATGGCCTCAGGAAAGTTTTTTATGTATGTACCATGATAAATGTATCATTTTAAAAAGTTATTTTAAAAAAAATACTTATTTGAGAGACAAAGTTCCAGAAAGGGACAGAGAGAAAGGTCTTCCATCTACTGCTTCGCTTCTCCAAATAGCCTCAATGGCCAGAGCTGGGCCGATCTGAAGTCAGGAGCCAGGAACCTTCCCCGTCCTCCTGTGCAGGGGCCCAAACATTTGGCCATCTTGTACTGCTTTCCCAGGCTCTAGTAGGAAGCCATATCAGAAGTGGAGCAGCTGGGGCCGGTGCCACAGCTCACTTGGCTAATCCTCCGCCTGCAGTGCCAGCACCCCGGGTTCTAGTCCGGGTCAGGGCGCCAGATTCTGTCTCAGTTGCTCCTGTTCCAGGCCAGCTCTCTGCTGTGGCCCAGGAAGGCAGTGAAGGATGACCCAAGTGCTTGGGCCCTGCACCTGCATGGGAGACCAGGAGGAAGCACCTGGCTCCTGCCTTCGGATCGGCGCAGCACGCTGGCTGCAGCAGCCATTTGAGGGGTGAACCAATGGCAAAGGAAGATCTCTCTCTCTCTCTCTCTCTCTCTCTCTTTCAATAACTCTGCCTGTCAAAAAAATAATAAAAATAAACAAAGAAGTGGAGCAGCTGGGACTCTTAACTGGTGCCCATATGAATTGTCAGTGCCACTGCTTTCCCAGGCATGTTAGCAGGGAGCTGGATCAGAAGTGGAGTAGCTGGGACTTGAACTAGTGCCCATATGAGATGCCAGCATTACAGGCAGCAGCTTAAATTACTCTACAGCGCTGGCCACAGGTCTATCCTATTCTTAGAGCGCTCATTTTAATGGTTATATTATATTCCATTATGAGAATGGACCTTAATTTTCTCAGCCAGTTCCTTATTGTTGCTACTTAGATACTACTGAGTTTTTAAAAATTTCCCCAAATTTTACCCAAAAATATGAAAAAACATCTTTGTTGCTTTAATCTGCAATTTTTAATTAAACAGTCATATTATCACAGAGTTTTTGGCTGTTTTGTATTTATTTTCATGCAATGCTTGTTCATATTCTCTTCCTATTGTACCATTGAATATTTTCATATTAATTTTTTTTTGACAGGCAGAGTTAGTGAGAGAGACAGAGAGAAAGGTCTTCCTTCCGTTGGTTCACCCCCCAGATGGCCGCCATGGCCAGAGTTGTGCTAATCCGAAGCCAGGAGCCAGGTGCTTCCTCCTGGTCTCCCATGTGGGTGCAGGGCCCAAGCACTTGGGCCATCCTTCACTGCCTTCCTGGGCCACAGCAGAGAGCTGGCCTGGAACAGGAGCAACTGGGACAGAATCTGGCGCCCCGACCAGGACTAGAACCCTGGGGTGTGGGCTCCATAGATGGAGGATTAGCCAAGTGATCCGCAGTGCCAGCACATATTAATTTTTATAAGCTTTATTAATCAAGTAAACTTGCTCTTGGTTGTCTTGTGATTAGATCATGTTCCCAAATTTTCATTGGCCTTTTGAATTTGAGATTTATTTTCTGTACAAGGTACTTCTATATTCAAATTTATCAACTTTTACCCTGTGTATTTTATTTAAAATTGTTTTTTATTTATTTGAAAGGCAGAGTTATAGAGAGGCAGAGGCAGAGAAAGAGAGGTCATCCATCCACTGGTTCACTCCCCAAATGGCCTTAATGGCCAGAGCTTTGTCCATCCAAAGCCAGGAGCCTGGAGCTTCTTCCGGGTCTCCCATGTGTGTACTGGGACCCAATGACTTGGGCCATCTTCTGCTTTCCCAGTCCATAGCAGGGAGCTGGATCTGAAACGGAGCAGCCAGGACTTGAACTGGCGCCCATATGGGATGCTGGTGGCTTTTACTCGCTACACCACAGTGCCAGCCCCTGTATTTTATTTAAAAGAAGCGGCCGGCGCCGTGGCTCAACAGGCTAATCCTCCGCCTTGTGGCGCTGGCACACCGGGTTCTAGTCCCGGTCGGGGCGCCGGATTCTGTCCCGGTTGCCCCTCTTCCAGGCCAGCCCTCTGCTGTGGCCCGGGAGTGCAGTGGAGGATGGCCCAGGTGCTTGGGCCCTGCACCCCATGGGGAGACCAGGAAAAGCACCTGGCTCCTGGCTCCTGCCATCGGACGAGCGCGGTGCGCCGGCTGCAGCGCGCTGGCCGCGGCGGCCATTGGAGGGTGAACCAACGGCAAAAGGAAGACCTTTCTCTCTGTCTCTCTCTCTCACTGTCCACTCTGCCTGTCAAAAAAAAAAAAAAAAGAAGCTCCCCCATACTGGATGTGTGTTTGTTTGAAATGTACCGATGGGGGCTAGTGCTGTGGTGTAGCTTGTAAAACTGCCGCCTGCAATACCGGCATCCTATATGGGCGCGGTTTTGAGTCCCTGTTGCTCTGTGTCCGTTCTCGCTTCCTGCTAATGTGCCTGGGAAACCAGCGGCAGATGGCCCAAGTGCTTGGGCACCTGCACCCACTTGGGAGACCTGATTGAAGCTCCTGGCTCCTAGCTTTGGCCTGGCTCAGCCTAGGCCATTGCAGCCATTTGGGGAGTGAAAGAGCAGATGGAAGATTCCAGCCCTCCTACCCCCTGGCTTCTCTCACTTTCCCTCCTCCCTTCCCCCCCAACTCTGCCCTTCAAATAAATAAAATAAATCTTTAAAAAAAAAGAGAGAGAAATGTACCAAGAATTGTAAATAGAACTTATGTTGGAGAAAAGCATTTCAAAGAGGAGAGTCTAGTAGAAATTTAACATTTATGTGTATGTAGCTTTTTCAAGCAGCTTTGAATATCAAAGCTTAAAAAAAATCACCCAGAGAAGGCTTACTTTAATATTATTTTTACATGTATACACTGCCAAATGCAAACGTACCAAAAGCTGGGGCCTGCACTGGGGCACAGCCTGTGGCACCAGCATCCCCTATGGGCACCATATGGGCACCAGTTCTAGGCCCGGTTGCTCCTCTTCCAATCCAGCTCTCTACTATGGCCTGGGAAACCAGTAGAAGATGGCCCAAGTGCGTGGGCCCCTGCCCTTGCTTGAGAGACCTGAAAGAAGCTCCTCCTGACTTTGGATCTACCCCAGCTCTGGCCATTGTGGCCCTTTGGGGAATTAAACAGTGGATGGAAGACCTCTTTGTCTCTACCTCTCTCTGTAACTCTTTCAAATAAATAAAATTAATCTTAAAAGAAGAAAGTACTGAAAGCTGTAGTGTAATGAATTATTTTTCAGTATTATGATTTAGTGATTTCTAGGTTCATTTTCAAATTAAAGTAACACTTAGTGGAAATATCTTTTTTTTTTTTTTTAAAGAATTTATTGATTTGCTTAGGATGAACAACATCTTTTATTTCAGTTTGGAAACTCAACCCTCTCTGCGTTTTCTCACAATCCATGCAAAACTTTCTAAGCAGAGTAAGAAGGAGGCAGATTTTTGTTTGATGGAGCCAGTACAGTACACATTTCCTGGATAGTATTTGGGTCAAATTGTTTAGTTGCTTTCCTTATAACTACTGTTAAAATTCCTGCAAGACCTTAAGGAATAATAAATTATTAATTTGTCTGAGTCATGAATTAACTGTGTTTATCTTCTTATAAGCAAAGTGACCTGAAATACATAGACTCTTTAGTACTAGTAATTTATCCATTAATTAATAGTTAATCAAACCCCTTAAGTATGATTTATATGTTTTAGTACAGTTTTCTTGTGTGTCGGGGCTGGTATGACAAGTGAACATCCAGCATGTATGAGCTAAGTCTCATAGTGAGCTGAAGCTCCTTCTCCTCCTGCGGAAATTTCTTGCAGATGAAAGATCATAATAATGGTTTTAAAAATAGTATTTTCTTTCTTTGGAATAAGTCTTACCAACATATTTGAAAACCAATTCATGTACTATCACTTTCATCTACTCATTCAGCAAAACTTGTTGAGTTTATGATTTGTACCAGGTCGTTTTATGAATATTTATTTGTCTGGAAAGGAAAGAGATGGGCCCTATCACACAGTGATGTAGGTCTGCCATAACAAATTTGAGGAAAGTAGGCCTTTTGTTTTCATGTTTGCTCCCAGAAGGCGAAGAGTGGAGGTGTTCTTGGGATCTGTGAATGGACGACACGATGAGAGTACCCGCTAGTACCTGGTTTTGCAGGTTGATGCTCTGTAATTCTGTTTCTTCTTTCCCTCAAGGCACACTTCATTAGCACACCTCTGACATTCTAGTTTATGTTAGGTTTCCTGTATGCACATTGTGTGTTTTTTCCTGATGGCATCATCATAGCTGTAATTTAAAAATTACTTATGATCTATGTTCAGTATCTGTCTCCTCTTCAGTCCCTATTAAGCTGTAAATGCTCTGAGGCTCTGTGTGTCTCATATGTGCTGGGTACTCAAATGTTGACTAATGAATTTACCCCTTTATTTATTTTAAAATATTTATTTGTAAGTCAGAGTTAGAAAGAGGGAGAGACAGAGAGAGAGCGAGAGAGAGCGAGAGTGAGCTCTTCCATTTGCTCGTTCACTCTCCAGATGACTGCACTGCCAAGGATAGGCCAGGCCGAAGGCAGGAGCTTCATTCCGATCTCCCATGTCAGTGATAGGGACCCAAGCCCTTGGGCCATTTTTGCTGCTTTTCCTAGGCACTGGCAGGGAGCTGGATCAGAATGGAGGAGCTGGGACTTGAACTGGTGCCCAGAGCGGTGACGGCTTTTACCCATTATACTGCAATGCTGGCCCCAAATTTAGACTTTTTAAAAAATCATTACTGGGACTAGCACCGTGGCGCAGTAGGTTAATCCTCTGCCTTCGGCGCTAGCATCCCGTATAAGCGCCAGTTCTAGTCCCAGCTGCTCCTCTTCCAATTCAGCTCTCTGGTGTGGCCTGGGAAAGCAGTAGAGGATGGCCCAGGTGCCTGGGCCACTGCACCCATGTGGGAGACCAGGAGGAAGCACCTGGCTCCTGGCTTCAGATTGGCATCTGCACAGCTCCGGCTGTTGCAGCCATTTGGGGAGTGAACCAATGGAAGGAAGACCTTTCTCTCTGTCTCTTCCTCTCACTGTCTGTAACTCTACCTCTCAAATAAATAAAAATCTAAAAAAAAATCATTATTGTCTGATGGGTATTTTCCATCAAGCTTCTGCCTTATCCTCAAGTCCCAGGGCAAGGATTTGTGGGAGGTGCTGGGTAGAGTATGGGAGCATTTGTGATGATTGCACGGGGGGTACCCTCAAGGTGACATTCATACACCTATAGCAGGGCCCACTAGTTATAAATTTGGATTTTATCCACTTGCCTTATTTTTGGTTAAAATCTCAAGTCTCACACCCTCTAAAATAAGAAATTATTTGTAGGTAAAAGTAGTTTTAACCTTTGGGGTCGATAATTTTGAATGTTCTATTTAGGACTTATAACTTGGAAGAATTTAGAGTGGGCTGGTGCTGCAGCTCAATAGGCTAATCCTCCGCCTTGCAGTGCCGGCACACCAGGTTCTAGTCCCGGTCGGGGCACCGGATTCTGTCCCGGTGGCCCCTCTTCCAGGCCAGCTCTCTGCTGTGGCCAGGTAGTGCAGTGGAGGATGGCCCAAGTGCTTGGGCCCTGTACCCCATGGGAGACCAGGAGAAACATCTGGCTCCCAGCTTGGGATCAGCATGGTGCGCCGGCCACGGAGCGCCGGCTGCAGCGTGCCGGCCGCGGCGGCCATCGGAGAGTGAACCAACGGCAAAAGGAAATCCTTTCTCTCTGTCTCTCTTTCTCTCTCTCATTGTCCACTCTGCCTGTCAAAAAAAAAAAAAAAGATTTTAGAGTGGGAGAGTTAACACTAGCACTTAGATTTTAGAGGGACATTTTGATATCAACACGTAGGATATGAGAAGAGACAGGCCATGCTCATCATTTGTTTAGCCAACATTTTTTTGAATACCTACCATGTGTATAGCTGTGACAAGATAATACAATGCAGAGATGAAGGACATGATCCCTGCACTGTGTGACTTTACAGCTTAGGAGGAGGTAGATACATATACTGTGACTTAGTCTGCAGTGTTAAGGGGAAAGCAGTATGGATGGCAACACAAGAGAGAGAGACCTACTTCCAACCAGAGGTTTCAGGAAAGGCTTCTTAGAAGTGGTAAATGAGTCCTTTCCAAGAAGCAGGTGGGCATTAATCAGAGAGGTTAAGGAAGATCTTTAAAGGCAGCAAGACAGGCACTTGTGTGAACACTGGCAAAGGGTTTAATTATCCAGGTGACAATTTGTAATATTTCAGAGGCAGAATATATAGCTCTCGGTGATTGAACGGTGATTAAGTATGAGGTTTTGAGCCTGCCTTGGTGATCGGGAAAGACTGGTGTCATCGCAGGAGTAGTGAACAAGCCAAGGAGGTGCAGGTGGTCAAGTGCGTTCAGTTTAGGAGCTGTGGATTTTGAGGAACAATGGGATTTTCACATGGCTGTATATGCACATGGTTGGAAGTTGATGGCCGTTTAGGAGTGAGGTTAGAGCTGGAGATTGGGATTCTCCACTGAAGCAGTAACTACAGTTTAGGTGCATGGGTAAGATGTTAAGAAAAACTGCAGAATAGAGCAGGAAAAGATGACTCAGGGCGGAATGTTGGAGAATAAAACAGTACTTTTCTCCTTTTTAATCTGGGTTCCAAATCAGGAACTTTAAGTTAGCTTTTCTCCCTTCCTCATTCTACTTCAAGGAAAGAAAAGGATGAGTGAGAGGGAAATAAGCATTTCTTAGTTTATTTGTTGAAACCCAAGGTATTAAGTGAATGCCCAGAGTCAAAGATGAATTTGGTTGGGTTTAATTGTGAAGGTAAGATGCTTTTCAGCAAAGAGAGTTGGAAGAAAAGAGTTTTAAATTACCCCTCAGTGGTTCAGAAAATGAGTTAGAACACCCCTGAGAATTCCAAGCAGTTAGATTTTACTTTGCATTTATGTGTGTCTATATATGTGTGTGTATATTTAAAAAATGTATTTATTTATTTGAAAGAGTTACACAGAGAGAGGAAGAGACAGAGATCTTCTGTCTGCTGGTTCACTCTCCAAATGACCACAACTACTAGGGCTGGCCAGACCAAAGCCAGGAGCCAGGAGTCAGGAGCTTCTTCCAGATCTCTTACATGGGTGAAAGAGCCAAGCACTTGGGTCATCTTCTGCTGCTCTCCCAGGCATGTTAGCGGAGAGCTAGATCAGAAGTGGAGTAGCTGGGTCTTGAACCTGTGCCCACATGGGATGGTGGTGTTGAAGGCAGTGATTTTACCTGCTTTGCCACAATGCTGGACCCAGATTTTACTTCGTAAATTCCTTATTTTGATTTGCATCTGTTTCATTTTGTCATATTTAAACTTGGTATATTCAGAGTGCCATTGATTTATAAAAAATGTTTTCAGTTTTCTCATACGGAATGTAGGACATAAAATATTAAATGTTCTTATTTTTAAAAAGAACATATAGACTATTACAGTGAAGAACATGTGAATTTCTTTTTTAAAAAGAAATTAATTAATTAATGTAAAATGCAGAGAGAGAAGAGGGAGAAATCTTTTTTTTTTTTTAATTTATTTGACAGAGTTAGACAGTGAGACAGAGACACAGAGAAAGGTCTTCCTTCCGTTGGTTCACCCCTCAAATGGCTGCTATAGCTGGAGCTATGCCAATCCAAAGCCAGGAGCCAGGTGCTTCTTCCTGGTCTCCCACGTGGGTGTAGGTGCCCAAGCACTTGGACCATCCTCCACTGCCTTCCTGGGCCATAGCAGAGAGCTGGACTGGAAGAGGAGCAGCCGGGACTAGAACCCAGCGCTGCAGGTGGAGGATTAACCAAGTGAGCCATGGCGCCAGCCCTGACGGAGAGATCTTTCATCTGCTGGTTCACTCTCCAAATACCTGCATCAGCCAGGGCTCAGCCAAGCTGAAGCCAATCTTGGAACTCAATCCAGGCCTTCCATTCTATTTGTACCACTAACATTAAGTCTTTGGGGGTTAAACTGTACAAGTTTAAGAGCCAAATCATGTTCAAACCATGGCACCATATATATGAATAGGTACACATATATAAAAATTTATATGATATATATATACACACACACATATATCAACAGGGTGATATATTATGACAGGGGCTCATTAACTGGGACCATCATCTGTGGCCTCCCAGGGTGCGTATTAGCAGTAAGGTGAATCAGAGTAGAGCTGGGGTTTGAACCTAGGCATTCAGGTATGGGGTGCAGTTGTCCCAATTGGCGACTTAATTGCTGCACCAGATGCCCACACCGTCAACCTCAGTTGCTTTCAGATGTTGCTCCCAGTCTAAGTGCATGCAGAACTTGAAGTTAGAGAAAGAAACCACAGTGCTTATTGTAAAATGGAAAGAGAAAATAACTTCCTTGTAAAGGGGTGTTTCAAGCACTTTGCAGAATGCTCCATCATTTCCCACGCAGCCTATTTCTCACTGGGAAGTCCCTCAGACTGCCAGTATCTCTGAGCAGTTAGCTGTTTTCACTTACAACAACAGCAACAGCTACTTTTTATCCAGAGCTTATTGTATGCTAAGCATTCTACATGGATTATTTCATTTAGTCCTCGTACCAAATGGTGCTTATAGTAAGAGTAATAACTATAATGTGTTAAATGCTTATGTTTAATATGAAGCATTCTAGCATGATACTTAATCTCCTTATTTTCATTCATTCATTATAGAAATTACGTTTTATGAGTAGATATCTTTGTTCTTCTGTAAGGCACATGAGGGTTAAGCAACTTGCTTTATGTCATACTGCTAGTAAGCCAGTTCTCAAACTTATGTGTGATTCTAAAAGTTGCCTCCCTCCTCTTTTTTTTGCATTATATCTGTTGGCTCATCATCATTTCTCCAGGGTAGAATGAGGAACATTATCATCCTTAGAGCGTCTGACTTTAACCCAAACAGTGTCAGTAAAGGAAAACAAAACAATAAACTAAAAAATGTAAATGGAAGGGCACTTTCTGAACCAGGGCTGGGTTATGGGTTTCATAGACCCCTCTTCAGACTATGAGTGCCACCTGCTGGAAGGTTACAGTGCATCTGCTACACCAGCTTCCAAAAGTCATGGATGGGTGAGAAAGTGTCGCTTCCAAACTGCTGATTCTTACATTACAGTTTTAGGCAATATGTAGGGGAATTTTGGAATTAAGTACATCCTTTAATTTGCCATAAAATATACTGCTTCATTAGCCAGTTCTTTGGGAGGGCAAAGGAAGTATCCTACATTTTAAAAAATGATAGATGCAATGCTCTCTAAAATAAAGTCATTGACACTGTTCTTATGAAGGGGGAAGATTGATGGTCAAATGAATCATACTGTTACTTTAAAGAGATAAAAAACGAAGAGAAGATTGGGTTTACTTTGAGATAGATGACTTATTGAAGTGATTGAAGAGGATCTTTCCATTCAGAAGCGTCTTAAAGGAAATCTGGGACCCCTGGGGGCATTAGAGCGTTGGAGAATAGAGGTAGAGAATGAAAAGAGAAGATAGATGTGTGGATAAAAATACAAATGGATTCTGGAATTTTTAGTCTAGCACAAAATTCCCCAAATTGAGTTAGGATCCTAAATAAGGCTTTAGAGAAAAGCATTTAGTATTCTAACTTCAGATTATTATGTCCAGAACAGTGAAAAGTGAATACCTTTGATGGTTCCTTAAATACCTTTGAGGGGGGTCAGTTAAAATGCTGGTATGTCATTGAATATTTTTTTAAAATACTTACTTAAAAGGCTGAGAGGTAGAAAGAGAGAGGGAGAGAAAGAGAACTTCCATCTGCTGATTTACTCTCCAAATGGCCACAACAGCCAGGGGTTGGCTAGTCTGAGCCAGGAACCAGGAACTCCACCCTGGTCTCCCACGTGGATGACAGGGGACCAAGTACTTGGGTCATCCTCTGCTGCCTTCTGAGGTGTGTTAGCAGGGTCCTGGGCTGAAGCAGAGGCATCAGGACTTGAACCAGCACTCTGATGTAGGATGACAGCATTGCAAGTGGTGGCCTAACCTGCTGCACCCCAACTCTGGCCCCCAGTGAACATTCTTAGGTTCTATTTGGATCATGTTCCCAGTCTGTGAGTTCCCAGTCTGTGAGAGAAGAAATTATCATATAGTGTGGGTTGCAGGAAAATTGTAGTCTGCTGTTTAAACATGATTACGGCATATTTGTAGTTGTATGATGTCATGTTGGACAAATATTTGTGAGAACAAGAGTTTAAAGTCCATTGGTAAAATCTGGTTTTCCAAGAGTTAGGGACAGTAAAAACATGACTATCTCTTGTCATTGTGATCTTTCTCAGGCCATCACATAAGAAGAGGCTGAGATAGAATGAAAGTATCCTATTTTAGCAGGTGGATTTCTGGAGAGAAAGAACTGTCTTTTGTGATATGTGTGTCTGAGTGTGTGTTTGTAAGAGTAATGTGCATCGTAGAAAATTTGTAAAACTGCAAAATAGAAAGAAGCAAAAATCACATAGTCTTATACCCAGAAAATTTACTATTAGTTGTTTTGGTATACTTCAGGTACCATTTTGTATTTTATAGTCTTTTTATTTTACATTATAGTGTAAGTCTTTCCTCATGTAATTAAAAACTTTATGCATTTGAGGCTACAGAGTTTACTTACCGGTGTTCATTCGTATTTACATTTGCCAGTTTATTTAAAGGGCATCACGGGGGTACAGAAGGAAAGATGCCTGGGGCGTGAGGTATGGGAGCAGAGTCTCCTGGGACTGCAGGAACCTGCACAGGTTGAGCCATCCAGAAGCCCTCTGAATTCTGCCCTTCTGAGTTTGTACAGAGGCTTTCCTGCACAGGCGCCTTTGCCGATAGCCTCAGGGAAGCCCAGCAAGGCCTGTCTGTTCTGATTCTTCCTGGCCTCTCCTGCAGCATTTCTTCCTCCCAGGATTGAGGCTTGTCCCCTGTCAAATGAGAAGGGCCTTAGGACCTCCTGACTGAGTTTCGCACTGTGTTGGAGAGGGTAAAGCTGCTGCCTGCAACACTGGCAGCCCATATGGGTGAACATTTGGGTCCTGGCTGCTCCGCTTTCTATCCAGCTCCCTGCTAATGGCCAGGAAAAGTAGCAGAAGATGCAGCTACGTGGGAGACCCAGAAGACACTCCTGGCTCTTGGCTTCAGCCTGCCAAGTCCTGGCCATTGGGGCCATTTGGGGAGGGAACCAGCAGATTCTGCCCCCCCCCCCATTCTGCCTTTCAAATAAATAAATAAAATGTTCTTAAGAAAAGAAAAGCAGGGCGGCAGGGTGCGGGTTGGGGGTGGTCTTCATCCTTTCAGGCATCTGCTATTGATTGAGCTGAGAGTCTTTTTTTTTTTTTTAAAGATTTATTTATTTATTTGAAAGGAGAGTTAGAGAGAGGCAGAGACAGAGAGAGAAAGAGAGGTCTTCCATCCACTGGTTTATTCCCCGAATGACCATAATGGCCGGAGCTGTGCTGATCTGAAGCCAGGAGCCTGGAGCTTCCTCCAAGTCTCCCATGTGGGTGCAACAGCCCAAGCATTTGGACCATCTTCTACTGCTTTCCCAGGTGCATTAGGTGCATTAGCAGGGAGCTGTATCGGAAATGGAACAGCCGGGACTTGAACCAGTGCCCATATGGGATGCCAGCACTGCAGGTGGTGTCTTTACTTGCCGTGGCACAGCGCGGGCCCCAGGATGAGAGTCTTTACCACCAGGCTGGAGAACTGCATTCTCTGTTAATCCCAATTTTGCCTGATGGGCCTTTGGGAGTTCTGACATGGGTTTAAATATATAGTTACAGTTCTCGCTTGGCAGTCCCAGCACTTGCAGCTGCAGCCCAAGTATGGGAACGGGGCTGCAGCTGAAAATACACTCAATGCTCTACTTGTGCACACACTCATGAGGGTGTGTGAGCCAGCCCCACCCCACTCCCCACCCCCGTTATAGAAAACCTGTGCCTCTCCTCTGTCAGACTGAGGAGAATCCCTCTGGCTGTCGTTGGATGTTCTGGGCTCTACAGCGTCCCTCTCTGAAGAAATCTACAGAAGTGGTGATCAGCTGTCCCAGTCTGTGTAACACCACCTCTTCTGGATTTCAGCAGCACTGAGTATGTGCCTCTTCTAAGGGTCAGCACAGCCCAGTCCACAGGCAAGGTCTGTACCTGTCAAGACCCATTGTGGCAGCCCTGCAGGGCTTTGGCACCAGCCTGCTCTGCTCAGGGCCTTCTCTGTAGATCAGACTTCATTAGCATCTTAAAAAAAATTGTGTTTCATTTTATTTGAAAGGCAGCCTGCCTGCCCCCCCCCCCCATCTGCTGGTTCACTCCCTGAATAACCACAACAGCCAGGACTCCTGGGTGGTAACCACTGGGTCAGGCAGAAGAGCAATGGAGACCTGGGCCTTTGTGGGGCGTAGTCTTAGTGGGGAGCTTGAGGGGTACCCTGAGTAGAGGTTTGGAAGGTTACCGGAGTCAACAAGCAAATACCTGTGTGCTCACCTAAGGTGGCCACCTGGGTCAGTGAAACAAGTAGATATGGGGGATCTGTAGCAGTGCAGAGACAGGCTGAGTCAGGATGTGTTCCTTGTATGCCCTCTGAGGCATAAAATGCCAATGAAGGGGTGGACGTTTGGTACAGCAGTTGTCACCACTTGGGATGCCTCTGTCCCTTATCTGAGGGCCGGAGCCCTGCTCCACTGCTCTGAATCCACTAATAATGCATCCTGAGTGGCAGTTGATGGTGACTCTTGTACTTAGGTCTCTGCCACCCACATCGGAGAGTTCTAGGCTTCTGGCTTCCACCTGGCCCAGCGCTGGCTGTTGTGGACATTTGGGAAGTGAACCAGCGGACAGAAGATTCATATTCATTCATATTCTCTCTCTCTCTCTCTCTCTCTCTCTCTCTCTCTCTCTCTCTCACACACACACACAAACACACACACACACTTTCAAATAAAATTTAAAATGAAACTATACCTGGGTTTTAAAAACTTTTTACAGCAAAATAAATATTCAGTTCCATTTTCTATGAACTTTTTGAAGTACTCTTGTATGAACCATTTACATTTTCTAGTCAAAGTCCCAGAAGTCTCTAGAGGAAGGTGCTTACAAAGCTCTTGCTCTAGCCCCAGCCTAGGATGCGCATAGGGCTGTCCCACAGAATCTGTCTAGACCTGTGCTCTGTGGCTTGGGAGTCTTACTGGTCCTATTTAGCATGTCCATTAAAAATTGCTTGAAGGCTGGATTCGCATGCCTTCTGTCTTACACTACTAGATAGGGGAAAGTTCCCCAGTCAGATCCAGTATCCATTCTTACAGTCACAGCTTCTTCACACAAAGCCTGGTAGACACTCCAACTTTCATAATCCTTTCAACCTTGCATTTTTATCTTCTAGTCCCAAGAACTGCTCCTTTCTACCCCAGACCTTTAGGCCCTCTGTTGTGCAAAAGGTTTTGTGTCCCAAGCATGGGGCAGTGGGTTGAGACAGGGGACCCTGGCCCTTTGTGAATCTTTGTCTTGATTAATCAGCCTGACTGTTGCCCAAGGCAATTTCAGATCAGATTTCTCTTTGTATTCTCTGCCTTCTGACTTCTAACATTCTCCAAATTGGAGGAAATACAGCGTACTTCTTTGGCACCTTTTAATGTTGGGGTCCATCCTGCAGAGGTTCCCTGTGGCCCACTCAACCTTCGAGAGTGTAATTGGGCAGAATACTTGAGGGTTCTTGTCTAGTGTGTATGCCAATGGTTGGAGCTGTAAACAGAAAGGAATTTAACAAATTGTGTAAGCCAGGAGTGAAGTAGTCTGAATATCCAGTGCCAGGCTCCCTACGTAACAAAGAGTTATAAGTTTATATAGAGTTCACTTTTTTTTTTTTTTAAGATTCACTTATTTGAAAGGCAGAGTCAGAGAGCTTTGCCATCTGATGATTCACTCTGCAAATGGCCACACTCCCCAAATGGCCACAGTGGTCAAACTGGTCCAAACTGAAGCCAGGAACCAGGAGCTTCATCTTGGAGGCAGGGGTCCAAACACTTGGGCTGTCTTCTGCCTGCCCAGGCACATAAGCAGGGGGCTGGATCAGAAGTGGAGCAGCTGGAACTCGAATAGACACTCATATGGGATGCCCGCATTGCAGGCAGTGGTGGCTCACCCTCTGCCCCCCAATGCTGGCCTCTAGAGTTCACTTTTAGCGAAGTCCTATGTACTCAATAATTTGGAGCAAGTTCCAGGAAGGGTTATGCATATTTAATGCATATTTAAATATTTAATGCATGTTTGTTACATGCATTCCATGTTCAGTATTTAGCATTATAGTGAGGATTTTTTAATTCTTCCATGTTTGAAAAGTGAAGTTGAGGACTCAGCTGCTGCTTATATGCAGCATGTGGATTACATGAGGTACTGATGCAAAGGAACCACCCCACCCACAGAATCTGCCATGACCTAGGTAACTAGCACGGTTAGCTGGTGAATATCCTGGTCACCATAAAGGCAGTTCCACATGACTTATGAGGAGTAAGTGAATCAGCTGCTTCATCTGAAGTATTCCACTTGGCCTTTACAGGTGAGTTGGATAATCTCAGGGTCAGCAGATCTGGATCATGGCTTTTATCCAGTCTGCCAGTCTGGCCATTCCCTCAGGAATAACCTTCTGTGTGTCTGCATCACCTGTAGCATCTGTGATTGTTGCATGGTGAGCCGTGGATCCTGCATCAGTCCAAACATACCCTTTCACACTGCAGCATTCGAAGAAAGTAGTGCTCCTAAATTAGTTATTCCCACCAGAGAGCCACCATCCTAATATGTGAGGTGAAGCAGTCCCTTCACTTGATAGCCCTGGGTGTCAACAGTTTTTTGGTTTTGCCCTTCACCTATATTACCTACCTTCTTGGGGACCAAAAGTCTTGGAGAAACTTTTTGTTGCCCTGTCCCTCCAGGAGCAGGGGGCAGTTTGGGGGCTGGTGGCCTGAGCTTAAACAGATATCTGAACGTGGTCCAGACCCAACACCTGACCCAGCATTCACATTTGCTTTCATTTTGGCTGTGACAGAGAGTTGTAACCCAAGGAGTGTGCTGTATACTCTTTTTAAACTTTCTTACAAGCTTGCATTTCTTTTGTATCCAATGAACCAGCTGCTGAGGGTTGGCTCCATCTCTACATTGCACTGGTAACTTCTGTTCCCTTCAGTAACTGATCACAGTACAGCTTTGGTTCCATATCCTGGGTGACCACCTAGGACACCTAAGATCTTCATCTCCAACCCTGTTATCCTTTCTTCCCAAATTACATGTATCTGTGAGCTAGAGCTATTCTGGCAAATCCCAGTTCACTGACGCCAAGTCTGTGGGTACAGAAAGAAAAACCAACTCAAACCGATACTCAGTTTCTCCTATTATATGCTCACAACACATCACTTCTGTGACCTCTATTCAGTTCTGCTGCTGTCCACCTGGAGGTAGTGTCAGATCCCCAGGACTGCCTTCTCCACCCCTCCCAACTCTTTAGAGATTTTTTTTAAGTTTATTTATTATTTTTTATTTGAAAAGCAGAGAGACAGAGATAAATATATCTTCCATCCACCGGTTCACGCTAAATGCCTGGAACTCCACCCTGATATCCCATCTGGATCTCAGGGACCCAAGTACCAGAGCCTACACTGCTGCCTCCAAGGCACTGCCGTAAGGGATGTGGGTGTCCCAAGTGGCAGCAGCCTAACCTGCAGTGCCACAACGCCTGCCCTCCCCTTTAGATGTCAGTTGCAAGCCCCAGGGTTTTTTGTTGTTGTTGTTGTTTTTGTTGTTGCTTTGGTTTTTCCTCTTGCTTCTGAGCAACCAGTTGTAAATAGGGGTTTTTACTGTCCCCTCCTTGGGTTCAGTTCATTTGCTGGATCGGCTCACAGAACTCGGGGAGGCATGTTTGCTGGCTTATTGTGACGGATGTTACAAAGGATACAGATGAAAAGATGCCTACGGGGAGGCATGGGAGAAGGATGTGGAGGTCCATGCCTTGTCCAGATACCTCCTCTGGGAATCTGCTCAGCTGACCAGAAGCTCTTCCGTTTCCTTCTTACTGAACAGTTAGGTTGCTTATTGTTGTTGTTCATTTGTTCCTTTTAGTGCATAGAGACAGCAGAGTTCACATTGCCTATTTCCATAAATAGGGATGGTGAATACTATGGTCTTGTGTGATACTTACCTAGGTCCTAGCATTTGTCAGTAGCCTAGGCTTTTGTTGTGAGATTGAATTCATCAGCTGTGTCCCACTTTGTTCTCGGTTCCTATGCATCATTTCTTTAGGATTTTGTAAAATTTTATTGCATTCACAGCTCTTTCAGGAAACCCTCCCACCACACTCCTTTGTTTTTCAAGTTACACACCAGGCTAAATACCACCCTGAGATATTCAGGGCTGCATCTGCTTCTTACATTCAGCCAGCACACTTACATTTCTAGTAGAGTGGGTGCTGACTGAGGCCCAACGTAAGTGTGGCCTCAGTCAGCACCTAACATAGCTTGCGAAGGGTTTAGTATCCTTGAATAACGGTTTCAGACGTAGTCTACTCTGTTAAAAGCAAAGTCGTTCAAAATACCTTTTTAAAGGGGATAATTTAAGAGAGGGTAGCAGATTTTTATAATGATATCATCCATTTACTGGTTTATTTTGTAAGCGAGAACCAGGTAAATTCAGTAGATCTAATTCACTTGACAAGTTTTTGTTGCTTGTTTATTATGTGTTAGGTACTGTTATGAACACTAGGGATATAAAACGAAGAAAACTCTGGCTTCATGGAGCTTACATGTTGAGAGAGGCAAACCATAAATAGCAGATAAACAGCTTCATGTTAGTTAAAGTGAGATTTAATTTTTTTTTTATTATTATTTGAAAGGCAGCACGAGAGAGAAAAATCGATCTCTCACCTGCTGATTCACTCCCTAAATGTCTGCAACAGCTGGGGTTGGGCTAGGTGGAAGTCAGGAATTGGGAACACAATCCAGGTCTCCTACTTGGGTGGCAGTGACCCAACTGTTTGAGGCATCACTTGCTGCTTTCCAGGGTGCACAGTAGCATGAAGCTAGGATTGCGAGCACAGCTGGGACTTGAACCTAAGCAGTCTGATATGGGATGCAGGTGGCACAAGGGATGTCTTAACTGCTGTGCCATCCTGAAGTGGGATATTTATGTATAAGGAGAATTAATGATAGTTTCAAGGTAAAGTTATGACTATAATACATATATAAAATAAATCATTTTCTATATTTTCTTATTAAATGAAAGAACCAAGCTAACAGCATAACGCACTCAAAAGAGAATCTTTAGAATGGACACACTTGTAGGTCAAGAATATTGAAATGAATTGAGGCAAAACTAGTTTACTGTATGATAGGGAAACCTCTGTTGGACAGCAGAGAAACTGCGTGCCAGTAGCCAAGAATTACTCTGCATTGCTGTCAGTTATGTATAATGTACAGTGCTGCGTCGGGTTATGGTATAGCAGATAAGTCACTGCTCTGGACACCAACGGCCCATATTGGAGTGCTGGATTTGAGTCCTGGCTACAGTTCCAGTTTCAGCTTCCTGCTAATGTACTCCCTGGGAGGCAGCGATGATGGCTCAGTTGGGTTCCTGCTATCCATGAGAAACCTGGATTGAGTTCTGGGCTCCTGACTTCAGTTTGGCTCAGTCTTCAGTTGTTTTGGGCATTTCGAAAGTGAACCAATGGATCTCTCTGTCTCTTCCTTTATATGTGTGTGTATAATTATATATTTATATATGTACACACATGTATATATGTGTATATGTATATACATAATATATAGTATTGAAAAATATCTCCCATAGAATCAGAATAAGATAACTGAAAGGATATATCTTTGACAATGTATTTTCCCCTATCAGAGTATATCTTTTTCCTACATGAGTTACTAGAAAGCTTTGATTTTCTGAGCTCTTTAGAATTTTAGGTAAGGGAGACAGAGCTGTAGTATGTTTGATAGTGACAGTACTTGTAAAAAAAATAAAGGTGCAGTAAGCTTTATGTTATATATGGTTTACCACAATAAAAGGATGACCTAGAAATTCCAAGTAGCTATAAAAAAGGGCAAGAAAATTTCTATAATACTATGCTGATATTACAAAATTTTCAAGTAAAGTGTGAGACGAAAACAAAAAAGTTGCTGTGCAGTCTGTATATTATGCTGTGTTTTGGATAAATAAGGGAGGACAAAAATATATTCATAATTGCTTTTATTTATATAAAGAATGGAAAGATTAATAAGCAGCTAATAAAAGCTGTCACCTCCAGGAGGCAAGAGGAGTGGTGATGAAACATCTCAATATGTATTCCTGGGTGTACTTTTTGGCTTTTGAACCATGTAAACATATTCACTTTCAAAATAATTTTTTAACATAGGATTTAAAATGTATTTACTGTAGAGAGATCAATAATTATAGTCACAGAGCATATGATTTTAAGGTGTTGATTAAAGATTGCTCCATGTGACATCCCCTCTCCTAGACAAGTGAGGCCCAGGTCTCGGGAGTCTGTCCTAGTGTTTGGTGCTTCAGTAGCTGGGTTTAGATGCAGAAGCGGAGTTTCACTCTCTCAGTTATATCAGGTGGCAAAGAGAACATATTTCTGGTAGAGACTTAGTAAAGGCAAACTCTTTAAGGTCCTTGATCCCAAGGAGTGAGATAGAGGGAAGCAAGTCACTGTGTCTGGGGGTGAAGCCTCCGAGCCTCTGAGCAGCTGCTTCTGGGCTGCCCATGGCAGTGAGGTCATTGAAAACAATGCAGCACTGGGGCCAGCGCTGTGGCATAGTGGGTTAAGCTGCTGCCTGCAGTGCCGGCAACCCATATGGACTCTGGTGGCTGCTCCACTTCTGATCCAGCTCTCTGCTATGGCCTGGGAAAGCAGTAGAAGATGGCCCAAGACCTTGGGCCCCTGCACCCATGTGGGAGAACCGGAAGAGGACCCTGGCTCCTGGCTTTGGATTGGCACAGCTCCAGCTGTTGCAGCCAACTGGGGAGTGAACCAGGGAGTGGAAGACCTCTCTCTCTCTGCCTCTCCTTCTCTCTCTGTGTAACTCAGAATTTCAAATAAATAAATAAATCTTAAAAAAGAAAAAAAGAAAACAATGCAGCTGACTCAGAGTGAAGTGTTCAAGAGCAGCAAACTCTCTAGATATGGATATGGATGTGTATCCTTCCAAAGTACTACTTTGATTCCTTCGTTAGGAGCAAATTAATGTCTAACGTTTGAATCTGAAACAAGAAGCAGGGCTCTTCACATTTCTCAGGCAGTATCAACAGTGCTGAGCACCTCCCCTCACCTCACCCAATAGAACTGTTTATCTTCCCTGGTCATTTCCCTTCCAGTTCCTTTTCTACAGGAAATATGGGTTGGACCCAGAGGCAGGCTTTGGGGAGTGGGAGGTAGATGAGAGGAGCCCAGCCCATCCAGGCTGTCACCTCCTGGTTGGCTGTGGTCCAGGGCATATGGGCTGGGGGTGGGAGCCAGTAGTCATATCCTAGAATCACACCCAACTTACAGGTGGTAGAGGACCTTCAGCATGGCTATCAAGGTGTCCGTGAACAGATGGAGCTGAGGTTCAGAGCACAACGAGCGCACTAAACACCTAGGAAATGTGTCACTGAAAATGGTTAAGAATCGACCACTGGGAAGTGGTCTGTAAAAATCCAGAGCTGGAGTTCAGGTGGTTGTTCCTTGATTCCAGCACGGGCACTCAAAGTACAGTTGACTCGTTTAAAGTTAACAGAACATGCAGGCAATTTGCTTTTCTCTCTCCAGTGCTCCATTTATGTGTCTGTCTTCCTAACTGTTGTGGGAACCCACGACAAGGACTTCAGCTGTAGTGGAAGAAGTGTGGGCTTCGGAATTGGGTGAATGTGTTTAAGCCCAGAACTTCTCTTTCTGGCTGTTTGACATTGGCCAAGTTATCTTTATCACACTGAACCTCAGGGTCTGTGTACACACATCATAGAGTGACACCAGGGTCAAATGGGAGAAAAATATTTGTCTAGAATCATCTTGCATGTAGAAAATTTTCAGCAGAAGTTCTCTTTTTGTATCTTCTATAGGTCTTCACATTTAAAAGGCGTAATACACAAAATATTTGTCAAATTGAGTATGCTTCTCTTTACCTGGTAAATCTGTACCCTGACTAAGGACGCCTGAGGCAGACGTATTTATAAAGCTTTTTCCTTGAGCAGTTAATGTCATTGTTGCTAAATATTTTATCAAGTAGCTGTCCATTCTGTGCCAAGTGCTAAGTTTTCACTTGCTGATCTCCTGGATCTTTCCTCCCCCTTGTCAGAGTCTAGCCCAACAAGCTTGTTCTTTGTGAAGGCCCATTCTTTTCTTCTGAGGACTCTGCTTTACTCTTAATGGTTGTCAGCAGCTTTAAAAAGCCTCAACCAGATGGATAAATGCAGGGATTGTTAAATATCCCCTCTTCATGTGAAAAAGTATTTATTTTCATTTTATTTGAAAGACCTTCCATCTGCTGGTTTGTTCCCCAAATGCTCACAACAGTGAGAGCTGAGCCAGGCCAAAGCCAGGAACCAGAACTGCATCTGGGTCTCCTAAGTGGGTGGCAGGTACCTAAGTACTTGGGGCTTCTTCTGCTGCCTTCCAGGCACCAGTGCCGGGTTAGTAGAACGCTGAATTGTAAACAGGGCAGCTGGAGCCGTAACTGGCACTGATATCAGATGCGGGTGTCTCAAGGTGTGGGTTAACCCACTGCGCCACA
The DNA here is from genome assembly GCA_949820135.1 of Sylvilagus floridanus. Classification (NCBI taxonomy): domain Eukaryota; kingdom Metazoa; phylum Chordata; class Mammalia; order Lagomorpha; family Leporidae; genus Sylvilagus; species Sylvilagus floridanus. Next base: position 59,075,183 of record OX463227.1, read on the forward strand.
TTGGCCACCCCATGATCCCATTTTTAAAACACACACAAAAATATTATTATTCAAGCATAAAAATGAACAAAGTTCTGTCACTGTAGCTGCATAGATGGAGCTGGAGAAATTACATTAAATGAAATAAATTAGGAGAGCAAGACAAAACTGCTTGTTGTCACTTACATTTAGAAGCTAAAAAGTTAATCTTGAAGAAGTAGAGAGAATAGATTAGTGGCTACTGGAGCCCAGAAGGGTATGGGGGGGAGGGGGAATAGAGAGAGGGTGTTAATGAGTCTGGGGTGCAGCTGGTTGGGAGGAATAGCTTCCAGTGTTCTCTAGCACAGCAGGATAACTATGACAGCAGTTAATTATATATTGTAAAATAGCTAATAGAGGATTTTGAATGTTCTTAACACAAAGAAATGATGTATGTCTAGGAGGATAGTTATGCGAGTTACCTTGATGTGATCAGTATACACTATATACATGGATTGAAAAACCCCGTAAATAGGTACACTTACCATGTGTCAATTAAAAAATAAATATATTACAAAATGAAAGCATAGACATGAGAAAATGATCAGTAGATACGCACCTTGCTGTTGCAAGAGCTTATCTCTGTGTAGTCGTATATTGGGTGGTATTGGTGTCTTTCATTTTGCCTACCTGGATTTTTCTGAATTTTCAGAAATTTGATTTTGAAGTTGTGAGAAAGTCATCATTCCCCTTCTCTTTCTCCTGCGATTCAGCTTCTGCGGGAACTGAAGCACCCCAATGTGATCGCGCTGCAGAAGGTGTTCCTTTCCCACAGTGACAGGAAGGTGTGGCTGCTTTTTGATTATGCAGAGCATGACTTGTGGGTAAGTCTACACACTGTTCTTAGGATAATTTTTTTTATAGGTATGGAGCCTGTTTGTATCTGATCCATATTGCTAATGAGTAGAAAGGAAAGTTCTGTTAACCGTGTACAAAAGGCAATAAACCTGAATTTTGATTGTAAGGGATTTGAGCAGTAAATTTAATGAATCATGGAGAAGGTGGTATTTGCAGTAATCAGACATGTCATTTCTGAAAACTTATAATAGAGTGAGAGATTATAATTTTGTGCAGATAATTAATGGAAGTCTACTAGTGTGTATAGTGACAATTACTTTCTCTTTTGATAAAGTAGTCCATGTTTAAGCAGGTTTCTACTTGTGACCATTTCTAAGTGTTAGATCATTTTGCCACCTAAAATTGGCTGTATTGAATAGAAATAAATGCTTTGTTTTATACATCTTAAGCATGTTTTATCAGTATATGAAAGAAGGAAAAAGTTAGAATTCCAAGCTTTTAAAATTAGAAATCATGGCATTTAAACATTTTGTTTGAGAAAAAAGTAAAAGTACTTAAATTTGGCAGGAAGTTAAAATTATGGAATGCAGTTTTGATTTGAAATATGTGGTTTATCTTCTATATAAATTATAAGTCCATTTAGGAATAGCTTTAACAAGCTCATAGGTCTTGAAGGAGCTTTGAGGGTTCATGCTATTATAGCCAATATTGACAAGAAGCTCTCAACTATTTTCATGGATATTGATAGGAATTGTATGTGCCCAAGTCTTCTATATTCTCCTGCATTTCTGGCAAGGCTTTATTGATAATGTGTGTCCTTCCCTTTGCACGGCAGGGATGTGAAGGAAGATGCTGGGCCCAGGACCAGTCAGATCCTGTAGAACTGTACTGTCTAATAGAATGCACACATTAATTTTACCTGTTTCCTCTTAAAAATGTTGCTGTTGAAAGTTATGTGTGGGAGTGAGTCTCCCATTGTATTTCCATTGCAAATCACTACCATGGTTTAAATTCTAGTTTTCTATTTCTTAAAGCCAAGTGAATGTTATTGAGCAGTTTAGACAATAAGAAAGATGTATAAATAGCTTAATAATTTTACACGCCATCTGATCATTTATAAAGTTAGTAGAGCACTGTTGACAACTTCATTGGTTTTTGGATAGAGTTTTATTTTTCATTTTATAAAATTTATATTTGCTTGAGAGGCAAACAGAAACAGAGAAAGCTCCTGTCTGTTGGCTTACTCCCCGAATGTCCACAAAGACTGGAGTTGGGCAGAGACCAAAAACAGGAGCTGGAAACTCAGTCTGTGTCTTCCTCATAGGTAGGAGAAAACAATTACTTGAGCCGTCATTGCTACCTCCCATGGTATGCATTAAGAGGAAGTTTGAGTCAGGAGTTGGAGCCCAGTGTTAAACCCAGTCACTCTGATACAGGATATGGGCATCTCAACCACTTGACCAAATACTCATCCCTTAATAGGGTTTTAAATGATCCTCAGCATCATTTTGGCATGTTTTAGAGAGGGTGGGTTGGAGTGGGGTAGGGAAAGAGGTGGAAGTAGAGAGTTAGCAGGAGGCTGGTAGGATTTCTTCCGTTTCAGTGTTGTTTTTTTTTTTAATAACCCACAATATAACATGTGGATATAAGTATTTAAATATGTTGATCCTGATGTATTTATTTCAGTGGAATATAGTTCTCTATTTGTATCTCTTTTTTCCCTTTCTATTGATTTCCTATTTGGCATCAACTCCCAGGAATATATCCTGGTTCATTTTGTGCCAAAACAAGATGGAAATTACCTGTAATTCAAGTATAAACAGAGTGATCTTACAAAAAGGCACTAAGTGCTGATTTTTTTTTTTTTATAGAGCAGTGGAGATTTACAGTTTTTTTTCTTTTTAAAAATCTTTCATTTTTTCCATAAAGAATAACAGTAAGACTATTCTTAGGCAGCTATTTAAGTATCGACCATTTTTACCTTTTGCTTCTGTTGGGTGAAAATCTTACTGATTTCAGTACATTTAATCATTATAACCCCAGATTAATATGGTCACATCCACCACAAAAATAGATTCAGTTTGGTTGATGTTATTTTTCAGATTATTCTTCTTTTGCATCATTTTTGGTCTTTATTAAGTGATTTAAAGATAATAGAGTATTTTGGAGCGGGCACTTGATGTAGTGATTAAAATACCCTTGTCCTACAGTGGAGTATCTGAGTTCCATACCCAACTACTGACTCCAACATCCTACCAATACATACCTTAAGAGCAGTAATGGCTCAAGTAATTGAGTTCCTGCCATCCATATGGGAGATGTGGATTAAGTTCCCAGTGCAGTCCCAGCCATTGCCAGCACTGGGGGAATGAGCCAGCAGGTGGGAGCTCTGTCTTTCTGCCTCTCCAAATGTAGATAAATAAATAAATATGTAAATGTAGTGTATTTATTACAGTTTTGGTTGTGTTTTATTGGCATAGGTATTTGTAAAAACTGTATTTATTGTAATTTTTTTTTAATTTTTAGCATATTATTAAGTTTCACCGTGCATCAAAAGCAAATAAAAAGCCCATGCAGTTGCCAAGATCCATGGTTAAATCATTACTTTATCAGATTCTTGATGGTATCCATTACCTCCATGCAAACTGGGTGCTTCACAGAGACTTGGTAAGTATGTTTCTTGTAAATGCATCAGTATGCTTTTTTTCCTTTTTCTTTAAAAAAGCATCTTTTCTTTTTGGTACAATTAAACAAGTAATTGATTAGTGTGTCATGTTGATGTGATAGTCATATGTGAAGCAAATATGCACCAGTCCAGTTTGTTCTTTGTGCTGTTGCTCATCATTAGTAAAAACATTAATAAGTAAAGACTTAGTTCTCGAGGGAGCGGCAAGATGGCGGAATAGGAAGGGAGCACACCGATAGTCTGGGGAGAGACAGTTTAATAAAAGTGGAGATACTGCAGGTTCAAGGAAGAGTAGGGGAAGAAACAGCAGAGAAAACCTTTCCGGAACTGGAGATTCACAGTGGACCTGCGTGGAGAGTGTTGGAGCCCGCAGTTTGGGACACCAGCAGCAGATTCAACACCCCAGCGCTGGAACGCGAGGTGAGCAGAATCTCAATAGCCCGAGATACCAGGAGGGAAGCGGAAAAGGGAGCCTAGAGCGAACAAGGCTTGAAACCCTGCAGGGAAAAGTTCACCAGGCTATCTAGAAGAGAGAGAGAGAGAGAGGGAAAAAAAAAAAAAGTGACCCGTACGGACACGAGCTTCTCTCTCTCCGCTCACCTCTCAAAGGTGAGCAAGACAAAGAGCAGGCGCCATTTTGGAATACGTCATAAGCAGGGCGACCTCGGGTCGGCACCGGCCCCGAGCCTAGCAGAAAAACCTGACTCTGGGTGGGAGGGGTGAAATAACAGGAGATTAGAACCTAATGAATGTGTGGTGCTAATGAACTGAGACTGTGAAAAAAGAGACTGTGGGGGAGAGAACTCACGGAAATCACGAATTCATGTGAGTACTCTCCAGAGACGCTACAGTTCAGTAGCCTTGGCAGCCCAGTGGGAGACTACAGGAGAATCTCAGCCCACACAAAGGGCCGCAAAGATTCCTTCTCTGGTCCTTGAGAAAGAGCTTCCGAACTCTGGCTCCTGTGGGTATATCATTCGCCTGCTAACCACCCCCAATTCCATTCAGCTGTGTGGAATTACTTCCCTTTTGAACCAAAAAAAAAAAAAAAAACTAACCGAGAGAGATTTACCATGCCTAACCTGGGAGTGTCTCCTTTGACACACCCTCAACCCTGAGGAACCAAACAGAGCTCTCAGGCCACACCCATCTCAAGCCTCTAAGGCTCCATCAAAAGTAGACAGTCCACTTAATCTAGAGTCATAGTATAACAAGAAAAAAAACACCACAGTGAAGAAACCAATATGCCAAACAACAAACGCAAAAACCGAGGTAATAAGAACAAGGAAGACACTATGGCATCCCCAAATGAAAAAGACACCCCAATTCAAGATTACAAAGATGATGAGATAGAAGAGATGCAAGAAGCAGATCTCAAAAAATTGATAAGAACACTAAGAAGTACTCAAAAACAAATTCTTGAACTACAGAAATCCTTAATGGACAAGGTAGAAAATCTCTCTCGTGAAAATGAAATATTAAGGAGGAATCAAGCTGAAATGAAACAACTAGTAGAACATGAAACTGTGATAGTAACGAGAAATCATAATGAAGTGAAGAATTCAATAGATCAAATGAAAAACACATTAGAGAGCCTTACAAACAGAATGGGTGAGGCAGAAGAGAGAATATCGGACTTAGAAGACAGAGCACAGGAAACTACACAGTCAAACCAAAGAAAAGAAGAGGAAATTAGAAATCTAAAAAATATTGTTGGGAATCTACAGGATACTATTAAAAAACCCAACATTCGAGTTCTAGGAGTTCCTGAAGGCATGGAGAGGGAGAAAGGATTAGAATGCCTTTTTAGTGAGATAATAGCAGAAAATTTCCCAGTTTTGGAGAAGGACAGAGACATCCTAGTACAGGAAGCTCATAGAACCCCTAGTAAACATGACCAAAAGAGGTCCTCACCACGACACGTTGTAATTAAACTCACCACAGTGAAACAGAAAGAAAAGATCCTAAAATGTGCAAGAGAGAAACGTCAAATTACACTCAGAGGATCTCCAATTAGACTCACGGCAGACTTCTCATTAGAAACCCTACAAGCTAGAAGGGAATGGCGAGATATAGCCCAGGTACTTAGAGAGCAAAACTGCCAGCCCAGAATATTATATCCTGCCAAGCTCTCATTTGTGAATGAAGGTGAAATAAAGACCTTTCATAACAAACAGAAATTGAAAGAATTTGTTGCCACTCGTCCAGCCCTGCAAAAGATACTTAAAGATGTGTTACACACAGAAACACGGCCATCAACATGAAAGAAGATAAATGAAGGGAACCTCACAGCAAAAGATCACAGGGAATTCAAAGCATACATTTGGATAAAGAAATTATGGGACATGTACTCTGTAGAATACTATACAGCAGTCAAAAACAATGAAATCCGGTCATTGGCAATAAGATGGAGGAATCTGGAAAACATCATTCTGCGTGAATTAAGCCAGTCCCAAAGGGACAAATATCATATGTTCTCCCTGATCGGTGACAACTAATTGAGCACCAAAGGTGAAACCTATTTAAGTGAAATGGACACTATGAGAAACAGTGACTTGATCAGCTCTTGTGCTGACTGTTGTTGTACAATGTAATACTTTATCCATTTTAGTATTTTTTTTATTCTAGTACTATTGGTTGAACTCTGTAATTAACAAACAATTATTCTTAGGTGTTTAAATTTTAACTGAAAAGTGATCCCTGTTAAATATAAGAGTGGGAATAAGAGAGGGAGGAGATGTACAATTTGGGACATGCTCAATCGGAACTGCCCCAAATGATGGAGTTAGAAACAGGCCAGGGAATTCCAATACAATCCCATCAAGGTAGCATGTACCAAGGCCATCTCACTAGTCCAAGTGATCAATTTCAGTTCACAATTGATCACACTGATAGGTCTAAGAGTCAAAGGGATCACACAAACAAGACTAGTGTCTGCTAATACGAACTGATAGAATCAAAAAGGGAGAGAATGATCCAACATGGGAAGCGAGATACACAGCAGACTCATAGAATGGAAGATGTCCTAAATAGCACTCTGGCCTCAGAATCAGCCCTTAAAGCATTCAGATATGGCTCAAGAGCCCATGAGAATATTCTAGGCATGGAAAGCCAAGACACTCTGGAAAAAAAAGAAGACCTAAATGAAAGATCTCTGTGAGTGACATCCCAGTGGAATGAATGGGGCCATCAAAGAAGGAGGTACCTTTCTCTGAAGGGAGGAAAGAACCTCCACTTTGACTATGACCCTGTCGGAATAAGATTGAAGTCAGCGAACCCTAAAGGCTTCCATAGCCTTGGCAACTCATGACTAGAGCCTAGGGAGATTACTGACGCCATAAACAAGAGTGTCAAATTGTTAAATCAACTTCAGGAGTCACTGTGTACTTACGTCTCATGTGGGATCTATCCTTAATGTGTTGTCCAATGTGAAGTAATGCTATAACTAGCACTGAAACAGTATTTTACACTTTGTGTTTCTGTGTGGGTGCAAACTGATGAAATCTTTACTTAGTATATACTGAATCAATCTTCTGTATATAGATAATTAAAAATGAAAAAAAAAATCTTGGTGTTAAATTGGAAATTGCATAGAAAATTAATCAATTTTTTAAAAAAATATATCATGTAGGATCTCTGTCCTTAATGTGCTATACATTGTGAATTAATACTATAACTAGTACTCCAACAGTATTTTTCACTTTGTGTTGCTATGTGAGGGCAAACTGTTGAAATCTTTACTTAATATATAGTAAACTGATCTTCTGTATATAAAGAGAATTGAAAATGAATCTTGATGTGAAGCAAGGGGAGAGGGAGTGGGAAAGGGGAGGGTTGCGGGGGGGGAAGTTATGGGGGGAGAAGCCATTGTAATCTATAAGCTGTATTTTGGAAATTTATATTCTTTAAATAAAAGTGTTATAAAAAAAAGAAAAAAAAAAAAAAAAAAAAGACTTAGTTCTCATTTTTTCCCTTTGGACCTAAATTGAAGTAATGATTTTGTGTCTGGTGAGAATGTAATTATTCGTTCTAATCCATAAATGAATAAATAAATCTAATATTCTTAGGCAATTTAGCCACAATTCAGATGTTGGTTTTACTTTTTTATTTGGTATCCATATAATGAACATTCATTAATGTTATATTATGTGCTAGACATTCATCTTACTGTCATTTGAAGTTTATGTTGGTGAGATTTTTTTCATTTTAATAGATATGGTTTCTGAATAGTAATAACCCTTATGAGCTTATCTTTGGTTGTTCTGCCCCTTTCTCTGAAAGTGACTTCATGATCATTTATTTCTAGGCTTTTGAGAATTCTAGGGATATGGTGGAGATAAGTCTAGGGGGAGTCTAGCTTTGCTCATTGAGAAGTGTTTATTATAGAAAGGGAATGAATGCCTAGAGAGATCCAGTTAGTGTCCCTTGGTACCTTTTAGTCAGGCCCCATCATCTATCTCGGCCACCTCTTGTGGCGTTATAATTGAACTGGGGCCACATGATCGTGATCTTAAAAGGCTCATTTACCATTCTAACAAAAGTGTTTCTCCTTAGGATTTTTTTTTTTAATTTGACAGGTAGAGATATAGATAGTGAAAGAGAGAGAGACAGAGAGAAAGGTCTTCCTTCCGTTGGTTCACCCCCCAAATGGCAACTACAGCTGGTGCTGCACCAATCGGAAGCCAGGAGCCAGGTGCTTCTTCCTGGTCTCCCATGCGGGTGCAGGGCCCAAGCACCTGGACCATCCTCCACTGCCCTCCTGGGCCATAGCAGAGAGCTGGCCTGGAAGAGGAGCAACTGGGACTAGAACCCGGCACCCATATGGGATGCCGGTGCAGCAGGCAGAGGATTAACCAAGTGAGCCACGGCACTGGCCCCTTTAATATTTTTAACAGTAATTTTCTTTCAGACTTCCACCCATCCACTTACTGCTAATCACTATGTTTTAAAATGCTTCTAGATTAGATAAGATTGTTCCAGACCATGACAAGATCCCTTCTAGAAATGGGCTTTCAGATTTTAATTTGCTGTGTACTTGATGTAATCCATGTGAGTTATGGTTTTGAGGTTACCATCATATCTGAATCATTGGTCAAAATCTTTCATTGAGAATTAATTAATGTGAGTTCCTCTCTTATTTCACAAAGCTGAGTGTTTTGTTCTGCATGGCAGTGGAACGCATCTTACTTGTGATATTCTCACCTTTATGTCCCCCGATGCAATTCAGCACTCAGTTTCCTCCCTGGATCCAGACTGGCTGCTGCTTTGGTGTTCTCCATCTTGGTCATGGCACTACCCTCCTCCTAGCCCAGACACTCTTTGACCTCTTTGCAGACGCTTCTTTGCACTTGACATCCAGAACTTGCCAAGTCCTTTCAGTGTTACTTCTGAACCACCCTTCCATTCAGCCGTTCCCATCTTTGGTGCTCTGTCTCCAGTTCGGGTCTTTAATACCCATTTCTTGTGTATTGGTGCCAGTCTCTTGTCTACTTGTCCACAATCTACTGTAGTCTGCTTTAGTGCTTCTGACTATTTCTCAGCCCCCAACTCAGGAACTTTGAAACAGTTCCCCATCACTTACAGACTAAAGCTGTAGTTCCTTGTTTGGCTGTCAGAGTCTCACTGACCACCTTTGAAAGGTTTCTCTGCCCCTGTTGTCTTCCAGGTACACTGTTGATTATTCCCCGTATCCTCCCAAGATGTCCTGCTCCAAGGGCTACCGTTCCTGTCTCACACCCTTCGCTCCTGCCTCTAAAGGGCCCAGCACCTGTGTTAAAACTCACCCTTGTATCCATCTCTACTTAGAGATTTTCCATCCTTTTTATCGACTCCTGTTGCATTTGTCTTTACTTCTCATGGGGCATTGATTTATTAGGATTATAGTAGCTTACATGAGTGTCCGTCTCATCTCCTACACTGCAACTTTCTTGGGAGAGCAGGGTTTGTGAGTCTTTTTGTGCACTACTACCCCTGTACACCATAGGTACCGAGGAGATATTTCCATAGTGAGGATGCTGATTGTCGCAGTAGTTCTATTTATTTATTTTTGGATCTGTTTTTGAATAGACTGTCCTTAGTGAATGTTTACTGCTTTCTTGTATGTGTAAAGTAGGAAGAAACTGCATCAGAGACCTTCGTGACATGATCACAGACAATCATACTGGAAACTGATGAGAGAGAATGTGGCTGTGGCTGTGGCTGTGGCTGTGGCTGTGACTGCGGCTGCGTGAGGGGCAGAGGCTCAGTGCTGTGCAGGGCCACAAGCGATGCCACCTGGGGCTGGAGGGAGCTTCAGAGAATGGACGGCCTTTGAGCCGGATGATGAGTAGAATGTAAATAGGGACTTAGGGGGCATTCTAAGGGAGGGTTGGGTGTAAAACTTCCAAGGTACGAGAGAGCACTTTAGTTATTTCTGCAAATGTGTGTCATTCCACCTGGCTCAACTATGGTGTGGATAAGATGAACCGAGGCAATGTGAAGGAAGACTAGAAAGATACTGGTCGGAGCCTGTTTGAGGCAGGCCCTTTCAGGCCAGGGAGTTTGGGCGGTGGGAAGGGAGGTCGTTTTGTTTGTTTGTTTGTTTGTTTGTTTTTAAATACTGAGAGTTTTTTAGTAACATAATGAAAATTTTTCTCCCTGTTAAAGAAGCCACCCCTGATGACTATTATTATTACTTTGTCTACTGCATGAACACAGTGTTGGATGTGTTCTGAATGCGGCTCTGACCTAGTACAACACTTGTCTCTGTTTTACTCACACATTTACTGGATACTTCCGGTGCTCAGGTAGGTAATTCAAGGTTTAAAGCTTTGAATTGATGGGAGTCTGGTCTGTCACAGGATCTTCAGTTCCCTTTCTTGTTCATGATTCCTGGTATCTGTACCATGTTGTTATGGCTTTTCCAAAGTATCTTCAGGGGTAGCAGATTTAAACTATGTATTTTGTAGTACATAGAAAAATATGAATCATGTACAATATGAATATGGCCTTAAAAAGAGCATGGAGACATTTAAAAATTATCTTTTGTTTGTGAGTTTAAGGGTAGAGTTGCTGTTTAGTGAGTGCTTTCTTTTTTGATACTCTAAGAAATCTGCCCTGGGGCCAGCTTTGTGGTGCAATGGGTTAAGTTGATGGGTGCATCCCATATCAGAGTACATGATTCCAGTCCTGGCTGCTCCACTTCCAATCTACCTTCCTGCTAATGCACCTAGGAAGGCAGTGGAAGATGGCCCAAGTGCTTGGGCTCCTGCTACTAGTCCTGGCCTTTGCCGCCATTTGGAGACTGAACCAGTGGATGGAGCATCTCTGTCCCTCTCTCTCTCTCTCTCTCTCTCTGTTACTCTGCTATACAAATAAATTTAAAAAGAAAAAAATTAAAAAACAAAAGAAATCTGCCCTTATGCTGTTTGTTAGTCTTTTGTTTGATGGGAGAAAACTGGATAATCCATTTGATCAAAGGTGTTAGGGTAAATATGTTTGTAGAGTAATGATGTAAGGAAAAAAATTAAAAATAAATACAGTGCCAGCATCCCATATAGGCGCTGGTTTGAGTCTTGGCTGTTCCACTTCCGATCCACCTCTCTGCTATGGCCTGGGAATGCAATAGAAGATGGCCCAAGTTCTTGGGCCCCTGCACGCACATGGGAGACCTGGAGGAGGCTCCTGGCTCCTGGCTTCGGATCGGTACATCTCCGACCGTTGCGGCCAATTGGGGAATGAACCAGTGGATGGAAGATCCCCCCCCCCACCTCTGCCTCTCTGTAATGCTGCTTTCAAATAAATAAATAAATCTTTTTTTTTTTTTTTTAAGTAAATACAGCTAGTGTTTGGGACTTCACACACACACACAAAAGCATTTCATCAAGAAGATTTATGTTTTTCATTATGATTGAATTCATATCCAGAATAGTGTTTGGATTCTGTCATTTAGATCCTAGAATTCAATACAGAAATAGAGAATTTAAATAAAGTCTCCAAAAAGATGACTGAAGTTGAGGAATTGCTTTAAAAGGAAAGGAGAAAGAGAGCTAAATATATTCATCTTGGCTGAGAGACAGTGAAGTAGAGACATAAGTCTATAAATATTTGAAACTTGTAAACACCATGGGAGAAAAGATGTATCTTAATTTTACAACAGGATATAGCTAAGAGTAAGAAGATGAAATATAGGATGACTCATTTTTATGGGATTACTATTCTGGTAGACTGGAGGATTGCCAGATAGAGTTTATCTCTTGTGAAATGAGGAGCTTCTTGAGAGCAAGGTTCATGCCTCACTAACGTTCATAGTCTAGTGTTGGCCTCTTGTTTGTGCTTGTAAGGCACTTGAATTGAGTTTCAGCAAAACACCTGGCAATTTCACATGATTCTTTAGCAAAGATAGAGAAGTGCCGGTGAATGATAGTATTAAGTGGATTTATGGCTTCTTTCTTTCTTTCTTTCTTTCTTTCTTTCTTTCTTTCTTTCTTTCTTTCTTTCTTTCTTTCTTTCTTTCTTTCTTTCTTTCTTTCTTTCGGCTTCTTTCTTTCTTTCTTTCTTTCTTTCTTTCTTTCTTTCTTTCTTTCTTTCTTTCTTTCCTTCCTTCCTTCCTTCCTTCCTTCCTTCCTTCCTTCCTTCCTTCCTTCCTTATTTATTTGAAAGGCAAAATTACAGAAAGAGACGGGAGAGAGACATTTTCCATCCCCTGGTTTACTCCCCAAATGGCTGCAACAACCAGGCCTGGGCTAGGCTGAAGCCAGGAGTTTCATCTGGGTCTCCAGTATGGGTGCCGGGGCCCAAGCACTTGGGCCATCCTGTGCTGCTCTCCCAGGTACATTAGCAGAGAGCTGGATCAGAAATGGAGCAGCCAGGACTTGAACCATTGCCCATATGGGATGCTGGTGCTGCAGGTCATGGCTTTACTCTGCTGTGCCACAGCACAGGCCCCCTTAGTTTCTTACTATTGCTACTGTATCAGTGGTCTGAACTCAGTTATCAATAAGAGAATTTCTTTTTCTACTTCCATGCCCCAGGATCAGCACATGGTGAGCACTATGTCTTTACTGAATGAAGGGTGTAAATGAATGACTTAGCTCTGTCTTTTCAAAAATATTTGTGGACATCTCATCCCAAATTTCAACTTAGACTTTGAATAGTAATTATTTTTCACATTAGTGGAAACACTTGCAATCTTTTGATGTCTGTAGGCATAAATAACTATTAGGTCTACAAATGTGATAAATGGAAATTTTGTGAGCTCCAATAGAAGGAGGAAATAATTTCATGTCCAGGAATATTTGGGATTTTTTTGTTAATTAATATCTACTAACACTTTCAAATTGTCAAAAAGTCATTTCTGTCATAAACTTAAAGACTTATTTATCCTGTTAGAGGTCTGCCATATCAGGAGTAACAGCAACAAGAACCCAAGAAACTGGCCGTTATTTCAGTTGATTAAAGAAAATTATGCAGTAGACCTTCTGGCTCCAGAGGAAAGTATATTATACGACTCTGGATATTTGACCATCCAAATTGACAGTAAACTAGAGTTTTGATTGGTTGATTCCCCACCCCATCTCTCTGCCACTTCCTTATGACACCTGCTTGTTCAGGTAGAATACTTACTGGGTTTTCAACACCATTCTGGGTTGTTTATGGCTGTGTATATTTTTACTCTGTGTTGGTTATCTAAGAGGTACTTTAAAAAGTTTGTGGAAAATGGAATTAATTGATAAATTTAAGGGCCAGTATTGTGGTGCAGTAGGTAAGCTGTTGCCTGTGATGCCCGCATCCCATGTGAGAGCTGATGTTCCTGCTCATGTGCCCAGGAAAGCATCAGAAGATGACCCAAGTGCTTGGGCCCCTGCTATCCATTTGGGAGATCCAGATGGAGTTCCAGGTTCCTGTTCGGCCTGGACCAGCCCTGGTCATTATAGTCATTTAGGAAGTGAACCAGTGCATGGAAGATCTTTGTCTTTCCTTCTCCCTCTGTAACTCTGTCTTTCAAATAAATCTTTTTTTTTTTTTTAAAGATAAATTTGTCTTGATGTAAAATTTTTTTTAAATCTATGCACAGTTTTTTATAATATACATTTCCATGAACTTTTTGAAGACCACTCAAACTGCTGTGTAAAAAACTAACTCAAGGTGCTGGCATTGTGGTATAGTGGGTTAAGCTGGCTCCTGACTTTGGCCTGGCCCAGCTCTGGCTGTTGCAGCCATTTGGGGAGTGAACCAGTGGATGGAAGATCTCTTTTTATTTATTTATTTTTAAAATATTTTATTTATTTGTTTGAGAGGCAGAGTTACAGACAGAGAGGGAGAGACATCCCGTTACTTTTGCACTGTATACAAAACAGAGGAGCTCACTCAGTACTGTGCATAGCAGGAGGTGGGGAGGTTTGGAAATCATCTCAAAACTGCCTATGACAGGGGCTAAGAGTCTTTTAAGTTGTCCTTATTTAGTAGAAAAACAGCAAAGACAGTGTAAATATCTCTCTTTTATTTATTTTTAAAATATTTACTTCATTTATTTGAAAGAGTTAGAGAGAGAAAGAGAGAGAGAGAGAGAGAGAGAGAGAGAACACTTCACCTGCTACTTCGCTCCCCAAATGGCTGCAATAACCAGGGGTAGGCCAGGCCGAAGCCAGAAGCCAGGAACAACTTCTAGGTCTCCCATGTGGGTGCAGGGCCCAAACACTTGGGCCATCCTCCATGCTGCTTTCCCAGGTGCATCAACAGGAATACTGAATCAGAAGTGGATCAGCCAGGTCTTGAACCATCACCCATATGGGATATGATGGCTTAACCCACTGCATCACAATGCCAACCAACCCCCTACCCCCAGACACTTTTTAAGATTTATTTGAAAGTCAGAGTTAGAAGGAGAGACACAGAGAATATTCCATCCACTGTTTCTACTCCTCAAGTAGCTGCAAATACCAGGGCTGAGCCAGGCTGAAGCCATTAGCCAGGAGCTTCTTGTGTCTCTCCCATGTGAATGCAGGGGCCCAAGCCCTTGGGCCATCCTCTGTTACTTTCCCATATGCATTGGCAAGGAGCTAGATCAGAAGTGGATCAGTGGGGCTCGAACTGGAGCACATATGGAATGCCGGAGCTGCAACTGGTAGCTCAACCCATTGTGCCACGGTGCTGGCCCCACAGTTCTTGTTCTAAAGAACTTAACAAAACAAAACAAAAACCCTGTAATTTACCAACCATCCCTTCCATTTTAGAAACACTGCCCAGCAATTTATTTCTAGGAATCAGTTTATGTACTTTAATACCCCCACCCCTCAGTCCTCTCCTTGCTGTTGAACCATAGATTTAATCTACTTCAAATCAGAGGGTGTGTTCAACTGAGATCCGAGATTTTTGGCTTTGAACATAGCTAGAGATTTCCTTCTTTGTTGTGCCGTCTGAGGCCTATGCTTATCACTCCTGTTAGTGCTTTGATATTTTTATAGTTCTCACCTTTACAGAGCATAGGCAACATGCAGAGGAAAAATTTAAGCAGTGGCACATATGTTGTTTTTCTTTTTTTTTTTTTTTTTTTTTTTTTACAGGCAGAGTGGACAGTGAGAGAGAGAGACAGAGAGAAAGGTCTTCCTTTGCCGTTGGTTCACCCTCCAATGGCTGCCGCGGTCGGCGTGCTGCGGCCGGCGCACCGCGCTCGTCCGATGGCAGGAGCCAGGAGCCAGGTGCTTTTCCTGGTCTCCCCATGGGGTGCAGGGCCCAAGCACCTGGGCCATCCTCCACTGCACTCCTGGGCCACAGCAGAGGGCTGTCCTGGAAGAGGGGCAACCGGGACAGAATCCGGTGCCCCAACAGGGACTAGAACCCGGTGTGCCGGCGCCGCAAGGCGGAGGATTAGCCTGTTGAGCCACGGCGCCGGCCCAATATGTTGTTTTTCAAGGTCAGTAATTCTGCCAAGCTGTCCCAGCTAGCTGACAGGCAGTGAAAGGCACTGTGTGGAATCATGAAATACTCTAGTCCTTTAGCTAAAGAGAACATTTAAAAACATCATTGTATGGAAGTCCAGTACATGAACTTCAGAGACTGCTTCTGTGTTCAGCCAGCTAGAACACAGGTGCTGCACTGTTCACGTTTGTGGGGATCTGGTTAACATGAGTGCTCCGTGGTCACCATGCAGCTCAGCTTATCCTCCCACCCGTCTCACAAGGAGGTACATCAAATCTTTAATTGTCTCTGTTGAACAGGGCCTGATGAGGCCATTTTAGCCTCAAAGAAGTCCTGAAATCTCTCGTAACCATCATCCCAGCAATTTGTATGCCTTTTATTATTGTTTTAGAGTTTTAGCCTTGCTTTAGTTCTTAGTTTTTACATAGCTTTGAGATCCTGTACTTTAATAAGTTTTTCTTTCTGAGATGGCTAATCTTGATGCATAAACCTCAGTTTATTCATCTGCTAAATGGGGATAGTGACTGGCAATTTATCTGGTGGTTGACTGCTCCATCTTAGCGCCAGGATTCCTGGATTTCTTCCTCACTTTCTTTCTGTAGATGCTTTTGTACAATCTTTTCTTGGTTCTGTCAAAAATCTGAAGATGTCCTTTCTTTCAACGTGACTTTTGCATCCCCAGAATTCCTATAGCTGAATGCTTTTCTTGCCTTTTTCTGCTCTACAAAGCAGAGACCTAGTACAGATATATGAAATGTGCCTCTTGGTGTTAAAAAAAAAAAAAAGTAAACTGACTCTGTTTCATTATGTTTATATTTAAATATTGCCAAACCTTCATATTTAAAAATTGAAATCTTAGACATTTTTCTCTTTTTTCTCCTTTTTGTTTTTTATTATTATTATTTAGTGAGTACTTTAAATGAATTTTTATTCTTGAATAAGGCTTTTAAAATATTTTTATTTTCATTTTTAAAGAATTTATTGGGGCCGGCGCCGCCGTAGCTCAATAAGCTAATCCTCTGCCTGCGGCGCCAGCACACTGGGTTCTAGTCCTGGTCGGGGTGCCGGATTCTGTCCCAGTTGCTCCTCTTCCAGTCCAGCTCTCTGCTATGGCCCAGGAGTGCAATGGAGGATGGCTCAAGTTCTTGGGCTCTGCAGCTACATGGGAGACCAGGAGAGGCTTCTGGCTCCTGGCTTTGGATCAGCGTGGTGTGCCAGCCACAGCGGCCATTGGGGGGGTGAACCAATGGAAAAGGAAGACTTTTCTCTCTGTCTTGCTCTCTCTCTCTCTCTCACTGTCCACTCTGCCTGTCCAAAAAAAAAAAAAATTTATTGGGGGCTGGCGCTGTGGCGCAGCGGGTTAACACCCTGGTCTGAAATACCAGCGTCCCATATGGGCGCTGGTTCAAGACCTAGCTGCTCCACTTCCGATCCAACTCTCTGCTATGGCCTGGGAATGCACTAGAGGATGGTCCACATCCCTGGGCCCCTGCACCCATGTGGGAGACCTAGAAGAAGCTCCTGGCTCCTGGCTTCAGATCAGCGCAGCTCCGGCTGTTGTGGACAATTGGGGAGTGAACCAGCAGATGGAGGACCGACCGACCTCCCCTCTCTATGTGTAAATCTGACTTTCAAATAAATAAATACTTCTTTAAAAAATAATTTATTTATGGAGCTGGCAGTTTTAAGCCTCGGCCTGTGGTGCCAGCATCCCATATGTGTGCTGATTTGTGTCCTGGCTGCTTTTCTTCCGATCCAGCTCTCTGCTATGGGCTGGAAAAGCTGGCTTTACACTGGCCCAGCTCCAGCCATTGCGGCCATTTGGGGAGTGAACTAGCAGGTGGAAGATCTTTCTCTCTTTTTCTCTGTCTATAACTCTACTTACCAAGTAAATAAATAAAATTTAAAAAAGAAGTATTAAAAATTTATTTATTTATTTGAAGGAGGTACAAAGACAGATTTTTCTACCCACTGGTTTACTCCCCAGATGCTACAGTGGCCAGGGCTGGGCCAGACCAAAGCCAGTAGCCAAAAGCTTTGTTTGGATTTCCCTCATGGATGGCAGTTACCCAAACACTTAGGCCATCTTCTGTTGCCATTAGCAGAGAGCTGGATTGAAAATGAATCAGCCAGGACTTGAATCGGTGTCGATATGGGATGCCAGCATCACAGGTGGCAGCTTTACTCACTATACCACAATGCTGGTCCCTATTTTCAATTATTTGAAAGATACAGAGACAGAGAGATCTTCCACCTGCTGATTCGCTCCCCAAATGCCTACAACAGCCCGGGCTGGGCCAGGGTGAAGCCAGGAACCCTGAACTTAATCTGTGTCACTCACAGGACCCGAGTACTTGAGCTGTCATCACCTGCTGCCTTCCAGGGCCTTCGTGGCTGGATACTGCAATCAGGAGCCACAACCAGGAACTGAACCCAGAGACTAAGCTGTGGGATATGAGCATCTTAGCCAGCAACGTAGCTGCTAGGCCAACTGTGCATTCCTGAACTGAATTTTTAAAAGTAAGGGAGGAGCCAGGAGAAGCTGAGAACTCAGTCTGGTGCACCCATGTGGGTAGCAGGAACCCAAGCACTCAAGCCATCGCCTGCTGCCTCTTAGGGTATACACTGGCAGGAAGTCGAAGTCAGAAGCTGAGCTGGGACTGGAACCCAGGCACTTGGATATAGAATGCTGGCAGCTCAAGTGTCTTAACTGCTGTGCCGACACCTGTCCCTGAAAGAGATAATACTAAGTCAAGTCTTTGGAGCTGACAATTCCATGCTAGTCCAATGACTTCCTACTTGTGTGTTTCAATTTGATTTCTTACCAGTCTGCTCAGAAGAGAGCTTTGACAGAAAAAGCATTTATTTTAATATGGTTTAATCATTGTGATCTGTTTTAAAATTCAGAGCTTAGTGTTAAAAAGCAAAGTGTGGCTTCAGTGTCTGGGAACCTGCAATTTCAAGTAATTTTTAGACAGTTATAAATCTCATCCTGCTGAAGATGACAGATCTTGCCAGTGACCTTTGGTTGCTAACTAGTTCCTTAGAGCAGGACCCTGGTGGTATCTCGGCTGTTCACGACTGCAGCTAGAGACCTGGCCTTCGTTGGCAGTGATGCCATCCACACACACAGGGGACTCCTGCTCCTCTGCCTCTACGGGAGGCCTGGTGGAGGTCAGAGCAGACGCTTCCTACAGTGCTCTGCGCACTGTGGCACACGCCTTCTGTATATAAGAAGGCATCGTGGTGTTTCTAGACTACAAGCTGTGGGGTTTTTTTTGGCTTGTTTTTTGGCTTGACAGTTCTTCCATCATCTACACCCAGAGCCCAGTAACTGGAGCTTTGCACAGAGTCCTGTGCATCTGTCAGTTTGAGTTAGAGCACAGTGCTCTGCCATCTGTTCCACAGAGAATACACACTCAGAATCACACTTTCAGGAGGGCCAGCTTTATAGGGGGACATGGTTTGACTCACAGTGACATATGACGCCTCTTAGGTTTAGCTCAGGGACAGGGTTCATTTGATGATCCCTGACTTTAATATTTGACAAACACATGTGTTTAGAAGGATGGCCATTTGCCAAAGTAACTTCAAGGCACTATCTTAGTCTTTTTCTTTCGTTCGTTCGTTCTTTCTTTCTTTCTTTCTTTCTTTCTTTCTTTCTTTTTTTTTTTTTTCTGTAACAGAACATTACAGATTGGGTAATTTATAAACAATAAAAGTTTATTTGGCTCACAGTTCTGGAGCCTGGGAAATCCAAGATTGAGAGGTCACATCTGGTGAAGGCCTCGGGCTGCATCTTCCTGGGGCAGAGTGGAGGGCAGACAGGGTGAGTAAGAGCAAGGGATCAAACTTAGCCCTAAGCCCATGGATAATCAGCATTAAGTCAGCCCTCCTGGCCTGATCATCTCCCAGACGGGTCCCACCTTTTAACCCTGTTGCTCTGGGAGTTTCGAACACATGCTTTTTGGGGGACACATTGAAACCACAGCAGTCACCAAGAGGACTGATAATCAGGATATATCCCACAGGGGGCTGGTGCTCTGGTTCAGTGGGCTAAACCTCTGCCTGTAGTGCCGGTATCCCATATGGGCACTGGTTCATGTCTTGGCTGTTCCTCTTCCGATCCAGATCGCTGCTATGACCTCGGAAAGCAGTGGAGGATGGCCTAAGTGCTTGGGCCCCTGTACCCATGTGGGAGATATGGAAGAAGCTCCTGGCTCCTGGCTTTGGATGGGCTCAGCTCTGGCTCTTGCAACCATTTGGGGAGTGAAGCAGTGGATGGTAGACCTCTCTGTGTCTCCCCTTCTCTGTCTGTAACTCTGCCTTTTAAATGAATAACTAATCTTAAAAAGAAAAATCAAGATATCCCTCAGTGACAGCAATGGCATGCACTGGTTAGGAACCCACTCAGGAGCCCAGTATGTTGAGACCTGTGGCTAAAACTGAAGAATCAATTCAGGCATGCTGTTTTGTGAGATTACCTTTGAGAATTTAATTTGAGAATTTCTAAGTGAGTGTACATCAAGAAGTTCATGGAGTGAGCCAGTGTTGTGGTGCTGCAGGTTAAGCCACTACCTGTGACGAGTGCCCCATATGAGCACTGGTTCGAGTCCCAGCTGCTTCACTTCCAACCCAGCCCCCTGCTAGTGCTCCTGGGAAGGCAGCGGAAGATGGCTCAGGTATTTGGGCCCCGCCATCCGCATGCTAGACCTGAGTGAAGCTCCTGGCTTCTGCTTGGCCAGCCACAGCCATTGTGGCCATTTGGGGAGTGCACTTAAGAATGGAAGATCTCTCTCTGTCTCTATCTCTCTCTGTAACTCTGCCTTTCAAATAAATAAATATATCTTTTTTAAAAGTTCATGAAAAAATAGAATTAAACCAGAATGCACATTTTCCCCACATATAATAACATGCATCCATTTTTAAAACAAAAAAAATTTTTTTTGAGGACAGAGAGTGAGTAAGTGAGCTTTCATGCAGTATTTCATTCCCAGTTGCTTGCCATGGCCAGGGGAACAGAGCTGAAGCCGGGAGCCAGGAACTCAGTTCAGGTCTCCCACATGGGTGCAGGGACTCTCTGCTTGAGTCATCACTCCTGCCTCCCAGGGTCTGCATTCACAGGAAGCTGGAATCAGGAGCAGGAGATGGGAGTCGAACCCAAGCACTCTGATGCAGGGTGCCATTAATTGGCATCTTACCCACTAGACCAAATACCCACCACAAGATACACCCACTTTAATACAGATTGATGAGTTTTCATCGCTGTTTGTCCTGGCAAGCTACTGCAGACATCCCATTTCAGTAACAGTATATATCCTTTATTGAGAGTGAGGAGACATTGCATTCAGAGAGTTACCAGATTGCATGTGGTGGCTATTTAGTGGGTCATAGTCTCAACTAAGTGCACGTGTGGCTAGGTGCCTTCTGAGGGTGAAGGC
Organism: Sylvilagus floridanus; assembly: GCA_949820135.1. Classification (NCBI taxonomy): domain Eukaryota; kingdom Metazoa; phylum Chordata; class Mammalia; order Lagomorpha; family Leporidae; genus Sylvilagus; species Sylvilagus floridanus. The sequence goes on from OX463227.1 coordinate 59,096,024, forward strand.
TTCGGGTCGGTTAACTATCATTCGTTCTCCCATCTGCTTTTTCTCTCTCAGCCCTGGCCTGGAGTGTATCTCTGGGAGACTGGTTCTAACCTAGGTCTCTCACTGTCCATGGAGAGTGAACTTGTTGATATTCTGGATCTTCCTGCTCTCTGGGACTGTGTTTCTTCATCAACAAAATAAGAGGGCTCAGTCTGATCATTTCTTTCTCTGATTCTCCTCATTTCTCATGAGAACAAAACCAAATTATTTGAGTACAGATGTCACAAATGTAAATAGAAAATGACTTCCCACCAGTGTTGCTTTGCGGAGGATGGATTGTACTCTTTAATGAACCGGATAGAATCTGAATACCTTTGTATCATTGATGTCAATGTGGAATATATCCTGATTATACTCTCTTAGTGACCTTAAGTAAGTTAGGTAAATAGCCTCCCAGACACATGTATTTGTCTTGCATTGAGCTTTTTATAATGGTTGCTTTTAATTGGTTCTTGTCAGAGAAAAGAAAGCCTTATCTCTGCCGAACAGGCTTGTAACTGCTTCTAAAAGGCAGACAGCGAAGTGCATTGTTAGCTGTTGGCAGTGCTGGGTCAGCTGGCGTTGTTTACCAGGAACACTGAAGCTTGGTTAGCACAGGTGTTGTATTACAGACACTGCTAGACTGGTTTAAGGTGAAATGAAATTATCACAGCATTCAATATCATAAGCTGCTCTGGATTTACAGATAGCCTGCATTTAGCGGTAAACATGTCATTTCCATCTGGGAAGGCACCTTCACTGAGAAACAGCATTTTCACAGTGGTTAGGATCTCTGTGGACAAAGGTCTGTTTAATCCACAATTTACTTAAAGTATGACACTAATGGGATCATAGACCCTAACTCTTGTTTTTAATTGGTTTTTAATTATAATTGGATTTTCTGTGGTTAGAAATGCTGGTTTACGGACTTAGAATATTTGGTTTACAAAGATATTTTGACTTCTTGCTATGTACCAGACACTGTGCTGGGTGGCCTTGCAAATGTAGGGTTTAATAACATGCAGTCCAGAGGCCAGCTAAAGAACTCGAAAGGGTTTAGATTTGGGAATCATTAATATGTGGGCTACTTTTGAAACTCTGGAATAAACTAGAATCAGAATTTTAAAAACCTGTATTCAGAAATGAGCTTGGCATATTTCAGGATAAGTTTGCTCACCCTGCTTTCCTGCAGCCTCTTTTAAAATTGTGAACTTGTCTATCAGAGAATGCTCATGCCCTGCCCCATTATTGCTGGATACATCGTGAGCACTAACCATCAGCAGTTTAGTTCATTTGTTGATTTGTTCACTCATTAAACAGATAATTGTCTATCACTTGTTACATGCCCAGACTTCAGCAAATACATAAAGTGGTGACAGAACCATCTTCCCTGTCCTACAGGAAGTTGTAGTCACAGTGATCAGATTCTCTATACTTTTCAGTCCTCTACTATCTGATCAGCGAGGCGTTTTAAAAGGGCAGGCAGTTTGATGATAGAGTAATGTCATTAGTAAATGGCCTTTGTGTTCGCTTTAAGGGAAAAAAATGCATGAATCTTACTGTTTTTGCCCCATTTGTTAAAACACACAGCATCTTACATGTTCACAGTGAACTAAGAACAGTGTAAAGAAAGCAACGGGAACTGAGGCTTTTCTGGTAGGAACCCACTTTTGTATCAAAAGTGGGGTAAGTTGTACCACCCTTGTGTTTCAGTGAAGGATAGTTGTAGCCATGAGCACCAGGCCTGCACTGTTCATTGTTTCAGAAACTAGTCTGGCTGATACTCTGATTGTTTTTGTTCCTATTGTTGAAGATTGTAGACAATTGTGTTTGGGTTTTCTGTCTTCTTTATTGGCGCTGATAAGAGGCATATTGTGAGTTCCATATTGTTGTTAAACATCCTGAGGTGGAGTGTGCTAAGCAAATGTGGTGGAAAGATTGTGTATCTTCAGGCTGTTCTATTTGTGATGTGCAAGTTAACGGAAACAAATTTAACCCTGTGGAAAAAAAATTGATTCTATAAAAGGAAACAGCAAATCGGAGTACATTAAGGAATCATGAATATAACTTCAAGAATTAACTAAATTCCGTGAAGATAGAGATACTTCCGGAAGAGCTTCAGAGTAATCATATTAATCACATTATTTCCCCAACTTTGCCTTTAAAATACAATTGAACTAAAGTGAACCCTGAAGCACTGATTTGTGTATCTGATTTTATTGCTGATAACTTCAATGTGAGGCATCCAACTCCTGCCATTTCTGCTGTTTCTATAGCAACCAAAGTGTGCAAACCCAGCAGTATCACTTTCGTTCACAGCTGGCATTTTGTGTTCGCAGTAAGAAGAGGAGTTTTGGTAAAGCGTAGTCGGTGTTAATTGGGATGTAACTGGGTCAGAACAATTTTGGGAGCCTTTTTTCCTCCTCTCGGGCTCCTGTATGGACACGAGTGTGTGTGAGTGTGCTGACTGCACTTTTCCCTTCTTCTCTCAAGCTTGTCCTTTCCCTGAAATTAATCACCATTGAGGTAGTCTTTTGGAAATTGGGCCTATCTTCTAAAAACATGCTTCATTGTGGAATCTTGAGGACTGGATGCAGTTCCTGAGCCTCACCCACACCCTATGCAGATCCTTGAAAATTTCCATTAAAAAAAAAAATTAGGGGCCAGCTTGTAATGGGAATGCCAGCATCCCATATGGGCACCAGTTAGAGTCCTGGCTGCCCTACTTCCTATCCAGCTCCCTGCTAATGTGGCTGGGAAAGCAGTGGAGAATGCCCCAAGTGTTTGGGCCTTTGCACCCACATGGGAAGACCCGAATGTGACTCCTGGCTCCTGGCTTGGCCTGGCCCTTGCGGCTGTCTGGGGAGTAAACCAGCAGGTGAAGATCTTTCTCTCACTCACTCACTCACTCACTCACTCTTTCCCTGTCTCTCCCTCTCTGTAACTGTGCCTTTCAAACAAATAAATAAATCTTTCAACATAAAATGAAATGATTGATGTGAAAATGCTTTGAAAAATTGAATACATTTTCATGTTGATGACATCGTTTGTTTTGTTGTTATTTTGAAATCAACTTATCTTGTGTCCTTAACATTTATTTACTTGTTCTAAAAGGGACAGAAAACCCAGTAGAGCGCTGCACCTTCAAAAGTGACCCCTGTCTGGGATTCTAGGTCTGAACTTGGCTTTAGGAGCCTTCCACTGTGGATACTGCCCAGGCTGTCAGTTCCCTTCTCAGACTATACAGAAGAGCTCATAGGCCACTGCTCCCCTGAGCCGTGTCACCACCTCTGCACTCATCCCTGACTGTACACGGGGACCCCACACCTAAGCTTCTATTATGTTATGCCAGAGGTATCCCCACTAGCTGCAAAACTAGCTAGAGCCTCTGTTCTCATATTCCATTTTTTGTGCTCATGTTTTCTGTTTCAACATAGAATGACTTTAAAAAGAGTTAGCTAAGTGATCTAACTAAAAGCAGCTTCTTGTATTTCTCACATTCAGCAACTCATAATTCATTTTCATTTCTTACATGAAGCAATTTTTGCTCTCAAATCTCATACTTTGTCTCTCTTCTCTCTGTGTGTAGCTCTGACTTTCAAATAAATTAATTAAAAAAATTATGAGCTGTACTGTTATGAACATTCTCCAGTATATCTAAAAATGGAATTACTGAATCAAAGGGTGTGCAGTTCAGTTTTTCTTTTTAAAGAAAAGCCTTGTCACACAGAGAGAAGGAGAGACAGAGACAGAGATCTTTTGTCTGTGGGTTCATTCCCAAATGGCCTCAACAGCCAGAGCTGAGCCAGGCCAAAGCCAGGATCCAGGAACCCTATCCTGGTCTTCCACCTGGGTGACAGAGGTCCAGGTACTTGGGCCATCTTCCTCTGCTTTTTCAGGCACATTAGCAGGAAGCTGGGTCTGAAGTGAAACAACCAGGACTTGGACTGGTACTCTGAAACAGGATACTGGTGTTGGAAGCAATAACTTAATCTAAAATGCTGGCCCCAGTTCAGTTTTTCAAGATGATGCCAAATTGTTTTTCAGACAAATTATACTAATTATTCTCATTCCAGCAATGTATCAAAGTTTCCACTGACCTACTTCTTATTCAACAATTCTTTTTTTTTTTTTTAATTTTGTTTTATTTGAAAGAGAGAGAGATCTTCCATACTCTACTGGTTTGCTATAATGACCAGAGCTGGGCCACACCAAAGCTAGGATCCTTGAGGTCCATCCAGGTTTCCCATGTGAGTGGCTAGGGATCCAACAACTTGAGCTATCATCTGCTTCATCCCAGGGTACTCATTAGCAGGAAGCTGGCATTGGAAGTGGAGCCAGGACTTGAACCCAGGCACTACCCCATGGAATGCAGGTATTCCAGGCAGCATCACAGAACCACTGTGCCAAATGCCTGCCCCAACAAGTTTAACCAATCTAGTAGGTGTAGAGCTATTTGGTAGCTCACTGTGAGGTTGAACATCTTTTTATATGCATCTTGGTTAAAGATGTTTCTGCTTTAGTTAAATGTCAGTTGGACAGTTTTCTGCTTGATTGTTTTTCATGTTGACTTAGAGGATTTTTTTTTTTTTGAAGATTTTATTTGTTTGAAAGGCAGATTAAGAGAGGGGGAGAAATGGAGAAAAAGGTCTTCTATAAGTAGTTCACTTACCAAATGCCCACAACAGCAGGCTGAAGCCATGACCCAGGAACTCCATGGGGGTCTTCCACAGAGGTAGCAGGGACACAAGTACTTTAGCCATCATCTGCTGCTTTCTCAGGTGTATTAGGAGGAAGTTGGGTTAGAAGTAGAGTAGCTGGGACTCTAACTAGAAACTGTGATAGGGAAGGCTTGTGTCCGGAGTGGTGGGCTTAACCTGCTGTGCTACAACACCTGCCCCTCATAGGAGTTCTTCTCCTCTTTTCTTCTTCTCCTCTTTTTTTATTTTTTTTATTTTTTTATTTTTTTTGGTTTAAGATTTATTTATTTGAGAGGCAGAGGGAGAGGTCTTCCATCCTCTGGTTCACTCTCCAAATGGCCAAAGCTGGGCTAATCCGAGGCCAGGGGCCAGGTCTCCCATGTGGGTATAGGAGCCCAAGGACTTGGGCCATCTTCTACTGCTTTCTCAGGCCATTAGCAGGGAGCTGGACTGGAACTGGAACAGCTGGAACTCCAACCGGCACCTATTTGGGGTGCCTGGTGCTGCAGGCAGAGGCTTAACCTATGTCACAGTGCGGGCCCCAGGAATTCTTTACTGAATACAAAATTTAAGTTCAATGTTTATATGTGTTGCAAATATTTCTTCCAGTTTGTGCTTTAAAAAAAGTCTCTTTAGATGATTTGGATATTTATTTAATATAGCCAGATTGATTACTCTTTTCTTTCATGATCTGTATTTTTTATGTCTTAAGAAATTCTTCCCTACTTCAGGATGAAGACACTATTATACTTTTTTCCAAAAATTCTGAAGTTTTGCTTTTCACAGTTTAATGCTTCAATCCACCTGAGATTGGTGTATGTGTGGTGTGAGGTGAGGATTCATTTTACTTCGTTTTCCCGGGTCTGGATTTCTTGGTGTGCCAGCACCATTTATTGAATAGTTTCTCCCTTCTTTACTAATCTTAAGCCCTTTTTCTATTCGTAGCATGGATCCATGTTGTTTCTGTGTTCTGTGCCCTTGATCAGTTTGTCTCTCGGTGTACCAGTACCGCACTCTCTTAAATACCATCACTTTAAACTAAGCCATAATATCTTGTTTTGATATCTTGTTTTGTTTTATATTTCTATTCACACTCCTTACCTCCAAGATATTTTAATTAATGATAATTTTGATGATTCTTAGTTCTTTGTTCTTTCACATACATTTTTTGAGTGAGCTTTTGCAAGTTCCATACACACACACACACACACACACACACACAAAACCGTGATGAGATTTTGATCTAATTTATGTTGAACTTACAGGTAAATGTGAGGAAAATTGATATCTTCACTATATTGCATCATATTTATCTCTAAACCTGGGATCCTAATTTACTTAGGACTTGTTAATGTCCTCTGTGATAAGGTTTCATGTTCTGCATACATACCTTATGCATCCTTTGATGTATTTGTTCCTAGGTCCTGTAAGGTTTTAGTTGTTGTAGAAGTGTTGCCCTTAAAAGTTTTTGTTTTTTTGGGTTTTCTTGCTCATATATAGAAGTACACTGACTTTTTCATATTATTCAATTAGCCAGACATCTTGCTAAAACTTTTACTATTAATAATTTGTAAATACTTCATATTTTCTGTGTGGATGATCACATCATCTGTGTAGGTGATTACATCAAATAGCAGTGGTTTTGTTTCTTCCTTTTCAATCTATATGCCTTTATTATTATTTTATACCACTGATCTACTTTAATTTACAAGATTGATTTTAGAACTGGTGATAGTGGGCATCCTTACATTATTTCTGATTTTAAAGGAATGCTTCCTTTGATTGGACTATTCCAGTGTTTCCTAGTTTTTGTTAAATACCCATTATGAAGTTAAGAAAGTTTTTTCTATTCTAACCTATTGAGAATTTTTGTTATGAATAGGTTTTTGTTAAAGATTTATTTTATGTATTTGAGAGGCAGAGTTACAGATAAAAGGAGAAACAGAGAGAGGTCTTCCATCTGCTGGTTCACTCCCCCGAATAGCCACAATGGCCAGAGCAAGGCCAATCCAAAGCCAAGAACCAGGAGCTTCTTCCCGATCTCCCATTTGGCTGCAGGGGCCCAAGCACTTGGGCCATTCTTTACTGCCTTCCCAGGGCATTAGCAGAGAGCTGGATTGGAAGAGGAGCAGCCAGGCATGAACCATAGCTGATATGGGATGCCAGTGCCACAGGCAGAGACCTAATGTGCTACGTCACAGTGCTGGCCCTAGGTATTAAATTTTATCAACTAGTTTTTCAGCTTCCATCAAGAGGATAGAATCATTTTTTCTCTTTAGTTTATCGATATGGTGATGGGCATGTATAAATTTTCTCATGCTAAGCCATTTTAACATCCCTGTTCCTGGGTTTGGTTCAACCACATTTTGTTTAATATTTTTGCATCTGTCATCATCAATGAGAGGCTTCTAAAAGTTTTGTTTTCCATACTTTGTCTGGTTTGCTATCAAGATTATATTGGCCTTGCAGAAAATGTTTGGAACATTCCTTTTTTGTTTTTTTCTGTTTTCTCAGTGTTTGAATAATATTGAAACAATCTGTTCATTGAAAATTTGGAGAACTTGCGCTAAAATCATCTGGGGTTGGAGATTCCTCCGTAGGAAGATTTTAAATTATACTTTCAGCTTATTTAGTACCCCTTGATTTCTTCATGTTTTCTAATTCATTTTGAGTCATTTTGTAGGTTACATTTTCTTCTCTCTCTCTCTTTTTTAAAGGTTTATTTCTTTGAAAGAGTTACACAGAGAGAGAAGGAAAGGCGGGGGGGGGGGGGGGGAGTGTCTTCCATCCACTGGTTCACTCCCCAATTGGCCGCAACAGGCGGAGCTTCTTCTGGACCCATTCGGGTGCAGGAGCCCAAACACTTCAGCCTTCTTCCACTGCTTTCTCAGGCCATAGCAGGGAGCTGGATCAGAAGTGGAGCAGCCAGGATTCGAACTGCAGGTGGCGGCTTTACCTGCTATACCACAGCGCCGGCCCCACATGTTCTTGACTTTGTCTTTTGTATACATTTTCACTTAATAAATGTCTTCATAGGATTCTTTGATCTTTCCGTCCTGTGCTGGTTTTGTATTTATAGTCCTTTTGTCATTTGTAATGCTGCAGTTTTCCGGAGGCTTCAGGGATCATCTGTGGTTCTTTGATTTCTGTCCTTACCTTTATCTTTCTCCTTCTACTTTCTGTGATTTTATTGTGTTGAGCTTTTTCCTCTTCATCCCCCCCTCCCCCGCCCCGCTTCCCTCCTTCTTTCTCTCTTGAAACTTCTTAATGAGGGCACATGATACATTATTTTCAGCCCTTCTTCCTCCCTACCTTAAAAATTCAGGGCTGAACATTTCCCTTATAAGTACTGCATTAGCTGCATTCCATGGGTTTTGATAAGGAATTTCATTACTGTAGCACTGAATATTTTAAATTTCTTTATGGTTTCTCCTTTCATCACTGAGTAATTTTAGAAGTATTTTTAAATTCCCAAATGTAAGAAGCTTGAGGTTTATACATATGTGTGATTTACTTTTTTTTTTTTTTAAGATGTATTTATTTGTTTGAAAGGCAGAATTAGAGAAAGAGAGAGAGATCTTCCATCCACTGGTTCACTCCACAGATGGCTGCCATAGCCAGAGCTGAACCAATCTGAAGCCAGGAGCCAAGAGCTTCTTCTGGGTCTCCCACGTGGGTGCAAGGGCCCAAAGACTTGGGCCGCCATCTACTGCTTTCCCAGGAATGTTAGCAGGGAACTGGATCTGAAGTAGAGTAGCAGGTACTTGAACCAGCGCCCATATGGGATGCTGGCACTGAAGACGGCAGCTTTAGTTGGTATGACACAGTGCTGACCCCTGTCATTGACTTTTAACTCACTTGTGTCATGGTCATAGGACAGGGTCTGTTTGATAACATTTTCTTGAAATTATTGAGATTTATTAGTATTCAGTTAGTATCTGTCAATGTTCTCTGTGTGCTTAAGAAATATTTATATCCTCTAATTGTGGGGTTAAAAATGTGTGTGTCCACTAGATTATCCTTGTTGTTGTGTCTTTTGAGGAGTCTATGATTTACTAATCTTTTATCTGCTTGATGTGACTACAATTAGTACAATTAGAAAAATTATGTTATCATTGGTCTCTTTCCTTCCTGAAGTTAGGTCAGATGTGTGTATGTGTGAGTCAAGTTTAGGATTGTTGCCTCTTCCTGAATTGAACATTGTCTCATTATATAGTGACCACTTGATAATGCTTTGTCCATAAGCTTTTTTGTCTGATGTTACTGTGTTTAACTCAGCTTTCTTTCAGCAGTTTGCTTTATTCGTTTTTGAACAGCCTTTTACTTTCAACTTTTATAGTCCTTATGTTTATGTAAGTAGACCTCTTGACAGTAACATATGAATAGATTGTTTTTAATCCAATATGGAAATGCTGTCCTTTAGCTGGAAAATGTTTTTTTATTCCTCAGGCCCAAGTTGGGAAAGGATTTGCTTCTGTTTCTACTGGAAGCATCTAGCCCCTTCTAGATGCTTCGTGCAGGTGGCCCAGGGTTCAGCGTCCCCCTCGAAGTGCATTGTTGGCATCTGCCCTCAGGCTCACGTGGCCTTTCCTTCACTGTCCAGCCACAGAGGCACATCATTTGGCGGACAAATGAAGATTGCTGTTGCTGTCCCATGTGAGGTCAGCAGTGCTTCAAGGAATCTTTCTTCTGCAGCCTGGGATTGTTCTGTGAGGGCAGGGTCCCCCAGACCATGTGGCCAGCATTATCCCAGTTGTGCTATTCTTTTGTAGTCTCCTGCTTTGTTTTTTTCCACAGTCCTTATTGACATGCAGCATACAGCATACTTTCCAGCAGAATGTAAGTTCCGTGAGGATAGGGATTTTCCCCATTTTTGTTTTCTGCTGTATCTCTAGCATCTAAACCACAGCCTGTCTTAGCATGTGCTCAATCAATAGTTGTTGAAAGAATCAAGGAGAAGGTGGTTCACAGAAGTGATGCCAAGTCTCGGACTTTCATAAATGCTCTTATGTTCCTCTGTGCCCCTTGTCATAGGTCAGGGTGCCCACATCCTGCTGGTCTCTCCACCTCTACTTTGGGGTCTCTGCATCCTTTCTAGTCCATCCTTCATATTGCTACTGGGTGTTTTTCAAAAACAGATCTGATGGTCTCATTGCCCTGTCTTGGCTTTGCCTGTAGAATAAATTCTGCTCTCTTTAATGTGGGGCATTTGATTCTCAGTTTTATTTATACATTGGGCATTTTATGCTGTAGTCACCTCAAAACACTTAAAGGTTCTCATCATGCCAGGTTGGTGTTTCTGTGTGAATGTGCCTGTAGTGTTCCATAAACCTGAAAATTCATTCTTTTGTGTAGTCCTATCTGTGAAAATCCTAGTCAGTCTTATTTAAGACTATCCTGATGTTTATAAAAGAATCATTCCTTCCCAGCATCCCCCCCCCCATTTTGGTATTTTTCACAACCAATTTTGTATTCTAAAAGGCTGTTTGTCTTTTCTTGCTAGATTCAAGCTCCCCAAAGTCAAAGTCTTCTTGTTTTGTTTTTCTTTGTTTCCTGAAAGTCTGCAGCACAACATTTATTACATAATGGGTCTTTGATAAGTGGTCATCAGACTTGAATTTTGTAGGTTTAGTTTTTGCCTGATGCTGTTTTTCTCCTTTTGCTGTGGTAACTAATCTTGTCTCCTGTTTTCAGTCATCATCCTCTTGTGAAAGTAAGTTTCAGATCCAAAGCTTCCTGTCCCCACTTCCCTGGCTAATGTGACTGAAACTCCAAATGTCATCTCCTGCTCTGTGCTGCTCCACAGCCCAAACCAACACCTCTCCTAACTTCTGCTTCCACAGACCACGTCTTCGTTCTTCCAGTCACATGAACTCAATACCTGGATGAAATCTTCATCACTCTTCATCATTTGACTTCAGCCAGCCACAGGGTCCTATAAATTTTCTCCTCTAAATGGTTTCTCAGCTCTATACCACCCTCTCTATTGTAGCTGACAAAGCCCTCATCACCTCATACCCAGTTCTGTTACTTCTCCCTGCCCTGTTATCTCTCTGTCGGCAGTATCATGGTCACATTACTTCACCTGGCACTGACGACTAGCCAGAGGGTGTGTTCTCTCTCCCAACCCCACCAGGAGCACTCTGATTTCCGTCAAGGCAGACTTTTAACTGTGTCCAAGCTTACCTGTTCTAGCCCTTTCGTCTCCTGCAGTGCCCTTGTCCTTCCTCCACTCTGCCCTGCTATTTCCTGTCTGTTTTTCAGGATCTGGCTAATGGACATTGCCCCAATCCCAAGCCCCAGTGAACCCTTCCCTTAACAATGAAATCTCTCCTGAATCACGTCCTCCTTTGAACTGTGTATTGTTTTCACTGAAACTTAAAAAAAAGAAAAAAAAAAAAGGACATTGGAAGGGGTCTCTAAGCTAGACCTTGATACAGAGCCTCTGGTCATTCCTTCTGCTGATAATGGTGAGCACCTGCAGGTCAGGAGCCTGGTTTCCTGTGCCTTTGTTTTCCCCCTTGATCCTTAGCATGGTTTTCTGTCCCTAAAAGACAACACTAAAAATAAAGTCCCTGATTGAGTACTTGAATCTAGTAAGTTAAAAATGTAAATTTTCTCTCCAAAGAGTTTACAAAGGAAGCTTACTGTGCTTCCCTCCCCCAAAGCCTATCTCCACAATTTCTGTTTCCATGTCTACAGATGAGGATGACTTAAAAGATGGTGGATCCATTTGCAGCCTGCTCTTTTCTTTATATATCTCTGCATTAGCCTTCATTTTTTATTTTCCTACATCTTGAAATTATATTTGGAATTTCTCACTTTTGCACATACTATAGCTATGAATTTTAATGGAGTCTGTTGAATGTTAATCGTGTTTTTCTCTGGTAGTTTAGAAATATTTGGCAAGGACTATTCTGCTTGATTTACTTAAGTGAAATAAATTTGGTTGTGGTTTGAAATTTCATATAAAAATTTTCAACCACATTAACTGTTGTGAGCAGTAAACAGTTAATCATTTGTGCAGGTTTTTAAATTATTACTGTTTTTTTTTTTTCTGTGAGGTAAATAGAAATGGTAGCTCTGATTAATTTGCAGTTATTCGTATGGTATGATTTTGAAAATAAGGTGTGTTTAAATAGCAAGGATGTTTTTATAAAGTTGATATTAACTTAAAGGATGTCAAATGCTTTAACTATGTAGAGGGTGCTTATTATTTGGTTATAATTTTGATGAAAATACAGAAATGATAATTTCTTATTATAAAAAGTTCTGTTTTAGAGCATGTCAAAAGAATAAAAACAGTAATTTGAATGCTTTATTTTTATTTCTAGAAACCAGCAAATATCCTAGTAATGGGAGAAGGTCCTGAGAGGGGGAGAGTCAAAATAGGTAGGTAATTATTCCAAAAATAATTAAGAAACTGAAGTGATGGCAAAAATGGTTTCCCTTTTTAACATTCATATTTAAGTTTTTTGTGTGTGAAATTGCTTCCTCATAGTAGTTTTAGAAAAGATGCTGAAACCATAGATAGGCTATGAAATGCAAAGGTGTTTTCCACAATAAGATCCTAGCCGACTTGTGGCAGCACTGAGAACAGACCAGAAAAGCAGTCATTTCCACATACATCAGCAGCACTGTCTTGCACAGTCACCCTACACATAATCCCCCGATCTTACTCTCATGTCAGCCTGGCCGAGTGTTCTCTCCCTGCCTGCTGCTTACAGATCCTCTACAGGCCTCCCCACTCTGCCACGCTGTGTGTCCTTGCCTGGCACGGGCAGATCTGCCCTGAATCAGTGTGGATGTTTACGGCCTCTCTTACCTGCCCTGCTAGATTGAAGCACTGGCAGGAGTCTTGTCTGTGTGTTCAGATTGCCTTTGGAACCCCAAGGGTGCCAAAAGAAATCAGCATCATTTATACCCATGACATACCTAGAACAAAAATGAGCTAACAAATGCTTTATTCTGGTTTCTCTCACTAGAAATTATATTTAATGGGTACTCAGAGCTTTTCAGAAGGGTTTTAATGCATCTTGTTTCATCAGCCTGCTTCCTCTGCCTTTGGAGTGTGCCTTGCTGGAGGTGGTACAAACTATGCAAAGTCGACCTGCGCATTCATGCTGCCCTCCTTCGTCTGAGATGTCCTGCTGCTTGGCTTTCTTTCTTTCTTTTCTTTTTATTGAGAGAGAGACAGAGAGAGAGAAAGAAAGAAAGAGAGAGAAAGTCCTGATTTGTGATCTTATTTGCCCTGTCTGGCTTGCTCATGATAAAAAAAAGAAGTGCCATCAAAAGGGTGGTGGGATTTGTAACTTGTTTTACAGTAAACTGGGAGCCAGAAGGGTGGAGTCGCCATTACCTGCTTGCTTTTCTGTTTCTCTGATTCATTCCCTAACCCGGTTCCTGAAGAAGCTGCTCTAAACTACCTTCCCTTTCTTAAAACTTCCGCTTGGAGTTGACTGAGATTCAGATTCACTCAGAGTACTGATATTAATTAAATCTTGGTAACTGCTTTCCTCTCTTCCCTCCATGGCCCTTCTCCACTACTCCTCACTGTTTCTGTTTTTTATTTAACCCTCTTTATTTTTTAGACATGATTGAGTACCTATTTTTTGCCAGAAACAGGTGAAAAGGTGGGGAGGATGATCTCTCCCTGGGAGAGACTGTGAATGATGTAGTGACAGGTGTTTTCATTCCCTACCTCATGTGTTTCATACAGCTACCCTCAACAGGTAGTTGTCCTACATAAGGAAAGCTGGATGGTGAGAGGCTGCAGCTTGCCCAGCCTTTCAAAGCTAGGGCTTGAATTCTGGAGTCCTGAGACTCCTACCCTGGAGCCCTCTGGGGTGGCCCCTGCCCGCCTCCTGTTTTGTCAGCACAGCTATGCCTCTGAAACAGCCTCAGGGGAAGAGGGATCCTTCCTTCCTTCCTTCCTTCCTTCCTTCCTAAGTCCTACTGCTAGAGCCCTCCCCAGCTTCTGGATGTCTTTCCACCATAATTCAGTTCCACAGATTGCAGGATTGCTGTCTTCCTTTTTTTCAGGTTTCTGTTTCACACCTTTAGACATTCATAGTCCTCTTTGCAATTTTAAAATAACCCCTACATCCATCTGGCTTTAGCATTTGTTCTATTTTTTACCCCTCTTGTTCCTTTACCTTTGAAACCATGATATTCACCCTTTGGTTCCACTTATCCTAATATTTTCTGTAATCTTGCCTCAAATTCCACTCCTCTAAGAAAACTGCTCCCTAAAAGGACACCTGTGACCTGTGACCAAGGGGCCTTAGTCACTGGTCTCCTTAACTGCACAAACCATTTGTTCTGATCAGTCTGGCCTCAAGGCAGTCTTTTCCTTTGGTGTGTGTCACATCATATAATGTTGGCTTTCCACCCACCACTTTTGCTATTCTGCATTTTAGTCAATGTTGCCTCTTACTCCTGTTAACCTGTTTCAGGATAAGCTGAGCACTGGGTTGGAACATCACCTCCCTCTACAGTGACTTCTTTGGAGAACTAAGTTGTAGCCTCAAATCTTGGATTCTGTAAAAATGATTCTGAAATTTGAGTCTCCAGTGCCATTCTCTCACCCAAGCTGAAGTATTTCTCTCCATTTGAATGTCCTGCTTGCAGCCTGTACTCCCTTTCCCCCGGCCTAATTTATTGTCCTCTTCCTGTTTGCACCATTCATCACATTTGTTCCAGTCACCCACGTCTGATGTCCTCCCCTAACTAGTCCTCCCCGCAGGATTCTGTACACTGCCTGGGCCAGTTACTTACCTTGCTGTTAGGAGTTTTAGAATGGTAATTCTACCCAAGATTAGGGATAAAACCAAGGCTGAAAGTAAGGTCTAGCGAGCAATCAAGTTGACTGCATTGCTTTTAAATTTTACTTTGGTGGTACATTATTTTTTAAAGTTAATAATGCTGAGGTCTGTGCTTAACACTTTAATGCAGTTCTGGCGCTGGCACTGCAGCTCAGTAGGCTAATATTCCGCCTTGCGGCACCGGCACACCGGGTTCTAGTCTCGGTCAGGGCGCCGGATTCTGTCCCGGTTGCCCCTCTTCCAGGCCAGCTCTCTGCTGTGGCCCGGGAGTGCAGTGGAGGATGGCCCAAGTGCTTGTGTCCTGCACCCCATGGGAGACCAGTAGAAGCACCTGGCTCCTGCCATCGGATCAGCGTGGTGTGCCGGCCTCAGCGTGGCGGCCATTGGAGGGTGAACCAGTGTCAAAAGGAAGACCTTCCTCTCTGTCTCTCTCTCCCACTGTCCACTCTGCCTGTCAAAAAAAAAAAAAAAATAGAATTCTGTTTTTATTTGAAAGAAAAGTGTAGCTGAATGGGAAACACTCTGGATACTTTGCTGTATCTGAACCTTTCCCTCCCCTGTGACCTGTAGACTTCCCGGGTCTTCCCTAAAATGCTTAAGGCCTTCCTCTTTTATATTCAGTATGGTTCACCCTTCAGCCTCCAGCTTGTGTTCAACTTTCAGATTGGTCCATTTCTACAAGTGTGTATTAAACATTGTTCCAGATAACACCAGAAGGAGACACAGGCTCTCCCTGTAAGGGCCTTAACACCTGGTGGACACCAGGGGCAGCTTCCTGTATTCTCACAGCTCTTACCCTTTGTTACTTCCATCTCCTCTGTATCTTGCCATGTGTGCTCCTTGCTGTGGCCGCCTTTCTGTCACTTGAGTCTGCCTAATTAGCACCCAGGCCAGGATTTTACTACTGTACATCAAATGGTGCAATTTCATCCATATTCAATTTTAGGAAAACAAAGTGTTCAGTAATGTTTAGGCTAGTTTTGTCTAAATTAATAATTATTGGAAACTCCTTTAAAAATCCCCCAGTAGATAGGAATTGTTTTTAAGACTCTTCATTGTTTCCTTCTGCCTTAATTCCATCTGACAGTAAAAAAAATGAGGCTTAGGGACCAGCACTATGGTGTAGTGGGCTGGGCCTCTGCCTGCCGCGCCAGCATCCCATATGGGCGCTGGTTCTGGTCCCGGCTGCTCTTCTTCCAGTCCAGCTCTCTGCTGTGCTCTGGGAAAGCTGTAGAGGATGGCCCATGTGCTTGGACCCCTGCACCTGCTTAGGAGGCCCAGAAGAAGCTCCTGGCTCCTGGCTTTGGATTGGCTCAGCTCTGGCAGTTGTGGCCATTTGAGGAGTGAACTAACGGATGAACGACTCACTCTCTCTCTCTCTCTCTGCCTCTGCCTCTGCCTCTGCCTCTGCCTCTCTGTAACTCTGCCTTTCAAATAAATATGTAAACCTTAAAAAAAAAAAAAGATGAGGCTTAGAAAAAACTAAGGAAGTAAGGAATAGGAGAGAAATACTGGCATTAGCCTTTCCTGTGACATGGTTTTTTCAGTGAACATAACAGCATCCCATCACACTTTGCCTTCCACAGTCAACATCCAATTGTTTAATTGGATTAATCATACAAGGTCATTTGTATCTGCTGGCATACTTGCAGTCAACATCTAATAAACAAAGCAGTGCTTTGAATATTGTGCGGTGTTATAAGACAGTAAGTGTGCTGTTGACAGAGTGATTTTGAATATTTTTGGTTGCCAAGGGAAAATTTAGTTTAAAAGAAGTAGGCATCAGCACAGGCTTTCTTGGATAGCTTTGTTTTTTCAGACTGAGATACTCCAAAGCATTTTCCTAAAGTATTATACATTACTTAAACTAAAGAAATGAAATCACTGTAAATCAGAGTTTTACTCTATGCTATGTAAAAAGCATATTAGTTTTAGATTAAGTGATACTCAGTAGTTATAATTTCTGAGCATTTTGCATTTTTTATTCTTTGCAGCCCCTTTATACAATCAAAACATAGCATGTAGTTTTTAAAGATTTATGTTATTTAGTTGAAAGAGTTAGAGAGATCTTCCATCCACTGGTTCATTCCCTACAATGGCCAAAGCTGGGCTAGGTTGGCGTCAGGAGCCAGGAGCTTCTTCTGGGTCTCCTACGTGAGTGCAGGAACCCAACCACTTGGGCCATCTTCTGCTGCTTTCCTAGGCACATTAGCAGGGAGCTAGATCAGAAGTGGAGCAGCCAAGACTTGAACTGGTGCTCATATGGTATGCTGGCACCACAGTGGCAGCTTTACCTGCTACCCCTCAGCGCTGGCCCCCATACTGTGTATTTCAAATTATTGAGCTTTATTAATTCTTTTTTTAAAGATTTATTTATTTATTTGAAAGTCAGGGTTACACACAGAGAGAGAAGGAGAGGTCTTCCATCCGCTGGTTCACTCTCCAATTGGCTGCAACAGCTGGAGCTTGGGCCATCTTCTACTGCTTTCCCAGGCCATAGCAGAGAGCTGGATCAGAAGCGGAGCAGCCAGGATCTGAGCTGGCACCCATGTGGGATGCTGGTGCTACAGGTGACAGCTTTACCCGCTACACCACAGCGCCAGCCCCCAAGCTTTATAATTCTTATGCCTCTGTCTTTGTGATTTATATGTGTCATATGTTTAATTTGTGATTTATATGTGTCATATGTTTAATTCATTGGCTGTCAGATGAGTGATTAAGAATGTAACTCCTAAATTCTAACATGGTTTTGGTTTGAATACTGGCATCTTTGCTTACTATACTTGTGACCATGGAACATCATTTAACTTCTGTTAGATTCTTCATCTCAGAATAAGGAGCAAAATGCTTATTTAATAAAGAGATTTATTTATTTCAAAGGCAGAGTGATAGACACACACACACACAGCTTCCATCCTCTGGTTCACTACTCAAATGGCCACAACAGCTGGGATTGAGCCAGGCTAAAGCCAGGAGCCAGGAATTCCATCTGGGTCTCCCATATGGATGGCAGGAACTCAACTCCTTGAGCTATCTTCTGCTGCTTTCCAGGCTCATTAGCAGGGAACTGGATAAGGATGCAGAGTAGCTAGTAGTCGAACCAGCACTCCTGCGTGGGATGCAGGAGACCCAAGTAGCAGCGTAACTTGCGGTGCCACAGTGCTTGCCTCCAAAATCCTAACAGTGTTCTGATGAGAATTAAGTGAGGTGATAGATGATATATGTGAATGTCATGTGTAAACTGTAACAAGCTTTATAGATAAAAGGGAATTATTTATAAAATATAAGAAAATAGTTTCTATGACTTTACTATAGTGATACATATTCTTTTTTACAAATTTTATACACCCTTAATGTTTAAATTGATTAGTTTTGGTTTAGGCCTTAAGTATTAAGTTGTTGTAACAAATGGTTTCTATATGTCCTTTGTGTTCTCAGAAACATGCATGTGATGTGCTGGTTATTGTTCAGTAGCTGTCTGTCTTGGGGGTTCTAATTCCATGTTAATACTCCCATCATAGCCAAGGTCAAATCACTAATCTACTGCCACTGAACATAGAGTTAGGAAGAGATGTGTACAAAATAGCTCTTCATAGTTTGTAGGAGCTATAAAATATGTCAGTTTTTAAATGTACAAGCATACAGAAGTCATAATTAATGGATAAAGACTTTTGGACTATGTTAGTTTTTTTTTTTTTTTTGACAGGCAGAGTGGACAGTGAGAGAGAGAGACAGAGAGGAATGTCTTCCTTTTGCCGTTGGTTCACCCTCCAGTGGCCACCGCGGCTGGCACACCGTGCCGATGGCAGGAGCCAGGTGTTTCTCCTGGTCTCCCATGCAGGTGCAGGGCCCAAGCACTTGGGCCATCCTCCACTGCACTCCTGGGCCACAGCAGAGAGCTGGCCTGGAAGAGGGGCAACCGGGACAGAATCCGGCGCCCTGACCAGGACTAGAACCCTGTTTGCTGGTGCCGCAAGGCGGAGGATTAGCCTATTGAGCCACGGCGCCAGCCTTCTATATTAGATTTTTACAAACATTTAAGAATGCTACTGTAGAGTCTGAGAACCAGGAAATCTGAAGTCAGAAGCCAATTCTAACTCTATACTTACTACCTCTTTGATCTTAGACAAGTCAGAATATATTTAAGGCTCAGTTTCTTCATCAGTACAACAGGAGAAATGGGGGCATACATTTGGTTCAGCAGTTCAGACAGCACTCTCATCCCATATGAGAGTGTCTAGGTCCAAGAGCCCTCTGTGCTTATGGTTCTAGCTTCCTGCTAATGCACACCCTGGGCAGCAGCAGATGACAGCATCAAGTATTTGGGTCCTTGTCACTCATGTAGGAGACCTGGATGGAGATCTTGACTCCTGGCTCTATCCTGGCCCAGAACTGGCTGTTACGGGCATTTGGGAGCAGATGGAAGATATTTCTCTCTCTCTCTCTCTCTCTCTCTCTCTCTCAAGTGAATAAAAATATATAAATTTGAAACAATTTTTAAAGTTAAGAAAACAGGTACCACAGTGGTATTTATGATACTAAAGTTAAATGAAGTAATTTGTATCCAGTGCCTGGTGTGGAGCTTTGATTAAAAAGTAAGAAAAAGACTAAAAAGTTAGTGGCTGTTGTCAACCTTGCATGGTACTAATTGCATGTCAAACTGAGTTTCATATTCATGTACTTTATTTTTCAGCTGATATGGGTTTTGCCAGATTATTCAATTCTCCACTAAAGCCACTAGCAGATTTGGATCCTGTGGTTGTGACATTTTGGTATCGTGCTCCAGAACTTTTGCTTGGTGCAAGGCATTATACAAAAGCCATAGGTAAGTTAGTCTAAAATGATTTACTATCTTGGCATTGAAGTTTCATAAATACCAAATGCTATAATAATGAAGCTACTTGGTAAACACCACTTTATATGTCTTTGTAAAGGTCCTATTGTCTTCTGTGTTCATGCATTTTACATTCTGGCAGATTTGAAGTTAGAAGCCTATAGGAAAATACAACTTTTAAAAGAAAAAAACATTTTCTTTGGGAGAATAAGAGACATCTATCTTACCCTGTTGAATTGCTATGGAAACAATAACATGCAAATCTCATGTTTTTGCTTGCCTAGCTATTAATCGGAAGAATTGGAAAGAGACTTAGAATTTCTTTCTGTAAAGAAAAAGAGGAAAACAGAAGAAGAGTAGTGCAGTATTAGAGAAGACTCCTTCTATTTGGGCAAAAGTTAGTCACACCCTTTCCCAAGCAAGAAACAGTACGACTAATCTTTCTCTCGCTGTTTCGGTTCCTGGAATGGCAGTTTAGCCATCAAGGTAGGAAACAGAGTCTGGGGTGGTTAGCGGTGCTCTTCAGTCAGAAAGCATGTGATACACCCCTCCTTCTCTGTGGAATCTCAGGTCTGGTATAGAGCAGGTCTGAGATTTTACTGCCTGGTCACAACTGTGAATTGAGGGAGTCAGCAGGATAGCATTCTCCTCAAGTCTCAGATTTCTCTAACAGGAATAAAAAGAAAGTGTAGGGAGAGTAAATAGTTGCTAGAATAAGGCTGGTTCTATAAGGTACGTGAATTTCCCAAGCACATTTCTTTAAATTTTCCTTTTGTTGAAAGCTTTATTTACTCAGTTAATAATACTTTTTACTACGTTTAACTGCTTTTGTTGAATTCTATTTAATAAAACCATCAAGAGTGTAAAATCACTAAAAACAGACAAGTATGGAGCTGGCATTGTGGCTCAACAGGTTAAGCTGCTGTTTGGGATGCCCACACTCATATCCAGAGTGTTGGTTGAAGTCCTGGCTACTGTGCTTCTGAGCCAGCTTCCTACTCATGCATCCTGGGAGATGATGACCCACGTGCTCCTGGCTTCCACCTGACTCACCCATAGCTATTGCAGGCATTTAGATAGTGAACCAACAGTTAGAAGAGCCCCCACCCCCCACCCCCGTTAAATAGTTTAGGAAACACCAGGTGGTACTCATAGAACTACAAAGGAAGTTCTCACATTTGGAAAGATTAGATGGAACAATAGTCTGTTAAAAAAAAAAAAAGCAAACAAAAATATAGTCATGTCCTCATTTATCAGGAGGTCTGATTTCTACAGAACATTTGTAGCTTTCCCCAGGGACTGAGATTCTAGCACAGTGCTGCAGCATTGTAAATATTTCATAAATACTGCTGAATGGTTTTGTTAAATTAGTGGGAAAGCTCTGGCAGTCTCAGGACTGTGGAAAACCAGTATGTGTTGGGTGGTAGAGAAACGTGAGACTGACATCAGACCCTCACCCAGGCAGCTGAGCCCATAGCAAAGCTTGGAGGCTGCCAAGGCCATGCTGTTGGCAGTGACTGGGGACAGCTCCCCATGAAGGGTATAGAAAGGAGAACCACAGACAAATGAAAAGCAGCCCCAAGAATGAGGTGCCAGCATCAGAGCCTAACTGTGTTGATATCCCAACAAGTGAACTCACAGTAGGGCTATATTTTTGAGACTTTTATAATTGTAAGTTTGCTTTTTCTGTTGTTTGGGTGTCCCTTCCCACAGTTGAGAACAATGAGGTCCCTGAGATGATCTCAGAAGGCACCAGAGGATAGGAAGAGAGTGACAGTAAGCCAGGGGATGAAGGAATGTCTGGCAGATCACAGGTAGGGCCTTAGAACAGGTTTGATGGTGGAGAACTCAGGGCACATGGGCAGAAGGAGAGGCTGCATTATCAATAGAAACTCACATGCCTGGGAGTGGATGTTTAGTGTAGTGGTTAAGACAGCTACTTTTCACATCAAGGGACCTAGGGCATTAGGCCTCGAGGCTGAGACACCAATTAGGATGCCAGTGTCCCACAACACAGTGCCAGGGCTTAACTCTCGGCTCAGGCTCCTGATTCCAGCTTCCTGCTAATGCAGACCCCGCAAGGCAGCAGTGATGGCTCAAGATTGTGCTCCTGCCACCCGTGTCAGAGACCTGGATTGTGTCCCTGGCTCCCAGCTTTGGCTTAGACAGGCCCTAGCTGTCATGGGCATTTGGGGAGTGAACCAGAAGATGGGGGAGTATGTTTTTTATCTGTTTCTCAAATAAATAAAATTTATGAAAAATGGAATTAAAAAATAAGTTAAAAATATTCATATGCCTGGGACTGTCACCAACCACTAGTACAGTCTGTGATCCAGAAGGGCTATTTCCATAAAGAAAAGGCAGATTCGGCCCAAGCCTTCTGCTGAATGAAATGACTCCCCCCAAAAGCCTGTCATGCCCTCAGGGATCTTCCGCAGCAGGTCCATGATAACGTATACCTGTAAGGATTCTGTTGCATGTGACCCTCACATCTGGGAAGAAGAGTTCTGTGAATATTTTCTGATGAACTTTTCTGCTGTTCGAATAAAAATAGATGAGCTGTTTGGGAAGTAATGCTAATTGGGTATGAATTAAAAACCAACTATATTTTTTATTTCCTCGGGGGAAGGAGAGCTGCAATTGAATTTTAACCAACTTGCAACTTACTTGCTCAGTAAATGAGAGTTACAATGTAAAGATAAAAACATACTCATGGATTTTAAATTTTAGACAAGTCCCAATTATCTGTTCTGAAAGGAAGTTAGAAGAAAGGATAAGAGAAAGGAAAAAGAATAATATCAACTCATCCTCACCTTCCTGCATACCTGGCCTGTGTTAGAAATGAGTATTTCCTTTTTTTCTTTTTTTTTTTTAAGATGCATTTATTTATTTTAAAGGCAGAATCACAGAGAGGGGGAGAGATCTCCCATCTGCTAGTTCACTCCTCAGATGGCTGCAACCAAGGCCAGGCCAGATCGAAGCCAGAAGCTTCTTCCAGTTCTCCCATGTAGGTGCAGGTCCCCAAACACTTGGACCATCTTCTGCTACTTTCCCAGGAGCATTAACAGGGAGCTGGATTGAAAGTGGAGCAGCCAGGACTCAAGCTGGCACCCATATGGGCTGTCAGTGATGCAGGCAGCAGCTTAACTTGCTGTGTATGCCACAGCGCCTGCTCCAGGAGATGAGTGTTTGTATTCAGAGCATAGAAGAATGGAGAGTTTGATGATCTGGTATCACTGGAGGTTTATAACATCTGGGGAGTAGGGGGGAGTGGGAGTGGTGGCACCAGTAGGGTTGGGATGTCTGTGTCAGGAGAACAAGTCGTGGTAGAGGAAAGAGACCTGAAAGGTACACACAAGCGGTATGGGAGCGAGATAACCATTTAAAGTCATAGGCCAGGGGTGGGTATTTGGGTATATGCCCACATCCCATATTGGAGTGCCTGGGTTTGAGTCCTGCCTCCACTTCTAGTCCAGCTTTCTGCCAGTGTGCATCTTGTGAGGCAGCAGGTGATGGCTCAAGTACCTGGGTCCTGACACCCATGTGGGAGACCCAGATGAAGTTCTGGGCTCTGGGTTTGACCTGACTGAGCCCATGATGTTGCAAGGATTGAGGGAGTAAACTAGCAGATGGAAGATCTGTCTCTTTCTGTATGTGTGTGTGTTACCATGCCTTTCATATAAAAATAAATAGTTTAAACTTGAAAGTTACAGGCTAGTATCAGGCAGGACATCTTAGAATGTAAGCTACCTGCTACTCTGAGGTTCTTTATTTTAGCAATTCACAGACAGATCTAGATCCTGGCTCTTGTTCTTTGAACATAGAACATTTGAGGAACTTGAATGAGTAGCAGCATAAATTAGAAGCCTCAATTGATTGTACTGTGGAGGCATCCAGGGTGAGAGAGATGGGACCATGAGAGAGGTAGCTAGGTGAGTGAGGGGCAAGAGCAAAAAATCAACTTGATGTGTAAGAAATAAAAGAGTCTAAAAGTAGACATGGAATGTTATGACTACTCTGTCGTGATGAATGGTCATGATGATGACGACTTTGCTGTGTCATTAAGGAAGATTAAGCTACATTTCATGGTTACATTTCATTTATTATTATGTTATGATTAAGTTACATTTCATTTATGATGGCAGGTCACAGTGTAATATAATACGGCTTTTGAAAGCCTATGTTCCCATTATCTTGAAGCCAGTTCATAAGAAAGGAAACCATTCCTGGATGGGGTCACAAAAGTGAGACATTACTGTCTGATTTTTTCTCTTTAACATTGTGTTTTATGAAATGGCGTACCAATGCTTATTCTAGCTAATGGATATGATAAACTTTTTTCCTATTTAGTTTATCTACTTCATTTGATGGGCTATTAAATATAAAATATATATTTTTAAAGATTACACCATAGTCTTTGCATTATTGTTTCTTCTTTTTAAGAAAATACTTGGGGGCTAGCACAGTGGGCTCAGCTTCCACCTGCAGCACCAGCATCCCATATAGGCACTGGTTCTAGTCCTGGCTGCTCCTCTTCCAATCCAGCTGTCTGCTTATGGCCTGAGAAAGCAGTGGAAGATGGCCCTACCTCTAAAATAAATAAATAAAATCTTAAAAAAAAAGGAAAAAAAATAAAATACTTGGGCTTGATGTCGTAGCATAATGGTAAAGCTGCGCCTACAATACCAGCATCCCGGTTGCTCCACTTCCAATCCAGCTCACTGCTAATGGCCTGGGAAAGAAGCAGAAGGTGGCCCAAGTGCTTGGGCCCCTGCACCCATGTGGGAGACCCAGTTGAAGCTCCAGGTTCCTGGCTTCAGCTTGGCCACCTCTAGCTGTTGTGGCCATTTGAGGAATGAACCAAGTGATAGAAGATCTTTCTGTCTACCTCCCCCCACCCTGTAGTTCTGTCTTTCAGAGCAATAAAGAAATATTTTTTAAAAATTACTTACTAAATAACATTTGGGTGGACAAGCATAATATATTCATCTGTCTCACAAAAGTTAATTCATTTGTGAGTCCACTGTCGTGGCATAGCAAGGTTAAGCCTCCACCTCTGACACTGACATCACATAAGGACACTGGTTCAAGACCTGGCTGTTCCACTTCCTATCCAGCTCCTTGCTAATGTGCCTGGGAAAAACAGCATAGGATGGCCCAATTGCTTGGGCCCCTGCACCCACATGGGAGACTCAGATGAAGCTCCTGGCTCCTGGCTTCAGTCTGGCCCAGTCCTGGCCATTGCAGCCAGTTTGGGAATGAACCAGCAGATGGAAGATCTTTCTCTATCTCTTTCTGACTCTACCTCTGCCTTTCAAATAAATAAAAAATAAATCTTAAATAAGTTACTTCATTCATATACTCAGCAAAGCATTGTAAATACACTATTGTGTTCTTAGCATCTATGTTACCATCTTTTGGTTTGTAAAATCCAATGGAATAATCTATAACTGATGATTTTCAAGAATTCATGAAGTGTTTAAAGGTGCCTGACATCATGCGGGGTTTGGGAGTGAGGGGCAGGCAGCAGCTAGTGGACATGGTTTGGGTGAGCACTGTGTGTACTGTGTTGTTCATCAGTTTCTAGACTTTGCAGTTTGTTGAAGGAACTGTTGAACGTGGTAGTCTTTAAGGCAAAAGATGACTTTTGCCAAATCCTTTTTTGTGGTCTGCACTAACTGGGTCAAAACTTAGAAATTCTGCTCTATGATTGCTCTAAAGGAAATTATATGACCATATCTGAAGATAATGTTATTTGAGTCTACTCGAGCTGAGTGTTACACTGTGTATTAGACCAAAACATTGAACACTTCAGTGATGGAATTTAAAGTAAATGTTTTTTATTTGCCTTTCAGTCTGTTGCATGATGATACAGCTATTTCAAATCACATACACTGTTTCTGTTCTCTTAATGTATGTATTGTACTTTGTATATTGCTTTACTGAAAATTATCTTCATATGTAGGTTGAGATTATACCTTGGAATTATAATCAAGGAAATACAGAAATGTAGACAAAAATCTGTTTTTCTTCCTTTATAGACATATGGGCGATAGGTTGCATATTTGCTGAATTGTTGACTTCAGAACCTATTTTTCACTGTCGCCAGGAAGATATTAAAACAAGCAATCCCTTTCATCACGATCAACTAGATCGGATATTTAGTGTCATGGGATTTCCTGCAGGTAATTTATTTCCCTTTTCAAAATCACGTTTTGAGTCATATTTCAAAAACATCCTAAGTATATTTTAAAATTAAAATAATTACTTTCCTCTAACAATATTCAATTTTTTTTGTAAGATAAAGACTGGGAAGATATTAGGAAGATGCCAGAATACCCTACACTTCAAAAAGACTTTAGAAGAACAACGTAAGTAATTCCACATTGTCTTAGTCTCTTTGGGCTGCCATAAAAATAACATTAGACTGGGTAATTTATAAACAGCTGAAATCATTTCTCGCAGTTCTGGAGGCTGGTAAGCGGGGGATCAAGGCTCCAGCAGCTTCAGTGTCTGGTGAGGGCTGCTGTCTGCTTCCAAGTTGACACCTTGTTCCTAAACTTGCCTGGTACAGGCAGCAGGGCAAAAGCAACAGACACTGTGTGCAGCCTCTCCTGTTTGGTTTTTTTGTTTGTTTGTTTGTTTGTTTTTTTGGCAAGCAGAGTTAGAGAGAGAAAAAGGTCTTCCTTCCATTGGTTCACCCCTCAAATGGCCGCTGCGCCGATCTGAAGCCAGGAGCCAGGTGCTTCCTCCTTGTCTCCCATGCGGGTGCAGGGCCCAAGCAGAGAGCTGGACTGGAAGAGGAGCAACCATGACAGAACCGGTGCCCCAACTGGTACTAGAACCCGGGGTGCCAGCGCCACAGGCAGAAGATTAGCCTAGTAAGCCACGGTGCCGGCCTGTCTCTCCTGTTTAAAACAAAGAGAAACCAGCCAATCCCATTCCCGAGTGACCTGATCACCTCCCTGAGCTCTACCTTCTAGAAGTATTGCATTGCGTGTTATGTTTCACTTTGGCTTTTGGAAGGGATACAAACCAACCACAGCATGTGTTAATTATAGGTAGGAACCTCCATGGGAATATCTACATCTTTTTAAAATCCAAATGTAGGGGTGGGCAATTGACAGCACTGCGGACACTGGTTATGATGTGCACCGCCGGATCAGTTCAGTTGCTGGTTCTGGCTCCTGACTCCAGCTTTCTGCCAGTACGGATGCTGGGAGGCAAAAGGTGATGGTTCAAGTAGTTGGATCCCTACCACCCATGTGGGAGACCTGGTTTGAGCTTTGTCCTGGTCATGCTCTGACTTTTGTAGACATTGAATGAACCAGCAGCAAGTGTGATCTCTCTCTGTCTCTCTCAAACAAATAAATTTTTAAAAAGGAGATGTAGATTATGATTTAAACCAGAAATTAGATTCTGGTGGTATCTTAGTTATGCCTAGGATTTCAAGATTTCAGCTACTGTTAACATTATATGCCAGGTTTAGGCTGTAGTGTTTAAAAAGTTTTAAGAATTTGATAGCAGATAATAGTTTAAATATCTATTTTGTTTTAGCGTGATAAGGGTTCAAGGTCACACCTATGGTTTATCTTTGAGTAAAGATAAACTGGTGACAGAAAGGCTGAACTGGGAAACCAGAGGGATGGCACAAGGTAGCACCCATGCCTGGAGGTCTGAGGAGGAGATGCTGGAGGAGCTGTGGGCACCGAGAGAAATGAGAGGAGCTCATTGTAAACAGGCACACCTAGGTGGGGACCTGGAGGAGCTTTTCTGGGCCAGCCTGCCAGCAAGATCTCGGGACAGGATGGCTTGTGGGAACAAAAACAGACCTGGTACCAAGATCTCAGGACTGGCACTGATCCTTCTGGTCCCTCATTCCGCCAGTCCAGGGTGAGGGCCTTTGCCTCTGTTCATCTTTTTTTTTTTTTTTTAAGATTTATTTATTTATTTGAAAGTCAGAGTTACACAGAGAGAGAAGAGGCAGAGAGAGAGGTCTTCCATCCGCTGACCCACTCCCCAAATGGCCACAATGACTGGAGCTGTGCCAATCTGAAGCCAGGAGCTTCTTCCAGGTCTCCCACGTGGGTACAGGGTCCCAAGCACTTGGGTCATCTTCTACTGCTTTCCCAGGCCATAGCAGAGAGCTGGATCAGAAGTGGAGCAGCCGGGACTTGAACCAGCGCCCATGTGGGATGCCGACACTGCAGGCAGCAGCTTTACCCACTAAGCCACAGCACTTGTGCCTCTGTGCCTCTGTCCATCTTTAAACTCAGCACTGATAGCAGAATTCTGTCCTGTGCTCTCTTCTCGCTCTAGATATTTTTTCCAGGCAGACTTCATGATTTTGATGGCCACAGAATCGGATACCTCCCGATTTATAGATCCCATTTATCTAATTGCTGTATAGAATGTCAACTTGAATATTCTGTAAGTGCTTGAAATTAAAACTGAACTGGAGTCTGTCCTCCAAGACCTCTCTTCCCGCTGGCTTTCCGGTCTTGGGAAATGACTCTGACTCACTTTGTTGCTGGAGCCAAAGCCTGAGCTGTCCTCCTCTTCAGTGTCTCCCAGCATCCAGACAGTGAGCCAATCTCATCACTACTCTTTTCTGAATGTCCTTTGAATCAATCAATCAATCTTTCTTTCAATTTTCTCTCTTAAGATTTCTTAAGATTTATTTATTTGAAGGGCAGAGTTACAGAGAGGCAAAGAGAGAAAGAGAGCTTCCATCTGCTGGTTCACTCCCCAAATGGCTGCAACAGCCAGAGCTGTGCTGATATGAAGTCAGGAGTCCGGACAGGAGCTTCTTCTGGGTCTCCCATCCTGGTGCAAGGGCCAAGGACTTGGGCCATCTTCCACTGTTTTCCCTGGCCATAGCAGAGTTGGATCGGAAATGGAGCAGCCACGACTCTAATCGGCGTCCCTATGGGATGCTGGCACTGCAGGTGGTGGCTTTATCCACTAAGACACAGTGCCAGCCCCTAATCTTTCTACTTCTGTCCAGTTGCAGTCCACACCACCACTGTCATCTGCCCCAGAATCCTGCCGTGGCCTCCTGGGTGCTGTTTCTTCCTTCAGTCTCCACTCCAGCTATCTGCAGAGCAGTCATTGTCAGAAGCAATTTGATCACGTCACTTTCCTAGTTGCTCTTCATCTGCTGTTGCTCTGAGCTTCTTATTATGACTTACAACATTGGTGCATCTCCTAAAAACTCTACTTTAGCTGCTGGAGCCTTGGTGTTGTGGATTTCTTCTTTTAATTTATTTTGTAAAGATGTATTTATTTGAAAGGCAGAGTGTCAGAGAGATCAGTCTTCTATCTACTATGTTCACTTCCCAAATGCCTGCAACAGCTAGGGCTGGGTCAGGCTGTAGCCAGGAGCCTGGAACACAGTTCAGGTCTCCCATTTGTACTTGAGCCATCACCTGCTGCCTGCCAGGGTGCACATTTAACAAGAAGCTGGCTTGGAAGCTGAACGCGGACTCAACAGTATGGCATGCAGGCATCCCACCCCAACCATTGGCCTAGCCACTATGCCAGACACTCGTCCTGTGCATCTCTGCAAGTGTTTCAGACACCCTAAGCTTCCTCTGGCCTCTGGATTTTTACTCATGCTGTTCCTTCAGCAGCATCCGTCCTCCCACTCCTTTCTGCTTAACCTCTGGGTCTTGTTTCCCCTGACCTTTCAGGTTGGAGGTAGGTGCAGCCCCTGCACTCCTGCTGCATCCTCTGCTGCCTCTTCGGGTACTGATCACCATACTGCAGTTGGAGTTTGAATTCTGTCTGACTTTCCCTCTTGATAGGGTGGATCATCTTTACCCCCCAATATACGGGTTCTTGGGTCCTGACACATAGTATGTGTTCATTAACTACTTTTCAAATAGATACTGAAGGAAAACGGTTCAGTAATAGAGAAGACACTCTAATAATCTAAAAAGTGAAAAAAATAATGAAGGTACTCAACATTTAACTTAGTAGTTAAGACCAAATGAGAGATTTTACATGCAACAATAGTGTTTACAATAACCAAAATAAAATGTAGTTTAGTTAGGAAAGTAGTAAGAAAAGTCCAGAGATAAAAGCTCATCCTTTTTCTTTTTTGAATAAAGATTTTTTTCATTTATTTGAAAGGCAGAGTTGGGGAGGAGAGAGAGCGAGCGAGTGAGCTCAAATTGCCACATGGCCAGGGTTGGACTAGACTGAAGCCAGGAGCCAAAAGCTTCTTCCAGGTCTCCCACATGGGTACAGGGGCCTGGGCACCTGGGCCATCTTCCGCTGCTTTCCCAGGCACATTAGCAGAGAGCTGAATTGAGAGTGGAGCATCCAGGACTTGAACTGGCACCCATGTGGGAGCCGTGGCACCCACGGCTTTATCTGAGCCAGCCCCTGAGCTCATCCTTCCTAAGCAAACATAAGTCTACCCACATAGAAGCAGGTTGCTAATACATAGAACAAGGAGGGGTTCATTAAAAATTAGCTAAATCTAGTGTAGTACTTAAAGGCCACTCAAGTAAAATATGTGAAGAAAAATATTCTAGCGAGTGTTTTTCAAGTGATAAAAAGTAAAAAAAAATAATTTTTATTATATCAGGTTAACAAAAACAATACAATTTTTCTGCAAATGAATTGAGAACTCTTTCCATCTGCATCTGTCCCTCTCTATGTTAACTCTGCCTTTTAAGTAAATAAATAAATCTTTAAAAAGGAGAGAGGAGGGGGCATTGTGGCGCAATGGATTAAGCCGCCACCTGTGATGCTGGCATCTTTTGTGAGTGCCAGTTCGAGTCCTGGCTGCTCCACTTCTGATCCAGCTTTCTGCCTATGCACCTGGGAGAGCAGCAGCAGATGGCCAAAGTGCTTGGGCCCTTGTACCCATGTGGGAGGCCCATGGAATTCTTGGCTCCTGGCTTCTATTGCAGCCATTCTGGAAGTGAACCAGTAGATGGAAGGTTGTTGTTTTTTGTTTTGTTTTGTTTTTTAGATTTATTTATTTATTTGAAAGTCAGAGAGAGAAAGAGGGAGCTCTTCCATCTGATGGTTCATTCCAAGATGACTGCAGTGGTCAGGGTTGGGCCAGGCTGAAAGCCAGGAGCTTCTTCACTTGGGCTATCTTCTGCTGCTTTTCCCAGGTGCATTAGCAGGGAGCTGGATCAAAAGTGGAGCAGCTGGGGCTCAAACCAGTGCCTGTATGGGATACCATATCACAGGTGGCAGCTTTACCTGCTGTACCACAACACCAGCCCCAAGGATGATCTGTTTGTCTTTCTCTCCCTCTCTAACTCTACCTTTCAAATAAATAAAAAAATCGTAAGACAAACAAAACTTGGGGCCAGCACCATGGCTCACTTGGCTAATCCTCCGCCTGCGGCGCTGGCACTCCAGGTTCTAGTCCCGGTTGGGGGACTGGGTTTTTGTCCTGGTTGCTCCTCTTCCAGTCCAGCTCTCTGCTGTGGCCCAGGAGGGCAGCAGAGGATGGCCCAAGTGCTTGGGTCCCTGCACCCACATGGGAGACCAGGAGGAAGCACCTGGTTACTGGCTTTGGAACAGCTTAGTTCTGGCCGTGGCGGCCATTTGGGGAGTGAACCAACAGAAGGTGGACCTTTCTTTCTGCCTTTCTCTCTGTCTATAACTCTACCTGTCAAATAAAAAACAAAAACAAAAACAAACTGAATTGGGAAGAATGACAATAGAAGTTTCTATAATGTGGGGCCCAGCACTGTGGTGTAGTAGGCTAAGCCTCTGCCTGCAGCAGCTCGACATCCCATTCAGGCACCAGTTCTCATACCAGCTGCTCCTCATCCCATCTGCCTCTCTGCTAATGGCCTGGGAAAGCAGTGAAAGATGGCCCAGGTGCTCAGGCCCCTGCACCCACGGAGGAGACCTGGAAGAGGCACCTGGCTTCGGATGGGCCCAGCTCCGGCCGTTGCAGCCACTTGTTAAGTAGACCAGCAGATGTAAGACCTTTCTTTCTGTCTCTCCCTCTCTCTGTCTGTAACTCTACCTCTCAAATAAATAAATAAAATTAAAAAAAAAAGAAATTTCTGTAATATTTCTTAAGTGTCACCTCATTAGAAAGCAAGGTGAAGGCCAGCGCCATGGCTCACTTGGCTAATCCTCCGCCTGCAGTGCTGGCACTCCAGGTTCTAGTCCCAGTTGGGGCGCCGGGTGCTAGTCCCGGTTGCTCCTCTTCCAGTCCAGCTCTGCTGTGGCCCAGGAGGGCAGCGGAGGATGGCCCAAGTGCTTGGGTCCCTGCACCCACATGGGAGACCAGGAGGAAGTACCTGCCTCCTGGCTTCGGATCGGCGTAGCTCTTGCCATAGCGGCCATTAGGGGAGTGAACCAATGGAAGGAAAACCTTTCTCTCTCTCTCTCTCACTGTCTAACTCTGCCTGGCAAAAAAAAAAAAAAAAAGTGAAAATAGAATTAGAAATCATTTAGTTGACTTTATAAAATTGGATGTTCAAATAAACATATACTGATAAAATGTTTATGAAGTATAAAAAGAGGATGAATTTGAAATTTGTACAGCTCCTAAACTGTGGCAAACCTGGAAGAGGATAATTCAGAAAATGACAAACATTGAGCTTAACTTTAATACTGGGAAAGCGTAAAAGAAACCATAGTGAAAACTGGGCACTAGGACATGGCAAATTCAAGACCTTTTATGGCAGAAGCAAGTAGCCAGAATGTGGCATTAACCCAGTCAACAGTGAATTCGACATGAAGACCAAGGGTTAGTGTTGCTGGTGCAGCATGTTAAGCTGCCACTTGGGAAGCGTGCACCCCCCATTGGATTGTTGGTTCGAGCCCCAGCTGCTCTGCTTCCAGTTCAGCTCCCTGCTAATATGCCTGGGAAGCAGCAGAAGGTGGCTCAAGTACTTGAGTTCCTGCCACCCACGTGGGAGACCCAAATAGAGTTCCTGGCTCCTAGCTTTGGCCTGGCTCAACCTGGCTGTTTGCATTTGGGAAGTGAACCCAAGATCTCCCTCTCCCTCTTTCATTCTTTTGCCTTTCAGATAAATAAATCTAAAAACAAAAACATAAAGACCAAAGACAGATAGACAGACTCCATTTCTACATAAACTTTTTTTTTTGACAAGCAGAGTTAGACAGTGAAAGAGAGAGACAGAAAGGCCTTCCTTCTGTTGGTTCACCCTCCCCCCCCCAATGGCTGCTATGGCCGGCGTGCTGCGCCAATCCGAAGCCAGGAGCCAGGTGCTTCCTCCTGGTCTCCCACGTGGGTACAGGGCCCAAGCACTTAGGCCATCCTCCACTGCCTTCCTGGGCCACAGCAGAGAGCTGGACTGGAAGAGGAGCAACTGGGACAGAATCCGGTGCCCCAACCGGGACTAGAACCCGTGGTGCTGGTGCCACAGGTGGAGGATTAGCCAAGTGAGCCACAGCACCAGCCCATTTCTACATAAACTTTAAGATTTCTTCCCATTATCAAACCCAGTGGCTACCTTGCCCTTAAAAAAATTCTGACATTGGAGGATTTAAAATAAATATGTGTGTATACATACAAAAATGTATGTATTTTAAATTATATTTAATGTAAATATTGTATATATTTTTGAATGAAAATATGTAGCTGGCAAGGGTGTGCTAAAAGGGGCAGTCATACTTGTATGCTGCTGGAGAGAAAGGGAGCTTCATCCTCAGACTTTACTGTACCTACGTATCACCCTGACACTTAGCAAGAATGTGGATTCTGGGGTGGGCATTTGGTACAGTAGTTAGCATGCTGTGTCACATCAGAGTGCCTGGATTCAAGTCCTGGCTCTGTGTCCTATTCCTGCTAATGTGTACTCTGGGAGGTAGCAGGTGATCACCCAAGTACCTGGGTTCCTGCCACCCAGATGGGAGACCTTGGGGAGTTCCAGGCTCCTGGCTTCAGTCTGCTTTAGCCCTAGGTGTTGTGGGCATTTAGGGAGTAAATCAGCAGATAGAAGACTCTGTGTGTGTGTGTGTGTGTGTGTCTTGTTTTCCTCTCTACCTTTTAAATAGATTCTAAAATAAATAAAATAGTTTAAAATTGTGATTTCTGAGCCAGGAGCTAGAATGGGGTCTGAGAATCTGCACTTCTGATGCAGGTTCTCAGGTAATTCTCAGCTGATACTAGGAGGGCCTTGTTTGTGTATTGAAATTCAAGAACACAAAAATACGGCTTAGAAATGTACATGACCTTTGACTTGATCATCCTGGGAATTTATCCTGTGGAAATTAATCAGAGCTGCCACAAATGTCTGAATACTATATGCCAAGGTGTTGCTAAGCCCTTTACCCACATTTTCTCCTGTCATCTTCATAGTAAATCAGTAGAGTAGATGAGGAAGCAGAGGATTTCATAGGGGTTAACTAACTTGTCCAAGGTCACACAGCTGTGAATGACCAAGCCAGAGTCCAGAGTGGGTCTCTGAGTCTCACCTACAGCACAGCACTTTCTGCCTACCACGTGCTCCAGATTTCCCTGCAGGGACGTGCATTTCAGCACTGTTGTGAAGCAGCAATATCCACGCCAGGGGAGGCATGCAGCCATTCAGAACACCAGGTTTTAGGAGCATTTCCAAGGGAAAATGGTGATGAAACAATATTAAGTGAAAAAAGTTATGATTGTAATTGTAGGGTTCTAGTTTTATAAAAGCAAAGAATCCAGCTGTTTATATGTGTGACTGTGTAGAAAAAATGCCAAAGGGTGGTTATTACTGAAGAGTTTAATTTAATGAGTGATTTTAATTTTCTTCATGATTTTTCTGTATTCTATAATTTTTTACTATCACCAAATTATTTATTTTAGATCTTTTAAATTTGAAATTCACATATAGGAACAAATATAAGTGATGAAAGTATGATATATATAGTATGTTTGGAAGAATAAATGAGTACCCCTAAGCTTACCTTTCAACCTAACAAGTAGTGTATTTACTAAGATTACCAGAGTACTTTGTGTGCCCTCCCTCCCTGTTTATAGCTATCCCACAGGGTAGGCTCGGACTTTTCTGCATTTGTGTTTATCTTCCACCTTTTCCATTATAGTTTTACCCCATATGTGAGTATCTGTAAATATGATTGTTCAGTTTTCTTTGTATTGGTACTTTGTCTAAGTGTTTTCCTCTGCAACTTTCCTTTTCCCCTCTTCATGTATTTATTTATTTTTTAAGATTTATTTATTTGGAAGTCACAGTTACGGACAGAGAGGGAGAGACAGAGAAAGAGAGAGTCTTACATCTGGTGGTTCACTCCTCAGATGACCAGTGCTGGGCCAGGCCAAAGCCAGGATCCAGGAGCTTCATCTGGGTCTAAATCTGCTGCTTTCTCAGGTGCATTAGCAGGAAGCTGGATTGGAAGTAGATCAGCCCAGAATCCTACTGGCACCCATATGGAATGCCAGTGTCATACGTGGCAGCTTTACCTGTTGTACAAAAGCACCAGCCTCACATGTATTCATTCTTAACCATAACATTCCATGCTGTGAATATATTATGATTTACTCATTTTTTCAGCTGATAGACATCTGCATTGTTTATAATTTTTACCATTATAAGACTGTTGCTGAAACTTTCTTATCGTATATCTTTTTTTTTTTTTTAAGTTTTTTGACAGGCAGAGTGGACAGTGAGAGAGAGAGACAGAGAGAAAGGTCTTCCTTTGCCATTGGTTCACCCTCCAATGGCCACTGTGGCTGGCGCGCTGCGGCCGGCGCACCACGCTGATCCAAAGGCAGGAGCCAGGTGCTTCTCCTGGTCTCCCATGCAGGTGCAGGGCCCAAGCACTCGGGCCATCCTCCACTGCCTTCCCGGGCCACAGCAGAGAGCTGGCCTGGAAGAGGGGCAACCAGGACAGAATCCGGCGCCCCTACTGGAACTAGAACCCGGTGTGCCGGCGCCGCAAGGCGGAGGATTAGCCTATTAGCCGCAGCACCGATCTATCATATATCTTGATATACATGTACTAAAACATCTCTTAGACTGGAGTTTAACACACAATTATTATCCAAAGTAATTATAACAATATAAACCCTCAGATATAATGTGTAATAATTCCTGTTGCTTTGCACATTTGCTAGTATTTGGTAATATATTCCTTTTTAATCAGAGCAAACAATGGCTTAAACATATGCCTTATCGGAAAACCAGCCTTAGAGCTTTTCATTAGCAAATATACATTGCGTGAATATTCACAGTGACATGGGATTGTCTGTGTTCTTACAGGTACGCCAACAGCAGCCTCATCAAGTACATGGAGAAACATAAGGTCAAGCCAGACAGCAAAGTGTTCCTGTTGGTGGGTGCTCCTCTCCTGTGCCAAAGCCTGGTCCTGACGATGAGAGGAATTGAGGGGATGCTGGGACAAAATTATTTTTGTGTTGAGATGTCACCCTTGACTTCTAGTCTGATTTTTTTTCAAATGACTTATTGTAGGAGAAAAAAATCTTAAAAGAGCTTTAGTGCTGATGGTTTCTACCAATTTCAAATAAATCCAGAGACCTTAAAGTTCATGGAAAATGCTATTATGAGAAAACTCTGCATGAATTTTAATTTTTTGCACCAAGATTAACTTACCTTCTAGTCTATTTCCATGAACTTCTTGAAGTTTCTAATTATGCAGTGGGCTATTAAAATGTATTTGATATTAATGCTCTTAGGCATTAATATTAAGATACTTCAAAACTTGTGGGAAAATAGAGTTTAAAAGCATGAGCTGATTTTGGTGAAAACAATGTTTTTCACAGTATGTAGAAAAATACATATTATGAAAAAACTATATGAATTTCAAAGATTTTTTTTTTCACCAAAGTCAACTCAGTTTTTTAATCCCATTTTTCATAAACATTTTCAAGTGCCCGCCTGCAGAAGTCAAATCGCTGCCTGGTGAGTAAGCATTTCATGTGCTGTATCGGTGTCTTCTGTGTTCCTGCAGCTTCAGAAACTGCTTACCATGGACCCAACCAAGAGAATTACCTCCGAGCAGGCGCTGCAGGACCCCTACTTTCAGGAGGACCCATTGCCAACACTAGAGTACGTGGCCACCCCTGCGGCCCTGGCTCAGGTTGAGGGTGGCAGATGGCGGCTGAGAGCAAGGGACGCGCTCGCTGCAGAAGCTTCAACTTTCTCCATTAATGGGAGCCCAGAGAAAAACTGCTGGAGAGAAAGTTCTGGAATTTTAAAACAGGCAAAGCTATAGAAAGGTGTAAATGAAAACTGAAGTTTTAGGGATGATCATTAATCTGTTACGGCTGATGAATCAGCTGAGAGCAGTGAGCAGGGAACTGAGCATTTGCGGTTTCGTGTCCCACGGCACGTCCACTGCCTGCGGCCTTACTCTGCACGGCTGTGTGTTTTGTGCTTGCGCTTGTATGAGGTGCGGCTTTTGTCGAGAAAAACAATATTTTTTCTTGTTGAAGCAGATATAATAAACTCAGGCTTTTTCTTTTGGTGGAGAAGAAGATAGCGTGGGGGAATTTCCGTGTCATAACATGTCAGCCGTTTAGCTGCAGTGCAGATTTGAAAGTGAAAGTGGCAGTGAGAGCAAACTTTTTTTTTTTTTTTGACAGAGTTATAGACAATGAGACAGAGAGAGAGAAAGGTCTTCCTTCCCTTTGTTCACTCCCCAAATGGCCGCTACGGCTGGCGTGCTGCGCTGATCCGAAGCCAGGAACCAGGTGCTTCCTCCTGGTCTCCCGTGCGGGTGCAGGGCGCAAGCACTTGGGCCATCCTCCACTGCCTTCCCGGGCCACACCAGAGAGCTGGACTGGAAAAGGAGCAACCGGGACTAGAACCCGCTGCCTATATGGGATGCCGGCGCCGCAGGCGGAGGATTAACCTAGTGAGCCACAGTGCTGGCCCCAGACAGCAAACTTTCAACCAACTCATGTTCTTGTTTCAGCAAGTAGTGTGGGAAGCATAGGCATTCGCAAACACCATGAACAGACAAAGAGTAGGGAGTAAGTTAAGGAAGAAAACATGGAATTGTAGATGAGCAAAGTAATGAGATTGTACATTTTAGGTCATGACATATCATGTGTCTTTTGTTTGTTTCCCCTGTAGTGTGTTTGCTGGCTGCCAGATTCCATACCCCAAACGGGAATTCCTTAATGAAGATGAGCCAGAAGAGAAAGGTGACAAGGTAGGAAAAGTGTGGCTTGCTTTCATGTCTAAAGTCAATGAGGTAAAATGATAATTTAGAGAAGTATAACTTAATAATTCCTGTATATTTAACTGCCTTTTACTAAACTAAGGATAGGTTTCTGGTATTTTCTGTAGAAGCTTGTAGGTGTGAAGATTGTACATGTACCCTGAAGGTACAAATACAATCTTCCAGATAAATGAACCTGCTGGTTTTTCCAGGGCCTGCCCTGTTCCCTGATTCCCCAGTACTTGCTCGTTGTTCGTTTGCTGTCGTTAACATGGTGTTATGCAGGTGGGCTTTTGCAGATATCACTGTTTTCTTGCATTAACTGGATTTGTTCACCACCGCACACTCCCCTGCTTATACAAAATCATGATCAAAGAGACTTCTTACGGCTGTTCTAATGAGTGCATGACTGTTTCCTGTGTACCTCACAGCCTTCAGTGAACTCTGAGCTGATTTGGTGGCTGATTGTGCAATCCAGAGGGTGCGTCCTGTTTGGAGCCCCAGGTTGCTGGCCTTTGGGAGTGCTGTACCCTGTGGTTGCTCCCCTCTGCAGTCACACTGATTTCTTTAGTGCCAGCAATCACGTGTGCCTGTCCGGTAAGGAAAGATATATGTTAATTTGGTCTCATACCAGACTTGCTTTTCTTCCTTTAAAGAACCAGCAACAGCAGCAGAACCAGCATCAGCAGCCCACAGCCCCTCCCCAGCAGGCAGCCGCCCCTCCACAGGCACCCCCACCACAGCAGAACAGCACCCAGACCAATGGGACTGCAGGAGGGGCTGCAGCCGGGGTTGGTGGTGCTGGAGCAGGGCTGCAGCACAGCCAGGACTCCAGCCTGAGCCAGGTGCCTCCGAGCAAGAAGCCCAGGCTGGGGCCTTCAGGCGCCAACTCTGGTGGGCCTGGCCTGCCCGCGGATTATCAGGTACTCCCCTGAGTTTTGCCCTTGTGAGTGTTCTTGTGAAATGGGAAATCGATTTAAAACAGGTCCTTTTAGAGTGAGCAGTTTTCCACTTTGCCATATGACTGTGTCAGCTGTTTCATCCTGTGTCTCAGGTGCTATAGAAAGGTGAAATTTGTCCTGAAATCTCATTTCATGTCATTGCAAGCGAGTTTGTGTCTTAACTTCTTCATCCTGCGCACCTACCTTGAGGAGGGAAGGTAGGAGGCAGACACCCTGCCCCAGCCCCCTTAAAGAAACATTTCTTATTTTACCCTTACAGCTGTGATCAGCCTTGGATCAGAACAGGACACCTAGATGAGCACTGGAAAGGGAGGGGGTGGTCGCTAACTGTGCACAAAGTTAGACGCATTCCTAGGATTCTTCAGAAAGATGGGCTCCCACTGGAAGAAAATAACCAGTTAAGTAGTCACAGAGATACAGAAGAAAAAGGGATTAAGTCTGAGACCTCTCGAATAACTGTACACACTCACTACAAAAAGTCTGTTTGGAGAGAGAAAAAATATCCCCTGTAATAACCTTCGAGAATCCTGCAGACATTTTCAAGTAATGACAAGTAACAAGAAAAGACCAAGTAGAAAAGGAAAACTTGAAGGGCTTAAAAAAACAAAAGTTTAAAACTGTGTTTCCCTTGTGGGGCCTCCTAGCAGAGGAGCATTTAGACGGAGATGATAGAAAACACAGCCACTGGCATGAGAGCCATAAACTCGCTGATAAGGAACTGGAATAAAGAACCGGCAACAAATTGCCTACCCTTGCTCTGCACTGTGAATATCTCCGCGAACTAATGAGTTTTCACAAAAACCACTTTCCTGGAAGTGATTTCTTTTCCAAGATTCCCCACAAGCAGAGGAGAATATAATACTTCCATTTGGTTCCAACTGAACTCATCAAGGCCTCACTGTCATCTGCTGAAGACTGCAGGCTATTTGGGTAGTGGTCATGAGCACATTTGAGTTTTGGTATGAATTCAGTTCTCCCCCAGACATAGGAGTTTTATTCCTACTAAGTGATCAGCATGTCTTTGTGTTGATCTTAGTGCACACTGATTTGTCTTTGTGTCCCTGATTGAATTACATTAGCCTGTGTTAAAGCAGGGGCCGAGATTGTAGTGTGGCCTGTAAAGCCAGTGCCAGCATCCCATATAGCTAGAGTCCTGGCTGCTCTACTTCCGATCCAGCTCCCTGTTAATGAGCCTGGGAAAGCAGTAGAAGATGGCCCAAGTGCTTGGGCCCCTGCACCCACGTGGGAGACCCAGAGGAAGCTCTTGACTTCAGACCAGCCCAACTCTGGCCATTGTAGCCATTTTTGGGGAGTGAGCCAGTGGATGGAAAAAATCTCTGTCTCTCTCTCTTTCTCTCACTCTGCCTTTCAAATAAATAAATCTTTTTTTTTTTTTAAAGCCAGTTTACATAAAGCCATGTGTAAGATGATAAGGCAGACTGCACTGGGGGTAGGGGTCTGGTGATAGATACAGAGATCGTTGGGACAGTGTCTCCCAGAGCGGGAGAGGCCAGACTCCACCACAGTGCCAGCAAGAACTGGTGGAAATTTATAACCAAGGAGCAGGATGTGGTTCGTGGGTGGAAAATTACTAAGAAGAAGCATCAAAGGGAAAGAGTTTCTGGCTAAATTGATAAGACTATGGCTGAAGGCAGGCCAGGGGGATAAAATATCAAGGGTAGGAGAGGTTTGCTAAATAACTTGTTCTAAGGGAAGGGAACAAGGACAGAAAGGGAAGGCCAAGGGCAATCTGAGGACCAGGAGGAGCAGTAGTGGTCAAGGGAGAGAGCCTGTGTCATCTGATTCTGATTAAGTAGAGAGAGATGACCGTATTTAGTCCCCTGCTTATCAGATCCAGAAATGGTTCAGAATGCTCTTCTGTGTCCATATTGTTCTGTCTACTTAAAAATAAGCCTTACCTCATGTATCTATGAAATGAATAGCTCTCTCAGCTGCGGACTTGGAGAGACTAGCATGAGGTCGAGCCAGGGAGCCCCACAGCCTGTAATTTGCAACTCTTACATAACATGTTTGTTCTTTCTTTAGTACCCAGGAGCTACTGTGCTGAGTCTCATCTGCTAGTTTGAGAGTAGTCGGAGCTGGCCCAGCCATGTCGGCTCTGCCCTGGGGATGGCCTGCCTCTCTTCCTTACACTTTCCCATCCTAGGACTTCTCAGGAATAACCCATCTTTGTACTCAGAGTTCACTTTCATCATGAACACCTTTTAAAATGAAAAATTAATAGCCATCTCCCAGAATGCCTAAGAAAGACCAATTGGAAATTTTATTGTATTGTATTTAGTTCTCTCTGAGTTGCTTTTACCTCAGTTTTTTTCAAGGCCAGGCTTAACTTTTCTGTTAAGAACTTTTGACCTGTTTTTCACTAGCTTATATTACCAGGAGTGTAAGGTTTTAGGGCTGCTTCATCAATGTTTTACAAGTAAGTATGATTAGCACTTTAAGGTGGACATGGGGGATTTTCCTATCTTAAGAAGAAAAACAAAAACTTGCCATTTAAAAATGATGCAGCAGATTAGATGCTTGTAGGTCTACACTAATTTTACCAAGTTGCTGTTACCGACCCAAAGTGGAAATCAAAACTTTAACCAGAAGTAGTTGTCACACATAATAATTTTTATTTGCAACAAATAAGAGGGCTACAGGGAGTCGTTTCCAAAGCTGTGGCTCCCTGAGCGAGGAAAGGCAAGTGTTTCTTATTTGGGGAGGGGATTGAATATTCCAAAGGGGACGTTTTGTCAGGAGCTCACACAGGCTTTTTGGAAATGTGCTGTCACGTACACTGCATGTTATGGTAACGACACTTCAGCTCCTCCTAGGGCTGAGATGTCAGCATTGAAATTAAGCAAAGCGTGACCTTTGGACACTTCTTGGCCCATCTGTGAAGACCTGGCTCTCATTGG
The DNA here is from genome assembly GCA_949820135.1 of Sylvilagus floridanus. Taxonomy (NCBI): domain Eukaryota; kingdom Metazoa; phylum Chordata; class Mammalia; order Lagomorpha; family Leporidae; genus Sylvilagus; species Sylvilagus floridanus. The sequence goes on from OX463227.1 coordinate 59,137,421, forward strand.
AGGGTCTGGGCCAGTTCAGAGTGGCTGGCGATTGTACTTCCTCCCGGAAGAGAACTGAGAAATGACTGAAAATCACGGTGCTGGGCCTGCGTTGCGGCACAGTGGGTAAAGCCGCTGCCTGTGAAGCTGGCCTTCCCTGTGGGCGCCAGCTTGTGCTCCACTTCCCATGCAGCTCCCTGCTAAGGCCTGGAGAAGTAGTGGAGGATGGCCAAGGTGCTTTGGTCCCTGCCACCCACATGGGAGACCCAGATGAAGCTCCTGGCTCCTGGCTTTGGCCTGGCCCAGCCCTGGTTGTTGCCTCCAAATGGGGAGTGATGCAACAGATGCAAGATCTATCTCTCTCTGTCTCTCCCTCTCTCTGTAACTCTGAGTTCCAAATAAATAAGTAAATCTTTAAAACAAACAAACAAATAAAGGATAAAGGCTTTTGAGCTGCTGGGGGCATTAGCTAATGACATTGCCACTAGTGACTTGTGAGTGGAAAGACATTTTTTCATAATAAACTTCAAAATAAAACATGTAGTTAGAGTTGGAATTTTTGAAGACTTCTTTCATTAACACAACCCATCAGTTACACAACTTAGAAAGGAGTGAAGCTGAGCTTTCTTACTGTGTTGCTGTTTCAGGTCCACAGGCTATGGTGCTCGGCTGCCTTTGTACACTGAGCTCAGGGGGTCTTGCTAGTTTGTCCTTTCTTAAACCCCCAGTACCACTTCAGAGTTGCTTACATTTCATTTATGTTATTTCTTCACTTTATTTGAAAGGCAGAGACAAAGACAAAGAATTTCATTTGCTGATTCTCTCAGGAGCCCATAACAGCCAGGGCTTGGTCAGGCCAAAGCCAGGGGCCTGGAACTCAATTCAGGTTTCCTAGCTGGGTGGCAGGGATTTAGTTTCCTGCTTCATCTTGATGGCGGGGCTGCGGATGACGCAAGCTTCCACCTCTGAAAATGTTTTGGACTAAAACAATGGTTTCTTAATCACAGCATAGAGAAAATTAGCACCATGTCAGTATCTGTGATGAATCACTGATTTCAATATGCCAAATTGATCATTCTTGCCAATCCCAGTTATGTGGAGTTCAGCTGTACCCCAGGATCAGTCAGTACAGAGAGTAGTGGGGCAGTATAAGTTTTCTCTTTGCCTGTCTTTGCCAGTGGTGTTTGTCTCCCAAAGAAAGACAGTTAAGGGGCTGGCACTGAGGTGCAGCAGGCTAACACCCTGGCCTGAAGTGCTGGCATCCCATATAGGCACCAGTTTGAGTCCCAGCTGCTCCTCTTCCAATCTAGCTCTCTGCTATGGCCTGGGAAAGCAGTAGAAGATGGCACAAGCCCTGGGCCCCTGCACCCAGGTGGGAGACCTGGAAGAAGCTCCTGGCTTTGGATCAGTGCATCTCCGGCCATTGCGGCCATTTGGGGAGTGAACCATCAGATGAAAGACCTCTCTCTCTCTCTCTCTCTCTCTCTCTGCCTCTCCTCTCTCTCTGTGTAACTCTGACTTTCAAATAAATAAATAAATCTTTAAAAAAAAAGAAAAGAAAGCCAAAATTTGTGCCTCCCCGGAACATGTGGATACATAAGGTGGTTTCAGATAAGCAAAAGGTGTTTTTTTTAAAAGATTTATTTATTTATTTATTTATTTTAAAGTCAGAGTTACAAAGAAGCAGAGGCAGAGAGAGAGAGAGAAGTCTTCCATCTGCTGGTTCACTCCCCAAATGGCCATAATAGCCGGAGCTGGCCTGATCTGAAGCCGGAGCCAGGAGCTTTTTCCAGGTCTCCCACATGGGCACAGGGGCCCAAGGACTTTAGCTATCTTCTATAGCTTTCCCAGGCACATTAACAGAGAGCTGGATCGGAAGCAGAGCAGCCAGGACTCAAACCTGTGCCCATTTGGGATGCTGTAGGTGGTGCTTTACCCGCTACGCCACAGCACTGGCCCTGAAAGAGGTATTAACAAGGGAAGTAGGCAATCAGCTACCGTGGATTTGAGTAGGTGTCTGATGATGAAAATGGCCTGTATCTCTGAGCATCGTGAGCCATTCTCTCCTTCCATCAGTAATTCCCTTTTTCTGTCTCCTTCTCTCAGCACTCCAGCTCTCGCCTGAATTACCAAAGCAACGTTCAGGGATCCTCCCAGGCCCAGAGCACACTAGGCTACTCCTCGTCGTCTCAGCAGAGCGCACAGTACCACCCCTCGCACCAGGCCCACCGGTACTGACCAGCCTGAGCACAGGTCCCAGCAATACTACGTTTGCATTGAAAAGAACCCCAAAAGCCAACTCCGATGCCAGTTGAAATTCACACTCTTGGGAAGAAAACTTTGTATTCTGAGCGTGTTGCCAGACTGACAGCTCCCCTTTACCGCTGTGAAGTCTCCCCAGCACCCTCGCCCGCATGCGATCCATTGTGACTTCTCCGATAAAGTGGCTGATGGGCTCCCAGCACTTCGTACCCTTCGGCCCTGTTTTGAAGGATTTCCTGGTGCACCTTTCTCATGCTATAGCAATCACTATGATTTGTCTTTCAGAGCTCTTTTAATAGGATTTTAATGTTTCAGGAACAAGAGTCCAGCGGTGTATAGTTTTGTACTTGGTGAACTGGCTTAGCAACACAGGTGGGAAATCACCTGTGAAAGCGCCACGTTGTTTTCACAGACTCTTAAGTGTTTTGCTCATGGAAGTCTTAAGCAGAAGCTGTTACTGTCCCAAAGTACTGTCCTATGGTATTCTTATTTATCTAGTTTCAGGGAAGGTCTGAGAAAGACAAGTGGTGGGACAGAAGGACCTGCAGCCCAAACCAGCCTGGATCTGTGCAGTGACTGTGTTTTGTGCTATGAAGAACTGAAGGATGTGGTAATTTTTATATAATCACTCATCTGGAACTAAGTTCCCAGAATTTCCTTTATTTTGAATAATATTCAGCAATGAAGAATTATAATTTTTAACCTTCATGTAGCCAAGTCTACTTTAAAAAGGGTTTCAAGAGCTTTGATGAAATCCAGTCTGCTGGTGACCCCCACCGGAAGCCTGCCTGAGAGACCCTTGGCTGCACTAGGGTTTCCCTCTCTGCGGAGTAATGCTGATCAGAGGACGCGTTCCTCCCCTGGAAGGAAGTCTTTCAGCGCGTGTTGTACAGAGTCGGTTTCTCTAAAGAACCGTGGGTGTCTTCACATCTGGGTCTGCGTAACTCTCGCACATAATCAAGGCTGCTCAGCTAGAAGCCTGCAAATGAACCTGCTTTTAAAATAAAGAACAGCGTTCTCCATTCGTACTTGCATTAGACACAGAGTGACTATATTTTAAAGCATGTTAAAATTTTAGGTTTTATCCATGTTTAAGGACGTATCATATATGCATCATTTTGCTGTTGTTACTGCAACTTAATCCTATCAAGAATCTTGCCATTGCACTGAATGCTTTTGTTTGCCCCTAGGAGAAAACCTAATAATTGTGCCTAAAAACTATGGGCAGATACTATAAGACTATCCTATAAGACTATACTAGATAAGGTGACTATTTGCATTTCCATTATCTATGAATTACAGGCTGAGTTGTTTCTTAGGGGAAATGAGAAGACTTAGGGCTCCCATCGTAATGTAAGGGGCAAGACATGTGTGTTCCTCTCAATGCTCCTAGCAGCACCAGCCTTGTTGTACGTGTCCTCTTGAGCTAGAAGAAATAGCTGATTGTGGTATATGCAAGCTATATGCATTTTTTAAAACTATTCTTTGTGAACTTATCTACCTGGTTATGATACTCTGGGTCCATATACAAGTAAAATAAGATTTTAGACAGAAGCCAGTATACATTTTGCACTATTGATGTGATACTGTAGCCAGCCAGGACCTTACGGATCTCAGCATAATATTGTTTATTACCAATAATAAAGACTATAAAGGCACTCATGAAGACTGAAGGCAAAACAGGTGACATGCTCCATTGGAAGGAATTTCTGATCATCTCCAGGGCCTTTGTACCCCTTCTACTTTTCAAAATAGGAGGTGAACAGCCCGCTGCCTAGTGTCGCTCCCTGTGGAAGCCCTGCCCCGTGCGCGGAGACCTCACTCTCCTGAGCAGCCGGCCGTCAGGTGCTCACTGCACCCCCACCACGTGCCCACACAGAGGGCAGGACCCAACTCCCATCTGCGAGGAGCCTAGGGTGGATTCCACCACCCTGAGCTCTCCTGGAATGTCTATGCCAAGTGATCAATAGACTCTGAGGGTCCTTTTGTTTACTCCTTAAACCCACTTGGATAGTAATTATTCCAAATTCTGTTCTGCAGGCAGCAGTGTGGGAGAAGGGTGTCTGTTTCAAGAAAGTGGTTAAATATCACAAGAGGCACCTGTGTCTATTTATAATGTTCACGGCAGCCACAGTCTGGGGGCCTTCTGGCAGAAACCGCTCTACTGAGTGGCTCTGGGAAAATATAGCGAGAACAGAAACTCTGTTCCTGCCCTTAAGGAGAGCATGCATTTAATAAAGGAAGCCCAACACAAGTCTGTACATACACCAAAACACCATGCCCGCTAGTACTTTATAAGCCACTTTGATATCTGCTCTTTTACCCCGTGCTTGTGCAGCCACGGGACCGCCCTGCTCCCCTCGTGTGTAATGAACTGTACTGGCAGAACTGATGCGAATTCTTGGTGAGACGTCAGCAGTTGCTGTCAGTACCAGGACCTAGGCAGAGCCCCCATTCCACACACGAACGGGGGTCTTATCACTGCGCTGCACTGGCCCTCTTCCCTTTCTTGCCTCAGGGTTGGAGATGCCCACTGGTGCCCACTGGCCTCTGAAATAATCGTGTTTCATAGTTTCCCTGCTCCGTAATGGGAAGCAAAGCCCTTAGCACACATAAGGGCCCTAAAAACCACAGGACCTCTAAGGGGACCTGCGAAGCTTTTTGAGGGGAAAATTCACGTTTTTGTGGGTCCCTCTTTGAAAACGTGTCAGATCCTGTGAAGTCCCCAAGGGTTGCAGGAGGACATCCCTCACTTAGCCTGTGGGGACAGCAAAACCAGGGGAAGTTACTGAAAGGAAGAGGCGGTCCCAAGGGAAGGCGTTCCACTCTGCACGTTACAAATATGTGTGAGAGGTGGCTTGCCGGTGAGGCATGTGTTCGGGAGAAATCGAGGGTTTCTGGACAGATGAGCCCACGACGAGGTAGCTTGGGGACAGGGCTGACCCTGTGAGGCAGAAACAATCCTTGTAGTGAAGTAGATCGTGTAGTGACATGCAGAAACCAAGGACATGTATATTTTTATATCTGTGGTTTTTGGACTTTAGTACTTAGAATTTCGGCCTTCTGCACTACTCCTTTGCTCTTACAGACAGGATTTACACTTGAGAATGGAAAGGGACAGCAGTTACCTGGCCGTTCACTGCCCCCTTCCTGGCGAAGCAACTGCTCCTCGTTCTCCATGCCTCTGGAACAAAGCCGTTTCCTCTGCTAGAGGTCAAGGACAAGTAGTTGGCATGTAGGATGCGCAGCTCCACCTGCCTGGGAGTACACTGATGTAGCAGAAACTACGATGAAGGAAGAATTCTATGTAAGTTGCAAATCCCAAGCGCCCCGGTGGTGTCTTCCTGGGTTACGGGACAAGGCAGTGGAATGGTAGTCAGACTAACTGAGGTTTGAAAGATTCAACTACAAGTAATATTTTATATAAAATATAGCAATTTAGGTCCCCCTAATCATGAAGAATACTCATAAGTATCTCAAAATAATTTCCTTGTTTTAGGACTTTTAAAAAAAAGTGTCGTACCTAAGGCCATACTTACTCTTCTATGCTAATCCCTGTGAAGGAGTGCTATGTATTATATGAAAAAAAAAATCCTTAATGCACTGTTATCTCCTAAATATTTAGTAAATTAATACTATTTAATTTTTTTAAAGATTTGTCTGTGTAGACACTAAAAGTATTACACAAAATCTGGACCGAAGATGTCCTTTTTAACAACAATTTAAAGTACTTTTTATATATGTTACGTAGTGTATCCTTTCTAAACGGCCTGGTTTGTATTTTCTACAATTCCTGTTTGTGAAGTGTACTCGTCCTTGTCTTTCTTCAGTCATTTTCTGCACGCTTCCCTCTTTACATGATTATAGAGAAGACCGTAGCTCTCCCCACTTGGCTGCAATCCGTGTGCTTGGACCTGACTGCGCCCCATGAGGCCCACTCCGTGGGGTGCAGGACAAGCTGCCACTTGGAGCTGAGTGTTTCCCGCCTTTGAGTTGTCCTGACTTCCTTTTTGAAATGACTGTTATAACTAAAATAAATTACATTGCATTTATTTTATATTCTTGGTTGAAATAAAATTTAATTGACTTTGTTTCTCTGTGGAGGTTTGTTTATTTATTTGTTTATTTATTTGAGAGGCAAAGGTCTTCCATCCACTGGTTCACTCCCCAAAAGCTTGCCAACAGCCAGAGTTGAGTAGGCCAAAGCCAGGAGCCAGAACTCAGTCCGGGTCTCCCACGTGGGTAATGGAAAACCCAAGGACTTGAACTGTTGTGGTGGATTCGTTCTGAGAGGAGGAGTGTGGTGGGGGCAAGAGGTGCAGAGTCACCACACAGACCCTGGGAACCGGGTGAAAGCGGGCCAGAGGCGAGTAGCCCACAGACTCGTTTAATTCAGTTGGTACAGTAGCTTAAATAGCCAAGGCAGCCAATCCGGTCAAGGGGCAGTTTATGTCCTAACCAATCACAGCCTGTTGCCAGGCAGTATCGAAAGCCATCCAATCACAGCCTGTTGCCTGGCAGGCTCTGTTGCCAGGTGGGTTTCGAAGCCATTCCTGAGTAACTGAGGCTCGCTTGCCAGCAGCCATCTTGGCATGGCCTTCTCATTCCACCACATTGAACCATCACCTGCTGCCTCCCAATCTACACATCAGCAGGAAACTGGAATCGAGAGTGGGGTCAGGACTTAAACCCCAGGCACGGAGATGTGGATAGGGACCATCCCAAGCAGGATCTCTACCACTAGACCAAACACCTGCCCTGATATATGTTTTTTGAAGTGTAGAGAAGCTATAGTAATGGTTTTAGTGTTGACATTTTGTATGTAGGCTTTGGAGCCTTTATGACCCTACTGGTCCCACAGAGCTACTCTCCCTGTGAATCACAAGATGTTATTTTGTTCAGGATGCTTATCATGCCACAAAACCACAGGAGCAAGCAAGGCCTGCACAAACCTCAGATGTAAAAACTCTTTAAACGTCGCAGGAGAAACATGATTTTTAAATAAAAATCCGGATGATGTTTTAGAAAAAAGGAAGTAGCATTTTCTGTGCAGGGCTGGGTAGGGATTTTCTCCTGGTATAAGAGCATTCTATTATACCCCAGGTGCCTTCTATGGCTACCCCAGTACTTAAGGCTTCAGGGAGTAGAGAATGCCGAAGTGACAGAAATAAAAAACACCGTGTCCAGCTGGGGTGTGGCTCTGGTTGGTGTGGGTTTATCTACTCAGTGCTTCTCTCAGAAAACTGTTCTTTGACACAGCTGCTTTTCTAACCAGCTGGCAGGTAAGACAAAGTGGACTGGACAAACCCACTCCTGGGAAAACAGGTGAAGGATGTGTCCATCTCCCCAGCAGACTGGAAGCTCTTTGCAGACAAGCCTGGGTGTTATTCCCTCTCTGCTCTGAACAGTTGGCATAACATGCAGCCCAGAGCAGTCGGTTAACATGGGAGGCGGTGAGCATCGCCGATGCACACTTGCACGATGTTGCTAGATTGTATGCCACATTTGTATATGGACCAGGATGAACATAATTTTGTTCCATAAATACTGAAACTGCTAGAAATAGGCATCAGTGTTAAAAACCAGGTTTGTTTATTATGTTTTGACTGCTAATTCAATATTACCCCAAAGGGACAAACAATTCCACTCGGCATTTGAATTAACATCAGGTGCATTTGGCAAAGCCATTCCTCCCCCCCCCCCCCAAAGATTGGTTTTTTTATTTATTTGAAAAGTGGTTACAGAGAAGGAGGTACACAGAGAGATCTTTTGTATGCTGGTTCACTCCCCAGAGGTCCACAGCAGCCAGGGGTTAGGCCAAGCTGAAGCCAGGAGGAGCCCAGAACTTCATCTGGGTTCCCCACCTGGGTGGCAGAAGCCAAGCACATAAGCCATTTTCTGCTGCTTTTCCAGGTGCATTAGCAGGGGAGCTCGATCAGAAACAGAGCAGCCAGGACTCAAACAGGCACCCATAAGGGATGCTGGGGCCACAGGCCGTGTCCTCACCGCTGTGTGACAGTGCCCTGCCATCTTTGTTCTGAGCACCTACTGGCAGGCGTTTGAAATCCTTGCAGAGTCTTGTTTATCTAATGGGCAGTAGGGCAAGTAACAGAAACCTGAAAGAAAATTTTGTTCTTTTTATCTAAATGAGAGAACAAAAAGGGAAAAGAAAGCAAATGTTGACTTGAAACATCACAGTGTGTTTCCTCAGCACATCCCTTTTTCACTGCTCAAACTTCCAAACGGTGCTGCTGAGCGATTGGCTGAATGTTCAGATGTGCAAGTCCTAATCCCGAGGTGGCTGCATCTGGAGATAGGGCCTTTACAAAAGCACAGAAGGTTGGGTGAGGGCATGAGGTACGGCCCTGATCCATACGACAGGTGCCCTTAGGAGAACAGGAACCAGAGAGCCTGCTCCCTGCTCCCACTCCGAGCCGGGACACAGCGAGAAGGCAGGCATCCATCTATAAGCCGGGAAGAGGCCTCACCAGTTGCTCAAATTGCCTTGATCTTGGAGTTCCTAGCCTCCAGAACTCTTTTTTTTTTAATTTTTAATTTTTGACAGGCAGAGTGGACAGTGAGAGAGAGAGACATAGAGAAAGGTCTTCCTTTGCCGTTGGTTCACCCTCCAATGGCCACCATGGCTGGCGCGCTGCGGCTGGTGCCTCGCGCTGATCCAATGGCAGGAGCCAGGTGCTTCTCCTGGTCTCCCATGGTGCAGGGCCCAAGCACTTGGGCCATCCTCCACTGCACTCCCTGGCCATAGCAGAGAGCTGGCCTGGAAGAGGGGCAACCGGGACAGAATCTGGCGCCCCGACCAGGACTAGAACCCAGTGGGCTGGTGCCGAAGGTGGAGGATTAGCCTATTGAGCTGCGGCACCGGCCAGCCTCCAGAACTCTTACAAAAATAGATTTCTGATGCTTGAGGCCCTTGTGTGTGGTGTTCTGCTATGCCCTGAGATAGCAGTAAAAGATGGCCCAAGTCCTTGGGCCCCTTTGCCCACATGGGAGACCCAGAAGAAGCTCCTGGCTTCAGGCTTCAGATAGGCATAGCTCTAGCTGTTGCGGCCATCTGGGGAGTGAACCATTGGATGGAAGACCTCTCTTTCAAAATAAAAAATAAAATAAAATAAAAACCACATTAGCATGGGGCTGGATGGGATGTGGAGCAGCTGGGACTTGAACAGGCACTCATATGAGATACCAGTATCGCAGGCTGTTGCTCAACCCTCTGCACCCCACTGCTGGCACCTAGAGTTCACTTTCAATTTTGTCTGTTTATTTGATAGGCAGAGAGGGAGAGAGAGAGTTTCCATCCGATGATTTAGTCCCCAAATGCCTGTAATGGCCCTGTGCTAGGGCTGAAACCAGGAGCCAGGGCTCAATCCAGGTCTCCCATGTAGGTGGCAGGAACTCAAACACTTGAGCTGTCACTGCTGCCTCCCAGGGTCTGCATTAGCAGGGAGCTGGAAGCAAGAGTACAGCAGAATCCAGGCACTTTGATATGGGCTACGGACTTCTCAACTGCTAGGCTTAATACTGCCCCACAACTTTGTGCGTATTTCAAGATTATTTTGACTACTATAGATTCCGAACATTCCCATATAAATTTTAAAATTAAGTTGTCAATTTATATCAAAAGCTTCTGCATGTTGATTGGAATTTTCTTGAATCTGTAAATCATTTTGGAGTTATCTCAATAATATTGAGTTTCCTGGTCTATAATATAGCTCTTCATTTTGGGTTTTCTTTAATATTTCTCAGTAATGTTTTGCAAATTTCAGTGTAAAAGACTATAGATCTTTTATTAAATTTATTCCTAAGTGTTGATATTACTATACATGACACTTTAAAATATCAACTTCTAGTTATTTGTTGCCAATATAGAGAAATATGATTGATTTTTATATATTGCCTTTATATCTTACAGCCTTGGTAAATTTGCTATTTTAGTAGCTGTTGTGTGTACATATGAGGGAGGATTCCTTTATATTTTTTTGTTTGTTTTTAAGAGAGATTTATTGGCCGGTGCCACGGCTCACTTGGCTAATTCTCCACCTGTGGCACCGGCACCCCAGGTTCTAGTCCCAGTTGGGGGGCCGGATTCTGTCCCAGTTGCTCCTCTTGCAGTCCAGCTCTCTGCTGTAGCCCAGGAGAGCAGTGGAGGATGGCCCAAGTGCTTGGGCCCTGCACCCGCATAGGAGACCAAGAGAAGCACCTGGCTCCTGGCTTCGGATCGGCGCAGTGCACTGGCCATAGTGGCCATTTGGGGGGGTGAATCAACAGAAGGAAGACCTTTCTCTCTGTCTCTCTCTCTCACTGTCTAACTCTGCCTGTCAAAAAAAAAAAAAGAATTTATTTATTTATTGGAAAGAGTTTTTCAAAGATAAAGGTCTTCCATCTCTGGCCTCTCTGATTCACTCCCCAAATAGCTGCAACACCCAGGGCTAGGCCAATCTGAAGCCAGGAGTTTCATTCGGGTCCCTCTCATGGGTACCAGGGCCCAGGTATTTGGGCCATCCTCTGCTGCTTTTGTGCAGGGAGCGGGATTGGATGAGGAGCCACCTGGACTCCAATCAGCACCCATATGAGATGCCACAGGCCGCTGCTTAACCTGCTTCACCACAACTCTGGCCCCTCTTTTATGTTTTTTGTATACACAGTCATGTCTTCAGTGAAAAAAGACCTTGTATTCCTTCCTTTCTAGTCTGTATCACTTTTTTCTTGCCTAAATACATGGGCTAGCACTTCTAATACAATGTCAAATAGAACCGGTGCGGTGAGCACCCGGCAATATTCTCAGCCTTAGAGTGAAAGTGTAAAGTGTTCCATGGTTACTTCTAAACATGCTGTCAGATAAGGTTTTTGTGTTTTTTTAAGATTTATTTGAAAAGCAAAGTTACAGAGACAGGGAGAGACAGAGAGTGAGAGAGCTTCCTTCCAGTGGTTCACTCCCCAAATGACCACAATGGCCAGAGCCGGGCCAGTCTGAAGCCAAGATCCAGGAGCTTCTTCCAGGTCTCCCATGTGGGTGCAGGGGCCCAGGGACTTGGGTCATCTTCCGATGCTTTTCCAGGCGCGTTATGGGGAGCTGGAGCAGAAGTAGAGCAGCCGGGACTTGAACTGGCACCCATATACGATGCTGGCATTGCAGGCGGCTACTACCTGCCACGCCACAAGCACAGCCCCCAGATAAGGTTTTTAGATCCTGTTTATCAAATTGAGGAGCTTCCTTCCACTCTTATTTTGACAATAGCTTTCATCCTGAACAGATGCTGATTTTTATTAAATGCCTTTTCTGAATATGAGACGATCATAGGGTTTTTCTCCTTTATGCTGATAACACAATGGATTATACTGATGATTTTTGAATGCTAAAACAAACTTGTATCACTGGGATAAACACAAAGAAGGCAGTGATGTGATGGAGGCAGGGATGGGATTGATATGGCCGCAAGCCAAGGAATGCCAGCAGCCCCCAGAGGTTGGAAGAGGCCAGAGATAGCTTCTCCCTTAGAGCGTCCAGCAGGAGTGTTCTCTAACGCTTGTATTTCAGGCTTCAGGCCCACAGAACTGTGAGAGAATGAACTTCTGTTGTTTTGGGGCTACCAAGTTTATTGTAATTTGTTACAGCAATCATAGAAAGCTAGCACAAATTTGGTCATAAAATATTATTTTTATAATTTGCTGAATTTGATCTGCTCCCTACTAGAGTGCCTGGGAAAGCAGTGAAAGATGACCCAAGTACTTGAGCTCCTGCTACCCACGTGGGGGCCTCAGGTGGAGTTCCTAGCTCCTAGCTTTTGCCTGGCCCAGCCCCAGATGTTGTAGCCATTTGGGGAATGAACCAGGCAGATGAAAGATGTGTGTGTGTGTGTGTGTGTGTGTGTGTGTGATTGTGTGTGTGTGATTCTGTCTCTTTCAAACTCTGCCTTTCAAATAAATAATATTTTTTAAAAAAAATTCAGTGTGTATCGCATGCAGTCTTAATGTTACTTGGTGACTTATGAAATTGTTTGGCTATTGTAATAACATTTAGACTTGTGTCTTAACACTGACTCAACAGTGCACTTGGTAGGACAGGGACCATATTTCTGTTTGTATTCACCTTTGGCTCTCCCCAGGGCCTTGTGCATACGGTAAATGTTCTGTTACACTGGTTAAGCGAGCTGTGAAAGAATGGCATATGGAAGAACTTCCTACACTGACATTTTCCTGCCTGGTTTCTGAGCTAAGCAAGGCCTCCTTACCTCACTGTTGAGATCACTAACCATCAGGTTGCATTGGGAGCGGCTCACACACCACGGGGCTTTGGTAGGTCTCTGGATTGTTTCTGCCCCTGTGTGGTCTGGAAAAACAAAACAATGGAAAGGCTACACATCCTATTTGGAACGCAGCAGCCCGACAGAATGAGCTTTTGTTTGCTTAAAGGCTAAGGAATAAAGGCGATGCATCTAGAATCTGGATCTTTGCACAAAGCCAGTGTCTCCCCTACCATGGCTACCACACTCTGTCTAATTCAGAGACACAGCACATGAACTCTGCAGCACTTTGGATGCTTGAAAAATTAGCAAAACATTTCAAGTGAAAACTACCTAAAATTCTCCTATACACACATCTGCACATAACATTTACTTATACTTCTTAAACCATTAAGCAAAGCCAAGCAAATCTTCGATGCCCAATCCTGTTTCTCACAAGCAGCTGTTTCAGGAAACACTGTGTCTACTGAACTCTTCATAGATTGTCACAAACCAGTGTTTATGCAGGAGCTAGTGTCGTAGTGCAGCCAGTTAAGCTGCTGCCTGAGATGCCAGCCTCTCATATGAGCATTGGTTTGAGTCCCGGCTGCCCCACTTCCAATCCAGCTCCCTGTTAATGTGCCTGGAAAGCAGCGGGTGATGGGTCAAGTACTTGGGCCCCTGCCACCCAAGTGGAAGACCTGGATGGGATGGCAGGCTCCTGGCTTTGGCCTGGCCCAGCCCTGGCCATCGCAGGCATTTGGGGAGTGAACCAGCTGATAGATCTTTCTATCACTCTGCCTTTCAAATAGATGAATACATCTTTGGAAAAAAAAAAAACAACTTTGCACAGTCATATACATCTGGAAAATTCTGGGTTAAACACAAAGTACAGGACTCACCAGAGCCTTTAATATGCTGACAACATTGTGAATTTCCAGAAAGCTGACAGAGTGCACCTTGCCTAAGCTTATTTGACCAAAACCTCCTTTTTTTCTGCAGCTCCAAAGAATGCTCAATGGACACAATTTGGAAATTTCTGGTTGCAATGGACACTATTGTTCACCCTCCATAGCCATCGCTTGCTTTGTTCCCTCTGCCTACGGGGCCATGTCTTTCTCAGCTCCTGAGGATGGATAGTGGTTGGACCAAACCAAATACATTAGTCTCATTCTCCTTACCAAGCTATTGACTGAATAGCTTGGGTGTGCAATGTGGTTCTGGCCAACAAAGTCAGAAAATCTGGCAGTTTTTTTAGGAGGATTTGTTTCAAGCTTTAGAAGACAACCAAAAGGGTGGGCCGTTGGTGCAGTGGTTAAGACGGCCCCGGGGCTCCTGCATCCCGTTTCCCAGCGCTAGGGTTGAAGTCCCAGCTCTGCTTCCAGCTCCAGCTGCCCACTGATGCTTGTCTTGGGGGCAGCAGGTGTCAGCTCAGGTCCTTGGATCCCTGCCACCCACACGGAGACCCAGACTGAGTTCTGGCTCCTGACTGGGCCTGAGCTACTACTGCAGGCATTTAGGGAGTGAATCAGAAGATGGAAGATCTTTCTCTCTCTGCTTGTGCCTGTCTCTTCCTGTGTTTGCCTTTCAAATAAATACAAATAAATAAATAAATAAAAAGAAAAAAAGAACCAAGACACCAACATTCCCTTGTCTACCTCGGGACTCTGGATCTGCGCAGGGAACTGCAGCAGCTGCGGTAGGATCCTGCAGGGAGCAGCTGACAGGCTGTGAGAGGGTGCGAGGAGCCCAGTCCTTGAAGAACAGCAGAGAGCAAGTGATTTCAACCGTCCTGGAGCTGCCCCACCTCCAGATTCCTTCTCTGGGAAATTATGAACTATAAATTATAAATTCTTTTCAACACCAACTATTATTATTTTCAGAAAATCCTCTTTGGGTTTTTCTGATATCAGCTATCAGAACGTCCAGCTCAGGGGATCTAACCAAGCCTTCCTAATGCTGCGGGCACCTGCGGGCACCACGTTCAAAGCACGGCTTGGAGATGTTTATTGTTAAAGGCAGCGGCTGATTACAAATCCAGGATCTGCAATCTATACTGAAATGAATGGCTCTAGTGTTACCATTTTTAGTGTCTCTAAATTAGAAAATTCAACACCCTTAGCCGCGGTGACAGGCCCCACAGCTCACCACCCAAGGCCCTGCAAGGCGGAGCGCGCCCAGCAGCCCTGGGCCTCTCCACCGGCTCTGCACGCTGGTGCCCCCTACCTGCAGCAAGGCTGTTCTCCCCTTGGCAGTCACCAAATTTGCATTGAGTCTTCCTGGGTGCAAGGAACTAGAAAGGGTTCCCCTCTTCCGAGTCCCAGCCCTGAGCCTCCCAAATCCTGCCTAAGCCCCGGCTCAGCCCTCACAAGCAACATTTTTGAAGAATCTGTTGTGTTCGTCCAGGCTGAAGTAGGCCGAGCATACGCTTTTCATCACAGACACTGCAGAGTTCCCTTCCCCTGCCCGTGTTCATCTGGACACCCAAGGGAGTGACAGTAGTGGAGAGAAGATGGATGTGATAACAGTACTGTCAGTCAGCCTCAGCACTAGGCGAGATACTGAAATTAAATTTGGACCCTTTGGGGGCCGGTGCTGTGGCGTAGCAGGTAAAGCCACTGCCTGCAGCACCAACATCCCATATGGGCAGTTCAAGTCCTGGCTGCTCCACTTCTGATCCAGCTCTCTGCTATGGCCTGGGAAAGCAGTGGAGGATGGCCCAAGTGCTTGGGCCCCTGCACCCACATGGGAGACCCAGAAGAAGCTCCTGGCTCCTGGCTTCGGATCAGTGCAGCTCCAGCCAAGCAGCCAATTAGGGAGTGAACCAGCGGATAGAAGACCTCTCTCTCTCTCTGTTTCTCTCTAATTGTAACTTTGCCTTTCAAATAAATAAATAAAATCTTTAAATGTGGACTCTTTGTCACACTCGTCATATTTTAAGGACTTGAGGGCCCCATTTGGCTAATGGCTGTGTCTTTGGACAACACAGATGTGAAGTTTCCTGTGAAGGGTCACCCCAGGGCACTGGGTAAGTCCTAAAGCTAAAGGTGGTAAAGCCTCCCCAGCTCTGCCCAGAAATGCAAATCACCTACCTGGGGAAACCTGTTGGGTCATGGGAAGAAAAACTCACCCTCACTGGGAAGATACTGCAGTTACAAGTATACCTCTTAGACCACAGTCCACATTACATAGCTTGTGGCAATGGTGGTCAGCTTCTAGTTGTTCTGCCTACCACACTGCTCCCTTGCTCATTCTCTGTGACTTCCATGGTGAATTCTTTTGCCACCTACTACTCCAATCGCAATCTGTGTTAGATGTTATAGGGCTACATATTCTATTAGCCGAGGGTGAAGTTTCCCCGAGTGGCTGTGTCCTCTGTGCTCTGTGGGGCTTGTGGGATGGAAGGGTACATGGAGTTCCCTGGAGATGCTCTGTAGCCTGACCAGCTACACGGTCCCCTCCTCTGTCCCAGGGAGGTCTGAGTCACATCAGAGGTTTACATCTAGTTTATCTGCAAAGTTCTCTGCGATTGTTACTTTGTTCTCTGGGACCCACACCCATGTTTTAAATGAACTGCTTTATTAGATAATAATTGGCTGACCCTCCCAATTGTTGTTAATCAGGGCTATTTATAACTACCAACAAAACCCTCTGGTGGCACAAGACAATCAGAATTGCTGTATGGAGTTGAAGTAATCCAGGCCGATCTTAGAAAAAGGAACTTGTGGTTTAAGCAGCCTCACCTCTGTTGATCGTGTGAATTTCCAGCTCCCCGTTAGGAGACTTCCGACTGCAGGATCCTTGGAGCTTTCTGCAGGCTTTCAAAGGGATTCCGGGTCAAAGCAGGGAACGCTTTAGACAAAAACTTAGCAGAGTTTATTTGAGCCAAGAGATTCGGGAGAAGCAGAAAGTTCCGAGAGCTCAGCTCCGCAAGGTGGGCAGGTATATTCACCGAGAGGAAACAGTTGGAGAGAGCAAGGAACAGGAAGCAAAAGCCAAGGACAAAGGGCCGACGGCTCGTCTCAAAGTTACTGTGCTTGTCAGGGTTGAAGTAGCAAGGCCGTGTTCCCTGGGTTGAGGTAGCTGGGTAGACAGAAGCCTGTGTGTGTGTGTGTGTGTGTGTGTGTGTGTGCGCGAGGGGCGGAAGAACACTGGGGATTTCTGTGTGGCGGAACAGGAAGCAGGCCTGGGAAGCAGCATTTGCAGACCAAGGGTCTGGCCACTGTTTAATAACCTGGCTGGGTGCGGGCAGCCTGGGCGCATCTCCTCTACCCTCCACCCAGGGAGTTCGGATGAAGTGCTGGGAGGGATTCCACACCCAGGAAGCCCTCCACCCAGCAATATTCCGGAAAGGGCGTAGGAGGAAGAGAAAGAGGGTCCACACCCAACATCCATGAAAACTGAGGTCTGAACGCAGACTGGGCTCTTGGCCCTTTACCGGGACGCCGCCTTCTCTGCCGGGCGCACTCTCCTCGTTGTTTCTCGCTGTTAAGCTTTGCTGGCATGCTCACTGCCACTCTGACTCACGTCTGCATCCTTTCTTGTATGAATACAAGAACCCCCAGGAACCGACCCTGGTCACTGCTAGAACTAGTCAGTTAGCTTTCTCTCTTGATGGTTTGGAAGGTCAGATACACAACTTAGTTCCACCTGGTGATATGGAACTTGAGCGTAAACGACTCCGTTTTGGTTTGGTTTCTTGGGTCCTACTGTGGGAGCTCAGTCCAAATCAATATCCTCCTATAAATTTTATTGAACAGGAGTTAATAATCCTGAGTCTAATTTAGAAAATTAACTAAAAGAAACCAGGTTATCACATGTGTAAGTCAAATAAAATCTAGATTATTTATTTTTTATAAAGATTTATTTATTTATTTGAAAGAGCTACACAGAGAGAGGAGAGGCAGAGAGAGAGAGAGAGAGAGAGAGAGAGAGAGAGAGGTCTTCCATCCGTTGGTTCACTCCCCTATTGGCCGCAACAGCCAGAGCTGTGTCAATCTGAAGCCAGGAGCCAGGAGCTTCTTCCAGGTCTCCCATGTGGGTGCAGGGGCCCAAGGACTTGGACCATCTGCTGCTTTCCCAGGCCATAGCAGAGAGCTGGATCGGAAGAGGAGCAGCTGAGACTGGAACCGGTGCCCATATGGGATGCTGGACCTGTAGGCTAGGGCATTAACCCATTTCACCACAACACCGGCCCCAAATCTAGACTATTTAGACTTTCCAGTGTAGAAGATGGGATGTGCAACATGATTGCTCTCCAAAAGTTATTTGTTTGAGAGGCATGGACACACACACATACACACACACACACACAAAGAGGGAGAGGTGTCCTGTCTGCTGGTCCACTCTTCAAATACCAGCAACTGTGGGTCTAGACTAGACCAAAGCCAGAAGCCTGGAACCCTGGGTCTCTCACATGGGTGGCAGGGGCCCAAGTACTTGAGCCATCACCTGCTGCCTTCCAGGGTGCACACGAGCCAGCAGAGCTGGGACTCGAACCCAGACACTCCAATAGGGGATGTTGGTGTCTTAACTCCTAGGCCAAATGCCCTTCCCTGATTGCATTTCTGAAAGACATAACAGGGTGCAACTCCTGGCTGTGGTAGGGTGAAGTTCTCATTGGGAAGTTCTCATTGCCCGCAATCAAGTATAAAATGGGACAAAACTGTAAAAAGAAACTTCGAGACCTTGGAGGTCAACCAAAAGGACACAAACTGAGAAGCATTTAGGCAGAAGAGGCTGCTCGGACTTTCGTTGCCTGTGGCCCTTACGCCTAGAGCTGGCCCCTTGCCTGTGGCCTGAGCATGTTCAGCCTCTGCCCAGGCAGCCCTGGCTGTGGAAAGCGGCAAGCAGCTTGCTGTCAGGGCTCAGGGCACGAGGCTTGACGTGCAGTGGGAGGTGCAACCCACGCCCGGTAAAGGGCTAAGAGCCCAGTCTGCGTTCAGACCTCAGTTTTCACGGATGTTGGGTGTGGACCCTCTTTCTCTTCCTCCTATGCAAAAGCAGAGAACTCAGCAAGGACCCGAGAAGGAGCATGCGCAGTTCTGCTACTGCGAGTGCAGTCTTGGTGGGAAGGGGCAGGCTGAAGCCAGAAGCCAGGAGCTTCCTCCAGGTCTCCCACAGGGATGCAGGGGCCCAAACACTTGGCCCATCTTCTGCTGCCTTCTCAGGAGCATTAGCAGGGAGCCAAATTGGAAGTGGAACAGCCAGGACTCGAACCAGCGCCCAGGATGTCGACATTGCGCGTGGTGGCTTAGAATGGCCAATCCCCCATTCTAAGATTCTTGCTATAGAGAAAGAAGCTGCTTGTCACTGCTCACCACCTTTTGGTCCACGGCTTTGTCTTAGAGGGATGACCTCAAAACATTTACTGAGAGGAAAATTGGACGAAAAGGGCAAAGCCGAAACCAGAGTCATCCTCCAGGTCATGCATCTTGGAAAAACATCTGGCTTGCTTTCATGACGGGGCGGTGAGGGCGTGTCCCTCGGGTGTGTTGCCACAGCCCAGATGGCGGACTTGAGGCACTGGGCTGGGGGTCACCCTTCCTTGCCTTGGGGAGGCATGTGAGAAACAGCAGGGGCGGGCTGGGGCCCTATTTGCAGCTCGCAGAATTCACCCTCCAGATCGTCCTTGTTAGAAATGGTAGACTGGGGTCAGCACTGTGGCGCAATAGGTGAATCCTCCACCTGCCTTGCCCGCATCCCATATGGGCGCTGGTTCCAGTCCCTGCTGCTCCTCTTCTGATCCAGCTCTCTGCTATGGCCTGGGAAAGCAGTGGAAGATGGCCCAAGTCCTTGAGCCCCTGCACCCGCATGGGAGACCCGGAAGAAGCTCCTGGCTATTTGGAGAGTGAACCAGCAGGTGGAAGACACCTCTCTCTGTCTCTCTTTCTCTCTGTCTGTAACTCTACTTCTCAAATAAATAAATAAAAAGAAATGATGGACACGTGGTGCGAGAGGGTCCATGACTCCTGTGTGTGCTCAGGGTGAGAGGCTGTAGGCACAGACCTCTCAGACAATAAGGCAAACGTATTTTCAGAGACCTCCGGGAAAATGTGGCAGCAGCAGTGTGGGGTGGCAGGACATCCTCAGCCGCACGCTCCCTGCCTTCGCGCTGTAGCTCCGCCCCCGCCTGTTCTTGGTGAGTGCTGGGGTTTCCTTAGTAGCTTAATATTTCAAAAAGAACTCGCCACCTATTTTTCCTCTCTGTTCTCACACAAGCTTGAAATGGAATCTTTTTTTAAAAGAAAGATTTATTTTATTTATTTGAAAGAGTTACAGAGGGATGTAGAGACACACAGAGAGAGGTCTTCCATCTGCTGGTTCACTCCCCAAATGGCCACAATGGTGCACTGATCCAAAGCCAGGAACAAGGAGCTTCCTCTGGGTCCCCCACGTGGGTGCAGGGGCCCAAGGACTTGGGCCATCTTCCACTGTTTTCTCAAGCCATAGCAGAGAACTGGATTGGAAGAGGAGCAAACAGGTCTTGAACTGGTGTCCAAATGGGATGCTGGTGCTTCAAGCCCAGGCTTTAACCCACTGCACCATGGCACTGGCCCCTGGAATCATTTTCTGGTTTGCTTTTTGTCCTTCTCTGCTGGGCAGACCCTGAGATGTTCCCTGGGCGTGGCAGAACAGACATTAGCACGCATTTCTGTTCACCAGGGCTGGCGGGGGGGGCACATGAGTGCATGGCTGGGATTACATGAGTATCGCTTAAGTGTCGCTAGGGGCGTCAGAAAAAGAAGACAGAACAGAAATGGCTCGCAGCCTGTCACTGTCGCTGGGCCAGCACCACCCCCGCCTCCTCTCTCCTTGTTTGGAGCAGCGTTTCTTCCTCTAGGGTCTCTGGGTTGGCTCCGGCGAAGGGGAATTCTGCATCCAGGGAGATATCAGCAGAGCCCCTGTCATTCGACCCCCAGCCCCTTACTCCTCCTCACCCTGGCCTCTGCTCCGCTTCCCCGTACCCACAATAGCTGTGGTCTAAGCTTCCACATCGCTGGGTCTGGGATGCTCAATCTCTCTCAGGCTGTCTCCTTGCTTGTGAGACGCAGGCCATGCAAGTCCCATCCTCGCGAGACTGCTGGGAGCACTGAACGAGAGACTGTGTGTGGAGGGCCTCAAACATGGTCATGGTAAGAATTCAATGTAGGCCGGCGCAGCGGCTCACAAGCTAATCCTCCACCTTGCAGTGACGGCACACTGGGTTCTAGTCCCAGTCGGGGCGCCGGATTCTGTCCCGGTTGCCCCTCTTCCAGGCCAGCTTTCTGCTGTGGCCAGGGAGCGCAGTGGAGGATGGCCCAAGTGCTTGGGCCCTGCACCCCATGGGAGACCAGGAGAAGCACCTGGCTCCTGCCATCGGATCAGCGCAGTGCGCCGGCCGCGGCGGCCATGGGAGGGTGAACCAACAGCAAAAGGAAGACCTTTCTCTCTCTCTCTCTCTCACAAAAAAAAAAAAAAAAAAAAAAATTCAATGTTAATTCTTTCTAATTTTCTTTAGGGACATGTATTTATTTGAAAGACAAAGTTACAGAGAGAGAGAGAGAGAGAGAGAGAGAGAAAGAGAAAGAGAGAAAGATCTTCCACCCGCTGGCTCATTCCCCAGATAGACACAAAGGCCAGTGCTGGGCCAAGCTGAAGCCAGGAGCCTCTTCTGGGTCTCCTATGTGGGTGCAGGGGCCCAAGCACTTGGGCCATCCTCTGCTGCTTTCCCAGGTGCATTAGCAGGGAGGTGGATCAGAGCTGAAGCAGTCGGGACTTGAACCAGTGCCTATATGGGATGCTGGCATTACAAGCAGCAGGTTTACCCACTATGCCACAATGCCAGTCCCTAATTTTTTTTAAAAAATATTTATTTATTTTCTATTTGAAATACAGAATGAGAGAGAAAGATCTTCCATCTACTCTCCAGTGGCCACAATGGCTGGGGCTAGGTCAGGCTGAAGCCAGCAGCCTGGAGCTCCACTCGGGGCTTCTCGTGTGGGTGGCAGGTGCCCAAGCACTTGGGCCATCACCTGCTGCCTTTGGAGGACATTAGCAGAGAGCTGGATCAGAATCAAAGCAGCCGGGACTCGAACTGGCACTCCAACACAGGATGCCAAAACACAGGCCCTGACAGTAATTCTTGCCAGCAGCATGCTCACGGCCCCATAGATGTTCTTAGACACTGTGGTACTGGGGGCCAGCAGAGTCCCCTCAGCATAGGTCGGAGGTGTTCAGACTGTGCGGGACACCGCGACCAGTGATGGTTTGGACTGCAGTGTCGGGGGCGGGGGTGCAGCTTTCATGAGGCCCCGTTTGCCACGCCCCTGCCCACAGAAGACAGATCCTTCCAGCCCCACTCCCCTCTGCTCCCTCTTCATCCAAACTGAAGGATTTTCCTAGGGCTTGAGATAAAAATATCCCTGAAGGCACCACTCCCTGCTGTGGGGTCAGCGTCAGGTGCACTGAGAACACCCAGTAAGTTTGTCTTCAAGATCAGACTGGGGTGCCGGCTTAGTGGTGCCACAGGTAAAGGGACACCAGATCGCATAGGGGCGATGGGTGGAGTCCCGGCTGCTCTTTCCTATCCAGCTCCCTGCTAATGCTCCAGGAAAAGCAGCGTAAGATGCTCCCACGTGGGAGAGCTGGAGGAAGCTCCTGGCTCTTGGCTTCCGTCTGGCTCAGCCCAGACTGGTGCAGCCATTTGGGAAGTGAACCAGCAGGTGGAAGATCTCTCTGTCTGTGTCTCTCCCTCTCTCTAACTCTGGCCTTCAGAATAAATAAATCTTTATAAAACAAAAGCAGGATTTTTAGCTCAGTGCAAAGTCTATTTAGCTATGGGAGACTTCCTGATGACCCAATTTCACGTCCCTACTCCATTATTGTTGTGAAAACTCTCCCCTTTCAGACTCTGTGTAATTGAGCTCTCTCTGAGTGTGTACAAGTCCCTAAAAGAAGTTAAAATAATCACCACAGTACGTGCAACAAGTTGCTTTTTATGTACATGTTGTGTGTTTCCCCAGGTGGCCTGCCCCCAGCCCCCACCTGCTCCCTCTGCCCTGGGGAGCCCGGCCCAGCCCTGGCCACCCATGGACTGTCTCAGTGCAGGCAAGGCAGACCAAGGAGCCAGCAAGGGCTCAGAGCCCTGTCTGCGCGCTGAACGGAGGTGCGTTCGCGAGTAACCCCAAGCACTGTCCACTGGTTTGTGCACTCAGCACGAGGCCGAGTTCCGGTCCTTTGTGCTGTCCTGGAGCGGCGGCCAGCCCTTAGGTCACGTTGCAGGGAGCCGTGAGGCCCTGCCCTATTGTGATGGGCAGTCAACAAGGCGTCCACATGGACGCCAGCAGCCTCCTGCCTCTTTTGCGTGCTGAGCTGTGCCTGCCTTGCATTGTATCAGCATTAAGTGAGCAGAGGGAGTTCTGCAAAAATAGCCCAAACAAAGAGAAATGGACACTTATCTGCTGGCCGGCCCCAGCCGGGGGCTTGTACAACGGCTTGAGAAATGTGCCTTCATTGTTTCCTTCTTCCTCCTCCTCCGAGCTGACATTTGTCCTTTCTCCCGAAAACTTCCTTTTGCAATGACCCCAGGCTCCTCCTCATGGGAGTTCTCACCCCTTGTGTGGATAAACAAGCGAGGCAGAAAGTATTTGGATCACATGGTTCAGACCAGGGCCAGCTTCTATCCGGAGCCCCCCGCTGCACGGGCACAGCTCTTGCAAGCTGATGGATTCAGCAGAATGGATGTTCAGAACGCAGGTGGCTAAGGGCTGCCTGCTTAAGGGACAGCAGAGCTGGACCTCAGCATGCAAATCCAGGACCTCAGCTCAGCCGGGGGCGCCAGTGACCGGCCAGGGCGGCAGGGGCCTGGTGGGTAGGATGACCCGAGCACTCTGCTGGACTCCAGGCTCTCTTGGGAGGACCTGGGGCTTCAGCCGAAACACAGCTCTGCTATGGCCTCCTTCCCAGAAGACCACAGAGGAGAGGGAGCCGTGAGAGTCCCCACGCTGTCAGTACACACAGCGAGGCAGGGGGTCCCACGTCCCCGAAGGAGACACGAGAGGCAGCCCGTGTCAAGCAGGCAGACAGTGAGATCGAAGCAACGGCTGACCCCACTGATGTCCGCAAGCTTCTCCTTTTCTCCCAGGAGCTCCCTGGTTTCAGAGCAGCTTCTGTCCGAAGGGTGGAGACCTGGCCCCCTTCAGGCTCTGCCACAAGGCCAGGCCAACTCCCTTCTGCTTCTGGGTCTTCCCTGGCAGGTGGGATGGACGCACTCAGTGGGTCTCTAAAGCCTTTCCCTAGTATCGGAGATTCCACACTCAGACCAGGACTCTGGAATCAGAAGACAAAACATCCGATCCCACAATGTTCGGATATCCGCCCACAGGCAGTAGGGGACGGTGGCTCTGAAGGGAGTGGCGATGGGTGGCGTGACTCTTATGCTGGTCCCCAGCTTAACGCCTGCGGAGTTTCCAGGCCACCGCACAGAGAAGTGGGTTCCGGTGGA
Organism: Sylvilagus floridanus; assembly: GCA_949820135.1. Taxonomy (NCBI): domain Eukaryota; kingdom Metazoa; phylum Chordata; class Mammalia; order Lagomorpha; family Leporidae; genus Sylvilagus; species Sylvilagus floridanus. The sequence goes on from OX463227.1 coordinate 59,161,388, forward strand.
GCACAGCACCGTGTCTGAGCAGAGGAGATGGCGCTGGGGTCCCAGCGAGACCAATGCACTTAGGGTTCACAGGACAGAGGACTGAAGGTGCGAGTGTTGCTCTGAGCGTCATTCTCAAGGGTTCAGCTGGGCGTTGGGCAGCCCGCACGTGCTGGGGGCACGTCGAGGCTGGGGAAGGCACCATCCCCCGCCCTGGGATGGGAGGGAGCAGTCCCCAGAATTCACATAGGACAGGGATGGTCCCTGTTCCCACCAGGCAGAGCAGGAAGCTGTGTGACTCACTGGGCACCGAGTAGAGAGCTCGCAAGGGTGCCTGGCTCAGTGCTGGAGCCCAATGAGCCTCTGGCTCCAGCTGCTCGGGCCCCTTCCTACCTGGCACCAGCACCACTTGCAAGGACCAAAGTGTTTCCAAGTGACTCACCCAGGTCCCAGAACAACACTTGAGAAGGTTTTAAAAGTGTGAGTAAAACTGACGCAAAGCGAAGCATGCAGGAAGTGATAACGAGGTGCCTCGCGATGCAACTGTTGTTGGAAACCAGTGGTGAAGAGAGGCGCTCGTCCTTTCCCAGGGGAAAACAAGTCACGTCATGAGTGGAGGCACAAGGGTCAGGCTGGCGGCCGAGGTGTCGTGAGAGACAAACAGAGGCACGAGAATCCTTCCAGAGCTGGGAGAGAAATGCAGGGGGAGCGTCTCGCCTCCGAATCCCTCGAGACCAGAAACAGCACAGATTTGGGATTTTTTTTCTGAATGTTTGCATATACCTAAATGATATAACCTGAGGACACGCCCTAGTTTCCTATGTACCTCATGCACATAGCCTGAAGGTAATGCCATGCCATATGCACAGCGCACTTGTGATTTGACCTTGACCCGTCACAGAGGTCAGGTGTGGAATTCTCCACTTAGTGGCATCAGGTCAGGGCTCCACAAATTTCCGATTTTGGACCTTCTCGGGGTCCAAATGTGTGGGTTCAGATGAGGGCTGCTCGACCTGGATTGTCAATCTGTGACTCTAAGATAAAAAAAAAAAAATCTGTCAAACCTAAATGCAAAAGAATGGCTTACAGAAGACACGGGAATGCTGAAACATCAGTGCCCTGCAGAGCCGTGCTGTAAGGTATGGTAAAAAGGAGGCAGGAGAAAGATGACGCCAAACACACGTCTGGCTCTACCGTAGGGAATGAAGAGCTCTGGAACAGGACTGGAGGCACTTGTAAACGTGCGCAGACTCGGGTGTGGGGTGCTTTCTGTTGCTCTGGAATTGGCTATCAGACTGCTGAGTCAGTGACCACAGGAGCTGGAGGAGCAAGGAGGTGACACATGTGGCGCTGTCTCCACCCTCCCTTCCCAAGTCAGCCGGGGAAGGAGCAAGAGAGGCAAGATGAGGGGTCCCTGGGGAGCAGGTAGGGGTGTCTGTGTGTGTGTGTGTGTGTGTGGGTGGGTGGCTGGGTGGCTGGGTTTTCTCCTTAGTGAGCGGGTTCCAAAAAAAAAATCATTAATTCCCAGCTGGACATCTGATTAGGAAAAGGATCAGCTGGTTTGCTAGAACATCGTTAGCACAGGAGGAGGGACTTGGAGCAAGTCGGGTTGCAGGGGCATCAAACTCACCCCTTCGCCAGCGCCGGGAAGTGCATCCCTGGTGGTTCAGGTCGTTGGGCTTGTCCCATCCCCATGCAGTGATGGTTCTCGCCCGGGTTTCTCAAGGAGCTTGCGCTCCAAGGATCTGGAGGATGCACGCAGTGGTGGGAGCTGGCGGGGCGCGTGGATGGCGCTGACCCTGAGAGTCCCCGAAAGCACTGCTCATCAAGCCACACTCAGAACCTGCGAGGGTAAAGCAGGACTTTATCTGAAGTCTTAGGAGTTGCAATTAGGAGACGCAGGTTCAGATAGCTGGGGGTCAGTGGGGGGCTTATGTGTTGAGAGGGAACAGGGCAGCCTGCATGCCCGATAGATGATCACAGGAAGCATGTATAACCAGAATAGAAACGGCCATAGAACAAAAATGCCGTGACCTCTCGATGTGTGTCCAGAGCAGCTGGACACGACGTAACTGTACGGCTGTTCCAGGGTCAGAGGGTCGAGGTGGCCACGCCCACGTTCAGGCAGGGGTTACAATCGTGCATAAACCCTGTTTCCCAGGGGCCTTCTGAGCACCAGCATGTATCCCCCGGTGCAAGCCAGCCCCTGGGTGTCCTTCTCCCACACAGCCAGCCCAAGTTGGCCGCCGCTTCAGAGAAGGTCACAGCAGTGGCCAGTTAATGAAGACCCTCTGCCCCTCCCCTGCCCTATTTCACAACACAAAGTGGGAGCAGCACGTGCCCCAGCACCAGATGTCCAGTCAGTCATGGCCCAGGTCCTAGCCCGCATGGGGCCATGTCCCTTGTCAGTGGGCAGTGTTTCTGGACCCACCCTCAGGTCCAGGGCCATACCTTAGCTGGCAGCCCTGGCTGCTCCACAGGGGTCCTCTGGGGCTTCTCAGAGGGTGAAACCCCGGAGAGGGGGTGGTCGGTGGTCAGCAGCAGCTGAGCTCTGCCGAGTTGAGGCCTTGGCCCTTGGTCATTTTATTTCCTTTTTTTTTTAACCCTGTAATACAAAACTCTGTTTTTTTTTTTTTTTTTTTTGTAGAATAAATTGGAACATACAAGTAATCAAATAAATACATCCTGTGATCTTACCACCACACAGCCACTATTCATGTCTTCGTATTTCCATTTTAGACGTAAGCAAAACGAGTTAACATCGCATACACATTCTATGGGACATTTCTCACGACTTTTGGTTATCATAAATCAGGTGCAATCAACGCTCTGACATTCTTCGTGCATGTTCTTTATACTTAGCGTCAAGTAAGTTCCCCCAAGGAGCTTCCCCAGGGAAGATGCCTGGGTTGTGGGGCTCACAGCTGAATTTCTAGCTGGTGGTCATGGGGAAAACTTGGGGGCGGAACAGGGCCAGAGAAGGAGCTGGCCTCACAGAAGGCTCCAACAGCCTCTTTTCTCTTTCTTTCTTTCTTTCTTTCTTTCTTTTTTTTTTTTTTTTAAGATTTATTTATTTATTTGAAAGGCAGAGTTATAGAGAGGCAGATGCAGGGAGGGGGGGTCTTCTATCAATGTTTCACTTCCCAGATGGCCACAACGGCCGGAGCTGCACCCATCTGAAGCCAGGAGCCTCTTCTGGCCTCCCACGTGGGTGTAGGAACCCAAGGACTTGGGCCATCTTCCACTGCTTTCTCAGGCCATAGCAGAGAGCTGGATTGGAAGTGGAGCAGTTGGGACTCGAACCTGTGCCCATATGGGATGCCGGCACTGCAGGCAGTGGCTTTACCTGGTATGCCACAGCGCCGGTCCCAGAGGTTTCTTTTCCTTTGCCTCCTTTGGTTTACCTGCTTAATTCATCCCTTCCTGCTCAGGCTCCCGCTTCTCTTTCTCCTCTCTCACCCTCTAATTCCTTTATGAAAAAAAGATTTATTTATTTATTTATTTATTTATTTGAAAGGCAGAGTTAGAGAGAGAGAGAGAGAGAGAGAACCCTTCCATCTGCTGGTTCATTCCCAAAATGACCGCAATGGCTGGAGGTAGGCCTATCCAAAGCCAGGAGCCAGGAGCTTCTTCCAGGTCTCCCACTTGGGTGGCAGGGACCCAAGGACTTTGGCCATCATCTGCTGCTTTCCCAGGGGAAGGAGCTGGATTGGAAGCGGTGCAGCTGGGAGTTGAACCAGAGACCATAAGGGATGCCGGCAGCACAGGCAGCAGCTTTACCCGCCGCGCCACTGCGCCGGCCCCATCTCACCCTCTTCATCAGCTTCCCCCTTTCCCTAGTAACTCTGGATGTCTTTCCTCCTGTGCTCAGACGCCCTGTGTTTTGGGGGTCTAAAGCCCCCCTCCATTGCCCGGGCTGCCTGACTTTGTGCCAGCCTCCTGGTTGGGACTCCGTGCTGACAACATGGCTACTGCAGCACCAGCTTCAGCCCCTCTCAGATTTGTGTAGCTTGGGAAAGAGTGGGTGTCTTCTCTAGTGGCTCCCAGAATTCCCTTGGGACTCTCTGATTGGATTAGTGTGAGTCACGTGCTTCTCTTCAAACCAATGACTGCGACCTGAGAATACGATGCTCTGATTAACCTTATCTGCGGCACTTGCTGGAGTCCTGGAGTGAGGGCCAAAGCCTCACTCAGCCATGGGAACTGAGAGTGGAGGTCGGTGGATCCTTAGCTGGAAGTTGAACACTGTTCTGGGACTAGTGGGAATACCCTTGGTCCTTTGTCTCAGGTGGGTAGGGAGACACTCGGTGCCTGTGGTGGGGTAGAATATGACAGATACACTATGTAATGAATTTGCTCTCGTTTATTTTATTTATTTATTTTTTTTACAGGCAGAGTTAGTGAGAGAGGGACAGAGAGAAAGGTCTTTCTTCTGCTGGTTTACCCCCCAAATGGCTGCTATGGCCAGCGCTGTGCTGATCCGAAGCCAGGAGCTAGGTGCTTCCTCCTGGTCTCCCATGCAGGTGCAGGGCCCAAGCACTTGGGCCATCCTCCACTGCACTCCCAGGCCACAACAGAGAGCTGGACTGGAAGAGGAGCAACTGGGACAGAACCAGCGCCCCAACCAGGACTAGAACCTGGGGAGCTGGCGCCGCAGTTGGAGGATTAGCCAAGTGCGCCGCGGTGCCGGCCTGAATTTGCTCTTAAAAGTCATAGTTGTCAGATATACCAAAGGAGTGGCGGGAAAGAATAATACAGAAAATGTATTCCAAATGTGTGTCCTGGGACAAGAATCTGAGAGCATGCATTAACTGAACTAATACTATAGGGTTTTGGTTTTCTTCTTTAAAAAAAAAAATCCCTCATGTATCTTATAAACACAGGAAGCTTTTTTTTTTATTAAAGATTTATTTATTTATTTGAAAGGCAGAGTTATGCACAGAGAAAAGGAGAGGCAGAGAGAGAGAAAGAGAGAGAGAGGGGTCTTTCACCCATTGGTTTACTCCCCAGTTGGCCGCAACAACTGGAGCTGTGCCGATCTGAAGCCGGGAGCCAGGAGCTTCCTCCAGGTCTCCCACATGGGTGCAGGCGCCCAAGGGCTTGGGCCATTCTCTACTGCTTTCCCAGGCCATAGCAGAGAGCTGGATTGGAAGTGGAATAGGTGAGTCTCAAACCGGCACCCATATGGGATGCTGGCAATGCAGGTGGCAGCTTTACCCACTACGCCACAGCACTGGGCCCCAGAAAGATTCTCAATGAAGGACAATGTACTCTTCCTTTTCACCCACAAAATACGGTGTTGTGGGGGGTCAGTGTTGTGGTGTGGCAGGTTGAGCTGTCATCTACGACACCAGCATCCCACGTCGGAACCATGGTTCAGGTCCCAGCCGCTCTGCTTCTGACCCGCCTCTGCCCTATGCTCCATGGAGAGCAGTGGCAGGTGGTTCAGGTGCATGGGTCCCTGCACGCATGTGGTAGATCCAGATGACGCTCCTGGCTCCCGGCTTTGGTCTGGCCCAGCCCCGGCTGTTGCAGCCTTTTGGGGAGTGAACCAGCAGATGAAAGACACCTTTCTCTCTCTCTCTTTCTCTCTCTCTGCCTTTCAAATAAGCAAAGTAAATCTTAAAAAAACATTTTTTTTTTACTATTAACTGAGAATCTTTTCAATGCCAGGTCCTGTGCCAAGCTCTTTGTGTGCTGTTTTTATTTATTTATTTATTTTTAATCCTCACAGCAATTCTGCAAGTAATGAGCACCCTTATTTCTCAGGTGAAGAGATAAGGCTGAGAGGGGTTACAGACCTTCCCCGGATGGGCAGGCCTAGTGGCTCCCGCCAGGAGGTCAGGGCCGGGTGGACAGCCCGGAGTGTCCTTGCCTGCTAAGGAAAACCTCAACCCCCTGCACTTGCGCTGGGTCGACTTTCTGAGGGCGTTTCGTGCTCGAGGCGCCCTGGCTGCTGTGGAAGCTGCAGCTTCGACTGCTCATGGACGTCTCGGCGGCTCCGGGGTGAAGGAGCAAGGACGTGAGAGAAACGTCTGAGGCTGCCCCTGCTGCACGGACACAGCCAGTACTCTGTTCAGACGACTTACCGGGTGGCCTTGCCCGTGCGTCCCAGCAGGCTTCCTCCCTTCTGGTGCGGCTGGGCTGGCGAGGGCTGGGGCTTCTCCAAACCCTTCCGATGCCATCTCCTGGCAAGGCCACCGGCTCGGGCGCTGAGCTGCGTGAGAAACAAACAGACTCGCAGCGAAGCTCGGCGGAGCCCGCCCGCTCTGTGCCTCGCCTTTGCTCTGCGGGCGGGGGCTGCCTGTTGCTCGCCGGGTCACACCTTCCGTGCTGTCCGACTTCCTGGCAGTCTGCTCCCAAGACTTCACGTGGGGAGGGATCGCGTGAACAGGGGCCTCTTCTGTTGCAGCAGCGAGAAGGGGAAAGTTGATGCTTGTCCCGCAGGTGAGTCACCTGGACAGAGCTGAGTCTCCCAGGGGGATGGTTCCCCTCCAGGCGGGTGAATTCCCTGGGCGGACAAAGCCGGGCTTATAGCCCCGGCAGATAAGAATCATCGGGGCGTGTTACAGGAAATCAGAGGTGGGTGACTCTGGGGTATGGAATTTGGCCATCTTCTTTTTGGTCCGTAACTCTCAGCTGGTTATACATGTTGCAGCAGAAAAGCCAGAGGCCCTTGGAGAAGGCGATGAGACCCTTTTTTTTTTTTTGAGTGGGGATGGGTGAGGAGGGAAGCATGGGATGTGTGTCCTTACGAGAGACAGAAGACAGAGGAGGAGGAGGAGGAGGCTATCCACGGATAAAGGCAGAGACTGGGCTGCTGCTGCGGCAAGCCAAGGAATGCCTGGTGGAGGCCCAGTGTCTCAGGCCTCCCAGCCCTCCATACCCACCCCACGCCAGGCTGTAGCCAGGGAGCCAGGGTGGCTGCAGGGATTTCTGGGGGAACTCTTCCCTGGGCGCCACACCTCCATGCTCTGGCATATGGGCCTGGTGACAAGGGGGCCTGCGACGGAGCTGGACCGCAGGTTGCAAGGGGGAGGGCTCAAGGAGGCCAGGGGAAGGGGCTCCTGGGTGGGGGGCGAGGCAGCAGCTGCGTGGGAGCTGCAGAATCCAGAGGCAAAGACCAGGGTGGCGACGGCCTGCTTTTCCTCTGAAGGCCGGCAGGTGTCGCTTCCAGCGCCCAGGGACGCAGGACTGACCGGGACGTCTTGGATGAGGCTCCCCCTGTCTTTTCAGCCTGATGCTACTGGACTGCCTGCTCTGTGGGCAGCCCCCGCCCCACTCCCACTCTCGCACCTCCCCCTCCCAGGCCAGAGCTGGGGTTCTGTGTGAGGAATGAAGGAGGTGTAGGGGTAGGCCCACAGGGTCTCCCTCCCACCTGCTGGGTTGCCGAAGTCCCCTGTGGCCAGGGAGGCCCTGGGAGTGTAATTTCCCAGCCCCAACCCCTCTTAGGAGGCGCCCGGTGCCTGCCACTTCCGCACTTCCTGCCCGTCCGATGTCTCTTCCAGGCCCGTTACTGCGGGCGTCCCTAGCTGGAGCCCTGGTTTTTGTCCCTTTGATGTCTCGGTGCCTGTCCATCGCACTCAAGGTGCATCTGAGATGCCTTGGCCACCCCGCAGTGTCCTTTGTGGCCTGGCCCCCTGGCCCCTCCGACCTCTGCACACACCTCCCTCTGCCACGTCGGGCCCGTGGTTCCTGCTTCCAGAGCCTTGCCCTGCAGCTCCTTCGCCCACTCGCCAGTGCGCTGCAGGCCCTGGGCGCCCAGCCCTCCTGCTGTCTCCATGAAGCCTTTCCACCTATCCCGGGAGCAGAGTCCTCGCCATGACAGTTTCCTGGACCGCAGTGCTGTCACTACTGCCTACTCACCCTGCACCCGAGTGAGCCTGCCGGCCAGGAGTCTTCCAGAGGTCCATGCCTTGTGTGTATTATGAAAAAAAACTAGGGATAGATTTCAATTTTTTTGCACCAAAAATAACATTTTCTTTTTATTTGTGACAGGCAGACTGGACAGTGAGAGAGAGAGAGAGAGACAGAGAGAAAGGTCTTCCTCTTGCCGTTGGTTCACCCTCCAATGGCTGGCGATCCAAAGCCAGGAGCCAGGTGCTTCTCCTGATCTCCCATGGGGTGCAGGGCCCAAGCACTTGGGCCATCCTCCACTGCACTCCCGGGCCACAGCAGAGAGCTGGCCTGGAAGAGGAGCAACCGGGACAGAATCTGGTGCTCCGACTGGGACTAGAACCTGGTATGCCGGCACCGCAAGGTGGAGGATTAGCCTGTTGAGCCACAGCGCCGGCCACATCTTTTCTTTTTAAATATTTATTTTATTTATTTGAAAGACAGATTTACAAAGAGAAGTAGAGACACAGAGAGAGGTATTCCCATCTGCCAGTTCACTCTCCAGATGGCTGCAATGGCCAAAGCTGTGCCGATCCGAAGCCAGGAGCCAGGAGCTTCTTCTGGGTCTCCCACGCGGGTGCAGGGGCTCAAGGACTTGGGCTATCTTCTACTGCTTTCCCAGGCCATAGCAGAGAGCTGGATCGGAAGTGGAGCAGCCAGGACTTGAACTGGCTCCCACATGGGATGCCAGAGCTTCAGGCCAGGGCTTTAACCTGCTGTACCACAGCACCAGCCCCAATACCTTATCTTTTAATTCCATTTTCCACACACTTTTTGGAATACCTGTATGCACTCATTCTTCTTCCCCTCTCCTCCACCACCTTTTTCCTCTTCTCTTCCCTATCTCCCTCCCTCCTTTCTTCCTCTCTCTCTGTCTCTCCTTTCCAGAAAAAACACCTTTGTACCTATGTATACACTAGTCCTCAGAATATAAAAATGAATACAACCTAGTTCTTGCCTTCTAGAAGCTTCCAGGTTGTGTGTGTGTGTGTGTGTGTGTGTGTGTGTGTGTGCCACTGCGGCTCTTCCAGATCGCTCTCTGCCCTGCGTGGGCCCTGAGGGGCTGACCTGCCTGGTGCCAGCCGCAGGCCCCTTGCCCTCTGGCTCCTGATGGCAGGAGAGTCTCGGGCAGCAGCTGCAGGGCGTGGATTCCCTGGCCCCGGGCCAGCTGCATCATGGGACCTTGTTCTCTGGATCTGGTGACTGTTCGTCCCCTTCGCCGTCAGGCTAGGGTGCTAACTGTGCCCAAGGCTGCGGGCAGTTCTGCGGCTTCCCTACAGCACGCCCACCTTTGCACACACAAGCCCTGCACTGAATTCCATGTGTTCACATGTGCCATCTGCTCCCTGCCCAGCGCCCCGCTGCAGGTGGGGGACAGCCTCCCCCCAGGGAGAGGCCAGAGGACAGAGTGACACAGCACTTGGGGCAGGAGAGGTGGGCACACCCTTTGTAGCTTCCGTACACGGGGCCGGTGCTATGCACACAGCCCAGTGGCCTATTCTGCTTTTATTTCTATAAAAGAAATTTCACTCTTTTATTTATTTATTTTTTTAAGATTTTATTTATTTATTTGACAGGCAGAGTTATAGAGAGAAAGAGGGAGAGACAGAGAGGCCTTCCATCTGCTGGTTCACTCCCCAAATGGCCACGATGGTCAGATCTGTGCCTCCAAAACCGGGAGTCAGGAGCTTCTTCTGGGTTTCCCACGTGGGTGCAGGGGCCCAAGCACTTGGGCCATCTTCCACTGCTTTCCCAGGCTATCATCAGGGAACTTGACTGGAAGAGGAACAGCTGGGACATGAACCGCTGCCCAGATGGGATGCCAGCGCCCAAGCAGAGGCTTAACATACTACCCCATCATGCTGGCTCCAGAAACACCACTCTTAAAAAACTGCACTCATAGCCCACCTCACTTCCCACGTGCATTTCATCACTGCAAGCTTCCCAAAGTAGTTAAAATGTTTTTAAGAGTCTGCTGTCCTGAAGAGCTTGTGACAGAGACCCCTAACTGCACCCCATGGGGTTCCAGAGCAGGTCCCCAGTGGGTGGTGTAGGGTGGCAGCTACCCCAGGATGGGCTCGTTTGTTGCATGGGGAGTGAAGGCTACTGTTATGAAGCAGCCATCGGTGTGAAACAAGATGCAACCCAACCGACTCTGAGACACCCTATTCTAGCCACGGCCGAACTCTCTCCTCTTAAGAGGTGTGTAGGATACATTCCTACAGACTTACTTCTAAGGGTACAGTTAAAAACTTGCCATGGGATACCAAATCCCATTAAACTGGGTGGTAAAAATGCCATCTTAAGTATTAAAGTGATCATCTTAAGTGTTAAAGTGATCATATAGATAGGAATAAGTGTTAAAGGGGTCATATAAACAAGATCAAGTGTCTGATAATAATAGATAGATAGAATTAAAAAGGGGATAATGTTCCAACATGGGCAGCAGTCTACACAGCAGACTCAGAATGACAATCTCTTTAAATAGCACCCAGACCTCAGAATCAGCCCTTAAGGCATTCTGGTCTGGCTAAAAAAGCCCATGGAGCATTTCAGGGATGTAAAGCCAGGGCACTGTGGCAAAAAAAAAATGTCCTATATGAAGGATCTCTGTGAGTGAGACCCCAGCAGAAAAAAGTGACCATCAAAGGAGGTACTTTGCTCTGAAGGGAGGAGAGAACTTCCACTTTGTTTATGGCCTTCTCTAAATACGGATGGATTTTGTGGATTCAAAAGGCTTCCATAGCCTAGACAGCTCATGTCAAGAGCCTCGGATAGTCAGTGATGTCACACATAAGGGTGTTAATTGTTAAATTAACAACAGGAGTCACTGTGCACTAACTCCCCATGCAGGACCTCTATCCTCAAAGAGTTGTTTTATGAGAATTAACTGTAAAACTTGTTCTCAAACAGTTTGTGTGTGTGCACAAGTTGTTGAAATCTTTACTTAGCATAGAGTTGTTCTTCTGTGTATAAAGTTAATTGAAAATGAATCTTAGTGGGGAATAGGACTGGGAATGGGGAAGGGAGGAGGAGGAGGGTAGGGAGTGGGGGTGGGAGGGTGGGTATGGTGGGAAGAATCTTTGTATTCCTAAAGTTGTATTTATGAAATGTATACTTCTTAAATAAAAGGTCTTTCCGGGGGGGAAAAAAAAAAGATGTACAGGAGAAAGCTGTTAGTCGGAGTCAGAGGGAGAGAGCTTACTTGGGGCAGGACGGAGGCCAGGTCAGTCTAGAGGGTTTACAGATTCGCCTTGCCCAACTCTGCCCCTATGCTAGCTGCTCCACGGCAGAATTCAGCATGCAGGGGTTTGCCTTGGACAAGGGGTCATGAGCCTGGGGGGTTCCAGGCATGCCTCTTGGGGGTAGCACAGGATTGAGTGGTCTGTGGGTGCTTCATTGCCCTGTTGAGCAGGGACTAAAGTTTGCTCAGCTGGAGTGGCCGTGTCTGAGAGGCAGATCTTTCTCAGCCCCCATTAATGTACAGCCTTGCTCCACAACTGGCTTCAATTACTGCGTGGAGAGAGAGGCATTTTCTCTTAAAGCCGCGCTGTTTCCGTGCCTGGCTCAGCTGCGACAAAGACCAGCCTGTGCGTTGTGTTGGGTTGTTTTCTTTCCAAGGCGTCCCCTGGCACTGCCAGGCCCCGAGCTGCTGGGATCAGTTATGGGGAGATTGGGGGGTGGGGCTGGGGGAGGGCTTGGCTGTTTGGTCCAGCCTTGATGACGGTGGGGTGCACGCTTGATCCCGTGGCTGTGCCCGGCCCAGGTGCCCCTGAGGAGCTGGCAGTCCACGCTCCTGCTGGATCACCACGCTGCTAACGTGAGACATCGAAATCATGATATTGTGTTTATTTAGCTACTTACATGTGTGCAGCCTTGATAACTAAAGAGGTGTTTGTCTCTGGTCCACTCTGTCGTGGGCTGACTTGGCGTGTGCTGGCAAGGACCAGAAAGACACGGGCCCCAAGGCAGGAGAGAAGCGCTTGCCTATTGATCACCAGCTCAAGCTTCCTGTGGGAGCTTGATTCCCTGGTGGGGCAGTCCGGGGCGCTCGGCCCAGAGTGGACATGCGTATGCCCAAGCTTAGGCCACTGTGGCAGCCCTGGGTTGGTGCCCTCTCAGTTCCAGATTTGCCTGTGTCGTGATTCACTCTGCCATGGTGGGCTGGAGTCTTCCAGCAGTTTCTCCTTGGCCAGCTGGGGCAGGCTAAGGCTTGTTGGTAGAAGGTCCTGGAGGGTCCCTGGCAGGAGAAGGGGCTCCTCTTCCTCATCCCCGTGGGCTTTTGCTTCAGCTGGCTCCTGCAGTGTGTCCAGCCGCAGGCAGTGTCCGGAGGTCAGCAGCACGTGGTGCCTTCCTGCAGGCAGCTGCCCTGGCACGCCCCTAAGAATGACCCCTGCTGGCTGGCGCTGTGGCTCAACAGGCTAATCCTCCGCCTTGCGACACCGGCACCCCAGGTTCTAGTCCTGGTCAGGGCGCTGGATTCTGTCCCGGTTGCCCCTCTTCCAGGCCAGCTCTCTGCTGTGGCCCGGGAATGCAGTGGAGGATGGCCCAGGTCCTTGGGCCCTGCACCCGCATGGGAGACCAGGAGAAGCACCTGGCTCCTGGCTTTGGATCAGCGCGGTGCACCGGCCGCAGCAGCCACTGGGTGGTGAACCAATGGAAAAGGAAGACCTTTCTCTCTGTCTCTCCCTCTCATTGTCCACTGTGCCTGTCAAAAAAAAAAAAAAAAAAAAAAATGACCCCTGCTACACCCGCAGGAAGCTCTGCTGAGGAGTGCCCAAAGCCGGCACCTCCCCAGCATCCCCTGGCATGACTTAGTGATGAATGGCTTTCTCAGCACTTGAGAGAGCAGTGTCACGGGGGGGGGGGGGGGGGGGAGTGGGATCGCTGAGCTCTCCCGAGAGACCCTGCCTACACCTGCGGCCACCAGGTCTGCTCTCAGCCCAGGAAGGAGAAGGAGGTGGCTTCATCTCTGAATGTCCTGCTCAGCCCTGGGGCCTGCCACCCTCTACATCCATGATTCCTGCATTCTCTAGCGCTCCCTTCACTACTTCTAGCCGATCCCCTGCTCATTCTTCACGGCTAACTTCCCCATGGGAATTGCTGCTGGCTCTGTCTCCTGTTCAGATTCAAATATGGTCACCATTGAAAAAATTTCTTTTTTAGATTTAAAAAAAAAATTTATTTGAAAGACAGATTTACAAAGAGAGGTAGAGACACAGAGAGAGGTCTTCCACCCGCTGGTTCAATCCCCAGAGGGCTGCAATGGCCAGAGCTGAGCTGATCCAAAGCCAGGAGCCAGGAGCTTCCTCTGGATCTCCTATGCAGGTGCAGGGGCCAAGCACTTGGGCCATCTTCTACTGCTTTCCCAGGACACAGCAGAGAGCTGGATCGGAAGAGGAGCAGCTGGGACTAGAACCAGCGCCCATATGAGATGCTGGTGCTGTAGGCAGCGGCTTTATCTGCTACACCACAGTGCCGGCCCTCTTTCACACTTCTTAGCTTCATATCTGCACGATTGTCACAAAGCTGTGATCCTGTGTGTGAGTCTCTGCTCTGTGTTTTGTGAGTTGGCATTTACATCAGCAGTTCAATAGCCTTCTAACCAACAGGGAGCTGCGGCACGCAGTCCTTGCGCTTATCATCTGTCATGGAAAGGTAATAGCCAATTTCCCTCATTGGCTAACATGTGCTAAGCTGGGCTCGGTTCGTGCTTGTCCATGGCACAAAAGGCACAGCTTTAAATATCCATTTCAGCTGCATCAACCTCACCTAATCATCCCTCTTGCCTCTCCCTTTCTCACTTCTCTGACAGCTGGGCTCACACACTTTCCTGCTGACAGACAAGAGATGGCAGGCAAACAGGCAAGAAATCCCAGGGAGTCTGCAGAAGACAGAGGGTGGGGATTTTTACTGAGCCAAAGGCTTCTGGAAACAGCAAGTCCAGGAGATTAGGCTGGGTGCTCCTGCCAGGAACAGAACCCGTGTCGGAGACGGAAGGCAGTGGGGAAATTGGTGGGAGCAGAGCAGGCGTGAGCTGGGGAGCCAGGTCCCGCCAGGCAGCAAGACTGTCGTTCCCTGGCCGCTCACGCTGTAACCTCTGACTAATGCCTGAGTCACATGGAGCACGTGGAAGCTGCATGATATATCCTAGCAAAACAGTGGAGTTCTCAAGAAGAGCCTCAAAAGCAGACAATGCCTGAAGTAATTGAGAGTGGGAAGCACATTGTGATGACTGCTCTCTGGCATTTGACACCAGCAATAACTCAATTGTTTCCTGAATTCCCAGGGTCAGGGGACTCGAAAAGAGCTCTTTGTTGCGCCACTCACTGAAGGTTAAGCTTGCATTTCAGTCTGGTTTTCTGATAAGATGCCCGGGAAGAAGCTCAAGTGTAGCTCCCTCCATAGTGCTCGCTCTTTGGTCCAGACCGAAGTGCTCTCCTGAGAATCTTCTGTTTCTTGCTCATTCTTCCAGGTAGACCAGCAGCACGTGCAGAGACACCATTCCATGGCTTCCTGGCCACATCGCTGTACAGTCGGCGTCGTGGTCCTCGAGTGCATCTTTTCTCCCGCTTGTTGCCTTTAAGAGCTTTTTGTGTTTAGCTGTCTGCAGTTCACTACAAGGCGTCTGGGTGTAGGTTTTTAATAACCTCCATCCTCCATGCATGTGTTGTGCTTTCTTTTCTTTTTTTTTTTTAATAACAATTTATTTCATTTATTTAAAAGAGTTACAGAGAGGGAGACACGCGCACATGCATACACACATCCACACACAGATCTTCCATGTGCTGGTTCACTTCCCTGGCCACAACAGCTGGAGCTGGGCCAGGCTGAAGCCAGGAGCCGGGAGCTTCTTCCAGATCTCCCATGTGAGTGCATGGACCCAAACACTTGGACCAGCTTCTACTGCCATCTCAGGCACATTAGCAGGGAGCTGGATTAGAAGTGGAGCAGCCAGGACTTGAACCTGCATCCATGTGGGATCCTTGCGTCACAGGTGGCAGCTTTATCACACAGGGGCAGCGCCAGCCCCGTGTGTTGTGCTTTCCATGTCTTGGGACTCGTCTCTCTAATCCGTTCATTTTTTGAACCCCACCTTTTCACCTATTTACTCTTTTCTGGGGCTACCATCCTAGGTGTATCACCCTTTCCTGCATGTCTCGACTCTTTCATACGTATTTTCTATCATCCTGCCTCCCTGTGCTGTATTCTGGGTAATTTCTTCTCTTTGCAACTCTCTCATTCACTAATTCCACCGTGGGGTTTTTTGTTTCAACAATATATTTTTCATTTCTGAATGCGTTGCTTGGCTCTTTTCCAAGTCTGCTTCATTCCATAGTCTCTCGGTACTGCCACACACTTGTGATTCCATTTTTTTTTTTTTTTTTTGCAGCTGATAATTCCAGCATGAGAATCCTGGGAGGGTCGTTCCTGGTTCGTTGTCCTGCTCTCTGCTTCTTCTCTTGCTGCTTGGTGATCTCTGATTCCTAAGTCATTTTGCTTGGTCTGGGGGAGTCCCGCGGGCCTGAACCGAAGGTGCTTACTCCAGAGATTTTTTACTTGCTGCTTCCAGGAGCCGGAGGGTTGCTGTAGTCCTTTTCAAGGGCCAGGGTTCAAAGCGGGAGACTTGACTTTGGCTTCTACACTTCACAGGGGCCCAGGGCTTCCTGGTGGGTTTGTGCAGCACTTACCTCCTCCAACTTGGGTTTCAAATCACTGTTCTTGTTTTCTTTCTATAAACTTTAATTATCTGAGGCAGAGACAAATAGACCGGCAGAGCTCCTATCCTCTGATTCACTCCCCAGGTGTCTGCAACAGCCAGGGCTGGGCCAAGATGAAGCCAGGAGCTGGGGACTCCATCTGGGTCTCCCGTATGGATGGCAGGGACTCAGAGACTCGAGCCATCACCTGCTGCCTCCTGGGGGGGCACATTAGCAGGAAGCTGGAATTACGGGCAGAGCCAGGCCTGGACCCCAGGCACTGTGATATGAGATGCAGGCGTCCCAAGTGGCATCTTAGCGCGAGGCCGAAGGCCCGCCTGCTTTTGTTTCCATGGTTGGACTCCGGAGGGTTTCTGGGAAACCATGCTGCCTCTGGGAGCTGGTAGGATTCTAGCAGGACAGCGTCCAGAGCACAGGCTGTGACGCAGGAGTTGGGAGTGACGTCACGAGTTCATGGTGTCCGAGGCGGAAGGAGCTGTAGCCTGCTCTTCAACACCTGAAGAAAGACAAAGCCGTGGTGCAGGAAACAAGAGATCATTTCTTTTTTTTTTTTTTTTTTTTGACAGGCAGAGTTAGACAGTGAGAGAGAGACAGAGAGAGACAGAGAGAAAGGTCTTCCTTCCGTTGGTTCACCCCTCAAATGGCTGCTGCAGCCAGCGCACCGCGCCGATCTGAAGGCAGGAGCCAGGTGCTTCTCCTGGTCTCCCATGGGGTGCAGGGCCCAAGCACTTGGGCCATCCTTCACTGCACTCCCTGGCCACAGCAGAGAGCTGGCCTGGAAGAGGGGCAACCGGGACAGAATCCGGCGCCCCGACTGGGACTAGAACCCTGTGTGCCAGTGCCGCAGGCGGAGGATTAGCCTAGTGAGCTGCTGCACTGGCCTTCAAGAGATCATTTCAAAGCTCTTCCTGTGTGTCTGTCTCCCTAACTATACCTATGGATCTCTATCTTCATATATAATTAAAAAGTTAGAGAGGCGAAGAGCTAGATGCGTGTAAGATTTCCTTTAAGGGGCTGGAGCTGGTACTCAGAGTGCAGGAGGCAGCAGCAGCAGGATCACTGGGAGAGGATGCGCAAGGTTCATTCTGAGTCTGTTTACGGAAGGGGCCTTGCCTCGCTGTGTCTTCCCCGCTGTTGGCTTCATAATTGCTGGACGTAGCTAGTAATTTCTCGTCTGAACATCCATCTTGAAAGCCCCCTATAATTTCCTTATTTCCAAGATGGGTAGTCAATGAGTCCGCTTGGTCTTATCATCTGGTGGCTTTTCGGAGTGGACAATGCATGGAGCGTGTGACTTGGTCTTGTGCAGATCCCTGTAGCTAAGGGGCTGGAGTCAGACAACCAGATCTCGGAGACACGTCTCGGCTTCTGCAGGCCAAGCCATGGTTTTGTCCCTTCCATGTCCACTCACTGGGGGTAGGGATGGTGTTGAGCGCCGATTTCTGTTTCCAACTCCGAGATCCCTGCTCACGCATGAGCACCTCTGCCTGGTGTGGGGGCGTCTGCCCGGCCCAGCCCCTCTGTGGCCTTGCGCTGCTCCATAGGGCTTTGCAGCTCACTCAGTTCTCCGGCGGAAAACTGCCCAACTCCAGGCCGAATTCTGGGGATGGAAATTAGTTGTTGAACCAAATCTGGGCTCCCAAGAAAAACCACGTTTTACAGAGCACGTTTTTTCTTTTATTGGCTTTTGCTCTAAAAAGCAAAGTCCCGAGAACAGCTGCTGGCTGTTTATACAGTCTTTTTTGCTGAAGTGTTAGACAATAGGTGTTTTCTTCTCCACTCAGAATGGCACATATTTCTACCCAGGCAGCATAAGCCCTCCACCCACATGGTCACCAGTACTAGCGTGCGCCTCTTCCCTCTCCTTAGGTCTCTGCGGGAGACCGAAGTGTTCTGTTTTGCTTTTTCTATTCTTTCTTTCTTTTTCAATCCCTAAATATCCCCCAACAACCAGGGCTGGGTCAGGCCACAGCAAGGAGCCTAGAAGTCCACTGGGTCTCCCATGTGGGTGGTAGGGACCCAAGTCCCAAGGCCATCCTCTGCTGCCTCCCAGGGTGTCCAGTAGCAGGAGACTGGAATTGGGCGGAGGTGGGACTTGAACCCGGCACTCTGATAGGGAATGTGACGTGTTAACTGCTGTGCCAAATGCCCACTCGCAGTTTCTGACTGGTGGTCTTGAAGTCAGGCTTTGGTCTTTCAAAATAGATGGCTAGGATGGGACAGAATGCTGCCGCCCACCTCTGGGGCCGCCTCGGCGTGGGTGTTCACATGAGACGTTCCAGAGGAAGCTTCTGGAGGTGCCAGTGTGGCCAGTTCATCTGGATCGCAGGAGGGAAAGTGGCTATGGGCTGGCGTGGTCCCTGCTCTGATGCTGATCTGGAATTCGGAAGCTCGATCCTGCTGTGCCTCACCTCCGCGGACATGCTCTGAGCACATCACCATTCATCACCACCCTCCAGGTCAGGTTCAAACTGTCTTTTCTGAATCTCTCGTAACCTGTGACTCATGTGTTAGTCATCCAAGCACGTGCAAACTCCACCGTAGAGGCTAGAAAAACAATGCAGTCTGTGGCAAGATCAGCAGGGCTCAGGCAAGCCTTGGAGACAGCAGAACCCACTGCCTCGCCTGCGCCAGGAAGCAGCCCAAACGCTTCCCACACCCGCCGACCGTGTGTTACCATAGCAATTCCTACCCCATGAGACAATGGTGACAACACCGCGCTACATGTTATTTCAGGTTTTCCTGGGAGTTTATTTGCCTGCAATGGCTCCCTTTCATCAGTTTATCTTCTTTTAGGTCATCAGCTTGTCTTGATTTCTAGGTGGGGGAACGGTCTGGCCTTTAATTTTGGAAAGGGCAGCTCCTTGTACCTCAGTTAGAAGAGACAGCTGCTGGCTGCATCTCCCGGATTCTTCAGCCATGCAAATCCTGGCCAAGGAATAACAGGTTCCTTCATCCATCATGCCAAGGGCCAGGCCACCTCTAAGTCAGTCTCCAGAACGTGGGGATTCTTGCAAGGTGACGCCAGAGAAGCACTGTGGGATTGCTCAAAGCAAGATAAGCCTCGGTGGCTGATAACCTGTGTAGCCACCCCTGTGAAGTGACATCACCACCTGTCATACTCACAGTGCCACCTCCGATCCCCCAAGCTCCCAGAGGTCCTCCCCAATCTTAGTCTTTTGTCATGTGTCATTGAAGAAATTTTGGTTGAACTTAGTAAAAGAACATGATTTTTTTTTCTTTTAAAATAACGGATCCAAATTAGATGATTAAAAAAAGTTCGTTCCCATGTGTGAACACAAGACAGTATGTTGTAGGACACTATTTGCAAAGTACATTTTTGTGGTAAAATAATATCTTCCTTTGGGAGATAAGGGTTTGGGCCCACTCAAGATTCCAAGAAGTCATGCAGCAGAGGAATTTCACGCAACTCTGTCCTCACGGGGTTTTTCTTCGCCTCTCTGCATCCGGCCAGTGGGAAAAACTGATCCGGAACCCTGTGTTGACGTTTGTCGGTCGCCATTCCCAGCCAGGGCCCAGGAGCCAGTGGAGATCCCATCCCACTGCAGCCATCTCTGTCCTGGTCCTCATGGCTTCTGTCTCCTCTCCACGACCCCCTCACCCGCCCCTCTGCCTGCAGGGGCAGCTTCTGTGTGGTGATTCACTTCCTGTTTCGCGATGAACACATGTGTGTTCCGGTGGGGGGCTGGTAGGCAGAGTCATACGGTGTGAAGGATATGTGGCAGGACGGCCCCCCTTACGGGGGGCAGCTGTTCCCCAAACGTAAGGGGCAGGACATTTGCCCGAACCTGCATTAAGGCTGGTGTGGAACGTGGGACACATATGACTTTGTGAAGGGAGACTGGGGGACAGTGACCTGGACAAGTGCATTGCTCACAAAAGCACGCGCACATGCATTTCAACCCAGTGATTGGCAGCCTGGTCCTCCCTGTGTCTCACCCATTAGGCACCTGGGGTGGAGGTGGCAGGCGTGTCTTGAGCAGGGGCTGCATATCCTTGCCAGTAGGTCTTCTCAAAGGACAGTGGGTTGGTTCTGGCTGCTGTGACAGAACACCAGAGACCGGGCGGCATAGAAACAGAAATGTCCTCCCCAGCGTGGGCGTTTGGCACAGCAGCTGACGTGCAGCTTGGGATGCTGGCATCCGCATCAGAGTACCCGAGTTCAAGACCCAGCTCCACTCCCAATTCCAGCTTCCCGCTAATGTGCAGCCTGGGGAGTGATGGCTCAGGTACTTGGGTTCCTGCTACCCACATGGGAGACCAGGATTGAGTTCCAGTTCCAGGCTTCAGCTTGCCACAGCACGGGCTGTTGTTTGCATTTGGGGAGTGAACCAGCAGATGGGAGATATTGTTGTCTCCCTCTCCAATAAATAACTAGAAATATTTAAATAAAAAGAAATGTATTTCTCGCGGTTCCGGGTCCTGGGCAGTCCGTGAGCAAGGTGCCCGCAGTTTCGATGTCTGGTGAGGGCCCTCTGCGTGGGAGACAGCCAACTTCTCTGTACCAACTCACATGGCACAAGGGGGTCTCTCTGAAGCCTCTTTGATGAGGGCACAGATCCCATTCATGAGGGATCTGTCCTGGTGATCCACTCTCCAAAGTCCCCGCCTCCTACTGCGACATCACCTTGGGGGTTAGGATTTCAGTACATGACCTTGGAGGTTGGAGGGGCACAGATGCTCAGACCATATAAGGGGTGATTTGTTTGTCAATGAGATCAGACTGGATGTCTCACCGTTGGCACACACGCCGTGGATTACGCTGGCACCAGGCACCAGGTTTATTTGGCCAAATGCGTGCTCCCAGACGCTAGCCATGTGCACACTTTGCGAGGAGACAGACAAAACCTAGAAACTGCTTGCCCAACACTCATTAGTTTTATAGCTGAGTAAGTTATGAATAATCGTGCCTCCAGCGATTTCATTACCAATCTGCCCCCAGCAGCAAGATGAAGCTGATAACGTGTTTATGGGCTAGTAAAGTTTTTTTCTACTAATTTGCAAGGCTATAATAAAACCCATGAACTTGATGGCCTGCAGGAAACATAGCAAGAACTAGGAATGCAGAGTAATTTGGAGCTTGAGGGCATCTTCAGGCCGTGCAGGAAATGACTCCCAGAAAGCAGATGAATCACAGGATTTTAAACAGAAAATAATGATGCTCAGTTTAAACTTAACCAGTTATAGCCCGAGGGAAAATGTTTAAATTGTGGCGATTTCCTGCTTTCAATTATTCTTGATTTATGGGATAAAATTATTTCAAGTATGTAAAAATAATATACAAATAAAAATAACCACTGGAACACAGAACAATCTGTAATGTATTGTTGACTTTATTTTTTAAAGATTTATTTATTTAAAATGCAGAGCTTCAAAGAGGAGAGGGGGGAAAGAGAGAGAGAGAGAGAAAGAGAGAGAGATCTTCCACCTGCTGGCTCACTCCCCAAATGGGCCAGTCCAAAAATCAGGAGCCAGAAGCTTCTTCCAGGTTCCCACGTGGGTGCAGGGGTCCAAGCACTTGGGCCAACCTCTGCTGCTTTCCCAGGCCATTAGCAGGAAGCTGGATCAGAAGTGGAGCAGCCGGGATTCAAACCTGTGCCCATATGGGATACTGGCACTGCAGGCAGTGGCTTTACTTGCTATGTTACAGCATAGGCCCAGATATTAACTTTTATTTGTTACACAGTGTTCATCCACAGTCACATTGTGCCCTCTGGTGGCAGAAGTGTTATTACACTTAGAAGACACGCCCTGGTGTATTTTATTTAGACATCAATCAGCTTTGTTTTGGGAGAGTTTGTTCAAGTGGAAAGATGGTTTGCAGAGGGGAGTTGGTGAAAATTATTGCCAGGGTACCTTAAAGGATGCAGTCTTGAGGGAGGGCTCTCCTGAAATAGGAACAAACACCAAGAGGAGTCCTGATGTTTTAAAAAGACACAAAGAGAAAGCAGCCAGCACTTGGGCCCCGGGCACCAATGTGAGTGACCCGGATGGATTGCAGGCTCCTGGCTGTGGCCTGACCAGTCACTGTGGCCATTTGGGGAATGAATCAGCAGAGGGAACATCTCTCTCTTTGTCTCTCCCCCTCTCTTTGTAACTCTGCCTTTCAAAAAACAGATAAAACTTTAAAAAATGCAAAGAAATGTCCATCACCAAGGAAGGCCGTTAACCCAACAGTTAAGACACCGGTTGAGATGCCTCCCCTCCTGAATCACAGGGCGTGGGTTCGAGTCTCGGCTCTGCTCCCAATCCCATCTTCTTACTCTGGGAAGCTGCAGATGTCATCTCAAATAGTTGTCTTCTGTCACCCATGCGCTAGCCTGAGTTTAGTTCCCAGCTCCTGGTCTTCAGCCTGACCCAGCTGCAGCTATCTTGGGCATTTGAGTAGACCAGCAGATGGCGCTGTCTCTGTCTGTCTGTCAATCTGTCTCTCCTGGATGGAATTTTGGGCTCCTAACTTTGACCTGACCCAGGCCCAGCCACAGCTGTTGAGGGTATTTGGGGAATGAATTGGCAAATGAAGGCTCTCTGTTTCTTTCTGTATTTATTTAAAGAAAAAGAAGTGTCCCGTCACAGAAAGTTGTTTTAATTTGCTGCTTAATGTGGAATTTACTCGTTTTCAACATTTGATTGTTGGTTATCCTTGTGTGTAAATAATAGTAATTGCTGTGATATGCTGAGTCGGTAGTTTATACATGTTATCTCATTTAATTTCAAAACTATAAGTTATGCACTGGGTTTTCAAAAAGTCCATGCAGAATGTCTTTTATGAAGAAACTGCATGGATTTCAGAGTTTCTTTGATTTAAAGATTGTTAAAAAATTTGTTTATTTATTTGAAAGTCAGAGTTACAAAGAGAAAGGGAGACAGAGAGAGACAGAGAATCTGATTCATTCCCTAAATGGCCAGGCTGAAGCCAGGAGTCAGGAGCTCCATCCAGGTCTCCCACATGGATGCAGGAGCCCAAGCACTTGGGCCATCTGCCACTTCCTACCCAGGCACATCAGCAGGGAGCTTGATACAAAGTGGAGCAGCCGGGACTCAAACCAGTGCCCATATGGGATGCCAGCATTGCAGGTGGGGCCCAACCCCCTGCATCACAACACTGACCCCTCACATTTTTAAATTCCATCTTTCATGATCTTTCTGAACTGCTTTTGCATAATGAAATAGAACCAGTGATATCAAGTAACTGCCTGAGTTCACCCAGCTAGTAAGTAGCAGAGATGGGGCTTGTGGGAATCTTTCCTTGATTCCACGCACACGTGTACTTCGCGGTGTGCCCTGCTGACTCTTCAGGCAAATGTTTCCTTTTTTTTTTTTTTAAATCATTTATGGGGCCAGTGTGTGGCACAGCAGGTTAAGCTGCCACGTGTGTTGCTAACATCCTATGTAAGAGTTGGTTCAAGTCCCAGCTGCACCACGTCTGATCTGGCTCCCTGCTATTGCTCCTGAGAAAGCAGCAGAAGTACGACCCATGTGCTTGGGCCCATCCGCCCACGTGGGAGACGTGGATGGAGTTCCAGGCTCCCAGCTTCGGCCTGGCCCAGCGCTGGCTATTGCGGCCATTTGGCAGAATTCAGTTTCTGGCTGTGGCAGGGTCGAGGATCTTACTCTATTGACGCTGCCCACAGCTCCTCGCCATGCGGGGTGCCCCAACGTGGTCTCCATCTCTTCAAAGCTGGAGAGAAAGAGACCCCAGCAAGACAGGGGCTGCCAGCTGGTGCCCCATCATCCACCTCATCGGCCTGGCCGTCTTCTACTGGTCGGGAAGCAGCAAGCCCAGGCCTGGCACACCTAGAGCCAAAAGCGCAGTGGCGTCATGGAAGACAGCACACAGCGTTTCTGAATTGACTGGGGGGCATGTGCGTGGCCACACGGAACATTAATTTGTTTGCCTAGCAAATGGTTCAACATGGGTATCCGTGCGTACTGCCCTGTATGGCGGTCTCTTTTCTGTGTGTGTTTTTAGTTCCTTATTTAGGCCACAGCTCTTGAAGGGAAGGTATCACCTTACACTTTGTAAGTCCCAGGGCACCCGCAGCACTGTCTCACAAGTAGTCGGGTTCAGGAGAGATTTAACTTGGGGTGGGTGCTTGGCGCAGCAGGTAAGCTGCCTCTTGGAATGTCTACATCCTGTTCCGAGTGCCTGGATTTGGGTCCCGGTTCCGCTCTCCATTCCAGCTTCTGCGAATGCGCCCTGCGGGAGGCAGCAGGCGCTCAAGTACTTGGGTCCCTGCCTCTCCCGTGGGAGATCCAGACTGAGCTCCAGGCTCCTGACTTTGGCTTGTGGGAATCTTTCCCGGTTGAACCCTGCGTGAGGCTGCAGCTTGGCTGACGCCTTGACTGCAGCCTTGGGAGACCCCAGGCAAGGGACGCACCAACCCACGCATGACTCCTGCCCCATGAGAACTGAGATAATGAATGTATGTTGTTTTGAGCTGCTACGTTGGTAGTAACATTGTTACTTAGTGGTGGATGACTAGTACAATTATCTTTTTTTTATTTTTCAGATTTATTTTATTTGTCTGAGAGACAGAGTTACAGAGAGAGGTAGAGATGGAGAGAGAGGTCTTCCATCCACTGGTTCACTCCCCAGATGGCCTGATATAAAGCCAGGAGCTTCTTCTGGGTCTCCCATGTGGGTGCAGAGGCCCAAGAACTTGAGCCATCTTCCACTGTTATCCCAGGCGCATTTACAGGGAGCTGGATCGGAAGTCGAGCAGCTAGGACTTGAACTGGTGCCATATGGGATGTCCGTGCTGCAGGCTAGGGCTTTAACCCGCTGCACCACAGTATTATAATTTAAATCCTTCTATTTAGGTCTTTCATGTATTTCTAATTATTTTTTTACAGATGTTGTGAAGGGTTGAAGTATTTTTTTTAATTGTTTTAGAAAAATCTAAATTTTTCATTTTCATTTTAATTGAAAGGTACAGAGATAGAAAGAGAGAGTCAGAGACAGAGAGCTCCCATCTTCTGGTTCACTCCCCGAATGCCTACAGCAGCTACGGGTGGGCCAGGCTGAAGCCAGGGGCTCAGTCCAGAACTCCCGTGTCGCTGGCAGGGACTGACTACTTGAGCCATCACCTGCACATCAGCAAGGAGCTGGAATTGGGGCCGGCGCCATGGCTTATTTGGTTAATCCTCCACCTGCGGCACCGGCATTCTATATGGGAGCTGGGTTCTAGACCTGCTTGCTCCTCGTCCAGTCCAGCTCTCTGTTGTGGCCTTGGAAGGCAGTGGAGGATGGCCCAAGTGCTTGGGCGCCTGCACCCACGTGGGAGACCAGGAGGAAGCACCTGGCTCCTGGCTTTGGATTGGCACAGCGCCGGCCGTAGCGGCCATTTGGGGAGTGAACCAACGGAAGGAGGACCTTTCTCTCTGTCTCTCTCTCTCACTATCTAATCTGCCTGTCAAATAAAAAGAAAAAAAAAAAAAGAAGCTGGAATTGGCAGCAGGGCTGAGACGTGATCACAGGCATCCTAATACAGGATGTGGGCGTCCCAAGCAGCATCTTAACTGCTGTGCCGAACGCCCATCTCTCCCCTCTTCCCTCCCTCCTCTGCCTCTCTCTCTTCAACACCGACTATTGAATACATTCTTGGCTCCTTGACTTGCCTTGGGATCTCTGTCAAATGACCAAGGATGTCATATGCATGTGTAAATTTCTGGACCTTCTGCCAGTTCACCTTTGTGTCTAGCCCTATGCCAGTGCACACAATTTTAAATGTAATAAGTTTACAGCTTTGTAATAAATTCTTGAAATCAGCCTGCCTGCCTTTGTCTCCTCCCCCAGAGATCTGCTTCCGCCACATGCCTCGCATTTCCGCAGACTCGTGGGAATGTAGGTTCGTCCCTTTCCTGCCTGTTGTCTCAGCCTCCGGCTGTCAGCTGCCTACGTCCTGAGTTGCTGCCCCTGCACCTCACAGTGTCAGCAGACACTTAGCCATGTCCTTGAGACTCTGTGAGGCGCGCGGGGAGAAGGTGCCGTCTCCCCTCCCACGGCAGCAACTCTCGCCAAGGAACTGTTTTCCAAGCCCTCTGCCAGGGCAGTGGCAAGACGGGACATGGGGCTGCCATGTGTCTTCACTGTGGGGCATGTTCGTGACCCCCTGCACTGAACATCTTCATCCTGGCCTGCCTCCGATGCACTTTAGTAATTTCTTCTGGAATGCTGAGTTTCTTTGCAAAGGGAGCAATGTCTGGAGATTGAGTTTGTAATACTCCCAGAAACAGAGATCTACAATTTTTCTTCCTTCCTTCCTTCCTTCCTTCCTTCCTTCCTTCCTTCCTTCCTTCCTTCCTTCCTTCCTTCCTTCCTTCCTTCCTTCCTTCCTTCCTTCCTTCCTTCCTTTCTTTTTGAAAGGCAGAGGCCAGCGCCGCGGCTCAGTAGGCTAATCCTCCGCCTTGCGGCACCGGCATACCAGGTTCTAGTCCCAGTTGGGGCGCCGGATTCTGTCCCGGTTGCCTCTCTTCCAGGCCAGCTCTCTGCTGTGGCCCGGGAGTGCAGTGGAGGATGGCCCAAGTGCTTGTGTCCTGCACCCCATGGGAGACCAGGAGAAGCACCTGGCTCCTGCCTTCAGCAGTGGCCGCAGCAGCCACTGGAGGGTGAACCAACGGTAAAAAGAAGACCTTTCTCTCTCTCTCTCACACTGTCCACTCTGTCAAAAAAAAAAAAAAAAAGAAAGAAAGGGAGAGAGGGAGAGAGACAGAGAAAGAATCTTCTGTCCACTGGTTCACTTCCCAAATGGCCACCCCAGTCAGGGCTGGGCCAGGCTGAAGCCAGGAGCCATGAGCTTCATCTGGGTTTCCCATGTGGGTGGCAGGGGCTCAAGAACTTGGCCCATCCTTTGCTGCTTTCCCAGGTGCATTGGCAGGGAGCTGGATAGGAAGTGGAGCAGCTGGGACACAAACTGGCACCCATAAGGGATGCCGGCGCTGCAGACTATGTCTTAATCCCATGAGCCCCAGGGCTGGCCCCTGCAATTCTTTTGTTACCCAAGTTACTGCTGTTTTCTTCCTGTTACTGTCGTGGTAAGAGAGTCATTGCATGGGATGCACAGATGGTTTCTCAGAGGCATAAGCTCATCACAACACAGAGAGAATTTTCCTGTTTGGGAGGCAGAAGAAACTGGGGGACACTGGGTAGAAAAGTGCTCAGAACCTTGTAAAACCTGGAACTTTCCAAGGCCTTTTCAACACGGAAAAGCAGTTTTTGCACTCAGCCCACTGTGCAGCTGGGGAGTGGGAGATGAGCAGTCACAGCCACATGCTGGTTTGGAGGTGGTTTCCTGGGGAGTCACTGTAGCCATCCAGGCCAGTCTTATAAAACACAGTGACGCACCTGCGGGGCGGGCGGGAAGCTCACGGGCAGGCAGTTATTGGTCAGTTAACAACAGTAGCTGTAAAGAAACACACGACTGTTGCTGTGGATTCGTTCTGAGAGGAGAATCGCGGTGGGGGCAAGAGGCTCAGAGACACGACACAGAGACTATCTTGGCACGGCCTTCTTAGTCCACCACACACGATCACCCTTGTTTTTTTTTTTTTGTTAAGGCAAAAAAACAATATTTACACTCAAATGACATTGCAGTTTGGATCTTTTTTAAAAAAAAAAAACTAAAATTAATACATAGTTGGTGCTACACACACACACACACCCCTTGGTTTTATTCAATATATTTTTACAATCTTATAGCACAAACCCAAGGGTGACTTTTTGAATTGGTAGTTCACCTGAGTTGTTAAAACCTGCTGCTAAGGAGAATAATGACAATGGTCGCGGAGGCCAGCGTTGTGGCTCAGCAGATTATGCCACCACCTGTGATGCCAGCATCTCCTATCAGAGCAAGCTTGGCTTCTGATCCAGCTCCCTGCTCATGTGCCTGGGAAAGCAGCAGCAGATGACCCAAGTGCCTGGGTTCCTGCCACCCATGTGGGAGATCAGGAAATGACTGGCTCCTGGCTTTGGCTGGGGATGGGCCAGGCCATTTGGGGAGTGAACCAGTGAATGGTTCTCTGTCTCTCTGTCACTCTGCCTTTTAAATAAATGAGATAATAAATCTTAAGAAAATAAATAAAATAATGGCAATAGAAATGTGAAGTATGGGGGGCATATGGCATGGCGGTGACACTGTTTGCCTGCACCCACATTGGGGTGCCTGGGTTTCAGTCTTGGCTTGGCTCCCTGTTTCAGCTTGCTGCTAAAGCACACCCCAGGAGGTAACAGGTGATGGCCCCACCAGCTGGGTTTCTGTCACCTCAATGGGAGACCTTGACTGAGTTCTCTTCTCCTGGGTTCAGCTTGCCCCAGTCCAGCTGCTGCAGGCATTTGGGGAATGAAGACATTTGGAAGAATGTATTTACATTTTGCCTTGCTTTTTCTTTTCTCTCTCTCTCTTTTTTTTCAAAGAATCATTGTTTGAAAGTCGGAGTTACAGAGAAGGAGAGGCATAGGCAGAGAGAGAGAGAGAGAGATCTTCCATCCCCTGGTTCACTCTCCAAATGGCAGCAACCGCCAGGGCTGGGCCGGGCAGAAGCCAGGAGCCAGGAACTTCATCTGGGTCTCCCACGTGGGTGCAGGGCCCAGGGATTTGAGCCATCTTCTTCTGCTTTCCCAGGCACGTAAGCAGGGAGCTGGATCAGAAGTTGATCAGTCAGGGCCGGCACTGTGGCTCACTTGGCTAATCCTCTGCCTGTGGCGCCGGCACCCCAGGTTCTAGTCCGGGTCGGGGTGCCAGACTCTGTCCCAGTTGCTCCTCTTCCAGTCCAGCTCTCTGCTGTGGCCCTGGAAGGCAGTGGAGGATGGCCCAAGTCCTTGGGTCCTACACCCGCATGGGAGACCAGGAGGAAGCACCTGGCTTCGGATTGGTGCAGTGCGCCAGCCAAAGTGGCCATTTGGGGGGTGAACCAATGGTAAAGGAAGACTTTTCTCTCTGTCTCTCTCTCTCACTGTCTAACTCTGTCTGTCAAAAGAAGAACAAGAAGAAGAAGAAGAAGGAAGAAGAAGAAGAAGGAAGAAGAAGAAGAAGAAGAAGAAGAAGAAGAAGAAGAAGAAGAAGAAGAAGAAGAAGAAGAAGAAGAAGAAGAAGAAGAAGAAGAAGAAGAAGAAGAAGAAGAAGAAGAAGGAGAGTTTCTCCGAGGCACCCTGTGTTCGAAGGGCCACTCTGGCTGTTGTGTGGAGGACAGACTCGCTGGGGGCAGGAACAAAAGCAGGGACACTGGATGAGAGGCCATTGCAATGGTCCCCATGAGTGACGAAGCGGCTCTTGCTGACGAATGGTGGCTAGGGCCGTGGGGACAAGTGGCTGGAATGGCCTGCCGTTGGAAGGTAAAGCTAACATGATGTGCAGATGTTAGATGGAGAATGTGAGTGAGGAAAAAGAGTCAAAAGGGACCGGTGCTGTGGTGAAGCAGGTAAAGCCGCAGCCTGCAGTGCTGGGATCCTGTATGGGCACCAGTTCGAGTCCCGGCTGCTCCATTTTCAGTTCAGCTCTCAGCTATGGCCTGGGAAAGCAATAGAAGATGGCCAGGTCCTTGAGTCTCTGCACCCACATTGGGAGACCTGGAGAAAGCTCCTGGCTCCTGGCTTTGGATCGGTGCAGCTCTGGCCATCGTGGCCATTTGGGGAGTGAGCCAGCGGACGGAAGACCTCTCTCTCTGCCTCTGCCTTTCTGTAACTCTGCCTTTCAAACAAATAAATAAATCTTTAAAAAAAAAAAAAGAGGCAAAGAAGATCCCAGTGATGGGGCCGGAACAGCCAAGAGAAGGAAGAGAACAAGAACCAAGGTGGCCGACACCAGAGGGTGAGCAGCTCCGGGAAGGTCAGTGCTGTGGGATCTGTCTGGGGCCATGCCAAGATGGAGTGACACCAAGAATTTGGAGTTGAGGGAAAAGCTCCAAGCTGGAGACGGCAATTTGGGCGTCAGCGGTTGGAGGGTGGCATTTAAAGCTCACGGGAACACCAAGGGAGAGACGAGGTGCCGTTTCTCTAGGTGCACTACACCATGCACAGGGCAGGGTGATCCAGCGAGAGAGATACTGAGAAGGCACAGCCAGGGAGACAGAGGGAAACCAGTGGAGTGTGGAGTCCTGGTTGCCAGGGAAAGGAAGTGAGCTGGTTTGCTAAATGCTGCGGATGGGTCAGAGACAGACTTCCATCGGACTGTAGGAACAGGCAAAGGGGAGCTCCCGGGCGCAAGCCTGAGTGGAGTGGGCTTGAGAGAGAGGGGAGAAGGAGTAGAGACGGTGACCACAATTACAACTCGTTGTGGGGCTTTTGCTTCTAAAGGAAGTGGGAAAAAATAGATGGTGGCTTGAAGGGCTGCGGGATGAAGCGAGGGCACTAAGATATCATCGCGTCCTTGTATGCTCCTGGGGACCCAAGGAGGACTTGTTGGGGGGCAGGTGGGTGAAGCGCAGGAGAAAGGCGCATGACTGCTGGCTGGTGTCCTCAGGCAGGTGAGAGGAGAGGGGGACCCCGTGTGCAGGTTGCAGGGCTGGCCTCAGCTGGGGGCACAGTCTGCCCCTCCTAGCAGTGGGAATGCAGGGAGCGAGTCGAACTGCAGGAGCGTGGCCAGGGGGCGCTGGGAGCCTGGGGCCTTCTCTACTGAGTGTGTTCCCCATGCAACCAGAAGGGTCGGTGAGACACAGCCGCTGGCCGATTGCAGGCCATGCCTGGCCTGTGAAGAGGATGGCCAGGTAAAGTCGTGCCATCAAAAATAACTGGGTGGGGCCGGCGCTGAGTCGCCGCAGCTAAAGCCACTGCCTGCGAAGCCGGCATCTCATATGGCGCCGGTTGGAGTCCTGGCTGCTCCATTTCCGATCCAGCTCCCTGCTGGTGTGCCTGGGCAGGCAGCAGAAGATGGCCCGAGTATTTGAACTCCTACCACCCGTGTGGGAGATCTGGATGAAGCTCCTGGCTCCTAGCTCTGGCCTGGTCCAGCCCTGGCTGTTGCGGCCATTTGGGAAGTGAACCAGCAGATGGAGAATCTCTCGCTCTCTTCTCTCTCTCTCTGTTGTTCTGCCTTTCAAATAAATAAATCTTTATAAATGTGAGCGATTCTGAGTGTCTGGTGAGACAGGCTGAGGAAAGGGAAGACAGGATTTGCATGGGGATGGAGGCATGATTTCTACAACTTAGAACAGACGCGAAGATTCCTCTTTCAGCTGTGTTCCTTTTTACGTAAGTTGTGCAGAGCCTGCTGCTACACACTGTACTGCCTAGAGCTGTGCAAGTCTAGCTGTGCAAGTCCCTTCGTGTGCAAAATGCCCCGTGGACGAGGTGCTCTCTGGGTCCCCGCCCCTCGGGTCACAGTTCTGCCAGTATGAGCAAGAACTGCAGGAGCTGATTTTTCAAATTCCTCTAGAGAACATCTCTCAGTCACCCGGCCCCTGCCCTCTGTAACGGTTCCAGCAAGGTCACCGGCAATCCAGCACAATTCTGAGAGCCAGGCTGGATCTTAGCAGGCTCAGCAGGCAGCCTCTCCTTGTTAGCTGGCAACCCTGAAGAATGCATCCCAGCAGGGATCCATTCCAAATCATTTTGTGCAATTATTGTTCCGGCTCCTTTCTTTCATTATTGCAAACAGAGCCCCAGGGAGCTCACCCACTTTCAGAAGAGTGCTGTAGAGCGTTTGCGAAGGGCTGTTGTTCTTTTTCCAAGGCAGGTTTACGTTCCCTGATGCTTGGTGGGAGTTTTGATGTCCTTCTGCTTCTTTTAAATATCCTAACCTAACGGAGTTTTAGAAAAGACAATTTTAGCCTGATAATTTTTTTCTCCCTTTTTTTTTCATCTTTACACATTTTTTTAAATCCAGTGGAAACAAAGCAGAACTTGGCAATAATTAATTGCTGGCAGCCACATCAAAGGAGCTGTATAACCATTCTCCATTGAGGGTAAACTGCTAAACATTGGGTAAAGACAATAACGATGTTTGTATTTTATTCCCTGGCTTTACAAACGTTCATGTTTTCCCACGTAGCCCTGTGTGGTTCAATTACACACAAGTGCTAAAAACGAAGTGATTCTAAGTTGCTTCTGCTGGTGGAAGAAATGACCATGTAACTGCATGGTTTTTGTGAGCTGAGATAAATCCTGAAGTGCTTTTCTTTATGACTGGGCCATCTATCTCTAACGTGTATTACGAGTTTACTGTGCATCTTTACTGTGTAGGAATTAGGATCATGTGTTGTGAATAGCTCTAAGTGGCTTAAGTAATGAAGCAAACATTGGTGTATATACAGAAAAATGTGCAAGTAGTTGGCTTTGAGTAAGGGTTGATCCACCAGACAATGTCACATGGAGAATATTATAGAAAGTATCTGAACTTTTCTTAATAAAAATATTAAGTTAGATTTTGAGATTTTTGTGATGATTTGTTGTATGTATTAACCTTTTTCTTTACTTTTTTTTCCTTTGGTGGGGTGACCATGTGGCCACAGTTGTGCATCTATTTACAGGTTCCGTGTGTGCCTCTGCTTTTATTTCTTTTTTAGAAAAGATTTATTGGGGCTGGCATTGTGGCATGATAAGTTAAGCTCCCATTGCAACACTGGCATCCCATAAGGGTGCCAGTTCAGGTCCTGACTGCTCCATTTCCTATCCAGCTCCCTGCTAATGCACCTGGGGAAGCAGGGGAGGATGGCCCAAGTGCTTGGACCCCTGCACTTATAAGGGAGACCTGGAAGAAGCTCGTGGATCCTGACTTCAGTCTGGCCCAGCTCTGGCTGTTACAGCCATCTGTGGAGTGAACCAGCATACAGAAGCTATCACTGTCTTTCTGTATCTTTCTCTTTCTGTAACTCTGTCTTTCAAATAAATAAATACATCTTTAAAAATTTTGTCTTATTTATTTGAAACAGAGAGAGAGAGAGAGAGAGAGAGCGAGAGAGAATCATCCTTATGTTAGTTCACTCTGCAGGGGCTGAGCCAGGCCAAAGCCAGGAGTCTGGAACTTCAGCTGGGTCTGGGTCTCTCATGTGGGTGGCAGGGGTCCAAGTACTTGGGCCTCCATCCATTGTTTCCCAGGGGAATTAGTTGGGAGCTGATCAGAAGCGATGCAACCAGGACTCCAGCCAGCACACATATGGGAAACTGGTGTCACAGGAGGCAGCTGATCCTATTGTTGTGTTGTTGTGGCTCCTGTTTTTTTTAAAGCTTGTATATTATAATTTATTTAAATTAACAAATAATAATTATATATCTATCATATGCAACATGTTGTTTTGAAAAACATATTATGGGGGCAGCACTGTGACACGGTTAATCCTCCGCCTGTGGCACCGTCATCCCGTATGGACGCTGGTTCTAGTCTCAGCTGCTCTTCTAATTCAGCTCTCTGCTGTGGCCTGCGAAACCAGTGGAGGATGGCCCAAGTGCTTGGGCCCCTGCACCCACGTGGGAGACCAGGAGGAGGCACTTGGCTCCTGGCTTCGGATCGGCGCAGCTCCAGCCTTTGCGGCCACCTGGGGAGTGAACCAGAGGACAGAAGACCTTTCTCTGTCTCTCCCTCTCAGTGTCTGTAAATCTATCTCTCAAATAAATAAATAAAAAAATTTTTTTTTAACAGGCAGAGTGGACAGTGAGAGAGAGAGACAGAGAGAAAGGTCTTCCTTTGCCGTTGGTTCACCCTCCAATGGCCGTGCGGCCGGCACACCGCGCTCGTCCGATGGCAGGAGCCAGGAGCCAGGTGCTTTTCCTGGTCTCCCCATAGGGTGCAGGGCCCAAGCACCTGGGCCATCCTCCACTGCACTCCCGGGCCACAGCAGAGGGCTGGCCTGGAAGAGGGGCAACCGGGACAGAATCCGGTGCCCCGACCGGGACTAGAACCCGGTGTGCCGGCGCCGCAAGGCGGAGGATTAGCCTGTTGAGCCACGGCGCCGGCCAATAAAATCTTTTTTTAAGAAAAGAGAAAAAACATATTATGGAATGGCTATATTAAGCTAATTAACGTACATATCACTTTACCCATGCGTTTGTTTATCATCTCTTTAAAGTTTGTCATGGGGCTGGCATTGCAGGACAAGCGGGTAAAGAAGCTGTCTAGGACACTAACATCCCATGTGTGCACGGGTCATGTCTTGGCTGCTCTGCGTCCGATCCAGCTCCCTGTCACTGGCCTGGGAAAAGCAGTGGAAGACAGCCCAAGGCCCTGTGCCCCTGCCACCCAGAAGAAGCTCCTGGCTTCTTGCTGAGGCCTGACTTGCAGAGGAGTGAACTAACAGATGGAAGATAGCTCTCCCTCTCTCTCTCTCTGTTACTCAGACTTTGAAAATAAATACATAAATATTAAAAGAAGTTTGCAATATATGGTGATTTATTATTCTAAATAGCTTTACACTTGTACTTTTGTGTCTTGTAAAGTGGTTTCCTCCAACTGCATCAACTTCAAGCCTCACAGTGGGCTGAATCTGGTGACACAGTGGCTGTCAGAGGAAAATATTTTACGGAAATGAGAGTAAAAGGCCCTCTAGTGGCCAGGGCAGGCGTGACCAGTGGTGTTTACACCTGTGCTGATCTTTCTTGGCTTTGAGTTCAGTCCCTGGGAGTCTGATTGACTGTTTTCCTTGGCAGTGATGACATTTAAAGGTTGTGTTCCAGAGATCAACAAAGTAACTTGTAGAGGAAAACATACGGATTCACTGATTCCAAAATGATCACACTGCTTTTTACTTGGACCACATGAAAATTTCATAGAGGAATCCAGAATCCACGGAGACGTTACACCATCGACTCAAAAGGCCCTACAGAGAAATGCCATCACAACAGTAGCAAACAGCGTTTCTAGAAGAAAACAGTGACCCTTTAAGCCTCGGCCACTGACCCACTTCCTTCAAACAGTCAACCACGGGCCATGTCCCTAGTATTTGTGGAAACAGAACTTCAATTACAGTGAGATCTTGTCTGACCTAAGGTTGGTATTAATGTAAACATTATTACATGCATGTCACTGGTTTCCAGCAATTTTAAAGAGTGTATGTTTGTCTTAAAGGTTCGTCTAGAAAATGTGGTTTCGGGGGCCAGCATTGTGGTACAGCAGGTTAAAGCCCTGGCCTGCAGTGCCAACATCCCATAGGGTCTCCGGTTTGATTCCTGGCTGCTCCATTTTCAATCCCAGCTCTCTGCTGTGGCCTGGGAAAGCAGTAGAAGATGGGCCAAGTGCTTGGGCCCCTGCACCCATGTGGGAGACTCGGAAGAAGCTCCTGGCTTCAGATCAGCTCAGCTCTGGCCATTGCAGCCATTTGGGGAGTGAATCAGTGGATGGAAAACCTCTCTTTCTTTCTGACTCTACCTCTTTCTGTAACTGTCTTTGAAATAAATAAAATAAATCTTTTTAAAAAAAGAAAAGAAAATGTGGTTTTGGAAAGAGTTAATTGGGAGGGAAACGTTCAGGTTAGACTTAGACATGCTGGCTTTCCAGGAAGGCTTGGGTTTCGCGTCGCATCTTCTCATGAACTGAAATGAATTCTCAGTGAGAGAGCATCATGCCAGGCTCCTAGCTTAGGAGCTTGGATGCTCTCAGATGCACGCTAATGAGACTTGATTAACACTGGGTGTAGTTCTCTGAAAGTCAGGAATCCTTTTCAGCTCATCTTCCCTAAGTTTGGCCTGAGGCGGCCACCACACATTTTAAGTTTGGGCAGAAGGTTTCCCCTACCTAGGGAGCAGAGCTGGGCGAGCTTCCGGGTTGGTGAACGTAGGCCTGTGCTGGTATTGCAGCACTTCCCAACGCCAGGCGACAGCGGCACCTGCTCTTGGAACCCCTTGGGAACTTGTCCCATGCTGCTCTTCATCTAGCCTTTTATTTGTATCCTCACAATAAGCCAGTGAACGTAAGCCAAGTGTGTTTCTGAGTTCTGTGTGCCAGTAGCAAATTACTAAACCCAGGGAGGGCTTTGTGGGACCCAGCAGCTGATAGCAAGTTAGTGAGAAGTGTGGGTGGCTGGGGCCAGCGCTGTGGCAGAGCAGGCTAAGCAGCTGCTCGCAAGGCTGGTGTCCCACATCAGAGTGCCGATTCAAGTCCCGGCTCCCCCGCCTCTGAGCCAGCTCCTTGCTAATGTGCCTGGGAAGGCAGCAGAGATGGCCCGATTACTTGGGTCCCTGCTGTCCGAGACCTGGATGGAATTTTGGCTCCTGGTTTCAGCCTGGCCCAGAGCTGACCGTTGACAATACTTGGGGAGTGAACCAGTGGATAGAAGACTCACTCACTCTGTCTTCCTCTGTTACTCTGCCTTTCAAATAAATGAATAAACTAGTAAACACATCTTTCCAACATGAGGAAGGGTGGCTCAAGACTCGAGACGTGTGACATGGGGCATTCTTGCAGGACTGAACTCTGCTGCAGGTGGATCGTGTCGGAATGGAAGTGCTGGAAACGTAGCTGGTGTCAGAGGATTGGAGATTCGCAGCCAAGAAGCACAACAAAGAAACAGGGAAAAAGCACCCTTCTGTCCTATCTCCTGCATCCTGTTTCTCTCTCTGGACGCAGTGGCAACTGCTGTGATCCATTCCTGGGTGCTACAGACTAAACTGTGTCTTCTCCTGCCTCCACCACCATTCAGATGCTGCAGCCCCAACCCACAAGGGGACACTATTTGGAGACGAGATTTTTGGGTGGTAATTTCATTTAGATGAGTCCATGAGGGTAGGGCCCTTGTGATGGGATTAGTGCCCCTATAAGACATACTGGAGAATTAGTGCTTTCCTCTCTCTCTCCTTGCTAGGTGAGGATATGATGAGAAAGACCACTTCCTATGAGTAGGCAGTGGGCCCTCACCAGGACCTGACCATGCTAGCACCCACATATAAGGGAGAACATGTAGTATTTGTCTTTTTGGGTCCAGCTTATCTCACTCAACATAATGTCCTCCAATGGTGTCCATTTTGCTGCTGATGGTAGAATTTCATTGTTTTTTTTTTTTTTTAATGGCTGAATAAGATCGCATTGTGCATAGATAACACAATTTCTATATCCATCCATCCGATGATGGACATCTTGCTTGATTCCAAGTTTTAGCTGTTGTGAACAGTGCTGCTATGAACATGGTGGTGCAGGTATCTCTTTAATACATTGTGTTCAAGTCTTTTGGGCATATACCCAGTAGAGGGATTAATATATATACCCAGTAGTGGAATTGCTGGATCATATGGCAGGTCTATTTCTAGTTTTTATAGAAATCGCCACACTGTTTTCCACAGTCGCTGCGTTAATTAACATTCTAACCAACAGTGTGTAAATGTTCATCTTTGTCCACATCCTCATCCCCATTTGTTGCTCTCTGTTTTGGATTTTAGCCATTCTGACAGGGATGAGGTGATATCTAATTGTGGGTTTGATTTGCATTTCCTTGATGGCTAGTGACATTGAGCACTTTTTCATGTGTTTATTGGCCATTTGTATTCTTTTGAGAACTATTAAAATCTGCCAGTTTTTCAACTGGATTTTTTTGCTGTTGTTGTCATTGAGTTCTTTAAGTTGCTGATATAATCGGGATATTAATTCTCAGGTGGTTTGCAAATATTTTTTCCCATCTCTTGGATGTCTCATCACTCTACTGATCATTTCCTTTGTTGTGCAAAAGCTTATGTGTTAGGTATACTCCCATTTATTTAATTTTGCTTATGTTGCCTGTAGTTTGGTGGTCTTGTCCAAGAAGTCATCTCCTATACCCTTATATTTTCTTTCAGCATCATAGTATCAGGTCTTAAATTTAAATCTGATACATCTTGAGATAATATGTGTATATGGTGAGAAGTATGGATCTAATTTCATTCTTATACATATTTGCCAGTACCTTTTATTGAAGAGGTTATTTCTACTCCACTGTATAGTTTGAGCAATTCTGTCAAAATTCAATTGACTGTATGTATGTGGATTAATTTCTGGGCTCCCTCCTGGTACTGCCTGCCCAACTCCTCAGCCTCCTCAAGCATCTCACCCCTGTCTATTCTCCAGCCTTCAGTTCTCCTCCCAGGGCATTCTCACCTGCTGCTACCATTGCTGGAATGTCCTATTCTTATGCATCCCTCAGATTAAAACGTCCCTGACCCTACCCACCAGACTGCAGCGGGACCCCCTCTCATGATCACCATTGTATTTAGTTTGGAGAATGGCTGATCAGCGCCCTGCCTTCCACTGCACTGCAGGGAAATGGAGACTGCTGGGTCTGTTTACTTAGCTGGGCCTAGTTTACTCTGTCGGCAGCTCCACAGCTGTGTCCAGTGAACGAATCTGCATGACCTGCCGTGCTCAGACCTGCACCACAAACACAAAGCCCATGCGAACCAAAGCAAAGAGACCCTCACAATGATGGCCAGAGTTCACGGGTGTATCTGCAGGTGCAGCCTCATTTTCTTGGTTTCATGAAGCAACGCGTGGTATTTTGCAAGACTGAAACAAGTGTTTTCAGAATTATCCATGCAGTTTTCCAAGAGGACTGTCACACTCGCTCAGCACCTGTGCCTCTGTGGAGCCACCACTCCCATGGGAAGGTCTGTCTCATCAAGTCTCACTCAGGTCACAGAACGTGTTCTTAGGGAAAACAGAACTTCTGGTTGCCACCTTCTAGCTTAAAAACCCTTTGCATTCTTAAATATATGTATCGGTCTCTTGTCAAGGTGCAGTACCTCCCATTCTAATGTTTCTTATGCATCCTCCCAACCTTTGGCTATGTGGATGGGTTCCAGCCATTGATGAAGCCTCCACATGGTCCCTCCCCTTGTTCCCTGGGGGTGGGGATGCAGGGCTTTGTGCTGAGATGAGCACCCTTGGCTCCCTCGGGACTCTCGGATCATCAGTCCTGCTGCAAGGTGCTCTGTGCCTGCCCTGCTCTGCCCCAGATGGAAACTGCACTCTGCCAGGTGTGCCCAGTGAACTCCCACCAGCCTCACTGCTGCTGCTGTCCCGGGGTCGGGAGACCTGTCTGGATGCCCCACAGCCTCACAGAACGTGGACACACGAGTCCTGGCTTACCAGGAATCCCTGCTGTCACAGCTGCCGTGGTGAGGCACGGCCACCCAAGCCAGGGCGACCCTGCAGGTGTTCACATTTCATCCTGACAACAACCAGGGAAACCCGCACTTCTTCCTGTGGTTAATGGATTAGACATCACGGCTCCAAGTGGATAACGTGTTTGCTCAAGGTCGGCTAACAAGCCAGCAGAACAAAGGTGTTGTTCAAACTTCTCACTCTTGCTGCCCACTCCCCTGTGCCTCTCACACGAAGGTCTCATGCACACCACACAAACGACTTCAGCCGTTCACCTCAGCTGTCTGCTTGGTCCAGGGATACAGCCCCCGACTACACCAATGAAACTGCTCTGAAATTTAAAAAAAAAAAAATGCCCTCAGATTTGTGGGATGTGTGCCACATTCCAGGCTTGAGGCCAACACACAGTTTTTGCCTGGTCAGCAACGTGTTTCCAGGTTAGAGAGTTCTACTCTAAACACAAGGCGTTAATGCTCCACAAACCGACTGTCAACGGCCACCTCCAGCTCCTGATCCCACCTTCCTGCTAATGCAAACCCTGGGACACAGCGGCAGTGACTCCAGTAACTGGACTGCCCTCACCCACGTGGGAGGCCTAGATTGTGAATAAATGGGAATGATCATTATTTTAAAAGCATTGGCCACATTTCATTGAAATCACCTGTTCAAAAATCTATCTCTGTCTTAGCTCCTTATGGATGGGACCAGATTTCACTTGGTGTCTTTGCTATATGATACACACAATTATGCATAAAGTGTGTACAGGTTAGAGAACAATAAAGAAATCTCTGTAAAGTACAACCAAAGAGATCATCGCGGCTGCCTTCCTGTAGCTATTTGTGATTCTCTACAAATCCTTGGCCCCCTTCTAGAAGGAATCATTATCCTAACTTTAGTGCTGATTAACTTTTGCCTATTTTTCCATTTTACCACCTTTATAAGGAATTCTAGGCTATAATCTAAAACCAATATAGCCTATTGCTTATAAACAGCATTGTTAGCATTGCTATGTGGTTTTTAACTTTCCATACCAGAATATCATCGTGTATGTTATTGTATGAGTTGCTTCTTTTAAAAAAAGTTATTTATTTATGAGAGGGAGAGAGGAAAGAGAGAGAGAGAGAGAGAGAGCGAGCGAGAGAGAGAGAGTGAGAGAGA
The DNA here is from genome assembly GCA_949820135.1 of Sylvilagus floridanus. Lineage (NCBI taxonomy): Eukaryota > Metazoa > Chordata > Mammalia > Lagomorpha > Leporidae > Sylvilagus > Sylvilagus floridanus. The sequence continues at coordinate 59,201,154 of OX463227.1, forward strand.
TCTTCCACTGTTGGTTCACTCCCCAAATGGTCAGGGCTGTGCCAGGCTGAAGACAGGAGCCAGGAGCTTCTTCTGGGTATCTCACAAGGTTACCAAGAGCCCAGACACTTGATCCATCTTCTGCTGCTTTTCCTAGGCTATTAGCAGGGAGCTGGATCAGAAGTGGAGCAGCCAGGATTCGATCTGACACCCGTATGGAATGCTGGTATACCAGGGGATGGCTTTACCTGCTATGCCACACTACTAGCCCCAACTTGCTTCTCTCATTCAGCATCATGTTTAGGAATTTCATCCATGTTGCTTCATTTACTTGTGGGTCTTTCATTTATGAATATTCTAGTACAAGTATACACTACAATGCCTGCATCCACAGTATGGTTGAAGGACATGTGAGTGTCAGTGGAGGAAGGTTGCAAGTACAGTGCCGTATCAGCATTCTCACATGTAGATTCCCCTATGGACACATGCAAGACCATGTCTAGTGTGCTTGCCCTAGAAGTGTACTTATCCTGTGTACTTTTCTATGTGAAACAAAATCGTTATTCAAAATTGTCCCAATTTACATTCTCTGTTTCCATTCACACCAATAGGAGGAGAGATTCCACATCTGCATATCCTCACCAATGCAAATACAGTCAAAAATATGTGGTATGATTATATGTCATGGGCACCTTTTTTCATCTTTAAAAAATTTTTTTACTAATATAGGGAGAACAGATTTCATGTGTTTCATAGGTACGATTCTAAGAAGATAACCATACTTGCCTCGCTCCCTCCCTCAATCTTACTCCTTCCTTCCTTTTCTTTTTTTTTTTTTTTTTTTTGACAGGCAGAGTGGACAGTGAGAGAGAGAGACAGAGAGAAAGGTCTTCCTTTGCCGTTGGTTCACCCTCCAATGGCCGCCGTGGCCGGCACGTTGCGGCCGGCACACTGCGCTGATCCGAAGGCAGGAGCCAGGTACTTATCCTGGTCTCCCATGGGGTGCAGGGCCCAAGCACTTGGGCCATCCTCCACTGCACTCCCTGGCCACAGCAGAGAGCTGGCCTGGAAGAGGGGCAACCGGGACAGAATCCGGCGCCCCGACCAGGACTAGAACCCGGTGTGCCGGCGCCGCAAGGCGGAGGATTAGCCTATTGAGCCGTGGCGCCGGCCTTCCTTTTCTTTAATTTTTGTAAAAACATAATTTCAATCCATTATATGGTTATAGACTTAATACATCACTAACCATGATATTCAATAAGTACAAACTAGGAAGAGTGCAGTTCAGTACAGATACAGAGAGAGACACATACACAAAAGATGAGAACTCCCATCTATTAGTTCAGTCTCCAAATTCTGGCAAATGCTAACATCAGCTAGATCAAGCTGAAGCTAGAAGCCTGGAAACCCAGGTCTCCCAAGTGGATGGCAGGACCCCAGTCACCTGAGCCATCACCACAGCCTCCCAGGTCTACATCAGCTGGAAGCTAGAATCAGGAAATGGAGAGGTAGCAAATCAGGTAGTTCTTGGAGATGTGATGGTGATATCTTTTTTTTTTTTTAAAGATTTATTTATTTATTGGAAAGTCAGAGTTACACGGAGAGAGAAGGAAAGGCAAAGAGAGAGAGGGAGAGAGGGAGAGAGGGAGAGAGGGAGGGAGGGAGGGAAGGAGGTCCTACAACCTCTGGTTCACTCCCCAGATGGCCACAGTGGCTGGAGCTGAGCCTATATGAAGCCAGAAGCCAGGAGCATCTTCTGGGTCTCCCATGCGGGTGCAGGGTCCCAAGGACTTGGGCCATCTTCCACTGCTTTCCCAGGCCATAACAGAGAGCTGGATAAGAAGAAGAGCAGCCGGGACTGGAACCAGCACCTTTATGGGATGCCAGCATTACCTGCTATGCCACAGCACTGGCCCCAATGGTGGCATCTTAACCAGTGTCTTAACTACTAGATCAAACACCCACCCCTATACAATTCTTAGGAATCACTTGGATTGTATATTTTCTGAGATAGTAAATTCTAAATATACTAAACTTAAAGTTCCTGCTTTTTTTTTTTTACGTCTCTGTGGACAGAATCTATAAGACCCCAGGTGCATAGCAAAGCTCCCTGGAAAACTACCACCAACCAGGAAGTAAAGAGTGCCATGTCCCCAGCAGAGCCAGAGATATGATGACAACCGGGAGTCCAAATGTTGTCTGGGGTTATGTCTGCAAGGGACGTTGTTCGCAGCTACCCTGTACCGAATACTCCATGTGTTGTTTCCATGGTGAGCTCTCTGGGTGGAAGGAATGGAAACTGAATCCCAGCTGTGCCTGTCAAACTTCCTACCGGAGGGAATGGTACCCATTTTACATGAGCATGTTCAAGTCTGGGAGACATCCCTTCTTTTACATATTTATTCATTGTATTTGAAGGACAGAGAGAGACAGAGAAGGAATGAGAATAGCTAAGGCTGGGCCAGGCAGAAACTGGGAGCTGGGACTTCCATCCTGGTCTCTCAAGTGGGTGGCAGAGGCTTGGCCAGGTGCACTGGCAGGGATCTAGATCAGAAGCTGAGCAGCCAGGACCAGCACTGTGATATGGGATGCACACTTTGCAAGCTGGGACTTAACTCCTGGTGCCACAAAGCCCACCTCCAGAAGATACAGATTTATTTAAAAAAAGAAAAAGCAGGAAAAAGTCGACTTTGGTTTATCACAACAACCTTTGAATTCATAGTGTTAACTTGCAGCGTACAAATGCACGTGCTATGATAACTCAAAACAGAGTTATAAGATTAATTTGGAGCAAATGTTGACGTTCATGGGTAATTTTTCATAGTTTCCCATGAACTTCTTCTGGGTCCTGCATCTTTCCATTTCCAGCGTGCAAAGACCCGTGTGTGCAAGGCGGTTGTGGCTGCCAGTGCAGTCTTTGTTCCTGGGCTCCCAGGGATTGTGCTTCACCGAAACGCTCTAGGGTGTCCTCCTGGTCTTTCCACCGCCTTCCAGAGGGCGAGCTCCTCCTGCCTACTCCTCCATCCTCACCTCTCCCCTTGCCCTATCTGCAATTTCTTCTCTACCTCTGCAATCCCCTGGTGCTTAATGTAGGAGACCCTGTGGTCATGGGTGTTTTCTTGCTACTTGGGTAGAGGCTGTTCTTGCTCGGTTCCTTGTGTCTTTCAGGTCTTGTTGGGGAGGATGGGTCCTTCCTTTGCCTGGCACTGACCTCCCAGGGCCTCTGAGTGGAGCTGGTTTTTGGCCCTCTCTCCTGCCCTGGTATCCACGGTGGAGGGGACATCTGCTCCCTAGATTCTCCTCGCCAACTCAGTTTCCTTTCTGGGGTCGATGGTCAGGATGAGTTCAGAACCATGGCTCCTGAGCCCAGCCTCGTGTGTGCCTATTCTCTCGGGGATCGCAATGCTTGGGCCTCTGCATCCTTTGTTTAGAAATGAATAGTTTTGGGGCCAGCACTGTGATGCGGGCATCTCATATAGGTACCAGTTCAAGTCCTGGCTTCTCCTCTTCTGATCCAGCTCTCTGCTTATGACCTCGGAAAGCAGCCCAGGACGGCCCAAGTCCTTGGGCCCCTGCACCTGTGTGGGAGACGTGGAAGAGGCTCCTAGCTCTTGACTTCGGATCAGCTCAGCTCCGGCTGTTGCAGCCATTTGGAAGATGGAAGACCTCTCTCTCTGTCACTTCCTTTCTCTGTAACTCTACCTCATGATATAGAAAATATTGAACCAGAAAGTTAATTTTCATACTGCTAGGTAATGTTTCGATGGCGATGATTTTAACAATTCTGGACATCTTCCAGTCTTGTATTTTTCCAGCATGGAACCTAAAATGTCTCATCTATTGAAGGATATGTCAAAAAGTTTATGGAAAAATGGATTTAAATGTATGCACTAATTTTCTTGCCAAAAATGTATGTGCAAATAATTTTTGATAATATGTGGAAAATGCACATTGTGAACAAACTATGCATATATTTCAAAATTTTAAAAACATTTAAATTGGCTGGCGCTGCGGCTCACTAGGCTAATCCTCTGCTTGCGGCGCTGGCACCCTGGGTTCTAGTCCCAGTTGGGGCGTCGGGATTCTGTCCTGGTTGCTCCTCTTCCAGTCCAGCTCTCTGCTGTGGCCCAGGAAGGCAGTGGAGGATGGCCCAAGTGCTTGGGCACCTGCACCTGCACCTGCATGGGAGACCAGGAGGAAGCACCTGGCTCCTGGCTTCAGCGCAGCACGCCGGCCGTAGCAGCCACTTGGGGGGTGAACCAACGGAAAGAAGTCCTTTCTCTCTCTCTCTCTCTCTCACTGTCTAACTCTGCCTGTCCAAAAAAAATTTTTTTACATTGATTTATTTGAGTGACAGAGAAATAGAGAGACAGACAGAAAGAGCTCCAGTCTGCTGGTTCATTCCCTCAAATGCGCACAACGACTGGGTCTGAGCCAGAGATAGAAGCCAGGAGCCTGTAACTCAATCCACGTATTCCATGTGGCTGTCATGAACCCATGTACTTGGGCCATCACTCGCTGCCTGCCAGGGTGTGTATTAGCATTGGAATTAGATACCAGAGCTGGGGATCAAACCCAAGGACTTTGCCATGGGACAGGAACATCTTATCTGCTAGATCAAAAACTCACTCCTCAAATTTTTACCCAAATGAACTCATGCTTCCAATTCCATTTTCCCCTGGACTTCTTCAAGTACCCTAGTATATTCTCTTGTAACAGTCCAATATTCCTTGATCTATAGGGTGGATCAAAATGCTACACTTGGTGCTAACATACATTGCATGGATGTTGCAGTTTTAAGTTCCTCAAAGTTGACACGGTTACAAAACCGAAAAGAACTACTATTGAGAAAGATTTTACACTTTTCATTCCTAAAGTAATTTTTTCCAAGATATTTTCTATAGAATAGGTGCCACCTAGTGGCCAGAAAAAGAAAGCCATTACATAAGGCCCCAAAGCCATGCGCTTCACCAACCAGGAGCGCTGACAGGGCCTGAAGGGCCAAGAGCCTGCAGCCGGCGACCCCGCGGCCCCAGAGAGGGGGCGCCCAGGCAGCCATGGGGCAGGCGCCGCCAGAGGACTGGGGAGGGCGTCCTCCCTGTGGTCCGGGCGGGGACCGAGGCTTCCGCTCGGCCCCTGCGGGCCAGCCGCGGGCCGTCTTCTCGCCAGGTCGCTGCCCGGGCCTTCCCGTCGGAAGGTGGGCCCTGCCCGGGCTGGCTGCGTGCGAGCCCGGGCCCACGGGGACGCGCGGTCCGGAACGCCGACGCCTGGCCCCACGCGGGCCGCCGAGCTCCACGTGCCGCGGCGCGGTCTGAGGCAGGGCGGTTAGGCCGGGCGGACTCCGGGACCACACGCACCGAGAAGCCTGAGCGGCGGGTGCCTGCGACGGCGCAGAGTCGCGAGCCCCTAACGCGCGGGCCCGCAGAAGGCGGCCGCACCATGAAGTACCCGGGCGTGGAGCTGATTTTCGACCACGTGGGGCACTTCGGCAGGTAGGCCGCCGGGGCAGCCAGGCGGGTGTGGGCGCCGCTGGACTGTGCCGCTTTGCGTGGCAGTGCGGGATCCGACGACACCTCCACTCCCTCTCCTTCCCCAGCGAAGCCCGAAGCCCGGGCCCCAGCTGCGCTCGTCCGCACCACTCCCGCGGCGGGACCTTCCCCAAGCCAGCGGAGCCCAGAGGGACAGGCGAGCGGGCCCCTCGTTGCGCAGTCCGCGGGACCCGGAGCCTGGACCTGCATGGCCAGGCCCTTGGGTAGAGCATCGCCTGCCCCTTCCCCCGGAGCCTCCCAACTGCCTCCCGACCGTTGGTCCATTGGTTGCTCTTTATGAAAACCTGGTGGCTTCTGGGTGCTTTTGCAGTTCTTGACTTGACGCCTGACGGGGGTGAGCGAGGGCGGTGTTCAGACCCTGTTCCAGTGGTTAGGAAACCGAAGCTGGTGGGTTCAGGACGTAGAGCTACTGCGGTGTGGAACCCAGAGGTAACCCAAGGGGGTTCCGTGTGCACACCTGCTTTCAGCTGCTAACCCGATTAGCACAGATTCCTGTCTTGTCCTCTGCCGGGCCTCGTGGGGAGGTGATAGGTTGAGGTTGGAGGGGAATGCGTCTCTCGTGTGGAGATGATTTCCCGTGTGGGGACAGGAAGTGTGGAGCAGAGCGCCGAGGGGGAGGCCGCAGGCGCTGGCGCTGGGTGCGCTCGGTGTCGCCGCCACAGTCCTCCCTGTGGCTCTGCTAGGTCGGCTGTCCCGTTTCACAGATGAGAAGTCAGGGCTTCTCTGTCGAGGGCACAGATCCGGTCGCAGCCAGGCGTTGTCAGAGCCGTTGGTTGTCCAGTGGCTTGTGGGTTCTCCCATCTTGCTCTGCTGAGCACAGGGAACAAACTAGGCTGGGTCGGGCCCTGTCTGTATCGTCTCTGTGCTTTGGGAGCAGAACAGCTCAGGGGTTCAAGATGAGCCGTGAAGCTGGACATCTGAGCTCCTGTCCTGGATCTGCCACCTGTTAGCTAAATGGTCATGAGCATTTTATTTACTGTAAACGAGGGGTGATGATAGTACCACAGGAGTTTACAGTATGGTAGTAGAAACGTTTATTATGAGAACGCCACACACAGTCACCTACCTCACAGCTCTGGGGAGATGGTACTAATACCACACCTTGGAGACTACCTATGGTAGTTGTACTATTAATGTAATTTTATTAGTGGGATTGGTTTCAGGATCCCCTTGGACACTGGGATCTGTGAATGCTCAAGTCTGATATAAAATGGCGAGTTTGCCTATAAGCTTCCCATGCACTTTAATCAGGACTGGATTAGTCATTATGCCTGAGACAATGTCAGTGCTGTGCTGCTAGGTGTCATGCAGTGGTGCTTAGGGAATAATGACAAGACAAAAAATCTGCACATACTCAGTACAGACACAATTTGGGAGAAGGTATATTTTCGATCTTTGAATCCATAGATATAGAACTCATAAGCGTGGATGTGTGTGTGGGTGTGTGTGTGTGTGTGTGTGAGAGAGAGAGAGAGGGAGAGAGAGAGAGGGAGAGAGATTGCTCACATTGCTATAGAAGCCACGTGTCCCATGATCAATGGTTTGCAAGGTTGAGAGCCAGGAGCGCCAGTGGTGTGGTCCAGTCCAAAGACCAGGGGCTGAGAACTGACGGGCTCATGGTACAAACCTGACGTAGGAGTGCTGGTGCCTGGGAAGATGATGTCTTAGCTTCAGCAGGGCGAGCAGGTTTGCCCTTCCTCAGTCTTTTTGTTCTGTTGTGGCTCTCAGGGATGGGATGATGCCCACTCCCACAGGAGAGGATGATCTGCCCTACTCAGTCTGCTGATTGAATCGCTGAGCTTCTGGCCTCCCTTAACTTGCTTGCATGGACACATAAATTTAGCGTGTATTTATGTAATACTTTTGGGGACTGTGCGGGTAATACTATGCTATCTACATTGTTGCTCAAATTAGTTTGGCTTTGGCATTTGGGGGCTCTTGGAGGCTGGCTTCTGTGTCCTTTTGCCACACCTTCATCCTTTTGTTTTTCAGACACTTCCTTACTTTCTGCTATTATTAGATTCGCCAGTCTTCTCTTACATTCTCCCTGTCCTGTTCTTAAAATGAGCCATTTTCTTCTGGCTCCTTTTGGTGGAGATTGGTACTTAGAAACCAAGTTATGGGCAAAGGTTGTGCTTTTTACTGTTGGGATGTCACTGCCTCTCAGTCCCGACAGTAGATGCAGCTATGTGGTTCATGCATGTACTGGAAGTTATAAACATATTTATGATTATTTCTGTGTTTGCCCATCTGTTTATATATGCTAAGGCAAACACATGGGGATCCTTAGTATTTACTTATGTTCTTTTTTTAGCCTGTAAGACAGGTAGAATAACCAGCTTTTCTTCTCTTTGCAGGTTCCAGGTGTTCATCTATTTTATATGTGCTTTCCAGAACATGTCTTGTGGTATCCATTACATGGGTTCCATGATTTTGGTAGTTGCTCCCGAGCATGCCTGCAAGCCCCCAGGCAACGTGAGTAAGTTTGTTGTCCACAATACCTCTGTCGTGAAGCTGGAGGATGTGTGGGCCTTGATGTCCCCAGACCATAAAGAGCACATCATAGCGGAGCTGCAGAACGGTGAGGTCTGGGACCTCTCCCGGTGCAGTAGAGTGCGCAGGGACAGCCAGTTACCTGCAGCAAACAGCAGCAGTGAGCCTCACTTTCCTTGCTCGGATGGCTACATATATGACCAAAGGCAATGGAAAAGCACCGTGGTGACCAAATGGAATCTGATCTGTGACCAGAAATTGTTTGCAAAGCTGATCCAGCCCATTTTTATGTTTGGAGTCCTGCTGGGGGCGATCATCTTTGGCTACTTTTCTGACAAGTAAGATGAAATATTTGGGATTCTTCCATTAGTGTGTAGGGGTCATTTTCCTATCCAGTTTACTTAGCAGACAGGAAGTGACATCCAGAACTCAGTCATTTCTGTGCCTCCCATAAATACCTACCTATTGGTTGACCCAGTACTTAAGACGGGCCCTGAAAATAGTCTGCCTGGGTTCAAATCCTGGTTCTGCCACTTATTAGCTATGGAAATCCCCTAACTTGTCTGTGTTTCAGGCTCTTTATTTAGAAGCTGGTAATGAAAGTAGTATCATCACCCTAAGTGTTGCTTAGGAAGACAGTGTCCTGTGCCTAAAACTATTCAGTAGATACTGCTTTTGACTGTGAATTCTTTTTTTCTCTTAAATAGACTGTCTGTTTAAGAGGGGGCCGGCTCCGTGGCTCAACAGGCTAATCCTCCGCCTTGCTGCGCTGGCACACCGGGTTCTAGTCCCGGTCGGGGTGCCGGATTCTGTCCCGGTTGTCCCTCTTTCAGGCCAGCTCTCTGCTGTGGCCCAGGAGTGCAGTGGAGGATGGCCCAGGTGCTTGGGCCCTGCACCCCATGGGAGACCAGGAAAAGCACCTGGCACCTGGCTCCTGCCATTGGATGAGCGCGGTGCGCCGGCCGCAGCGTGCTGACCGCGGCGGCCATTGGAGGGTGAACCAACGGCAAAGGAAGACCTTTCTCTCTGTCTCTCTCTCTCACTGTCCACTCTGCCTGTCAAAAATTAAAAAAAATTAAAAAATAAAAAATAAAAAGAGGGGCGACTTGGTCCTAAGCAGTCATCTACAAAACTGTGGATTTAATCTGCCACCTGTCTTAGTGCTTCTAAAACAAAACCATGCACTGGGCGATGTACAAACACTAGAAATTCCTTTCTCCAAGTTCTGGAGGCTGAGCAGTCCAAGATCAAGTTTGCAGGAGTGGAGGCTGCTGATGGCTGCTCTCTGTTCCAAGGTGGTATCTTGTTTTTGTATCCCTGGGAGGGGGGTGCCTGCAGCGTCCTCCTGTGGGAGTTGGGGTGGAAGGCGGCAGAGCAGTCCCTGAGCCCTTTCACAAGGGTGCTAATTCCACCCTTGACTTCATGGCCCTCGAAGGCCTCACCTCTCAAGACTTGCACTGGGGATTCCATTTCAGGAGGAAGTTGGTGAGAACACCATCAGCGAAACAGACCAGGGGCAGGTGTTGCGATGCAGTGGATTAAGGCACCATGTGGGACTCCTGCATCCCATATCGGAGTGTGTGGGATTGAGTCCCACCACCACTTCAGGGAAATGTAAATCAAAACCACAATGAGGTTTTACTTTATCTCTGTTAGAATCGCTATCATCCAAAAGTCAAAAAACAATAAATGCTGGCAATGATGTGGGGACACTCACACACCCTTCCACCATACTGTGGATGTATGAGTCGTCATGTATTCTTGCAGTAGAATGTGTGCCCATGAAAATAATGAGCTGCAAGGCAACATGGGTGAATTTCCTAAACATGATGTTGAGTGAAAGAAGCAGGTTGGGCCTGGCATTGTGGCAGAGCAGGTAAAGTCATTGCCTGTGACAACAGCATCCCTATGGTTGGCAATTCCTGTCCCGCCTGCTCCACTTCCAATACAGTTCCCTGCTAATGGCCTAGGATAGCAGTGGAAAATGGCCCAAGTGTTTGGGCCCCTGCTACCCATGTGGGAGATCTGGAAGAAGCTCTTGGCTCCTGGCTTCAGCCTGGCTGTTGCAGTCACTGGGGGAGTGAACCAGTAGATGGAAGGTAGTGGTCTCTCTCTCTTTTTTTGCTTCCTTTCTCTGTAACTCTGCCTTTCAAATAAATAAATAAATAAATAAATAAATAAATAAACAAACCTTTTAAAAGAGTAGTGAATCATAGAGTAACACAATTCTATTATGGTGTTGAAAGTTTAAAACCATATAGCAGAGCTAACCTAATGTTCATAAGCAATAAGGTATATTATTTATCTTTTGTAGTCTAGGAGTGCTTATAAAAGTGGTAAAATGGAAAAAAAGAAGCAAGTAATTGATTATGGCTAAAGTTAGGATAATGATTCCTTCTAGAAGGGGGCCAAGGGTTTGTAATGACAAAGGGAGCTGCAAATACCAGCAAGGAGGTGGCGCGCGATGATCTCTTGGGTTGTTGATTTACAGAGGTTTATTTATTATTTTGTAACCTGTATACATTTTATGCATAATTATGTGTATGCTACAGCATTTTATTTTATAAATAAAATCTGGTCCCATTCTTAAGCTAAGATAGAGGAGATAGATTTTTGAACAGGTAATTTCAATGAAATGTGGCCAATGCTTTTAAAATAATGATCACTCCCATTTATTCGCAAGTCACTATGCACCAGGCACTATGCTGAACAGTTTGTGTGTCCTCTCATCTAACTACTTAATAAAGTCTGTGAGGTGGGCATCACTGGGCCTTTTTTTTTTTTTTTTTTTCTGATGAAGAAAAGGAAGCATAGGAAGCTCATTTGGGGAGGAAGGGGTGGGGCAGGAGTTGAGCCCAGCCAATGTAGTCTCTCTTAATTTCTGCCATGAGACACCGAGGGATGGCCAGGAAACACTTTGCATTTGATCTGAGTTTCATCTTATTTTTGAGAAATTTTATTTATTTGAGAGAGAGAGAGTATATGTGTTCCTCTCTGCTGGGTCACTCCCTAAATGCCCACAACAGCTGGGTGTGGGCCAAGGCTCAAGCCAGGGACCCAATCCAGGCCTCCCACGTGGGTGACAGTAGTCCAGTTACTGGAGTCACTGCCGCTGTGTCCCAGGGTTTGCATTAGCAGGAAGGTGGGATCAGGAGCTGGAGGTGGGCGTTGACCCCGGGGACACTGATAGAGGACGTGGATGTCTTCCCCGAGGCCCCATGACTGTGTGCTAACCTGGCTGCAAAGGCTCATGAGAAGTTGTCAGCTGGAGAAACCTTCCCAAGGGGAGGGAGCAGCTCTTTGTGCCGTGAGAGAACTTGGCATGAGCAGGGAACTGTGGGAAGCCGGTGCAGCAGGAGAGTAGGATGGAAGGAGGAACTGGCTGGAGGCGGCTTTCTTCCTGGGGAGTGTGGGAGCCGTGTGGGTGTGAGCGTAGGAAGATGAGTGTGAAGAATGTAAGAAATGGTGAAGGACTGAATAAGAGGATGAAAAGCGGGGTGCTGCTGGAGACATTTGGGAGGCATTTCCAAACTAATGGAGCCGGGTGATGGACGTGGAGGGAGGGCGTCTGCAGGGGGACTGTGTTAAAGCTTAGGAGCCTGCATGCCAGGTGATGTTGTGATCCAATTCAGGAAATACTAGGGAGAGAGCATCTTTAGAACAGAGAGCATATTTGAATATTTTCAGTTTGTACTGTCCTTGGATTCAGGACAAAAAAGAGAAAAATATATTCCAAATTAATCCCAGCAACACAGCAGCAATGAAAAATGGCAGCTCTGTAGGACATTGAAGTAGAGAGGAACAGCTAAGGCCAGAAGGTGAGTGGGGCGTTAATGACCCAGCCTGGGGAACTGGAGCAGGAACTGGCTCCTGATGAGCCTTTAAAACCCAGCTTCCTGGACAGGCATCTGCCTGCTGGTTGTGATGTCACGTCCCACTTTGAAGTACATGGGCTCAATAGCCATGGTCAGCTTCCGATTCCCGCTTCCTGCTGGTGCAGACCCTGGGGGATGGTGGTGATCACTCAGTTATTGGACTCTTGCCTGCACTGAGTCCCCCGCTTGGCTCTGGGAGCCAGATGCCATGAGCAGGGTGGCGTGTGCCGTGGAGGATGCTGGGAGAGGCCAGCATCAAGGCAGCTATGAGCAGAACCAGGAGAGGTGATGTTCTGCAAGCATAGGGCAGCTTGAGAGTCCCTTGGTGACTGCAGAGTGATCTCAGGAGAGTTGCTTGCACCCGGCTGAGGCAGTGAGCGGGAGGGAGGAAGTGGATGTTCCCTTTGATTGGTCTATCAGGGAAGGAAGCGCAGGGCAGCCAGAGGAGCCACGGGGTCAAGAGAAGGTTCTTTTCTCTGGGGGGAAGACTTCAACTGAAAGGAAGGAATCAGAGTGGAGGGAAAGAAAAAGCTTTGCGTAGATCCAGACCACAGAGAACACACGGAGAGGCAAGATCCAAGGTGAAGATCACAAAATGGCGTTTGCAGAGGAAGAGGCTGGGGTCTGCAGAGAGGTGGAGGGGAAGAGAAGGCTGAACGCAGCAGAGCAGGGAGCTGTCTCTGTCGGTCTCTGTTCTCGGCATGAGAAGGTGCTCACTGGCCGAGAGTGAAGCCGCCGTGGTGGGGAGACGGTCCATGAGTGACAGGGAGAAATCACTTTAGATGGCCCGGATGAGGTGGGGAACAGCCACGGGACGGGCAACAATCCCTCCCCGCGCGTGTGGGAGCGGAAGCCTGAGGGTGTGAAGAAGATGCGTTTCCTCCGCTTGCACGTCCGCTGCTCCCCAAGTACCTCTGCTGTTGGACTGCAGTCTGTTCTTCTTGCCTTTCAACTCATCAGAGACGAACAGCATGGAGAAAAATATTTGTAAGTCACACATCTGGTGAGAGTCTACCATCCAGAATATGTGAACAACTCCTAAAACTCAATGTTAGGAAAACCAAATAGACTAATATAAAAGTGGACAAAGGACAGGGACAGATATTTCACTAAAGAATAAATAGAAATGCGTAATACACTCTTCAAATTATGCCCAGTATCCTTAGTTATCAGAAAAACGGAAGTCAGATCCACAGTGAGAGACCTCTTCACAGCCCAAGAGGATGGTCATATCGACAAGGCAGACGCCGAGGTGGGTGTTGTGATGCAGCAGGTTAAGCAGCCACTTGGGACACCTGTATCCCATATGAGAGTGCTTAGGACTGAGTCCCGCTCCTCCTGCTTCCAGTCCAGCTTCCTGCCAGTGCTCCTGGGAGGCAGGAGGAAATGGCTCAAGTGCTTGAGTTCTTGCCACCCATGTGAGAGGCCTGGATAGAGTTTCTAGCTCCTGCCCTCAGCCTGGTTTGGCCCTGGCTGTTGAAGACAACTGGGGAGTGAACCAGCATATGGAAAACATCAGTTCTCTGTGCCTCTCCTCCCCCCCCTCCCCCTCTGCCTTTCAGATGAATGAATAAATCTGTAAGAAGTCAGCCACACATTGTTTGATTCCATTTGAAAGCACTGTGCAGAACAGGCACATCTGTAGAGACAAAGTGGGTTGATGGTTGACGGGGACTGGAGGGAGCAGAGAACAGGGAGTGATGGCCCCAGGCTCAGCATTCCTTTTCCGGCGATGACTGTGTCCTGCAATTAGAGTGAAGATGGTTGCCTGATTTTATGATACTCGAAAAGCCACCAAATTGAATACCTCAAAAGCTGGGATCTTGTATCCAATAATATGATCTATCCAATATCATTGAATAATATGACAGTTTTCTAAATCTGTCAGGATTATTATTTGTATTTAGACAAAGAAATGCCTTTCTCAGTGATGAAAATGGAGAGCAAGTATGCACCTGATTTAGGAGCAGAAGGTAGCTCCCCGGGGGTTTAGAAGGACGTAGCAGAGCTGTGGGGACCTTGGTGGACAGAGAGCCAGCCTGGCGGGGAAGACAACCCAGCGGGTCAGAGCGCCCATGCCCTGGAGGGAAAGGATGTCGTCTCCCTGCTGTGCCCTGCATCCCAGCCAACCTATGAGGTGACCCGGGTGGTCACGTCTGTGTACCAGCAGCTTAGCTCAAAGCCTCTCCAGGAAAGGCTGGTCTCTGGAAGAAATCGTGTGTCCACTCATGATTTGCCCAAAAGCAGTGAATGGGTAACAGCAGTCGAATGCATTGGCTATTAAAAATGTCGGTAACATTTCCCCTCTCCCGAACAAGAACTCCCGTGGCAATAGTTTCAAGCAAACCTTCTCCTGTGCTGTGTGATTCCTGTTTTTCAGGAAGGGAAGACAAGTGGTCTTGTGGTTCACAAGCACCGGCATCTTTCTGTTTGGAATCCTGTCCACATTTACCTTTGACTACTACATCTTCATGATCGCACGCTTTTTTCTTGCCATGGTGAGTTCTGCCTTTCCCTCTGCGATTGTGCTGCGGTATTTCCAAAGCTTGTTAGAATCTAGGGAGGGCGATCGAGGACAAGACTTTGCTCACTGCACAGCAAAATCAGACTATAGATCATTGACGCCTTATGTTTAGAGTAGAACTCTCTAACCTGGAAACTCGTTGCTGACCAGGCAAAAACTGTGTGTTGGCCTCACGCCTGGAATGTGGCACACATCCCACAAATCTGAGGGCATTTTTTTTTTTTTTAATTTCAGAGCAGTTTCATTGGTGTAGTCGGGGGCTGTATCCCTGGACCAAGCAGACAGCTGAGGTGAACGGCTGAAGTCGTTTGTGTGGTGTGCACGAGACCTTCGTGTGAGAGGCACAGGGGAGTGGGCAGCAAGGGTGAGGAGTTTGAACAACACCTTTGTTCTGCTGGCTTGTTAGCCGACCTTGAGCAAACACGTTATCCACTTGGAGCCGCGATGTCTAATCTGTTAACCACAGGAAGAAGTGCGGGTTTCCCTGGTTGTTGTCAGGATGAAATGTGAACACCTGCAGGGTCGCCCTGGCTTGGGTGGCCGTGCCTCACCACGGCAGCTGTGACAGCAGGGATTCCTGGTAAGCCAGGACTCGTGTGTCCACGTTCTGTGAGGCTGTGGGGCATCCAGACAGGTCTCCCGACCCCGGGACAGCAGCAGCAGTGAGGCTGGGTAGGAGTTCACTGGGCACACCTGGCAGAGTGCAGCTTCCATCTGGGGCAGAGCAGGGCAGGCACAGAGCGCCTTGCAGCAGGACTGATGATCCGAGAGTCCCGAGGGAGCCAAGGGTGCTCATCTCAGCACAAAGCCCTGCATCCCCACCCCCAGGGAACAAGGGGAGGGACCATGTGGAGGCTTCATCAATGGCTGGAACCCATCCACAGAGCCAAGGTTGGGAGGATGCATAAGAAACATTAGAATGGGAGGTACTACACCTTGACAAGAGACCGATACATATATTTAAGAATGCAAAGGGTTTTTAAGCTAGAAGGTGGCAACCAGAAGTTCTGTTTTCCCTAAGAACACAGTTCTGTGACCTGAGTGAGACTTGATGAGACAGACCTTCCCATGGGAGTGGTGGCTCCACAGAGGCACAGGTGCTGAGCGAGTGTGACAGTCCTCTTGGAAAACCGCATGGATAATTCTGAAAACACTTGTTTCAGTCTTGCAAAATACCACGCGTTGCTTCATGAAACCAAGAAAATGAGGCTGCACCTGCAGATACACCCGTGAACTCTGGCCATCATTTTGAGGGTCTCTTTGCTTTGGTTCGCATGGGCTTTGTGTTTGTGGTGCAGGTCTGAGCACGGCAGGTCATGCAGATTCGTTCACTGGACACAGCTGTGGAGCTGCTGACAGAGTAAACTAGGCCCAGCTAAGTAAACAGACCCAGCAGTCTTCATTTCCCTGCAGTGCAGTGGAAGGCAGGGCGCTGATCAGCCATTCTCCAAACTAAATACAATGGTGATCATGAGAGGGGGTCCCGCTGCAGTCTGGAGGGTAGGGTCAGGGACGTTTTAGTCTGAGGGATGCACGAGAATAGGACATTCCAGCAATGGTAGCAGCAGGTGAGAATGCCCTGGGAGGAGAACTGAAGGCTGGAGAATAGACAGGGGTGAGATGCTTGAGGAGGCTGGGGTGGGATGGGGGGATGGTGTGAGGCAGGCAGTAGGCAGGACCATGCAGGATGGTAAAGATTTGGCTCTGGGCCCGCCATGTGGCATAGTGGGTAAAGCTACTGCCTGCAGTGCTGGTATCCCATATGGGTGCTGGTTCAAGTCCTGGCTGCTCCACTTCTGATCCAGCTCTCTGCTATGGCCTGGGAAAGCAGTAGAAGATGGCCCAAGTCCTTGGGCCCCTGCACCCATGTGGGAGACCTGGAGGAAGCTTCTGGCTCCTGGCTTCAGATCAGCGCTGTTTCAGCTCTGGCTGTTGCGGCCAACTGGCGACTGAACCAGCAGATGGAAGACCTCTCTGACTCTTCTTCTGTCTCTGTGGAACTCTTTCAAATAAATAAATAAATCTTAAAAAAAAAAAAAGATTTGGCTCTTTCTCCTACAGGCTGTCAAGGCCTCGTAGGGGTTCGGGAGGAGGGCAGGATATGCAGTACTCATTCTGGCTGCTGTATGGAGTTGGAGTCGGAAGCAGATGTGAGCAATAGAGCGTTATCCATGGAGGTGATGGATGTCAGTGGATTGCAGGAGCCTCTTGGAATTGCTCAGGCAATTCAGATTCTGAATCCGATGGCAGCAGCAGCCAGCAGGAAGTGGGTTGCACTATGGAGAAATAAGGAGAGTTGAACAACTTGACAGGCAATTTGTAGGAGTGGAAGTTTTCACACTCTCGCTTGTGTGCTCTAATAGCCGCTAATGCTTGCCAAGGGCCTTCTTGGGTGGAGGGCTCCTGGCAGTCAGCGTTCAATATCATTCCTAGGCTGCCATATTTGTTTTAAACCATATTTCCAGTAGATGGGCCCTGAATAATTTTAGAGATAAGTGATAGGTATAATTGGGGAAGGAGCTATGCAGGGATTGTTCTCTTGTGTGAATAGGATCAAGCTTGTGCTTGAATAGGCTCATGGGCAAGGATCAAGCTTGTGCGTGTGGCATGTCCGTTTTCCTTGCTGTGTTGAGATTGGTGTGTAAGGGGAGGAGAGAGCTGCAATGAGTATGCTGGCTCGTGATGGGGCAATGATGAAGCTGGATTGTGAGAATGATGAGAGACCTCGACTAATCCTCCAATGAAGTGTCTGTTTTGTAGGCTGAGGCAGTTAAGTTTGCTAGAGCTCATGCTGCTTTAGGGGTAACGCTGCTGTGGGTCATGGGCTAGTGCTGCAGTTTGGCTGTGAATTGGCCTATTGTGTTGAGTTTGCGAGGCAGAATAAATCTGATGATGTTAGACCATGGGCAATTATTGGAGTCATAGCTCCTCTAGATTGCCCTGGTGTTTGAATGAGAAAAATCTTCAATTCTCAGGGCTCAGTGGCTTTTGTCACAAAGATATGAATCTGACCACCAGTCCAGCAGCCTGTGTCCAGCACCTCCCTGCCTGCTGCTGGGATCAGTCCTCGGCCGTGGAGGGAGCGTCCCTCTGTCCAGCCTCATGGTGATTCTCCCAAGCAAGGTGGAATTGGAGATCTTACACAGGACAGGGACTACAACCTCTCTTTACAGGAATGAGTCCTGCCTGCCTGAATCCTCCCCAGAACCCTCCACCACGTGGGCTCTGGCAGAGGTGGACCAGTGAACTTTTCAATGAAATTAACGTCAGTGGGGCTGGTGCCTGGCAGATAAAGCTACAGCCTGGGACTCTGGCATCCCATGTGGGACCGGATGGTGTCCCAGCTGCTCCACCTCTGATCCAGCTCCCTGCTAATGGCCTGGGAAAGCAGCAGAACATGACCCAAGAGCTTGGCCCCTGCCCCCATATGGAAGACTTGGGTGAAACTCCTGGCTCCTGGCTTCAGCCTGGCCTTGTCCTGGCCATTGTGACCATCTGGGGAGGGATCCAGCAGATGGAAGATCTTTCTCTCTATCTCTCCTCTCTCTATAACTCTGCCATTCAAATAAATAAATAAATCTTTTTTAAAAATTAACATCGTGAGGACAGTGATGTGATGAAGCTTCACAGGAGAACGATGAGTGTCAGAGGATGAAGAAAGGCCCCGGGGAGATGAGTGGTGCTCCAGATTAACTTTACAAAATTAACTTTATGATTTATCTTATGAAAGGCAAATATGCAATATTTTTGTAGGAAACATTCCAATACTTCACATCCCCTCCCACAAAGTTCATCATTTGATTCATTCTTTGTTCCAGGAATCACGTTATTATAAACCAAATTTTGTTAAAGATAGGCAAATTTTCAAAACAAAGTTCTTTCCTAGGTTTTTTGTTTTTTACTCTGGTAAAACACATGTAGCATAAAACGTGCCATCACCGTCTGTAGGGGCAGTCAATGATGCTGAGTGCATTGGTGTTGTATAACCCTGGACCCCCAAGCATCTCCAGAACTCCGTTTATCTTGCAAAGCTGAACGTGTGTCCACTAACAGTAGCTCCCCTCCCACTCGTACCCCGTGTGCCTCCAGCCCTGGCAGCCCCCTTCTGCTTCGTAACTCTGAGTCCGACTACCTATGAACCTAGTTTAAGTTGAATCCTACAGTATTTGTCTTTTTTGTGACTGGTTTCACGGAGCCTGCTACTCTCACGGTTCCTGCAAAATGCCCTTCCTTCTCAAGGCTGAGCGAGACCGCGTTGTTTGCAGTTACCACCTCTTCCTCCTGTGTTCACCCGCTGCCTCACTCTGGGTTCCTGATGTGTTGTAGCTGTTGGGAAGAACGCGGTGGTGCACGCTCCTCTCGGAGACCTCACTTTCAGTTCTCTGGGGTGTACCCAGAAGTGGAATCACTGCGTCGTGTGGTTACCCTCTTTGTAAATTTTTAGAGGACTTGTCATCTCGTTTTCCACAGAGGTTGCCCCGTTGTGCACACCGACAGCAGTGCACAGGGTTCCAGTCTCTCTGTCCTCACCATCGGTCCTCACTGCTGGGTTCTGAACAGCAGCCATCCTCCTGGCTAGGAGGTGATAGCTCACTGCTGCTCTGATTTGCATTTCCCTAGTGGTTAATGATGCTGCGCATATGTGTTTCGTGCTTATTGGCTGGTTGTGTGTCTTATTTAGGGAAATCAAGTCCATTGCCCATTTTTTAATTGGTTTGCATAGGGTTTTTTTGTTATTATTGAATTGTGGTAGTTTCTATAGGATCCCTGACCAAAAATATGATTTACAAATATTTTCTGGAGGTTGTCTTTTCCCTCAGATTTTGATGCACAGAAGTTTTAATTTTCATGAAGTCCTCTGAGTCATTTTTAAAAAAATTCTGCCTCCCCAAAGCAAATTTTAATCAAATCTGTTTTTCTTTTTTTCCTTATAGTTACTATGCATTTTTGGCCTCCATTTATTTTTATTTCTTTAAGTTTCCTGTAGGTAGTATATGGTGGGGGTCTTGGGGTTTTTTTTGTTTTGTTTTTTAGTCTAAACAGCCACTTTAAGTCTTTTGGCTGGGGAATTTAATGCATTTGTTTTCAAGGTTAGTATTGATAGATGAGAAGTAACACTGTCATTTTGTTGATTGCTTACTGATTATCCCTGCTCTGTTGGTGAATTTGGTAGTGCCATGTGTTTGCATGTTTACTTCTGATATAGGGCTCCCTTCAGAATTCCTTGTAAGGTTTGTTTTGTGCTAGTGTGTGTTCTCTAGGCTTTTGCTTATCCAGGAAATACCTTATTTCTCCTTCACTTCTAAAGGATAGCTTTATCATCTATAATGTGTGTGGTTGGAAGGTTTTTTGCTTTTAAGACCTTGAATATATCATCCCACTGTATTCTGCCCTGTAAGGTTTCTGCTGAAAAGTCTGATTTAGTGTAACAGGTTTTCATTTATATATAACATGATGCTTTTCTGTTAAGGTCTTTAGGCATCTCTCCTTATCCTTAACTTTTGACAATTTGGCTACAAGATGCCTTAGAGAAAATCTTTTTGTGGGTGAGTCAGCTTGGGGTCCTTTGAGCTTCTTGTATCTGGATGTCTATATTTCTTTCAAGACTTGGAAAGTACAGAGTCGCCCTGTGAGGCTGCACCATTGGAGAGAGTAGGGCGATGGAGTTCTTCCACAAGAAGCACCGGGGACAGGCTTTGGTGAACATGTCCATCTTCATTCACAACCACACACACATTTAAAGGGCAGGCAGAAGGGCCGTAACTAATTCAGGCAACACTAACTCTATAGGACAGAACCGACACTGGCACCAAAATGTGTCTCCAATCAGCTTGAAGGTCATGTAGCTAGGGTAGCTTTCCAGGTGGGCCTGGGCCACACCTGGGAGCAGTTTACCTGATTGGCAGAAGGCGGGGCTGGGGGGAAATATCCCCAGGGCTCCTGCCACCTGCCAGCAGCCAGGCTTGGGGTCCCTCCCAGGAGGCATGGCGCACCATGCACTCCCAACTTCCTTCAAGGGCGAGGCAGGCAGCCTCACGGGGTCACCCACAGGGAAGCCTTCAACTCTTACTGCATTTAATAGGTTCTCAGTGCTTTTTCTTTTTCTTCTTCAGGAATCCCTGTAATATGAATATTTGGTTTCTTAATGGTGTCCCAGATTTCATATAGACTTTCTTCAGTCTTTTTAATTCTTTTCTTTTTGTCTGATTGGGGTATTTTAAAAATCTTGTGCTCTATATATCAGAAATTCTTTCCTTGACTTGATCTATTCTGCAGGTGAAGCTCTCAATCACATTTTTATTGATTGAAGTTTTCATCTCCAAAATTTCTGTTTTTTTATTTTGGAGATTTATGTATTTATTTGAAAGGCAAAATTAGAGAGAGAGGGAGAGAGGAAGAGAGGAAGAGAGGGAGAGAGGAAGAGAGAGAGAGAGAGAGAGAGAGAGAGGAATATATGGAGACCATCACCCACTGGTTTACTACCCAAATAGCCATAATGGTTGGAACTGGCCCAGGTAAACACCAGGAGCCCAGAACTCCATCTGGGTTTCTCATTGAAGGTACAGGGACCCAGACACTTGGGCCACTTTCTGCTGTTTTCCTAGGCACATTAGTAGGGAGCTGGATGGGAATTGGAGCAGCTGAGACTCAAACCATTGCCTATATGGGATACCAGCATTGCAGGAGACAGCTAACCTGTTTCGCCACCACACTGGCCCCTGTTTGATTCTTCTTAGTGATTTCTGTCACCTTAGTGGATTTTTCACTCATGTCACCCACTAATCTCCTCATTTCCATAAGCTGTCTATCTGTAATCTCTTGCATCATACTGAGTTTTCTTACAATCATTACTTTGGTTGTGTTTCTGGCATTTCATAGATTTTCTTCAGATCAGGATCAAGTTCTGGAGAACTCTTGTGCTTTTTGGGAGGTGTCCTGCCATCTTGCCTCTTCACGTTTCCTATGTCCTTACAGAGACATCTGCACATCTGGTGTAATCATAGTCCCTTCTTTATGGAGTCAGTTGTAATGAAAAAGAGCTTATGGTTTAGGTGGAATTCAAGGTGTCACTTGACTTGTTGCTTTGACATCGGTTCTAGGTGAGCCAAGAAGTGTAACCGCTGAGTGATTTCTTTTGAAAGACTTTAATCAATGTCAGCTGTGTCTGTAGATGACGCTGTGGTCCAGTCTTCAGCAGTTTGTAGGGGCAAAATGTGAATGTGGGCTGCCTAAAGTGTGTCCCTTCAGTCCCCAAAGTGTTTGATGTCAGTTATACTGGGGATTCTGACAGCCAGGGTCTCATTCCAGGTGCTGAGGGACACAAAGGGGGCTGTCCCCATGTCCCACCAGCAAGCCTGAGTGATGCTGGGGCATCCATAGCTGTGGCTCTCGGATTGTGATGTAGATCGGCCCTTCCCCAGGTCCTGCTGGGAGAGTCCGCCTGGTCTTGTGGCTTATAACACCAAAAGCGCTAGTCCCAAGATGGGGGGATATGAGCTTAACCCTGCTGCAGTCCTACAGGATGACTACAGGTATACAGGAGATTTTGCCCCCGGCAGGTATGAGTCTGGAGAGGTGGAATACCTGCAGGTACTTCCCTAGGTCCTACCAGTTAGATTCCAGTGGATTTGAGGAAATTAGTACTGATCCTTACAGTCCTGGTTTTACCAGATACAGTGGGGTCAGTATCCAGATTTCCCAGGGTGAGAGCCAGGTGTTGATGGTGGTAGCCACCTTCCTGCAGCAGAGCAATGCAGATACTTTTGAGTGAATGCAAATTGCTCCAAAGATTGCATTGCCAACATCAGCAGACCTGGTTCTGCAAGGCAGAGGTGGAATTGCCCCCAGGTCTCATGTGGCATGCAAGAGCAATGCTGGGGTTTGTGCCAGCGCTCCCAGGACCATGAGCTGGGTGGTGTCGAGGGCACTTTTTCCAGTTGGGTACAGATTTTTTTTAATGGGCTGCAGCCAAGAAGCCAAGGGAAACCTCCCTAAATCACTCAGTGTGAGTGAAAACAGCTCTGGGATTTAAGACAAAACTGCACAGCTGCAGGATGCAGGGGGTCTGCCATCGACCTCTAAGTTGCCTTGACTCTGTCTCTGGTCGCTTCTGTTAGCAGCAAAGAGAGATCAGCTGTGCCCTCTGCACAGCCAGTTGAGACTGGTGCTTTGGGAGCAAAGGGAAGGGGTAGGTAACGTGGCTTCCCTTGTTAGAGCCAAGTAGTTGCTCAGACCCCAGGCAGCTCCCCAGGCCAGTGCTGAAGTTGAAATCGGAAAAGACCCCCTAACATTTACACTGAAATGTGGCCCCTTAAAGTTCCCTAGAAATGCTATCCAGAGTGCCACATGTACTACCGGAATTTGGGGTGCCTTACAATTTCACCACGGGCTTATTACTAAATCCCCAGTATTAATAAGCCCAAGAGGGTTCTTTCCTAATATTTAGAGAAGAATTCTAAATACTGGCACAGATAAACGAGGCAGCATGGTACTTTTAAGCTTTTATTTAGTGAGAAAGATACATAGGAGAGTGAGAGCTTTATTTAAGAGAGAGAGGTAAATAGGGGTTCATACCAAGCACCAGGAACCAGCCACGTGGACGAGCATCTAGGCCAGGAAGCCTAGAGCACATGGCCCGAAGGCCACGCACCCTGGAGGCACGGGGCTACAGCAAGCCCCCTCCTGACAAGAGGCCAGGGAAGAAGAGCAGGGCTGGACACACTGTGCCCCAGGCTTTTAACCCACTTCCAAAGGGGAGTGGTCAATTAACCTGATTGGCTGGTGGGCACCCAGGTCTGGCCAGGTAGGGAGATGAGGACACACAGGGGCGTGGTGAAGACATGGTCTTCCAGCTCACAAACCTAATCGATTTTAACCTATATGCCTGCCCACTTCAAAGTTAGTGGGGGCCTGTGGATTTCTTCTCCCTCAGTTGAAGCTGCCGGTGGCAGGGCAGGCAGCAACGCCTTCCTACCTTGACTTGGGAAGATGGCGACTCTCAACTGACAGCCAGCTGCGTAGATGCAGGGTGGGGCTGGCGGACAAAGGCGGTGTGTCTGTCCTCTTGCTGTCCCACCTGGGCTCTGTTCTGTCACTTCTGCACCGAAAGTTTGTCATCCCTCTTTGTTTTTCTGATTTTTCTGTAGCTGAGGTCAGTGTGGCTTCTGTGTACTCAGGCATCTTGGGTCTTCTTTGGTCCCCATTTAATCTCTGGAATTTCGCAATAAGACCTCTTTTATGCAGATACCTTGATATTTGCATTCACAAGGACCTGAGAAATACATCCACATTATAATGGAACATTTAAATAACACATTTACATATCTGTTGCCATTTGGGGTGGGGAGGGTGCAGGAAGATAAAAGGACCCATGGCATTGAGTGCCCTTTGGTAAATAAGATTTGGGCTTCAGAGGGCAGTCTTTGTCCAGCTCTCTCTTGCCTGTGTGTGAATTGCAGAGCGCAGACCCCTCAGTTGTTATCTGAGTGACTGCAACCGTGAACCCTCCCCTCCTTGTCTTTCAGGCTACAAGTGGCTATCTCGTGGTGGGGTTTGTCTACGTGACGGAATTCGTTGGCAGAAAATCTCGGACGTGGACATCCATGAACATGAACAGCTTTTTTGTATTTGGCCTGATAGTGGTGGCTTTGACGGGCTACTTTGTCAAGACCTGGTGGCTTTATCAAGTTGTCCTCTCTTCAGTGACTTTCCCCTTTATCCTGTACTGCTGGGTGCTCCCAGAGTCGCCTTTCTGGCTCATCTCCGAGGGGAGATACAAAGAAGCGCAGCAGCTCGTTGATGTGATGGCTCACTGGAACGGCACCAGCCGCTGTGACCTGTGTGAAGTTTTGTCACTGGATCTGAGTGCTCCTGTTGGTAGTAAATCCTCTGCCACTAAGAAGCCCAACATATTAGATCTGTTCTATAGCTGGAACGTTACGTCAGGAACACTGACTATTTGGCTTGTTTGGTTTACAGTGAGTTTTGGATTCTATTCTTTGTCCATGAAGCCTATTCATTCAGGAGACAGTATCTACATCAACCTCTTCCTTGTGGGTAAGTAGTTACAATCTAGTTAAATGTGACAATGAAATGAAATTTCTATATGTTTTTATACTTAGTTTTGGTGCTGAGATGCATTGTCTTTCTAATATTAACTACTATTAACCATATTATTACGATAACTTTTAGTTTTACCAAATATATATATTTAAAGATTTATTTTATTTATTTGAAAGAGTTACAGAGAGAGGTAGAACAGAGAGAGCGGTCTTCCATCTGCTGGTTCACTCCCCAGATGGCTGCAAAGGCCAGAGCTGCACCGATCCGAAGGCAGGAGCCAGGAGCCAGGAGCTTCCTCTAGGTCTCCCACTTGGGTACAGGGGCCCAAGGACTTGGGTCATCTTCCACTGCTTTCCCAGGCCATAGTAGAGAGCTGGATTGGAAGAGGAGCAGCTGGGACTAGAAACTGGCACCCATATGGGCTGCCAGCGATTCAGGCCAGGGCTTTAACTTGCTGTGCTACAGCGCCAGCCGCAGCTTTCCCAAATATATTTTAACTCGTGTATATATCTTCTTTTTGGAAAAAAATTGCATACAGTCAAAATAATTTCGTCTCTCCCCACCTTCCTGTCTGCGGCTCTGCTCCTTGCTTCCACCCATCCTCACCCTGGAATTGTGCCCTCAGGTAACTTCTGTACTGTTTGGCTTGTACCCTTTCACCTTTTTTTCTATGCATTTCCATATCCTTGTGCATATTAATATCTCATACTTTAACACAAATGAAATCATTCACTACATATGATTCGTTTGTAAGTTGCTTTCCTTTTAAAATTTAATATGTTTTGGGAATCTGTCATCTTTCTGTCTTCAAATGTCCTTAATTAGAAATTTGATTAATAAAGTCAACTGCAATGTATACTTTTATGCTTCTCTCATTGTAGTGGCAGGCTGAAATGGCTTTGGCTAGCTTGAGATGTGACTCCTTTGCATAATCCAAGTTTGAATTGAACTAGAGAGAAATACTAGAAATATGCCTTTATCCATCGAGTGCTAACTCCTGGTTATTTCTGGATAGACTGCCTGCATTTAAAGTAGGAAAATCTTACTTTATAATGTTGATCCATAGACCCCCCCATCTGTGCTCATTTTAAAGCCCCAGTGGCCATCCAGGTTTGTTCATTATACTGCAGTAGGAAAACGTCTTCACTCCTTTTTTGGGCAAGCTGATAAATAAGTTTGTTCATCCTGCACATCATTTTGAGGAACAGTGTGGTGTGTCCAGAACAGAGCCACAAGTGGCAGGGGCATCAGTGGGGTACAGGAAGCACGGAGCAGGGAGCGCGGGAAAGCTGGGGCTTCAGATCTTTGTGATGTGATTTCTTAGTTTTGGTGCATTTTCAAGAAACTGGGCAATCCCATAACTCTGGAAATGTTTCCAGAGACAAATGCACATGGTTTGATGGGACGTGCGATTCTGTCCGTGTCATGTGATTCCCTCCCCGTTAGTGTCCTTGCTGACAGGTGCTTCTCATCAGCACTCCTCTTCTGGGAATTTCTGAACAACCTTTCAACTCTTCAGGCAGTTGGGACTGGTAGGAATTTCAGCCTGGTTTTGTATCATTTGTAGCTCAGTAGCTTCAAGATACACAATGGGGTTATGGGATAAGAGTGGTGGGATGGGGTTCAGGTGACAAGGAAGCTGACATGTAACTAAATGAGGAAAGTGATGACACGTTGTCCTAATGCCGAGGGAGCTGGGCCTCCTTGCTTGCAGCATTGAAAGCCCAGCCGTGGTCAAGCTAAGACGCTGATTTTTTTTTTTTAAGATTTATTTTATTTATTTGAAAGAGTTACAGAGAGAGGTACAGCAAGAGAGAGAGAGTCTTCTATCCATTGGTTCACTCCCCAGAAGACTGCAACTGCCAGAGACAAGCTGATCCAAAGCCAGGAGGCAGGAGCTAGGAGCTTCTTCTAGGTCTCCCATGCAGGTGCAGAGGCCCAAAGACTTGGCCCAACTTCTGCTGCTTTCCCAGGCAGTATCAGAAAGCTGGATTAGAAGTGGAGCAGCCAGGACTCGAACCGGCACTCATATGGGATGCTGGTGCTACAGGCCAGGGCTTTAACCCGCTGTGCCACAGTGCTAGCCCCTGGGTATCTTTTCAGTGCCCTGGAACATCAACTCAGGAAACACCAGCGTTGCACACTTTGTTTATTTTTGAAAAGTTTATTCATTTATTTACTTGAAAGGCAGAATGACATAGAGGGAGAGAGACAGAGACAGAGATCTTCTGTCCACTGTTTCACTCTCCAGAGGCCTACAACAGCCAGGGCTGGGCCAAGCCAGAGCCAAGAGCCAGGAGAACTCCACTGCCTCTCAGGTGCATTGGGAGAAGCTGGATCAGCAGCAGAGGCGAAGTTGATCCCAGGCTCTGTGATGTGGGATATGAGACTATTCCAAGTGGCAGCCTCACCTGCCATGCTACGGCGCCCGCCCAGCGTAGCACACTTGACATTTCTCCTCAACTGTGTCCAATCCCCGCTCAACCTTATAGGATGGTGGCTGTGGCTCAGCACCCAGTCATGTATGGGGAGAAGCCCTGAGCCAGACCTGGAGAGAGGGGATTGGGATAGGGAGGCTGCTGCAAGGGGCTTTGGCTTCCTGAAGACCTCACGTCCAGTGCCAGAGTGGTCGTTTGCTCATTTGCTCAAATCATGTAGCTGTGGGTGTGGGAGGGGGATAATAGCCCAGGCCTACTCACAGGCGGCTCTGTTGGCAATCATTGCCTTGTTTGGTACAGAAAAGCACTCAACGAACTCTTGAAAAAGCAAGAGAAGAAAGTGATCCTCGGAAACTTTCTTGCACCACAAGTCCAGGCTGACAGTGGGCCTATCGCTCCAGAGCTGTTCAGTTTTCAGTCAAGAAAGGTGAGGGGCTTTCCTCCCACGGGGCTCCCAACGCCAGCGTTTGCCTTTTCCGGAGCCAGCCCTTTCCTGAGCACCTGCGACTGAGGTTCCTTTCTGATGGCCTAATAGTGTGCACTCGAAAGATGCACAGCTCCCCCTGCTGTTAGCCAGAGGCTGCGTGAGGCAGAGACCCAGCCCTGCACCTCTGGAGGCTGCTTCAGGCCGTGGCTAACTGGACAAAGGCACCTGACTCCTACAAGGCAGGTGTGGCCATGTCCTTGGAGCTGGGCAAAGGCCAGAGGGCAGAGAGTTCCCACAAGGGAATTGAGCAAGGCACAGGCTGGGGGACAGTGAGTGCCCCTGCCCCTCACGGCTGGCGCTGCCTAGTTTGCAGGAGAGCCTTGTGATTTGCCTGGCTCACAGTGATAAGGCTTCGTGTCTTGTCTTCTGGATCCCAGGTTCAGTCCCTGGTTCTCTAGGAGAAATGCTTTTAATTCAATAGATTCATCAATTTATGGACTCAGTTTTTTTTTTTTTCTTTTCTCACTGTGGTGAGACAGGAGGAGGTCCAAGACAAAGGCCCGGTTCTGCAGGGGATTTACGTTATAATATAAAATGTATTCCTTCTAGAGATCCAAGATGGCTGAATAGGGCATAGCCACACTAACTTAAGCTGCTCTGGGATGTGAAAAGTACAAAAGAAGACTACGGTTCCAGGGATCTGATGGAAATTTTCAGTGAAGAAGTGAAAAAAAAAAAAAAAAAGCAATGAAGACTCCATGAGACGGGGAGAGAAAACAGCAAGACCGCTGCAGTCAGCCGTGCAGCGCTGCCAGCTGCTGTCTGACCTCATCAAGACAGGAGGAAATCTCTGGGCGCCCTGCCACTCGCAGTTCTAGCTGAGAATTCCAGTCACCTGCTGACTCTACCTCAGCCCAGAGAGCTGACTGGGGCCTGAGCAACTGCCAGGCTTGGAGCGGGGAAGCTGTGTTGCTTTCCTCCTCTCCCCGACCCGCGCAGAGCACCATGCCCGGCAATGAGAAGTCACACAGCACACCTCTGTTCTGCTCCTACCAGCATCTTAGAGTCAACCCAACATACGGGGCAAAGGATGGATCCCCTGCATGTGACAACTCTGGCAGTTTTGGGGCAGTAGCCCCAGAGCTATGCTGACGCAGTCTATGTGAGCCAGGGGGATTTACTTTAGCTTCTTGGGGCTAACACCAGAAGCAGCCCATAAAAAGAAAAATCCACTCCTGTTGCAGTTGATTTCTCAACAATGTTGCAGTGGATTCATTTCTGAGAGGAGGAGCGTGGTGGGGGCAAGAGGCGCGGAGTCAACACACAGACCCTGGGAGTCGGGTGAAAGCAGGCCTGAGGCAAGCAGCCCGCAGACTCGTTTATTACAGTTGGTACAACATCTTATATAGCCAAGACCAGCCAATCTGGTCAAGGGGCAGTCTATGCCCCAACCAATCACAGCCTGTTGCCAGGCAGTTTCCAAAGCTATCCTCACAGCTTGTTGCCAGGCAGGCTCCGTTGCCAGGTGGGTTTCAAAGCCATTCCTGAGTAACTGACGCTCACTTGCCAGCAGCCACCTTGGCATGGCCCTCTCATTCCACCACACACTCCCACCCTGGGAGATCTGGTAATGACCCCGCTATACCCTGCAACACCAGGACTGTAACAATTCATTCTAGATTTCTTGGTGTCACTGGGATCCACCTAGTGGACATAGGGAAGAACCTACCTGCATTCCACTTCTCTGGACTCATACCTTCCACAGTAAAATCTCCTCTATATCTTATAGGACTGGAAGGGTTTCATTTCACATGCTCTAGTCCCAGGACTAGGGCTGTTGGTATTATAAACCACAGCACCAACTGAACTCTCCTAGCAGGGCCTGAGGAAGGGCCTATCTGTATCACACAGTCCTGAACTGTCTATTAAATTCCTTTGCCAATTTCTCGACTGGATTGGTTGTTTTTTGTTGTTGTTGTCGCATTTTTTTTTTTTTTGACAGGCAGAGTGGACAGTGAGAGAGAGAGACAGAGAGAAAGGTCTTCCTTTGCCGTTGGTTTACCCTCCAATGGCTGCCGTGGTCGGCGCGCTGCGGCCGGCGCACCGCGCTCATCCGATGGCAGGAGCCAGGTGCTAGGTGCTTTTTCCTGGTCTCCCATGGGGGCAGGGCCCAAGCACTTGGGCCATCCTCCACTGCACTCCTGGGCCACAGCAGAGGGCTGGCCTGGAAGAGGGGCAACCGGGACAGAATCCGGTGCCCCGACCGGGACTAGAACCTGGTGTGCCGGCGCCGCAAGGCGGAGGATTAGCCTGTTGAGCCACGGCGCCGGCCGTTGTCGCATTTTTTTAAGTTATTGATATATTCAGGATATTAATCCTTTGTCCGGTGGTTTGCAAGTATTTTTTCTCATTCTGTTGGATGTCTCTTCACTCTAGTTATTATTTCCTTTGCTGTGCAAAAGGTTCTGAGATTGATATAGTTCCATTTGTTTAGTTTTGTTTTTGTTGCCTGTGCCTTGTGGATTTTGTCCTGGAAGCCCTCCACTACACCAATGCCTGGGAGTATTTTCCCTATGTTTTCTTCCAGTACCTCCAGAGTCTCAGGTCTTACATTTAAGTCTTTGGTCCATCTAGAGTTGACTCTTTAAAAAAGATTTATTTCATTTATTTGAAAGACAGAGATACAGAGTTAGAGACAGAAGTCTTCCTTCTTAGTGCAGCCATGTGGAAAACAGTGTAGAGATTTCTTTAAGAACTAGAAATAGACTTGCCATATGATCCAGCAATCCCACTACTGAGTGAATACCCAAAATACTTGAGATACCTGCACCACAATGTTCATAGCAGCACTGTTCACAATAGCCAACGTTTGGAATCAACTAAAGTGTTCATCATCAGGTAAATGGATAAAGAAAATGTGATACTTATGCAAAATGGGATATTATTCAGCTATAAAAAAGAATGGAATTCTACCATTTGCAGCAAAATGAACACAATTGTAGGACATCATGTTAATTGAAATAAGCTGGACCCAGAAAGACAAATACTGCATGTTCTTCCTTATATGTGGGTGCTAAAATTTAAAAAACAAACATAAAAAAGAAGAAACAAAGAAAGAAATGTTTGTGTGTATCAATATTGTTACAAAAAATAATCTTCTAAAATTTTGTTTCATACCTTGTGAAACCAATGGGTAAGAATGTTATACTACTGTAGATTTAATGATCCATTATTACTATAAAACTTACTCTATTTGGGTAAAATGGTCATTTTTCCATTCAATTATTGTTTGTGGCCATTGTGTATATTCCCACTAAACTAGGATCTTTTTGCTTTTTCTTGTTAAACTTCTTATTTGATGAGTTCTAAGCCTTTTTCTGTAATGTAAATTTGTAATGTTATCTCAGAAAGTAATATAAATTTAAAATATGTTATATCAGAAAGTAAAATACAAGAAAAAAGAGAAGGAAGGAGGGTGGGAGGGAGAGAGGAGGCAGGAGGGGGTGAGAAAAGAAGGGGGTATTTTTTTAGAGCTGCATCTACAAAGCATATTGAATCTGCTAAAAACTAATTTAAAATTAAAATTTAAAAATTTCCTTTTAGATTTCAAATCTATTAGGTGTTGCTATTGGTTTGTGTACTTAGCCAGTAACAAACTTGCTGCTTTAGTTTTGTCAAATAATAAAATCGGAGTGGCTGCTCCACTTCTGACCGAGCTTCCTGCTAATGCTCCTGAGAAAGCAGTGGATGATGGCCCAAATGCTTGGGCCCCTGCCACCCACATAGGAGGCCCAGCTGGAGTTCCAGGCTCATGACTTCAGCCTGGCCCAGCCCTGGCTGTTGTAGCTATTTGGGGAGTGAAACAGTGGATGGAAGATCTCTCACTCTCTCCTACTGTCTCTTCCTCTCTCTCTGTCAGTCTGCCTTTCAAATAAAAAGATACACATCTTTAAAGAAATGAAATCAGATCAAAAGTGTGCTGTACGTCCAGAAGAACAGTTCTTGAATGGGAGGCCTTAAGCTAAGTGATGAAAAGCTTGCCTGAGAGCATTTGCAGGCCTGTTTATAAAGCAGAACGGAGGACGGATTTTGCCATTTTCTGGGTTGGCTGTGATATGATTCACATTCTTTTCAGGACATATAGACCTGTTGAAGCTGGTTGTGTATAACCCAGTGGCTAAGTGTCACAGAATCGTGCTGACCAGGTCACGGAGCTTCTGTTGTGTGGTTAATTTAGGATTGGAGGTACATCAGAGAAACCGGGCTGACTTGAGCTTTCCTTTTGTGGTTATGGGCTGTTGGCCTTAGGATCTGTTTAAATCATGACCTCCATTTTTTGTTTGTCTTGAGCAGTTCGTAAATGTGAAGCTATTGATTGGAAAATGATCCTCTAGTTTTGACAAGCAGAGAAACTAAAATGAGAAATAATCAATGTTGTCTATTAATTTGCTCATTTATTCACTCAACAGGCTGTCCACCAGGCACCATGCTGTGACCTGGGCAGCTTGCAGCCTAGTGAGAGATAAGGTCCCTAGGATGGGGGCAAGTGCTAGGTGGATAATGTGAGCATTACTGCATTTCACAGGACATGGTCGTCCTCTCACTGAGTTTACATGACAGGGCTTGCTGCCTTTGAGACAGCCCTCAGAGGGTTCTCAAAGGCCCTGGAAGCAGGGAGAGGGTTGCTCATGTCCTGAGGAGTAGAAGGTGGGTCCCTTGTGCAGTCAAGTGCCCAGCCTTAGAGATGACCCATTCACTCAATGACAGCCGTGCTGGAAATTCCTGGCTACATCTTCACAAGTTTCCTGATCAGCAAGGTTGGGAGAAGAATTGGTCAGGCCTCCTGCCTCTTCTGCATTGCTGTGTTCTGCACCATCATCATCGCCATCCCCCAGGTGAGTCAGGTTTTATTTCTTGTTGAGAACAATGAGTTATACTCTGACAGGTTTTTGGAAGGATTGTTAGCACATGATAATAAATCTGAGTGTCAATTCAGACACCTGGACAGTATATCATACTTAAAAGCATATTTTCTGAGAATTCCAATATGGCACAATAGAGAAGGAGCTTACTGCTGTAGTCTAGGGGAAGACAGTTAAAAAGAAATGGAGGGAGTACAATCTCAGGGAAAAGTAGGGGAGAAAAACTACAAAGGAAACTCCACGCAAATTACAGGGATGCTGTGGACCTATGTGGAGGGTGTGGACAACTCAGGATTCCAGCAGCCAAGACCTTCAGCACAAGCTGTGGAGAGTGAGGTGAGACTAGACTGAATCAACCCAAGCCATGGGCAGTAAAGCTGTGGGAAGAGCCTGGTGTACGTCTGGCTTGGAGCCCTGTAGGGGACTTTATACCTGCCAACCTAGAGGACTAAGAAAAGGGGGTATGTTTCTCTTTCCCAGACCACCTGGCGATGGTGGCCTGTAACTAGCTGAGAGAGGGTAGGTGCCATTTTGGATATACGTTAACAGTTGCACCAGCTCATGTCCATGATCCCAGCAACCAGCTGAGAGGAGACACCTGAGTGTGGTCGGGAAAATTGACAAGGGACTGGGTGCTCGTAACTGTGGGAGTATTGTGTGTTGGAACTGTGAAAACACTGTGGCTGCATGTGAGGGTGCAGGGTGTGGCTGGGTCTTTGGGCAGTCACTGTGAGCAGCTCCATATGTTCAAGGCTCCCTGATTCCCTGGTGAGGGTCATTGCTGCAGGGTCTGTGCTCACACCAAGGACTGCATAGATCCTTTGTGTGGTTCTTATGGCAGCACAGATGAATATTGTACCCACTGTATCTAGCAACCAGGCATTGGTGTCTTTGAAGGAGAGAAGGCAAGCATGAAATTATAGCACAGAGCAGATTAAACCTCCCCTCTGGGGCTAGAAGGTTGATTCTCTTTCTGTGGCGCTGGCATCCCTATGGGCACTGATTCTTGTTCTGGCTGCTCCTCTTTTGATCGAGCCTTCTGCTATGGCCTGGGAAAGCAGTAGAAGATGGCCCAAGTGCACGGACCCCTGCACCCTCATGGGAGACCCGAAGGAGCTCCTAGATCCTTTCTCTCTCTGTCTCACTGTCTGTAACTCTACTTCTCAAATAAATAAATAAATAAAATCTTCAAAATAAACTCCCCTCTGATTAAAGAAAAAGAGATTTACCATGCCTAACTTGGGTGTCACTTTGGACACTTCCCTCACCCTGGAGCACTGAACAGAACTTTCTGGCCATACCCAGCACACACCTCTGGGTATTCATGAAAGAACAGACATTCCACTAAACCTCAGAGGCATAGTCCAGGAGATAAAAATCATCACAGGGAAAAAAATAAGTATCTCCACAAATGCCTAAAAATAAGAACAGCAATTCAAGAAACAAAAATAAGGAAGACAACATGATGACCCAAAGGAACCCAACAACATTGCAATACTGGAAAGTGAAGATGAAGTGATTGAAGAAATGCTAGAAATGTAATTCAAGAATTGATCATAGGATTATTTAGAAGTTATGAAAAGCAAATCCATGAATTAAAGAAATTCATACATGAAAGAAGATTTTCCCCATGAAATTCAGATTTTAAAGAGAAATAAAAATATCAGAAATGAAGAATGCCATAGATTAAATAAAATTGTGGTGGAAAGCCTTAACAACAGACTCAGTGAGGCCAAAGAAAAAATATCTGAGTTAGAAGATAAATCTCTGGAAATTTTACAGTCAGACCAAAAAAAATTAGAAAACTAAAAAGCAGTGTTGGATATTTATGGGATACTATCAAATGACCCAACATATGGGGTCTTAGGAGTTCCTAAAAGTGTGGAAATAGAGAATGGATTAGAAGGCCTTTTAGTGAAATAACTACAGAAAATTTCCCTAATTTGGAGAAAGAAAGAGACATTCAAATACAGGAAGCACGTAGAACTCCTGATAGACATGACCAGAAAAGATCTTTACCACATCACATTATAATCAAACTCTCCACAGGAAAACATAAAGAAGAGATTCTAAAATGTGCATGAGAGAAACACCAGATTACTTTCAGAGGATATCCAATTAAACTCACAGCTGACTTCTCATCAGAAACCCTCCATACTAGGAGATATTGGCTAGATATATTCCAAGTCTTAAGAGAAAATAATCCGTCAACCCAGAATACAGTACCTTGCTAAGCTCTCATTTATGAACAAAATTGAAATAAAGACCTTCTATAACAAACAAATTGAAAGAATTCATCACCATTTGTCCAGCCTTACAGAAGATGTTTAAGGATGTGCTATACACAGAAACACAGAAACATGGTCATCACTATGAAAGAAGGTGAAGGCAGAAAATCTTCCAATAAAAATACAAAGGAAATCCAAAGTAAACAATAGGAATGTTTATGGAAAAGTGACAGGTCCAAGTTGAAACTTATCAATAGTCACCTGGAATGTAAAGGGCCTCAACTCACCAGTTAAAAGATACAGACTGGCCAAATGAAAAAAAAAAAAAACCCATCTATTTGTTGCCTCCAAGAAACACATCTCACCAACAAAGATACATACAAAAGCAAAAGGATGGAAATAGATATTCCATGTTAACAGAAACCAAAAAAGAGCTGGTGTAGCCATCCTAATGTCAGACAAGATAGACTTTAACACAAAAACTGTTGAAAGAGACAAAGAAGGGCACTATGCAATGATTAAGGGATCAATTCAACATGAAGGTGTGACTATAACAAGTGTGTATGCACCTAATTACAGGTCACCTGGCTATTTAAAAGAAATGTTGATGGATCTAAAGGCAGACATAGACTCCCATACAATAGTAATGGGGGACTTAAGTACCCCACTTTGAGTAATGGGCAGATCAACCAGACAGAAAATCAGCAAGGAAACAACAGAGTTAATTGACACATAGACCAAATGAACCTAACGGATATCTACAGAACTTTTCATCCTACAGTTGCAGAGTACACATTTTTCTCACCAGTACATGGAACTTTCTCTAGGGTTGACCACATTCTAGACCATAAAGCAAATCTCAGCAAATTCAAAAAAAATGAAATCATACCATGCATTTTCTCTGACCACAATCGAATGAAGCTGGAAATCAACAACTCAAGAATCTCCAGAACATATGCAAACACATGGAGACTGAATAAAATACTCTTGAATGAACAGTGGGTTATAGAAGAAATCAAAAGGGAAATAAAAATATTTCTGGAAATGAATGAAGACAATACAACCTATCAAAACTTACAGGATATTGCAAAAGTAGTGTTAAGGGGAAAGTTTATAGTAATTAGTGCCTACATCAAGAAATTGGAAAGGCACCAAATAAATGAGTTATCAATGCATCTCAAGGACCTAGACAAACAACAGAAAACCAAACCCAGCCGGCGCCATGGCTCACTAGGCTAATCCTATGCCTGCGGCACTGGCACACCAGATTCTACTCCTGGTCGGTGCACTGGATTCTGTCCCAGTTGCCTTTCTTCCAGGCCAGCTCTCTGCTATGGCCCGGGAGTGCAGTGGGGGATGGCCCAAGTGCTTGGTCCCTGCATCTGCATGGGAGACCAGGAGAAGCACCTGGCTCCCAGCTTTGGATCAGTGCAATGCGCTGGTAGCAGCGTGCTGGCCGCGGCGGCCATTGGAGGTTGAACCAATGGCAAAAAGGATGACCTTTCTCTCTGTCTGTCTCTCTCTCACTATCCACTCTGCCTGTCAAAAAAAATAATAATAAAAGAAAGAAAACCAAACCCAAAATTAGTAGGAGAAAAGAAATGATTAAAATTAGAGAAGAAATTAACAAAAAAAATTACAAAAAATCAGCAAAATGAAGAGCTGTATTTTTTAAATAAACAAAAGTCACACATTGTTGTCCCAAGTAAACAAACAAACAAAAAGTGTGTGGGGGGAGACCCAAATCAATATTAGAACTGATAAAGGAAATGTAACAACAAATACCACAGAAATAAAAATAATCATCAGGAATTACTACAGAGAGCTGTATGCCAGCAAATTAGGAAACCTAGAAGAAATGGATAAGAAATTGAGCCATGATGACATAGAAAGCCTAAACAAACCAATAATGAAAACAGAAATTCAATCAGTAATAAAGACCCTCCTAATAAAGAAAAGCCTGGGATAGAATGGCTTCACTTTTGAACTCTACCAGACATTTAAAGAATTAACTGCAATTCTGGCCAGCACCATGGCTAAATAGGCTAATCCTCTGTCTGCGGCGCACACCAGGTTCTAGTTCCGGTCAGGGCACCGGATTCTGTCCCAGTTGCCCGTCTTCCAGGCCAGCTCTTTACTGTGGCCCAGGAGTGCGGTGGAGGATGGCCCAGGTGCTTGGGTTTTGCACCCCATGGGAGACCAGGATAGGCACTTGGCTCCTGGCTTTGGATCAGCACAGTGTGCTGGCTGCAGTGCGCCGGCCACAGCGGCCATTGGAGGGTGAACCAATGGCAAAAGGAAGACCTTTCTCTCTGTCTCTCTCTCTCACTGCCCACTCCGCCTGTCCAAAAAAAAAAAAAAATTGAAGAATTAACTGCAATTCTTAAGTGATTCAAAACAATGGAAAGGGAAGGAATCCTCCCAAACTTCTTCTATGAAGTCTGCATCATCTTAATTCTTAAACCTGAAAAAGATGTAACAGAAAGAGAACCACAGACCAATGTCCCTAATGAACATAGATTCTAAAGTCCTCAACCAAATACTAGCTTATTGAATCCAACAAAACATCAGAAAGATCATTTACCTGGATCAAGTGGGATTTATCCCTGGTATGCAGGAATGGTTCAACATTCACAAACCAATCATTGTGATGCATCACATTAACTAACTGTAAACAAAAACCATATAGTTATCTTAATAGATGCAGAGAAAGTATTTGATAAAATACAACATCCTTTCATGTTGAAAACCTTAAGCAAATTGGGTATAGATGGAACATTCTTCAACACAATCAAGGCAATTTATGACAGACCCATGGCCAACATCCTTTTGAATGGAGAAACAGAAGTATTCTTTTTTTTTTTTTTTTTGACAGGCAGAGTGGACAGTGAGAGAGAGAGACAGAGAGTAAGGTCTTCCTTTTGCTGTTGGTTCACCCTCCAATAGCCGCCGTGGCCGGCACACCGCGCTCATCCGATGGCAGGAGCCAGGTGCCAGGTGCTTTTCCTGGTCTCCCATGGGGTGCAGGGCCCAAGCACTTGGGCCATCCTCCACTTCACTCCCGGGCCACAGCAGAGAGCTGGCCTGGAAGAGGGGCAACCGGGACAGAATCCGGCGCCCCAACCGGGACTAGAACCCGATGTGCCGGCGCCGCAAGGCGGAGGATTAGCCTGTTGAGCCACTGCGCCGGCTAGAAGTATTCTTACTGAGATCTGGAACCAGGTAAGGATGTCAACTCTCACCATTGCTATTCAAAATAGTCCTGTAAGTTTTAGCCAGAGCCATTAGACAAGAAAAATAAATCAAAGGGATACAAATTGGGAAGGAAGAACTCAAACTATCCTTATTTGCAGAAGACATGATTCTATACATAAGGGATCCAAAAGATTGCACTAGAAGACTCTTAGAACTCATAGAAGAGTTTGGTAAAGTGGCAGGATATAAAATCAACACACAGAAATTAATAGCTTTTGTATACATAGACAATGCTATGGCTGAGAAAGAATTTCTGAGATCAATCCCATTCACAGTACCTTGGAATAAATTTAGTGAAGGACATCAAACATATCTTTGATGAGAATTACAAAACATTAAAGAAAGAAATAGAAGAAGACACAGAAAAATGGAAAAATCTTCCATATTCATGGTTTGGAAGAATCACTGTCATTAAAATATGCATACTACCATAAGCAATCTACAGATTCAATGTGATGCCAAGCAAGATACCAAGGACATTTTTCTCAGATATAGAAAAAATGATGCTGAAATTCATATAGAAACACAGGCAAGGGCCATTGTCAAGGCATAGCAGATAAAGCTGCCATCTGCAGTGCTGGCATCCCATTGTTGGGGTCTTAAGCCTGAGGCTGGCCCCTGACCAGCAGGGGACAGTACAAGCACTCCCCGACAAGGTGAAAAGGAGAGGTAAGGTCGACAGGTCAAGCACACCGCAGCAAGCAGGAACTACTTTATTGAGGAAATGTTCAGGCTTATAAAGCTTACAAAAGACATGTACAGTAAGGGAGCCAATCATCGAAAAGGTCATGCAGGCGTGGATGGACCACACACAGGGCATCTTAAGCAAAGCATAGAGATAATGCACTGTCCACGTGTCTGGAACCAAAGCGGACCTATCCGTGCCGGTGGTCTGATCTTATGTAGCTTAACTGCAGCAGCTGCAGACACACCCCTTGAACATCTGCCAGGCACCATAATGTAATGGAGGTTTTAGGCAATGCCCAGTATTCCATATGGATGTGGGTTCAAGTCCCAGCTGTTCCACTTCTGATCCACATCTCTGGTATGGTCTGGGAAGGTGGTAGAAGATGGCCTAAGACCTTGGGCCCCTGCACCCACGAGTGAGACCTGGAAGAAGCTCTTGCCTCTTGGCTTTGGATCAGCGCAGCTCTGACCATTGTGTCCATCTGGGGACTGAACCAGCAGATGGAAGACCTCTTTCTCTATCTCTGTGCCTCTGCCTCTCTGTAACTCTGCATTTCAAGTAAATTAATTAATTAAAAAAAAAAAGAAACACAGAAGACCCCAAATAGCTAAAGCAATCTTATACAACAAAAACGAAGCCAGAGTCATCACAATACCAGATTTTGAGACATCCTACAGGGCAGTTATAACCAAAACAGCCTTAGGCTGGCAAAACAACAACAACAAACAAATAAACAAACAAACAAAAAAAAACCACTGATGGATAGACGGATGAAACAATAGAAACATCAAAAATCAACCCAAGCATCTGCAACCAAGTTAATCTTTGACAAAGGAGTTAAAAATCAATCCCATGGATACACAGCAGACTCATAGAATGGCAGATGTCCTAAACAGCACTCTGGCCTTGGAATCAACCCTTAAGGCATTCGGATCTGGCTGAAGAGCCCATGAGAGTATTTTAGGCATGGAAAGCCAAGACACTCTGGCAAAACAAACAAATACAAAAACAAACAAAACAAACAAACAAACAAACAAAACCAAAAACCTAAATGAAAGATCTCTGCAAGTGAGATCTCAGTAGAAAGAACGGGCCATCAAAGAAGGAGACCTTTCTCTGAAGGGAGGAGAGAACTTCCACTTTGACTATGACCTTGTCTAAATAAGATCAAAGTTGGTGAACTCAAAAGGCTTCCATGGCCTTGGCAACTTATGACAAGAGCCTAGGGAGATTACTGACGCCATAAACAAGAGTGTCAATTTGTTAAGTCAACAACAGAAATCACTGTGCACTTACTCCTCATGTAGGATCTCTGTCCTTAATGTGTTGTTCAATGTGAATTAATGCTATAACTAGTACTGAAACAATATTTTACACTTTATGTTCTGTGTGGGTGCAAACTGTTGAAATCTTTACTTAATATATACTAAATTGATCTTGTGTATATAAAGATAATTGAAAATGAATCTTGATATGAATGGAATGGGAGAGGGAGTGGGAGATGAGAGGGTTGTGGGTGGGAGGGAAGTTATGGGGGGGGGAAGCCATTGTAATCCATAAACTGTACTTTGGAAATTTATCTTTACTAAATAAAAGTAAAAAAAAAAAGAAAAACTGAAAATAAATAATTAAATATTTAAACAAACAAACAGAAAAAAAACTCAATCCCATGAGCAAGGACAGGATCTTCAACAAATAGTGCTAGGAAAACTGGATTTCCACATGCAGAAGTATGAAGCAGGACCCCAATCTTATACCTTACACAGAACATACTCAAAATGGATCAAAGACCTAAATCTATGACCCAAAACTCTCAAATTCTTAGAGATCACTTGAGAAAACCTGCAAGACATTGACATTGGCAAAGACTTCTTAGAAAATGCAGGGTCTTAGTCCACCCGAACGAGGATGGACTGGGTCTGAAGAAAGGTAAGTGCACCACTCGCCCATTCCCCAGCCTCCTGATCCCGAGACAGTCAGATGCAGTGGGGGAGTCAAGTCAAGCAAGCAAGAACTCGGTTTATTGCACGCGTAGCAAAGCCTTTTAAAGCACAAGATCGCAGGATTACTGGGGCAGGGCATAAGGACCAACCAATTACTTAAAAGTCATTTTATGGGGTTATTTTCTACAGGACCAGCCACATGTCTGTACACTCATCATCAGTTGTTGTCACCTCCCCTGATGCTGCGCAGGCAATTGGCTTCAGTGGTAAACAACTTTGGATACCGCCCACTTACTTCCTTTGGGCGCCATCTTTGAATTGCCACGTGTGCCTAATTTCCCCACAGGCACCATCTTTGAATTGCCTCCTGTGCCTAATTTCCCCACAAGAAAAGAGTCCAGAGGCACAGGTAATTGAAACCCAAATGACAAATGTGATTACATCATTTTGAGAAGCTTCTGCACCAGAAAAGAAACACTCAGCAAAGTGAAGAGACAACCGACAGAATGGGAGAAATGATTTGCACACTTTCAACTGATAAAGGATTAATAATCAGAATATATAAAGAAATCAAGAAACTACAACAAAACAAACAACCCAGTTAAGATATGAGGAAAGGACTTAAACAGGCATTTTTTCAAAATAGGAACTCTAAATAGTCAAACAGACACATGAAAAAACACTCAGGATCACTAGCCATCAGGGAAATGCAAATCAAAACCACAATGAGGTTTTGTCTCACACTCATTAGAATGGATTTCATACAGAAATCACCAAACAACAAATGATGGCGAGGATGTGGGGAAAAGGTACCCTAATCCACTGTTGGTGGGAATGTAAACTGGTAAAGCCACTGTGGAAGACAGCATGGAGATACCTGAATAATCTGAATATAGAGCTCCCATATGACCCAGCCATCCCACTCCTGGAAATTTACCCAAGGGAAATGAAATCAGCTTATGGAAGAGTTATCTGTACTCCCATATTTATTGCAGCTTAATTCACAATAGCTGAGATGTGGAATCAACCCAAATGTCAGTCAACTGAAGACTGGATAAAGAAATTATGAGGGGCCGGCACCGTGGCTCACATGGCTAATCCTGTGGCACCAGCATCCCAGGTTCTAGTCCCAGTTAGTGTGCCAGGTACTGGTCCTGGTTGCTCCTCTTCCTGTCCAGCTCTCTACTGTGGCCCGGGGGGCAGCAGAGGATAGCCCAAGTGCTTGGGTCCCTGCACCCACATTGGAGACTAGGAGGAAGCACCCGGCTCCTGGCTTCGGATTGGCGCAGCACCAGCTGTAGCAGCCACTTTGGGAGTGAACCAAGAGAAGGAAGACCTTTGTCTCTCTCTCACTGTCTATAACTCTACCTGTCAAATAAAAAAAAAGAAATCATGAGATATGAACACCATGGGAATAGTATACAGCCGTAAAAAAGAAATCTTTTTTTTTTCAAACGGATGAAACTGGAAAACATACTTAGTCGAATAAGCCAGTTCCAGGAGGACAAATACCATACGCTCATCTGAGGTAACTAGCAGAGTACCTAAAAAGTAATCTACAGAATTGATACTGACACTTGAGATGACTTGCAACAGCCCTTGTTTCTACTGTCGAGGAACAGCTTTGTTTTTCATACAATTTATTGAACTCTTCCTTAGTATAGAGGTAGTCTTATGTCTGTAAGATTTATTGAAAATAGAGCTTGAGAAAAATAAGAATGGGAATAAGAGAAGGAGGAAGAAGAAGAGTGGAGCGTGGGAGGGAAGGAAGGTAGCATAGGAAGAATCACCATGTTCTTGAAGTTGTGTTTATGAAATACATGAAGTCTGTATACCTTAAATAAAAGGTTTCTGAGAGAAAATATATTTTCTTTGAAATTTGATTATTTCTCTGTTATACAATATATGTTCACTGTGTAGAGACTGAAGGGAAAAAAAAGAAATATTTGTTTAAAAGCTCATACTTCTACTTTCCAGAGATGGCCTGTGTGTATTTTGTAAACCTCATGATCTCTTTTTGAATCAACAGGTTATAATATTTATTCTTGGGGCAGATGTTGTGGTGCAGTGAGGTAATCCTCTACTTGGGACCTGCATCCCATATCCACATGCCTGTTCGATCCTGGCTAATGCACACCTCTGATCCAGCTTCTTCCTAATGTACCATGGAGGCAGAAAATGGTGCCTGGATGGAGTTGCTGACTCCTGGCTTCTGGCTGGCCCAGGGCTGGCTATTGCAGGCATTTGGGAACTGAACTGGTAGACAGAAGCTCTCTCTCTCCTTTTCTCTCTGCTCTCTCTCACTCTGCCTTTCAAATGAATAAGTAAA
This sequence comes from Sylvilagus floridanus, assembly GCA_949820135.1. Classification (NCBI taxonomy): domain Eukaryota; kingdom Metazoa; phylum Chordata; class Mammalia; order Lagomorpha; family Leporidae; genus Sylvilagus; species Sylvilagus floridanus. The sequence goes on from OX463227.1 coordinate 59,243,866, forward strand.
TCATTTTGTAAAAAGTATCTCATATATAAGAAAAAATATTTTTATCTGGGAGTTAGAAAGGGCGCTCCAATTCACCAATTCACCTCTCAAATGCCTACAACAGCCAGGGCTGAGCTGGTTCTGAGCCAAGACCCCAGAACTCACTTTGGGTCTCCCACATGGGTGGCAGGGACCCGAGCAGTTAGGCCATCCCCTGCTGCCTCCCAGGGTGCACACTGGCAGAAAGCTGGAACTGAAAGTGGAGCTGGGACTCAAACCCAGCACCCCGAATTTACACCCAAAAATGTAGTGTGAGGACACTCATCACAGCATCCAGTGATCCTTGCTCTTCTGAGCTTCCACTTACTGACTCAGGCAATTGAGATTTAGCTGGCATCTGTTATGGGCCAGGTGCTGGGGACACAGATGAATTAAATTTCTGTAAATGTATTGAAGGAAAACAAAACAGGATGAAGGTGGGGAAGGTGTGTGTGTGTGTGTGTGTGTGTGCATGAAGCAGAGGACATGTGGCGGAGGGTTTTGTCTGGCATGTCGAGGATGAGGTACCCCTCAGAGGCAGTGGCCCGTGATGGCATGGAGACCTCTGAGGGCTCTGCGGAGCCAGACAGCCAGGGGGTGCCAACTGCTGCATGCCCGTCTTCCCGTGGGGAGTCCAGGAGCTTCCAGCTGCTGGTGCCCTGAGTCCCCCGGGGAGCCTGCTCTTGGCACACAGTGTCTTCCTGGGAGCGGCAGTCTGTCACTCGCCTCCACTGTGGGCCCGTTCACTCCAGAACAGCCCTCCAGGCCTCCAGGAGGTCGCGAAGGGCCCCAGGCTGGCAGAGGCGCTGCCTCCTGAGCACAGGGCCCAGGGTGGCCCTGCGGCCTGACAGCCGGCTGCCCCGGGAGTGGAGAGCGGAGGCTTTGGAAGGGGACGGTCTACAACCAGGAGGCTGCGGAGGCTCCTCTGCCTGTCGGGGAGACAGACAGCTTCTGCACGCCTCGCTGGAGATCCAAATAAGTGAAACTCTTCGTTGTTCTAAAGAATGCTGAAGGAATCAGACATTTTCAGCAACTGTTGTAATGATTTTACATTTTCCTTTCAAAAATATTACTTGTGACGGTCTACTTTGCTATTTTTTTTTCAGAGACACTATTTTTGGGTGATTGCAGCAACTATATTTGCAAGATTTTTCATAGGATCAACGTTTGGCCTTGTTTACCTTTATACTGCTGAGCTGTATCCAACCGTCGTAAGGTGAGGGTGGCCTATTTCTGTCTTCTACTTGTGTGTCATTTATTGTACCCGCCCTTGGAGATGAGTGATCTCTTTCCCCAGGGAAATGCCATGTTGGCGCTGAGGCTCCGTCTGGACCCCACAAGCAAGGGCATTTGAGAGATGACTTTGAAATCAATCACACTCTTACACTGTTTTCAACCTCCAAGACTGTCAACTGCCACAGACGGTCTCGTGCATCTCGTGACGCTGATGTCATTTGCATGAGTTAGCGCAGGTTGCCCCAGTGAGCTGGTGCAGACTGAGTGGCCATCGCCGCTGCCTCCCAGGGTGACCATCAGCAGGATGCTGGCATGGGGAGCAGAACCAGGACTTGCACCCAGGTGCTCCAACATGAAATGTGGGCATCTCAATCAGTGTCTTCACCTACACCCAACACCTGCCCCGGAAGGTCACCCTTTTATCGGTTACTTGTCACTGGGTGTGACCCAGGGAAGCTGACGCTTCATTGGCCGAGAGAGGAACTTGTCCATGTGAGCAGCACTGTCTTCTCCTCCTAGCAGACCTTGTGTCCGTTTTCCTGAAATATCTTTGAAGAGAAGCGTGCTCCGTGTTTTCGCTTGGCTTTAAACCACTGAAATGGAATAGTCCTCACATACACACATCCTGTGTGTTCTGCCCCAAACAAACGCCTGCAGTGGAAGACCCCACAGGCCCGTCAGCCCCCAGGGCCTCTGTCCACACACCTGCTGCAGGAGGCTGTGGGCCGGGAATGGCTGGGAGTTCTCCATGTGCTCGTCCCCACCCTCCATGGCGGACATGCGGAGACCTCACCGGGGATTCCTGACCAATTCCAGCCAAATGACTTCTGAGCTTGGGCTGGGTGATCTCCCCTGGCACTGGGAGGGGGGGGGCGTGCTCTGTGCGCGCACCTTATCCTTGCTGCCGTCCTAAATGCCTCGTGTTTTCAGGTCACTGGCCATGGGCACCAGCAACATGGTGTGCCGCGTGGGGAGCATCTTGGCCCCGGTCGCCCTGTACCTCAGCAGCACCTGGATCTTCGTGCCCCAGGTACTGATCAGCTTACAGAACTGGCTCGCTGGCAGAGAGGCAGAGTGGCGGGTCGCCTCCCCTGTTTTTACCTGAGTAGAAGCCCCTGCTTTGTCACTTGATGCTGGGGTTTGTGGGAACAGGTGTGGGGGCCTGAGGTTTTCAGCTTAGCAGAGCCTGCAGGGCTCACGAAGGCCTCCTGAGGCCCAGACTGCCCTGCTGGGTCCCGAGGTGGCTCTGGGGCGGGAGCAGGCAGGCTTCTCTCCCACAGGGGCTGCCCTGGGTCTCCTGTAGCCTTCCAGGGAAGATGGGAGCCAGGGAGGGTGGAGGGGTGTGGTCCTGTCTGCAGGAGCCCTACCTGCTGGCCGCCCCTCCTCCTGCAGACTCCCCTCCTGAGTTTCTCCCTCTGGGTCTCAGTGCCCCTCCTTCTCCTCTCTGAATGCTCTCTCAATGGATTCCTTCTCTGAATCCCAGCCTGAGCCGGCCGTGTTCCTAGGGCCTCTCCTGAGCACTGGCCTTTCTCACCAAAGGAGAAAACCAAGTGCTAGGTCACAGTGGATTCTGTCTGGTCGGGTTCCAGTTCTGGGGACAGAGTCAAACCAGGCTTAGAGGAGTGAAGGGCCCACGGGCATGGAGCTGGGTGGCTCAGCATCATTTTGCATCTCTTCCAGCTGAGCCTGGGGATTCTCTCCTTCCTGGGTGGAGTGTTCTCGCTGACCCTGCAGGAAACCAACGGGAAGCCACTGGCGACGACTTGGGAGGAGATGGCGTTTCTGGAGTCAGAACACCAAAGCAGTTCCAGCAAAGCCATCGCCACCACCCATGAGCCGGGCGTGGAAAACACGGAAGTGGTTAAGCTGGAGGATTCTGGCCTGAGCGAATGAGTGTGGGGCCAGCGCCCGCACCTGCACCCTGTTCATCAATGCGCAGGCGAGAGGAGAGTTACTCCCACCCCCACCTGCTGAGTAGGAGTGTGTTTTACACGTTTTGTAAGAAAGTTTTAACAATTGTTTTGTAAAAGTAGAAGAAATAAAACGAGACTTGGATGTTGTTTTAAACTGCTTTCTTTTCTTTTTTTCTTTGTAAAAATGTATGTGCGAGGCAAAGAAACAGAAGAAAAGAGGCAGATACAGAGAAGGGGAGAGCGAGACCTGCCATCCACTGGGTCACTCCTCCAACGTCCAGGAATGGGCCAGGCTGAAGCCAGGATCCCAGAACTCGGCCTGGGCCTCCCATAGGAGGGGCAGGGACGCAGAGTGTGCAGTAATGGGACGTGGAAACGGGACTCAACCCTGGAGTGTAGGCATCCTGGGCGGAGTCTCAGCCACCGCACCTACACTGCTCACTTGCTGCTGCCAAACGTTTGCCCGTCTTTGTCCCACGTCATTGATTCACGTGTGCGCACTGCCACGTGGGCCTGAGGGTCCACACCTTCCCATGGGTTCCAGGCGTCTGCAGGGGATATCCTGCTTTCTAGCACCTGGAGCCAAGAAGGGGAGAAGGTGCAGACCCCCGTGCTTGTGCTTGGTTCTGGTAAGGGGCGTGCACCTGCCAGGTGGAGGGCGCTACTCTGGTCTGATGTTAGTTCCAAAGATTCTTACCAGAGGCTGGCATTGTGGCACAGAGGGTAAACTCTCCACTTAAGATGCCAGCATCCCATACTGGCACTGGTTCCCGTCCTAGCTGCTACCACTTTCAATCCAGGTCCCTGCTAATGGCCTTGGAGAGCAGCAGAAGATGGCCCAAGTGCTTGGGGCCTACACACACATGGGAAACCCAGATGAAGCTTCTGGTTCCTGGCTTCGGTCTGGCCCAGTCCTGGCCATTGCAGCCATTGGGGAGTGAACCAGCGGATGGAGGATCGATCTCTGTCTGTGTGTATCTCTCCCTCTCTCTGAAGTGCTGCCTTTAAAATAAATAAAATAAAGCTCTAAAATTTTTTTTTACCAAATTCTCTCCATAAGTCTCCTTCACAGTGTAGAGAAGCTGCGATATTTTAGTGCATTGCAGATTTTTTTTTCAGTTTGCACATCATCCAGGAAACCTGCCTTAAGTTCCCTCTGAATCTGATGCCAACGCATAAAATTCTGCAAGTGTGCTTGCCTTTAAAAGAAATGTTACACTGAGATTTTATTTTTTTTACTAAATTTTGCTTCCCCAACTTTCCTTAAAGGCATCATCTTTCAAAAGTAGTTTAATATCCTGGACATTATATAATATATATAATATTCTGGACAGGTAAAGATAATATATAATATAATATCCTGGACAGGTAAATATTCCATCGCCACTTGTCCTTTGGCAGGATGGACTTCAGATTTATGCGTCCAGGAAGTGTCCATGGGTGTTGGGTTCCCCTGACTTTGGCCTCATCTGGACTTCACGGTTGTTCTTTGCTCTGGAAGTTTTGCCGTTGGACATGTCTTATGTCCAATGCAATAGAATCAATACAAGAAAGCAATTATAAAGGTGCTGTGAGTTTAAAAATTGTTGCTAAGGGGGAAACAGGAGGCATTTGAGCTGAATCATTTAGACTTTTTATATTAATCCAATTCCCTGGGTCATATTTTAGTTCTTCACTTGGCTTTCCCACTCATAAAATAAAAAAAGGAAACCAGCTCCTTTTCTCACTTTGCAAAAGAAAACCAAAAAGGAGGCTGTGAGAAGCAGGGAGGAAGACGCCTCCTTAGCCTTTCTCTCCTCTTGTATTCTGCCTTGTCTTTCTTCTTCCTCAGCCTGTTTTTCTCCTGTTCCCAACATTTTCCCTTAGTTACTATTTGATGCTTTCTGGACTTTCTCTTTATATCCTATAGCAGTTTGCTAGGGCTGTCACACAGCTGGGTGGTTTAACCATAGACCTTTGTCTCCTGGAGGTTGAGAAGCCCACGATGAAGGTGTGGGAAGGAAAGTCCCACTCTGTGGCTTCTGCCTTACTGTGACCAGCTCTCTGTGCACCTGCTGCTCTGGCAAGCTCTCTGGTGTCTCTCAGGAGAAGGGCACTAATCCCCTCTGGGGATCCATCCTCACGGCCTCGCAGAGGCCCTGCCTGTCTGCTGACACCCTCACCCTGGGGGCCAGGGCTTCCTCAGACGAACCCGGGCGACACATTCAGACCACAGCATCCATGTGTGCACAGCTCGGTCAGTGCCCAGGCCGCAGAGCAGACGTCATTGAGAGATTTCCAGCAGGGAGGCACTGGATGCAGACATTAGTTCCCAAGGTGTCGGCTGGGCTGGAGGAAAGGGGGAAGGAGACGTTGCCTGGAGGCCGGGAGCTGTGGCGGGGCCCACAAGCCCGCACTGGTGTAGGCCACTGCTGACCGCAGTGCCAGGAGCCCACATCACGCCAATGCCACTGAAGCCGCAGTCCTGCCCTCAGCTCGAGTTGCATGACGTTTTAGAGGAATGTAGGGCACATCTGTGCCTTTGTCTGGTATTGACTTGTATCTGTCCTCATGGCTCATCTGTCCATTTACCCAGCTCGTTGGATATCTCTCAACGAAGTCATTTCTCCCTGGAGGTCATGCACATTTTTGGTTGTATTTATTTCTAGATATAAGGCTTTGTTACCATTAGAAGTACTAAACTTTTAATAATTCTACCTTCTAGCTGCATATTACCGACAAAAAGGAATGCGAATTTTGTACATAGATTTTTTTAAAGATTTATTTATTTATTTGAAAGTCAGAGTTACACAGAGAGAGGAGAGGGAGAGGGAGAGAGAGCAAGTGAGAGAACGAGAGAGAGAGAGAGAGAGGTCTTCCATCCGATGGTTCACTCCCCAGTTGGCTGCAATGGCCAGAGCTGCACTGATCTGAAGCCAGGAGCCAAGAGCTTCTTCCAGGTCTCCCATGTGGGTGCAGGGGCCCAAGTACTTGGGCCATCTGCTGCTTTCCCAGGCCATAGCAGAAAGCTATATCAGAAGAAGAGCATCAGGGACTTGAACTGGCACCCATATGGGATGCTGGCGCTTCAGGCCAGGGCATTAATCCGCTGCACCACAGCACCAGCCCTGAATATTATTTTCTTTTTTTTTTTTTAAATTTATTTGACAGGTAGAGTTATAGACAGTGAGAGAGAGAGAGAGAGAGAGAGAGAGAGAGAGAGAGAGAGACAAAGGTCTTCCTTCCGTAGGTTCACTCCCCAAATGGCCGCTACGGCCGGAGCTGTGCCGATCCGAAGCCAGGAGCCAGGTGCTTCCTCCCAGTCTCCCATGGGGTGCAGGGCCCAAGCACTTGGGCCATCCTCCACTGCCCTCCCAACTACAGCAGAGAGCCGGACTGGAAGAGGAGCAACCGGGAATAGAACCGGTGCCCATATGGGATGCCGGCGCTGCAGGAGGAGGATTAACCAAGTGAGCCACAGCTCTGGTCCAAATATTATTTTCTTAACACTTGTTTTCACTGAATTCTCTGTAGCTCTCTCAGCAGTTTTGCAGTCCTGTTTTGCCAGGAGGAAGGGGTCAGCTGTAGACTCTGCCCTGCTTCTGCTTCTGGAATCCAGGCTGCCAGCCCAGAGGTCAGAGGCCCGGGCCCCTGCACCTGCTCCTTCTCTGCATCCCAGCAGCCCCTGGCCCCACTGAGCCTTGCTTCTTCGACAACCTTGTGAAGAAGGCCAAGTTCATATGAGGGGTCTTCAAAAAGTTCATGGAAAATGCATATGATGAAAAAACTGTGTAAGAGTTTCAATAGTCTTGGTACCAAAATAAACTTTTCTTTTAATTCTATTTTCCCAGGAAGTTTCCCAGGGCCTTGTATTAGGCCCTCCCTCCTGAGCCCAGGCTGTGCTGGTTATTAGAGGACTCTCTTATTCTGTCGTGTGTCCTTTCTCAGGGGAAGAAAACATCATCTGAGCAGTCTTTAAATCTCTTGTAGCCTTTGCAATAGTTCTTGGCCAGAGTGACGGTTCTATAGGTGTTTGTTGATCGACTTTTTATAACAGGTGCTTAATAAAACCTGTATTGCATCTGAGATGTTGTGAAAGATGTGTTTAGTATTCCTCCCTACTTCCTGAGACAGCGCCTAAAACTCTTAGGTTCTCCAGAATAGGGCAGTCTTTATGCTCAGGAGTTGACTGGTGGCTTCACGATGGGTATGGCCTCAGAAGAGAGCAAGGCAGGATTGGAGGATCCAGGGAGGGGGAGGGGCTGGAGGCCTGGCCAGGGACTTCTTCGGCTCTGCCTGTGGAACAAAGCTTCCAGCACAGGCTGAAAGGACAGGGTTGGCGGAGATTCCTGGGAGCTGGACACGTGGGGGTTCCTGGAGGGTGATGCCCCAGGGGTGCATGGAAGCTGCACGCCCCTCCACCGCCTTGCCCTGTGGATTGCATCCGTCAGGCTGCTCCTGGGTGGCCTCTGAGACATCCTCCATGGCAACTTGGTGAGAAGCCAAGTGGGGTCCTGAGCCCTGTGAGCCGCTCTGGCCAATAATGGGATTTATGGAGGACGTGGTGGGATTCATAACCAGTCCGCCAGAGGCATGGGGTGCAGCCCGAGGCTTGCAACTGGTGTCTGAAGTAGGGGATGCTTCGGTGGGACTAAGCCCTGCACCTGTGGGGGTCTGATGCTGTCTCTAGGTAGACAGGGCCAGAACGGAATCAGATGGGAGCACGCCCAGCTCATGCCTGCTGTGGAATCCCCAGAATAATTGCTTGCTTGCTGTGCGGGGAATGCTCCCTCCACATCTGGTCACAGACATGTTCTGTGTTGAATGACTTTGTGACAGCCTTGTGCATAATAGAAAAAACGGTGCTTTGTCCCTCTACCCTGAGACCATCTCACACAGGATTTAGTATACCTTCTCACCTGGAGAGAAGAGGAAGATGGCCCAAGTGCTGGGCCCCTGCCACCATGTGGGAGACCTGGAAGAATCTCCAGGCTCCTTTCTTTATCCTGGCCCAGCCCCAGCTGTTGCAGCCCCTTCAAGAGTGAACCAGCAGATGGAAGGTCTCTCTGTCTCTTCTTCTCTGTAACTCTGCCTTTGAAATAAAAAAAAAAAAAATCACCTGCTTTCCAGCCTCCATTATCTCCTGAATAGTTTTTCCTGTTCCGGTCAAGTCACCATCTTCATGATCAGCATTACACTGCCCTAACCCCTCCTTGCCAGTCCTCCCCTAGCTGACCGGCAGAGCCAGGTTCCCACGGGGCAGCTAAGTGACACAACCAGTGTTTGCGTCTGGCTGGAACTTGCTGGAAGTTGGACAGGACATACCTACAAATCAGCCTGCAAAACGAAACCCCAGGCCGGCAGCAAGACCAAGGGCTTGTGCACCAGAAAGGGAAGGGCTGCCGGGGGTGGAGTTGCTGCGGAGGGCTCGGCAGGGACCCAGCTCCACGGAGCTCACCAGAGGAGGGCACTTGCTGCCTTCTCCAGGGGAATGTGCAACAGAGGCACGGGCATGTGGGCCAATGGAGCCTCAGACTGGAGGTCGTGCCCTTCGTGCTTGCCCAATGGGAAGCTGTGTTGCTCTCCCTCTGTGGCTCAGGGCACCAGACCAAGCAGTCACTGGAAAACAAGCTTCGGTGCCAGAGCCTTCGGTGGGTTCCCAGGCTGCCTGTTCAGAGACAGGTACTTGAATCCTCTTGTGTCTGCCTCCAGGGGTCGTTCTGTGTGTATGCTGGGGATCTGGGGGGCTGAGTTAGTGGGATCAGGGCCAGGGATCAACAGGCTGCCTTGCCAGAAGGGCCTCCCCTCCCCCCCAGCTGGCTCGTGCCTCGCTTCCTCCTGGCTGGTTAGTTTTAGACACAGATCACTTTGTCTTCCAACCTAATTTATGATTAGCTACTTTGATAAAGTCGCTGGATAGGGGAGGACTGATGTGAAGTAGCGACTGTCAGTAAGGGCACAGGTGGTTGCCTTCTACCGCCAAGGGCCATGGCAGGGCTGCGCTACTCAGGGCTTTCCTAGGCTGCTCAGCGCCCGGGACCCCCTCCCCTCCCCTCTGCCCTGGCAGGGCTGCCTTTCTCCAGCTGCCAAGCCCAGCCGACAGTGCTCTCATTAGCAAATAGCTGAAGAAGTGCACAGACCGCGTAAGAATAGAAATAACTCACGTTACACCTCATGCACGGGTTTTAAAGTCTGTAGTGCGGAAGGGGGACCTGTGGAGTTGGGGGAGCCACAGAGGTGGCTGACAGCCAAGCTCCACCAGTGCTGTGCCCAGACCCCGCGCTGGGCAGGTGGACCTGTGTGTGGGTGGCTGTGTTTTGTACTGCGTGACCCAGCGCCCTGGGCAGGTGGACCTGTGTGTGGGCGGCTGTGTTTTGTACTGCGTGACCCAGCGCCCTGGCCACTGCTCTTTGGACAGGGAAGGGTCCCTGTGCCAAGGCCAGTTCTGCAGGCTGGCTTAATCTAGAAACAAGCTGGCTGGCTGCTGGAGCTTGGTTCAACAGACGTGGCAATGACCAACTAGAACAATTGCACTTTCTCCTTCTGGAGTTTGAACTTGAGCCTTGCAGAGAGCCACAGCAGATGCGGAAAGACAAACAGAGCGGCAAAGGCGGGCAGGGAAGCTGGCGGTGGAGCAGGGCTGGTGGGGGGAGGGTGGGGAGGCTGCTGGATCCATGGGGTGCCAGTCTTGGGTGGTCCAGCCCAAGTTCTAGGATGTCTGCCTCCTGTACCGGGGGCCCCTTTAGGAGACAGCTTTGGTGGTCTCTTATTTACCACCAAAGAGAGCCGATGAAGAACATCCCTGCTCTCTCTGAGCAGAGGAGCTGGGACAGGAGTCCGTGCTGTTCCCCGGGGCGCAGGTGCAGCCTATCATGGACCAGCTGGGGGCCCAGGCCACCTCCCGTCTGAAGCATGCTGTCCACGGGTGGCCGGAAGGGGCAGCAGCCAGGGACAGGAGGGGACAGGTGACTTCTAGAAGAGTAGGAGAGGAGCCGATCTGCTCCTGGCCCCGATCCCACTAACTCAGATCTAGGTCACTGGGCCCTCAGTCACGAGGCTGCCAATAGAGACCAGTGTGGACAGACTTTGATCAAAATTGCTCAGGGCATCTCTTCCAGGGCCGCTGCTCAGGCGGCTGCTGCAGTGGGGGCCACAGCCCTGCTGGAGTCCCCTGGCCTGTCACCAGCCCACAGGGACCGTTGGTGGCCTAGGAAAGGGCGAAGAGCGAGCAGAAATCTCTTCCCAGTACACACGGGACTGTGCTCACGTGCTCACGCCTGCAAGCCCAGGGGGCCTTGCCACTCAGACCCCAGCTCTCAGCGGGGAGAGAGCAGAGCCAGGATGGGGAGGGGGCCTACTTCAGCGCACAGGGTACTCCGCAGGGGGCCGCACACTGAGCCTGGACCCATCCAGGCCAAAACGCGGGTGGCTAGGGAGCAGTGGAGCCTCACTCCCTCCTCAGGGCCATGGACACAGCTCGGGTGGCCGTCGTGGGCGCAGGCCTGATGGGGCTCTCCACGGCTGTGTGCATTTCCGCCCTGGGGCCCGGGTGCGCCGTCACTGTCATCTCGGACCAGCGTTCTCCAGACACCACCAGCGACGTGGCGGCCGGCATGCTCATTCCACACGCATATCCAGGTGAGAGAGGGCTGGGGGTGCCGGGCACCGGGCGCTCCCACCCGGCGCTGGCGTCTCTGTCGGGACAGGCCTGGCTGTGCGCAGGACGTGATGGCCTCCGAGGTGGGCAAACCTTGGTCCTCGCTCCGGCTCAGTCCTCATCCCGGGCGGCTCCTGGGCCAGGGCACGTCGGCGGCCAAGGAGCGGCGCTGGCCGTCTGCGCTGGGACAGGTGAGGGTCTCTCCTCTGCGGTCTAACGCTCTGGCCAGCAAAGCCACCAGCAGCGCTTTTGATGGGGCCTGGAGGTGCAGTTCTGTGGGGCTCGGGGAAGACAGCCATGGAAGTGTCCCGTGGGCAGCACCTAGGACTTCTCAGTCGAGACCGGCAGTGACCACAGAGGCAGAAACCACGCGTGCTGGGGCGACCTGACCCTGCCGCTGGCGCCCGTGGAGCAGGTCCTTGGCGCACGCGGCGGCCTGCAGAGGTGCTGACGTGAGCACTTGCGTTCCTTTGTTACCGGCTAAGCCAAAATTAATATCTCCCTGCTTGGGTCCGGTATCACCTCCAGTTCTCTCAGTGGGAACCAATAGCGGGAGCGGGAGGCAGCCGGCAGGCAGGGGTCATGCACGTGGTCTCTGCTTCTTCGTTTTCACTTTTTTTTTTTTTTTAGTTCTTAGCAAGGTTGCATGTGAGTGTAGTTTAAACAAATTGTTTACATCACTAATTACAAAAAATATTTCTTTCTGGAAATACTGTTAGGTGCAGCCTACTAGAGGGGACTAGCAATGATTTTATCTTTTCCTTGCTCCTCGCTCTCTGTGTCACTCTCCTTCCTCCTTTCTCTATTTCACTTTCCAGGAAGTGGAAAAGACTCTCTGTCTTTTTAAGATTTATTTATTTGTTTGAAAGGCAGTTATAGAGAGGAGAGGCAGAGAGAGAGAGAGAGGTGTTGATCTGCTGGTTCACTCCCTGGATGGCCACAATGGCCAGAGCTGAGCTGATCCGAAGCCAGGAGCCAGGTGCTTCTTCCAGGTCTCCCATGTGGGTGCAGGGCCCAAGGACTTGTGCCATCTTCTACTGCTTTCCTAGGCCATAGCAGAGAGCTGGATCAGACATGGAGCAGCTGGGACTCGAACCGACGCCCATATGGGATGCTGGCACTGCAAGTGGAGGCTTTCCCCGCTATGCCACAGTGCCAGCCCCAAGACTTTTTAATTTCTACTATCATGTTTTTTAATATCCCAAAGCTCTTTTTGTTTTCTGAACTTTTCTGTTGTGACCTCCTCTGTGTGTTCCACAATGGCACTGCCTCATCTTTCTGAAGATTATAATAACGACTGTAAAAGTTTCCTCCCTGCACCGTGTCTGTTGGCTCCGAGTCACATTCTCTGGTGTGAAGTTCTCATCTCCCCTAGTAGAGGTTCTCCGTGGCCCTGGGGAGTCCTGATGTTTCTGCAGGAGGCCCTGAGCAGCACATGGACTTTCTGAGTGCGGGCACAGGGGTTCGCCTCGGTTGCCTTTTCTCCACCGTAATGAGATACCTGGGAGAAGCCAACTTCGTAAAGAGAAAGGTTTCTTTTGGTGTCTGGTTTTGGAGGTTGGCAGTCTGAGGGCAGGCAGCCCGCTGGTCTGGCCTCTGATGAGGGCTGTGGCATGTGCAGAAGCAGCATCACGTCGTGAGCCAGGATGCAGAGAGCCCCGCTGAGCCCCACTTGGCCTTTAGAACGACCATCCCCAAGAACTGCCTTCCCAACTCATGCCCCCAGGGACCTGAGGCCTGCCCACCAGGCTCGCCTCCCAAACACTGTGATTGGACTAAACTTCCACCCAATTTACATCATTAACTTAACACTTGGAGGCTTAACATCCAGTATAAGGTGCCAGAGCTGTGGCGTAGCGAGTGAAACCGCTGCCTGTAATGCTGGCATCCCAAGTGGGCGCTGGTTCGAGTCCCGCCTGCTCCTCTTCCCATGCAGCTCTCTGCTATGGCCTGGGAAAGCAGTAGAAGATGGTCCAAGTCCTTGGGCCCCTGCACCCATGTGGGAGACCCGGAAGAAGCTCCTGGCTCCTGGCTCTGGATCAGCGCAGCTTCAGCTCTGGCGGTTGCAGCTCTGACTTTCAAGTAAAGAAATAAATCTTAAAAACAAATAAATAGACAAATCCGGTGTAAGCTTGGAAGAGAAAGCCTGCACAGCCCCCAGCAGGCTCGGTGCTATGAGCCTTGCTGGACTGAGATGGCAGGGCCGGTTACTGGGGAGCCCTGTTTGTCCCTATGTTCCAGTCTTTCTTCTTAAGTGGTCATGTTCCCCAGGGAGGGCGAGGGCCTGGAGGCCAGCATTCCAGAAGGTGCAGGGGGCAGAGGCAGGGCCTGAGCATCCAATTTGCACGTTTCCCTAGCTGTCCTGTGCCCAGGATGGAACTCTTGCCTTTGCTTCCCAGTTCTCTGGACTGGGAAACACCCAATCCATCTTCTACCAGGGTGGTGAGGGCAGTGGCTTCGGCACTGCAGGTCCAGGAACGTGACCACGTCACCACATCGGTTACACTGGGAGCTACCACACAGGAAGGGCACAGGAGGTGCCTGGAGGGCATTGGCCAGACACTGGTTCCCACCAGGTGCCTTTTTTATGTCCAGAGTCCTTATGTCCTTCTTCCAGAAGTCCCCTTGCTTGTGGCAGGCCTGGTGCATACTCAGAAGGCTCCGTAGTAGTCCTGGGACCTTGGTGGGAGAAGGAGGCTCCTCCGAGAGCTCACCCACACTACTGACACTGGAGCCCTCTCTTTGGCTGGGTCTTTCTCTGGCGCTGCTGGGTAAAGACCCGGCCCTTTCTTTGGGCTTCTCTCCCAGGCGTGATTCAGATGAGCCCCGGGAGTGAAATCTGTGCTCACAAATCTGATTACCACGTGGGGCCGGTGCCCGTGCTGTGGGGCTGGTGCAAGGATTGAATGAGTTCATGTATGTAAAGCACTCAGAAGAGCCATGTCGATGTCTGTGGCTCTTCCTGTCCTGTTGGCTGCCATTTTGCTCCACCAGCACTTGGAAGCAGATGAGGGCTCCAGGTTCGCTCAGCCCACTGTGACCTGGCGTTGTCTGTTCTTTGGTGGTGACTTCTGTACCTGGGGCTCTCAGCCACTATCTGGCTCTGCAGCTTTGGGGGGGGGGGGAAGAGGGGAGATGCAGGTTAGCCCAGTCCCACCCACGGGTGCCAGCTCCCGGTGCTGGTCACGTGAGTTCTACTACAGTCCCCCTGCAGCTTCCTGTCTCTAAACCAGCCACCCTGGTCTGCAAGTCCTCAGCATGGGGCTGGCGCAGGCACAGGTTTAGCTGTGACAGCACAGAGCCGGTGCTGAAGAAGCCGTTGCTGGCTCTCTACAGAGGGCATTGGCTTCAAGCTCTGCAGCTGATGAGTCCCTGTGGCCGTGGGAGCTCTGCCTGGGGAGCAGGGTGTCCCCAGGGGTCTTCCCATCTACTCCGTGAGTTCCAGGGCCACCTCTCCAAGTAGAACAGGTCCCACATCCTCTTTGCCCCAGTGCACCCCCATTCTCTGTGACTCCCCCCACAGCAGCCTCTGGGATTCTGATTCCCCAATCTCTGGCCTGACCGTGGACACTGTGTCACGCCCTTCCACAGGAATCTGGTGGCCAAAAACCCCATCCACAGTGAGGCGTGTCTGCGGCTCAGGTTGCGCTTGCTCCTTGTGGCTGCGCTGGACTCTACTAATGGGGACTTAGAGGCTGGCACCGCGGCTCAACAGGCTAATCCTCTGCCTTGCGGTGCCTGCATACCGGGTTCTAGTCCCAGTCTGGGCACCAGATTCTGTCCTGGTTGCTCCTCTTCCAGGCCAGCTCTCTGCTGTGGCCAGGGAGTGCAGTGGAGGATGGCCCAGGTGCTTGGGCCCTGCACCCCATGGGGAGACCAGGAAAAGCACCTGGCTCCTGGCTCCTGCCATCGGATGAGCGCGGTGCGCCGGCCGCAGCGCGCCGACCGCGGTGGCCATTGGAGGGTGAACCAACGGCAAAGGAAGACCTTTCTCTCTGTCTCTCTCTCTCTCACTGTCCACTCTGCCTGTCAAAAAAATAAAAATAAAAATAAAACGGGGGCTTAGACACCGCCTCTGTTTCCTCCCTGACAGGCCAGGGGCCCTTCCAGAAGCTGAGCCCAGGCCCAGGCCTTTGTCTTCTAACTGTGCTCCCCGCTCGCCCCCGCTGACCTGGGAAGAACCACTCTGAGCTGCTCCCTGCCTCCTGCGGGCCTGGCTCCCAGGCCGTGCTTCCTTCTGCCAGGAGGTGGCGCTCGCCGGGGTTGCCACTTGCATCCCTTAACTGTCCTGCTAGACTCAGGCTGCCCAGACCACCCCTGCCACCTGCTTCATTTCTGCACCCAGGAGAGAGGCCCTGAGCCTTTCTCCTGTTGCCTCAACTGTGAGGCCCACTGGGTCCCTGGGCCATGAACTCATTTCCACTCGGGTTGCTCATGGGCCCCTCAAGGACATCTGGATCCATACCGAAGACCACCCTGCAGCCAGCTCATGTGTCAGGCTTCGCCTGGCGCTGCCTGCTTCCCCTCCTCTCAGGAAACATGAAATGAGCAGGCTCTGGTGGCTGCCGGATCCTCCACCACGATGCGGTGCCTCATCCGAAGGCCCCTCCTGCCGCCTGTCTTCTCCCATTGCTAGGAAGGCGCTCGCCAGAGTCAGCGCCTGCCCCATTGTGCTCTTCTCCGTGCTTCCAGACACGCCCAGCCACAAGCAAAAGCAGTGGTTCAGGGAGACCTTCGAGCACCTCTTCACCATCGCCAACTCCGCCGAAGCCGTGGATGCCGGCGTCCACCTGGTGTCCGGGTAAGGGAGGAAATCGCGAATTGTTTCAGAGTTTGGAATGGTCTGAATGAACATGGGAATTCGCGCAAAGCACCCGTTGGGCGTGTGCTGCAAGCGGAGCTGACTCAGATGTGGGGATTCGAAGGAGCGCTTCAGGCTTTGCTCTGGAGAACCTAGGAAAGACAAACTACAGAATTAGATGTTTTAACAATAAGCCACCACTGGCCAGCGCCGTGGCTCAACAGGCTAATCCTCCGCCTTGCGGCGCTGGCACACCAGGTTCTAGTCCCGGTTGGGGTGCCGGATTCTGTCCCGGTTGCCCCTCTTCCAGGCCAGCTCTCTGCTGTGGAGGATGGCCCAGGTGCTTGGGCCCTGCACCCCATGGGAGACCAGGAGAAGCACCTGGCACCTGGCTCCTGCCATCGGATGAGTGCGGTGCGCCTGCCGCAGTGCGCCGACCGCATTGGAGGGTGAACCAACGGCAAAGGAAGACCTTTCTCTCTGTCTCTCTCTCACTGTCCACTCTGCCTGTCAAAAATAAAAAAAGGAAAAAAAAACCAATAAGCCACCACTGCAATTTCTCATCATTTCCTTGGGGGGAAGATACTTGAAAATATAGCCAAAAAAATCACAAACATCCAAAACAACACCACCACCACCAAAACCAAGCATACAGCAGGTAAATGCTGGGCTTGGGTTCCATGGGGATGGCGTGGCTGTGCAAAGCAAACAGGTGTGACACTGGCGTGGGTGCCAAGACCTCCGGTATAGGGACACCTTCTTTATTCAGTATCCTCAGATGTGACACATTCCAAAGGAGAAAATTTCATAGGCCACTGAAGTTGCCTTTTAAAGTGCTGTGTGAAAAAAAAAAACTAGTTCTGAAATGATAAGCATAATTCTATTTGATGTTTAACATCTGATTTTAGGAGACATACACAATTAAGTTAAAGTTTGCAAGGAAATGCTATTAAACATCTAATACAAATATGTGTTAGATAACATGTGTTTAAACTATGACAGTATCTTTCTCATTTTCATAAGCATCATCTTGTCTCAGTGTCACCGGCCACACTCCCTGTCTGCCGTCTGTGCCCCAGAATCGTCTGAAGAGCACACAGGCTTTGATTTTCCTAAGTTCTCAAAACCACTGTCTCTTTCCTATCACTAGGCTTACCTTCAATATTTGCTCTGTCTCCTATCTATTTATTTGACAGGCAGAGTGACAGAGAAAGATAGATCTTCCATCTGCTGCTTCATTTCCTGATTGCCCACAACAGCTGGGGCGGGGCCAGGTAGAAGCCAGGAGCTGGGTCTCCCATGGGGTGGCAGGGACCCAAGCACTTGAGCCATCATCTGCTGCTTCCGGTGTGCACCTTAGCAAGAAGCTGGATCGGAAGTGGAAAAGCTGAGGACATGAACCAGGCTCTCCTGTAAGGGATCCCAGCACCCAAGTAGTGGCTTAACCCGCTGTGCCACACCGCCCACCCTCCAACGCCCCCTTTGATGTTGGTCTGTTTGCTGACATTGCTGCTGCGCCCACACCCACATCAGGAGGATTTCTGCCCTTTCCTCTTCTAACCGCCCCTCACTGTCACCAACACCGAGAGGACGCTGGCATCGCTTACTGCCCAGAAGACCCTGCCCAGGGTGGCAGCTATTGCTTCCCTGTCAATCTGTGGGCTGACTGTGTGCTCTGTAACCATCTTCAGGGCCAGCTGATGAGCTGCAGAGCAAGGCTGTTCCCCCTGATTGACAGCCATACCTCGGTGTTTGTCCCAAACTGACATGACCGGCCTAAATTCACAAAAATTTTCAGAAACCACAATGCCCAAAAATGATGAAGAGAAAGGCTTTCCTTGTCCTCTGCAGCTCTGGCCTAAACACACTGCTTTGGGTTCACCACCAGCAGCTCCTCTCCTGAGCATTAGGGATGCGGCAATTAGCAATTTGGTGATACAGCTCGGCGTATAGTAGATGCTTAATAAATATATGTGGAGTGAGTTTTAAGAAAGGAAGACACACTCCTGTCCTCATGTGCTTGCAGTCAGGAAAGACTAAGCCCAGGGGGCTACAAAGGGAATGAGTGTTGTCAAAGGGATGAACACAGGTGCTACGGAGCCTCCGTGGAGATGAAGAGGGGCAGAGACGGGGTGGGGGGATGCAGAGACAGCACACACGCCCCTGTGTCTGGGTCAGTGGTGGTGGGAGGACTGAAGTCCTGGCTTATGGGAAAGCACTGAGGGACACCAACCACACCAGTATTGCAAAGACGCTCCGTGTGTAGTGTGAATGGGGTTGTAGGGAGAGAAGTGATGGTGGGATACATTAGGTGTTGACCATAGCGGAGGAGAGGAGATAATTTCAGAAATGCTTACGAGGAGATTGGATGGGATTTCATGGTTGATTCGAGGGGCAAGGGGGGAGAGACAATCAAGGGTGATTCTGGGATTGCAGGTAGTAGCAGTTGAGTGGCTGGGTCCCCTATTCTGAGTTGGCTAACACTGTGGGGAGAGAGAGACAGAGAGAACAGGAGACATCTGAATAGAGTTAACCAGTGGGGTCTAGGCAACATGGGTCAGATCCCTT
The DNA here is from genome assembly GCA_949820135.1 of Sylvilagus floridanus. NCBI lineage: Eukaryota > Metazoa > Chordata > Mammalia > Lagomorpha > Leporidae > Sylvilagus > Sylvilagus floridanus. The sequence goes on from OX463227.1 coordinate 59,262,038, forward strand.
GTTGGAGCTGTGGAGAGAGAACACAGGGCTGGGGATATAGTCTTCTTCTTCTTTTTTATTTACAGGCAGGGTTAGACAGTGAGAGAGAGACACAGAGAAAAAGGTCTTCCTTCCATTGGTTCACCCCCCCAAATGGCCGCCATGGCCGATGTGCTGCGCCGATCCAAAGCCAGGAGTCAGGCACTTCCTCCTGGTCTCCCATGTGGTTGCAGGGGCCCAAGCATTTGGGTCATTCTCCACTGCCCTCTTGGGCCACGGCAGAGAGCTGGACTGGAAGAGCAGCAACCGGGACTAGAACCTGGTGCCCATATGCGATGCCAGTGCTGCAGGCAGAGGATTAACCAAGCAAGCCATGGCGCCAGCCAGGATATAGTCTTCTGAGTGGCTGGCTGGTGAGTGCTGGTGGAGACATGGCAGGCAGCCATCTAGTCCAGGTGTGTGCAGACTGAGAGGGGACAGGGACAGGCACAAAGCCCTGCAGAACCTTCACGGGGGCGGCTTGGGATGAACGACTTAGAATTGCGATTCTGCCGCAGTGGTGGCGTCCTCGTTGGCACTCACATTTCCTGGCTATTGTGGAAGGGCAGTGACTGCAGCTACTGATGAAAGCCACACGAGAGATACCCATCAGTGCGAACATAGGTGCGGCAGCTGTCAGTCAGCTCTTCACAGGCTTCAAGGTGGCCACCAGTGTCATGCCCGGCACATCCACCCCACCTGGCCAGTGGCCTTCACACCTCTTGGCTTCCCTCTAGCCTTACAGCTAACACTGATTACTCATCATTCACCCCCAGCCTTCTGCCCACCTGCCCACCTGCCCACCTGCCCTCCTACCCCCCTGCGCTTACTGGCTCTAACTTAGATGTCTCGTTCAGAACTGAGATTAACCTTTAGGCTTCTGCTGTTTTGTTACAGTTTATGGGAAGCACTGTCCTGCCACCTGCTGGCATCCCACAGGGGCGTCGGTTTTTATCCTGCCTGCTCTACTTCCTATCCAGCTCCCTGCTAATGGCCTGGGGGAAGCAGCGGAAGATGGCCCAAGTGTTTGGGCTCCTGCATGCATGTGGCAGACCTGGCTGAGGCTGCTGGCTCCTGGCTTCAGCCTGGCCCAGCCCTGGCTGTTGCAGTCAATTGGGGAGTGAACCAGTGGCTAGAAATTCTTTCTTCCTTGCTCTCTATAACTCTGACTTTCAAATAGATAAATAGATCTTAAAAAGAGAGAGAGAGAGTAAATTAAATCCAAACTTTAAAAGTAAAGTTACTTTTAAAAATGTCTTATTCTTGCCATCATGGACATTTGAAATTTAGCCACTGGGTCTGGCGTTGTGGTACAGTGGGCTAAATCACTACTGCTACACTGGCATCCCATATAGGAGTGCTAGTTCGAGTCCTGGCTGCTCTACTGCTGATACGGCTTTCTGCTAATGGCCTGGCAAGGCCGGAGAATTTGGCTCAACTACTTGGGCCCCTGCCATGTATGTGAGAGACCGGGATGGAGCTCCAAGCTCCTGGCTTTTTCCCGGCCCAGGTTCAGCCCCAGCCATTGCAACCATCTGGTAAGCAAACCAGTGGGCTGAGATACTCTCTTCTCTCTGTCCCTCCCCTCTCTCTGTCCCTCCTTTCTGTCTGTTGCTCTGCCTTTCACATAAATGAACTTAAAAAAAAAATTGGCTACTAGTTATCTGAACCCTAGAGAGTAGAAGAATAAATCTTTTCTCCTTGTGTTTATAGAAATGAATGTTTAAAACGCTTTGAGAATGCCACCTGAGTTTACTAGAAATACAGGTTTACTAGTGTTTACTGGAAATACGCGTTTACTGGAACTATTTCACAGCTCTTCAGGAAATTGATCCGCTGCTGTACTTGAGTTGGCAGATATTCCGGAACACTCCTGCTGAGGAAGCGCCCTTCTGGGCTGACGTTGTCCTGGGATTTCGAAAGATGACCGAGGCCGAACTGAAGAAATTCCCCCAGCACGTGTGCGGCCAGGCGTTCACCACCCTGAAATGCGAAGGCTCTGCCTACCTCCCGTGGCTGGAGAGAAGGTTGGTGGACTTGGCTCCCGCTGCTTCCTTTCTCGGTCACAGCCACAAATACTCTCATGGCTGCTCACTGTGCTCTCCCCCCCCTCCCGCCCCGGGACTCTCTGCCTTGTGTCCTGTGGCTCACGGGTGGCTAGGGCTTTGCAAAACAATGTGAAGACAGCGTGTGTGTCACCAGGACTCAGTCACACCATGCACAGTGACATGGTTCACTTCCATTTTTTGTACACACCTTGAAGTATCATTTGTCACCCCCTCCCGGGTAAAACCACTTATCGAAACAGCCCCTTAGTCCGCTTGTCTCTGAAATGGAGACCTTTGGAGGAAATGCGCCCAGCTATAATATAAAACTGTGAGATTTACTCCAGTTCTTTGCCTAAGAGAATCGTACGCTTACTATAAATTATTTTTGTAACTTTTTTCATTTGTGAGAAAGAAAATAGCTTCACTATTTGAGTTTGTCATAAATAGGAGCAGTTTATCCAAACTGTGCAATTGCTTTAGTAGAAGTTCAGCCATTAGACCTTGAACTTGCACGTGGGCTTGGTTTCCAGGACTTCCTGTTTCCAGCAAGCTGGGAACCACATCCACAGCATCTCTGAGACACCTCCACGAATCTGCCCTCAGTGTAGCCTGGACACGCTGGCGTGTCGAGGGCTGTGAACCCCCACGTCTGTGTGTATTGACAGATGGACAGGAACCAACAAGGTTGATTATGTAAACGCTGGAGAAAGAGCCCAAGGAACAGTGACAACAATGATCCGGTCCCCGATGAGGATTGTGGGATGAGTCACGCCATTCACAAATTCACATCCGAACTCATCTCTTGTTTCTGTGAAACCAGCAGCCTCACTTACGGGTTTGAGCATTGGTGGTTCTTGTCTGAACCAACCATCGGTGCGATGTGTGCTGAGAGGTCATTTTCTACCTCCTCCTACATTTAGCCTGGTTTCTACCGTGAGGAAGGGCCTCCTCTTACCCTATATTTCTATTTATTTACAACAGAAAGAAGAAAATATGCATACTACACACACACACACACACACACACACACGTGTATAAACGTCAGGAATCCCTAGACTTGTGGAGCTCTGTTTTATTCAGTGAATTCTAATCCGTTACTCATTTATTTTGAAGTTCAAATCATCCAGGATTTGGGCAGTGGGAGCTCTGTCACACTGCCTGCACCTGTGTTTTTTGACACGTCTATGTCATTTGCTTTTTAAAAGCAGTTTCTTACCTTTTTGGACCCAAAGTATTCTAAACAGTCCAGCTCTGGGGAGAAAATGTTTTCTCTTGGCATTTCCCTCACTCCAAACCCGAGGACAGGTCCCGATTTAGATTTGCGGGTTCATCTGCTGCTGCCTCTGGTCTTTCTCGCTTCTCTTTCCCTGAGTGGAGCCAGGGCCACGCCCAGAATCAGCCCAGTCTTCTACCATTGGTCCCGCCTGGGATGCGAATACAGACAGAAGCTCAGGCGAGCATAACGATTTAAGCCCCTGCGTGGGCCGCTCGTAACCCAGATCCGAGTGCCTGGTTTGAGTCCCAGGTCTCCAGGCCTGCAATCCACCTTCCTGCTAACACACCTGGAGGCAGATGATGGCTTCCACGTGCATGACCCGGAGGGCGTTCTGGGTTCCTGGCTGCTGCCCGCCCAGCCCAGGCTGTTGCGAGTGTGAGCATTTGGGGAGGGAACCAATGGATGAAAGTTTTCTCTCTTTCTGTATCTCAATCTGCCTTTCAAACAAGTAAATGGATTGTCATACAAACATAACTAAGAGAAGTTCAAGCAGTACAAGTCTGGAAACAGGCTAAGGAACTCTGCAGTAAGATCTAATTCTCTGACAGCCTCGAGGCCACCACCCCCAGGAAGGCCCCCTTTGCACTGAGAACTCTTAGACCCCTAGGAGCACTGCTTCTCACCGTGGAGCAAGGGGCCCAAGGGCAGGCCGGGAGGCGCCAAGCTCCGCAAGTACTCTTGCTCTGGCCCTGGCCCTTGGCCACCCGTGGGGCTCCTGGCTTGGCCCTGGAAGTGGGTAGGGACCGTGGGGTTCCTGAGTCCTGAGAATTTGGACATGAAAGGAAGATACATCCTCAGCCTATGAGCAGGGGCGGCATGGGGAAGGCCCAGAGCCAGGCCCACCAAAGCAGGTGGCCCCTGGGGAGGAGGGCACAGCCACTGATGAGCCAAGTTTTGAGTCCCTGAGCCTATGTGGAAGAAGGTAAGGAGGAGGCTTTTGAGGGGGCGGGGGAGGGGGCATAAGGGCCCAGGGCTCCTGAAGTGGTGGCAGAAGTAGCCTTCCGATAGGAGGGGCAGCGCAGGAAGACCTGCGACTTGTCCAGGGCAGTCACTCCTCTGAGCCCCTCCCTTAGTCTCCCGCCCTATTGGCCTGGTACGCCCTGACTCCTGGGAAGCATTCTCCCCAGGACAAGAACACGCCAGCCCCAGCTCTGTAGAGCCCCTGGGGCTCCCTCCCTGCATTCGCTTTGAAATTTTTCATTTATTTATTGTTATTAATTCAAAAAGAAGAGAGGAGGCAGGGAAAGAGAGAAAGTGAGAAATCTTACATCAGCTGATTTGCTCCCCGAGTTCCCACAACAGCCAGGGCTGGGCCATGCTCAAGCCACAAGCCTGGAACTCGGTCTGGATCCTCCCACTTGAGCCATGATCGGCTGCCTCCCAGGGTGCACATTAGCAGGAAGCTGGAGTCAGAGTGGAGCTGAGACTGGAACCCAGATGCTGTGATGTGGGATGTGGCGTCTGTAGCAGGGGTGTTCTCCCTCTCCAGGATAAGGTCTTGCTCAGTTGCAGGAGAGCAAAGTCACCCAGCTTCTTATACCCTCACCGTGCCACCCCAAACTTCCAGAGTAATGGCCACACGGCAGGCAGAAGGCAGCACCCAGTCCCCTAACTTCACAGGGCAGTGTCCTCCTTTGCTATGTCACCCATGGTGACATAGGTGTCACCATGGTAACTAGGTGTCACCTGTAGTCATGATGGCAGGTCTGGACACACTCAGTGAGCCTCCTCCTTGGGGTCCAAGGCCTAGGGAGGTAGGAGGCCAGGACAGACACACGGACAGGGCCTCCCTCCCAGAGCCCCTGCACTCGGCCGCCCAGGGCGTCTCTGGTTCAGGCTGGATTTTCATGAGCAGCTCGACCCGCCGAGATAGAAAAGAAAGACCTTTGCCTGGACTCAATTCTTACGTAATTGTCATCACGACTCTGCGAGCTGGGCTCTCTTCTCCTTAAGCCGCAGTTGAGTAAACAAGTTCCGTGAGTTTAAGACGTTTCCTTCAATCCCAGTGCTGGTAACTTCTTTCATTTCCCCCAATGGGTAAACTAATTCTGAGTTTTCCTTAGGATTGCTGGACCTCAACACATAATGTTCACACGTGGAATCCACCTGCTAGTGAACAAATAACAAGATAATGTTCAAAGAATGATCACTTACACATTTTTTGAAATTCAAGTGTCATTCTCTCTTTTTTAAAGATTTATTATTTATTTGAAAGGCAGAGTTCCAGAGGCAGAGAGGCAGAGAGAGAGGTCTTCCATCCACTGGTTTATTCCCCAGATGGCTGCAACAGCCGGAGCTGAGCCAATCCCAAGCCAGGAGCCAGGAGCTTCCTCCAGGTCTGCCACATGGGTGCAGGGGCCCAAGGACTGGTGTCACCTTCTGCTGCTTTCCCAGGCCAGGCCATAAATAGAGAGCTGGATCCAAGAGGAGCAGGCAGGACTCGAACCGGCGCCCATATGGGATGCCGGCACTGCAAGTGGCGGCTTTGCCAATTACACCAAAGCGCCAGCCCCTCAAATGTCATTCTTAAATGGAGGTGACATACAGGTTTGCAGGGCAGGGATTGCTCACAGATGGGGTCTTGTATGTTACAGCAGTATAATACGCCCCAAACCCTTTCATTTTTCTCAGAGAAGTCTTTATTGAGCAGCTGTAGTGTGGCATGTTTCATGCTAACTTGTCCCAGATGTTGCCTCATTTCGTTTCACAGTGAGCCCATGAAGTCAGTGTGATTATCCCCGTGCTGGTGGGTGAAAGATGAGCTTTTGCAGGAATTGAGTAACTTGGCCAAAATCCCTATGAATGGGAAAGTGCCTAAATCCTTCCTATGAGCATTTTGTGCTCAGTTTTTTCAAGATAATGAACATTGCAGCATGTTGGTTAGTATCAGCACCACATTCCAGTGTATGCCTTTCTGTGCCAGTCAGTGTTAGGGGGAAAGACTCTTCACAGCTAGTTTACTTTTAAAATCACTCATCTGTCATTTTATGAAGAGTACACAAAAAGTTCATTGAAAATGTGTATTATGAAAAAAAGATAGCCGCCGCCGTGGCTCAACAGGCTAATCCTCCGCCTGCGGCGCCGGCACACCGGGTTCTAGTCCCGGTCGGGGCGCCGGATTCTGTCCCGATTGCCCCTCTTCCAGGCCAGCTCTCTGCTGTGGCCAGGGAGTGCAGTGGAGGATGGCCCAGGTGCTTGGGCCCTGCACCCCATGGGAGACCAGGAAAAAGCACCTAGCACCTGGCTCCTGCCATCGGATGAGCGCGGTGCGCCGGCTGCAGCGCGCCGACAGAGGCAGCCATTGGAGGGTGAACCAACGGCAAAGGAAGACCTTTTCTGTCTCTCTCTCTCACTGTCCACTCTGCCTGTCGAAAAATTAAAAAAAAAAAAGAATTAAAAAAAAAAAAGAAAGAAAATGTGTATTATGAAAAAAAGATAGCCGGCGCCGTGGCTCAACAGGCTAATCCTCCGCCTGCGGCGCTGGCACACTGGGTTCTAGTCCCGGTTGGGGTGCCGGATTCTGTCCCGATTGCCCCTCTTCCAGGCCAACTCTCTGCTGTGGCCAGGGAGTGCAGTGAAGGATGGCCCAAGTGCTTGGGCCCTGCACCCCAAGGGAGACCAGGAGAAGCACCTGGCTCCTGCCATCGGATCAGCGTGGTGCGCTGGCCGCAGTGCACCAGCCGCAGTGCACCAGCCACGGCGGCCATTGGAGGGTGAACCAACGGCAAAGGAAGACCTTTCTCTCTGTCTCTCACTGTCCACTCTGCCTGTCAAAAAAAAAAATGACTGGATTTCAAATTTTTTGCCCCAAAATAAAGGTCTCTTTTTTAGGGGCCGGCGCTGTCGCGCAGCTGGTTAATGCCTTAACCTGAAGCATTGGCATCCCATATGGGCTCTGGTTCGAGACCTGGCTGCTCCACTTCCAATCCAGCTCTCTGCTATGGCCTGGGAAAGCAGTAGGAGATGGCTCAAGTCCTTGGGCCTCTGCACCCACGTGGGAGACCTGGAAGAAGCTCCTGGCTTTGGATAGGCACAGCTCCGGTCCCTGCGGCCAATTTGGGGGTGAACCATTGGATGGAAGACCTCCCTCTCTCTCTCTGCCTCTCCTCTCTCTGTGTAACTCTGACTTTCAAATAAATAAAAAACAACAGCATTTTTTTAAACAGCATTTTTTAAAAAGATTTTTAAAAAAGATTTATTTATTTAAAAGTCAGAACTACAGAGAAAGACAGAGAGAGAGAGACAGGGAGAGAAAGAGAGATCTTCCATTTGCTGGTTCACTCCCCAAGTGGCTGCTAAGATGGGGGCTGCACCACATTGCAGTCAGGAGCCCGGAACTCCATCCGGGTTTCCACCATGAGCGGCAGGGGTCCCAGCACTTGGGCCATCTTTTCCAGGCATGTTGGCTGGGAACTGGAGGAGCTGAAACTCAAACTGACACTCACGTGGGATGCTGGGGTTGCAGGCAGCAGCTTAATCCAGTGTACCTCACTGTAGAACCCTAACTTCTCTTTTAATTCCATTTTTTCACAAGCCTTTTGAAGTATTCTTATATGTTTAAAAAACATAATTTAAGCTCTCCAATCATTTATTTCATGAGAGGCTGACAACTTGTGACCATAAGATTGGTTACATTAAGTATTTTCCTCTACAATCTGTTTTACTTAGGAAAAATGAGAGAGAAAACAGAACAGTAGTTCCAGCCCCATTCGCTGCCCTTTAACCACTGTTGGTTACGACACAAAGTAAAGCATTGGCTTTGTAAGTTCTCTGGGGCCCTAAAGTGTGCATGCTTGCCAGTGTTTCTTTGGTTTCCTGTCAGGTAAACAACATCGTGTCTTTGGTGGATTTTCAGAATGACAAGCAAGCGTGCATGGGGTTAAAGTGCCAGCACCTAGGACGTAAGCTGCACCATTTGGAGCACTGATGCTCGAAACAACTGCTTGTATTCCCTAATGAGTGCACACGGGGTTCGCATAACTTCAGAGCAAGAGGCGCCTGTGAGCCTAGCGCAGAGCTTGCCCAACAAGGACCTGCTGAGACCTCTAAGTGGATCTCATCCAGAGGTTTCTAAACCTTCTTCAGGCTGCTCCGCGCAGAGTGCAGAGGTCTCTGCAGACGGAGGGGGCGGAGGAGGGGAAGCCCTTCCGTCAGAGGGCGGCGTTGCAACCCCACAGGTGGAAGCCAGTGCTATTTTGCAGACTGGGAACCGGACACCAGGACACAGATGAGCAGCAGCACTGGTCTCTTCCATTGCTCATTAGCTGGGCCACACGTCCCGTGCCAGAGGCTGGCTTCCTGCCGGTCTGGCTGCAAGTTTCAGTTGAACTTCTGCACCAGGCAGTGGGGGTAGAAAATTAGGGTCGCTACTGAGAGCCCCTCTTTTGCTCATTAAAATCAGCTGCTAAGACCCATGTTGTTGTTTGCCACCCTCTCTGTTGCTCCACTTCCAATCCAGCTCTCTACTAATGCACATGGGAAAGCAACAGAAGATGGCCCAAGTACTTGAGCCCCTACCACCCACAGAGAAGACCCAGAGGAAGCTCCTGGCTTCAGCCTGGCCCAGCCTTGGTTGTTATGGCCATCTGGGGAGTGAACCAGTGGATGGACGCTCTCTCTCTCTCTCTCCCCCTCTTCCCGTACCCCCCATAACTCTGCCTTTCAAATAAATAATCTTTTTTAAAAAGTGATTTATGAACAAGATTATAGGATTACAAGAGGTAAAAATTAAGATTATGATATTCCTGTGGATTATTGTTTAATGACTCAAACTTCTCATCTAGAAGATAGAAAAAGTTCTGGAGACGGATGGTGGTGATGACTGGGCAACTGTGCCACTGAACGGTACACTTTAAAGTGGTCAAAATGGGGCTGGTGTTGTGATGTAACAGGTTGGGCAGCTGGCTGCCATTTTGACATCCCATATGAGCGCCAGTTCAAATCCTGGCTGCTCCACTTCTGATCTAGCACCCTGTTAATGGCCTGGGAAAGGAGCTAAAGATGACCCAAGTGCCTGCACTCTGCACCCATGAGGAAAACCTGGAAGAAGTTCCTAGCTTCAGCCTGGCATAGCCCCTGCCGATGTAGCCATCTGGGGAGTGAACCAGCGGAGAGATGATCTCTCTATCTCTGTGTCTCCCTTTCACTGGGTAACTCAGGCATTCCAATAAATAAATACATCTTTTTAAAAAATTAAGTCAAAATGGTAAATTTTATGATATGTGTATTTCACTGAAACTTTTTTTAAAGATTTATTTATTTTATTTTAAAGTCAGCGTTAACAGAGAGGAGAGGCAGAAAGAGAGAGAGAGGCCTTCCATCCGCTGTTTCACTCCCCAAATGGCAGCAATGGCTAGAGCTGAGCTGATCTGAAGCCAGGAGTCAGGAGTTTCTTCCAGGTTGCCCATGTGGGTGCAAGGGCCCAAGGACTTGGGCCATCTTCTACTGCTTTCCCAGGCTATAGCAGAGAGCTGGATCAGAAGTGGAGCAGCCAGGACTCCAACTGGCACCCATATGGGATGCCGGCACTGCAGGCGGTGGCTTTACCTGCTATGCCACAGTGCTGTCCCCTTTACTGCAACTTTAAAAAATGTTCCAAGACTCAGATAACTCATTTCTTTTATTATTGATATATTTTATCTAGAAAAATAAGTATCAAACAAAACTATCATGATATCTCTCAGATACAAATATTGTGTCTTCCTCTCATACTAACATCCCGGAAGACATAGAAGGGGTGGGAGGCGCGAGCTCCCAATGAGAGACAGAGCATCCCAGTCAGAGGATGTAGATGGTACAGGAGTGACAGAAACAAAAATGCTGGAGCATTTAAAATATCAGATCCATGTAGCATTTGCTTACAGCATCTAGAGTGATAGAAGAATTCTACAAAAACATAAATGATGAGGTATTCCATTTATTTCATATTTTCAAAAGCGATTTTTCATTGACGTTCAATTCCAGGAACTCCCTGTTTCTGAAAACAAGAGGCAGGTGACGGCTACAATTTGGCCTGCCTCGGCCCCGGGAGCTCTGGGCGCTGTCTGTGCGCTGATCGGTGCCTCCTGTCCGGTCCGGTGCTCCTTCCTCGATTCCTGAAGGGGATGAGCAGGAAGCTACAAAGGCTCACCCCAGGCTCTCTCCTCTCCAGGCTACAAGGAAGTGGAGGCGTGATTCTCACCCGTCAAGTGGAAGACCTGTGGGAGCTCCACCCGAGCTTCGACATCGTGGTCAACTGTTCGGGCCTTGGGAGCAGACGGCTGGCGCGAGACTCTGCTGTTTTCCCTGTGAGGGGGCAGGTGCTCCAGGTCCAGGCGCCCTGGGTGAAGCACTTCATCCGAGATGGTAGTGGACTGACGTACATTTACCCTGGGGCATTGCACGTCACCCTGGGGGGGACCAGGCAGCCAGGCGACTGGAATCTGTCCCCAGATGCCGAGGTTAGCAGAGACATCCTTTCCCGGTGCTGTGCGCTGGAGCCCTCGCTCCACAGAGCCTACGACATAAAGGAGAAGGTGGGCTTGAGACCCTCCAGGCCGGGCGTGCGGCTACAGAAAGAGCTTTTAACCCGGGATGGCCGCAGACTGCCCGTGGTCCACCACTATGGCCACGGCGCCGGCGGCTTCTCCGTGCACTGGGGCACGGCTCTAGAGGCCGCCAGATTGGTGAGCGAGTGTGCCCAGGCCCTGGGGACCCCTGCCCCACACTCAAAGCTCTAGATGACATGAAGTGACAGGAAGTGGCCCCAGAGAGCGTGGATCAAAGCCCAATAGCAGCACCAGGCGGGCTCAAGTAACATTTTCACTGCATGAAAGTTTAATCAAATGCTTGTTTATTTGCAAAATGAGAAATGATGCAACACGTATCAGTAGCATTAGCAAGGCTACTACTCATGACATAGGGCATAAAGCTCTATTTTTATTAGAAAGTGTTTGCTATATAAAGTCAGATTTCTTTGAATCTGATGTGCAAGGATCTATGCTAATGTACGTGAAGGCTGGAAGCCATAGGGATTATGCTGTAGTTTGGCTCACAAATCCATGGCGGAGATGGTGCATGGGAAACACTTCAATCGCGGCCAGTTGCAGAGCTGCCTCTGGCCCTGTTAGGTGATCGCTGAGTGAGCCTTATGACCCTTCTAAGGAAAATCCCCTAGTGTCCATGCAATGCAGACTCATTGCACTTGACTGAGGACAACGCGTGATTATTGCTAGGACCAGTGGCGACCTCCCCCCCTCAGCTGGCGGGGACAGCAGAAGACAGAGATGAAGTTGCCTACGGGAGTGGCATCCACTCAGTAGCCACCTGGCTGTATATTCCATTACCATAACTGATGAGGAACTGGCTGGGACGGCTGACTTACCTAAGCAGTTTTGAAGATTGAATTGTATGTGCCGTACCCGAGCTAATTTGTTGATGGAGATGGGATAATCATTCTGGATGAAATACAACCAAAGAGTATTCTGTAGGCTGTTAAAAAAAAATAGTGAGGAAGAGAGATGCATCTCATAATAAAATGAGCTTGGGAACTGCTGAGTCTGGTAGGTTTAGCCTGGCTCCTGGACTCGGGCCAACTCAGTATCTAGAATGCTCGAGAAAGTTTTAGGTGTGGGGACGTGGTAAATGGGGTAATAAAGGAGGCTGACGTCAACTGGATTTAACTTTAGTTTTAATTTTGGAGAGAGATGACTAAGTGTAGTAATAAGAAGTTCTGTTAAACATTTTATGCATTTGAAAGGCAGAGAGGAGAGAGGGAGAGAGAGAGAATTCCACCTGCTAGTTCACTCCCCAAAGGCCAGCAAAGCTGGGAGCCAAGACTTCCGTCTGGGACTCCCGTGTGGGGCCAGGAACGCGTGTACTGGAGGCATCCTTGCTGCCTCCCAGGGTGTGCGTTAGCAGCAAACTGGAACTGGAAGCCACGCTGAGTCTTGAGCGCAGAGCACTCGAACATGTGACATGGGAGTCCCAAGTGGCATCTTACCCACCGTGTCAAGTGCCTGCCCCCTAAGTTGTGTTTTGGACATCCTTGGTGGTGGGAGGGTGGGGGAAATGTGGGATTGGGAGTGAAAATGTGGGAAAGAAAATGTTTCCAGCACAGCTCTGTGTGGACAGCTTTCTTTGCTGGGATTCTGCATATGATGTCATTTGAAAAGAATATTTTGCTGAGGGGAGGGGGGAAAGGTTCTGGAGAAAATGCTTTTAATTATCTTTTGCAGTAAAAATTGTCAATTTAAATCGGGTGGGACAGTTTCTACTGGTTTCCACCAGGGGGTGGTGTTGTCTCAAATTCACATGCATTGGTAAATTTGAAAATGGACAAATGGCTTGAAAAAAAAACATACTAAGCACGTGGAATGTGTGTGCAATTCTTTTGATATTTGGGAGTTTATATGACCTAACTGCATCATCCTGAGTACTGCGTAACATATTTGGGAAATGTTTGAGCTCAGATTGACTGGAAACACGCATGCATCTCACATGCTAAGGGGGAAGCAATGTGCTATGTAAAATGGCATTTTACAAGGCAGGGGATGTGTCTTGTTTGTGGCTTAGAAAGATGAAGGACGTTGCTCAGAATAGAATTTCAGCCATTTCACGGTGGCCGGAAGTGTGCACACCTGTTCCCTGCCCACGGCCGGCATCCTGCACCTTTTCATTTTGTGCAGGCTTGCTCTCCAGGACCTTTGCCTCTTGGCTGCTCTGGCTCAGCTCCACTCTGCATTTGATGTTTCTGCAGGACCTCGTCACCAGCCTGAAAGACTGGGGGCCTCATGGCTGCATGTCCTGATGTCATCCTCACGGATCACTGCGTTTTCACTCCACTGTCTCTCAACGGTTACTGGTTCTGGCCCATCGCTACCCATCCAGGGTACAACTTGGAATCACCAAGGACGTTTTGAAAAATACTGATGCCCAGGCCTATTAAATGAGACTCCTTGGTGCGGGTGTGTGTGTGGGGGGGGAGGGGGCATCACTAAGTGGTCACAGCTGACTGCAGGGCTCTCGTGACAGCCAGGACTGAGAACCACTGAGAACTTTTCCCATCCCCTCTGGGATGGCTCCACTGCTACCATAACCACTCTCCTTCCCAGCCTTGCTTGCCAGGTTGGTGCACGGAGCCAGGAGGGACGCCCTCACGTGCCATGCACAAGTGCGTCCTCAGACCCTCCAGGGCAGAGGGGCCTGTTGGAATCAGCTGTTTCCCAGTGTCCTCTCTACAGATGCGGGGAAATGTCTGGCTGGGGATAGGCTGAAGGCCCAGAGACGGCTGTCTGTCTGAAAGACATTGACTGTACACATGGACATAGGCTATACCACGTATGCAAAAAGAACTCTGACCCACAACCTGCAGCAACCTGCCCACCAAACCACCAGCCCTACCTGCAACACCAAAGCAAGGGAGCCCGCCTGCTCTAAGTTGGACCCACAGGAAGCCAGGTTGCTACCTCTAGTAGCAACCCAGAAAGCCAAAGATTATCTTCCCTAACAATTGGTACAAAATGGCCAGGTCTTGATTAATAGCATAGCTTTCCTTACTTTCGTGCCTGCCTTCTAACATAGGAGCAACCACAGAAAGCAAAATTTGCACCCTCACCAGTTACATAGGACAACCTGCTTCAGTTAAGCTGTCCATGTACTTGCGCCATCACCTGCTGCCTCCCAGGGTGTGCATTAGCAGGAAGCTGGAATTTGAAGCAGAGCTGGGACCTGAGCTCAGGCACTCTGATAAGGAACAGGGACATCTTAAGCAGTGAGCTAACTGGTACACCCAACACCACGCCATCTCTTTCTTCCTGGCTGCCTCTGAGTGCAGAATACCAGTGATGCTGTCTCAGTCCCATGCTACAGGAGGCTCTAAAGAGACAGCCTGGGCTTTTCTTATTGGCTGATGTATTAGGGCTCTCAGAGAAAGGAAACTGATGTACACATATAGTATACAGAGATTTGTTAGGAGGAGGGGGTGGCTCACACAAGCATGGGGGAAGCCCAACAAAGCCAGGGATGTAGTCTCCGGCCGGGTGTGATGGCCGCACCAGCAGAGAGCCAGTTTGCCCTCCCTCGCCTTTTTGTTCTGGGCAGGCCCTTGACAGACTGGGCAATGCCCATTCGCGGTGGTGAGGACTGTCTTCTTTTTCCACAGCTCATCATTCCACCCGTGATCTCTTCACAGACACACCCAGGGGGGATGCTGTGTCAGTCATCTGGGAACCCCTTAGCCCAGTCAAGTGGACTGATTAAATTCACTGGTGTGTGTTTATTTCCACAATGATTTCATGTTAGATAAGTTGAGGTTTTTTTCTGGGTGTCTGTACAATTGATAGAAAGTGGATTCCTTTTTTCCCTCCCTCCCTGTTGTCTATTTCGGAACACCGTTGAATTTTTTGTAAACACAGAGAGCAGCTGCTTTCCACCTCTGGCCTATTGTCACTGAGACCGTAGCTGCTGCCAAAGACCCACGGGGACCAGGGTATTTTGAGGCTCTGTCATTGCCAGCCTGGTGCTTGCTTCAGCAGATAAAGGTTGTACACAAACCATCGGGATTACGTTTGCTTAGGAAGAAATAGCTCAGTTCTCCATGGCTGTAGAAAAGCAAAGCTATTTTATAAACGACATGGATTGAATAGATACATTTAAGTCCATGGGTACTGAGCCAACATTTCCCATTCAATTGAGAGCTTTCAGAGAGAAGGAGAAGAACGGTGGGACCTGTGTTTGCTGGGAGTTGTAGTTCTTGGAAGCTGTTCCGAACTTGTCAAATACCTGAAATGAATGTAGCACTTGCAGTATTTTTTTCTTGATACCTCTCATCTTTCTTTTTGTGGGTGTGAATGATGGCAACACATTAGGAACCTGTTTCCTCAGGACATCATTCACTCCAGGAAAGCTGAGCTGGTTCAGCAGCCCTTTCCCCTTGAAAAAATCTCAGCACTTGGCCACCAGGCCTGCGGGCTTTATTATCCTAAATGACTCTGCTGCCTATAAATCACAGCTCCCAGTAGACAGAGGGAATGAATTAACCAGATTCCTTCAAAAGATAACCAATGTTTCTCCAATTATTAGCAGAACAATTGACTTCCTTCTGCTCGGGGCACCTGCCGACCTGGACTGCTGCCATGTTACCCACAATTCACCTCCCAAAGCCTGTTCCCCTCGGAGTGTGATTGTTACTCTGGCGTATGTTCTATGGTGTTGGCTCACCCTCAGGCAGTTCACGTGTCCTAGCGCTTGCCTTCCATACAGAACCAGGCCATCTGGCAATGGAGCCGAGCCACAGTGGTGGAGACGCCCGACCCTGCCTGCTCTGCCCGGGCCCCCTTTCCTGGGAAACCTGCTTAGGCCTGGGAGGATGCTTTTGTGGGCAGCAGCTTTTCTGCCCGCCCAGTGGCTCACAGTTTTTGGATTAGAGGAAACTAGGATGTAGGTGTAAGTCCAATTGTAAGTAACAGAAATCCTTCAAATATTTACTTCACCAAGGTGGGCGTGTATTTCTCTCTGACATAAAGGAAGCCTGAATTTGGAAGTGTAGTGGATTCCACAGTCATCAGTGTCCCCTGCTCACTCTGCTGTCTCAGAGGTGTTGCCTTTCTGCTCATGGTCCAAGATGGCAGTAGGCGCTCCAGCCATCACATCATCACATCATCACATCCACTCCTCTCCCAAGGAAACTTCACAGGGAACTCACATGGACTTTTGCTTAAGTCTCATTGTATAAGACTTAGCCTTGGGATAACACTCAGATTCAAGGGAAGCTGGCAATGTAGTCTTTTGGCTTGGTGGGACTACAGATGTCTTCTAGGCATGCTAAAAGAATGAAACTACAGGGGACAGGCATTTGACACAGGGGTTCAGATGCCTGCCTCCCACACTAGAGTGTCCGTAGTCCAGTCCTGGCTTACTTTCCAATTCCAGCTGCTGCTCATGTGCACCCTGGGAGGCAGCAGGTGGTGGCTCAAGTACTTGGGTTCCTGCCACCCATGTGGGAGACCCAGAGCGAGTTCCTGGCTCCTGCCCAGCACTGGCTGTTGCAGGCATTTGGGGGAGTGAACCAACAGATATATGATCTGTCTCTCTCTGTACTCCTTTTAAATGAAAGTAAATAAACCATTTAAAGTATCGAACTATACACTGAACCGTCATATTAAGAATTTGTAGTAAGGGGTTCTAAAGTGATTTCTCCTTGATGGCAGGCTCTTGGGACATTCCGACTGGGGCTGAAGGTCCAGGTCGTTCAGATCTGTATGGAGGAAGCCAGATCCGAGAGAGCATGGAGAGGCCTGGCCCAGCCCATTTCCCATGAAGTCTGACTCGACAGTCAACTCTGCAGTTCTGAAAAACTTCGCAATTTTAAAAATGGCTTTTAAAGCATGATTCTTTCAAGGAGGCAAGAGAATGCGAGCTAGAGAGCTTGCTGGAGAGTTTCAGATTCCTCAAAAAAGAAGTTGTTTTTTGCTGCAATAATTTTAATAATAAGGATGCTTTTTATAGCTGAAGAGTAGAATGGAAACATCACAGAGCAAATCCAGCATTTAGTGTTTTTTAGCTTTGGCTTAGAAATCTTGCTCCTTTTCTTCCTTATAGCTAACATGGGATTTTTAAAAAAGATTTATTTATTCAAAAGGCAGAGTTACAGAGAGGCAGAGGCAGAGAGAGAGAGAGAGAGAGAGAGAGAGAGAGAGAATGAGGTCTTCCATCTGCTGGTTCACTTTCCAAATGGCTGCAATGGTGAGTTGGGCTGATCCGAAGCCAGGAACCAGGAGCTTCTTCTGGGTCTCCTACATAGGTGAAGGGGCTCAAGAACTTAGGCCATCTTCTACTGTTTTCCCAGGCCATAGCAGAGTTGGGTTAGAACTGGAGCAGCCAGGATTCGAACTGGCATCCATATGGGATGCCGGCACTGCAAACAGTGGCTTTACCCGCTATGCCACTGAGCCGGCCCGAATAAATAAAATCTTAAAGAGGGAGGGAGGGAGAGAGGGGGAGAGAGATAGAGAATGTGGAAATTCCTAGAAATGCCAGGAAAGGACAATAGTGGGAAGAGGTATTTCACAGAATTAGATAGATGCTGTCCTGCAGCCTCAGTATGCAGGGTGGTGAGGAGACCAGTTCATGGCTGGGAGCTACAGGGTGCGGGCAGTAGGGAGACTGGAGGCTAAACTATCCAGGGTGGGCTCAGAGTGGATGTGATTCTTGGGAGGAAATAAGTGAAAGGACAGGGAGACAGGACACTGCGGCCCTGTGGCCAGATAGGACATCGTGACCAGAGAAGACATGAAATATGGAAATTTAGGCTTAAAAAAAAAAAAAAAACCTGATGGCAACGTCTATGCTGTAGCATTGAGAATGGATTTCTTAATTGGAGAGTGACCCTTAGATGAATAGGAAAGACCAATCAAGAAATACAAAGCTAGAAAGAGTCGGCGCTGCAGCTCACTAGGCTAATCCTCCGCCTGCGGCGCCAGCACACCGGGTTCTAGTTCCGGTTGGGGTGCCAGATTCTGTCCCGGTTGCCCCTCTTCCAGGCCAGCTCTCTGCTGTGGCCCGGGAGTGCAGTGGAGGATGGCCCAAGTGCTTGGGCCCTGCACCCCATGGGAGACCAGGAGAAACACCTGGCTCCTGCCATTGGATCAGCGCGGTGCACTGGCCGCAGCGCGCCGACCACGGCGGCCTTTGGATGGTGAACCAACGGCAAAGGAAGACCTTTCTCTCTGTCTCTCTCTCTCACTATCCACTCTGCCTGTCAAAAACAAAACAAAACAAAATTAGAATGGACAATAGTTGGGAGAGGAAGAAGCCAACGTCTACCCCTAGGGATGCCTGGTAGAGATCACCCAGGAGCAAGGTGATTTGACATGCACCCTGTCTTCAAAGTGCGAAGCGCAAAAACTCCCTTCTTACATCTGCAGAGACTGAAGCTCATGGGTTAAATGCATGGTCAGTGTCACACGGTCCTCAAATGGTCTGAGCCGAAGGTGGTCCTGCCTGGCTCTGAAGCCCGTCCATGTCACTGTCCTCCCTCCCACCCTGCCCTGTCTCCCTCGCCCGCCCTGGACACTTTGGCAGGAAAATGCCCAGGGAAGTTTCACCAGGGTCCCTCTCCACTTGATCCACTTGACAATGCTCCTGCCCATCCCCTTCACCAGCCAAGGGCAATCATGCATGGAGGGGGAGGCAGGGGGGTGCTCAGAAATTCAGGGGAACCATGTATGACGCACAAATCACGCGTGGCTTTCCGTTGTTTGCAACCAAACCAGCTTATCTCTTCATTCCACTTGCCCATGAGCATTCTGAAGCTCCCTCAGGTTCGTCCTCCGGCCCCTGCAGTTTAAACAGCCTGGCAAATGTTTTGCAGAGGGGCTTGTGCAGTTTGCAAGTGCCCTTGCCACAGCCTGGCTTTGACTCCTAGGCACCACGTGGTGACAAGAGATTTCACAGCACCTTTTTGGAGCCCTCTCCAGCCCCCTGTGCACAGCTGCAGCCGTCAGCAGACACTGCGTGGGGGAAAATCGGCCACCTCTGAGGCTTGCATCTGTCCCGGACATCAACCCTGTCAGTATTGCCAAAACCCCACATGCTTATCTTGCCTCTGTCAAAATCCCTCTCTGTTAACCCCTGCCCCAAATTAACAAACCCCTCCAAGGAGGAAAAAATTCAATTTAGCCAATGTTCATAGCTTTCACAGATTTCATGTGGTGTCTTTAGAAACAGGACTTTTTTTTTTTTTTTAGATTTATTTATTTGAAAGAGTTACACAGAGAGAAGAGAGGCACAGAGAGAGAGAGAGAGATAGGTCTTTCATCTGCTGGTTCACTCTCCAATTGGCCTCAACAGCCAGAGCTGCACCGATCTGAAGGCAGGAGCCAGGAGCTTCCTCTGGGTCTTCCCATACGAATACAGGGGCCTAAGAACTTGGGCCATCCTCTACTGCTTTCCCAGGCCATAGCAGAGAGCTGGATCAGAAGTGGAGAAGCCAGGACTTGAACTGGCACCCACAAGGGATGCCAGCACTGTAGGCGGTGGCTTAATCTGCTACGCCACTGAAACAGGACTTTTGGGCAAATATTTATCCTAGCACGGAAGGCCCTAGGTAAGACTCCCACATCCCATACTACAGTGGTGGAGACGCCCAACTCGGCCTGCTCTGTGCCTGGGCTCAACTCCTGCCTCCAGCCCCCATCCCACCTTTCTCCCCGTGCAGACCTGGAGAGGCAACAGGGATCACACAGTGACTGGGTTTCTCCGAACCACGTGAGAGATGAGGATTGCATTCCCAGCTGCCTGCTTTGGCCAGCCTAGAAGGCATTTGGGAAGTGAACCAGCATAGAGGAACTATCTCTGTGTGTGTGTCTGTTTTGCCCTCTGGCTCTGAAATACATTTTAAATTTTTTTAAAAAGAACTATGACTTCAGTCATTTGTTCAGCTATTTGCTTTCTAGTTACTGATGGAAGAGTTCTCAGGCACTATGATCTACTACAGCCCATACTTAGGGAATGAATAAAGAGGGAGGACACAGTGTAAACCCCTCAGAGGGAGAGGAGCCCCATGAGAATTGGTCTCATTGTACTCCACGTCCCAAGCTTTATTGCAACATGGCTCAGAAATGGCTTTACCACGGATCAGCCTTTCTAGGGTGGGCACTTGTAGCCCCAGTTCTCGTTGAGTGGAAGAAGGGAACCCCTCTGCAACACTGTCCTGGGAGACACCTGACGTGGGCAGAACAGCCTCCCCGGGCTGGGAGCTTGGGCTCATTCACTAAAGCTCTCCCCATTAACCTTCTGGTGTGTTGTGGAACTAGAAACAAATGAAGGGCTATGTTTTGGGATTTGAATGGGAAACTTCTTGATAACGCTTTTGTGTCTTCTGATGGATCAGACACCAATTTCTGGGAGTCAAAAAGCTAACCTGGCATCATTAAGCTTCTTCGTGGAGGAGAAAGTTAAATTAGGAAAGGAGGCAAGTGGAGGTGACAATGGTCAATTGGGGCCAGGGGGTAGTTTTCCCGAGTTAAAGTTTGAAACTCAGAAAATGCCTTCCTTTCTTCCTTCCTTCCTTCCTTCCTTCCTTCTTAGATTTATTTATTTGAGAGGCAGAGTTACAGACAGAGAGAGGGAGAGGCACACACAGAGAGGGAGAGACAGATCTTCCATCTGTTGGTTCACTTCCCACATGGCTGCAACATGCTGGAGCTGAACCTATCCGAAGCCAGGAGCCACAAGAGCGTCTTCTGGGTCTCCTACCTGGGTGCAGGGCCCAGCACTTGGGTTATCTTCCACTGCTTTCCCAGGCTATCAGCCGGGAACTGGATTGGAAGTGAAGCAGCCGGGTCTCACACTGGTGCCTATATGGATTCCAGAGCTACAGATAGAGGCTTAACCTACGTGCCATAGTGCTGGCCCCAAACATATCTTTCTTAATATTTATTCATTCAAGACTTGTGTCATTAGGCAGTTAGACTACTTTGTGCTATTTGTACCTTGTGGTTTTCCTTACCTGAAACATGTGATATTGAAAACAGCATCTTCTGGCCGGCGCCGTGGCTCAACAGGCTAATCCTCCGCCTTGCGGCGCCGGCACACCGGGTTCTAGTCCCGGTCGGGGCACCGATTCTGTCCCGGTTGCCCCTCTTCCAGGCCAGCCCTCTGCTGTGGCCCAGGAGTGCAGTGGAGGATGGCCCAGGTGCTTGGGCCCTGCACCCCATGGGGAGACCAGGAAAAGCACCTGGCTCCTGGCTCCTGCCATCGGACGAGCGCGGTGCGCCGGCCGCAGCGCGCCGTCCGCGGCGGCCATTGGAGGGTGAACCAACGGCAAAAGGAAGACCTTTCTCTCTGTCTCTCTCTCTCTCACTGTCCACTCTGCCTGTAAAAAAAAAACAAAAAAAACAAAAAAAAAAACACAGCATCTTCTTAAAGCTGCACAGAGAAGACCTGCAGAAAGAAACCTGAGGTCATGCTTGAACCTCCAAGGGAGCCGAGGGCCCCGTGGAAGCAATGGAGAAGCATCCAGAAGTGGGAGCAGGTTGGGCAAGAGCGGGGCTGCGCCCACACAGCTCCCTTTCCCTGCTGCTAGAGTCCAGCTCCTCTTCGCCTTTGGCAGAGCTGGTTCTCTTCTGAATGAGGAGAGTTGGATGCACGGCTGGCCTGCGGTCATCAGAGGAACACTGGAGAGCTGAGCCAGCTACGGGGAAGGAGAGGGAAGCAACAAAGCCGTGGGAGGGCCTTCCGCTTGGGGGAGACCGTCCTGGGATGCTGCTGTTTTGCTGCACGGGAAAGTAACTTGTGTCAATTGTTAGGATTTGGGGTCATGGTGAGAAAGTAAATTACATTCAGTCTTTGCTTAACTGAGTCTAGGAAAAGTGCAAAGCACTTGAGAAAATTTATTTTTTATTTATTTTTTATTTTTTTTTTACAGAAAATGGTCAGGGAAGGGAGTTTGACCTGGCTGTTAAGACATCTGCATCCCATTTCAGAGTGCCTGGGTCTGATACCTAGTTTCGCTCCTGACTCCGGCTTCCTGCTGATGTGGGTCTTGGGAAGTAGTGGCGATGGCTCAAGTGATTGGGGGATCCGGATTGAGTTCCTGGCTCCAAGGTTCAGCTCCAGTCCGGGAGCAGTTGTGGGCATCTGGGGAGTAAACCAGAGGATAAGACTGCTCTCTCTTTGTATCTCTGCTTCTGAAATCAATAAAAACGTAAAAAATCATTTAAATAGAGTGTTTTGACACATTGGTTGCTCTTCAGTTTTCCACAAGCTTTGCTCATAAGAAATATAATGTGGTAGATTCTGTGAATCGCTCAGCATTCGCTCCAAACCAAATCACTTATCACGTGCTCCTCTGTACTATAGAGTCTTAAAAGCTAAAACTGCATTTCCTTCACTCTTTTGCAGCCAAACCTTCATATAGGATTTCGGATTCTTTGGACTGACGCGTTGGCATGAAACTTGGATTTGGAGCTGTGTAATGTGTGGAAAGAGGCGGGGCTAGAAATTTCCATATCTGCTGGTGCAGATGGCGACAGAGGCATCGTGGTCCAACCGCAGCCACTCCTTGATTCTGCTCTATCCAAGAGCCAGGGAAGGTGATTTCCCAACAATAGCAGAAGCAGCTGGGAGTTGCTCCCCATAGCTCAATCAGCACCTGTCCCTCCACGCTTCTCTGCGTCATGCAATGCTTGGTGATAATTCTCTTTGCGCTCACATTAACTCGAGTGTAGCTTCCGCTGTCTGCAGCCACATGCCATGTGCCAACTGTGCCAGACGTCTGGGAAGCCATTGTCCTCATCATCTCCGCCGCTCAGTTCTGGGTGCCTGGCACTGTGCAGCCTGTCACCAGAGAGAGAGATCAGCCTGGGGACATCACAGCACCCCAGTTAGTGATCCAGGAGTGCTTGCAACATCTGTTGTTCCTTGACTTGACCGCCTTCAAATTTCTCCTGAAGTTCCACTCTTAGGACTTCATTTCTTATTTAAGATCTTTGTTTTCTCCTTCATCCATAATGTTCCCTTGGCAAAGCACCCCCTTGGATCATTTCCCGTGTGCAGTGACTTTTACAGGAAGTGAGGGTCCTCTCTGTTCTGTTCCCTGGGGGCAGATTGTGGAGGAGAGGGGGAGCGAAAGTGTATCAGATCCAAAGCTGATGCATACCAGGTCAGCCTGTTTACAAAGGCATAGCTCTTCAGTCAGTCGCTGGTCCTTTACAACTTAACACGAGAGTGTTGCAGGTCTTGTTGAGAGGTGATTTTGATGGTGTAGAGTTAGGGGTAGGGCGAGCTATAGAACAAAAAGGAACCAGTGTTTGAGAAATCCCTGTGCATTGGGTCACTGCTGGAGTTGGAAGGTGTAGTGGTGATCAGAGCGGGGGAATACTTCCACCATGCATTCTGCTGAGGGTGGGCCAAGCCTAATCCCCTTCAAACGTGAGTGACAGAACTGAGAATCCTGACTCATGCAGATGAGAAGAGGGTGTGTGAACAGAGGGCAAGCCACGTGACTGTTCTTTTTTTCTTATTTATTTGAGAGAGAGTGTGGGTGCATTCCCATGTGCTGATTTACTTCCCAGATGCCCCTAATGGCCAGGGCTGGGTTGAGGCTGAAGCCAGGAATCAGGAACTCAATCCAGGTCTCCCACATGGGTGGCAGGAACCCAATCACTTGAGCCAACAATGCTGCCCCCTCCCCGAATTAGCATCAGCAGAAAACTAGAGTAGAAACCAGAGAGACTGGTATCAAACCCAGGCACTACAATGTGGGATGTGGGCATTTTAACCAGTAGGCCCAATGCCCACCCCATGCTAATTCTTTCTAAGGAGTATTTCTAGAAATTCATGGGAAGTTAGAATTAAAAAATAAGTTTATTTTGCTGCAAAACTCTTTGAAATCCATGCAATTTGTTCATAACACAGACTCCCCCATGAAGACACCTTGTGTTTGGAAGAAAACGAAGCAAAAGGCAGAGAGGAGTAAGTCCACTCCGAGACAAGGCAGGGCTGTTGGAATTTCTCTCCTGACTAATCCAGGGAGGGTTTGGAAGGATGGCGGGTATGTTTTTTTTTTTTTTTTCCCTTTTTGTCCATGATGGATTTAAATACTTTCCGTGGAATGATTTTAAGGAGCTATTTAGAGGCAAGGGGAGTGACTGGTCCGAAGAATCCTGGGTTTTTAATGGGAGAAGGCTGAGATGAAATCATGACAATCATTTGCAGGTTTCAACAAATGGGTTCATCCTGAGAGCCTTTTTTGCCTTCCCTGGGAGAATCAGGAACAATTTCACAGCTATCTAATTTTAATCTTCACAGCATCTTTGTGAGGTAGGGAAGAAGAATATTCTGACACTTTTTTTTTTTTAACAAATCATAAAGTTTCATGACAAGTATTTTCCAGAAAATCACGTGGGGGCCAAGGTGTGAATCCAGCTGGAGGCTTGGCCTTGGAAAGCACAGCTGGAAGGTTTTGTCTGGGCAGTCCCAGTCTGACAGCGATGGCTTCGTGAGAATGTTAGTGATGGACGCTTTCCCAGGGCTTGGAGAGTGCACCGTGCATACAACTTGCCTTTATTTTTGCTTGGCATTTTAGAGAGGTTTCGGAGCTGCAGAAATTTCTCTGCTACAGGAAGCTGTTGAACCTTAGGCGCTCTCTCTTGTGCTGCAGCTTGAAAAGCCTTTCCTGGAATATGAACTGCTAAGGAGAGGTAGGATTTAAAAAAAAAAAAAAAAGACATTGCTAGTCATTATCTTCATACCTCCAATTGTCTGAAGGAGGAACTAATCCCATGGATGTGCCCAGCTAAGTTTTACCCCTGGCAGTAACAAACACTTCAGCTTCTCACAATGGTGAGGAATAATAGACAAACACAGCTCACTCAGTGTGGGTTGTGAAGGCCCTAAATCTAATGGAACTTCTCACTTTGTGTAAAGTGGGATTTGAAATGCACAGCATGGAAAGAGTTGTGTGCCACCAAGGGGCCTGATAAAGACCTTGGTGTTAAAGATCTCTCTGTTTTAAACAGACCTGATGATGACAGGTGACTGATTTAGTTTTGATCCTAATTTCTTGTCAATGGAAAGCATAAAGTATCTCCTTTTCATGTGTAATTTAATTGTTAGAAAAGCTTGAGGATTGTGAAGCCAACATCTTTTTGCTTTCAAAGCAGATTTGGGCAAAATGAAGGATTTTGCTGGTTATATACAGGGCTCAAGGCCAACTGGTTTCCCCTTTATGCTAAAATTGAACGCTTGAATGTGATGATGTGCCTTGCAATTGACTCTCCCCAGAACTAGGAAGTTCTGATATAATGTACTTAACCTACAAAACCAAGATTCCTATAAAATTTCATCATCATAGATTTTAAGTGCTTCAGGAAAGAGACTTCAAATTATTTTTATTTATTTAAGAGGCAGAAAATCTTCTCCCAAGCTAACTCATTCTCCAAATGCCAGTAACAGCCAGGCCAGGCTGAAGCCAGAAGTCAGGAAATCAATCCAGGTCTCCCATATGAATGGCAGGAAACCAACTAGCTGAGCCAGCCACCTGCTTCTTCCCAGGGCGTGTATTAGCAGGAAGCTGGAATTGGAACTGAGCTGGGACACGAACCCAGGTACTCATGGATTTGATATGAGACTCAGATGTCCCAAATGGTGTCCTAACCACTGTGCCCAACACCTGGCCCAAGAAAGACGCTTTGATGTGCTGGAGCATTGCTAGGAGGCTGCTCTTGGTTGAATCAAAAGTGAGAGGATTTATTCTGAGATAATCATGCTTCATCATTGTCTAGTTTTGTGCAAAAAAAAAAAATGAACCGTTAGGCAGTCAGCCCTGTATTTTGTTGAAACCTCCAGATTCAAATCTTGTAAAATTCTACAAATTCCTGGGGAAATGTTCTACAGGAAAGAAAGGGAGGTTTTGCAGTCTTAGGTGATAAGAAGAGGCAAAATCCTAGAAAAGGAGCCCCATTTGGAATTAGAACTTTGCATTCAGAAAACCTAAATCCCCCCTTTTCCATGCCAATATATGTGCTGTTGTATGTTTTTTAGTTTGGTACTGTTTTTATTTTTAAGTACCTGTTTATACGGATTTCACTTATTTTTTCTTTTTGCACCAAAATAAACTTCTAATTCCATCCCCACGAACCTTTGCAAGTAGCCTATCTATAGATGGGGTCAGAAAATACCCTGGCCCACATTCTTAGGGCCTATGAAGGTCTTAATCAGGTCCTGCCTTGACTCATGCCACTGTCTTCTGTGCAAAACACACACACACACAACATTGCCCATTTAATAAAATGCAAACTTCTCAGCCTGCTCCTCCCCAAACCTGCACAGCACTGCCCCACCCTCATGATGGGACTTGGAGTGTTCTTTGCAGAAAGGGGCACCGGCAGGTGCAAGGGGACAGAGGCAGGAAAGCACCCCGGTGCAGGTGACAGTGCGTGAGGTCGCCTGGGGATTGGGCCCACGTCCGCTCAGGCGCCAAGGCCGGCAATGCAGGTATCTGGAAATCCCCTGTTGCACACATTTTGTTGAGCTCCTCTCTGTGCCAGAGGATGGTTACCAGAGGCAGGCAGAAATGAATAATTCACCATCCACGTCCCTGGCCCCTGCCTCTGCTGTGGAATTTAGGCACTTAACCGCTTTGATACCTGCGCGGGCCAAAGTTCCAGCAACAATGGCAACTTGTTTCCTGATTTTCACATACATCCTCCCCGTATTAGGGCAGAATTAAAAACCCTCAAAGACATTAACATAGAACAGCTGCTGCTATAAAGCCAGCCTGTGGCTGAGGCAATGAATGCACACACACCGCAGCCTTTGCAAGACATGGAAAAGGCCCCTTCTTTGTCATCCAGCCTAGAGTGGCTTTTCTCCTGCCACCCTCTGTGACAGCGAGCTGTTTCTCCCGCTTCCTCTCCTAGCAACAGCTGCATTCTTTCAGCCAGCCTTTGCCTCCTTCTCTGGGCAACCATGGAAGTTGCTGGGGAGCCTGGAGGAGGAGGACGGGGCAGGAGGGAGAGGGGGTGGCTCAGCCTTCTGCTCAGCTCTGGGAGGAAGCTGCTGCCCACAGCTCCGAGTGCCAGGAAAATTCCTGGGGGAGGCCCGAGGGACGTGCTCAGGGATCCTATGTGATCCTCGTGGTGCAAGCTCACAGTCAAATGATCACGGCTGTAGCTATTCTAAGGGTGATGTGGCAGGAACAGGAGGGAGAGCAGGCTGGAAAGGGAAACAAGGTGTGAAGTGAGCGCAGGAAACAAGGGTGCGAAGGTCAAGGGGAGCAAAATGATGGGGTTACAGGCACCCCCCAGGATGCATGAGAGGCAGCAAAGGATCAGAGGACGAGAGCTCATCAAGGTTAGCAGAGGAGTAAGAGCCATTAGCAAAGCGAGGGTACATGCTCTAGAATGAGCTGCCCCCTCGAGGTTCTGGGTCCTCCCTTTATGTAACCTGGAGGCATGGGGGGTGGTGCTTTGGGTGGCTTTCCCCAGAAAGGGCGGGCATTCCCAGGAATGTGATGACTGCCCAATTTCTGGTCTCTTTAGGAAGTCTTGGATGTGTCAGGATGCTGGGGCACGATGGGAGTAGGAGTGTCAGCCATGGCAATTTTGTTCATGACTTTTTAAAAAATTATATTTTATTTAGTTGCAAGGCAGAGTGAGAGAGAGAGAGAGAGAATGAATCTTCCTTCCACTGGTTCATTCCCCAAATGGTTGCATCAGTCAAGGCTGGGCCAGGCAGAAGCCAGGAGCCAAGAATTCCATCCTGGTCTTCCACATGGGTGCAGGGGCCCATGCACATGAGCCTTCTTCTGCCTTCCCAGGCGCATTAGCAGGCAGCTGGATTGGAAGAGGAGCAACCAGGACTTGAACTGGTACTCCAGTGTGGGAAGCTGGCATTGTAGGCTGCAGCTTAACCTGGTGTGCTACAAGGCTCGCCCCTATAGTGGTTTTCTAATAGACTAAAGATAAGGACAGGCGTGCAGTCAGCAGCCATGTTGGATATTTTTGCCAGCACGGTTCTGAGCAGCAGCTTCGCTACATAGTGGTTTGGGGTAGCTGGCCGTGGGCGGAGTTTCAGCGGTAAGCCTGGGAACAGGTGTGGTGACATATCTCCTCCAGCTCTTTCTCTGAACCCTCACCGTCTCCTGACCTGAAACAGAAGGTTTCAGGTTAGTTAAAGTGGCTCGATGTGCCCTCCAATGTTAACAGAAACCTCAGTGGGATCCACCTGGCATGTGATGGCTGTGATGATGAAGACCACGCAGGGCAGTAGCACCTGTGGCCAAGCCCCCAAACAATCCAACTCGAATGGCATAAACTGGAGCAAAATTAAAACAGGAGCAGCGTTTGGCACAGCAGCCAAGAAACCTCTTGCCCCTATCAGACTGCTTGGGTTTGGGTTTGAGTCCTGGCCCTGCTCTCTTTTTTTTTTTTTTTTTTTTGAAAGGTAGAGTTAGACAGTGAGAGAGAGAGAGAGAGAGAGAGAGAGAGAGAGAGAGAGAGAAAGGTCTTTCTTCTGTTGGTTCACTCCCCAAATGGCTGCTACGTTAGGTGCTGTGTCGATCCGAAGCCAGGAGCCAGGTGCTTCTCCTGGTCTCCCATGGGGTGCAGGGCCCAAGCACCTGGGCCATCCTCCACTGCACTCCCGGGCCACAGCAGAGGGCTGGCCTGGAAGAGGGCCTAGAACCCAGCACCCATATGGGATGCCGGCACTGCAGGCAGAGGATTAACCAAGTGAGCCAGGGTGCCGGCCCCTTGGCCCTGCTCTTGATTCCAGCTTCCTGCTCATGCACACCCTCGGATGCGCTGGTGAAAATTCAAGTTCTCACCCATGTGCGAGATCTGGATGGAGTTCTCTGTCTCTCAAATAAATCAAACTAAATGAACTGAAAATGAACTAAGGCATTTAAAAACTAATGTGCTTTCTGATTTATCCTGAACAACAAATTACACATGCTTGCATTATTGGCCAGACATACTCACCTGGGTTCTTTAAATATAGTTACTCATTTAATCATCACAACAACCCTTGGCAGAAGGTCCTATCGTTATGCCTGTTTTCCAGAGGGGGGTACCATTATTACTGAGGCACCGGTTACAGTGACTTGTGAGCTGAAGGGCTTTGCCCTGCAGCCAGGGTGCCGTGTGCTTCCTGGTGCTACTGCCTTATGTGGGGTAGCACATGCAGGCTCTCACCATTCAGCACACACATGGCAGCCACAGCTCCGTCCTCCCATTCTGTAGCTCTGAGAAATTCTCACAGCGAATATGGAAAGGAAGAGGGAAGGCAGGAGGGAGGGAGGGAGAGAGGGAGGGAAGGAGTGAGGGAGGGAAGATGGGCCTTTGGGTCTCTTTGCATACACCTTCCCACTCCGCGTTTCGTGTGGCAGGGGAGGGGCACAGCTTCCTGGGCACTCCTGAACCTTTGCACGAGCAGACTCTCCTTGTTCATAACCGAGACTTCGTAGGAAGCGACATGACAGCACTTCAACAAGTTCATGGAGACTGGAATGAAAGGCTAAGCTTAGGGCTGAGCCTTTGGCCTAGTTAAGATGCCACTGGGGACTCTTATCCCATGCTGGAGTCCCTGGGTTCTAGTCTTGTCTCCAACTCCTGTTCCAGCTTCTTGCTGGTGCACGCCCTGGGGAGCATGAGGTGATGGAGCAAGGAGTGGGTCCCTGCCATCCATGTCAAAGACCCGGATTAAGTCCCTGGAAAATGAATCAAAGATGAGGGATGTCTTTCTGTCTTTCGAATGAAAATAATAAACTAATTAAGTGTAAAATATATTTAAAGAGTAGTCTATTTTGGTGCAAAAAATTTTTGAAATTCACCCATACAAGCAATCTTCCTAATGTTCATGGAAACTGGGCCAGCGCTTTGGCTCAATAGGCTAATCCTCCACTTGTGGTGCCGGCACACCGGGTTCTAGTTCCAGTTGGGGTGCCAGATTCTGTCCCGGTTGTTCCTCTTCCTGTCCAGCTCTCTGCTGTGGCCCGGGAGGGCAGTGGAGGATGGCCCAAGTCCTTGGGCCCTGCACCCTATGGGAGACCAGGAGAAGCACCTGGCTCCTGGCTTCGGATCAGCACAGTGCGCCAGCCCCAGTGCGCTGGCCGCGGTGGCCATTGGGGGGTGAACCAACGGCAAAGGAAGACCTTTCTCTCTGTCTCTCTCTCTCACTGTCCACTCTGCCTGTCAAAATAAATAAATAAATAAAAATTTTAAAAAATGCTCATGGAAACTGAATATTATGAAAAAAAATTTACATGAATTTCCAAAAAATTTTTTGCACCAAAATAAACTTATATTTAAAAATTACTTTTAATTCCATTTTTCTCTTAAAAACTTGAATTTTTTTTTTTAATTTGAGAAACAGAGAGTGCTCTCCTCTGCTGGTTCACTCTCCAAATGCCCACCATGTCTTGAGCTTGGCCAGTGCTGGCTCAAAGTTGAAGCCTGGAGCTGGAAGCTCAATGTGGGTCTCCCTGCAGCTGGCAGGAATCCAATTACCTGAGCCATCAGTGCTGCCACCTACTGTCTGCATCTGTAAGAAGCTGGACCTGGAAGCAGGTATCAAACTCAGGCTCTCTAATGCGGGACACTATCAGCGTCTTAACTGTCAGGCCAAATGCAACTTGACTTCCAATTGTTTCCCCAGGAGCTTCTTGGAGAACCCTGGTACTTGGGGGCCGAGGGAGCACATTTGTGCCCAGGGATAAGATGGTGCCTTGTAATAGCTGCTGCTTACATTTCGCACCTCCCACCCCCAACCATCCCCACCCTGGGGAGCCACTCTGCCAGGCTTTCTGTGCATTGGATTGGGGGTTTTTGGAGGCTCATCCATCTGAACAACCCCCAGTGATTCTCATGTTGTGAGTTCGGGAGCGTCTGTGTGATGATCTGGAATAACAAAGTTCTTAGGCTCTCGCTAGGGCCACAGCCGAAATGTGACCTCAGGGCAGTTAATGTATTCACAGGCTGAGCAGAAATGACAGAGCCCTGAGATTTTTGCAGTGGGCATGCTGTGCCTCACTTTATCTTGTCAGTTCCCTGGGGATCTTTTCTGACCTTAAAAGGTTTTTTTAAGCTCTTGACTTTGGGAAAGTTTCAGCCAGCAATATTTTTGACTTCAAAGTGAGATTATTTCTGGCATATGTCATCGAGATAAGGTGAGTGGGGGGGGGGAGGGTTGGGAGGGGGAGATGCACCATGGGTGGGCTTTCAAAATGGGCAATGTTTTGATCATTCTTAATCTAAGCCCCTTTAGTGTCCCCAGATCCCAGAATGTATCATCGTGGGAGCTAATTCTACAAATAAACCTTTCTAACCAGCCCTCTGCTGTGTTGTCAGAATGCATCCAGGAGAGGGGGCGGCATCTTTTGTCAGAAGAGTGGCCTATCCATCCTATCTGGGGACTTCAGGGCCCGGGGCTTGAGCACCTGCCACCATGCCTTTCACCTGCTCCAGGTTTTGTTCTTGGCTTGTGTCTTCCACTTTAGTCCTTGCTTCCCCGCAGTGGCTCATGTGATACATTCTCTCACTCTCCCCAAGTTCCTTTAGGAAAAAGCAGGTGCCTGGGTGCAGACACCCCGCCCGTGAGCCATCAGTACTGGCTTCACTAGGATCCGTGTCGGGTGACAGAGGGTGAGCCACACACTCTGCTGGAAGGAATGGCTGTCTGGGGTCTGGCCTCAGCAGGACTGGAGCGTGATGTCTGTTGTCCAGCAATGTAGGGCCCAAAGAACCTCCTCTTCCTCCTCCACCTTCTTCTTTTTAAAGATTTATTTATTTATTTAAAAGGCAGGGCTACAGAGAGAGAGGCAGAGGCAGAGGCAGAGGCAGAGGCAGAGGCAGAGGCAGAGGCAGAGGCAGAGGCAGAGGCAGAGGCAGAGAGAGATCCTTCATCTGCTGATCACTCCCCAGATAGCCAGAACAGCCGGGGCTGGGCCAGGCCAAAGCCAGGAGCAGGAGCCAGGAGCCAGGAGCCTGGAGCTTCTTCTGGGTCCCCCCGAGGGTACAGGGGCCCAAGTGCTTGGAGCATCTTCTACTGCTTTCCCAGGCCACAGCAGAGAGTTGGATGGGAAGTGGAGCAGCTGGGACTGGAACTGGTGCTCACATGGGATGCCAGCAGCGCAGGCAGCAGCCTAACCCACTGCGCCATGACACTGGCCCCTAAAAGTTCCTTCTTTTTCCTCTCCGGGGATTTGCTATTTGAGTCTGAGGAATAAACTGGCAGTAGATAGGAGGAGAGGCAAAGGATGTTATTAGGTGCATAGCATAGGACAGTGAGTATCCATTAGCCCAGGGGAGAGGAACAGGTGTCAATGATGTTTGGAGAGGCGAATGGGCCCCAGGAGCAGACATTGTGAGGAGTCAGATGGGTTAATAGATAGTCAGGATGGTCCCAGCGGAATGTGTGGTGTAAAATGCTTGCTTCCCCCAAAAAGATTATCTTTAGCAAGAACAAAATGTCTGCCCTCCTTCCTTCCTTCAGAATCTCTAAATTTACCATGAGAATAGCAAGGGAGTTTACAGTTTATTGTAAAAACAAGCTAGGTATCCCACTCGGTGATGCCAGACAGGATAAATTGTAAATCAGGTCTATTTTGGGGATGGTCCCACCTTATTGATGGACAGTTTCTCCCTGGAATTGTTCTTCAAGACCCCAGTGCCATGGGCTACTTTAGGTTTTGCTTCTCTTGCAGCTCCCCTCATGCCACTCTGGGTGGAGGTCTTTGACTCCATTAAATCTTGCTTTTAAACCTTTAAATCTCACTTTTCTCTTTGCCTTGTCCACGTGGAAATTCTTCTCCCAAGTGAGACAAAGAACCGAGGTAAAAATAATTTCTCCGTTGCTGTTTTCCTGTAACAACAGGAGCTTAGAACAAAGTTTGTCTGGGCTGAGTGTGGAGTCCACTCTAATCCGCTCTCCTGCTGGTTAATCTCTTTCGGCGACAGATTAGAGAGGGGGCTCAAGACAGTGGCATTGCTTCCTGAGAAACTCCCCAGGAAAGGGAACTCCAGGACAGCCCCTCGGCACTTTGTGTGGAGAAGGAGGGGCTGAGAGCCAGAGGTCGGAGAGGCCTTGGTTCTGAGACTGCTTTTGAGTTCGAAGTCCTCAGCCATAGTTTTGGGGTATCATCTGCTGAGCCCCAACATTGAAAAGATCAGATTCATGATTAAGAAGGCCCATCCCATGCGAGGCTTTGCAGGGGGTAAGGGGATGCAGGTGGGGAGTAGCCCCACCCCTGAACTTGAGAAACAAGCCAGGCCCAGGGAGAGTAAAGCAAAGTCCACAGATTGTAGAGTAAAATAAACCCCGAGACAGGCCTGCACGGCGAGCTTAAAAGAGGCAGCAAAGACTTCTCTTCCTTTCCAAGCTGGCCTGCTCATTCGGACATGGCCAGGCAGGCATTTTCCATGCAATCAGCCCAGGGCCGGCTTTACTGAGTGGTGGAGCAGGCAGTGGTGTGATTTTAGGCAGTGCTCCCAGCCCCAAATAGCAGGTACTGTGTTACAGCAGGTACATTTTGTTATAACTTTGCGCTTCTGGGTCTTGAAGCTCTCATCTTGGTGAGGTCATCCTTTCCCATGATGCTCGTGACGGGACTACAAGTCACACATAGCTTCCATCTTGATGCTCAGCTCCATTTTTCACGGTGGGGAGGAGAAAATGAACTGACAGCCCAGTAAACCTAAACCCCAGCTGGGACGTGGCTTGGGACGGACATTCGAGGAGAGTTCAAGTGTGGTGGTAGAAGAAGCCCTAGCTTCTCCTGTTGGGGCAGGCTCAGGTTAGTCACTGAGATCCCCCCAAGATAACAAGAAACACTTGGGGGCCGGCGCTGTGGCCCGCTAGGTTAATTCTCTGCCTGCAGCGCCCGCATCCCATATGGGCGCCAGGTTCTGGTCCTGGCTACTCCTCTTCCAGTCCAGCTCTCTGCTGTGGCCTGGGAGGGCAGTGGAGGATGGCCCAAGTCCTTGGGTCCTGCACCTGCATGGGAGACCAGGAGGAAGCACCTGGTTCCTGGCTTCAGATCGGCGCAGCGCCGGCCGTGGTGGCCATTTGGGGGATGAACCAACAGAAGGAAGACCTTTCTCTGTCTCTCTTTGTCTGTAACTCTACTTGTCAAATAAATAAATAAAAATCTTAAAAAAAAAAAAAGAAACACTTGAGGGTAGGTTTGGTTTGGTTTGGTTTTTGGTGAATTTAAAATTCATCATAGCACTTCACACTGAAAGACCTATAATTTTGCCTGAATATTCTATTAAGAATTTCACATAAGAAAATAATTATGCACACACACACACACACACACACACACACATAGACTTGATTCATTCTTTACTCTCTGATTCAACAATTATTTGCTGGACACACACTACATGCCAACTACTATTCTAGGCGCCAGGATTACAGCAGTGACAGAAGTAGACAAAGTCTCTGCCCTCACGGAGCTTACATTCTAGTTGGAGCAGACAGATAATCAGCAGGGCATCATCTTATCCAGTGGCAGTTTTCCATTCACATCTCATTAGATCTCTTACTCTCTCCAGAAATACTTTCTTCACTTTGTTTCTGGGATTCTACATTCTTTCACCTTACTGCTTATCTATCTTCCACCCTGTACTGGGTACTCTTCATTTTCCTGATTTAACTTGGTGAACCCCAGAATTAAGCCCCCAAGTATTTCTTTTTTTAAAGATTTTATTTATTAATTTGAGAGGTAGAGTTACAGACAATGAGAGGGAGAGACAGAGTGAAAGGTCTTCCTTCCATTGGTTCACTCTCCAAATGGCCGCAACAACTGGAGCTGTGCCGATCTGAAGCCGGGAGCCAGGAGCTTCCTCCAGGTCTCCCACATGGGTGCAGGCGCCCAAGGACTTGGGCCATCCTCTACTGCTTTCCCAGGCCATAGCAGAGAGCTGGATTGGAAGTGGAGCAGCCAGGACTTGAACTGACACCCATATAGGATGCCAGCACTGTAGGCAGCAACTTTACCTACTAAGCCACTGCGCAGGCCCCAGTTTCAGAATTTTTGCATCAAAATAATTTGAAAGGCAGAGAGACAGGTGGAGAGAGACAGAGGCAGAGATATTTTCCATTGTTGGTTCACTCCCCAAATGCCTGCAATAGCTGGGGCTGGGCCAGGCTAAAACCAAGAACCCAGAACTCAATCCAGTTCTCAAGTACTTGCACCATTATCACTGCCTCCCAGGGTATGTATTAGCAGGAGCTGGGAGAGGATGTGAAGAGGGGACTCAAACCCAGGTCCTCTAATAATGGGATGCAGGCGTCTAAGCTGCCATGCCAAACACCTACCCCCAGGGAGATATATATTTTAAAAAGAGCTCCGATACAAGGAGAATGAAATGGTGGTTAACAGAGGTGGAGGAAGGGAGGGAAATAAAATGGAGAGAGGGAGGTCCAAAGACACAAAGTAGCAGATACAGAGGATGAACAGGTTTACAGATCCAATATGGAGCTTAACATTAATAAAACCTTATTACACTACGGCTTTTTGGTAAAGGACAGCAGCTCCTGCTTACCTGGGCTTCATTTTCTGCAGCATCAGCAGAAGCCAACCGTGGTCCAAAAATGTTAAATGGAAAATTCCAGAAATAAGCAAATTCATTAGCTTTAGATTGGACATCATTTTGCTTGACTGATGAAAGCTTGCACCGTCTCGTTCTGTTCCACCCTGGTTGTGAATCATCTCTTTGTCCAGTGCATTTTTGTTCTGTCCACTGCCCTCCCACGAGGAACTTAGCAGCTGCCTCAGTTGTCAAACAGAGTGACCATGGTTTTGCAGTTCTTGTGTATGGGGTTTGGTATCAGCTGCCTTTTCGGATCTGCACTGGGAGTCCTGAAACATCTCCCCTTCTTATGGGGAGGGGACTGCCATAGATGTTAGTTGCTCTCACATTCTCTCCCCCAGAGGAAGTATGTGGCATGATGGATAGGGCAGTCTGCTTCACTATGGTAACTCTGTCACTAGCTGCATTCTACAGCACTGTGTTGCAAGCCCCTAATATACACAGTGCAATCTATTTTTTACAATGATGTGATAGTTTATTGAATACTGTTTATGGAATTTTTATTACAGAAAATTTTGAACATGCTTAATAAAAGATAGCATTGAATCCACCACCCAACTACAACAATAATGAACTCATAGTCATTCTTGCTTCATTTATACCCCTACATATCTCCCACCTCCTCACTGGATTATTATTATTATTATTATTATTTTGACAGGCAGAGTGGACAGTGAGAGAGAGAGACAGAGAGAAAGGTCTTCCTTTTGCCGTTCGTTCACCTTCCAATGGCCGCTGCGACCGGCGACTTGGGCCATCCTCCACTGTACTCCCAGGCCACAGCAGAGAGCTGGCCTGGAAGACGGACAACTGGGACAGAATCCAGCGCCCCGACTGGGACTAGAACCCGGTATGCCGGTGCCACAAAGTGGAGAATTAGCCTATTGAGCCACGGCACCGGCATTATTATTTTTTAAAAGATTTATTTATTTATTTGAAAGGCAGAGTTACAGAGAGGCAGAGAAAGAGGTCTTTTGTCTACTGGTTCACTCCCCAAGTGTCTGCAATGGCTGGAGCTGAGCCGATCAGAAGCCAGGAGTCAGGAGCCTCCTCTGGGTTTCCCATGCTGGTGCAGGGGCCCAAGGACCTGGGCCATCCTCCATTGCCTTCCCAGGCCACAACAGAGAGCTGGATCAGAAGTGGAGCAGCTGGGGCTCAAACCAGTGCCCACATGGGATTCCGGCACTGCAGGTGGTGGCCTTACCCACTATGCCACAGCGCCGGCCCTTCACTGGATTATTTTTAAGCACATCCTACTCATGCATTATGTAACATGTGAGCTCTAGGATGTATTATACTGTAAATGCAGATTGTAAAGAACCATGTGTAATATGATTGCCCTTTTTACAAGATATATTTTATTTGAAAGGCAGAGAGCAGATAGGAGGGAGATACAGAGAGCCATCTCCCCAGATGCATACAATAGCCGAGGGTGGGCTGGGTAGAAGCTGGGGCCCTGGAACTCAATCTAGGTCTCCCACGTGAGTGGCAGGGACCCAGCTACCTGAGCCATCTGCCTTGCTTCCCGGGCTGTGCTGGCAGAGCTGAGACTAGAACCCAGGCACTCTGAGATGGGTTGCCAGTGCCCCAGGTGGCTTCTTAACCGCTATACCAAACACCTGCACCTGCTTTCATGTTTATAAACTATGTATGTCTACAGAAAAAAGTCTGATAGGATGATTTCTCTTCGGTGAACATGTATCACACGGAGAATAGACGGGTGTGGGCGGAGCAGGGGGCGCTGATGCCAGATGTGGCAGCTCCATTCCTCTTGCAGTGGGATCACTTTGATTCAGGCTGCGTAACTCACATGGAGAAGCAGGGATGACCAGCTGGTGGAGGTGAGGATTCTTTCTATCAGCCTCTTTTTTCCTTGGCCAGTCTGTAGCTAATAATCATCACGTTAGCTTCTGTGGCTCCAGCAGTTTCTCAATTTCCTGTCTCTTGCCCTTTGGGCTGGACTAGTCATTGTTGTGAATGCTAGCCTTGCTTTGGGGATTGTTTAGTAGCATCCTGATGTCTATGCATTGGAGGCCAGTGTGTCCTTGCCCACCCCCACTAGTTTTAACAACTAGAAACATCTTCAGACTTTGCCAAACGTCCCCTGGGAGGTAAACTTAGCCCTGGTTGAGAAAGAACCTCTGCCTTACAGTATGTGTGCGAG
This sequence comes from Sylvilagus floridanus, assembly GCA_949820135.1. Lineage (NCBI taxonomy): Eukaryota > Metazoa > Chordata > Mammalia > Lagomorpha > Leporidae > Sylvilagus > Sylvilagus floridanus. Next base: position 59,299,622 of record OX463227.1, read on the forward strand.
TGGAAATGCATGGTGTCCAGGAGACCAGCAGCAAGAATGTTCTATTTCACTCATTTTTCCAGCCGAAATCTCAAGGAAGATGCAATTCGTGATCTGATAAAAGCTGCTATTGTGGTTTACTGCCCTGCACATCTAATTAACCAACCTATGACACAGCGCTTAATGATTATCTGCATTTCCTGAAACATGTCCAAAGTGACTGATTCGAGTTCAACAGGATGACAAAAGCAAGGGTCGTGAATGAGAACTTCCTTGTCAGCCAAAACAGTGATCAGTTAAATTTTGCACTCCAGCTACCAACCAACCCATTCCATGACACAGGAGAATATTGGCTGGAAGTTAAAAATGGGAGATCCCTTTCTAGAAAATTCATGATGCTACCTACATATAAACAGCCCCATTTATTCGTAAAAAAACACACAGACTCAGTTACAAAAGATAAGGGAAAAGGGTATTTAAATATTGCATTCAATTCGGCTTTTTTTTTTCCATAATGGAAACATTTTATTAGAGAACCATAGAAATGAGAAGAGGGAAAATATGAGGTCATCTTACCCACTCTCTTCAAAAGCTGCACTGTTCTGAATGCAGCCTCCTTCTGTCCTCCCCCCTCAGACAAGAATCTTATTAAATATCCCCATTTTAATTAAATAGGGTACTCCTCAAGACCTCCCCACCCCCCGGAGAAACTCAACAGACAGCAGAGGGTCTGTGTCCGTGTTTTCATGATCTCCAAGAGATGACTTCTTTAGTTAGTGGCACTACGTTGATCGCCTCTCTCTAAGGATTAGGAGATTACACACAAAGTGTGTGGCAGTTCAATAACATTTGGCCTGCAGAAGCTATTCAACTACTGGTCCTTGTTTTGGGGCAGACATGTGGCAGGCCAGGCATCCTGTACCAGAGTGGAGGGTTCAGGTCCTCAGCATCTCTACTTCCAATCCAGCTTCCTGCTAATGCTCACCCTGGGAGGAAGCAGGTGATGGCCCAGGTGCTTGGGTCCCTGCCACCCATGGGGGAGACCCAGATGGAGTTCCTGGCTCCTGGCTTGGATCTGGCCCAGCCCTAGCTATTGTAGACATTGGAGCAGTAAGCCAGGAGATGGAAGATTCTCTCTCTGTCATTCTTCCTTTCAAATAAAAAACTCTCTCTCTTTAAAAAAAAAATAGTAGTTACTTTTATTATTTACCAATAAAGAAAATCCTCCCAGGATATGAGGCTGTCTCTCAGAGTTGGGGTTTGGAGTCCAAACCAGAGCCCATCTGCAATGGGGCTGCACATAAGAAAAAGGCAAAAGTCAATCACAAGGAAACTTAACGGAACGGCAAGGACGAGCGAGGTGTGGCCAGAGAATGAACTAGGTGGAGCTGGTACATTTTGTGACATGCAGAAAAACAGCTCAAATGCTTTGTCCAGTGACAGAGGGAAGAGGATTCTAAAGACAAGGGTTCCATATGGAAAATTCCCCTCGGGGATTGGAGGTGGGCCTCCACCTTTGGTCTCTGTCCAAGCCGGGCTCTGAAGGAGAAAGATGGAGGAGGCCTTGGGGCAGTGTCACATACAAGCACAGAAAACAGAACATGCAAGGGCAAGCGTGGAGCATCGAGGTGCAGGAGGGGTGGGGGTGGGGGAGGAAGTGCTAAAAAAAAAAGAGAGAGAGAGAAAAACCCAGAACCACCCCAAATGGGTGTAATTCTAGCAACTGAAGCCGGGACGCTCAAGGCTGGGTCCGGTGCCTGCAGGTCAGGTGGGATGGCGCGGGCAGCCTCGGAGCATCTTGCTCAGAGATAAATTTGTCGCGCGCCTGTGTGCAAGGCGGCAGGGAGGTGTGTGTGGGGAGCTAAAATCATTAGCTCTGCCGCGCGCCATGGTAACTTCTGTTCCCTCTCCCTGCTGTCAGATGTCTTCCTGGCTGTTTCCCTCACCCCCTTCACCCCCGCACGTTTCGTAACACGGGGAGAAGGCAGGCTGGGCTCCACGCGCGCGCGGGTTAGAAATGGAAGCACGGGGCCCTCCTCGCGCCCCTCACCCCCGCCCTTCTTTCTGGAGGGCGAGGCATTGTAAACCTGAGCAGAAGTGCGGTGTATTTTTATATGGTATTTAATGGCACAAACGGTTTGACAATCACAACTTGTTCCTTCCAGCAAGACCTGCTGGCAGCTCACCTTTCCCGCCCCTACGGTGCTTCGGGGATAGCGAGACCAGAGACGCCACCCCCCCACCCCGGGCTGCGGCCCGGGATCCCTTAGGAATGCGCGTTTCCCGGCCTAAGTAGCGCGGGCACCAGGACGAGCCCCCTGGCCCTGCCCCGCCGCGGCCTCGGGACCCCGCCCGGGCCGCCGCCCCCAGCGCCTTCCAGCAACCGGGCGTGCCGGGCAGGGCAGGATAAGGTTACGCCGGCCTTCCTAGCCCCGGAGGGAGGACGGGAGGCGGGTCCGCGGCGCGCCGGCCGCCGGCTGGGGCGGGGGTTCCCGCAGTTGGGCAACTCGGGCCCGCGGGGCCACGTCCCTGCTGCCGGCCGGCGCCGCACGCAAGCCCCTGAGCGCAGCCCGGGGGACGCGGGCCCCGCCATGGCCCGGGAGAGGCCGCCCGGGAGGGGCTGCGGCGCCCTGCGCCGGTGCCTGCTCGGCGCCGCGCTGCTGCTCGGCCTGCGCCTCCTCGCCGAGCTGCGGAGCCCCGGGCCCGGAGCCCCCTCCCGCAGCGCCGCGCCCGCCCCGGGCCCTCGGCCGCCCGGGCCGCACCTGCAGCCCGCTCCCGGCCCTCCGCCGCGCGGCGCCAGCAGGAGGCAGGTGACCTACGTGCGCAGCGGGCGCAGAGCGCCGCCGACGGGCGACCGGCGCCGGACGCCGGAGCCGAGCTGCTGCGCCCCGCGCGGGCGCCCCCGCCCGAAGGTCAGTGGCCTCTCGCGCCGTCTGGGGCCTCGCACCCATCGGCTCCTTCCCTTGTCGCGGTTCTTTCGCCTCAAGGCTGCAGGCCAGCTCTCGGGAGACCCCGAAGTCTTCTGCTGCTTCCTTCCCCCGGGCCGTGCTCTCTTGGACGCACTCACTGGTTGCATCGTTCAATGCCCAGGTCGAATGGAGGACTAAGCAGAGTTGAGTCCGCGTGCATTGAGCGTCCACCGCGTGCCAGGCCCCCTTGAGCGCCGACATCCAGCAGCCGGGGCAGGAAAGCCAGGGTTACAGGGAAAGACAAGGCCTGCTGGGTGGGGTTGCCATCCCTGGGTATGCACCGTGAAGCCAGTCCAAGTCCCCTCGAGGCCCAGCCCGGGCCCTGGCAGGGTGGCTGGCGCAGGGTGCGAGGCCGAGCCCCTTCACTCCTTCATGAGAACCTAATTGGATCCTCGAGGACTGAGGGAAAATTGGGGTATGTCTTACAGGCTGATTCCCATCCCAGTTTAGCCTCGCGCCTCGGTTTACAGGGTGCTTGAGAGCGGGAGGATTAAGAACGCAGATGGGAGCCTGGCTAGTCCCTAGGCCCAGCGTCGCCTGCTTCTCACCACCCCCCACCCCCGCCCCTGGAGCAGCTTCTTTGCGCCTTTCTCTCCCAGGCTCTGCGGAAGGGGGAGACACTCTCCCTCCAGCGCTGGGGTCTCCAGGAGCCCAGGCTACCGCTGGTCTGTACCGCCTGCTCCAGCACCTTTCTGTTTTTCCGATCCTCTGCAGTTCCCTTCTAGGTGTTACCTTTTCCCCCTAACTCTAAATCTCACCTCCTACATAAAGTCTTAGCTCTTTAGGAGAGAACAGCTGCCTCCATGAAGCTAACACGGCATCCATGGAACCGGGTCATGCCTATACACACTTTGGCCCGAGGGCTCTCCAGGTTGTTGCTAGGTGCTTTAGAGTGGAGTTGTGTACAGAGTCCCAGGGCCCGGGCTTCCAGTGGGGTGGCCAGTCCTGTCATTGAAGCCTTGAGCCCTGCCGGAGAGTCCAGGAAAGCTGACAGGTTATGGGGCGTTTATCTAGAATATTCTAGATATTTCTTGGCCCCTTGTGACTTTGTGTCTCATGCATGGCACCCCGACCCCTTTCAGAGTCTCTCTCCACATCTGCTTGTCCTGCTGTCCCCTGGCTGAGAGTTACTCTTCAGACAACACTATGGGTAGCTGGAACTTATCCTACAAGTGGCAAGGTTTGGGATCTGTAGGCTCAGAGGTCGCTGGAGGGCAAGGTCACAGCCACACCCACGGTGATCCCGGGATGGAGATGGCTTGGCCAGGGTGGGAGGTGTGGAGGTGGTGAGAAGTGGTTGGATTCTGGTGTAGCTGAGAGGTGCAGGGAGTTGGGAGGTGACTGTGTCTGTGTGTGTTGGAGTTGGGTTTTAGACATGCCACGTTTGAGATACCCTTGAGACATTCAGGTGGAAGTGTGAAGTAGGCTAAGGGGCAGGAGAGTCTGGAGCTCGGAGGAGCCGTGCAGGCCGAAGCCACAGTGTGGAGCATGCACAGGCGGCACTGAGCGGTGCACGGTAGAAGATTGCCTGAGGAGGGCGCGGCCGACAATGGCAGGAGACCTGCCGTGATCCGGATTGTTCTTGATGAGCGGTTACCTTTGTGGCTCTGACAAATGCTTACTCCCGGGGCTCTGAGACCTAGCGGCATCACAATCTCATTATTTCAGTGTGTTGTAACTCTCAATGTCTTTGGTTTAAAACACGTAAGAAAAAAGTACTTGGATTTCTTGCTGTTTTGACAGCATTCTCCTTTAGCTTCATAAAGAATAACTTTAACCGGATTTTCATTTGCCTGGTTATTTACTTATTTTCAGGCTATGCATATGATCTCTCCAAATGATTCCATATTGAGGATATTGAATTTGTTTCATTTTTCCATTATTTCACACTTGAATTAAAATAGTCCTCAAAAGAGGCAAAAGCAGCTACCCAATCTGTCTTTCCCCCTCTGAGCAGAGGGTCCAATATCTCCTATCTGGGGACAGTCTTGTTGCTTTTTACTTTGGAGCCCTACAATCAGGATTACCCTTAAGTAATTGAAATAAAAGGTGGAAGCTATTTGTTAAGTTCCTTGGATCTTATTTGGTTTGTTGAGATGCCTGCTCAAGAATCACCAGGTTTTTTGCTTCTGGGTTACCTTGCCCTAGGCACCTGCCAGACTGGTAAGGGAGAAAAAGTTCCATTTTGAAAAAGTTCTATTTTGAGCACAGATTTCTGGGTGGAGGAAAACCTGCAGGAAATAATTGGGTTGCCCAGTGTTTCTTGTGACGGATGCTGGAGATGCAACAATTCAGCAATTATATTGCCACCTTAATCACAGATCTTAAAGAAATCCATCTGTTATAAAAAAGGAAGTATCTTGTGGTCTTCAAATACTTCTTCCTCTCCTTCCTTGTCCCCCCTCTTTTTTTTTTCAACCAAACCATGCCAGAACTAGCTCTAAGTATGTAGACACTTAAGTAAGTTCATAGAAAGATGGGATTAATGGATTTGTTTACTTTGGTGCAAAAGATGTTGAAATCCATGGGTAGTTTTTTTCATTAACATGCATTTTTCATGAATTTTTGGAAGAGCCCTTGTTTACATGGATTTGATATTTGTCCCCAAGTAAACATCTTTTAACTGCACTCTCCATAAACTGTTTAAGGGTCCCTCTTAGGGTTCCGCTTTCACATCAGAGAGCCAGAGTGTTAGCCCGGTGATAGGAGAGCAAACGACAGATGACTGCTGAACACCACCCTTTACCTGGCGATTTCCGTGGAACCTATACATTGTTCTTCCATGCTTCATGCTCTAAGCATTCCGTCAGAGCGCCTCCTCTCCAGATTTCGATTACTACACATGCATAAAACATCCCTGTAATCCTCTTACTTTTCCTTCTCTCTGCTTCCTGTCTATGTTTCTGTTTTGTTTTGCTTTTCTGTCTTAAATTGCATGGGTACCTACTACGATTATCCTGAGTAAATCTCTCTGGGGAAGGACGTGTAGAGGAGGAGATGTGGACTCTGTGATCTGTGCTCTTGGGTGGATGTCACATCTCTTACAGGTTGGCAGCAAAACCAGGGCTCGTTTGCACAGGAGGAGCGCCGACTCGGCCAAGCTGCCTGAGGAGACGCCTTCTCCCTTATCGGAGGGATTTTACTTGACATTTAACATGTTGGATCGAAAAGTGCCTTCTGAGTCACAGAGCTGCAGAACCCAGCAATGTGCTGGCTTGGGTTGTTGGTTACAGATCTTTTGGAACACTGTGTCGGGGGGGGGGGGGGGAGAGCTGTTTTCCTCTTCCCCTGAAAAAACCATATGGCAAAATCTGGTCTTTCTCACTTCTCCTCCTCCTCCTCTCGGTTTTCTAATTCTGTGATTGTCATCAAGAATAAAGAGGGGGAAGAAATGGCCCCTGCTACATCCATCTGCCTTAAGAGTCCTGATTCTTTACAGAGGGCTTGAGGTGGGTGTGACTTGCTTATGAAATATGGCCCAGCAGGAGTTCCCAGCTCCCTAGGTTTTCACGAGTGTACCTACACTCCTGTCCTTCAGGGAATAACATTAATCAGTCTTCTCACAGCGAGCCTAGGAAGCAAAGCACTTCGATTTTTCGTACCGAGTCATTGAGGGTAATTGAATGAGCTGCAGCGGTATGTGGGCACAAAATAGCAGTTGCTATTTCGCAAAGCAAAACCGGTTTTTATTACAACGGTGATGCACCTGAGGTGGGGAATAGGACTCTGCACTGTTTCCAAACCCTGCATTTCCCCAGAGAGCTGGCTGTGGGCAAAGAAACTGCTAATGGAGGCCCGATTATTTTTCAACAACCGGTTGCAGAAGAGTTTCTGTGTAATTTGTCCAGTGCATTTTCTCCAGGGAAAACAATGTCTTGTCAGTGTTTTTGAGCAGAATTGAATTTCCTTTTCCATCTGTGTAGTGAAGCCAGACTGTCCGGGATGGCGGGCTTTTGAGTCTTTCCATCTGTGCTGTGATACCTTCGGAGTGCTCGTGTTTCTAAGGAGGCTGGCTCTTTGTTCTGTGATTCATACACAGTAACAGGAGCGGCTTGCTTTGCCCTGACACAACCACTAATGCGGGAACCTCCAGCGACGAGCTTCTTTGGGAGGCAGCACTTTGGCTGTCTACCTAGCTCGCGCTGTCCCTGGTACGTCCTGAGGAATTTTCTGCTAAGAGAGGGTGGGGACCTTTACTGTCCAAGAAGTGTTTTTTGCTCTGTTTCTGTGGTGAAAAGAAAACTGAGCCAGAAGCATGGTGTAACTGACTTGAGTAGCAAGCTGGGTTGCTGGTCGGCGGTGCATAAGGTAAATTTGGCCCATGAATTTTCTTTGACCCACATGATTTTTTTCTAAAGATCTTTTTAATTTATTTAAAGTCAGAGTTACACACAGAGAGAGAAGGAGAGGCAGAGATAAAGAGGTCTTTCATCTACTGGTTCACTCCCCAATTGGCCTCAACGGCTGGAGCTGCGCTGATCCAAAGCCAGGAGCCAGGAGCTTCTTCCAGGCATCCCACATGGGTGCAGGGCCCCAAGGACTTGGGCCATCTTCCACTGATTTCCCAGGCCATAGCAGAGAGCTGGATCAGAAGTGGAGCAAACTGGTACCCATATGGGATGCCAGCACTGCAGATGGTGGCTTTACCTGCTACGCCACGATGCCGGCCGCCCCACGTAGTGTTTTACGAAGCTGAACTAGACGTGTTTCCATGAGGCTCAGAGTATCAGGTGAGGCCCGCCCACCCTTCCCTCTGTTTACATTACCTGTCTGATAGCCCTGAACCAGATGTGGCCAAAATTAGCAGTTGTCCTTTCCAAAAAGTGACAAGAGCAGTCACTGCTGCTAAGCGCTGGGTAGGTAGTCACCAGGTCGGGAAGCCTAGGGCCTCCTATTCACTGCGGCTAGGAACGTGAGTGCCCTGCGGCTGGGGCCGGCCAGCCCCAGGCTGAGACTCTGGAAAGTCTGTTTGGTTAACCCAACGTCCCTTTGTTGTAAGCAAGAAAAGTGGACTGTGTTCTAACTGAAATGAAAGAAAGAAAGAGAGGAAGAAAGAAAAGGAGAAGAAAGAGAACAAGAATTAAAGTTATTGGGAAGCTGTGGGTAGTTCTCTGGAGGAGGAGTTAGATGACCGCTGTGTGGACAAGAGAAGGAACAGAGGTGCTTTGGAAAACTCAGCTTTCTGGATTTCTTTGATTTTCTCCCTCAAGGGCTCGTCTCGCTGCAGGACTAGGTCTTTCTCTCCCTCCCCCTCTCTCCCTCTCTCTCTCATAAAACTTGTTTTCATGGTCTCAAAATTCTGTAGTGTATTTTGGGTCAAGTCATTTCCATTAAAAAGTACTGATCCTAAAAACTAATAAGTTAAAACTGCCACGCACAAAACACAAACACAGAAACAAATGGTCCCCGAAGCAGTCTCGTTTCCTTCCCAGGGCTTTACAATGGGGACAAGCAGACTGGGACCGTTCTTCCAGCCCCCGTTACGACTGGGGTGGCAGGTACTGGGTTACTGTTCCTGTAGCCTTCAGAGCTTTCTGGGCAGACTCGGTGACCTTGCTAGCCCTAGCAGCTTTCTCATCTGCTGCTTTGATCACACCCACAGCAGCTAGTCTGTCTCATATTGCAAACAGCAAAGTGACCGAGAGGAGGACAGTCAGAGGAGCTCTTGACACACACGGGCCAGGAACTATCAACAACGAGATCTCAAGAATTCAGATCTCAAGAATTCAGAGCCGTCTTCACTTCTTGCCAGAATGCCAATTAATCTTTTTTAAAATTTTTAAAAAAATTTATTTTATTTTTTGACAGGCAGAGTGGACAGTGAGAGAGAGAGACAGAGAGAAAGGTCTTCCTTTGCTGTTGGTTCACCCTCCAATGGCCGCCGTGGCTGGGACGCTGATCCGAAGCCAGGAGCCAGGTGCTTCTCCTGGTCTCCCATGGGGTGCAGGACCCAAAGACTTGGGCCATCCTCCACTGTGCTCCCAGGCCACAGCAGAGAGCTTGCCTGGAAGAGGGGCAACCGGGACAGAATCCAGTGCCCCGACCAGGACTAGAACCTGGTGTGCCTGTGCCGCTAGGCAGAGGATTAGCCTATTGAACCTCGGCGCCAGCGGCCAATTAATCTTTTCCTTCAGCTGAGCAAACGTGCAAGCAATGCGAGCTGTATGACAATTCAGTATGGGGGCGTGGCCAGTCCTGATTGGACCTTGATGGTTGGAGGTTATCACTTGAGCAGTGAAGCCAGCTGCTTCCATTGGTGGGTCATTTTTGCTGTCACCAGCAACGTTGCCATGATGAACAACTTCGACAGACACGTTATTGACATTCAAGAATACACTGTCCCCAGGAAGAATTTCACTCAACGCTTCATGGTCTTCAACAAACTTGACTTAGATTGTGACGTTGACTGGGGCAAAGGTTACTAGTCTGCACTTGGCCCCCAGGGGCAGTACCGATCCCACCCATTTTGTAGACATCCTGTAAGGGCAGAGCCACAAGAGCTTGCTATTTGGATGAGTTGGTGGGAGGATGCAACCCAGGGTTTCAAGCAATGTGGTTTCACTGGCATGGTCATCTTCATGCATGACTGTCTATCCCTGGAACCAAGGCATATTAGCACTTGGCTCTAGCATGTTGTCAGCAGTCCTACTAGAAATTGGCACAAATGCTACTGTGTCAGGGCTGTAGTTGATTTTCTTAATCCCCCCTCTCCTGGCTATAGGGTGGCTCAGCAGACTACACATTGTTAGTACTAGCAACGAGTTGTTTCACACCCAGTGTGTAAGTCAGAGGGCATGCTCATGGACCTACCCATTTTCAGGCTTAGCGACCCCGCAGCAATAATCAGGTCAGCACAGTCAGCCTGAAGTGTGCCTGGAATCATGGTTTTGATAAAGTCTCTGAGTCCTGGGACATGAGTGATTGTTGTATAATGCTCGCTGGTCTCTGCTTTCTGCAGTGAGATGTCTGTGGTGTTCAACTTTCAGTTCATCAAGACATGGGCATCCTTGAAGAAGTGTTTTCCCATCTCAGCAGCTTCCTTTCAGAGTGTTCTATGGTTCTTCTGTTGCTCACATCATGTTTATACCTCAGGCGCCCGTGAGCAGAGGACCCACCCGGATCTATGTGTCCAGTGACCACAAAGTTATGAGTCTTTTCCTTTCCCATTTGGCTTTGACTCAATGGTTTTTACACTTCTATTCTGACAGCAAATCTACTGCAAAAAAACTGACAGATTCTCTTCATATTCACCCTGGATCAGCCTGCCCTGGCCACTCGGCCTACACATAGCCCAGGGGCTCCCTGCCCCTTGCTGAAGCTGTTATATATTAATGTTAGCCGTTGCAAAGCACACTGGACACCGGAGTAAGGGTAAGGGTTTATTGGGGAACACCCTACAGACCAGAGTGAAAGGACGGCAAAGGAAAAAGAGAGAGAAAATATAAGAGAGAGAGAGAGAGACAAAGGAGAGAAGATAGAGTAGAGAGACGAGCCAAGAGAGAGGAGAGAGCACAGGAGAGAAGAGCCCAGAGAGCGCGTGTTCAGGAACAGGCCCTTTTAAAACCTCACCTGAGGGCAGGCAGGGAAGCAGGAGCAGCGAATCCCATTAGGATGGGGGTGGAGCCTGGCTCAGGTAGCTGGGCCATGCGGCCACCTGGCTAAAACTGTGCCAGTTTTCTAATAGAAGCCATTCTTATAGAAAGGGAAACTTTCTCTAGGTTGCCCCAAGAAGTCAAGTCTTCGGCATTTCTTAACTATTCAGTGTCATTTTTGCTCAATTTTGCCCTTAGGTTTTCTTTCTTATATTTTATTCTATTATTTCAGCTATCCCATTTCAGAGATCTTGGGCCTGAGCACCTGGAGATTGAACATAGGATTTTTTTTTAAAGATTTATTTATTTGAAAGTCAGAGTCACACAGAGAAAAAGGGGGAGAGCGAGAGAGAACGCGAGCTTCCATCCATTGGTTTACTCCCCCAAATAGCAACAACAGAAGCCAAGAGCCGGGAGCTTCATCTGGGTCTCAGATGTGAGTGCAGGGGCCCAGGCACTTGGGTCACCCTCCACTGCTTTCCCAGGCCATTATCAGGGAGCTGGATCAGAAGCAGAGCAGCCAGGACTTGAACCAGTTCCTGTGTGGGATACTGGCATTTCAGGTGGTGGCTTTTCCCACTATGCCACAACACCGGCCACAATTATAGGATTTAAAAAAAAATGATTTACTTATTTTTGTTTATTTGAAAGGCAGAGCAACAGAAAGATGGAGATGGAGAGAGAGAGAGAGAGAGAGAGAGAGAGAGAGAGAGATCTTTCATCTGTTGATTCATTCCCCAATACCTGCACGGCTAGGTGTGGGCCAGACTGAAGCCAGGAGCCTGGACCTCCATTTTGGTCTCCTACATGAGTGGCAGGAGCTCAAGCACTTGGGCCATCATCTGCTGCCTTCCCTGGGACATTAACAGCGACTGTAAGGTGGATACGTAACGACGGATGGAAGCAGAGCAGCCACGATTCAAATTGGCACTCCGCTGTGGGATGCCACCGTTGGAAGCAGCAGCTTAACCTACTTCACTACAATGCCAGCCCCAGAATTGCTTTTTTAATAATCTCAGATGATAGAATTTATTCATGTGTGACTATACACATGTATATCTGTGCTTCAGAAGATCTATAGAAAGAAGAAAAAAAATTTTTTTTTTTTAATTCACAAGCTTTTATTGGGATTCTGCTCCCAGGCAAGGTTCCCCGGTCCCAACAGAGCAGGGGCCGGGGAAGTTGCATGTCAGAGATTGGGAGGGCTCCTTTTATAGATTCAGGGCATGGGGGTTAAAGGTTGAGGCGGGTCTGATCCTCATTGGTTGACCTTTAGGCACCTGCAGGGACCTTGACAAGGACTTTCTTCCCCAGAAGTAGGCCTCTCCATTCCCGGAAGTATAGGCCTTCCTTCCATGTGGATCCCAAAGCTACCATCCTGACCTTTTGATGATAGGAAAGGGAGTGATGATGAATCTCTCTGGCTACTTCCTGCTGACTGGGGACGTCGTCTACAGGGGCCCGCTGGGGATATCTTGGGGCTCTGCAGGGACAGGCATGTATGGATGGAGAAGCATCTGGTTGACTGCCTGGTTGCTGAAGGCCTTGGTTCGTTCCATTATCACCTACTGTAAACACTTAAGCAGACACTGTAGTATACAAGTCAGGGTGAGAATAGCAACCGATGATCCTAAGAGTGGCATTAACCAGGTAATGAAAGGATTTCATAGAGGAAAGGAAATGGGGGGTCCCTGGACCCTTGTGAGGATTGTTTTATGGACGTGGTTAAAATCTGATCCCAGCCAAGGCCGGGAGAAAGGCCACTCAACTTTTGCAGGTAGAGGGGTTTGTCTGTAGAGAAATTCTAAATAATCATACAACATTAAGTGGAGAAGAGGACCATCACTACACACAGGTTGGGAGTGGAGCCGTTGATGTTGGAGTAGAGGCTATGATTACAAAGGAATGAGACACAAGTGGGCTAGACAGGGTCTAGAACAAAGGACGGAGTCATTATTAGAGGACCCAAGAAAGGTGCGGTCTAAGCCACGAATAAGTTCTCCAATTGAGAGACAAATAGAAACTGACAGAAGGGGCTTGATAATAATCTGGTGGGCTTTCGGCCTTGTAAGTTAAGAGGCCCAGGCCTTATCTATCTCTTCACATAGGGTACATCCTAAGGGAGGTGTGAACCTCATTGGGGAAGGCACCCTGTTGACTTCCATTACTCAGCTGGCCTGGGAGGAGCTGGCCAGGTAAAGGCAGGTGGCACCTCTAACAGGAAATTTACAGTTCTGCCTGCAGTATTGCTGACCCTATTTAGCCGTCTCCTCTCAGCAGCAGTGGTCACCTTGGAAGCTGGGCCGAGTGAAGGACTTTTCAGCTTAGAGTCAGTAAGATCTGTGGCTCTGACCTGAAGTCCTTCGACTCCAGGGCAGGTCCATTTCCAGTGATCCAACTCTTGGCTGGCAGAGCTGCCAGGGCTCTTCATAAGCTGACTTCTGCTGAAGCCCAGGCTCACCACATTGAAGCCACTGCAGTGGACTGGCCTGTTGGGTCTCCTTGATGGCAGATCACTGTACAGAACAGCCATGAATAGGCTATGTTTACAGAAAGAAGAAATTTTAAAAGTATTTATTTTGGTGCAAAAATATTTGGAACACATGCATAGTTTTCCATGACATCTACTTTCCAGGAATTTCTTGAAGTCCTCTCCTCTGTATGAACTTTACGAAGTTCATGGAAAGTGGAATTAAAAGATACAGTAGAAAAGGTAAACTTGATTTCTCAACATGAGCTCCATCAAGTTTAAGACACTTTCATAAGCAGTGATACCAGCCATTTAGTCCATCCCCGAGGGATGGAGGGTTCTGGTCATCTAACCAGGGCAGTATTTCTTACACGATGAACTGAAGAAAACCGGATGCCCTTTAAGGGTTTTTAGGGTTGGGAAACAAGAAAGATGTCAGAAGGAGCCGCAGCAGGACTGTGAGGTGGCTGCATTATGCCTTCCCCCTGAGACTGGCCAGCTTGCTCCTGTTGGAGGAGAGGAATGAGCAAGGAGCATCCCCCTGGAGAAGGACTTCTGTGACATTTCCCAGAGTGTTTTTCTACCAAAGCTTTGGCTCATGTTCTCAAAATGCACTCCTAATAAACAGATGTTATCATTCTTTGGCCCTCCAGAAAGTCAACAAGGAAAATGCCTTGAGCATCCCCCAATACCGTTGGCGTGAGTAGCCGGCTTTGGCTTTGACTGGACCACTTCCTCCTCCTGATAGCCATTGCTTTGTGCCCTGTCTGGGAAAGCCGGGCTTCAGCTCCTGTTCCAGTCCTTTGAAGAAATGCTGCAGGCTCCTGATGCCGCTTGTTAAAAATCTCTGTTGAAGGCCCTGTCTTGCCTGCAGCTGATCTGGGCACAGCAGTTTTGGCACCCACTGAGCTGAAAGCCTGCTCTACTTTAAAATTGTCACTGGAATTGTGTGAGCTGAGCCAACTGGGATGTCTACGGTATTGTCTGTTGTTTCTCCCGGTAATGTTGGTCCTGTTCTGTGAGGCTATGAGCAAGCACTGAAGTGGATGGCCTGCCGTCGTGGGCTTCCGCTTCAACCTCATCCCAATCCTTCTTAAGATGAGTTGTCTATTTGTAAGCTTCCAGCCTCCTTGGGGCATTGTCTCCATGGATGTCTGTTTTGTTTTTAAAAAGATGTATTCGTTTATTTATTTGAGATAAGTTGCTGAGAGAGACGGAGAGAGAGAGACGGAGAGAGAGAGAGAGAGAGAGAGAGAGAGAGAGAGAGAGAGAGAGAGAATGCGCTTCCATTCACTGGTTTACTCCCAAAATTGGTGACAGCTGCTGGGGCTGGGGCTGGGGCTGGGCCAGCCAGGAGACAGGAACTCCATCTAGGTCTCCCATGTGGCTGGCAGGGGCCAGAGCACTTGGTTCATCTGTTGCTGCTTTCTCAGGTTCATTAGTAGGGAGCTGGATCAGAAGTGGAGTAGCCAGGACTTGAACTGGCACTCATATGGGATGCAGGCTGGCAGCTTAAACTGCTGTGTCACAACACTGACCCCATAAGCTTTTAATAAAAACTTAGTGATTTCATCATTTTCCCCGGATTCCCTGTCAATTGGATTTTTGTTCTTGTTTAAATTTTAGCAGAATTCTTCTTGCCCTTTACAAACTGATGTCTTATCTTTCTTAGTGCCTTAGACTGTTCAGATGTGTTATAACAACTTAGTATGAGTTAATTTAGGTGCAGAATATTTTTTAAATTCATGCATAAGTTATACATTTACATGAATTTTTGAAGATGCCTTCATCTATCTATATACTAATCAATATCTATCTTTATTGGTTAACTCTTTCGATATCTAGATGTATTCTCATAGGTAACCTTACTTCCAAGTAGAATTTGGCAATGAGCTGGCACCTGGTATATATATTTCTGGTTTTTCTTATTCAGTGGATATATGCACACAAGTCCTATGTATATGTAATATTTGTCTTTCTTTTCTTTAGGGTTGTTTATGAGGACTTTAAGTAGAGAAAGTTAATCTCAATGTTTTACCTGTGGTTCTAGTTAGGGTTTTCAAACCAAAGTTAGAGTCTTATATCCTTTGATTTTTTTTTTTTTCTGTCAATACAAGAGTAACTTTGCAAGAAAAAAATCTGAAAAATTCCTCAGGGCATCTGGGATGCAGTGGACTGCTTTGGGATTCTTCAACATTTGGTCACTCCTGTATCTCTTAGGACTCTGGGTGGCAAATGACGGGGTCATCTGAACTTAATAAAGACGGGGCTGAGTGGAACAGGACTGAGAAGGAAAAGAAGGGCCGCCCACACCAGGAGGGCTTCAGGAACGTGATTATGAACTAAAACGAGCCTTGAAAATCTTAGGTATCTGCGTTACTTGTGGTCGCAGATGCAGTGGGTATTTAGCATGGTGGGGGCAGGGGAGGGGAGGACACCTTTACATTTCTTTCCTATGTTTGAGGAATTCTTTGCCTTTCTAAGAGGAAAAAAAATGTAAAAAAAAAAAAAATCCCCCCTTTTCGTTGCACCTGATATGCATCTGGGTGACATCTGCGTCGCCGTTCAGATTTGGGTCATCCGTTATGGTTGTACAAGGGCTGCCATGTGGCTCGGTGGCTGGGGTTCCAGGGGCGCTGAAAGGAGCCGTGGAGTCTGTGCCCAGCAGTGGGGCAGAGCAGTCTACACTTGGCCCGTCTGGCGGTGGTGTTCTTGACCTTGAGAGTCTGTAAACTAATAAATCTTTCACCAGTTCTTCCTCGGCTTAGCTAGCCAGAGTGGCTTCTATTGTTTACAACTAAGAACCTTGACAGACCAATAAATTAGACCTGGCAGTTCAGAAGGTTGCAACTGTAACTTTCTCTTTTCAGTTTTGCCTCTGGTCTATTTAATACCGATTTTGGAACGTGATGACTGGGGGCCATGTGAACTATGGGCTGAAGGGCCTTGCCCTGACAAGATAATAACACAGAGCTTCAGATACTAAATTACCCCAAACTGCTCATGAGAGACTGCAAGTCCTTTCTTTTTCTTTTTTTAAAAAGATTTTATTTATTTATTTATTTGAGAGGCAGAGTTACAGACAGTGAGAGGGAGAGACAGAGAAAGGTCTTCCATCTGCTGGTTCACTCCCCAGATGGCTGCAATGGCTGGAGCTGTGCCAATCCAAAGCCAGGAACCAGGAGCTTCTTCTGGGTCTCCCACATGGGTGCAGGAGCCTAAGGACTTGGGCCATCTTCTGCTTTTCCAGGCTATAGCAGAGAGCTGGATCAGAAGAGGAGCAGCTGGGTCTCGAACCAGTGCCCATATGGGATGCTGGCACTGCAGGCAGAGGATTAACCTCCTGTGCCACAGCGCCAGCCTCCTGCAAGCCCTTTTTCATGGCAACGTTTGCTGGGGTGGGAGTATGTGCTGAAGTCACAAACAATGCTCCATCTCAGGCCTCATCTAAACTTGTTTGCTTCTTGCTGTGGCTGTGCATCTGCTGTGGGTGGCAGGGGTGGGGTGTGGCTGGGTGCTGTCATCATCCTCACCACACACAGCCACCCTCTGGAACCTTGCTGGTGACCTTGGCAGAGGTGTGAGTGCCCTGGAGGGTCCTGCATGGCACAATGAAAAGGCCTGGCCCTGGAGGGACATCTGTGCCTCCTACTCAAACTCCAAGGCCAGTGCTGGTCACTTGTCCCCCTCTAAGGCCTAAGGTCCCCCTGCCCCGCTGTGTGCCAGAAGTCAGAGAGCTAGACACATGTGGTGAGTGGCATTTGTGGCCACCATGGTTGGGCCACCCTTCCGTCACCCACGTCCAAGTGCACCTGCTCTAGAGCATGTTTCACAGTCTCCTTGCTGAATCTGCGCACCTGACAGTGCGGAGTAGATCATGGGAGGCTCTTTCCATGAGACTGAGACCTACAGTGAAGCAGACATATGAATTTCTCAGAACAACAAAATAAATCCAGACCTGACGTTCAGCTTATGAACAGCGCTGAGCGAGTCCTGGAGTTTGTTAAGTACATGATTCTCGTTGACATTGCTTATGTTGGATTCTTTGCAGGGACAGTCATGGGAGGATGGGCGGCGGCGGCAGCGGGGGGGGGTGGGGTAGCCAGTTACTTGAACAGATTAAAGCCGCTGGTGTGAGTCCAAGGCATCTGATGAGATGGGTCGAACTCCCATCAAACTCCACCTTCAGGTGTCATGTACTCATCTTAGTTGGAGCTGGTTGCAATACTTCAACACGTGCTTCTGGGTTCTAGCCGCAAATCAGGGGTGACGTTCACACTGCCCAGAAGCAAACCCTTGAAGGCCATTCTTCACCTGCTTTGAGTGGGACACTTAAAATCCTAATTAGCAAAATACACAGTATCGGAGCTCCGAGCGGCTGGGCTGTAGGAGACCTCTTCCTGCCGAAGTTTTGGGAGAAGAGTGTGGAAGCAGGAAGCCAAGGAATACACGGGATCCTTGGAGATCTGTTTACCTGGACTCATAAATGTCAGGGAAACACTTCACTGTGTGCAGCCTCTTCTATAAAATGGGCTCCTGTTTTTACAGTTAAAATCAGAAGTTTAGGGGCCGGCATTGTGGGTTAAGCTGCCATCTATGATACCAGCAGCTCATATGGGTACTGGTTCGAGTCCTGGCTGCTCCACTTTTGATCTGGCTCTCTGCTAATGTGTCTGGGAAAGCAGTGGAAGATGGTTCAAGTTCTTGGGCCCCTGCAGCCATGTGGGAGAACCAGATGGAGTTCTGGGCTTCTGGCTTTGGCCTGGCCCAGCTCTGGCTGTTGTGTCCATTATAGGAGTGAACCTGCAATTAGAAGGTCGGTCTCTCTCTCTCTCTCTCTCTCTCTCTCTCTATGCATTTCAAATAAATAAAAAATAAATCTTAAAAAAAAGATTAGAAGTTTAAACTCTACTCCCTTTCTTAGGATGCTAACAAGTTATCTGAACCTCATTTTCTCCCTCTGGGAAAAATTAATGGGACTTAATTCCCAGGCTTGTTGCGAGCATTAGATGAAAGCATGTGCTAGGGGTCCTAGCACATGGAACTAGTTCAGGAAATGAAGATCGTCTCTGTTCCACTTAATGTTGGCTGCTGGGACTTTGGCCTTGGGTATCAGAAAGATACAGGTGTGTGTGTCTGTGGTGTATGAAGGCCAACATTCACTGCGATGTTGGGTATTTCTTTGACCAGTCTTAACTTAAAGCATATATCTCATACTCAGGGATCATAATATGATAGCAATAACTAGTATTTGCTTGTTAGTGGTTACATTATAAACATATCCCCAGAGAGCCTGTTTCTTAAGGAAGTATGAAGGCGGATGTGCTTACATCAATTTGTGATTTTTCCCCCTCAAAACTAATTACAAGTATCTTCTGCAACATACTGTTGAATAGTTTTGGCTTCTATTAATATGAACTGCCCAAAGGTGATTTGAAACCTGTGAAGGGTGATGTTCCCTTGGAAGAATGTTTGCAGATGTGCTTTTCACTGAGGCACCTGCTACCACTCTGGTGCACCTGCAGACCGAGGAGGCCAGTTGGAATAACTGTGGGGTAAAGAGCTCATCACTAATCTTTTTTCTGGTCTCGCCTCCCACATTTAAGTTTACTAAGTGCATTTTATTATGCTTCATACTTTATATTCATTTTAAAGATAAGCCGAATCAACATAAAACATAAAATGTAAGTAATAAACCTGCCCATGGTTTATAGGGAGTGATTCTTTGAAAAAGCTCACAATTGAAGAGTGGGGTAGGGAGCATTGTGCTAGGGGAATGGCTTCAACTCCTTCATTTAATTCTTAAAACAAGCCTGTGAGGTAGGAGTTGTCCTCATGTAGCAGACAAGGAAGCAGAGGCTCAGAGATGTTAATACACTTGGACAAGACATAGCTGTAAGGGGCAAACCAAAGAATTAAACTCAAAATCTACACGTTTTTCAATTTGCCGAGGGAGACAGGCAGATCGAAGTAGAGTGGTTTCCAGATAAAAATGAAAGTCTTCTTGTCAACAAAAGACATTAAAAGTCATTAAAAGACAAATCAGAATCTAGGGTGGGACGTCTGCACTGCGGGTTGCCAAGGAGGGATTAATATCCAGACATGTAAGGGACATCAGCAAAATGAAAAAAAGACAAACAGATGAACAGAAAAACAAGTGGAAAATCCATCAGGAATTCACAGGAGAGCTGAAAGACCAAACACATGATCGTTTGATCATGTCTGGGGCTTCCGTTTTCTGGCTTGCTCTCTGAATGCCTGCCTGCTGCCAGCCCTGCCCGCCACTACCTCCTCCATGTCTACACAGCCTGCGTCTGTAGTCCGGCAGAGGAACACCAACACCGGCCCTACTGCAGGGCCCAGGGAGAGGGAGGGAGTGGAATTGCACATTATCTTTTAATTCTGTTGTCTGTGAACCTCCTGAACCACCATGGTGTGTTTCCTTCTGCTTACCATGGAAGTCAGTTCATACAGGTGGTGCTGGCATTGAACCTTAGGGTTTGAGAATGCCCAGAAATGACCCAGCAGTTATGTTCCTGGGAATATACCCAAGAGAACTGAAAACATGTGTTTATAGAAAACTTGCTCATGAATGTTTAGAGCAGCAGTATTCATAGGAACCCAAAGTGGAAAACCACCCCCAAGTGGGAAGTGGATCCAGAAAATGCAGAATATCATTCAGCCATAGAGAATGTTTATACTTGCTACAATGTACTTGAACTTGAGAACATTATGCTAAGTGAATGGAAGCATCAAAAAGGTCTCATGTTGCCTGATTCCATTTTAATGAAATGTTCACCCTAGGCAAACCTAAAGGACCATAAAGTAGACTCATGGATAGAGGGGAACTGGAGTGACTGCCACCAGGCCAGGGTTTCTTTCCGAGGTAATGACAATATTCTTGAATTGGTGGTAATAGTTGCACCACTTGTGTATATACTAAGAGCCACAGAACTGTCCACTTTAAGTAGTAAATTTTATGGTATGTGAATTATATCTTAGTTTTTAAAAAACACCCAAGGAGCTGGTATTTAACCTAGCAGCTAAGACACCTGCATCCCACATCAGAGGGCCTGGGTTTAATTCCTAGTTCCACTCCTGATTCCAGCTTCCTCCTAGTGTGTACCTGGAGATGCAGAAACTTACGGCTCAAGTAGTTGGATCCCTGCCACTTACGTGGGAAACCTGGATTGAGGCATTTGGGGAGTGAAGCAGCAGATGGGAGCTCTGTCTATCCACCTGTCTTTCTCTGCCTCTCAAATAAATAGATAACTTAAAAAATACCCAGAAGCCCATGGGATGAGTGATAGGTACAAAAAATGATATGCTTTGCTTTGCTCGGATAAAGATAAATGAACTGTGAGAGATCCCTGGGACCCCCGGTCTGCCACTGCTCACTGATGGGCTGGCTCAGCTAAAATGGGAAACCCATGTGCTTGCATCTCTTGGTAATAGCTGGCGTGGCCTCTCAGAAATGCTCACGTGGCTTCTGGTGAACTTCATGGTCCTCACTCTAACAGCTCCCCAGTCCTGGCAGGTGCATTGCAGAAGCAGTCATACTTGGCCTTGCGTTGCAGACTTAGGAGCCCTCAGGTGGCCATGTGAGGACCCTAAGCTGCCATGGTTGTGTGCTTGTTTGCCAGCTTCCCATAGCATTAGCTCTAGGGGCTTGTCCAAAGACAAGTGGCCAAACACCTGTCTGCCCACTGCGTCTCTTAGATGAGTGAGCTCACTGAGGACATCAGTGACCTTGACTCTTCCTTCTCACCTTCCTTCTCACCAGAATGGCCCTTGTCACCTCACTCATGACTTGTGTGGTGATGTATAGGGACAGTCCTATACAGCTTAGAGGCCATTTGTGTTCAAGGGAACAGCAGTTATAGCAATGCCTGCCATGTAGACAGTTCTTCCCAGCCTACAAAGGCTTGCCCTGTTGTTATGCCAAGTGGATTTTTAAAAATTATTTTTATTTATTTGAGAGACAGAGAGTGAGACAGACAGAGAACACATGAGCTCCCATCTGCTGGTTCACACCCCAAAGCCTGCAACAGCTGGGGCTGGGCCAGGCTGAAATAGGGAGCCTGGAACTCAACCCTGTGTGGGTGGCAGGAACCCAATCACTTGAGCCACCACCAGTGCCCCACAGGGTCTGCATTGGCAGAATGCGGGAGTCAGGTCCCTGAGCACTGGTCCTCTGACATGGTATGGGCATCCCGACTGGCAGGTTGACTGTTTGGCCAAACACCTGCATCCATGTGGCTCTTGGGACAGCCTTAGGTGCCAGTGGGTGTTATTTCCATTTTCCCGAGAGGGAATCTGGTTCAATTTAAATTGAGATTATAACCCAGGTCAGCTGAGGTCGGATTTAGGCTTGTTTCTATTCTATACTATGACCACCTCAATACTGACATCTGGGTTTCAGAAAAATATGTAGATGACTATCGATTTTAGGTTTGATACCCAGGCTTCTTAGATATTTTCCAAATCAGCAAATACATATTAAAGCTCAGTTTTAGCTATTTTTGTCTGGTTGGAATTTCAAGTATGCCTTACGTCGGCTTAAAACCAAATTTGAACTGATTATATAATTATGAGAGGGAATGTTCTTTTGAATAGTGAATATTCATTTTGCACAGAAATAGTAAAATGTGGCTTATTTAACTAATGCATACTTAGAGGACCCTCAATCAGAGCAGGCAGCCACGTCAGTTTTGAAACTGAAATGCTGGAATTTATTTGGGTGCCCTGGATACAGAGGGTTGTTTTGGAAAATCTGAATGCCTCAGCCTTATTCCTGGACAGGGAATGTTCTTATTTATAAAAACCAAACCACCAGCACAGAAAAGAGCCTGTTTAACACATGCAACATTGTGTCTTTTGTTATGAGGAGGTATTGAGACAAGAATCAAGACCAGAGTGTACTGTCTAGATGTATAGTTTGTCGGTTTTTTAAGATCGTTTTAATCTTACAGGTAAGGTGTGACGTTGATAATCAAAATAAAGACGTGTGTATTTGGTGAAGTCATTAACTCCATAAGGAAAACAGAAAGTGTTCTTAAGGATTATTTCATTTTAAATGTTTAATGATAAAACCTTACAGGAATGGGACAAATGGGGTGAGGGAAATTGGAAATTTAATTTTCTATGTCTTTTATCTGAGGAATTCTTCGGTGAGAGTTATTTTTGACACTGAAACTTTTCAGTTTAAAAATAGAAGTGAAGAAATAGGAACAGATTGGAGTCTGCAGGAAAAGACTGTAGCGAGGGAAACAGGACTACTGCGGGCAGGATCCGAGCCGGGCGCCCCTGTGCCGCTGCCCCGTGGGATTCCTCGGGGGCTGTGTCGGCGCCCAGGCGTGAGGTTGCTGCTGAGGTCGGCACGGTGGGTACAGAGTTTGATGAGAACAGCTTGAGGGAAACTATATATGGCTTCCAGGATTCTGCAGATCATGCTCTCGCACATTCACTGCTGATCTCCAGGACTTTGGGGTCCTGGATGAATTCTCCTTTTATTGTATTTTTATTTGTTTATTTTCATTGTATTTGAAGGGGGATAGGAGAGAGAGAGAGAGAGAGAGAGAGAGAGAGAGAGAGAGAGAGAGAGAGAGATCTTCCATCTTCTAGTTCACTCGACAGATGGCCACACAGCCAGGGCTGGGCCAGGCCAAAGCCAGGAGCCCGGAATTCCATCTGGGTCTGCTTTGTGGGTGGCAAGGGTCCAGGTACTTCATCATCTGCTGCTTCCCAGGGCGCACATTAGCAGGAAGCTGGATCAGAAGCGGAGGAGTAGGGCTGGCGCTGTGGCGAAGTGGGTAAAGCCGCAGCCTGCAGTGCGGGTATCCCGTGTGTGTGCCGGTTCATCCCGACTACTCCACTTCCCATCCAGCTCCCTGCTACTGCACTTGGGAAAGCAGTAGAAGATGGCCCAAGTGCTTGGGCGCCTGCACTCACATGGGAAACCCGGAAGAAACTCCTGGCTCCTGACTTCGGATCAGCCCAGCTCTGGCTGTTGAGGCCATTTGGGGAGAGAACCAGCAGATGCAAGATCTCTCTCTCCCCGTCTCCCTCCCTGCCCCCACCCCTCGTGCACCTTGCATCTCTAACTCTGCCTTTCAAATAAGCAAATTTTTAAAAAGAGGAAGTGGAGGAGCTAGGATTGGAAACAGGCACTCTGGTAGGAGATGTGGGTGTCCCAAGCAGTGACTTAACCACTGCGCTAAACTCCCAGCCATGAAGCCTAAATTCTTAGTGCAGCAGAATGCAGATTCCTGTGAACAGCCACTCCCCCAAAGGGTATGAGTGGGGGGCATGAAAGCCAGGTTAAGATAGGGCTGATTACAGCTGGTGATTCGTTCCTGAACTTGAGCTAGTATTCACCTGTAGCTGAGCGCTGGGAGGCAGAACCTGGGGCCCCTGTCCCGCCAGTGCCTGGTCCAGCCACCCTCCTTGCAGGGCCCAGACATGCAACCCTACAGCTGGCCAGGTCCACTCACTGTGACCTCCATAAGCTGAGCCTTTAAGAAGAACCATATTTTTTTAAGAATAGTTTGCCAGTGGCTCCGCCCTGCTATTGATTTTTGTGTTAATCCATTTGTAATTAAGTGTTCTGTCCTGTAACAATACTCTGTGCTAAACAAAAAATATTTAAAGGTGGAAAAGGTCATAGTTCCTTGAGAAAATATATCTAATGGCAGTTACAAGTCATCTCTTCCACCTTGTCCGCATCCTGATTTATGCTTCAGTTCCTCCAGCAATGCACCAAGATTAGACCAGGCTCTCCCTAGGTTGATTAACAATGTTGCTCTGCCTCTAACTATGCACTTGTGTAATCTCCATTACCCTTTAATTAACGAGCTGAGCAGAAGCCTCATTTCCAGTCACCAGTTTGCAGTAATCGGTCAGTTATATAACAAGTGATTAAAGCCACGAACAGCAAAAACAGACACGCACACAGTCATTTTAATGGAAAACATGCATGTGCATCTGTTGACCAATCTTTTATTGTTACATGTATGGCCTTTGGCTGGAATTCTGATATTTAATTGGCAAAACAAGACAAAACAGAAAAACAAAACATCAAAAACTGGATCACCCACTCTACCCAGTTTTGGGTTTTTCAAAGTGGAGCAAGAGTTTGACACTTGGGAAGCTGTGTGAGCCGGCCGGCAGAACACCACTAGATATTAGGGATTTTGTTACTTTCTTTTACAGTTACTTCACTGGTACCAAAGCAACACTGTTTTAAAATAGCACATAGCCTGTTGACTTGGTTTTTATAGAAAAGAGAACTTGTTTTCTTTCTGTGCACACATTTCGTGGGCTTACCTAAATTTCACTTAAATCATTTCATTTCGGTATCTTGTACAACCGATATGAAGTGGTTTGGGAATGAACCCAATGACTGCTGGTGAATATCAACAAAACTGTCAGCAGCAGGAATGTGCAGGGAGAGAAAGCTCTGAGTGCCAATTAATCAGAGCTGGTTTTGTAGATGGCTCAGAGGGCATCTACTGTAATACATATTGATGCGCATAGCAACTGTGCACCCCACTGTAAAGTATGTTCTAGCTACTTTAGTTTGCCTAGGAAATAAATTCCTGCAGGAGGAATGCATTGAATTCACTTCAAGAGAATCTGCACAGCGCTGTGGACAGGAATGACAAGAGCTTGACCACAGCAGTCACAACCAGTGGTTACTCTGAGAAGGCTTTGTGTGATCTTTGTCTCCCATACAGAGGTCAGCCTTCCGTGACAAACCTCATTTTCACCTTTACCTGAACAATTACTTTTTCTACATTTAACAAAGTTCATGATAACAAATATTTATACTTTCAAGGTTACATGCTAACAGTTTTTGCAAGTAGGAAAACATTCTTTCAATATTAGAATAGCTCCATGCTCTTAAACAGATTGGGACAAAACCTAACTTTGTGATTCAAGATGCATAAGTGTATAGATTTGGGTTTAAAATTTATGGTCACTAGTATGTAAATAACTCTTCTATGTCAAAACAAATACTAATTTAAAAAAATTATTGATTGATTGGAAAGAGTTATATAGAGAGAGGGAGAGACAGAGAGAGAGAGAGAGAAAGCAAGATCTTCCATCGCTGGTTCACTCCCCAGCTGGCCACAACAACCAAGGATAGGCCAAGCTGAAGCCAAGAGCCAGGAGCTTCTTCCAGGTCTTTCATATGGGTGCAGGGGCCCAAGCACTTGGGCCATCTTCTGCTGCTTTTCCTAGGCCACTAGCAGGGAGCTGGATGGGAAGTGGAGCAGCTGGGACTTGAACCGGCACCCATACAGTATGCCAACAGCTTTACTTGCTACGCCACAACACTGCCCTGTGAATGCTGATTTTTAATGGAGTGTTCTAAATTCCCAAAAATGCTTTCTTGCAGTTTCTCTCAAGGTTCCTAAACTACTTGTCATCTCTGGTTTTTATTTTAATTTGAACAAAGGTGAATCCAAGGTTTATAATAATTTATTTCTACTCAAAGAAAGAGTATTTATATTTGGCTAGATTAAGGTATTACTATAAAGCCTAGTTAGTCAATCTCCCCACTTTCTTTCATGGTAATAACAAAAATCCTTCTCAATCCCAAGAATGTCATCATATTTTTTCTTCCCTGGCATTTAAATCAGTGTGAAAATGTCCCTTGGAACTGTTTCTGTGGGGGACTGGAAGAGAAGAAAAGCACATAATGTCTTTAGCAGGCTGTAGTCTGGGTAGGAAACCAAGACTGACACACTTGAAACAGATGACAGCAAACATCTGAGTAGGGATCAAACGAGAAGTAAACACAGGAATGGCTGAAGCACCTGCTTTGTAGAGTCTAGTGCACATAGTAGAGGCCTGAGGGATTAGGGAAGCTGAGGAAGAACCAGAGACTAACACTGAACCCTGACAATAAGAGGAATTTGAGCTGACTGGTGAATAAGGGAGACAGTTCAAGGTGGGAAGAAAACAGCCTGCACAGTATGCCGGGGCAGGATGTGCTCAGCCACCAGGCTGCGATGGACATTTAGCCTAATGGTTAAGACACCAGTTAGGCTCCCACATTGGAGTGCCTGGGTTCAATACCCCAACCCACTTCCAGACTCTAGCTTCCTGCTAATGCAGACGCTGGGAGGCTGGAGGTGATGGCTCAAGAGGTGGGTCCCTGCTACCCACGAGGGAGACCTGGATTGAGTTCCTGGTTCCCAGCATCAGCCTGGCCCAGTCTTAGTTGTGAGCACTTTGAGAATGAGCTCCAAATGAGAGGTTCCCTTTTCTATGTCTCTCCCTGTGTGCCTATTTCTCTCTCTCTCTCTCTATCTAATAGGAAGGAAGGAAGGAAGGAAGGAAGGAAGGAAGGAAGGAAGGAAGGAAGGAAGGAAGGAAGGAAACCAGAGTAGAATTTGTTTTGTAACCAGAATTTCCTTTTGGTCTTTATCTGACTCCCACTAACTTCTCTGAGTCTTCTGTTGACACTGAATTGTCTTTGGTTACCATTCTTTTTTTTTTTTTCTCTAAGACAATGCCAGTGGTCTGTGCTAGCCTATTATTCAGGGTCGGATGGTGTAGCACTGGAAAGCTCTGCAGGATTACATTCACAATAACAATGACCATCATCTACTGGGTGCTTTGAAGTGCTTGATCAGTCGGCACAGGCTGGGGGTGGGTAGGCTGCAAGAACAAACATCCATGTAAGAGTCTGGATGTGAAATTTCAGTGGATTGAAATGATGAGCTTTTATTTTCCTCTTGTGCTGCATGTCCAGTGTGGGTTGCCATGTGGGAGTGAGAGGCACGGTCTCAGCTGTGGTCATCATTCAGGCACTTGGGCTGACCTGGCCCCTGCTTATTCCTGTACCATTGAGTCCTGCCCGCCACACAGCCTAATCCTCCTGTTTAACTCAGGACATCTTCAGAGCTACGGGTGAATTTTTAAATGTGTCCTACATGTGGTGGCTAAATTTGTTAGCTCAAGACAGTCACTGTGGTTTTTCCCTGGGAATCCCTTCTAAGTTGCTATGAGGTATATCATGCCCGCATGGTCAGGAAAACTGGGTATGGGGAAGGTGAGACCCAGAGACCTGAGAAGGAGGTGGCATGGTGTAGAACAGCAACAATGGGCCAGAAGCCCCAGTCCCATCCCTGTCCCCGCCCACCGTATGGCTCCTGTATGCCAGGTCATCTCTCTCCACTCCGTTTTTTTTTTTTTTTTTTGACAGGCAGAGTGGACAGTGAGAGAGAGAGAGAGAGACAGAGAGAAAGGTCTTCCTTTGCCGTTGGTTCACCCTCCAATGGCTGCCGCGGACAGCGCATGCGGACGGAGCACCGCACTGATCCGAAGCCAGGAGCCAGGTACTAGGTGCTCTTCCTGGTCTCCCATGGGGTGCAGGGCCCAAGCACTTGGGCCATCCTCCACTGCACTCCTGGGCCACAGCAGAGGGCTGGCCTGGAAGAGGGGCAACCGGGACAGAATCCAGCGCCCCGACCGGGACTAGAACCCGGTGTGCCGGTGCCGCAAGGCGGAGGATTAGCCTGTTGAGCCACGGCGCCGGCCTCCACTCTGTTTTCTTCCACTGTGATGTAAGGGGTTGCTCTAGCTTATCTTTACAGCCTCTTTCTTTCTTTTTTTTTTAATTTTTTCAAAAAGGATCTATGTTATTTATTTGAAAGGCAGAGTTGAGAGAGACACACAGAGAGAGAGAGAGAGAAAGAGAGAGAGAGAGAGAGAGAGAGAGAGAGGTTTTCCATTCATTGAATTACGCTTCAAATGGCTGCAACAGCCCGGGCTGGGCTAGACTGAAGCTAGGAGCGAGGGGCTTGGAACTCCATCCAGGTCTCTCACATGGGTGACAAGGACCCAAGTACTTTGGGCATCTTCTGCTGCTTTCCCAGGCATATTAGCAGGGAGCTGGATCAGAAGTGGGGCGTCTGGGATCTGAACCAGCACCCATATGGGATGTCACCAGTGTAGGTGGCAGCTTAACAAACCGTACCATGACGCTGGTCCCACAGCCTCTTTCAATGCAGCAGTTCCCCACAGGTGTGAAGCAAGTGAGATTTAAAATGATCCTGAAAGGAAAAAACAAGTGCACTACAAAGCTATTGTATTTAAAACAGAATGGTATTGGCCGACAAACAGGCATGTAGATCAGTGGAACAGAATAGAGGACCCAGAATTAATCCACATACATATACCAGCTACTTTTTGACAAAGATGTTAAGAACATACATTGGAGAAAGGATAGTCTTTGAATAAATGGTGCTGGCAAAACTGGATGTATATATGTGGAAGAATGAAATTAGATCCCTATCTCTCATCATACACACAAAAAATCAGCTCACAATGGATCAAAGATCTAAATGTTGAGAATGGAAACTATCAAATTGTTGGAAGAAAACAGAGGAAACACTTCAAGACATTGGTGTAGGTGATGCCTTCTTGGATAAGACTCCCAAAGCACAGGCAACAAAACAAAACTAGACAAATGGGATTACGTCAGACCCAGAAGCTTCTGCAGAGCAGAGGCAACAAGAATGGAAGGAAGAGACATCTGGAAGACTAGCAGAAGAAATTTTCAAGCTACTTATCCAACAGAGGATTAATACCCAGAATATATCAGCAACTCAAAAGACTTCAATAATAATTGAAAAAAAAATCCAGTTTAGAAATGGCAAAGGACCTCAGTAGACAGTTCTCAAAAAAAAAAAAAAGAAAAGAAAAGAAAAGAAAAACAAATGGCCAACAACTTTATACAAACATGCTCAGTATCACTAGCCATGAGAGAAATGCAGATCAAAACCACAATGAAATCTTGCCTTAACCTGTAAGAATGGCTAATGTTCAAGATACGGAAAGCAACAGGTGTGGATGTGGAGAAGGAGGGACTCGTATACTTTGTTGGTGGGAATGTAAATTAGAAGAGTGTGGAGATTTCTTTAAAAACTAGGCATAGACTTTCCATATGATCCAGCAATGCCACTACTGGGTGTATCCCCGAAAGACATGAACTCATTGTATCTAAGAGACACTTGTACCGCCATGCTTATAGCAACACTGTCCACCGTAGCCAAAATATGGAATCAACTAAGGTGTCCATCATCAGATGGTTGGATAAACAAAGTGTGGTAAGTAGACACAATGGAATGCTATTCACTAGGAAAGGAATGCAATTTTGTCATGTGCAGCAAAATGGATGCGACTGGAAGACATCATGTTGAGGGAAATAAGCCCGACTCAAAAACACAAATACTGGCATGCTGTCCCCTACATGTGGGAGCTAAAAACACATAGACAAACAAACAAAGAAAAAAAAAATCAACACAGAATGTTGATTACTAGAGGCTGGGAAGGATAAAAGGAATTTGGATTTAAAAAAAATAGGGGAACTGGATGTGGTTCATCTCGTGATAACCAAACAAATTTGCGACGTTGACAGAGAAGTGGGGTGGGAGTGTGTGGAAGCTCATTGTACCACTGTCTCACAATTTTTGTTTTGTCAATGTAAAGCTATTCTAAAATGTTACAAAGCACCCCCCACCCCCACACGCACACTCAAGGCTAGGGCTTGTTTTCATCTTCTGTAGTCATGTCTTGGTGGTGGTTTCTTAGGCTCTTCCTTGTGGACGGGGAAGTTTGTTCTTTGATGCGAGGGCTTTCTGCTCTTTCCATATCCACCAGACCGGAAGTACTTCTTTGTAGGTTTTCTCCGTGACTCCTGTTTGAGGGGGCGAGGGGACTGGGCAAGGTCGGTGCTACTTTGTCCACTTCCCTTCTCCCCTTCCGACTCTCAGTCCCGATCCTCCAAGAACTCTTTGTCCAGAGACCTGCACAGCTGCAAACCCAATGCTGACTGACCCCCAGAAAGGCCTGCTGCCCTCGGCAGTCCCTCACGTTCCTGGAAAGGGCCCCTTAGTGATAAGGACAGCCGTCTCCCCTTCCGCTCAGGCTTGAGGCTTCAGTGCGTCTGGTTCCAGAGGAGCCCAGCTGCTTTAGCTGGGAGCTTCCCACAGATGAAACAGAAACATGTATTGGGCTTCTTCCGGCTTGTCAGGCACTGTAACTTACAGTGCATTCAGACGGAACAACCTTCTATACATACACAATCATGCAAGGAAAGTCCCGGAGCCCGAGGCTTATCTGTATCACCCAGGAAGGGTTTACTGAGGTCGCCACTTACGTACCACTATCCAAAGGCAGAGAGCGGCCGTATGGACAATATGCAATGTGGGCAGTATGAAAATGACCAGAGTTAATCGGCCATGAGCATATGCCTGCTTAAAACCAAAACGGACACCCCCCCCCACACACACACACACACGGTCATGTGCCAGCCATGACACAGACGTCCTGGAGCCTGACTGGGGTCCCCGTCTCCATCTGAGACCTACTGCTGGGAGTGGAGCTCCTTGTATCTCGCTTGCTCATGCCCTTTCTCAAAGGAGGTTGTTCCAACACTTTGCTTCCCATGGGGGGCTGTGCCCCGCGTGGCTGCCATCCCGGTGTCAGCCGCTGGGGACGCTGTGGGCTGCGGCTTGCTGTTGCTGACTCGGGATAAGCATCACCGATTGCTAAGAGTCTAGAACTGACTCACATGCCCTGGCTGGAATGAGGTTTGCGGACTGGCGTGCGCTGAGAGGCCCTAAGAGCCCCAGTGTTCCCCCTCCCCAGGGAAGCTGTGGGGAGCTGAGACGGCCTCACAGGTGTTGATGGAGAGCACCTGCTTTGCTCTCCATTGCTCTGCCCACTCCCCTTCTCCGACAGCTTTGGAAGCTACTGGAAGTTGGCTCAGAGGGGTGCTGCGGGCCTTCCTCGCAGGGGGTGAGGAGGTTTGCGGGGATGCTGACTGGCGGCCGCGTTCCGACTGCTGTGAGGCAGCCGTGAACTCAGAGCGGATTGCTGTTGATGCAGTCTCTCACAAAGTCCAGACAGCCTGTGTAGTTTGAATAGGGTGTTCATACATGTGCGGGAGTGTGTGTGTGTGTGAGAGAGCGAGAGAGAGAGCGAGAGAGAGAGCGAGCGAGCTGAAAAATCAGGCTCATGCTTTTCTGCATTGCTGCTTGCTTACCTGGGCGGACATTCCTGAACAGGCTAGCTTTCCTGAGACAGGCACGCCTCCCTGCTCCTAAACCGGCCGACGCGTAACTGCAGGGGAATGCCTGATTTGACGTGTGAGTCCCCACTCAGCATGCAGACACTGTCTAGTTTCTACATCATGAAAACAAGCGCAAATCTCTGACTTTGGCTGGAGCTGCTCCAGGTATTTGGTTTGCCTTTTGACTGCCTCTGATAAAACCTGAAAATCTATGAGGTTTTATCCTCTTAGCTGCTCCTCTGTTGTGTTTCTCTCGCGCGCACATTTGAGCCTTTTTAACACACACAGAAGATGTGGTAAACTTAAAGATGTCAGCTGCAGAACAAAGCCCAGCTTCTCTTTCCACAAACTTACCAGGATCATTTAGGAAAGAAATCTGGAGCCGAGTGTTTACTCTTCCTTGTCCCCCCACCCCCCCCCCCTTCCTAAAAGTTATCAGGGTCTGCTTGGATTAGAGTGCATTTTTTCTTGTCAGAGTTGATTTGATTTCTGGTTCCCCTGTCTCCCAGCCCACACTCTGGGAAAATGGTGCAGAGGCGGCAGATTGATGGGGAAGGCAGTCAAGATGCTACTCTGCTCTTGGATTGCAGCATGCAAGCTGTCTGCCGGAGACATTTAGCAGACGCACTCGGAGACGTGGGGCTGGGCCTCGACAGCCAGGGGACCTGGGGGGAGAGCCCCTGTGGGACAGGCTGTTTCTGCCTTCTCCTACCCACCACTCTGACCCCAGTGCATGGCGGAATCTGTCTCAAATGAACAGGGATGCAGCTTTGGTTGTTACTGTCGTCTTTGGTTTTCAGCAGCTTGTTATGATGTGCCTGGCATGGAATTCTTTGAATCTTTCTCTCAGGAGTTTGCTGAGCTTCTTAAATCTTTGGGTTTATGCCTTTGGTCAAACTCAGGATTTTTCAGCCATTGTTTCTTTAAATATTTTCCCCTACATTGCATTCTTTCTCCTCCCACTCTGGGATATCAGTGACATGAATGTTAGACCTCTTGGTACTGTGGCACAGGTCCTTGAGACTCTTTTCATGTTTTTTTCCTCCAAATCATGTTTTTCTGTTATTCCCATTATGTACTTGCAATTGATTTGTCTTCAAGTTCACTGGCTCGCTTCATGTTCATTCTGCTGTTGAGTCCATCCACTGGGATTTTTATATTAGTTATTATATTTTTCTGTTCTAGAATTCCTATTTGACGCTTTATACCTTCTATTTCTTTGCTGAGATTTTCTCTTTCCATTGGTTTGAAAAGTGTATGTCTTTACTTCATGCAGTATTTTTATAGTATTTAGTCTTTGTCAAAACATTTCAACATCTGTGTCATGCCTGCATTAGCAACTGTTGATTGTACTTTTCTCATACCCATTGCAATTTTCCTGATCTTTCACAAGCTTACTAGTTTTGGGATTATTTCCTGGACATTTTGAATATGATAAGATCCTGAATTTTTTTTAAAGATTTATTTATTTTATTTGAAAGTCAGAGTTACACAGAGAGAGAGGCCTTTTGTCCGATGGTTCACTCCCCAGATGGCTGCAATGGCTGGAGCTGATCCGAAGCTAGGAGCCAGGAGCTTCATCCAGGACTCCCATATGGGTGCAGGGGCCCAAGGACTTGGGTCATCTTCTACTGCTTTCCCAGGCTACAGCAGAGAGCTGGACTGGAAGAAGAGTAGCCGGGACTAGAACTGGCGCCCCTGTGGGATGCCGGTGCTTCAGGCCAGGGCATTAACCTGCTGTGCCACAGCACTGGCCCTAAGACTGAATTTTTTAAACTAGTATGGATAATGTTGATATAGAGAGGACTTCAAAAAGTTCTTGGAAATGTATATTATGTAAAAACTAGGTATGGATTTCAAAAAAATGTTTGCACTAAAATAAAATTATCTTTTATCCCTCCCACAAACTTTCTGAAGTACCTTTACATTTATTATAACAGGCACTTGACCTGGTTGGGTTCAAGTATCAAGTTCCAACCTGCCTTCTGTGAATTGTGATTTCTTTTTAAAAAATAACTGTTGTTTATTATTTACTTATTTATTTCCTATTTTGAGCAAGAATGAACAAGCTTATTCCCATTCACCCCATCAAAAATGTGTACAACAGGCATTGTAGTATAGCAGATAAAGCTGCCACCTGTGACACAGGTGTTCCAGCTGCCCCATTTCCAATCCAACCCTCTACTAAAGGCCTGGGAAAAGCAGTGGAAGATGACCCAAGTGGCCGGGCCCCAACCACCCTTCTGCCTGGCCCAGCTCTTTGCAGCCATCTGAGAAGTGAACAATCGAATGGGAGATCTCTCTCTCTCTCTCTCTCTCTTTTTCTTCCACTCTTTCCATGACTCTTTCAAATAAATAAATAAATCTTTTTAAAAAAATGTCTGCAGCAGCCAGCTTGAAGCCAAGACCTGGGAACTCCATCCTGGTGTCCCACGTACCAGGACCCAAGTACTTGAGCCATTGCTGCGGCCTCCCAGCGTGCATATTAGCAGGAAATGGTAATGGGGAGCAGATTCAGGACTCAAAACCAGGATCTCTGATACCCAAATGCCCACCCACTTGTGGCTTCCATGTCATTGCTGTTTTCATAGCCTTTGTTGTCCGTTTGAGATCTGTCCCATATGCGTGCCCCCTGGTGGCCATTCAGTGTCTTTGCCTTGCTAACTAGCACCGACCAGGTCCAAGCACGTGCAGTTGTAGGGTGAGCCCAGGACTTCGGGGTGCCTTCCTAAGCTGCTGCTTCTCCCCGTCTGCCCATTGCGCTCCAGTTCCTGGGGGCTCCTGAACCTCTAGCTGGAAAGTCTGGGCTCTCGCTACCCTTGCACTGCTTGCGTTTCCTGTAAGCACGCTTGAGGCCGAGGCCAAGCTGCGGGAAGAGAGAGACAACGGCCGATGGGCTTCAGCTGACCCTCCTGAGGGCACAGTCTCAGACTGCAGGGGAAGCTTCCTTTTCCTCTGAGTTTTAGGAGCCTTTGGGGATCCACTGTGGTCCCTTCCATCTCAGTAGGAATACATGGAGGCCAGACTTGAGAACAGCAAAAGGGGGCGGAGGGTGGAAATGGGATTGCCCCTGACCCTGAGCTCTCTGTAGGGGCCGATGCCCTGAATGGGGCCCGGGGTATACCAGAAGGACAAACCACGGCGACCTCGCGGCAGGTGCTGTGATGCTTTGAATTCTGGTCTTGCCAACGTGCCTGATGCGTTTGCTTTCCAGATTCCCTAGATGACTGCACTGTGTCCAGGTTCAGTTGCTGCATTCACTGGGAAACCTGGCTGGGACTGCTCTTGACCATGTGACCCAGAACTGAAACCAAGACACTCAACCCCCCCCCCACCCGCCCTGCCCCTACCACTGCTCCTTTTTTTAAAGGAAATTTTCTCTGTGGTGCCTGATTTTTAACCATCACCAGCAAATGTTCAACTGAGCCCTGCTCTTTTCGAAGCAAGGCTGAATCTGAGAAACAAGTCGATGACATGAGACCACAGAGGGGAAGGGGTGGGAGTTGCACCCACCACCCCCAGCCCTCCAGCCCCTGGCGACGCTAAGGGAAGGGCCGAAAAGCATCAGCGCCTCAGGGCGTGCCAGCCCCTGAGGGCCGAGGTTCCCTCACTCTGGCTGTGGCTGGATTCAGGCTTGCTCTGCGCAGCTCCCACAGCCTGCCTCTCCTCTAAGGAGAAATTAACAGTTCCCCCAGCCATTGGTGGCTGCCCAACAACGGATGCTCTTAATTAGCACAGAATTCCAGCAATATCGCTAAATAAATCTATTTGACTTGTTTGGGGCTTGTTTCTTCCAGAAAGCATCAACACATCCTCACATGCCCTGAGCCTTATTTACGGGAGGCCTCAGGGCCTTGTTCCGTCCCACAGGCACAGCCCTGTGCTGGGCCTCCACTGTCACCAGCTGTCTTAGCAGACCATTGCAGGGGCTCCCCAGTGGTGGCTGTGCGCACCTGGGAGTGCCGGGGTTTTGTCACTCCATCAAGTGACCGTCATGAGACAGCAACTGATCATTCACTCATCTACCAAACAGTACATCTCCCAAGAAACTGCAGCGTTAAGATGCAGGGAACTGGACCGTTAGAAGCTTTTTTTGGACTTTGGTGTATTTAGTGTTTCTGACAAAAAAGGTATAAAAATGCTTGTTCAAAATCTGAAGGCAGGAACCAGTGTTGTGGTGCAGCGGGCTAAGCCGCTGCCTGGGACGCCTGCATCACATTTGAGTGCCGGTTCAACTCTTGGCTGCTCCACTTCCAATCCAGCTCCTGGCGATGCGCCTGGGAAAGCAGCAGAAGATGGCCCAGGTATTTGGGCACCTGCCACCCACATTGGGCACCCAGATGAGCTTCCAGGCTCCTGGCTTTAGCCTGGCCCAGCCATGGCCATTTGGGCAGTGAACCAGTGGATGAAAGCTCTCTCTCTCTGTAACTCTGCGTCTCAAATAAAAAAAATCTTATGGGAGCACACCGTTCTTAGTTGGACAATTTCTTCCTGGGCTGCGTGAGGTCATTTCTGAGTGTGAGGAAACAATCTGTGAGGAAGGGAGCTGTTATTCCAAATTGCAAGACAGAGTCAGGTTTTGCACAAGGCGGAATCGATTGCTTTCTTTTCTAGGTCATGAAGGGGCTTTTTTTTTTTTTGCCATGCTGCTATTGTTGCTTTGGGCTTATGATCTTCCATTGTAATATTTCTACAAAGGATCTTCAAAAAAAGTACAAGGAAAATATTTGTTATGCAAACCTACGTATGGATTGCAAAATTTTTTACACCAAAATTAACATGTCTTTTAATTCTGTTTTCCCAGGATTTTTCCAAGTACTTGGGTATTTTATGCATAAGTGTAGGCTGGAAGGAAATGGAATATTTTTATAGATTGATTTAATTTTGCGTTATCTTTCAGGGGTAAAAGCTAGGAATTCAACTTCATGGCTTAAGAGAATCATTTTCTTTTTTTCATAAAGCAAAATGTAATGCTGAGATCAGAAATGATAAAAATACCCAGCGGCCTCATGGTTGTGCACATTGCAGTCTTTCTGACTCAGATGCATGATCTCTGTGCAATGAATAACTCAGTGTTTACCTTTTGGGGAGTAAAACCTCAAACTGCTACAAAATCACCACCAAACAGGACTCAGTTGTGCATAAAATCTTCTGTCATCCTTACCCTTAACGTTCGGAAATGTTTTTTCCTATGTAATAAAGACACTGGCTTCTCATTAAAAACCAATGTACTTTTTAAAAAAAAAAGATTTTAGGACTTTTTAAAAAGATTTATTTATTTACTTGAAAATCAGAGTTACACACGCAGAGAGAAGGAGAGGCAGAGAGAGAGAGAGAGGTCTTCCAGCCGCTGGTTCACTCGCCAGTTGGCCACAATGGCCAGGGCCGCGCCAGTTCGAAGCCAGGAGCCAGGAGCTTCTTCCAGGTCTCCCACATGGGTGCAGGGGCTCAAGGACTTGGGCCATCTTCTACTGCTTTCCCAGGCCATAGCAGAGAGCTGGATCAGAAGAGGAGCAGCCGGGCCTCGAACTGACGCCCATGTGGGATGCCAGCACTGCAGGCGGCAGCCTTTCTGGCTCCCCAATGCACTTTTCAATGCGCATTTCCCAGAGAAGGTGCTGGAGAGGCCTTAACAAAATAGAAAGTGGCTCCTTCCTTTCCTTAGAAATTCACGACCTGGGTCAGCATTATGGCATAGCAGGCTATCATGTCAGACCACCCTTTTGAGTCCTGGCTGCTGCCTTTGGATTCAGCTCCTTGCACCTGGAAAAGCAATGATGATGGCCCAAATCCTTGGGCCCCTGCACTCACATGGGAGACCAGGAAGAAGCTCCTGGCTCCTGGCTTCTCTCTGTCATTCTGCCTTTCAAATCCATAAATTAAAAATATTTAACCACAACCACAAAATCCCCCATTACTACCTTGAGAATTATTTGTTGGGTGTGTGTGGGGGTGACGTGGCAGGTGTTGGGGGAGGCTCCTTTGTGTGACTGTCTTGGTGGTTTAGGGAGCAGGACCTTGGATTTCAAAGGAACAAGAGGTGCTCCCGGCCCCACAGGGACTCAGGAGCATTCGCTGCAGTGCCCCACCTGACATTTCAACTCAGGCCTGGTGAGGACAGACAGACAGACAGATCCAACATGGTAGTCCTTCAAACCACCTTCTGCTACTTCTCCTTCGCTGCAGTGCCCCACCTGACATTTCAACTCAGGCCTGGTGAGGACAGACAGACAGACAGATCCAACATGGTAGTCCTTCAAACCACCTTCTGCTACTTCTCCTCTGAAGACAAACACGAGGAATCCACATTCGCACCTGCTGGGAGCTAAGGGGTGAATTGTTAGAGTCACTTGATGTTCAAAGTGCTTGGATAATAGGCTTGGAGTATTCTCGGGCAGTTAGGGAATTGTTTGGGGTAGAATCATAATAATAAAATTTTTTAATGGAAAACATTTTGGCCCTTTTTTTTTAAATCTGCCATTGGTGTTTGAAGGTACTCAAAATTCTATGTGTGGGAATTTGGGAAGGACACGTGTTGATGTGTGCACGAGAGAGTTAAGACGAATGATAATTGAAAGAGATGATAGAAGCTAGTGGTTTCCATGGGGAAATAATCACGAACTGCTGTCAGACCGATTCCAATAAGAACATTGCTTTATGTGAAATGTTTTTTAAACAGCTCAGCCAAAGCATTAAGCCAGAGCGCTTCTGGGGCCAGCTCTCTGCAGTGCGTTTCTAGTATCTGCACCTGAGCCGCCTCAGTCGCTGCCCTTCCCTGTGCTTGGCAGCGTGCGGTCAACCCGCAGCTGGAAGTGGGAACTCTCCGATTGCAGGAAGGGAGATTCTAAGGCAGTTCTGTCGTTTCGCCACGTGGATTCACAGTGAGGGGCCTGTGACGTCGCTTCTGTGTGTGAGCCCGTGTCAAATGCTGGTACTCTGGGTACGGTGTCTCTAATGATGCTGGAGACCCTCATGTGCTCCGGGGCCTGAGCCATGGACGTAGTTTCTCATCACCTGCACTTGTGCTTTCTGGCATTTCTTTCGGAGCAATACTCAGGGGGCTGCATCTTAGTGCCCCATTAGCCTTTCCATCAGAGCCCCTACACACTTCATGACAGTTATTGGTGGGCATAGCTAAGTCCTATTTTAAATTGCAGCACAGAGCCTGGCCTGCGGCACAAAAGCCCACCAAGTGAAAGAACTACTCCTTGGTCAAGTCTCGCTGCCCTTTCCTAGGAAGGCTGCACAGAGACCTTCCCTTTGCTGGTCAGTTCCGATCTCCACCCTGCTCCACCTGCTCTGCATGCGCCAACCACCGCCTTTCTCTCCCCTGTCTTCCCTTTGGGTGGGGCCAGCAGGAGGCATGAGATTGGTGGGTGGAACAGGTAGAATTGGCTGTATTCTTCTCTTTTTTAAAAGATTTATTTGAAAGGCAGAGTTACAAGGGGGGAAGGAAAGAGAGACAGAAAGAAAGGCAAACACGCACACATATGTGTGTGTGTGTGTATATATATATATATATATATAGAGAGAGAGAGAGAGAGAGAGAGAGAGAAAGAGAGAATCTTTCATCTGCTGATTCACTCCCCATATGGCTGCAATGACCAGAGCTGGGCTAGGCTGAAAGCCAGGACCCTGGAAATCTATCCAGGTCTCCCTGTGGGCGACAGGGGCCCAAGTACTTGGGCCATCTTCTGCTGCTTTTCCCAGGTGCATTAGCAGGGAGCTAGTTTGGAAGTGGAGCAGCTGGGACGCAAAAAGGCCTCATCTGGGGTGCCACTTCGCAGGAAGTGGTTTAGCCCGCTGTGCCACAGTGGCGGCCCTGCGTGTTGTTCTGTTGAAGCTCTCTCCACGTCCCTTGCCCAGCGCCTGGATGGGCTCTTTGGTGTTACCAGCCACAGGTAATGCACTGGTTCTTACCAGTGTTTTGAAACCCTGCCCCTACCTTTGTCAACTTTGTGGCATTCTCTCCAATTAGCAGTTTGAAGGAGCCCACTGAATCCTGATGGGACCTGACTGATATTTTCCCAAGTCACTTAGTTGACAAAGTAGTTCATTATCTAGAAACCACAATTTGTCCCCCTTGCATAGTTCCAAGTAGACACTCTGCTAGGGCCAACCAATTAGAATCATCTGGAGCAGGGGTCAGCAAACTACAGCTCTCAGGCCAAGTGCAGCCCCGCCCCCTGTGGCTGCAAATGAAGCTCTATTGGAACACAGCCATGCCTCTTTGCTTGCTTGCTGTCTGTGGCTACTTTGAGCCACAACAGGAGGTGAGCTATTGCAACAGAATCCCAGAGGCCTGCAGGGTCTACAATAGTCCCTATTTGACCCAGGGTAGGATAAACTTGGCTGATGCTTGATTTAGAAGAAAACAAAAACGTGAACTTCATCATTCTCATCAGGAGTCTCGTGGGCCAGCTGCTGAG
This sequence comes from Sylvilagus floridanus, assembly GCA_949820135.1. Classification (NCBI taxonomy): domain Eukaryota; kingdom Metazoa; phylum Chordata; class Mammalia; order Lagomorpha; family Leporidae; genus Sylvilagus; species Sylvilagus floridanus. The sequence goes on from OX463227.1 coordinate 59,339,149, forward strand.
GGCCCTTTGTGAGTGGCCCATGGCAATTCAGGGGGGATTCTGAACCCCAGGTGGAGCACCAGGTTGCCATACTGACTGCTGGGGTACCCTGGCAGCGTCTCTCCTACTGCTGCACCAAGTGAGCCAGCAAAACCAGGAGGCGTGTGTGCTAACGTGCTTATTCCTTGTGATTGCAAAATGAAAGGCTTTTCTGAAAAGAATGACTCTCTGGGTTGTGTTGGGATTTCTGCATCTATCTGTCTCCCCCACCCGACTCTGCGAGACCGTCTTAGGAGAGTCTGGGCCTGGCAGAGTGAGCTGATGCTCAGCAAATATTGTTGGACCTGGTCATCATCAAAGTCTCCTTCAGAGAAGGAGAAAGGGAACCAGGGGGTGGAACACATTCACCGGGAGATGTATTGGAGTTTTCTGGCTCTCTGAGTAGGATACGCTTGGCTGATGCTTGGTTTAGAAGGAAACCAGAACTTCTGCAAGTCTCTGCCTGCCTGGCCTTCATAGAGCAAGAGCAGCTATGAAAAAAGGCTGCTCTCCCCCCGAAGAGGATCCTTCGGGCACACTGGCCGCATCATCCGTGGAGCCCAGTGTGAAGTGGGACCGCGGAGACTCTTGTTCAAAATGTGATAGTCAGGATGGTGTCGGCAGGGCTATCAGCCAGGCGCCGCCCCTCCCAGGCTGCACAGGTGGCGCACCCAGGATGCCTCATGGGTTCCTGAGAAAAGGCTGTGTGTGAGGAATCGGGGCGCGCCCTCTTAGTCTGGAGGGGCTGCAAGGATGCTCGAGCCATGGACCCTGGGACTTTGCACTCCATCACTCTGAAGCATTGCCACTGAGCTCACTGATCTCAGCCCAGAGTTGCTGCTTTTCCCCATGCCCAGATGCTGGCTTTTCACCGACTTGCCTGTGTGGCTCCTGCCCCTCCTTGATTTCAGCTTAATCCCAAATCACTAAAGCCACCCCATCCGGGGCCATAAACCACCTGTGTATGACAGCCTGTTTCGCTGCTTCTCTTTGGGGTGGCAACGGGTCCTGCCACAGCACCTGGCTGGAGGACAATGTGCCCCCAAGAATGGTCCCTAGCTCGCCCCCAGAAGCCTCTCTTGTCCCTTCCTCACCACAAAAAGGGCTTGAGGTCCTGACCTAACCACTTTGCTGTGACACCTGCAGGCTTTCCTGAAACCAGACATTCACCTGCTGGCTGCTGGAGTGCCTCCCTGCCAGCCCCACCTGTGAGCCCTTCCCATCCCTCAAAATCCCCAAGAACGACCTGGGGCCTCTGGGTGCTGACAGTCACAGTGAGGGGCTCTGAGCTCCGCAAGGACTTCCTGACCTGTGCACCCTTTTGCCTGGGGGCAGTGCTGGTGGGGTTCCTGCTTCTTCTTCTTCTTCCAGGCTACTGCCTCCTCCCAACCCTCCCTCCTCCACCTGTCCCTGCTGCAAAAGGGGGCTTAACTCAAGGGAGTACCTCAGGTCCCCTGCTGGAGGGTGGGGACCACCCCACATGAGGGGCTCTGGTGGTGAGGGCTCTGGGGTCCTCGCCCCTGCTGCACTGTCCCAGCTGTGAGGTCGTCAGGACCCATGGCCCTGTGCCAAGGAAGCTGTCCAGGTTCCGAGTGCCTCTGGCCTACAAAGAGGCCACTGTGGCACCACGGTGCTGCAGAGGACACCCCTTGGCCTTGGAGCCGCAGATGTCTGAAGTCCTGAGCTCTGGGCACTGTAGTAAATTAGCAAGTTTTTATTCTGTATAGGGAAGAGCATCACACAACAGAAAACTGCAATTAGGCACAAGCCCGGGGGTGGGGCAAGTGGAGGTTGCCTTTGATCAGAAACCTCCACAGGCCCCAAGGCCATGGCAATCCTCTGCTTCCTGGGGAGCTGGCCATTCGCAGGCCTCATTTGTCTCCCTGTGATTGACCGGGCCCAGATGCCAGCAGGTGCATCTGAGCTTGCTGCTGCCTCTGTGCATACCTGCTTGGTCTGCTGCTGGCTAAGGCAGCCTTGCCCCCCTCAGCTCCTCTTCCCACCCAGCCAAGCCCCTGGTTCCTCACCACCGCCTGTGTGTTCTCTTGTCTCCCACAGGGTCCCCGATGGCATATAGAGCTGCAGCCTTGGGCAGGCCCTGCTCGGTCCCTGGATGAAGAAGCCTTGAGGTTCCTGAGCTACATCAGCACCACACAGGTTGTGTTTCGGGCCCAAGTGGGTTTGGTGGTCTTTTGAGAGCTACTGCTTGGCCCTGTGAAAGCAGGATTTGTCCAAGGGGCAGGGGAGCGGTTCTCAGCCACTCCTGCTGGGGGCGTGCAAAGGACTTGGTTTCCCAGGTGTTGTTGCTTCATCGACCCACTCTCTCGGAAGCACGAAGTCACCTTGCTTTTGCTTGGGTGTTTGCTGCCTTGCACGAGTCTCATCAGTCTGAGATGTTCTGATGATTCATCTCAAAGTGTTTTAAAAGATCCACTTTACCAAATTGCTTTGGAAACCTTTGAATGCAGCAGATCCGTCCCCGTGAGCAGGTGGTCGAATGTGTCACCAAACAGAGCCGTCACGCAGAGGCCCGGGCCCCAGTGTGGACCTGGAGGACTTGGCCTCTTCATGGTTTGGCTGCAGATGTGAGGCAGCCAGGGATGTGCCAGGCAATGGAGCACAGGATCCTGGGTGGGGGTGGGAGGGTGGGAGCAGAGAGTTAATGAATCCAAAGGCGCGCTGTCTCTTCAATGCACTTCACATCATTACTGAACCCTGGCTTTTATTAGTGACTTAACCCACCGTGGCAGCTCCTGCCTAAGCTCCTGGCTGAGACCGTGCCCTGAGCAGCCAGAGACGTCTATTAAGGCGAAACTGTGCCTCTTGACACATTGCATTGATCAGGAGGTTCCCTTCTCAAGTCGCCTGATCCTGGGGCAAACGGAAGAGGATATCAAGGCTAGGAGGGGAACTTGGCTTTGAACTGAGAGGTGATAGTAGATTAACACCTGCCTGGGAGCCGAGCAGAGGTCACATTTGAGAAACTTCCCCATGGAGCTGTTGCAGCTGGGGGATGCTGGATGCTTTGGGTCTCCCTTCAGCCCCTGGCTTTTGGCACCTTCCCTTCGCCTTCCAAATCTCACTTGCAGCCAAACCATACTTTTCCTTTGGTAGAGAGAAACTACTTCTAGATCTTTAGGAGGCTACGTTTAGGGTGGAAATAAGTCCCATTTTTCATAGGCAATCAGACAATCCCAGGGATTTTAGTATTTGTCACCCACGCATGGAAGTAAAAGCTTGTGCTATTCATCATGAGGGCTGGAATGATGAATTGGTCCCCATGGTTTTCATGATTTCATCTTGTTTTGCAGCTGCAGATTAATTTGGTGGACTTATGTCGACTTAATTAAAATACTGAAATTTTAGTTTTACAGTTTGGGTTGACAAGAAGGATACATAGCTGGACCTATTAACTTTGGTTTTGAAAAGCCCTTAAAGGTGACGGCAACAGCGTGGTGGCTCTGTAAGTTAAGCAGTCATATCCCATATTCCAAGTTGGAGTGCTTCATTTGAATCCTGGATACTCTGCTGCCAATCCAGCTTCCGGCTAGCACGCCTGGGAAGCCGCAGATGATGGCTCAAGTACTTGAGTCTCTACCACCCACATGGGAGACCCAGGTGGAATTCCTGGCTCCTGGTTTCAGACTGGCCCAGTCCCAGCCATTGCAAGTATTTGGGAAGTCAACCAGAGTATGGAAGATTCTCTCTCTCTCTCTCTCTCTCTCTGTGTGTGTGTGTGTGTGTGTGTGTCTGTCTATCTCTTTCTGCCTTTCAAGTAAATAAATAAATAAAATAAATCATTGGGGAAAAAAAAACCCTTAAAAGCTCCAGAGGAAAACAAAAGGTATCAAATTTATGAGTTGAATCTGAGGACTGTGGGTTCCACCTGCCACCCCAAATTAAACATACTGAATGCAAGCCTTCAAATTCCATTCTGCATGTATTTCAGGCCAATGTTGTCTACCTTGTGAAAAGCATATTTACTTAGAAGTTCTTGAGGCATGAGCTGATCATTTCAGACTCCTCTTGAATCTTTCCCGTGAGCTATGGGCTTAGAGGCAAAGAATTCTTTCAAAGCGGCACAGCGGCCTCTGATGTGAAGTGGCATGATGCCGTGGCCCTGGCTGATTTACTTTCTTCTCTGGCTCTCACTGTTCATATCCTGAGAAGGACGAGATTGGATCAGATGGTTTCCAGGGTTGCTGTGATCTCGTGCTGTGCAGAGAGTAGCACAGGATTGTTATTTGCCTTGTGTTTTAAAAGATTTTTGTTTATATATTTGTGAAGCAGTGGGACAGAGAGACAACCATGCATTTGTTGAGCACCTGTAAGGTATCAAGGACTGCTAGGCTGTGAAGAACTGCTAGGCTCTTCCCTGTAGGAGATGGTGTGTTAGTTGGAATGGAAGTATTATTATTCAGCTTGGGAATGGAATCAGAGATTTGACTGTTGAAGCTCACTAGAAGAATTTTTGAAAAGATTTAGTTATTAAAGGCAGAGAGAGAGAGAGAGAGAGAGAGAGAGAGAGAGAGAGGTGGAGCAGAGAGAGAGGTCTTCCATCCATTGGTTCATTCTCCTAAATGCCTACAACAGCTGGGGCTGGAACCAGGAGCCAGCAACTCCATCCCCAGGTCTCCCATATGGGTGTTAGGAACCCGAGTACTGCTTCCTCCCAGGTCAGGTGCATTAGCAGGAAGCTGCCTGGGAAATGGAGGCAGGACTCTCTGATCTGGGATGTGGACATCGCAAGTAGTGGCTCAACCTGCTGTGCCAAAACACTGGCCCCACTAGAAGGCTTCTGTCCTCCAGGAAGAGTGAGATGAAGTTCCAGACCTTACAGTGTGTTTGTAATCAGGGGTCACTTTACCCAGGTAAAGCACTGTGTTTTGCTGTGCTTCTTAGCTGCCAGGAGGCCGGCTGGTGGGAGCTATCCGCAATGACAGTGAGTGTTTCTTAAGCAGAATCTTTGCCTAGCCATTGCTCCCTCCCCCTCTCTGTGCAATGCAGGGCTTTGGGGCTGCTTTTGTGCCTTGTACCTCATTTAGAATGCATCTTGACAAGGAAAGCCTGCAATAACACTCTACAGAAAAAAAAAAAGCTGGCAAAAATATTAGAGCCACCATTACCTCCAGTTTTCACAGTTAGCAGGAATGAGTCATGATGGGCAAGAGAAAAATAAAACCTCTGAAGGTACGAAAGCAAATTCCACCCCCTTCCTCTTATGCTGTTTTAACAAAATATTATTTCCCTTAAATCTGTGTGCCAGCTTGTATGGCAAGGCCCAGCATTTGGTACATTCATTGCTGATTTGTTCATGCCTCAACTCTGCAGATATTTGTTGGGGACTGGCTTTGTGGCTGGCACTGGGGCACCAATCCTGGGTAGAACAGGTGCATCTCCCACTCCCAAGCAAACATCGAGAGTGAATGAGAATTATGTGTTCTATGCAACAGAGGATGGACCTGTGGATGGAGAAGGCTCTGTCGGCTGAGGGGGCTTGCGTGCAGAGGCACAGGGCATGGGACAGTGTGACATTGGGCATGCTTGGGCATGGCAGCCCTGGACTTGTGCAGGGTGTGGTGAGGGCCTTGCAGTTTTAAAGCCCCAAGGGGTAAGGGCAGAGTGTGCTGCCCATGAAGCTCTGTGTGACTGGACATTGCTGTTTGTCTAACATGAAAGACCATGACTGTACCGCATGTGATGTGATGTGATGCCCTGTTGGTGCCTGACAGCAAATGGTTAAGTCATAAATACAGTGCTGTATTCTAAGGGAAGGCTCCAGATTCAGCTTTTTATGGCAACCCCCAAACCATATGCCTCCCGGAAGCATGCCTTGCAGTGTAAATGAATCTCAGCAACACTGGCTGTTTTAAAAACTAAAATGTGCTTTCAAATGCATCTATCTTTCCGCTCTATCCCCTATCTATCAATCATCTAATTATCTACTCATCTATCAACTTATAAGAATATCTTAAGCACCTAGGCTCTGGAGATTGGGACTATAACTTTACAACAATAGTATCTATTATATCTACTGCCACACACGCACACACACACACACACACACACATCCCAGGCTGAAAACAACAAAAATACAAGCCTGCCTTGGGACCCCGATACTGTCTAGAACATACAAGTGTGTGGAACTCAGTTGAAATGATCCTTGCTGAGATCCCAAAATTTTAAGGGGTCCCTTTGCTAGATTCTATTTATGAGATGGCAGAAATGCTACTTAAGCTAATGGGATAAAAAATACAGTGAAAATAAATTGGGTCCTTTTAAGTAACTACAAATCATTTCAGGAAACATTTTTTCCCCTGGAGTCTATTTCCCTTTGTCTAGGCCTACTTTGTTTGAAGTGGCTAAAATTACAAGAGGAATGAGACAGGCAGAAAACGTAATTACTTGAGTTGGAGCTTAGCTAGAAGTTACTGCCCTCTCTCATTTTGCTTGCACGAGAGTTTATTGAAGCCCTAGCAATAAATCTTAACTAGAAAGTTTTTTTAAAAAAATCAATATTTAATTAATTTTTGGAGGAGAATTTTATGAAGCATTCCTAGTTGTTTTCCAAAGATAATGTCTATCAATGAGATGGTTAATAAATGCTTAAAACTGAATAACTCTGCTGTTGTATTTTTTGAACTAAGAGAGGAAGGGGGAATGCTATTGGAGAGATTGAATGGAAAAGAGTGTCTCTCCAAAAGGCATATATCTGTGCAGGATGAAATCTGTAGAATAAGAAATGCTTAAAGGAGACCAAGTGCCATCTTTAAAAATGCATTTATTGGGGCTGGTGCGGTGGCGCACTAGGTTAATCCTCTGCCTGCAACTCTGGCATCCCATATGGGTGCTGGGTTCTAGTCCCGTTGCTCCTCTTCCAGTCCAGCTCTCTGCTGTGGCCCGGGAGGGCAGTGGAGGACGGCCCAAGGACTTGGGCCCTGCACCCGCGTGGAAGACCAGGAAGAGGCTCCTGGCTCTTAGCTTTGGATCCTTGTAGCTCCAGCCGTGGCAGCCATTTTGGGGGTGAACCAATGGAGGGAAGACCTTTCTCTCTCTCTCTCACTGTCTGTAACTCTACCTGTCAAATAAATAAATAAAAATCTTTTTAAAAAATGTATTTATTTGCTTATTTTGTGTGTGTGAGAGAGACTGATCTTTTATCCATTGATTCAGTCCCCAGATATCCAAAGGAGCTGGGACTGAGCCAGGCCAAAGCTAGGAGCCTGGAACTCAGTCCGAGTCTCCCGTGTGGGTGGCAGGGACCCAAGCACTTGAGTTGCTGCCTCTCAGGTTGCTCGTTAGCAGGAAGCTGGAATTAGGAGTGGGGACCTGAACCCAGGCACTCCTCTTGTGGGCATCCCAAGAGGCATCTGAATGCCCATCCCAAAGGGTCGTCTTTAAGAATAAAGCCCAAGACCCTGATCTTGGCAGAGCAGGAGCACCTGCACCTCAAAGCCCTGACTCTGGCCCTTAATACTCACCTGACATTTGGAGGCCTCTGACTAATCGCCAGTGCCAACCCCTCCAGCCCTCTGCTGGGGGTGGGGCAGGGGAGCTGCAGCTTCTAGTCTGAAGCTCTGGTCCAAGCATAGCATCTCCCCTTGGAGAGGGAGGCACAGGTGAGACCAGGCTGGGATGTTTCACAGAGGCTTCACTAGAGACCTCCCGTAAACTCGCAGGACCACCTGCTTCAGTGTCACCTGGGGTCACCGGCACATCCCATCTGCAGGTGTCAGCCTCAGAGATTCCAATTTGGCCGTTCTGGTGTAGGTCCCAGGAATCCACACTTGAACCATCTCCCAGATGATTCTGAGAAACACCATGGAAGAGGGTACAGTTAGGCTGTGATGGTGTTAATGACAAAGGCCTGTGGACATCGTGTCCTGACCTGTCACTTTGGAGGTTCGGAGGGAGAAACGCACACAAAGAACAGCCACACATGGGAATCATTGTACCACTTGCATCAAAACTCCATGCCCTGGGGCAAATGGCCCAGGCTTATGAGGTTCTGGCCTGCTTTGGGGCCCCATGGCTGTGCCCTGACCTGCCTTCCTGCTGCAGGTGGGGCGTGGAACACAGGGCTAAGGAAGGAACTGATGTTTGAGGCCGTCATCTGCTCACCAGCAGAATCGGCCCCAGTGAGGGCTCTGGCTAATTAGATTAGCGACGTGGCTGCCCTGGGGTGAGTGGGCAGGCAAGGGCTTGATTTCCATTCATCTGTGGGGGAATAGGAGGAGATGAATTATACAAGTGAACTGTTGATGCACACTGCTAATAAATGTATTCTGTAGCAGCGCCTCGAGAAAAGACCCCAATCCCATTTTCTGTTATTTTTCCTTCCAACAGTGGTTGGAGATAGAGAGGGACAGACCCTGGGTGATGGAGGAATAATATATATAATATATATTACGTTTTATAATGTATAGAATATATGTTAAGTTTTATAATATATATATATTTATATATAAAATAGATGGCCCACCTTTTCAGCTTTGCTCTGAGCTATCCAGAACCTGGCAACAGACATTCTCGTGGTCCCTGACGAGTGGTCCCAGGATGGTCTTGTCAGGCCTGCCCCAGGTGTTAGCAAGTGTAATCCAGGAGCTGTATTAGTTGAAAAGGCTGCACAAAATATGCTCTTCTTAGCCTAACAATTTGGAAAATCAGTTAAATAAAAAGATCGAACAAGCCCAGAATGTCTTCTTTAGAAGAAAATTTCTTGCCGTTCGGTTTCCCACAAAGGAAAGCAATGAACTTCAACAAACCCTTTGCATCTGGCGTGATCCATGATGCAACAGCAAGAGCGGTGCATCCAGGGGCCATCACGATGACCGGGAGAGTTTTGAGGGGTTGGGGGAATACTGTTGCTCAGTATGATACATGTCTTGGCTATAGAACTGGTTTTCTTCTGTGCCAACAGACTCAGCCATGCAAACTGTACCAGCCTCAAACACAAGTCCGCATCCCTTAGGAAGTACATTTGCCTAGGTGCAGTTGGAATGAGCGACTTGCTTCTGCTTGACCTCAGTACACATTCCCTTTGGTTTGCTCCTCTCATCTGGATGCATGAGCTGAGAAGGGCTTCGGCTAGCTGAGGAAGAGCCGCCTGCCTGGAGCTCCTGCCCTACTCTCCCATGAGGAAGCTCATTAAAGCAGCGCCTCGCCGAGGGATGCTGCCTCATCAGCATGCACTGCTCATGCCTCTTGAGCCATGATCCACGATTTACTCGGGCTAACACGTGCCATCCTTCCGGTCCTTGGTGCCCCCACCTTCTCTGCCAGGAATAAGGGATCACCTTGTGCGTCTCCTCCTGAGATCGGGGCCTTCTAGAAGGGACATTGCCCTGTCTGGAGTGCCCTGGGGCAGCTTCCCCCTCCAAGACTAACACCGCTCCATGAGGCCCTCCTGGCCCTTCTCCCCCCATCTCTGCTCCTGACTCTCCTCTTTGCCTCGTGTGCGTGACAATAGCAGCTCTTAGCCTCCCTTCAGGCCTGCACGTAGTCTCTCTCTAAGGTAACTTATTACTTGCCATGTATTTGAAATTCCTCCACGCATTGTACAGCAGTCTTGTGGCTCTCCGGGGATGGGAGCAGTTAGCCGTGGAAGACATAACTCTCTTCTTAAGGTTTCCAGGGGCCAGGGAAGCTGTAAGTCCCTCCCTGCCATTTCTCATCCAGCATTTTAGATTATTCACATTGATTTCCAATCCTTCCAGATTGCATGCAATCGCATGAGTACCGACAGCCTGGCTACTGACTCCAGCCCTGCCAAGCAGCCCTGGTCAGTGTGTCTCGATGACAGGTTTGGCTTAGCTCAGCAAATCCACAACAAGCAGTGCCGCCTCTATTCTTTAGGGTAAGTACGCGTTTTCCAGCGGAAGGAAACAAACACTCTTGCAGGCAGCAATGGCTTTTCCAGCGACACAGCTTGAGCAGCTGCAGTGCAGAGCAGGTGCTCTGTTTAGCCTCCTGCCATCATTGCTGATGGGTCTGTTAGGTAGCTACAGGTACAGGCTCGTCACGGGGGTGCCCTTGGCTTGAGCCACTTTTCCTCGAATTCTGCTGACAACAAGTTAGCAGCATGAGGACAATCGTGTTGGTGAGACCAGTGTTTTTTTTTTTTTTTAATTTGATTTATTTGACAGATAGAGTTAGATAGTGTGAGAGAGAGACACAGAGAAAGGTCTTCCTTCCGTTGGTTCACCCCACCAAATGGCCGCCACATCCAGAGCTACACCGATCCAAAGCCAGGAGCCAGCTGCTTCTTCCAGGTCTCCCATGTGGGTGCAGGCACCCAAGCACCTGGGCCATCCTCCACTGCCTTCCCAGGCCATAGCAGAGAGCTGGACTGGAAGAGGAGCATCCGGGACTAGAACCCGGTGCCCATATGGGATGCCAGTGCTGCAAGCGGAGGTTTAACCAAGTGAGCCACGGTGCCGGCCCCGAGACCAATGGTTTCTAGCTAAAGTTGGAGCACCCTTATTTTAAAAGAGAGAGGAACATATTCATGAATTCAGCTTGAAAAAAAAGAAAGCATGTCAGAAATTTGCTACACAGGATGAGTGAGCCACAACATGTAATGGCCACTGCTGGCTTTTTATCTCTGGTGCCAATGGTGAATCTATGTATAGTTTAAAAAAAAAAAACACTGGGCAGGAACTCTTATGAAAACCATGTGACTTTGTCAAAACTGCTTGAGAAAAACTGATATTCAGTTATTCTGGTTGAAAATCAGCTAAATGTACAAATGGACTTGGAGAGCATTTTTGTGAAAGGATGACTATAAAGTACTGAGACTATTTCACCAAATATACCAGTGCTTTGGAAACAGCCCTGAACTTACAAATGGCATCCGTCTCAAAAAAGGGCAAGAGGGGATTAATTTTGTTTGGAAAACACTGTTCCATAGGCTCTTTGTAGATGCTGTGTAGGTTCCCAGGCTAGACCACTGGAGTCCTTTACAAGCAACCAACACTGGGGACCCTAAAAAACTGTCACCTGCCTGACCCTCATCTGTGGTCTACCTTCATGTCCAGGTGTGGTATCCACCTGCCAGAACACTAGGTGGTCAGGGTTAGGGGCAGACGTCTGGGTGATGCAGAGACCTAGCCAGGGGAGTGAATTCAGGGGGTCACCATTACTGTCAGACAATAACAAATGAGGATTCAAGCTACTGGGGATCTTTTTAAAGAAAACAAAAAACTCAAATAAGAATTTAAAGATAGCAAATATTCTTAATGGGTTAAATGAAGACAGATGAGGGGACTTGAAGAAGTGCATGTTTTGGCTAAAACTTCTAGGAATATATTAAATAGCAATGGTGAGAGTGGCCATCCTTATCTGGTTTTAGATCTTAGGGGGTAATGCTTCCAACTTTTCCCCATTCAATAGGATGCTGGCTGTGGGTTTGTCGTAAATCGCCTTGATTGTATTGAGGAATGTTCCTTCTATACTCAATTTGCTTAAGGTTTTCGTCATGGAAGGATGTTGTATTTTATCAAATGCTTTTTCTGCATCTATTGAGATAACCACACGGTTTTCTTCTTTAATTTGTTAATATGATGTATCACATTTATTGATTTATGAAGGTTGAATCATCCCTGCATACCAGGGATAAATCCCACTTGGTCTGGGTGAATGATCTTTCTGATGTGTTGTATTCGATTAGCTAATATTTTGTTGAGGATTTTTGCATCTATGTTCAAAAGGGATATTGGTCTATAGTTCTCTTTCTCTGTCTTATCTTTTTCTGGCTTAGGAATTAAGGTGATGCAGGTTTCATAGAAGGAGTTTGGGAAGAGTCCCTCCCTTTCAGTTGTTTTGAATAGCTTCAGAAGAATTGGAATTAGTTCTTCTTTAAATGTTTGGTAGAATTCAGCAGTGAAGCCATCTGGTCTTGGACTTTTCTTTGTTGGGAGAATCTTTATTACTGGTTCCATCTTGGTTATTGGTCTGTTTAGGTTTTCTATGTCTTCATGACTCAATTTTGGTAGATTGTATGTGTCTAGAAATCTATCCATTTCTTCTAGGTTTCTCGATTTGTTGGCATACAGCTCTTTGTAATAATTCCTGATCATTCTTTTTATTTCTGGGGTATCTGTTGTAACATTTCCTTTTTCATCTCTAGTTTTATGTATTTTGGTCTTCTTCTTTATTTTTTTGGTTAGTTGCACCAATGGTGTGTCAATTTTGTTTATTTTTTCAAAAAGCCAGTTTTTCATTTCGCTGATTTTTTTGTTTGTTTGTTTTAGCCAGAGCCATTAGGCAAGAAGAATAAATCAAAGGAATACAGATTGGAAAGGAGGAAGTCAAACTATCCCTATTTGCATATGACACGATTCTACATATAGGGGATCCAAAAGACTCCACTGAGAGACTATTGAAACTCATAAGTGTTTGGTAAAGTGACAGGATATAAAATCAGCATGGAAACATCAATAGCTTTTGTATAAACAGACAATACCTCCAAAAAGAATTGCATAATTTGAAATAAATTTAACCGAAGATGTGAAAGACCTCTACAATGAAAATTATAAAACATTAAAGAAATAGAAAAAACATTAAAAATGGAAAAATCTTTCATGTTCATGGATTAGAAGAATCAACATCATCAAAATGTCCATATTTAATAAGTGTCAAAGGGATCACATAAATAAGACCAAGTGTCTGCTAATAATAATAGACATAATTAAAAAAGAGAATGATCCAACATGGGAAGCGGGCCACACAGCAGACTCAGAGAATGACAAATGCCCTAAACAGCACTGTGGCCTCAGAATCAGGCATTAAGGCATTTGGATTTGGCTAAAAATCCCATGAAAACATTTCAGGCATGGAAAACCAAGACACTGTGGCAAAAAATGACCTACATGAAAGATTTCTGTGAGTGAGATCCCAGTGGAAACAAGGGGCCATCAAAGAAGGAGGTGCCTTTCTCTGAAGGGAGGAGAGAACTTCCACTTTGACTATGGTCTTGTCTAAATAAGGTCGGAGTTTGTGAACTTAAGAGGCTTCCATAGCCTTGGCAGCTCATGACAAGAGCCTCGGGTGAATACTGACGTCATAAACAAGAGTGTCAATGGTTAAATCAACAATAGGAGTCACTGTGTACTTGCTCCCCATGCAGGATCTCTGTCGTTCATGAGCTGTACTATGAGAATTAAAGGTAAAACTAGTCTTCAGATTGTACTTTATACTTTGTGTGTCTGTTTGGGTGCAAACTGTTGAAATCTTTACTTAGTATAGAGTTGATCTTCTGTATATAAAGCTAATTAAAAATGAATCTTAATGAAGAATGGGATGGGAGAGGGAGTAGGGATGGTTTGGGGGTGAGAGGATGTATGGGGGGAAGAACCACTATAATCCAACAGCTGTACCTATGACATTTATATTTATTAAATAAAAGCTTTCTTAAAAAATGTCCATATTCAGGGGCTGGCACTGTGGTGTAGCGGGTAAAGCTACATATGGTCATGGTCAAGCTACATATGGTCATTGGTTCAAGTCCCAGCTGCTCCACTTCCAATCCAGCTCTCTGCTGTGGCCTGGGAAGGCAGTAGAAGATGGCCTAAGTCCTTGGGCCCCTACAAACACATAGGAGACCTGGAAGAAGCTCTGGCTCCTGGCTTCAGATCGGTGTAGCATCTGAGGAATGAACCAGTAGATGGAAGACCTCTTTTTCTCTCTCTTTGCCTCTGCCTCTCTGTAACTCTGCCATTCAAATAAGTAAATAAATCTTTTTTTTTTAAAGAAAAGAAAAGAAAATGTCCATACTACCAAGAGCAACTTACAAATTCAATGTGCTCCCAATCAAAATACCAACAATAGAGAACATAGGGGAAACTCTGAAAGACAGACATAGGCAAAGACTTCTTGGAAGACACCCCAGAAGTACAGGCAATCAAAGACAAAATTGATAAATGGGATTACATCAATCTGAGAAGCTTCTGCACTGCAAAGAAAACACTCAGCAAGGTGAAGAGGTAACTGAGAAAATGGGAGAAAATATTTGCAAACTAAGCAGCTGATAAAGGGTTAAAATCCAGAATCTATTAAGAATTCGAGAAATTCAACAACAAGAAAACAAATAATCTATTTAAGAAATGGGACAAGGACTTGAACAGGCATTTTTTAAGAGAGGAAATTCAAATTGCCAACAGACATTTGAGAAAATGCTCTGCATCACTGGTCATCAGAGAAATGCAAATCAAAACCACAATGAGGTGTCACCTCACTCCAGTTAGAATGGCTCTCATACAGAAATCAACAATGACAAAATGCTGGTGCTCTAGCACCTGGCTCCTGCCATCGGATGAGCGCCATGCGCCGGCCGCAGCGCGCCATCCGTGGCAGCCATTGGAGGGTGAACCAACGGCAAAAGGAAGACCTTTCTCTCTGTCTCTCTCTCTCACTGTCCACTCTGCCTGTCACAAAAAAAAAAAAAATGCTGGTGCTGATGTGGGAAAAAAGATACCCTGGTCTACTGTTGGTGGGAACATAAACTGGTGCAGCCACCATGGAAGACAGTATGGAGATACCTCAGAAATCTGAATATAGACCTACCATGTGATCCAGTCATCCCACTCCTGAGAATTTACCCAAACCAAAAGAAATAAGCACATGAAAGATTTATCTGTACCCACATGTTCATTGCAGCATAATTCATAATACCTAAGATGTGGAATCACCTGGATGTCCATCAACTACTGACTAGATAAAGAAATTACAGTATATATACACTATGGAGTACTACTCAGCTGTTAAAAAAATGAAATATTGTCTTGTGCAACAAGATGGATGCAACTGGAAACCATTATACTTAGTGAAAAAAGCCAGTCCCAAAAAGACAGATATCATGTTTTCCCTGATCCATGGTAACTAACAGAGTACCTAAAATGTAATATATTGGAGTGAAATAGACATTTTGAGATTTGATGATTGTTTATAGCCTTGTCTCTTCCGTTGAGGAACAGTTTTTTATTTTTTCTCTTCATATTATTTGTTGAACACTTTTACTAAGCATAGGGTTAGTTACATGATCATTAAGTAAACTAAAAATAAATCTGTAAATATTAAGAGTGGGAATGCAAGGTATAGAAGGGTTGGAGCATGGGTGGGAGATAGGGTAGGGAGGCAAGTGTCACTATGTTCCTAAATCTGTGTATATGAACTATATTAAACTTGTATAACTCCAATTTAAAAAAAATTTAAAAGAAACTGTGTGTTTTGCAAAAACTAAGCATGGATTTTAAAATTCCCCTGCACCAAAATTAATATATCCACTTACCCCATTTTCACGAACTTTCTGAGGTACCCTCATGCTGATGGTGCCTCTTGCTAGAACTGAGCACACAGTAGGCACAGTTTGCTACATAAAGGATTGCTGGAGACAAAGAGATTGGAGAGGGAAGCTGGTTGTGTTGTGGTTGAAATGGGAAGGGCTGGGTTGGGTGAGAGGCTCACCCAGGGGATCAGGGCAGAGCTCATGTTCTGGGAGCCCAGCAGCTCTGCCACCGGACTGCAGGGAGACTGCACGCTGTGACAGCAGGGTTTAGTTTATGTCATATTAAAAATGTCTGAAAGTAGGTCATAAAAATCATAGTCGAGTACCACATGCAAATTGCAGATCTCAGTTTGGTCCTATATTTTTTGCTCCAAACTGCCTTTATATTTTACACTCTGGAATAATTTTGTTTAAAGCATATAATAACTGAGTAAAATAATACTTGGAATGCTGCTTTTGGGGAAAATTTTTTTCTTTTTTTTTTTTTTTATTTATTTTTGACAGGCAGAGTGGACAGTGAGAGAGAGAAACAGAGAGAAAGGTCTTCCTTTGCCGTTGGTTCACCCTCCAATGGCTGCCGCAGTCGGCGCACTGCAGTCGGCGCACCGCGCTCATCCGATGGCAGGAGCCAGGTGCTAGGTGCTTTTTCCCGGTCTCCCATGGGGTGCAGGGCCCAAGCACCTGGGCCATCCTCCACTGCACTCCCTGGCCACAGCAGAGGGCTGGCCTGGAAGAGGGGCAACCGGGACAGAATCCGGAGCCCCGACTGGGACTAGAACCCGGTGTGCCGGCGCCGCAAGGCGGAGGATTAGCCTGTTGAGCCACAGCGTCGGCTTGGGGAAAATTTAAAAAAATTTTAAAGTATTTATTCAAGAGGCAGAGTGATAGAGAAGGGGGTTGGGGAAGAGAGAGAGGTCCCACCCCTTGATTTACTCCCCAAATGTTTGCAATGGTTGGGCTGAGCCCAGACTTGAGTTAGCAGCTGGGAACTCAGTCTGGCTCTCCCAGGTGGGTGACAAGACTTAAGCTGCTGGAGTTGTCACCTGCTGCCTCCCAGGGCCTGTGTTAGCAGGAAGCTGGAATCCAGAGCCAGAGCTGGGACTGGAACTCAGGCACTCTGAAATAGGATACAGCCATCTTAACTGGTGTCCTGTTGTTTTTTTGTTTTTGTTTTTTTTATTTATTTATTTTTTATTTGAGAAGTAGAGTTACATACAGATGGAGACACACACACACACACACACACACACACACACAGGTCTAGAGGTCTTCCATCCACTGATTCACTCCCCAAATGGCTACACTGGCTGATCTGAAGCCAGGATTTTCCTCCGGGTCCGAGGCCCACTGCTTTCCCAGGCCATAGCTGAAAGCTGAAAAGGAAGAGGAGCAGCCAGGACTGGAGCCAACAACCATATAGGATGCCAGTGCAGTGTGCAGAGGCTTAGCCCACTGCGCCATAGCGAGGGCCCCCTAACTGGTGTCTTAACTGCTACGTTAAGTGCCTGCCCCAAGGGGACTTTTTTTAATTTCTCAGAGGCATTGAACATGATTGTTCTACAATAAGATTTCATATTGTTACATGTAAAAAGATACTCTTTTTTATTTAAATTTTACCATTTTAAATCAACATTTGAAATCCCACTGAGAAAATAAATTAATAGATTATAAGGCTCATTATTTGCTGAAAAACTTAAAAAATGTTTAACTGAAAGCTGGAAACTAAGGAAAATATTTCTGATGGCTCACAAAGGATGCTCTGAACTGTGGGTGATGATGCTGATTGCACCGGGACTTGGGGTCCCGCGTCGGACAAGCACCTGCTCTGGAATCGTTCGGCTGGGGGAAGCAGCTAGCTGGCTGGCAACGTCTCCTCTGAGGCTGAAGGAACACGCAGACCAGAATGACTGGTCCTGAGATGGGGCGCAGGAACAGGGACTGTGGGCCCCAGAGTCCCAGCACCCAGCAGTGTTGGGGCTGCTGGCCCAAAACCCAGCTGGCGCGTGCGTGCTCCATGCTTTGTGGCGGCAACAAAACCATTGCTACTACGGAGCCCAGTGATACACAGACGAACCCAGGTGGTAGCTACAACCCAGGTGAGCTTCTTGGAATGACTGAAAGGAGAGATCTACAGACACAAGAGTCAGAAGGGAAAGGCTCACGTCTGTCTCACTTCCGGTTCTCCACCCACTTAACTGAAATGGATCCTAGGTGCACCTGCTACATGCTGAAGCTGCAGCCTCTTTTCTAGGAGTCAAAACTTTTCATTCCACAGTTAATGGGAGACACGGGGTGCACTCTGTGCAGTATACAATTGAAATGTAAATCAGATCCTTTTCCATTTTGAAAGGGGTAAAATAGACCAATTAAGGTAGAGGGCACTAGCAAAGTATGTGTTTCAGAGAAGGGGAAACAGAAAGGAAATACGGAGAGACTCTGGGTTCAGATGGCAACCTGTCTGCCTCACAGAGGGAGCCTGGTCCTGCCCTGTGAGTCTCCGTGTGTGTGTGCGTGTGTGTGTGTGTGTGCGCGCGCGCGCGCGCGCGCGCGCAGTGGAGGGAGGGAGAGGGGAGGGGAGGGGAGGGAGGGGAGCGGGAGGGGAGGGAAGGGGGCACCAAAGAGGGGATAATGTGAAGGGGGACAAAAATCACTAATTTTACTTTTCATGTCAAAGGTTGTATTTGGGGGGCAGGATCAGGCTTGGGAAGGAAGACTTGGGAGGGGATAAAATGTGTATGTAAATGTGAGGAGTCCTCAAAAAGTGTAAGGAAAATGCGTATCATGAAAAAATGTCTGAGTGGTTTCTAATCTTTTCTTTTTTTTTTTTTTTTTTGTGCACCAAAGTACACTTCTCTTTGCTTTCCATTTTTCTAAGAACTTGTTGAAGCACCCTCATAGTGCTCCTCTCTCCTTTAGCCCTGGGCTGGGTTGTGCCATGTGGTTTCAAGAGACAGATTCTCGATGTAAGAGAGCAGAAGATTGCACAGGTGACACATGGTTTGGCAGTGAGAGCCAGTATTTTACACAGAAAAGCTGGGACTTCCGGTTGCTGTGAGCATTTCGGGAAGCATGAACAAGCTCCAGGGCTAAGTAGCTTTTACGCACAGTGGTTGAATGAATGCAGCAGGAAGGGTGCTGGTGCAGATCATGGGAACGAGCAATCGGGAAATCGTGGGCCCCAGAGTCCCCCTTTAGCTGTTCTTTCCCCATCACCGTCTGTGAAATCTTGACGTCCTAGCCACACTGCATATCTGCCTACTTAATGTGTGCATCTGTGTACTTTATTCACAATCCATGCACCCCCTCCTGAGTGCTATTGTCCCTGTGGAGAACACAGGTGCTTAGATGGAATCTTGCTAGTTCATGTGATGTTATTTAACAAAATGAATGAGGCTAAAATGCTTTTCGCCCACTACTGAGTGTCATTTCTGCTTTGAAAAATGAATTTCTCCCCTCTCTCGGCTGGCAGTTTACAGATCTGGATAATTGCTTGGCCGGATTCTCTGGCCCCTGCTGGGATGAAGGAGAGAGTTTTGAAACTCCTGGGGAAGCTCAAAGTGTCCTCCCGTCCAGCCCTTGCCTTCAATGCTTGAGGATGAAAAATTGTCCCTAGGCCTGCTTTGAATGTATTATTATTATTATTATTTTAGCTTTTAGAACAGCTTTGTCGGTATTTAGTTCATGTATTTAAAAAACACAGTCTGATGGACTTCTGTCACTACCAGCAGTCCTGCACACGTAGCAGTCACTCCCACCCCCCCCAACCTCCTCCCCCACCTCCCAGCCCCCACCTTGGGCAGCCTCCATGTGCTTTCTATCTCTATAGAGCTGCCTCTCCTGGCTGTTTCTTCTACGTGGAAACATGTGATCCGTGGCCTTTGGTGACTGTTTTCTTTCACTTAGCACAGTGTTTGCAAACTGCATGCACCCTGCAGTGTGTGTTGGTGCTCTGATCCTTCTGTGGCTGGACACACCACAGTTTATTTGTCCACGCATCAACTGATGGGTGTTTAGTGTGTGGCCGGTTGTCGGCGAGTGTGAGTGGTGTTACTGTGTGTTCATTTCTGTTGGATGCACACCATTTTAAATTCCCACTAGTAACCGGCGAAGCTTCCAGTGTCTCCACATCCTGGCCAGCACTCACTATTACCCATCTTTGGATGACAGCAGTCCCAGTAGACGTGAAGGGGGATCTTCCTGTGGGTTTGACTTGCACTTCCCTACTGGCCCATGATCTTGAGCATCTCTTCTTGTGCTTACCCTCTGAGTTTTTGATTCTTGGAGAACATAAAGGCCATTCGCCTTAATCTCAGTGGAATCTTTTTAAAAGAATAACCAAGGACTTGAAGCAGTGCTGCAAGCTGCCTCGTCTGCCAGGGGCATGTGATAGCCAGCGCCCCCTGCAGGTAGTCCAATGAATGCCTTTGTACAACTTAGGAAAATGCACCCCACTTACTCTCCAGAGCCTTTCCTGCTACCCAGTAGGAGACCATCATTATGGTCATTGTGGTGCAAATGGTGCCTCTGGAGTTGTTCAGTGTACAGCCCACACAACACAGGGGAGTCCTGATTGATTTTCTCTGAGACAGCAGAGAAGGAGGGCCAACATGACGCCCCGTCCTTTTGTTACCCTTGGAAATTTAGCCCTATCAACCTCTCCTTCTGATTTCTTTAGCAGCTCTCAGATTTGATGCTTTTTCTATGCTGACAGGTTTGTTGTGCCTTCACACCCCCTCATCAATGTGGGTAGAATAATACTTGTATTATTTGTATAACTCCCTAGGGAAGGGTTACATAATTTTATCTCCCACCCCCTACCAGGGAGGGAGAGGTTGCCATCTTAATTCAAAAGTTTATACATATATGAACATGTATAAACTGATGAACTCTTTTACAAATGAGTTTCAGCCAAGAACTGCTTATTATCTCCCAGTATTCATTCTCCCCATGTTCCTTTGGGAACGGGACTCCTGAGGTTAGCAGCACACATTGCCGCCTTGCTGATGGCTATGTTCCCTAACCTTCTGGAAGCTGTACGTGTCTGTGTGATGGGCTTTGAGCAACGAGATGTGAGTGGTGGAAGGGGTGTGTGCGCCTTCCAGGCCATGCCCTCAAGAGGAACGGATATGACTTTTGCTTCCCCTTTTGCCTTTCCTGTTGACTGAATGCAGACAAGAGGCAGCAGAAAAGGAAGTAGTCATCTTAGATCTCGACACAGAAGCCCTGTGATCTGTGCTTTTTGCTTCATGAAATAAATCTTAAATAAAATATTTCCAGGAAGTCAGATGTTCTACCATGAATTCTCCTTCCAGCTTAATAGCAGCAGCTAATGGCTACATTATAGACTAAAAACATGTTTGCTATAAATAGCATTGTTACTTTATAATCAAAATCCTTCTTCAGGGTGGGCATTTGGCACAGTGGTGAGGATGCTGCTGGGAATGCCCACATTCCATACTGGGGAGCCTGGGTTCGAGTCCTGGCCATGCTTCTGACTCCAGCTTCCTGGATGCAGCAGCTACTGGCTCAAGGACTTGGGTACCTGCCACCCACAGGGGAGACTCAGATGGAGTTGTAGGCTCCCAGCTTTGGCCTGGTTGGGGCCCAGCTGTTGTGGACATTTGAAGAGTGAGCCAGTAAACAGAAGATCTCTGTCTGTCTCTCTGTCTCTCTTTCTTTCTGCCTTTCCAATAAATGAAAATAAATTAATTTTAGAAATTCTAAAAAAAAAATCTTAATTTAATTTTTTGTTTTTGCTACTTAGCGAGCTTCTTCAGATGCAGGGCCATATTTGATTTCTGTTTATCTCTGGTGTCCAGTGTAACACCGCCCACATTTAAAGTGCTCTATAAATATTTGTTTAGATACCTGAGTAAGTTCGTGAAATGCAGCCCACTACCTGCTAGGTCTGGATATTGGATATTTCGCTCTAT
The DNA here is from genome assembly GCA_949820135.1 of Sylvilagus floridanus. Taxonomy (NCBI): domain Eukaryota; kingdom Metazoa; phylum Chordata; class Mammalia; order Lagomorpha; family Leporidae; genus Sylvilagus; species Sylvilagus floridanus. The sequence goes on from OX463227.1 coordinate 59,360,383, forward strand.
GTTCCAGAAATGCCCTCCAGTACCCAATAGCCCCCTTTCACTGAGGGCAGAGTAGTATAGGTCTGTCCGGCATCTTTCATATCTTCAGCACTGGGGCTCAGGAAAGGGCAAGACACAAAAGGGGAGGGGGCTTTACTTCCGCATAATTGACAAGTCCCTGGATCCCTGGGATGGCAAACAATCCCTCTGGGATGCTGCCTCCTGTGCTCAAGGTAGAGTGTGGGGAGTACAGGCTTTGGAAGTACCTGGAGTGAACGTCTGGGGTATAGGAGGGGAGAGGACAGTGGCCTGAGTCATGGGATTTCAGTAGGAGGTAGGAAATAGGAACAGGATCTCATTGGTAGAGAAACTGAACTGTTTGGGAGAGGAGTGCTGAGCCTATTTCTGGGCCAAAAGCATTGCAAGAGCTAAGGCGAGAGACCTCAGAGGGCTGACATGCCCTGGAATCCAGTGGAGAGAAGGGCAGTGAGGAGGGTGAAGGGAGAGGGTGGGGCAGATCCAGCTCTGAAGGATGCCTCGGTGGAGAGCCTTGATGGTGAAGCTTGCTTTGGTCAACTTAAACCTGTTCCACCCAAAGTTGTGTCTCTCCAAACTATGCAATAGTCTGAAATAGTCGAGTCTAAGAGAATGAATGTTTCTGCACCAGGTTCAAGTTTGACCAATGCATTGTTGATACCCTGCAGGATTTTGGTATTCTAAATCACATATAATTATAGTATTTTGGGCAGAGAAGCCATAATCATCATTTTTTTAAAAAAATCACTCTCAGTTAATTTCATGCTTTTCATTCAAATTGGTGCTTTAATCAAAGTGATGATGCTTACACCATTACATAAGAAATATTTCTGAGTCAATCCAACAGTTGTAAGTATATGAATTTTCCACATGATGTGCTACCTACTGGGTAATTAACCATGATGAATTCGTAATTTCTTCCCCTTGTTGACTTGAATTTAGGTGAGGAAACACTTCTGCTTTTTGAGCTCTGAATCCAGTAGAATCACATGCCTTTACCTCTTTTCTGTAACTGTACTTTTAAAAACTGCACGCCATTCCTAAGAAAATAGCTTGTCTTTAAGTCAAATTGCACACGCAGCACTGTGGCCATTACAATGAAGACAAATTGCCTCATTAGTAGAACGTACTTCTCCTCAAGGGACAAATCTAGGGGTTTATATTTTTGGCAACTTCTGAGAAAAATCTCAGAAGGCTGCTAGATATCCCTCTTTGTCTCGTTGGCCTATGATTTACAACCTTTTTTAAAAAATCATTTTTATGGGACCAGCACTGTGGCAGAGTGGGTAAAGCTGCCACCTGCGGCACTGGCATCCCTTATGGGCAGCAGTTTGAATCCTGGCTGCTCCACTTCCAAATCACCTCCCTGCTAATGGCCTTGGAAAACGGTGGAAGATGGCCTGAGTCTTTGGGCCTCTGCTACCTATGTGGGAGACTCTGGAGAAGCTCCTGGCTCCTGGCTTCAGCCTGGCTGAGCACTGGCCCTCTGGGGAGTGAACTGGTGGATGGATGATCTCTCTCTTTCTGTCTCTCCTGCTCTCTCTCTGTAACTCTGACTTTGAAAAAAAAATAAATCTTTTAAAAAAATCATTTTTATGTGCTACTTCATGTTTGAGCAAATGCTTCTCTGGGTTGTATTTGTCAGATAATTTCTGTTTTATACAGAAACTTAGAGCTATAATGCTTTTTGTGAAAATTATTGGACACGTGCATTACCCATGTGTTAAAATAGGAGAAGACTGGTTATGACTATGAAAAAATGGCCTTGGAGCTGTCATTTCATCAGTCCAGCACTTGGCTTCCTGCCAGGCCCTTGCTGTTGACTCCTCTCCTCTTTCTCTGCAGGCTGGGAGGTGATGATACCCGTTTTGAGGTTGACATGGCCAGGAACGGATGTGAAGTGCATCGGTTCGATCCTAGCGTGAAGTCAGCTCACATTCTGGAGAGCCAGCGCCTCTGGCATCACCGCTTGTCCATCACCTGGAGGGACCCCCATCCAGCTGTTGCTGCTCAGAAGTCGCATGGCAGTGCCAGAAAGCTGGGAAGCATTTTGAATGAATTTGGGCATCACAAGGTGAGGCTTCTCATGTGTGTTCATCAGTAAGCGAAGTGAACAAACCCATACACTGCAGGATTTTGTTTTTGTTTTTTAGCATAAACCAAGAATAACCACATTGACACTGGACAGCTGAAGGTCCAGATTCAGTGTTACCAATCACACAATGTTATTTATAGAGCCAACTCAGTAGAAATAGAGCATTGACAAAGAAGGAGATATTTAAATTGATTCGGTGGTATTAGTTGCTGTTGAGTAATGCTAAGGTCTTAGCCAAGACTTGGCAAGAATATAAGAAGCATAGATTGAAGAACACTGTTTCCTTTTGTTGGTTGGCTTGAAATGTCCAGAATACATTTCCTCTGTCAGCCTCAAATACAAAAAATAATCAGAGCCAGGTTTATGTTTGATAAGAGATTGCTTGTGTGTGATATTTTCCACTGTTGTGACATGTTGCTCACTTTATTGAGCTGATAAGCATTTAAAATTCATAAAATATGTGTAGCTCTGACAAAAATTGAATAGGCATCATATATGCTATAATGTCTAGTCTATGTATTCATGAAGGATATTGATAAGGTTTACATTTGTACCCCAAAGGTGTGTGTGTTAGAAGCTTGGTGCATAGTGATGTCAGGAGGTGGTGGGAACCTTTAAGAGGTGGGAGCTATGGGAGGTCCCCAGAGGGGATGCAGGCCACTTCTGCGGGCCCCTGAGCAAGCCTGACTCCTGATCCACAGTCCACTTGCTGTTTGAGCTGTGATCTGTTCCTTCTACTCATGGTCCTGTTTCCGTGATGCCATCACCAGAGGCCAAGCCCACAGGCCCACCGGATTTGGGACTTTGAACCTCTAAAAGTATGCACTAAATAGCACTTCCCTGCCCCCTTTAAGAAAGTTAGCCTGCCTCATACCTGAGTGCAAGGAATGGCCTAATACGGATGTGAAATCCCGCAAATATTTTATTGTAACTGGACAAGCAAAAATCTCAATCTTTTCTAAAAATTGCGTTTAATTATTTTTTTTTTCAAGAGAGAGGGAGAGAGAGGGCTCCCAACTAGTAGTTCACTTCTCAAACGCCTTCTCCGAAACAGGGAGCCCAAGCTGGGAGCCAGGAACTTAATCCAGGCAGGTGGCAAGAACGCAGCTGCTGGAGTCACCCCCTGTTGCCTCCCAGGGTCTGCATTGGCAGGAAGCTGGAATTAGAGGCAGGAAGCAGATGTTGAATCCAGGCACATCTTAACCGCTAGGCCAAACACTCACCCCAAGAAGCTCAACCTTTGAACTGTGTCCCCTAAAAGCAACCTCAGGATAGCACCCCCAAGCTGATTGCAGTCTATAGGCAGTTGCTCAAGAGGTCCCCGGTGCGGTGGGTCTGTTAGCCGATCCTTCTTGGGTAATGATCTAGCCTAGCCTGCCAGAGACGCCCTGTGATTCGGAGAGTGTCAGAATGTGTGTTTCTGTCTGAGAAACTGTGCATGGCACTGAATTTTAAACTTGAACTGGTTTCTTGATCTTTAATAAAAGGGCTTTTCCCTGGTCTTGTTCTTTCTCCTCCTGCTCCTCCTCCTCTTCTTTTCTGTAAAACTCCCTTTAATTAGTCAGCTGAGGCTTCTTCAAGAACAACTTCAAAGGACTTGCTGTTCTTTTAACATGCGATTCACTATTGATTTGTGTTTTGCTTTGCCGCTGGGAATCACCAGCATTTAATAGTCAGGGGCCTTAATGAAACACGCATAGGAATTGGGGGGGATGGATCTCAGAACCAATGCTTCCTTTTTTCACATGCTAATGCTTTTTAAAATATGGGTGAGAAGAAGCAGAAGCATTTTTCAGAACTTTGTTTTTCTTTCTTTGCTACCTGTCACCTCTGTAGACCTGCGTTTCGCAGCTGGGACTCTTTCTTGTCTGTCAACTCCAGATGATTGAGAGCTTTCCTTACTCTTTATGTTCAGGTAGGAGTCTTGCTGCTTCTCCTTCATGCCCTTCACATCCAAGCCCGGTCAAGGGAAAGACAGTAGGCAAACAGAGGTGGAACACAATGCCATTTGGCTTCTTTTAATAATATTTTAGCAAAGGACTTGGCAAGGATGGGGTTAATATAAGAGTTCGAGAAAGTTCTCTGTGGATTAATCCATGGGACCATTTAGCTCCCCGGGGGCTGCAGTGGGCAAACCTTTGTGCAGAGAATAAAGCACTCAGCTTTTTGCAACACGCCTTCCGAGAAAGCAGCAGTATTTACAGTGATACCTAAAAAAGGGGGGATGCTTTAATGGATTGCTTCTCTTCCTACGGCTACTTTTTTTTTTATTAGCGGCATTAGCAGTGAAAGTGGTCTGGCTCAGAATGGCTTGGTGTCCGTTTGCTGCTGGGGGATGGGGGAATGTACCGAAAATAACCCTTTTAGAAGAATTTAAGAGACACTTATCTTTCACAGAGGTGTTTTTTTTTGGGGGGGGATGTTTCAAAATAAAAGTAATACTCATTAGATTCTATTTGGAATGCACTTCCAGGAGCTACGAGGGGCCAGATCAAAGGAAACCTTGTTTATGGCCCGTAGCAAACAGACGTTTTTCATGTTTCTACACGTTGGTAAATAAGATGTGACTGTGGTAGGGGAGGCAAGGAGAGAAAACACATTTAAAAATGTCAGTGCTGTGGCCCCGCCTCCTTCACTCCTGCATCCTGGAAGTGACTGCAGAAGCCAAAGCATTTGTTGTTGTTTGGTGTTTTCTTCCTGACTTTGAATTTGTGATAACGTCCATGCCGGGCTGTGGTTTGTCTTCTTCCCTTCCTCTATACCTATATTCCAGCCACGCAAGCAAAACCAGACAAAACCGAAAGACCAGGTTGCGAGAGAGTGACAGAGATGCATGCGGCTTTGGGACTGCCTTTAAAACTCTTTGCTAATTTTAACTTCAGACCATAAATCAAGAAGTCCTTCTGACGTACCGGCAGGGGCAGCTGCATCAGCAAAACAGCGGGGCCCAGAAGCCCAGCCTGACGGGTAATAAAATCACCTGGCCCTGGTGATAGTGGCAATGGTTCCCTGTTGACTTCTTGCTGGGCCGGTCATTCCTGTTAACTAAGCATTCGCATTTTTTCCCCAGAATGACTAGAAATATTGAGCCTGAATTTTCTTTTCATGGTCATCAGAATGGATGCTGTTTTTGTTACATAGGTAGACTCCATTAAATGATTCAGGCTGGTTAATATGAGATGCTGATGACGTCAGTCTTTATGTTGCTGCTGATCACAGGAGCAATGGGGCTGTCTGGGGGTTTGCCTCTGAGAATTTACCAGTCTAGGTTTGAAGCAAGGGTCCTCTTGATGGCTTTTGGCGTTAAGCAAACCTTTGAACCTCCCTGGATGTTCGATTTAACTCTCAATAAATTGAGTCCCACAACACTGCCTGCACCACAGCCTGGTTTTTGAGAATTAGCTCTGAGAACGTGGTGTGGGTCTCCAGCCTGGCATAAATTAGTCTCTCAGTTGTTTCTAGCAAATTCGAAGAATTCTTACGAACAGTTTTAGGAAGTTTTTACTAAATGCTGTAGAAAATATTGTACCCCACTCTTTGTTTTTGAGGAAAACCCATTAGAGATTTTCTTTGGAAATTGCTAACCATACCTAATTGAGTTAAGAGTTTTCCGCGAAAGCCTTGTGTGAAAGTGAAGAGCGATTGGTCCTTCAGACATAGTTGTGGAGAATGACCATTGGTTGCCCGGGGATGCCAAGTGGCTTTGCTGGGGACTGAATAGAAAGTAAATCCTATGCCGTGTAGAAATGGAATATGCCATTGGGAATTAATTGGGAGTGGTTCAGAGCAGGTGGAGACGACGGTGTGTGCCTGTCAGCTCCGGCTTGGGTCCTTGTCACTACCCGAGGCGGCATCGTGTTGGGGACAGCAGCTCAGTGTCCCCTTGGGGGTCTTACAGGCCCAGGGTTTCTGTCTTCCTGGGCTGGGTGCTCATCACTGATTCCAAACATCAGTTTTGTTGGGTGGTGACTACTGTGATTGAGAGAATATGGACTTTGAAGTTGAACTACAAAAGATCGCCTTTTCCTTTTCATTTTGCTTATCAAATTGGCAAACATAAACAAGTTACACTGCCCTGTATCGGAATACGTGTTCGGAATAATACTCAGCTTTCCCACTGGAAATGGAAATGAAATTCTCTTTCAGTAAGAAAATTTGACCACATGTATGTCTTATGGCACTTTTTGTTCCTAGAAATATTTTTTCTGATATTAGTTCTGCAATACTAGCCCTCTCCCTTTAAAAAAAAATTATTTGAGAGGCAGAGAGAGAGAGTGAGAGGGAGAGGGAAAGAGAGAGAAAGAGAGGGAGAGAGAGAGAGAGGGAGGGAGGGAGAGAGAGAGAGAGAGAGAGAGAGCGAGAAAGCACTCCCAGCTACTGATTCACTCTCCAAACGCCCACAACAGTTGGGGCTGGGCCAGGTGGAATTCGGGAACCCAGACCTCCATCTGCCACTTGGATGGTGGGGACCCAAATGCTTAAACCGTGTTCTGCTGCCTCCCAGAGTGTACCTTAGTAGGAAACTGGATCAGAAGTGCAGTAGCCAGGAACTCAAACCAGACACTCCAGCGTGGGATGTGGGTGTCCCAAGCAGTGGCTTGGCTGACTGTTGCACAGTGACTGCCCCTGAAATTTTCTGTTTTGAAAGAATTTCAGACATAAAATTTGCTAGAATAATGCAGAGAACTACCCTGTGTTTTTCACTGAGATTTACCAGTTGTTATATTTTGTTATATTTGCTTTCTTTGTCTCTACATAGATATACCACACACACACACACATGCACACACATACACACACAGAGTGCTTCAGAAAGTCTGTCAAAAAAAAATGGAGTTAAAACAAATTTATTTTGGTGCAAAAATTTTTTGCAACCCATGCAAAGTTTTTCCCATTAAGTTTGTGTTATATACTCATCTCTATATAATGCTTATCTCTATAAATTTTAAAAAAAAATCAGTGGAAAGGAATGGAGAATTGCTTCTATAATACATCCATCCAGACTGTGAATTTAACCCATTTATATATTGTTATTGCAGATATACCTGGACTAATTGACTACGTTAATATATCTCAGCCCAAGAGCAGGCATCATGGTTAATGCAGAAGCAGTAGAAGTCTCCTTATTAAAAGCCAAGGAAAAATAAGGATGTCCATTGTCGACATTTTACAAAATTGGACTACAGCTTTAAAAACCAAAGTCTTCTCGTTTTGAGATGATTACAGATTCTCATGCAGCTATGAGCAGCAATGTGGAGCTTTCCCCATAGCCGGTTTTCCTCGGGGGCAAACCTCCAGGAGCTGTCACACCCAGGATGCTGACCCAGGGGACACTTTTAGGAATACAGAGATCATGATGCCCTTTCATAACCACACCTGCCTTCCCCTTACCTTCTTCCCTGTCCCCTGATAAACTAGTCACACAACAGGGTCTCAGTAAAACTGCCAAGGAGGGTTTTGTTTGTCTGTAGAAACAAATAAGCTGATTCTAGAGTTCATACTGGATTAACAAGCAGAAATAGCTAAATTCTGACCAAGGTTTAGAAAGGGGGTTAACTAACCTTGAGGTGTTCAACTTTTTGTAAAACTAAAATAAAAGCAAAGTGGTATGGTGACATGAATAAACAGATTAATGGGCACATTGAAAAATTCAGAAATGCATGCAGATTTTATATATGATAAAAGTAGCCTCTAAATGGGGGAGGGGAGAATATTTCAACAAAATTATGTAGACAGATGGGTATTTATAAAAAATTATTTTTGATCTATGATTTGTGCCTTTTGCCAAAAAATCCAAACAAAAATAATTTTTTTAGAAAAATGAAAGCCATTAATATGCTAGGACAAATTGCTTTAAAAAATCCTGGTGTTAGGAAATCATAAAATAAAAAAATAATTATTTTGATTACATATAAAATTTCTGCACATTAGGATTAACCAAAAACAAAATTAAAAGAAATAAAAAACTGAGAAAGTAATTGTAGATCATTTTGTAAGCAGAGAGCTCATTTCCCTGATGTAAAAGGGATTTAAGGGGCCGGCGCTGTGGCACAGCAGGTTAAAGCCCTGGCCTGAAGAGCCAACATCCCATATGGGCTCTGGTTCTAGTTCTGGCTGCTCCTCTTCCAATCCGACTCTTGCTATGGCCTGGGAAAGCAGTGGAAGATGGCCCCAGTCCTTGGGCCCCTGCACCCACGTGGGAGACCTGGAAGAAGCTCCTGGCTCCTGGCTTTGGATCAGCCCAGCTCAGGCCATTGTGGCCAATTAGGGAGTGAACCAGTGGATGGAAGACCTCTCTCTCCATCTCTATCTCACTCTGTAACTCTGGCTTTCAAATAAATAAAAGAGGATGTGACAGTGATCTGGCTGCAACATATGTCACCCCATTGATCGCCAGGGTTGGTTTGGCTGATCTGGCTGGCTAGGCGGGTGTCCCCTTCCTCCCTCACTGCTCCATGTGTGTCCCTCCCGAAGCGCTTGTTCTAAGAGGACGACCTTCCCCACTAGAGGAGGACCTGTCTTCGGACAAGGGTATATGAGTAGCTGCGCTCCCCTGCTAGAACCTCCAAACAAGCTCTCAAATAAATAAAATAAATCTTAAAAGAAAAAAAGAGACAACATAAAATATTTGTTTAAAAAATAAAATGGATTTAACAAATCAATAAGGAAAAGATCCACAACTTGGTAGAAAATTGGGTAAACAAATAGTTGTAAAAAAAACCAGTATATAGAAAAAGGAGATGTGGAAGACACATAGTTAAAAATACTACTCAGCTTGATCCCATTAGGAGAAATTAAGTTAAAAGTAAACTTAGATATTTTCATCCAAAAGGTCGCCAAAGATAAGAAGCAGTAGGAATGTAAATTGGTATAGCTCTGCAGTGCGGGTTGGTGAGACCACGTAGCAAATGCTGAGTCCAGCAAGTTTCCTGTGAATTTTCCAATCCTGTTCCCATATGTCTCATTCTTGCAGCCTTGTTTGCACAGGTTAAGTATCCCTCATCTGAGATGTGTGGGACCAGAAGTGTTTTAGATTTGGGATTGTAAAAAAAAAAAGGGGGATATTTGCATATATGTAAATGTATAGTGAGCTATTTGAGGGATGGGACCCAAAGTCTAAACATGAAATTCATTTATTTTTCATATGCACCTTGTACACATAGCCTAAAAGTAATTTTGTACATTTTAAAAATAATTTTATGCATGAAACAGAAAGTTTCATGGTGTGAAAATTTTCACTTGTGGCATTGAGTTCTCAGAGTTTCATTTTGGAGCATTCTGGATTTTCTTTTTTTAATTTTAATTAATTCTTAACAGATTCAATATGATTTGTAGATATAAGTCTAAGAACATAATGATATTCCCTTCCTCCCTCCCTCCCTTCCTCCCTTCCTCTTTCACTTCTTCTGTCTACCTTTCTTTCTTATTCTTTTTTTAGTTTTTGAGATAATGTATTTTAAATTTACATTACAGTAAAAAGGCTCAAGACTTCACCGAATAAAGAAGTCTAACAAGTTAGGGATGCTCAACCTACACGAGCAGAGGGTAGAAAAGATTCTACATACCCACCATTGTGGAAGTGATTAAATGAATTATCATATTATCTTCCCATGGATGATTTATAATGCCCCAATGATAAAAGGACAAAGCAAATCTTTATACTAATGTGGATCAAATTTAAACATAACCTACTGGACAGCAAGCAAGATAGTGTGGCTCTGATGACAGATGTAGGGACCAGTGGAACAGTGGGCCTCCATGCCAAAGCAGGTGCACTGGTGCTGGGGACATATCTCCTACAGAGACTAGGAACCAGAAATGCTTCTGAGGGAGAGCAGCCAGGCTGATACTTCAGGTACCAATGCAATCTTCTATCTCAATTCATTTATGCTCCTTTCCTGAAGCGAGGTGCCCATCTGTTGGTGAATTTAGAGGCAACCTCATCTTGCATAGCTATTTAATGGTGGAGGTGCTGTATTTCTGTGAGATAAGCCAGAGGCCACTAAGCAGTGAGGAGTCATTCCCAGTGCTGACACTCAGAGACGCCTTCCACGTCCATCAGTCTGCAGTGGACCCTAGGGACAGGCATCATGGGGAAATGATTCCAGAACTTCTCAACTCAGCAGTGAGGAAGTGCATTCTGTTTTCCACCCTTTTTGTTCATCCATTATGGCGAGGATCGCCATGGAGCAAAGTTCCTTGGCACTTCTTGAGGTTCTGCAGCTGTTCTGTATTTAACCAGCCTGAAGCTACAACAGAGAAAGACACAGTGCCGAAGTGTAGCTGCAGTCGGTGGTGTCTTTGTTGCCTCCCCCTGATCTTCCTGGGGCAGCAGCCGTGACCAGCGAGGTTGTGTGTGAACAATACCCTGGCATCTGGTGACCCATGCCTAACTGTACAGCCCAGTGGTTCTCAGATTCTGCATTAGGGTGGGGGACACCAGACAGCATACAAACAATAGTGACCACACACCACAAGCAAAGAAAGCCAGCCACAGGGGGAGCTTGCCTGAAATGGCAAACCCAGGACCAGCCCCACAGATTCCAAATTAGCTGGTCTGGCAGGGAACCCAGACAACTGCGTCCTCATCGAACCCCATCCTAATCCAGATTGTCCCGGGAGGAAGCTTAGTGTCCAGGAAGCACTGGAATATCTGTCTTCCATTTGCAAACCCCTGCCCTCTGCTGGGTAGGAAGCAGTTGGAGTAATAAGCAAGTCTGCAGCCTGGCTGTCCACTTTTGCAGCACCCTCCCTGTCTCCTCATCACGCCACTGAGTCCTCTGTGCCTCAGTTTCCCCTAGTGTAAAGTGTGTGACACGAACTCCTGTCATGGGGGAATGTGGCACAGGCAAAAGAACTCATGTCAGCAAGAGAAAGGAACAAGGAGTTCTTGTGATCTTATTTTATGGAGAATGGATGTTGTGACGGTTGCTTCCTAGAGGTTTCCAACGGGCCCTGCCCGTTCACACACGGAGGAAATAAGCCTCCGGGGAGCTGGCATTTGTTTTTCTTTGTCTCTGTGTACCAGGGGTGGGCGAGCTTGTTGAGAAGCCTACCGTTTTGAGCAAGTGGAGGGAAGGAGAGCCAAGGGGATCCAAAGGGGGCACGGGTCAGTTAGGGCCAGGTGCTGGTGTGCAGCCCTGGGTTCCCTCCTTCCTCAAGGCCACCGTGGATCCGCAGAGGAATGCTGTGTTCAGGGCTGGGAGGCTCAGGCTAGTGGGGTCCTGCGGCTCCCCCAGTCCTACAAGCACGTTTAATAAAAAGTGGAATGCCTGAGAATGCACAGTCCTATTAGTGGATCTTCTGAGGTCACACCCGTGCTGGCTGCTGCTGGCCAGGAGTCAGCAGTGCCCGAGTGAGCGTCGCAGACACACTCCTGCCACGGGCTCTGGGTACTTGGGCAAAGGTGATCAGTCTCGTGTAGAGACTGAAAATAAACCCGGATGTATTTTACAGCCAGTGGAATTATCAGGAAAGGAAGGCTTTATTTTCCATTTTTCAGTTAAAAACATAAGGACCTTAAAAAACAACAACAACAAATTTCCTAGCACTGAGTGGCATTCAACAGTTTTGCAATTAAAATGATAATGAAACATTTCTTACAAGGAGTTCTCTTTCAAATCAGTGTGATGGGTTCACAGCACACCATTAGAGGGAATTATGTAAAGCAGCCTCTCTGTTCCAAGTTTTATTTTAAGATTTAATTTATTCCAGATTCTGCAGGAAAAAACCGTCCATGTGACAAGCCTGCTAACAGATGTCAATTTAGTTTTATAGCACATGCTTGCGCTTCAGAGTCAGAAAAAGGAGATTATTCTTTGTGCCTGCTGTTTATTACATGCCACGGCTTCATCTCCCTGCGCCCTGGAGGGTGGCTGATTAATAACCTGTGGGCATTGCAACTTTTCCTGTTTTCTGTCTTCCGCAGTGTCGAGCATAAACCTTATTTCGCACTACGTTTGTGGATTAAAAGGAATGCTGGAAAAAGCAAAGGTGACGCAGAATGGATTTTTCTCTGTTTTAATATCATCTAGGTCAAAAGATACATTATACTGTGTTGTAAGTGCTATAAACACACAAAGATAAAAATTGAAAAGTATTTCACTAGACAGAATTACATCTGTCCTAAAAATGTTTGTGTGGTTGGTGGCTAAAGCAAAGTAACTGTCTGATAAATACTGTGTCAAACCCAACAACAACAACAACAATCTTCAGTTCTTCAGATTCTTAGGTCCTGTTTCCTTATATTCACATGAAATGGCCAGTATCAGCTTAGACAGTGCATTTCTGTTCACATCCCCTTCTATTTGTCCATCTGTCAATCTATCCTTCCATCTATCCATCCAATAAATATTGATTAAGTATCTTCTTTATGCAAGATCCTATGCTTAAATAATAAATTTACAAGAGTAAACAAGTTCCTTATTAAAATTTTGTAAGTTTTTAATTGTGATGAAATACACATGACATAAAATATACCCACTTAACCATTTTTTTCAGATTTATTTATTTGAAAGGCAGAGTGACAGAGAGAGAGAGAAGAGAGAAGAGCTTTTTGCTAATGCACATCCTGGGAGTCAGCAGAAGATGGCCCAAATACCTGGGCCCCTGACACCCATGTGGGAGACCTGGATGGAGTTCCAGGCTCCTGGCTTCTTTCCAGGTCCAGCCTTGGCTGTCATGGGCACGGAGGGGAGTGAACCAGAAGATGGAAGATCTCTGTCTGTTTATCTTACTCTCTGCGGTCTGCCTGTTAAGTAGATAAAAATAAAGAAGTAGAAATCAGGGAAAGGAAAGAAAAGGAAAAAGAGATTGGGAACTCTTTTTTTTTTTTTTTAAGATTTTTATTTATTTATTTGACAAGTAGAATTACAGACAGTAGAGAGACAGAGAGAAATGTCTTCCTTCCGTTGGTTCATTCCCCAAATGGCCGCCGTGGCCGGTGCTGCACCAATCTAAAGCCAGGAACCAGATGCTTCCTCCTGGTCTCCCATGCGGGTGCAGGGGTCCAAGCACTTGGGCCATCCTCCACTGCCCTCCCAGGCCACAGCAGAGAGCTAGACTGGAAGAGGAGCAGCCAGGACTAGAACCTGGTGCCCATATGGGATGCTGGCGCTGCAGGTGGAGGATTAACCTAGTGCGCCACTGCGCCGGCCCCGGGAACTCTTTTTAAGAAAAAGAAAAAAATACAGTGTGCAGTGGGAATGTTTAAGAGAAATCACATGTAACTGCCATTTGTTTTCAAGCTCCTGATGCTTTGTTTGCAGCGTTTGGTGGGTAAACGAACCATCCAGACCTGGTGGTCAGGTCTCCAGCTTCAGCATCCTCCTTGCTCCTAGCCACCCAGCCTGCTGCAGGAATGGAACCGGAGCGCTTGTGCATGTACTACCAGCCTGCTCTTGGCTGCCTCTATTGATCTCTGGCAAGGTTAAGGAAGATATTTTCCCAGGGATGTTCTTGTCCTTCTGTGTCTGATCTAACATTCAGAAATGTGGTGATACTTCTTTCATTCATGTTCCTGTCTTTTCTTTGGGTTGAAGGTGTGGTGGGATGGGGGGGGGGGGAGGGAGCTGCCTGTGGATGTCAGGAAGTAGGGAGATACTCATCGAGGAAAAATTCTTTCTATTCTTAGAACATTGTCTCCACCATCGAAAGAATTTTGTTCTACAAAGATAACGAAAAGGCCTCGTGCTTGTTTTTTTCATTTGGCTTAAATCAGTAATATTTTGCTCAGTTACATGCTAGTCATAGGTATTCTAAATTGAAATTTCATTCTTGAGCTTTTCCATGAGAATTTCAGGTATTTTTTTAAAAAATAATATATGTAGATAGTATTTGGAAACTTAAGCTTTTTATTCTTAGTTCTATAAAAGGAATCTGTGATTCCAAATAATGAAAGACATAGTTTTTGTTATATCTAATTTTTAATTTTGCTAGTAATTGAAGCAGGCAACACACATATTTGGCACTGTCTTTCCTTAGAAATTTGTATTGGTTCTGCTGTTTACCATGGTGTTATTCTTCGGCCTAGCTAGAGAGATCAGATATCAGCAATATATGCTGAGGGTTTCCCATGATTGCTGTAGACTTGGTATTAGCACAGGAGGACAATGAGATTTGCAGCATGCTGGTTGGGGGGCAGGTAGCAAGTATTGGATATAGAACCCAGTGAAAGAGCTGCTGGTTCCCAGCCAAACAGAGGTGACCAACCCCATTCATACCTATCAGTTGTATGAGTTACACATGAGAATTAAGCTCTTAGAACCACATTACATGCTTTTCTGTAAAATGGGCATGATAACACTTTCCATGCAAGATTGTTGAGGGAATTAAAACCAAAAAGGACTCAGAGAATCTAGAACAGTGCTTGGTCACCTGCTCCCCAGGTGGGAACTTTTTATTAAGCATTTAATGTGTTGGATTGGTTTGAATTATTTTAGGACAGTGTTCAAATACTGTAGATGTGAAATTACAGTGTGGATGATTTGGCATATTTTATTGCTCTTTCTGTTTCTTAGTGAGGAACTTCTATTAGGTCAACCATGTATTCCAGAACATGTTAAATAGAATGTGTACTCCGGATTGGATTTTGTAAGTATTTAGAAGAGCAGCCATGTGCATCTGATGTCCTGACATCCCTCCAATGTCCTTGGGACCAAACTCTCTGCAGTGATGTAGAAATCTTTTAATTCAGTGATCTTTCTCATGTGCAACTCTTGGGCATGGGCACTTACAGCTGCACAGGCTTATTGAGTATATTATTATGAAGGAACCTAAGTAAGTTTAGTATCTCTGAAGATATTTTATGTATCAAGGCTTCAATACTTTTTACTAAATTTGCCATATGATATTACATGACCTTCTAGGTTGAGCTGTTTTTTTCTGAACCCCTCTGTTAGGTCATTTTGATTCCTTTGGGGAGACAGATCCAATATAGTCCCAAGTTTTGGATGAACCAGGTACTCAGGAATATTCTGGATGACTAATTTTTCCGACAAAATGAAGTGGACACTGCCCCCACCTTGGTCCAATTTGACTACACTGTCTAATTCCACGTAGCTTCAATCACAATTCCTTTTTTAAAATAAGATTTATTTATTCGAAAGAGAGAGAGAGAAAAGGAGAGAGAGAGAGAGATACCTTCCATCTACTGGTTCACTCTCCAGATGGCCACAATGACCAGGGCTTGGCCGGGCCAATACCAGGAACCTGGAACTTCATCCAGGTTTCCCACATGGGTGAAAGGCCCAAGCACTTGAGCCATCATCCGTTGCTTTCCTAGGCACATTAGGCACCATGATGCTGGTCCCACATGATTAAAGTCACCCATAATTTGTCACTAGAGGATGCCTATTAATATTGTCTCTCCTTCCAGGTTTTTTCCAACTATAACATACAATCGTAACAAAATTAAATTGGGATCATATTGTAAATGCTATTTTATAATATATTTTTTAATTTTAAATATCTTGAAATTTTCACACATTTTAAAACATTTATACTATATATATTGCAGTATTGTTTGTAGTAGAAAATTCTGGAAACAATATAATTGTCCTTTAGAGGTTGTTAAATAATTAAATATAGCAAAACCGATACAATTGAATACTTGGTGTCTATTAAAGTACATATTCTATATATCTATGTTTTGCTGAAATGGAAAGATATCCAAGATACATTGTTAAGGGCCTAAAACAAAATTCCAAACTCTGAATATGTAATGATACCCACTGGTTGAATAAAAATAAATAGATGTGCTTAGCAAATGTAGGCTTGAATATATGCTTTACATCATGTCTGAGTAAACCTACTGAGTAGAGGTGTTGGGGATTCTCTGGGTACTTCTGTGTCTTTGGGGGAAAGGTTTTTAGCATTGTGCAGTGTGAAGAAGACACTTGGTTGTCCTTCTGAAGGGTTTGAACTTCTTACCATGTGTACTTAAACTTTTCCCCTAAACTCTATAATGTAATTTGTAATGGCTACATATCTTCTGGTAAGTGGATGTATCACAGTTTCACCACTCCCCAATTGTTGGATGCATACATTACTTCCACTGTTTGACCACATAAACTATACAGTGTTGGGCCTTTTCATATGCATAAATTACCATCAAGAGAGTTGTACTATTGTATTCTACTGGGATTCTTCCAATGGAAGTGACTGCTCACTTCTTTGTATTCCCATCATGCTTTATATGTGTGCCTTTTATGGTAGTTAGCTAATTCCTTGCATCATAATTTCCTGGATACTTAGAGTCCAAGGGGCCTTCAAGAAGTTCCTGGTAAATGCATGTTATGAAAAAAAAAGTATGCTTGGATTTCAATTTTGTTTTGCACCAAAATAATCTTTTCCGCGACCATTTTGAAGCACATTGTATCTCCAAGATACACCACATGTCTGTCTACATGAGACGCTATTTTATCTATCTGTTCCATACACTGTGAAAATCCTGAGATAGTGACACCGTCACAGTGCCCTGTTTCCACAGCAAGGCTCAGCCTAGTTCTTCTATGTGAAATCTGCAGCCAATAAATCCTGGAAGCCCTGAAATGAATTAGTTTCACATTATCAGCGAGCCTCTTTGTAAAATGATGTTAATGAGACTTGTTCAGGGTGGCTGAGCATCCTGGGGTCTTGGCCCTCTGTATAGATCACTATCCCTTTTGTGGAACATCATGGAAAACCAATGTCTGTAATCTAATGATTTGGACTAGGGAGGACTTTACCAGAGAAAACACAGCTATTTCTATGTATGCAACATGAAAGTCACAATAAAGACCACGTGCAACCAAGCTGTAGGACTAAATAGGATTGATTATCTCCGGCTCCCCCACTAATAACTGGTTGCCACTTGTTGTTTATTTTTCCTGTATTGGCCCCTGGTGGCAGACAATTAGTTATGAAGGCTTAATAGACATTGATGAGTTTTGTCATGTGGGAAATTACTTTGATTCAGTGTAGCACCCACCCACACTGTGAAGGAAGTCATCCAGAGGTTCTGGATCACAGAGTAAGATGCCTGTTTGTTGAATCAATTAAAAGCTTACCGTGGGAGGAAAGGGAGGGAGGTGGAGTAAGTTAGTGCACCTGGGATCAGATGGAAGCGCCTCACTGCACACACCTGGTGTCAGCTGATCAGCCTCCCTCTCCCCTCCTTCTCTCATCAGCTCTGTCTGCTGATGGTGCAGTTAGTAGAACCAGAGTTGACATTAAGAGCAAGGAAACTTATTTGGAGAGACACAGGGACAAGTATGTCTGGTCACAACTGCAGGCTCCTCAATTAGCCTAGGAACAGCTGTAGATTTTATCTGGCAGAGTATCTGTGGGGCCAGAATGGGTGTCAGCCTCCCCTGGCCAATGGAAGACCTCGTGAAGAGCGAGTGGCTCGCACGCCTCATGTGTAAATGGTGGATGAGCGATTCACTTAATCTATGTGGATACTGGGAGCTGCTGTGTGGGTGGTAGGAACCCAATTATTTGGTCCATCACCTGTTGCCTCGTAGGGTCCCAGACAGAGGTGGGGGAGGGAGAGGGCTAGAGAGCATGCACACTGCCATCCACTGGTTCACTCCCCAATGTCTGCAACAGCGAGGACTGGGCTGGCTGAAGCCAGGAGCCAGGAATCCAACCCACGCACTCCGTTATGGGTTGTGGGCATCTGAACCAGTGTCTTAACCACTAGACTAACTGTCCACACCTACCTCATGTATAGTTAATGTTTAGGCATAAGTTTACTGTTTACTGAGCTTTTCTAGCCGTTTCTATGTTTAATACACATATGTACTATTCATTTTATTTATACCCAATATGTTTCGTAAGTTATTGACTTACCTATATTTAATAAATGTTGCAAAGTTCACATATACCATTTGATTTTTCATCTTCTATAGAAGAATTAGGCATTCTCAAATAAAATACCCAATGTACACTGCCAGTTTGAAACTTAAAATTGTTGATTAACTTTGTTTTCACCATTAATCCACTTCAGTGTTAAAAAACCTTCATTCAGCATTCTACAGGATCCTCAACGTTCATTAATAGGCCCTCATGAATTGAACACAGTGAGCAAAGGGAGTTTCTGACCATCCCATAAAGTCTTTCTGAATTTCACTTTTAAGGTGCCCTAATTAGTTGTACAAGACAAAGCTGGACATGTGCTCATCTTAAGCCTATTCTGGAAACTGTTTCCATTACTTTTTACATTTTATTTATTTCTTTTTTGAGAAGTGGAGAGAGAGAGAAAGAGAGAGAGAAACATTCCATTCGTTCCCCCAAATGCCCACAGTGGCCAAGGCTAAGGCTGGGAGCTGGGAGCTCAATCCAGGTCTCTCACATGGGTGGCAGGAACCCAATTACTTGAGCCAACACTCACTGCTCCCCAGAGTCTGCATTGGTGGACCCTGGAGTCGGGAACCAGAGCTGGAAACCAAATCCAGGCACTCCTGGGGCGAGGGTATCTTATCCCAGGCTAAATGCCACTCACTCTGTTTCCATTTGTAAAAATGAGATTTCTTAAATGAATCTGTTCTCTTGTAATTCAATTCCCTTATATGCAGGAAAACAACTTGATTTGGCATATCGCTAAGCCTGACAGTGCGTGAGAAAGGGTTTTCATGGCCGTAGGAATTTTTCCTGTTGGTTAGATTCTGGTTAAGTGAGACTTGGCTCTTCCGCCAACGGCTCCCATTCCAGATGTTTCACTAGAGGATGTGTGTGAGGTGCAAAGTATCTGGTTTCAGGCACAGTGCAACCAGGTTGTGAAACTTCACAGAAAATTAAACTTGCCAAATCACCAATTACCCACTCCCCCAATCACTGGTCTGCTTTCTTTCCCCCTTTCTAGATTTTTAACACAGGGTATTTCAAAGAAGAAAGTATAAAGTTGGATTTCTGCCTGCTTCCTAAGAATTGACAATATGAAAGGAAGCCAAAGCCATTAGCAAGCAGCATTAACAGAGGAATATTCCACCTGCTGGACAGTTAGCTCTCAGAATGTCCTTTATTCAATTAATGAACTAAAAATTAAAGACTCAGCACGCCTGTGAAATAATTACCTTGGCCTAAAATAACCACAGGAAGCAGAAAGGAGAGAAACTGGGCCAGGATTGTTGAATTTAAACATTAGAAAACAAACACATTGGGGTGAGTGGTTGGCACAGTGGTTAAGACACCACTTGGGATGAATGCTTTGTTTCCCATACGACAGTGAGTACCTGGGTTTGAGTCCCGGCTCTACCCCCAATTCTAGCTTGTTGCTCATGTACAACCTTGGGAGACAGCAGAGGGTCCCTGCCACCTATATGGGAAACGTAGATGGAGCTCCTGGCTCCTGGCTTCTGCCTGGCCTAGTCCTAGCTGTTGCAGCCATTTGGGAAGTGAACCAGTGGATGGGAGTTCTTTGTCTGTCTATGCATTTGTCTCTCAGTTTCTCAAATAAATGAATGCTTTTTAACCAATTAGCCTGTCCACAGCATTTAACCGAACTTTTCTTTCTCTCAGGTGGGCCTATAACAGGCAAAAGATGAAGAAAATTTATCATGTGAAGAAAGCCAAACATCATTCTTTATGATTCTTATACTTTCTGTTATCAAGGATATTCTTTCTTGAATCTTTGGAGGAAAGTCAGAATAGTGTTTCATGGCTTAGATCAGTCTTAAATTTACCTGTTTATGCCTTTGACATGCTAAGATGTATTTAAAATTTTATTTTAGGGAGTGGGAAAAAAATAGAGACAGAAAGGCTCCCACCTGTTGGTTCACTTTCCTGCAGCATCCAGGACTGAACTGGGGCAAAAGTCAGGAACCAGGAACTCAAGCTGGGTCTCCCATGTGGGTTGAGTACGAACCCAATCACTTAAGCCATCACTACTGCCTCCCAAGTTCTGCATTAGCAGGAAACTGGAGTTAGGGGTCAGAGCTGAGAACTGAACCCAGCCCTTCCACTGTGGGACATAGGTATCTTAGCTGCTAGGCCAAAATTCTGCTCCTAAGAGAAATGTTTTGGATCAAGGTAAATTCATTTATTTATAATACGACTCCACATCCAGGAATCAAAACGAAGAATAAGATCTCATGGATAAGAAAATCTCCTATCCAGTAGCAGAATGTTAATTTATTGGAACAGCAAGATATATGAAATGAGCTTTAGCTTCCTATATCATTTTCCTGACAGAGGTTCCTTTACTATAACTTACACTTAGCACTTTCTGAAGAGCTTTCCCATTTAGAGTGAATTTAACAACCGCGGATATAATATAAGGTAGCAATTTCCAAGAAATTATTGGACAGCAAAGGAGAAATGAATCGTGTTCCCTAGGCAACCAAATAGAGAGGTATAACATCCCTCACACTCCTAAAATGAAGTTTGAAGTTGCTACTATTTTTGGTTTCAGCTTCCTCTGCAAATGACTTTTGTTTCTTGAAATTATTCTTCCCTGTGATGGCTGAGCCCTTTCCAGCTCCCCTCTCTGTAATGTCATTCCTGTGTGTAACAGCCTCTCTGTCCTGTGATCTCAGCATGCGTGGCTATAAGAGGCATGGTCGCCCTGGAAATAAGATGAGATTGGGGCTGGAAACTGGTATCAG
Organism: Sylvilagus floridanus; assembly: GCA_949820135.1. NCBI lineage: Eukaryota > Metazoa > Chordata > Mammalia > Lagomorpha > Leporidae > Sylvilagus > Sylvilagus floridanus. The sequence continues at coordinate 59,381,077 of OX463227.1, forward strand.
GAGAAGTGAAAATAGAGCAGACGGCTCCAGCCATTCATTAGGCTGTCACAGTTTCCCAAAGCAAACTGCTTGGGGTTTTCTGACCCACTTAGTCTTTTGTGATTTTTTTTTTAAGCTACGGTGTCATAGGACACTCAGCTTCAGGTGGAAAACATTTTAAATAGAAAGCTTGCTGGATTTGGTGAAATTATTCCAGTTGGCTTTTGGTGCTGTCTGTTTCTATGGTGTTGTCTCCAATAGTGTGCCATCCGTTCTCATCGGCCACTCTTCTCGCAACCTTTTTTCTCCTCGCCCTTCTTGTCCTTATTCGTCTGGTTGCTGACAGCACCTCCCCAACACGGTGGGGCTGGAGGTCTCGTCATCCAGAACCGATGGTCTTCTGGAGGGTCTCCCAGTGGAAATATCTCTCCTGTGTATTCCACTGGTATATTCCTCTGTGTTAATTATTAGCTAATTAAAACAAAGATTTATTTACATACTTGACAGGCAGAGTGACAGAGAGGGAGAGACAGAGAGGGAGATATTCTGTATGCTGGTTCACTCCCCAAACGGCCAGAATGGCTGGAGCTAGGCAAGGCCAGAGCCGGAAACTTGGAGCTCTCTCTGAGTCTCCTACGTGAAGGGCAATGGCCCAAGTACCTGTGCCCTCCCTTGCAGCTTTGCCAAGCGCTTTAGTAGGGAGCAGCCAGGGCTTGAACTGGCACTTGGATATGGGATGCCAGCATCGCAAGCAGAGGCTTACCCACCTGCGCCACGGCGCCGACCCCCAATTAGCTAATCTTTGAAGAGGACATTCCTCTCTGGGAAACTGAGCTGTTCCTGCTTGTGCATCAACCACTGAACTCCTGTAACCTCGCTAGCTTCTTGCATACTTTTCTCATGATACTTGGCATAGGGAACGGACATTGGCAGAGGTGGAGGACATTGGCATAGGTGGAAAAGGAAGATGCTTTTGCACGTGGCTTGGTCTACATTCTGTAAAATGGAACTTTGTCTACATTCTGTAAAATGGAACTTCTGGCCAGCCAGAGGGCATCTGCCAGTGACGGCTGTGGGTGTGAAGACACAGGCGGTAGGAGAGGAGTGCAGAAGGTGAGAAGGAGAAACATTTTCAGGCAATTTACCTTCTGTGCCATGGCTGTGGGGCTGAGGAAGTGGCTGCAGCAGGATTTCATGGGGTGCTTTCCAATGCAGGCCAGCCATAGGTTGTCGATGCTTGTCACACACTGCTATTCAGTACTTCCATGAGGAAGAAGAGAGACTGGATTTTTTGCGGTGGTTTGCTTTCTCTGGATAATATTGAATGCCGTGTTGGTATTCTGTGAATACTTTTTGAAAGCCTCTTAGAAATCAGGAATTGAAGCCAGGACAGGGAGTCAATGTTGAAGGCCCTTGCTCTCGGAGACATCATCAGGAGATAAATATTTGTACGAAGATTATTCAATGTACAAAATATTTGCAAATGTTTGCACAAGAATCGTACAATTATACAGTGTACTCAGTGCATGAGAACAGAAGTGGAACCACTTGTTTTTCTTGGGCAGTCAGGAAAGCCAGGATGGGCAGGTGATGTTTCAGGTGGCTGGCGAAAATTAAACGGGAGTTTATCAAAGGAAGAAGGGAGAGGAAATAGTGGATGGAAAGGCATAGAGGTGAGAAAGAGAATGGCAAGTTCCCAGAAAGACAAAAAGTTCAGCATGGCTGGTGCAAGGCTGATTTGTGGAGGCAGCAAGGACGTGAGGCCAGAGGGAAGGTTGGGTCCAGGTTGTGAGGGAGCTGGTGAGCTGTGTAAAGGAGTTTGGAATTCATTCTGTAGCTGCAAGGAGCTGGGAGAGGCTTTTAAGCAAGGGACTTAAATGATCAGGCTTAAAACTTATAGATACGTCTGGAAACATTATAGAAAATGGACAATTCAAGGCTAAAATCTCTTAAGAGCTGGCTTAGTTCACTCAAAATACTGGGTGAGCAAACACTGAAAACATTGATCATAGTCAATGTTGGAGAAGAAGCCGTTGGTCAGCCCTGGTGTTTTAGCAATAGCTGTCACATCTGTCAAGCATTACCAAAATACAAAATGTGGGCAGGCATGTGGCATTTGACTTGTTTCAAAAGAAAGGTTTCCTGTGAGAGACAGAGAACTGCCATCCGCTAGGCTTACTTCTCATTACTGCAATGGCCAGGGCTGGCTGGGCTGAAGGTGGGAGCTGGGAGCTCAGTCCAGGTCTCCCATGTGGATGGCAGGATCTCAACTACTTGAGCTGCCAGTGCTGCCTCCCAGGGTATACATTAGCAGGAAACAAGTCAGGAGCAGGAGCTGCCTATCAAAACCAAGTTCTCTGCATGGGGCTTGCAGACATCTTGGCTACTAGGCTAAACACCTGCCCCTACTTTTTGTTTCATAGATTTTTTTCTTAGTTATATTTTTACAACCAACTTTCTTTTTTCAGATTCATGATAGATTTTTAAAATTTATTTATTTTTTTCCCAAAGAAGCCTTTTATTTAAGGAGTACAAATTATAACCAACTTTTATAATAACAAGATTATTTTTGAAACAAAAGGTCAAACCCCTCTGTAAAAAATTAAAGCTGCAACACAAAACATTTAAAATTCTATTTAATAATTCATTTTAAGAAGAAATATTTATTTCTAACATTAAAAAATTCCTCTGAGGCCTACTGTCAACAAATTTGAACTGGTTTTTTTTTTTTAAAGATTTATTTTATTTATTTGAAAGACAGAGTTACAGAGAGAGGTAGAGGCAGAGAGAGAGGTCTTCCATCCACTGGTTCACTCCCCAGATGGCCACAATGGCCGGAGCTGCGCCAAACCAAAGCCAGGAGCCAGGAATTTCTTCCAGGTATCTCACATGGGTGCAGGGGCCTAAGGACTTGGGCCATCTTTTACTGCTATCCCAGGCCACAGCAGAGAGCTGGATAGGAAGAGGAGCAGCTAGGACTAGAACCGGCACCCATCTGGGATGCCGGTGCTTCAGGCCAGGGTGTTAAACCGCTGCGCCACAGCTCCGGCCCCTGAACTGGGTTTTTAATCTATGAAGAGAACAGAGATATGCCACATTCTCCACAAACAGTTAAAGCTGTTTTTGTGCTATCAGCAATTTTTTATTTTCCTTCAGGCATCTCACAAATTGAAGATAACTCCAGGTAAATATTTAATATTTGGCTGTGGATTGTGATCTTATAACTGCTTTTGAGTGTGGGTTTGGAAACCACCCCTTAGACAACTGAAAATTGATTTTTTAATATAGACTCTGTATAGATTTTTTGAAAGTGAACTATGGACTCTCTTTTATTGGTCCTTCCCTGAGAGGTGTTTTTCAAGTTCAAGTGCTTGTCTAGAGGACACTTCCTGCATGTAGATCAAGAAGCTCACAACTGATCCTTCCTAGTTCATCAGAGTCAGCCTTCTAGAAACAACAAATTCAAAATGCCCCTAAATGAAGATATTAGGCAGTGGCCTTCAACATGAAATGACCACGTGAACTAGCCAAACCGGGCAAGTGGACCTCCGAACCTCAGGGGTGCTGCTTTCCCTCCCCTCGTGTAGCCAAGACAATTAGGACACATCTCTACCTGTAAGATGTTTACGGAAAACACCCTTAGAGGATCCTTAGTAACTTGCACAGCTGAGAGTAACTTGGATTTTTTTTTTTTTTTTTTTGACAGGCAGAGTTAGACAGTAAGAGAGAGTGACAGAGAGAAAGGTCTTCCTTTGCCATTGGTTCACTCCCCAAGTGGCTGCCACAGCTGGTGTACCGTGCTGATTTGAAGGCAGGAGCCAGGTGCTTCCCCTGGTCTCCCATGCAGGTGCAGGGCCCAAGGACTTGGGCCATCCTCCACTGCACTCCCGGGCCACAGCAGAGAGCTGGACTGGAGGAGGAACAACCGGGACAGAATCCGGCGCCCCGACTGGGACTAGAACCCAGTGTGCCGGTGCCGCAGGCGGAGGATTAGCCTAGTGAGCCGTGGCGCCAGCCTGGACTTCTAATATACGGTTTTGTAAGAGACTTGGTTTTCTGGGAAGTTCACATGTTATAATATCCAAGAACAAAGCTATGAGGACACAATTTTCCTTCTCTTTAGCACGCTTGATCCCTGGAAAATATCAGCCCGAAGCCACTTTGGTGGCTGACGTGGAGAACTCATGGTTATCCAGGGAAGTGTTCAGTGGCTGCAGGTGAACAAGGGACAGGCTGCCAGGTTCCCTAAGTGTTGCATGAGTGTTGGGGAAGCTGCCTTCTACCCTTTGTTTCCTTTGGATAAAACGCCATCTGGAGAACTTCTCTAGCTCCAATAAAACTGCCTCCTGGCTAAAGCCTCCCAGGCATCAGCAGTTCTTTTCAAAAAGGAAGATAAGACGATGGAGGATTCTGGGAACTTCAATTAAGATGCTGTAAATCCACCGCCACTGGAATCAAGCAAGAAGATGAAGTCCTGGGTTGACAAGCCATAAAACTTTGATGATCACCTCCACTCTCTCTGCTCCGGGCCAACATACACTTTTAACACATCCATTATAAGTATTGATCTCTTTGGTTCAGTTAGAAGTGTATACCTTTGGATCACTTTCAAAAGGATAATCATTTGCAAAAACTCCCCACTTGTCAATTCATGTCGAAGTAAGCAGTCATACTATTTTCCCTGCTCTGGGACTGAGGCACAAGATAGATTGTAGGACAATGGGAAAGGATAAATCTCAGCCAGCAGTCCTCTGAAGACGTGTAGTGGTTGGTACGCCAGCTGTCTCCACTGCCTCCTCTCTCTTCCTCGCCATCATGTTCTCTTCTTCCGCCCTCTTCTTGTCAGATGAATGAGGCTCTTAATGTCACGTAGTCTCTAGATGGTTCCATAGGTGCTGCATCCCTTCTTTGCCTCTGTATTTGTACTTTTCCCTGCTTGCACTTTTCCCTTGAAAGATTGTCAGATGTGAGTCAGTGGAGGCTGTGAAACATGAAAAAAGATGAAAACTTCTCAGTACAATCATATTAGCATGAAAATACAACGGCGGTCATGTTTGGCAGGAAGGAAGGTCAGCTCATGTTGTCACTAGGCTCCATGCAGGTCCCACGGTGTGGGGGTATCTTCACTTACCATCTAATTCAAAGGTCCCAGGACAGCCTACCAAACTCACACAAGAGAAGCTCAAATTGTTGGTAGATGTCTTTAGAATGCTCAAGTCAAGATGTTGAAATGATCTTTGCCTGAAATGTAAGGGAGCTATTTGTGAGTATTAAACAGATGGCCTTTTAATGTGAAAAACAACCAAAAGCCCAAGCAGAAACAGATTTCAGAATTATATATACTCTTTGAGCTCAATTATTTTCTAAAATAAATAAAACACTACATGAAATGTAAGCAGTATGTTAATAGTCATTTCCTCTTGGGACTGGGATGCTGGACAACTTTTTTTCTGTAGACCTTTTGGTAGTGTTCTAATTTTAACAATTACCATGTCTCATTTTTACAAACAGAAACACACACACAACTTCCCCAATCCCCCCCCCCCCCCCCCGGTGGACTGGAGAGACTTGGAATGGCATTGGAACATCACGTTTGTTTCTTGGTATAACAAGTGTTGAGTCATTTTTTCTATGTGGCAGTTTAACTTGAGATATGATGTTTTCTGTAGACCTGGCCCCTTCCAATTGGAGCCAAGTCTGAATTTAGGAATTGAGAGGGGATGAACTAGCGGAAGGAAACCCTCGGTAGCAGGAACAGGGACTTTGTAGCAGTTGTTCCAGCTTCCACATATGTAAATGATAATTTTCTGATTATAGCATAGTTGTATTAATCAAAATGGAACTTTATTAAACATAGAGTGACAAGGAAAGTGTCCCAGCCCTAAGTTATACCATTCGGTTAGAGAGAAGCTATGAAATTCATATGGGTGACAATGTCTTTATTCTGGAAAAATGGCATGGATCAGAGAGGTGGGAGTTCTAATAATTAAAAAAGCGACGACTGCTAAACTCTGTTTGCCAGGATTCCTGCCTGGCCTGCCTGCTGACTTTCAATCCCCAAAGTGGCACCAAGTGGGCCACACACATACTGAGAGCTCAGTAAGGACTTGTTAAATGAATACATGCACCACATTTGCTCTTCTACTGTCATTTTTCAAAAGAAGCTATTGTCAGAAACTCTTCACCATGTCCTATTTTGTCCTGGGATCCTTTCATACCATGAGGGTATATGAATATGGAGTAAGAACACCTGCTTTAAAGTTGGGTCCAATCAGAATCCTGACAGTACCACTGAATAGCTGGGTGATCCTGGGGTTGTTTAACCTCTCTGAACTTCAAGTTTCACCAATAATTGCTCTTGGCTTCACCTTTCATAAGCTATGTGACCTGTCTAGGCCTCACTCCCCCCACCTGGAACATAGGGATAACAAAAGCACCTATTTTATTTCATTTTGTTGTTTGAGGATTAATAGTGGCATTCTTCATAAAATGTTTGGGGCAGGCTACTTGACTGGGTGCATAGTGAGTGTTAGTTAATTATTAGTTTGTCATTAGCAGTGGATTCAAGATGAGAAGATAAATATTGTTCTCTGAAGCATTGCCCATCTAAAGCAACTATTAGGGGTTTTTAAAAACTATCCAGTGAGAGTCCATGAGTCAGTAATTCTACAAAGCATTATCTAAGTATTTTTCTTAAAATGAGATTTTAGATTGATCCATGGCTAAGTTTCTACCACATTTTCTTGATGTCACGTGAGTGATTTGTGTGTGGGATATCCAGGTCCTGATATTTTTGTCTAAAAGGTTCCCCCTCCCTCCTCTAATTGCTACATAAATTTAACAGGAAGTTCAAAACTCCCACTGCTTGAATTTTTTTCTTGCGTATTTTCGTTTTCTGGCTTTTAGCCTTACATCTGACTCTAGTTTGCTTTTACTTAATCCCTGCTTTTCTCCTGAGTTGTGACTTGCACATATGTCTTGATTATCAGCAGGGCTGACTTCATCATGAAGCTAATGCAACTCGGGCCTTGGGGCCTCTCACTTATAGACCAAAGGACCCTTCTGAGACCTACACCTAATTATATATTAGGTGTGTTCAAAATATTGTATTCTATTTTTTAAAATAGGCTCCTTTGAATTAAATGAGCTTCAGGATCCACAAAATCTGAATCTTTCTCAATTATAAATCGTGTTTGTTTTTGAGAGACTCAACACGTTCAACTTAGATCATCTAAAGTGAATATTATCATGGAAGCATTATGGATAAGAATCCATACTGCTCAGTGCAGCAGGTCATCGTTAGAACCCTGGCAGGGGAATTGCCATGGTCCTGGAGCTAAGGGGGAGAAAAAAGAAAGCAGTTAGGTAGGGGATGTAGAGGAAGAGTAGAGATCCCAGACTAGAGAGCTCTGGACCAATTCCAGAGTGCCCAAGAACAGTGAGAGTTAAGGTGGGACCAGTTGGTGGTCTATTGCACTGCCATTAACTGTGTGTTCACAGAGTTTCAACTCTGAATAGCTTTTTCAGTGGGACACCTCTCTTAATAAGTAGCTAAGAATGTTAACATATGTTAAATGTATTTGAAATTGGGTGAATTGCACATGAAAAAAGCAGCCAACAGTGGCTTAAACAATAGAAGAGTTTACTTCCTCTTATATGAGAGAAGTCTGAAAGTAGGCAGTACATATCTTGTATGGGGACTCCACAGTCACCAGGGACCCAAGCTCCATCCAGGTTTTCCCTCCTGTACCCCTGGGGTATAATCCTTCCTCTCATGATATAGTATTGTTGTTAGAACAAGCCGTGACATCCTCATCCCAGGCAAAGAGCTGGTGAAAGCACAAAGTCCAGCCCTTTCCTTTAAGGAGAATTCCTGGGAATGCCACATGACTTTTTAAAAAAGGTTTTATTTATTTATTTGAGTGGTAGAGTTACAGACAGTGAGGGGGAGAGACAGAGAGAAAGGTCTTCCCTCCGTTGGTTCACCCCCCAAATGGCCGCCATGGCTGGAGCTGCGCCAATCCAAAGCCAGGAGCCAGGAGCTTCTCCCCCGTCTCCCATGTGGGTGCAGGGGCCCAAGCACCCTCCATTGCCCTCCTGGGCCACAGCAGAGAGCTGGACTGAAAGAGGAGCAGCTGGGACTAGTACCGGCATCCATATGTGATGCTGGTGTCACAAGCAGAGGATTAACCTACTGCACCACAGTGCCAGCCCCAATGCCGCATGCACTTTACTCATATCTTATTGTTTAGATTTCAGTCACCTGGCAAGACAGCCATAGAATGACTAGAAAAGAGAGTCTTGTATTAGGGCAGCTTTAGAGTCAGTTGTGTTACTGAGAAGACAGAACAGGAATGCAGGCAAGCAACAGCTCTGCCATGCCACATCTGCCCTTAAACTAAACAATAATATATGCTGCTGTTCTTCTCGTTTTATAAAATTAATTTCTCAGTGCATTTTATAGGATCTGAGTTTTTATTAATGTACAAGCTGGTATTGATCAGAAGTAAATTTAGAAAATGCCAGATTGTGCTTTTCTGGGTACTTCTGGTACAGAAAGATTCTTGGCAGAAAAAGATATTAGGAGAATAAAAGGACTGTGCTTCTCTCTAAAATGTCAGAGATCTCTTTAAGGTGACCGGGTGACTGGTCATGGGGTCCTAGGAAAAATGAGGCATAGAGCTGGGGACTTCCTTCGGAGTCATGTTAATGTTAGCGTGTGCGTGTGTGTGCATGTGCATGTGTGCGTGTGTGGAGACTAAGTGGAAGGGTGATGTTTCAGATGTGATATTTTTGTCACTAATTGATCACATTTTAATCTTGAGCATGTTTTATCTTTACAATGAGGATGTTAGACAAGATGTTCATAGAGTCCTTACTGAATCTAATCTTTTATAATCCGGGATCCTGGAGGTCCATTGAATCATCCACCTATCAGTCAATTTGCTCTATATAGGTAGCTCTTGGCTATCACATTTGGAATATCTCTATATTTCCTGTACCAAGTTTTAATTTTATGTCTGAACCATCTCCTAAAACATAACTGCTGTGATACACAGAAGGTACATTTTGATATTAGCTTAAATCATATAGCCATAAAAATGTTGGATTATGGACCTCATGGAGAATTGGCAAAAATTGTAATAGCTAACACTGATGGAGCACTTACTCTGTGTTAAACCCTGTGCATAGTGCTTTATTTGCATTTTCTTATTTAATCCCAATAAAGTCTATGTGGGCCCCATATTTGTTGAGTGCCCTGGACTCCAACCCCACTGTGGCCAGAACCTGCCCAAATTTTCATAGGTATGGTTGGTCATGCACAGCTACCCAGGTGGCACAGTTTCCTCCTCTGCTCTGTCCTGGCTTTGGTCAGCGCCCTGGGCTCCAGCCCTACCATGGCCTGAGCCTGCCCTGGCTTTAGTGGGAGCAATTGGAAGTGCATATGTGCCCCAGGCTTGAGCCCAGATCTGCCACGACTCTGGCTACCACCTCTGCGATCCACACACCTGTGCTGGGACTGACAGTAGCCACCAATGCCCCTTATTCCATTGCTGTTGTTATCAGTGAAGAAGATATAGGGAGGCTATACTCTAGTGTCCAACAGCAACTAAAGCTGAAGCAGCCTACCATACTGACACCTGCAGACATCTTCTGGAAAAGATTTCAATCCACAAAAGTCATCCTTTAATAGTGATAGAAACAACTGATCCTCCAGATGTTCAAATTTCAATGTAGGGACATAAAACGTAAGAAAAAGAATGGCGATATTATGTCCACAAAGGAACACAATAATGCTTTACTATTAGACTCCTAAGAAAAGGAGCCTAACAAAATGCCCGATGAAGAATTCAAAAGAATGGCTATAAGGATACTCAGTGAGATAGAAAGGTATACAGATTGACAGTTACATGAAATTAGAAAATCAATACATGATATGAATTCAGCAAAAAGAGATCTTAAAAAAGAATCTAACAGAAATCTAAGAACTTAAGAACTCAGTAAGTCCAATAACTTCAATAATAGATTAGATCAAGCAGAAGAAACAATATCTGAGCTTGAGGGCAGGTCTTTTGAAATATCTTAGTCAGACAAAAAAAAAGAAAAAGAAAAAAAAAGGAATGAAGATAGTCTACAAGGACTTTTGGACACCAATACATGATTTAATACTTGCATTCTGAAAATTCATGAAGGAGAGAAGTGTGAAGGCTTGTAAAACCTATTCAGTGAAGGGATAGCTGAAAATTCCCCCAACTTGGAGAAAGAAATGGACATTCAAGTACAGCAGACCAATAAGACTACAAACAGACAACAACCAAGAAAGATCCTTGCTAGGACATGGAAGAGTAGAACTCTCAAAAATATAGCACAAAGAGAATTTTTAAATCTTCACTATGAAAGCATCAAGTCAATTTTAAGGGAATTCCCATTAGATTAACAGAATATATTTTTAAAGACTTGTTTATTTATTTGAAGGGTAGAATGACAGAGAGAGCAAGAGATCAATCTTCCATCTGTTTGTTTACTCCCCAAATAGTAGCAATGGCCGGGGGGTAAGTCAGACTGAATTCAGGAGCCAGGACCTTCATCCAGGTCTCCCTAATGGGTGGCATTTGGACCATCTTCCAGTGCCTTCTCAGGCACATTTGCTGGGAGCTGGATTAGAAGTGGAGCAGCCAGGACTCAAGTTGCCACTCATACTGGATGTTGTCATCACAGGAAGTGGCTTAACCTACTTTGCCACAGTGCGATCCCCCAGAATATTTTTTCAACAGAAACCTTACAGGCCAGGAGTAAATGGAATGATATATCCCAAGTTCTGAAAGAATACAACTATCAACTAAAAATACCATATCCAGTAAAACTATCTTTCATAAATGAAGGAGAAATACTTTCCAAGATGAGCGAAAATTGGAGGGAATTTATGACCAGCAAACCAACTTTACAAAAGATGCTGAAGGGACTCCTATACACAGAAACAAAGAAAAATAACTAGCTTCATGAAAACATGTAGAAGTACAATACCCAGTAGAAACAGAGTGAAGGATAATTTACAGAAAGAATTTTAAAAAATAATAGTGGAAAAATGTTTGGTCTAGCAGTTAAGACACTGCTTATGATAACCGCATCTCCTATCAGAGTGTGTAGGTTCACGTTCTGTTTCTGCTCCTGCTAATGCACACCCCGGGAAGCAGACAGGGATAGGGATGGCTCCAGGACTTGGGTCCCTGGCACCCACATTGGAGACCTGGGCTGAGTTTCTGTCTCCCAGCTTCAGCATCTCCCAACCCCAGATATTATTGACATTTGGAAAGTGAACTACTGGATAGGAGATTTCTCCCTTTTGTCCTGGCCCCCATCTCAGTGTCTCTCAAACTAAGTAAATAAAATTTTTAAAAATGAAGTAAAAATGACAGGATAAAGTCATTACTTATCAATAGCAACTTTTAATGCAAATGGTCTCAATTCCATTATTTGATGCAGACAAAGTAAATGCAAAAAAGCAAAAGATATGTTGTCTACAAGAAATCTACCTCACCAGAAAGACACACAGAGACTGAAAGTGGAACGATGGAAAAAGATTCCATGCAAACAGAAACTAAAAAATGGCAGGAGCTGCTATTATTATATCAGACAAATTGGATTTTAAGAAAAAATGGTCAGTATATAATTATCAAGGGATCAATTAAACAAGAAGATATGATGATTTTAAGTGTGCATGTACCTAGTTAGTGCCAGAGCACCCAATTTTACTTAAAAAGTATTATCAGTTGTAAAGGAAAAGATAAGCTCCAATACAGTAATAGTGGGGAACTTCAACACCCCAATTTCATTCATGACAGATCAATCATCCAGACAAAAGAAATTAAAGGAGAAACTTCAAAGTTGGACTATGCTATGTTAGATACCAAGTGAACCTCATAGGCACTGACAGAATGTTCCATCCAACAGTGACACAGTATACATTCTTTTCATCAGCACATGAAACATTTTCTAGAATAATCAGTATATTAGGCCATGATTCAAGTCTCAGCAAATTTAAAAAAATGGAAATCCTTTCTGACAACAATGAAATAAAACTAGAAATCAACAACCAAAGAAACTCTAGAAATTGTACAAATACACGGGGAATTGAACACCATGCTTCTTAAAGAACAGTCACTGAGGAAATCAAAGGGAAATTTTAAAATTCCTTGAAACTAATGAAAGTGGAAATACAACAAAGATTTATAGGATACAACAAAAGTAGTAATACCAGGAAAGTCTATAGCAACATGTACCTATGTAAAAAATTTAAAGGTATTAAATAAACAACCTAACAATGCATCTCGGCCAGCGCTGCAGCTCACTAGGCTAATCCTCCACCTGGTTCTAGTCCCGGTCGGGGCGCTGGATTCTGTCCTGGTTGCCCCTCTTCCAGCTCTCTGCTATGGCCCAGGAGTGCAGTGGAGGATGGCCCAAGTGCTTTGGCCCTGCACCCGCATGGGAGACCAGGAGAAGCACCTGGCTCCTGGCTTTGGATCAGCACAATGCACCGGCCATTGGAGGGTGAACCAACGGCAAAGGAAGACCTTTCTCTCTGTCTCTGTCTCTCTCTCTCTCTCACTGTCCACTCTGCCTGTCAAAATAAATAAATAAATAAATAAAAGCAAAACAATACATCTCAACTACATAGAAAAACAAGAGTAAACCAATCCCAAAGACAGTAGAAGGAAAGAAAAAAAATCAGAGCAAACACAAAATGAAATACAAGCTAAAAAGCGATACAAAAGCTCAATGAAATAAAGAGTTGATTCTTTGAAAAGATAAATAAAATTGATAAACCTAAGACTAAAATTGATAAACCTAAGACAAGACTAACTCAGAATAAAGAAAATTCAAATTATTAATATCAAGGATGAAAAAGGAGATACCGTAAGTGATACCACAGAAATCCAAAGGATCATGAGGGACTGTTATGAACAAGCATACATCCACAAATTGGAACACCTAGAAAAAGTGGATAAGCTGCTGGATACATTTACCAAAACTGAACCATGAAGACACAGGAAAACTGAACAGAACAATAGGAGGTAATGAGATTGACTCGGTAACCAAAATTCTCCCAACAAAGAAGAGGCCAGGACCAAATTGCTCCACTACTGAATACTACTGAACATTTAAGGAAGAACCAACACCAATTCTTTTTAAGCTATTCCAAAAGATTCAAAGTAAGGAAACACTTCCAAACTCACTCTGGAAGGCTAGCATTTTAATTCCAAAATTAGACAATAACACAACAATAAACAATCTCCCTAATGAACAAATATGTAAAAATTATCAACAAACTGCTAGCAAATCAAATCTAGCAACACATCAAAAAGATCATGTATCATGAGCAAGTTCGATTTATTTCAGTGATACTGGGAGGGCTCAGTGTTCACAAAGCAATAAACATAATTCATAACAACATCAATAGAATGAAAGTTAAAAAATAACATGGTCATCTCAATTGATGCAGAAAAAAATACTTTAATAACACCCAGCAACAAAATAAGGATAGAAAAAATAGACTTCAACACCTAATGAAAGGATATATATGACAAACCCACAGCTCACCCAGTGCCTTCAACCAAGTTCAGTATAGTTCTTGGGTCAGCAGCATCACCACCAGCTGGGTTCCTATTAGAAATACAGATACTCAGGCCTTGTTCAAGATATACTGACCCAGAGACCGTGTTTCCACCAGCCTTCTGGGTGATTCTGAAGCCCGGGTTACTCTGAGCAGTGCTGTCCAGGAGAAATCTGTGTGATGCTGGAGACATTCTATAGCTACCTTGTTCATTAGGACAACCACTTGCCTCATGTGGCTGTTGAGCATGTGAAAGGTGGCAGAGGTGCTATACTTTTAATTTTATGTGATTTTAGTTTAAATGTGGCTATCGTATAGGACAGCAGAGCTTGGTATCATCCCTAAACATTCGTGTACCTTTACAACTGCACAATTCACTGCCTGGGACACACTACAATGCAACAGAAAACTGAATGCACCTGCATAAGTATTATATTGTTATATATTTTTATATCAACTATTTTTTATATCAACTAACTAGAAAATATTTTAGAAGAGAGCCTTGTAGTTTACTGCCTATGAAATATTCCACAAGAGAAAACCAATTTATGTTTAGTCCCAAGTCCTATTAGGACTTGTGGTAAGTTGTGCTTTCTTAGACTATTGTCCCACTTTAGACCCCAATGGTAAGTATTTTAGAATAACCCAACAACTCAAGGTTTTAAAGAAAATTGTCAGCCAGTGCTCCAAGGAAAATTTAGTCTTCTGTATGTTGTTGGAGGGGAGAGATGAGCTGCAGAAATTTGTGGTGTTCCACACAAGGAAGTGGTCTGAGAAAAGGAGCAGAGGCAGGAAAGTTCATGACAGCCTGAGGAATAGCAAAGCATTGCATTGGCTGGAGTGTAGCATTCGAAAAGTGTTGAACATCAGGGTCCCAACACAATCAGCGCTAGCAGGATGATGGAGTTCACTGCTGCTCTCATACCTTTTATTTGTCCTTGGCTCCTGTCCATTTCAACTGGTGAAGTCTGACTCCAGAGGTGAAAGTGGAAGAGGGATGAAGAGACCAGGCTCAAGATATTATTGAGGCAGAATGGACAGGACTTTTATCTGTTGGGATTTTATACCTTCTCTGTGCCAGGGACTCTGATAAGGGCTTGATACCCAAAGAGAAGTTATATCCCTGCCCTGAAGCAACTGACAGCCTGGGTAAGGGAATTAAAATATCAACAAATGAATGAAAAATCTGCTACCTGCTTCTCTAGATGTCTGTATAGGGTCCAGATATGGAGGACATCAAGGTAGCCCTGACAGATCTAATGAACTGCTGTCATCTCATAGGACTCTAGACTTGGAGGTTCGTTTGTTTGGAGTGATACTCAGATCTGAGATAAGGCCAGGCTAGGTGAGGAAAATAATTTTTGCATATTTTTTCAAAACAGCATTCTTTAGTTGTGCATGTATATACATTAACCCTGAAGCTTCTTGGTTTTCCCTGACTCCTCTTTTTGGGTTTCCAGCACTTGATCCCACTCACTGCTGAATTTCCTATGTTCTCTTCCAGGGTAGTATCTCTTCTCACTTAGCCTTCAGAGTATGTTATAACCTCATTACCACCCTCTAAACTAAATAACCAAATGAGTTTATTTCGTGTCCCTCTAAATTAGTGCTGGGCTATGTTTTATGTGGCTTAAGTCCTATTGCTGGCCCCAGAATGCTCTGGGATTGACTCAGTGCCACCAGAATCTAAAGGCAAAAATTTCCCTAATGAACCTCAAGACCGTGTCTTCCTGAAGAATATTTTAGTTGGGTGCTTACTTGTTAATTTATTTGTTTATACATCTAAGAATAATTTATATATTTTTTATGTCCTATATCTTTCCAGAAATGCTTTGGGATGCTTGTGGAAATATAATTAGGACAGGAAAATACATTACAAGTTTAATGTCACTTTAAGGCACTGGTTTAATGCCAGCGACAGATATGTTGTTTTCCAGCTGCCTAGGAAGGTGGAGTAGAAATACAGAAATCAAAACGTGTGCCTGGAGCTGTCCTTGGTGCTGCCTTTGCCTTTCTGCCTGAGTCTGTCCTTGACCAGCTTCCTTGCTACCATCACAATGCTGCCTACATTTAAGTTGCTCAGCATGTCACCAGGAGCTATGCTGAATTCTAACATGTTAACTTGTCACCAGCTCTCCCTGTAAAGGTTCCCTTCTTGGGTTTCTGGGGCTACTGCACCCATCTTTTCACCCAACCCAGAAGATTCTTGCTCAGCAGCCTCAGGGAAGATTCTTTGCTCATGCTGGGTATCTGGCACACACAAAAGTCTTTGTAAATGTTTTCCTCATTTCTTTTTAAATTCATTTGCAAAGTGTTGCCTCCTGCAGAGGTTCATTCTGTAAGCTGATTACTACATACAAAAATATTTTCTTTTCTTATTAGTTCAGAATTGGTCTACATTAGCTTAGAGTGACCTTTCATATTTATTATAATATGCAGGGCAAGCCTCATCTCTCTTTCTCAAATGGTAGCAAAAATATTGTGTTGTTAATGTTCCTGCCAGTTGACAGTGGTAATTGAATCTGATTTAGTGTGTTTAAAGTCTAAAGCTCCCAAAGAGGCTTTGAATCTTCCTGTTCACTTAAGACAGATTATTTTGTTCCAGTTTTCTACAAGAAGATCTAATGCCTTTAACTTCTAATGCCTTTAACTTCTAGTCTTATAGGTGCAGATAAATCTTCCCTTAAGTATGCTTGACATATAAAATCCTGAATTTATTTTATCAGTAAATAACAGCTTTTCATAATTAAGCTAAAACAGGAAGAAGTTTTGATAGTTATGTTTAAATTATGATTAAATATTGACCCATACTATAATGAAAAATAATGAATACAACTTGATTTTTTAAGAGTAATCAGTAATTGACAATTTTTTATTGTATTTTTAAATTTTCCCGGAAACCTTTTATTTAAGGTATTCAAACTTTATGCATTTCATAAGTGCAACTTTAGAAACATAGTGGTAGTGATTCTTCCTACCATTCCCACCATCCCAGCCCCACTGCCACCCTTCTTCTTCCTCCTCCCTCTCCTATTCCCATTCTTATTTTTTACTATTATCTTTTTTCAATAAACTTTAAATATAAAAGATTAACTCTATACTAATTACAGAGTTCAACAAGTAGCATAAATAAAACCTGTTCCTCAACAGTTTTCAGATTTCTCTTTTGATTTATTCTATAACCCACTATTCATTCAGGAGCTTGTTATTCAGTCTCCATGTTTTTGCATATGTTCTGGAGATTCTTGAGTTATTGATTTCCAGCTTCATCCCACTGTGGTCAGAGAGGATGCATGGTATTATTTCAGTTATTTTGAATTTGCTGAGATTTGCTTTATGGCTTGGTCTATGGTCTATCCTAGAGAAAGTTCCATGCACAGGTGAGAAGAACGTGTATTCTGCAACTGGAGGATGAAAAGTTCTGTAGATATCTGTTAGGTCTGTTTGGTTCATACTGTCAATTAACTCTGTTGTTTCCTTGCTGATTTTCTGTCTATCCATTGTTGAAAGTGGGGTATTAAAGTCCTCCATTACTATTGCATTGGAGTCTGTGTCTCCCTTTAGATCCATTAACATTTCTTTTAAATAGTTAGGTGCCCTGTAATTAGGTGCATATACATTTATTACAGTCACATCTTTGTGTTGAATTGATCCCTTAATCATTGCATAGTGCCCTTCTTTGTCTCTTTTAACAGTATTTGTGTAAAGTTTATTTTGTCTAAAACCAGCTCTTTTTTAGTTTCTGTTAGCCTAGAATATCTTTTTCCATCCTTTCACTTTCAGTCCATGTGTATCTTTGTTGGTGAGATTTGTTTCTTGTAGACAGCAAATAGATGGGTCTTTTTTTTTTTTTCCATTCATCCAGTCTGTATCTTTTAACTGGAGAGCTGAGGCCCTTTACATGCAAAGTGACCGTTGATAAGTAATGACTTGTCCATGCTGTTTTTCCATAAATATTCCTATTGTTTACTTTGGATTTCCTTTGTACTTTTACTGGAAGATTTTATGCCTTCACCTTCTTTGATAGTGAGGACCATGTTTCTTTGTTTCTATATTTAACACATCATTGAGCATTTTTTGTAAGGCTGAATGAGTGGTGACAAATTCTTTCAATTTCTGTTTGTTATGGAAGACATTTATTTCACCTTCATTCATAAATGAGAGCTTTGCAGGGTACAGTATTCTAGGTTAATACTTTTTTTTCTCTTAAGACTTGGAATATATCTCGCCATTCTCTCCTGGCCTAAAGGGTTTCTGATGAGAAGTCAGCTGTGAGTCTAATTAGAGATCCTCTGAAAGTAATCTGGCATTTCTCTCATGCACATTTTAGAATTTTTACTGTGGAGAGTTTAACTACAATGTGTTATGATGAAGATCTTTTCTGGTCATGTCTATTAGGAGTTCCATGTGCTTCCTGTACTTGGATGTCCCTTTCTTTCTCTAAATTGGGGAAGTTTTCTGTAATTATTTCACTTAAAAAGACTTTCTAATCCATTCTCTCTTTCCACACCTATAGGAACTCCCAAGTCCTATATGTTGGGTTGTTTGATAGTATCCCATAGATCTCCAATATTGTTTTTAAGTTTTATAATTTCTTCTTCTGTTTTTTGGTCTGACTGTAAATTTTCCAGAGATTTTTCTTCTAATGTGGATATTCTTTCTTCTGCCTCACTGAACCTGTTAAGGCTTTCCATTGCATTTTTTATTTGTTCTGTTGTACATTCTTCATTTCCAATATTTTGTTTTGATTTCTCTATAAATATTAATTTCAAGAGAAAATTTTTTTGTCTTGTACAGACTTATTTAGTTAATGGGTTTGCTTCTGATTACTTCTTTTTTAAAGAAGTATTTATTTTAAAAACTATTATTTGAAAGATAGAGTTACAGACAGTGAGAGGGAAAGACAGAGAGAAAGGTCTTCCATCTACAGGCTCATTCCCCAGTTGGGCACAATGGTTGGAGCTGTGCAGATCTGAAGCCAGGAGCCAGGAGCTTCTTCCAGGTCTCTCACACTGGTGCAGGGGCCCAAGTACTTCCACCACTTTCCCAGGCCACAGCAGAGAGTTGGATCAGAAGAGGAGCAGACAGGACTTGAATTGACACCAGTCTGGGATGTCAGCACCTCAGGCAGAGGATTAACCTATAGCACTACAGCGCCAGCCCCTCTGATTACTTCTAAGCAATCCAATTAATTTTTTGAATTTCATTTCTGGCATTTCTTCAATCTCTTCATTTTCACAATCTAGTATTGAAGTCTTGTGTTCCTTTGGGGCTGTGTGTTGTCTTCCTTATTCTTGTTTCTTGAATTTTTGCTGCATTTATTTTTAGGCATTTGTGGAGATACTTGTTGGGTGTATTTTTTCCTTGTGATGGCTTTTATCTTTGGATTATGCCTCTGTGGATTAGTGGAGTGTCTGCTCTTTCAGTGAATACCCTGAGGTATGTGCTGGGTGTGGCCAGGGAACTCTGTTCAGTGCTCCAGGGTGAGGAGAGTGTCCAAGGTGACTCCCAAATTGGGTGCTGTAAATCTCCTCTTTTTTTTTTTTTTTTATCAGAGGGGAAGTTTATTCAGCTCTGTTGATGTAGTTTCATGCTCACCTTCTTTCCTCCAAGGAGACTAATACCTGGGCACTAGCCCCAGTGGGTACAATATTCATCCATGCTGCCACAAGAACCACACAAAGGATCTGTGCAGTCCTCGGTGTGAGCACAGGATCCTGCAGCAATGACTCTCACCAGGGAATCAGGGAGCCTGGAGCATGTGGAGCCACCTACAGTGACTGCCCAAAGACCCAGCCACACCCTACACCTTCACGCGCAACCACAGTGTTTTCACAGCCCCAGTGTTTTCCATAGTCATGAGCACCCAGCCCCCTGTCAGTTCTCCCAGCCAGACTCAGGCGTCTCCTCTCGGCTGGTTATTGGGTGCCTGGACACAAGCTTATACAGCTATTAACATATGTCTAGATGGCACCTGCCCTCTCTCAGCTAGTTACAGGACACCAGTGCTGGGTGGTCCGGGAGAGAGAAATGTGTCCCCTTTTTTCACCTCTAGATTGGTAGGTCCACTGTCCCCCACAGGGTTCCAAGCTGGACTCAAGCCAGGCTGTTCCTGCAGCTTTATCTCCAGTGGCTTGGGCTGCTGCAGTCTGGTCTCACCTCACTCTGCAAAGCTGGTGCTGAGGCTCTTGGCTGCTGGGTGCTGAGCTGTGCAAGTCCACACCCTCACGTAGATCCACAGTGTCCCTCTAATGTGCGTGGAGTTTCCCCTGCCGTTTGCTCCCTAACTCTTCCCTGAGACTGCACTCTTTCTCACATTTTGAAAACTGTCTTCCCCTAGACTAGCACAGTCAGCTCCCTCCCTATTCAGCCATTTTGGTCAGTAATTGACAATTAAATTTTTAAAAACATTCATACCTAACCCGATGACATGGTCAAATAAATTTCAAAAAATTCAGTTATGTTCTTGATCACAACACTTAGCTTCCACACTCCTTTATTAGGCCTCCTTTACAGCATGTGAGCATCTGTAAATGCATTGTAGTGCATGATCCTGGCCAGAACAACAGCCAGGTGATGCTGAGGCCAGTGACTGCATCTACAGGACATTAGACCTGAGTGGAGAGCGCCCTATTCTGGTTTAGGTGATTGCTAAGCTGGAAGGTAATTCTCACATTTAATGGTGTTGCTTATGTAACCTTGTCTCTAAAGATTTGGGTTGATAGAGTATTAGCCAATTTTAGGTTTTCATATGCAGGGGCAGGAGTTGTAGCACAGCAGGTTAAGCTGTCACTTGGAACACCGGCATCCCATATCCCATATCATATCCCGCAAACTGTCACTTGCAACACCGGCTTATCATATCCCATATCATATCCTGGCTATTCTGATTATGATGCAGCTTCCTGCTAATGAGCCTGGGAAGATAGCAGCTGTGGCCCAAATGTGTGGACCCCTGCCATCCCTGAGGGAGACTGGGATCGGGTTCCTGGTCTCTGTTTTTTGACCTGGCCCAGACCATATGGGGAGTGAATCAACAGATGGAAGATCCTTCTCCCTCTTGCTATCACCCTGCCTTTCAAATAAATAATTCATTAATCACATAAGTCTTTTAAACAGTTTTCATAAGCATTTTCCTAGTGGAAAAAAAAAAGCATCTATGTCCTCTTAAAGACTTAATATAGAACAATAGATTATAGCATTTTAATTAAAATGACCCAAGTGCTTGGCCCCCTTTCACCCACATGGGAGACCCGGATGAAACTACTGGCCTCGGCCTGATCCAGCTCTGGCCATTGTAGCTATTTGGGGAGTGAACCACCGTATGGAAGGTCTCTCTCTCTCTCTCTCTCTCTCTCTCTCTCCCTCTTTCTGTAACTTTGCCTTTCAATTAAGTAACTAAATCTTTTTTTAAAAGAAGCAAATAATCCAGTTTAAAAATGGGCAGATGACCACAATAGACATTTCTCAATATACCCAGCAAATATATGAAAAAAAATGCTCAACGTTATTAGTTATCAGGGATGTGCAAATCAAAATCACGATGAGATATCATCTCACTCCAGTTAGCATGGCTATTATCAAAAAGAGAAAAAAAGAATGCTGGTGTGTGGGCAGAGAAAGGGAGCTCTCATACACTGTTGGTAGGAATAAACACATAGCCATTATGGAACAAAATGTGAAGGCTCCTCCAAAAACTGGAAATAGAATGATCACATGACTCAGCAGCCCTGCTAGTGCAGGTCCAAAGGAATTGAAATCAGTGTGTTAAAGCCAGCACTCATGCTTATTGCTGCAGTATTCACAACAGCCAAGATGTGGAATCCACCTAGGTGTCCACAGATAGATGAATAGATGAATAAAATGTGGGGTATGTACATAATATCACTGAGTCATAGAAAGAATACAGTGCTGCAGCACAGATGAACTTTATGTCACATGAAATAAGTCAGGGACAGAAAGACAGATACTATGTGTTCTCACTTTTATGTGGAAGCTAAAAAGTTGATTTCAAAGAAACAGAGAATATATGAGTGGTTAGCAGAGCCTGAGAAGGGTGTCAAGAGTGAAGGATGGTGAGGGGATGATTGATAGGTACAAGGGTGCACCTGCTTACGAGGGTAACTTCTGATGTTCTGTACTACAGTTGGATAACTATACTTGCCAATGATCGAGTATTTCAAAATCACTATTATAGAGGACTTTGAATGCTCCCAATACAAAGAAATTTTATGACCGAGGCGATAGGTATGTCAATTGCCTAATCTGATCATTAGATATTACATGCATGTATTGAAATGTCAAGTTGTATTCCATAAATATACACAATTACTATGTGTCAGTCTTTTAAATGTTTAAATAAAAATAAATAAAAGGAAAATAGCAACAAAAAGCACTTTGAAAAAACATAATTCCAACTTTCTAGAAAATGTGTGTTTCAGTTATGCTTGTATATATTATAATCTATTAATTGTGTGTGTTGGCATGTGTGCATGTGCTTATGCCAAGGAAAAATGTTTAAGAATTCAAAAGTAAACTGTTTTTTTAATGATTGCCTTTTTACTTGAAAGGCAGAGTAACAGAAAGAAAGAGAGGGAGATCTTCCATCCACTGGTTCATGTCCCAAATGCCTGCGAAAACCAGGTTTAGGCCAGACCAAAGCCAGGAACCCAACACTCAGTCCAGGTCTCCAATGTGCATGGCAGGGACCAACTATTTCAGACGTCACCTACTGTCTCCCAGGGTGTGCATTAGCAGAAAGCCAGATGGAAAGTGGAGGCGAAGTTCAAACTCAGGCACTCCAATGTGGGATTGGGAGTCCCAAGTAGCATCTGAACCACCTTATCACTGAATCAAATGTCTGTCACCTGCTATTAGTTTTTTTCTTTTAAGATTTATTTATTTATTTGAAGGGGAGGAGGATAAAGAGAGAAAGAGAAGGAGATGGAGGTGGCAGAGAGAGAGAGAGAGAGAGAGATCTTCCATCCATTGGTCACTCCCCAAATGGCCACAATGGCTATGGAACTCCATCCAAGTCTTCCACATGGGTGCCAGGGGTTCAAGTACTTGGGCCATCTTCTACTGCCCTTCCCAGGTGCATTAGCAGAGAGCTGAATTGAAAACAGAGCAGCCAGGATTCAAACAGGCACTCTATATGGGATACTGGCATTGTAGGCTGCGGCTTAGCTTGCTGCTCAAGCTCTGTGATATTACTTTTAATCATGGGTCTCAGTTATCTGCAGAAATGACCAGTCCTCCCTCAAGGGCTGGCCCCTCCCCTTGAATGTGGACTGGCCTTATGATGTGCTTTGACCAACAGAATGCAGCAGAAGCGGTGCCCTGTGATTCCCAGGGCCAGGCCTTAAAAATTGCTGCAGGGGCAGGTGTTGGGTGCAGCTAATTGAGCCACTGCTTTGGAGGCCTTCCTCTGCTTTTGATCCAGCTTCCTGCTAATGTTCCTGGGAGGCAGCAGGTGTTGGACCAAGTACTTTGATTCCTGCCACCCATGTGGGACACCTGGATAGAGATCCTGGCTCCTGACTTGGCCTGGCCCCTGCTCCAGCTGTTGTAGGCATTTGGGAGGAGTGAACTATCAGATGGAAGATCTCTTCCCCCTGCTGTCCCTTTCCATGTCACTGTGCCTTTCAAATGAATAAAATAATTTTCAAAGAAAGGGTGCTGCTGTTGAATTTTCCCCTGCTGATAGCCGGTCAGCAGCGTGTCCTGCTGGGGAGCCCTTTTAAAAGGGAGGTGTCTCAGTTTAGGTGGGGTGCTGTCTGTAGATGGGAGGGTACCCAGTGAGTGGAGGAGTTCCAGAAGGAGAGGGAACCCAGCGTTTAGGGCACAGGGAGTGCCCAGGATAAAGTGCACCTGCTGCACCTGGCTGTGTTGCTGAGAAAGAACCGGGAATGAAGTACAGGAGTTTCTCAGTGGTGCTTTCAGTTGGCCTTGGAGGCTCCCAAGTTGCTCTGGCTTTGGCACTTGGCAGGACTGGAGCCCTCAGTGTTGGCAGACCAAGAGACTGGCAGGGTGATATCGGGGTCCTTGGATCTCTAGAAGAGGACATTATTCCTGAGCATTGGTCTTTTACAAAGCATTGCTTCCATTGCGGGTGGAGTTGTGCCCCTCTCCCCAGATTAATGTTGCAGTCTCAACCCTCAGTACTTCAGAAGATGACCTTGTTTGGAGATAGGGTCATTGCAGAGGTATAATTAGTTAGATGAGATCATAGCAGGACCCTGATCCAGTGTGACTGGTGTCCGTATAAAAAGGGCAAACTTGGACACAGGCACACAGAGAACACTGCATGCGGGGGAAGGTCAAGATCAGGTGCTGTGGGAGCCACAGCTTGGAGAGATGGCCAGTGGCCACTGGAAGCTAAGAGAGAGGCAGGAGAGAGAGAGAGGGAGCCAACCCTACCGACCCTTGATCCTGGGCTTTTGGTCTCCATGACTGTGAGATGATACTTTCCTGTTGTTTGAGTCACCCAGCCAGTGGTAGGCTTTTGGGGCAGCCCCAGCAGACTGGCACAACGCCCTGGCCCTATCTTCCACTTCCTTCCTGTCCTGAAGTCCTGCATGGCTGACCACAGGGATAAACTTGTGCCCATGATAAGGAGCTTCTGCCCAGAGGGCATCCCATGTTACTCTAGTGAAAATTAAAATGCCCAGTTCTCCAAAAAATTTGTGAAAGGTTAAAATTAGACAAGATAGACCTCAGAATCAGCCCTTATGGCATTTGGATCTGGCTAAAAAGCCCATGAGAGTATCTCAGGCATGGAAAGCAAAGACACTGTGGCAAAAAATGACCTACGTGAAAGATCTCTGTGAGAGAGATCCCAGCAGAAAGAAGGGGCCATCAAAGAAGGAGGTACCTTTCTCTGAAGGGAGAGAGGACTTCCACTTTGACTATGGCCTTGTCTAAATAAGGTCGGAGTTTGTGGACTCAAGAGGCTTCCATGGCCTTGGCAGCTCATGACAAGAGCCTCGGGTGATTACTACTGAGTGTCAATTGTTAAATCAACAACAGGAGTCACTGTGCACTTGCTCCCCATGTAGGACCTCTGTCCTTAATGTGTTGGACTATGATAATTAATGGTAAAACTAGTCATCAAACAGTACTTTATACTTTGTGTGTCTGTGTGGGTGTAAACTGTTGAAATCTTTACTAAGTATAGAGTTAATCTTCTGTATATAAAGCTAATTAAAAATGAATCTTAATGAAGAATGGGATGGAAGAGGGAGTAGGAGATGGGAGTTTGCTGGTGGGAGGGTGGTTATGGGGAGAAGAACTGCTATAATTCAAAAGTTGTACTTTTGAAATTTATATTTATTAAATAAAAGTTTTATATTAAAAAATTAGACCAGATAGGCTGTTTCATCTACTTTCTTTGAGACTCTTCCACCCAAGAATATTTTTCACTTTTTCTGAAGTTTACAGAGAATTAACACTTAGCTGTTTTTCTCTAGAAACCTGGCTTAACCCACCTGTATCAGGATGGGCCCTTGATTATTCCAGTGTAATCATTTGTATAATTTTTAGTACCATAATTGTAGAAAGCAGATAATAGTACCTTAAAAGTGACATATCTTATTCAGAAATGATTAGTGCTTTATAAGAACAATAATATTGGATGCATTATACACTAGGAATGGAAATGACACTTGTAAAATATTTGTAATGGGAAATTATGGAATACAAGAAATAAAAAAATTCACACTGGAAAAGAAAAATATGTTTTATTCTCTGCTCTCAGAAGGCAGTGACACCTCACCCTTGGGCTGCACAATCTATCTAGATCATTGTAAAATTCTGATCAAGGCAAGTAGCTTCCAGTCACTGAACTCAAAAGAGGATAGGGATGTTTTCATGTTTAGAAGACTTTGTTTTTTAGAATAGATGGTGTTTTGTAAATTAAAGTTGGATTTCTACATAAAGAACATATTTGCTATGATTTAGTCTAATAATTTAGTCCTCTTCCAGTTACTCATAACTTCTTTTTTTTAAAAAAAAATGATTTATGTATTTGAAAAGCGGAGAGAGAGAGAGGTGGGGGGGGGGAGAGATCTTCCATCCACTGTTCATTTCCTAAATGGCTGCAACAGCTGGAACTGGCCAATCCAAAGCCAGGAGCCAGAAGCTTCTTCCGGGTCTCCCACACAGGTGCAGGGGCCCAAGGACTTGAGCCATCTTCCACTGCTTTCCCAGGCCACAGTGGAGAGCTGGATTGGAAGTGGAACACCTGGGACTAGAACTGGCACCCATCTGGGATGCTGGCATTGCAGGCAGTGGCTTTACCCACTATGCCACAATGCCAGCTCCTACTCATATCATAACTCCTGACAATTTATAAATATGTTTGGAAAAATACATATATTCTCCTATACTTCACCAGTATAGTTTTTAGGTCAATTATAAACTGATTAACTTTACCCTGTCCTTCTGATTTTTTCATTTATTTGTCACACTCAACAGGAAAACCCATGAACCGTGGTGAAAACAAATCTGGATGGAACCTAAGAAATTCTTTGCTATGTGAATTGATTCAGCAAATGCTGATTCTTGAGTTTTGGATATTTTTTGTACCGTTTAGAACATTCTATTAGGTTTCAATTAAATATTTCTTTTGGCAGCTTAATTACCCTTAATCCAGGAATATTCTGCCTACAACTGCCAAGATTAAATAAAGCCTTGGAATTGCCAATGCAACTGAGATGGAAAGAAATAGTGACTTGGTTACATCGTGTCTGATTCAAAAGAATGACTTTAGCCTGGTGTATGTTCACATGGAACCTGCCGTGGCTCAGCTGATTCATGAAGAAAGATGTGTGTGTGTGTGTGTGTGTGTGTGTTTAACTTTTTCTGTTTGATTTAGAAACTATTGAATCAACGAGTTGGTCCACAGATATCCAGTCTTGTCCAGAGCCTCTTGGTCTTCTTGGAGTTGTTAATGTAGCTCCTCTCTGGATGGGCTGGAGGTACCATGGAAGTGAGTGAATCTGTCTCCCTCGGGCCTCAGGACTTTGGGCAAAGCTCATTTTCTTGCAGTAATTACGTGTAAATTCCATGAGCCTTTTGGTCTACTCAATGTTGAAATCACATAAGGGCTCTTGCCATTGCACTGAGAACCTCAGGTTTCAGCCTCACGTGAGAAACTCGTCAAGCAAGCACGAACTGCGAGAAAGGAGAGGCTGGGCGGGCCCCTCTTGGGGGTCCTCTGAACAGGTAGAGATGCTTTGACGCTCAGGCAGCCGATTCCAGGAAGGCTGCTTACAGTCCTGCTGTCACCTCCAAGGTCCAGAACTGGGGGTCCTTTGCTGTGAGTCCTTCACTTCCGTTCTCCCAGTCTGAGTGCTGTCAGCTTCCCTCGGTGTGGGACAGTTAGCCCTTTCGAAAAGTGCCCTGCAAGGGCCGGCGCTGTGGCTCACTTGGTTAATCCTCCGCCTGCGTCACCGGCATACCATATGGGCGCTGGGTTCTAGTCCCGCTTGCTCTTCTTCCAGTCCAGCTCTCTGCTGTGGCCTGGGAGGGCAGTGGAGGATGGCCCAAGTCTTTGGGCTATGTATCCGCATGGGAGACCAGGAAGCACTTGGCTCCTGGCTTCGGATCAGTGCAGCTCCGGCCATGGTGGCCATTTGGGGAAGTGAACCAAGAGAAGGAAGACCTTTCTCTGTCTCTCTCTCTCTCTCTCACTAACTCTATCTATCAAATAAAAAAAAAAAAAAAGAAGAAGAAAAGTGTTCTACAAAGGTAAAGTGGTGTCGCTCCCAGTACTCTGCTCACCGACCTATATCCACTCACCAGACAGCATCTGATTTCCCAAACCCAAAACCTCCTGGGGACTCTGAGTTAGCATCGTCCTCTTGTGGTTGACTGGGGAGGCCACATGGTGTCGTGGCTAAGTGCTTAGATTCCACCACTGCCCCTCCAGCCATGTGACAAGGGGGCGAATACTGGTTCCCTTAAACATTAATTAAGGGAGACTGCCATAATCACCCTCAAAGAATTGCTGAGAGGATTAAATGGATATTATAACAGGAATCACTTAGCAGAGTGTCAGGCACATACAAGTCCCTGGGAAGGATTAGCTTTCATCGGTTTCTGAAGGTATGCAGAGTTCTGTTATTCTAGTGGATTTTGTGTAAAACCAGAAAAAACAGGGGGGCTGATTTTCATAACTTAATTGCAAATTATTTCTCTCCCTTCCAATTCTTCTTCCTTTATTCCATCACACCTAGGATGTGAACCTGTGCAAGGGGAATTCATAAAATACATGGAAAGTTGAATAAAAAGATGAGCTTATTTTGATGCAAAAATGTCTAAAACTCCATGCATACTTTCTTCATCGTATGCATTTTTCATGAACTTTTTTTTTTTAAATGATTAATTTATTTGTTTGAAGGCAGAGTCACAGAGAGGCAAAGGCGGAGAGAGAAAGGTCTTCCATCTGCTGGTTCACTCCCCACATGGCCACAATGGCCATCTGAGCCAATCTGAAGCCAGGAGCCAGAAGCTTCTTCTGGGTCTCCCATACAGGTGCAGGGGTCTAAGGACTTGGGCCATCTTCTACTGCCTTCCCAGGCCATAGCAGAGAGCTGGATCGGAAGAAGAGCAGCTGAGACTCAAACTGGTGCTCATATTGGATGCTAGTGCCGCAGGTGGAGGCTTTACCCGCCATGCCACAGCGTTGGCCCTCAGGAACTTTTTGAAGACTCCTAGTATTTGTTAAATGAGCAGATGGTGTTGCTTTTTTCTTTTTAAAATAAATCACAGAATAATAATTTTTTCTCAAGTCCAGTTTCAGATGCCCGAGAACTCTTCCTTTGGCTTCTAATCCTGATGCATTTGGAGAGGGTTGAGGCTTGTGAGGCAGCCCCTGTGGGCAGTGGCCCTCTGTGAGTCCATCTCTGTAGCCACTGTGCTGCTAGGACTGGGCTGGGCCCCTTGGGGTGGCAGACAGACCGTGGGGAGAGGCTGCGGGCTCTGTGACATACCTGCCACAGTGCCTCCCTCTCAGACATCCATTCCCACTGGCAGAAAGCGAGTGTCTGTTAGGATTTCCGCCTGGCATTTCACAATTTGCATACGTAACATTAGGAATAGAACGCGATTAGAAATTCACGTCAGAATTGGCCACTTGCAAATGACCTCCAACACTAAAATTTTACAAATTGTGCTTCCTTGTGGGGCAGTGACAGTGTGTCACTGCAGATTTCAAGATGGTATTTTTAACAGTGATTTGTCAAAGCTACTAATCTCATTTCATTGCTTTGTTACAGATTGATGTTCTCAAGGCAGATCTGGAAAGTGCCGAATGGAAAGTTTTGGAAAATCTCATTCTGGAAAATGTCCTTGAACAGATTGGACAGCTCATCTTTGAGATCCATCTGCACTGGCCCGGGTTCGAGGTCAGTGGCAGTGACAGCAGTGTCGTTAGATTCTGGTACAGCCTCCTCAAAGAATTAGAACTAAAGGATTTCAGGCTTTTTCACAGTTACAAAGATTTATCTAAACCTCAGCTATTCCTAAAGAAAGATCTCTTCAATGCAAGTAGCTGTTATACTCTGAGCTGGGTGAACACAAGATGGAAATAGGATGCAGGACCTCAGGAAGAGTACAAGGCAGGAAGTGTTTCCAGAGTGGAGTCGTCCATGGCTCTCTCCAAGGGTTTGTGCATGCAGCTTCCTTACCTGCCGGAGCAGGGACTGTCATTGTCTCTGCGCTGCAGGGGGGCCTGGTGCTTGATGTGGCAAAGGCACAGTCGATACTTCAAGGGATGAACGACCAACGATGCTCGCCGCTGCACCACGCAACCACCACCATTTGTCCAGACCCAGGCCTTTTGCCTCTGACAGAGGGCAAACTTGTCCTCCTCCACTGCGACTTGGAAAGTACTCCCCCGTGCATCCCAGTTTTCCCTAAACTTTATTGTATGTCTATGATCCGTGAATTCACCCACCTTACAATGAAATGATATGTTTTCCCTTCGTCCTGGGTTGATGACATTCCCAAGTTCATGATCTCCTGTTTAAAACAGGGCCTTTCATTGGACGCGGAGTCACCTCTCTCCAGGTTTTGCCAGCTCACTTTGTCATCCTCCTCAGCCTTTTCTGGGGCCATGCAGTGGTGTTGTAACAGCCACAGATTCTGGCTTCCAGGGCCTCGGACACATCGCATTCTATTACTGAGTTTCAAAGCCCAGACTATCAAGAGCTTCAACTCCCGGTTCTTTCCTGACTCAGCCTTGGATCCCTTCATTTGTGAAACCAAGCACAAAGCAGAAAGTGGGAGAATTCACTGTTAGCCCTTCAGCCTCCAAACATCAGTTCCCAACCAGGGACTTGGGCCGCGCTGTCCGCGGTTTTCTAATACATTAGCCCAAGTGCATTTTGCTGTACTGTCAGTAGGCATCACATGTGACATGGTGGCCCGAGGCCATCGTGCCTATAGTGCCTTTTTCCTCGGATAGTTACACGGTATTCAGTAGTAGCAGTCCTTTCCATATGCAAGTTCATGGAAAATGAAATTAAAATGTGTATTTTGCTGTAAACAATTTTGAAATCCATGCATAGGTATTTCATAATGTGCATTTTCATGAACTTTTTAAAGACCTACTCATCAGTATGGATTTCAAAAATTTTTCCCACCAAAATACATATATTTTAATTTCATTTTCTGTGAATGTTTTTAGGTATCCATATGTATTGTGTTAAGTGGAATTTGTGGCTCAAATAATTTCTATTTACAGGAAAAGAAACTTACTCCACTGAATGATTTTCAAAAATCCAATTTTGGATAACTTACTTAAGTAGTATAAAAATAACTGAATTATTGCTTTGCCAATTTAGTATATTTTTTGACGTTTATAGAGAGTGTAAAAAGTGTATGTATGCTGTTGCTTCCAGAAATTTTTGGAGGGTACAGAATACTGATCATTAGTAAATTTTTTTCTTCTCCCGTTTTTATTTTAAACTTCCTTCTACCCTCAGATGTTCCCCAGGTTGGCTTTTTGCTTCTTTTAGTGATTTGAAAATGTCATTTATCAAGTGAGAAACCAAAATGTATTACAATAAGATGATCTCTCTAACTTGAGTTCAAGAGAACAAGACTTTCTGAGTTAGTTGTGATGACTTTTAAAAATACAGGTGAGGTTTTTATTTTAAAACCCATAGTACTCTAATGAAGGTTGTGAGCTGAGAGGACCAGCTTGAACAAGTCTGACTGGTGATGACAGTCGAGTCGCTTCAACCCAGAGGTATTTCAAATGCATGGACAGAGACATGCAAACTTTAAAGTGGTTCATACCTGCAGGCTGTGTGGTGTCATCTCCAAAGCAAAGCTAACTTTGGATTATATCATAGGCTTTTTTCATAAAAATTTCATATGCTGAAATATACACATTGAAGTGTGAAGAGGGTGCTAACCCTCTGTGTCCAATCCAGTGGATTGGCGTTGAGATACGCACACACAACCACAACAACATCTCTAACTCATGGGACTGAAGAGGGATGACGCTACTGAAAGTCCCCTTTGTGTGGGGCAAGGCAACCATGTATTCCAGATTGGTGGTGTAGAGCATCAACTTCATCGCGCTACATATATCCGAAGCAAGAGTGGATGTACTGGTGAAAAAAAAATTGCAAGCACTCCCACCCACACCCACCTACCAGGCAGCCTGTTCTAAAACCGTCCTTCATTTACTTCAGGGACAATCTGAAGTTTCTGGTGAATATTCCGATGGTTGCTATGGCTTCCTTGCCTCTAGAATTTATTATGCTTATCATGCAGGCCAGGGTCTCTTAATCGCAGCACAGTTGCCTTTTGGGCTGGATTATTCTTTGTTGGGGGTGCGAAGCTGTTCTGTGCCTTGGAGGGTGTATAGAAGCATCCCTTGCCCCCCAGTCCCCGCCCTGCTGGATGGCAAGAGAAACCCCCCCACCCCCATTGTGTCATCCAAACAGGGCCAGATGTCCCCTAGGGGACAAAGTCACCCACTATGGAGATGTCCTGCCATGCGCCATGAGAAGGCGGCCAAGCTACACAGCACTGGTGCTTGCTTATGAAAAGTGGGCAAAACAAAAACCATAACCACCATCACCACACCAAAGTAACAAACAAAAGCAAAGCTACTCTAAGAGCTTACTGCATGCCCGGCACGTCGCATGGATCATTCCTAATTCTTCTAATAACCTGAGAAGAAGTATATTTTCTCCTATTGTATGGCTAGAGAAAGTCTGAGAAGTTAAATAGCTTACCCACATTACTCAACCTGGTAGATAGTGGAACAGGAATCTATACTTTCATTTCCTCTCTCAGACCCTTCCAAGTGCGGCCTCCATAACCTTCACCAAATGTAGGAGACGTTGATGGAAGGACATATTTTGGTCTCGCTTAGTAAAAGGAGGAAAAAAACTACAAATATAGTTGAACCAGACCTGCCAATCTGTTACAGTTGGGATAATTTTATAGCATACAGGTTTGCTTAAAATGGAACCATCTACTTAATTAAAACATGAGGGTATTTCAAAAAGTTTTTAGAGAAACACAATTAAAAGATAAGTATATTTTGCTGCAAAAATTTTTGAAATCCATGCAGACTTTTTTTTTTGTAATACACATTTTCCATGTACTTTTTGAAGACTCCCTGTATGTCTGCCAAATGGAGACTTACTGAAGACATATGGGGACTGGAAAACCTCCCTGGCAGCATAATGAAGGCTGCTGGGAAAGCTCTTGTGAGGCCCAGAAGAGAGTCTTACTCTGGCTCATCCTAATACTTGGCACTTTCCTCCTGGTTTTTAGAAAGGATACAGTCACTTGAAATTGTAGTGTGATTCTCCTTTGCTTTAAACTAGGCCTTGATCTGCAGATAAACAAGCTAAGCTGGGAATATTTGTGAAACACACGTCCCTAGTTAACTCATGTTCATAAATGACTCTGAAAACATTTAATGATGCTCTTATCACATGATCCACAAAAGTGCTCTTTTTAGTTGAAATACAAATGAGGATGTAAGAGATGCAAAAGTTGCCTTTTAGTACTCTACTCCCTCTGTCACAAGTCAAAGTTTAAATCAAAGAAAAACAATGCTCTTTGTTTTTTTGAAGAGTAGTATATGATGCCCTTAAAATAGGTTACCACATGAAGACTTCTGTTTGACATGTCCAGATGAAGAGATCAGGGAAAAATGAGCAGATTCTGTTAGAATTGACTGGAGTCCACTAATATTTACATCAAGGTAGAACAAAAGTAAATTCGCGACTTCACGATGTTTTGTCTAAGTCGTTTATATATAGAAGCATGTCTGCCTCGTCCATAAGATCTTTTAGTAAATACAGTGTAAGCTTTGCATTTCCTAAGTACTACATGTTTGCATTCAGTAAAGGTTAAATTAATGGAAGCCAGGCTCGGCATATTTTGCTGATTTAAAAATGAAGGCCATATTTAAACAGAGAATTCTTGAGAATTTCACAGTACTTCAAAGTTCAATTAATACAGTTGTTCTTTCTGGATGGAGATAAATGTATGTTAGGTTTTTAAGCAATAACATAATTTTTTGTACTAGTTAATTGTTGGTACTTTGTAAATTCAATATAAATTTAATCTTATACTAACATGTTACCTTTTTCTGTGTTTTGAACTTTATACTTAGATAAAATCATAACCCAAGATTCAGTACATTCCTAAAACTGCCTAAATGTAGGGATTTTTGAAATCTTTGGATGATTCTGTTTCTGTCCATAAGAAAAGAAAACCAAGCATGCTGTCATACTTTGTGTTTAGAACTATATGGTAAAATGCTCTTTCTCAACAGTTCAAAATGAATGTATTCCACAACCAGCAACTTCATATTCTTACATGAAAATTTTTACTTTTCCTTAGTCATTGATTTTTGTAAGATTGACTGAAATAATACAGGATTTGGGGTGGTGGGGGAGAGTCTAGTTAGAATTCTGAGCTTGGGGCCAGCACTGTGGCTCACTTTGTTAATCCTCCGCCTGCAGCGCCAGCATCCCACATGGGCACCGGGTTCTAGTCCCGGTTGCTCCTCTTCCAGTCCAGCTCTCTGCTGTGGACCGGGAAGGCAGTGGAGGATGGTGCAAGTGCTTGGGCCCTTGCACCTGCATGGGAGACCAGGAGGAAGCACCTGGCTCCTGGCTTCGGATCGGCTCAACGCCGGCCGTGGTGGCCATTTGGGGGGTGAACCAACGGAAGGAAGATCTTTCTCTCACTGTCTAACTCTTTCAAATAAAAAAAAATACTTTAAAATAAATAAATTAAAAAAAAAAGAATTCTGACCTTGACCTTGGCTGTTTCCATGGAGAAGCCAGGTTGCACAGGAGTGCTGTCTTATCAGTGTGGACCAGGAGAGACCCACTGTGGAGCATAGTGAGGACAGTTAACAGCAGAGGATTGAGTGCTTGGAAGTTGCTGAGCGTCAACTTGAAGTGTTCTCACCACAAATGAACTGACAAGTGTCTGAGGTAATGGCTATACTAATTAGCTTTAGTCAGTCTTCAACATATACAAGTATCAAATTACCATGCTGTACACCATAAATATCTTTTATCAATTAAAAAAAAATCCCATAACACCTTGAATCTACTTGGACTGAAACAAGGTGCCAGTAGAGACATAGGGCTAGGCAAATGACGGTGGTCTTGAGTTCCCCAGGGGCTTGCTTCTACCATGGCCCCTCCCACTGAACACTCAACCGCCCCTCAAGTGGCGGACTCCAGATGAGCGCACAGCATGGCCAGGGTGAGCATATGCTCTAAGGGGTCCATCCTTTGCCTCACTTGTTATTGGAGATTCTGAATATCACCTAGGTGAGTCTATGCAGGGCACTTTTAAAAGTTTGTGGAAAATGGACAGTAAAGGTAAGTTTATTTTGGTGCAAGAAAGTTTTGAAATCCATGCAAATGTATAGTAAAGAAAGGTCCAAATGGGTTCTATAACATTAATGAGAAGCCACATTTGCATATCAATACAAATAAGCTATTAGTGTCTATGCAAGAAAATATTTCTCAAGGATTGTTGTCAGGTCAAACATCGTTTTCTCAGGGACCCCCTGTTTCAGGCCCCCTGCTATGTCCCCCCAAACTTCTGCTCTTTATCTTCACATCCCCTGTCTTTGAATGTATCTGTACAATGTCTGTTTTTCCCAGTAGACTGGAAGCTCCCTGAGGGTAAGGGCCCTGTCTGCAGCCACAGTGCTTAGCATGGAACCTTCTAGGTGAAAGGTGCTCAATCAATATTTGTTGAATATGAAAGTTTAAAAGCTATTTTTATGTAAAATTATTTCATCATCATTTGTTACTGAAGTTTTTTTTCCTGGCATTAAAATATTTTTGGAATTTAGATGGACTACTGCTTGTCGTTTTGCTAACTTAATTTGGAACTAATTTGTCCTATTTTTGACCTGCTTATTGCACTGTATGTGGTAGTCCCTGTCCTGAATAAAGGCTGCTAACCTGGAGAGCTATTGACTTTGGGGACTTGAGAGCTGTGCGATAGCCGAACTGAAATCTCCATTGATATTAGAAGATATTTAAGTACGAGGACATTAAATCTCAGTGTTCCCTTCTCATTCGCTGTCATCTGTTCCTTGTACTAACTCTCAATTCGACTCAGCCCGTAACATCGGGATAGTGTAGAGAACATTCTTCAGCTAATAAGGGAAGGAAGGTATGGTGGTATGAGGCTATTTCTACCAAGGCTTAGGGCTGGCATTTTGACAAAAATGATTTGCTGCATTGTTCTCATACATCAAAATGAGTAATAAAGTTGTTGAAAAGGGGAAAACAAGGACGGAAGAGGCCTTATATCCTTAACACTGAAATGTAAGCCAAGGTAATTTGCAGGCACAGAAAAAGTGATGGGGGTTCAACTGGAGTGGAAGGGGCCATGGGAATGTCTTCAAGTTTGGGTTTTGTTTTACCCAAGGATGAAACTTACACTATTTAAATAGTTGTTTCTTTTAAACCGCCCCACTCAGAGGAAGCATGCTGAAAGGCACAGAGACAATGACACAAATCTGATAGTTTCAAACATGCACTGAAGTGGCATTACTAGAGGGAGAACAATCGGATGTGGGGACTAGGACATCCCCATGGTGCTGCTGAAAAGCTGTCTGTATCAAGCAACCCATCACTTTTCTTGCCTGCTTTCCTTACTCTAGGTTAGAGTAGTGAATTTCTAAAGCATCCCCTACCTTCAGATCCTCTTGACTTTCGTGATGAGGCTTAGGCAATGGTAGGATAATTGCTTGGTTTGCGTGGCCATGGCCCGAATGTTTGTGTCCCTCCAGAATTCCTACGCTGGAATCCAATGCCCCTTGTATTGGTGCCAGGAGGTGGAGGTGGGGGGTGGGGGTGGGGAGGCTATGGGAGGAGACAAGGTCATGAGGGTGGAGCCCTCATGGATGGGAATAGAATCTTTAGAAAAGAAGCCTGAGGCCGTGTGTCTCCACCTTGCATGTTTGAAGACACAGCAAGGAGTGTCATCTTTGAAGCAGAGAACAGACTCTCACCAGACACTCTGCTCGTGCTGTGGGCACAAACCGTCAGCAATGTATTTCAATGGGGTATAATTCATCCAGCAGCCTGAGCAGACTAAGGGCTATAAGAGGAAGTCTTAGAGTAAATTCTGAAGAATCCAAATGATGTACTTATGCAGAGGAAAAAGCCCAGCAAAAGGCGAATCCATTATGATGGTTCTCTGAGCCCAAGTGAAGTGCTCTCAGGATTAAGTACCTTATTGGATCACACCCTTAAACTCACCGAATGTAGCTTTCATAGATTGTATTAGCTTATACTTCTACATTTGTAGACTGTCTTAATATGACAATGTACTAAATATAATTCTAAAAAGACCCTTCCATATGTATACATGTGTGTGTATGTGTGAGACACTTGTGTGTGTGTGTGTAAGTGTGTGTATGATGAAAATGTCCAAGAAAGAAAAATCTTCAGACACAGAAAGCCCAGGGGAAGCTGAGTGAGGGGTGGAGCAGGCATCTACTCCACAGTAGCCCTAAGGTTGTGGGAATGGGTGCCCTGGCTGAGATGTTCCAGGTCCTTGCCTCTGTGTCATAAAAACTCATAGCAGAGACATAGACAAAGTGCAAGAAAAGGAGCAGTATTTATTGAAAGAGAGAGTGAGCATTCCTTTAGACGTAGTGCGAGCAGCCTCACCCGGAGAGAGATGTGCCATGATGAAATTGTGCCTGTGAGGAGAGAGAATGCAAGAGTGAGCCCCCCAGCTCAGTGGCCCCCTTTATTGGGTGGGAGTGATGTCTTGATTGAGTATACTAATGGGGTGCAGTTTGGGAGGGTTCAGTGTGCATTGTCCTTTCAGAGATTCATGTGTCTCTTCTCTACAAGGAGCTCAGTGTGTATGTGCTCATTGGATTGCCGCCATCATGGAGGTGGCTCAGGTGCATCATGGGAAAGTGAGTGTGCTGAACTGGCATGCAAGCAGGCTACAGACAAACACTGCAGGTGAGGTCAGCACTGTGGCATAGCAGGTAAAGTCACAGGTTGCAGTGCCAGCATCCCATATGGGCACTGGTTCGAGTCCGGCTGCTCCACTTCCAATCCAGCTCTCTGCCATGGCCTGGGAAAGCAGTAGAAGATGGCCCAAGCCCTTGGGTCCCTGCACCCACATGGGAGACCTGGAAGAAGTTCCTGGCTTCTGGCTTCAGATCAGCAGAGCTCCAGCTATTGCAGTCAATTAGGGAGTGAACCAGAGGATGGAAGACCTCTCTTCCTCTCTGTCTGTCTCTCTCTGCCTCTCTGTAACTCTGCCTTTCAAATAAATAAGTAAATCCTTAGAAAAAAATAAAAAAGGAAAATGAACTGCGAGTAACCTCCCAGCTGTTTTGTTTCCTGCCTTCCTGCCTGTCCCACTTCACTAGGACTTGCTGTTGTGGTCATGGAGACAGCAGACATGACAGGTTCCCACATGCAGGTAGAGAGGGACGAGGGGGCCCAAGGAAGAATAACTCAGTTACTGGAATCACCAGCCAGAGGGGGCATCAGCCAAAGGCCCTCCGCACTGCAGACCTGTTTGAGCAACTTCACCGCACAGAAAGAATTACTGCAGCTTTGACCTCTGAGCAGCTCGTGAAGTGCTTAAATTTCACCGTGTTAGCTTAGCTATGCAAAAAGGTGATGCTGGCAGCTGCTCCCTGAGTGGCTCATGGGTTTTCACCTTACTAGCATATGTAGTAACCAGTCAGGGAAAGCTCGCCATTTAAAGACACATTAAAAACTCCCGGGGCTGGCGCTGTGGCTTAGCTGGTAAAGCCGCCACCTGCAATACCGGCATCCCATATGGGCGCCGGTTCAAGTCCCAGCTGCTCCACTTCCAATCCAGCTCTCTGATATGGCCTGGAAAAGCAGTGCTTGGGCCCCTGCACCATGTGGGAGATCCTGAAGAAGCTTCTGGATCCTTGCTTCAGATTGGTGCAGCTTCTGCCATTTCGGTCAGTTTGGGATTGGACCAAAGGATGGAAGACTTCTCTGTCTCTCTGTCTCTGTCTCTCTCTCTCTCTCTGTATAACTCTGACTTTCAAATAATAAATAAATAAATTTTTAAAATAAAAACAATTCAGGGCTGGCACTGCCGCACAGCAGGTTAAAGCCCTGGTCGACAGCGTGGGCAACCCATATGGGCACCAGTTCCAGTCCTGGCTGTTCTATTTCCAATCCAGCTCTCTGCAGTGGCCTGGGAAAGCAGTAAAAGATGGCCCATGTCCTTGGGTACCTGCACCTAAGTAGCAGACCCGGAAGAAGCTCCTGGATCAGTTCAGCACTGGCGTTGTGGCCATTCGGGTAGTGAACCAGCAGATGGAAGACCTCTCTCTCTTTCTGCCTCTGCCTCTCTGTAACTCTGCCTTTCAAATAAATAAATAAAATCTTTAAATAAAAGACTACAATAAATACCATAAGAAAATGACACTACGAATAGATATAAAAAAGTATAAATAGATCTTTCAGAAAAAAAGAGTAATCGGAATAAGAAGTTTAATGGATTAAACAGATTAATGGATTTAAGATTAGACACAGCTGAAGAGATTTTAAAGTGAACTAGAAGGTAGGCCTGAAAAACTACTCAAAACAGAGCACAGGAAAAAAGAACAGTCAGTTATTGGAGAAGTCCCAAGTACGTTTGGAACAACTGAGTCATGTAAATCTACCGTGCATGAAAGATTAAATATTATGAGAGATGTGCTGTAAGTGTAAACTATCTGTCATATTTCAAAGATTCAGTACGAAAAAAGTAAAATACTTTAAAGGTAACTGAGTGATACTGGAATAAAACTTCGGCTATTATGATGTTCAAATTATTATTAATTATTATTGAAACTACTTCCCTGGTTTTTCAGTATGGTTGTTATTTAAAATTACACCTATGACACATCTCTCTATTGGACAGCAATGTATTAGCACATAAATAAAAAGAAATGCTTGAGGGCTGAGTTAGTCTCTCAGATACACAGCGCTAGAGGTTGGAGAGTAGGGAGTTAAGAAATTCCTCTGAAGACCCCTGGTACAGTTAGGGAAGCGCTAGAATCAAGTGTTAGCTCTTTCACTTACTGTCATTCAAAATAAAGCCACTCTAAGGGCCTTGGCTGCATGTCCTGCTGCTTTATTCCTTTTTTTTTTTTTTTTTTAGATTTATTTTATTTATTTGAAGGCAGAGTTACAGAGAGAGAGAGAGAGAGCGAGCGCGAGCGAGCTTCCATTCTCTGGTTCACTCCCCAAATGGCTGCAAAGGCCAGGACTGGGCCAGGCAGAAGCAGGAGCCAGAGAGCCATCCTCAGCTGCTTTGCCAGGCAGATTAGCAGGGAGCTCGATCAGAAGTGGAGCAGCTGGGACTCAAACCAGTGCCCACATGGGAAGCCGGCATTGCAGGCTGTAGCTTTAACCTCCTGTGCCACAATGCCAGCCCCTGCTTTATTCTTAAATTCCAGGTAAAATCATCATGTTTAGGTTGAAAAAATTTTCTAGCTGTTAAAGTAACTAGGAATATGGAATCTATACATACGCACATGCATGCACACTCATGTTCCTTTTATTTACTAAATTTCTCTTTAACTTTATATGTTCCAAATAGTCTAGTTTGCTAAATGCCCATAGTAAATTTGGGTTTACTCGGTTTTCTCACCCTATGCAACCTTGCCAAATGTGCTGTGATTTGGGAGGTCTGAGCTGGGAACTAGAATTCTGCCTGTTTAAAAAGCTTTCCCATGGTTTTTGTTATTGTTATTAGTTCACTCACTGACCAAATAAGCAATTCATAACATGACTTCTGATCTAGCTGCTGTAATAGATTCCTCTCTCCCAATGGCTCTTCTTTCTAAAGCCTCTTAGTACTTGCCTTGTCTACACTGTATTTTATCAATTATTTTATGACCCACTAAGAATAAATGAGTGCTACCAACTAAACTATGGGACATTGATTTTTACCCTATTTGGAAATGTCAAGATGTGAAAAATACGCATCTTTGATGAAATATGGCATTGAGTGTTCCCCAGGTCTAATGCTGAGACCCACTTTTCTATTTTTCTTTTTTAAAGATTTATTTGAAGGCACAGCTACGGAGAGGCAGAGGCAGAGAGGTCTTCCATCTGTTGGTTCACTCCCCAGATGGCCACAACAGCTGGAGCTTTGCCAACTGGAAGCCAGGAGCCAAGAGCTTCTTCTGGGTCTCCCAGGTGGGTATAGGGGTTCAAGGACTTGAGCCATCTTCCACTGCTTTCCCAGGCCATTGCAGAGAGCTGCATAGGAAGTGGAGCAGCCAGGACTCCAACCAGCACCCCTATAGGATGCCGGTGCTACAGACTGGGGCTACCACTGTGCCTCAGCACCGGCCCCTGAGACCCACTTTTTAAAAAGATTTTTTTATTTGAAAGTCAGAGTTACAGAGAAGCAGAGGCAGAGAGGAGACCCACATTTAATACTGTTGGTGGTTACCATCACTTGGATCCCACTTCACACTCCTCACCTCATGATGAATCCCCAGCTAACCGCTACCTTCTGAATTGTACATCCTAGAGTGATACAATTCCTAGGTGATTCTGAGACGAACAGATGTTACCCAGTGCACAGCCTGAGAACCAGTGTTTGTGAGGAGAGCCCTCTGTAATTGTTGCTAGTGTGGTGATCTTTACGGTTGTCATCTGAGGGTTTGCTATTTCATTGTTAATGTTTTCTTCCAGGTAATTTGTAAACAGGTTAGGGGTATAAGCCTGCCCTACAATGAGTCCTTAAGAACTATTTAGTATTTTTTTTTTTTTTTTTGACAGACATAGTGAGAGAGAGAGACAGAGAAAGGTCTTCCTTCCATTGGTTCACTCCCCACTCCCCAAATGGCCGCATGGGCCGGCGTTGCGCCGTTGCGCCGATCCGAAGCCAGGAGCCAGGTGCTTCTCCTGGTCTCCCAGGCAGGTGCAGGGGCAAAGCACTTGGGCCATCCTCCACTGCACTCCCAGGCCACAGCAGAGAGCTGGCCTGGAAGAGCGGCAACTGAGATAGAACCGGCGCCCCAACGGGGACTAGAACCCGGGGTGCCAGTGCCACAGGCAGAGGATTAGCTTAGTGAGCTGCGGTGCCGACCTAGTATTTTTTTAAAAAAGATTTATTTGATAGAGTTACACAGAGAGAGAGAGATCTTCCATCAGCTGGCTCACTCCCCAATTAGCTGCAACGGCCTGGCCGGAGCTGCACCGATCCGAAGCCAGGAGCCAGTAACTTCCTCTGGGTCTCCCATGTGGGTGCAGGAGCCCAAGGACGTAGGCTATCTTCTACAGCTTTCCCAGGCCAAGGCAGATAGATTGATTGGAAGTGGAGCAGCCAGGACTTGAACCAGTGACCACACGGCATGCTGGCACCGCATTCCCACTTCGTCACAGCCCCCTCCCCTCAGTGTTTTTATTTAGAAACACAATTCTCTGGTTAAAGGTTTGGGAGAGGCATGCAGTGGGATTTGGCACCTAGATCTTGCTGACGATAACTTTTGGGGGAAGCAAGCATTTTGCACTGTGTTTCCACCAGGACCAACCTATTAACCCATCAGACTCCTCACAGCATGACTGGAGCTCCCAGCCCCCGGCCCATTTGGGGAGTGAACCAGAAGATGGAAGGTCTCTCTCTCTCTCTTCCTTTTTTTTCTCTGCCTTTCAAATAAATAAAAATGCAACTTCCTGTTTTTTTTTTTTTATCTTAAAATTAGCTCCTTAGTTAGGATAAAATATTCCCAGTTGTGCTTCAATATGTATTCACTTGATTCAATCTTTCACCAAAACATTGCTTTTTTCCTAACTTTTGGTAAGGAAATCTGTCATGGGTATGACAAAGAGGTTGCAGTGAGGAAAAGGAGCCAGATGCTTATGTCCAGTAACAATATGATCTTCAGACTTGATTTTTCTTTTTTCTTTTTTTTTTTTGACAGAGAGAGTTAGACTGTGAGAGAGAGACAGAGAGAAAGGTCTTCCTTTACCGCTGATTCACTCTACAATGGCTGCTGTGGCTGGTGCACCGCGCTGATCTGAAGCCAGGAGCCAGGTGCTTCCCCTGGTCTCCCATGGGTTGCAGGGCCCGAGTACTTGGGCCATCCTCCACTGCACTCCCTGGCCACAGTAGAGAGCTGGCCTGGAAGAGGGGCAACCGGGACAGAATCTGGCGCCCTGACAGGGACTAGAACCCGGTGTGCCGGTGCCACAGGCGGAGGATTAGCCTATTAAGCCGTGGCACTGGCCCAGACTTGGTTTTTCTAAAAAAAATTCCCACTTGTTTATGTACTCTAAAATGGGGTATAATCATGAATAATTATGCAATGTGTTAAACTTGATCTGTGTGCTTTAAGGGTACTGCCCTGTATTTTATTAATTAGAAGAAACCCAATAGTATAGAACAATACACCATATACTCCTCTAACACATCATTTTTCTTCATATGATCCATTTATATCTGCAAGTGGTT
Organism: Sylvilagus floridanus; assembly: GCA_949820135.1. Classification (NCBI taxonomy): domain Eukaryota; kingdom Metazoa; phylum Chordata; class Mammalia; order Lagomorpha; family Leporidae; genus Sylvilagus; species Sylvilagus floridanus. Next base: position 59,423,657 of record OX463227.1, read on the forward strand.
GATGTGTCTTAACAGATTCAAGACTTAAAAAGAGATTAAAGATGAACATTTTGGTATCACTTTCTACAAAAATGCTTTATTTAAAAAATATGATCTTTTTAAAAAAAGGAGGTAACTTTATATACAGTTAGTTTAGAAACAGTCAAAAACACAATAAAATAACTTCAGATTTAGAAATCATGACTTATAACGTACAATACTGTTGGCAAACAAGACAGTTTAAATATAGTAGTTTTTTTTTGTCCCATCGCATTTCAGTAATTCACATTTCTTAAAACCAATGGTTGGGACTAAAGGAAAGGTCTTGTCTGAATCTTTCCCTCTCCAGAAATTTCCCACTTTTCCTGGTAGTAGGTGGGCAGTGTGTTTGTGTTTCTTTGAGTGCCTGTGTGTCAAAAAATGCATCTTCTCCATGTTCATGGCTTTTTCTATTTTCTTCCTTGAAATTTATTTGTGTCTAAAGGTAGTGGTCATATACACCAGGCCTTTTAAACTTTGATTTGTAAAACTGGAAGCTGTCTTCAGGCAAGGAACATGCCTGCTATGACAGCATAGGACTCAGCCCTTATTCTTCTTTTCAGGTTTTCAACACTCAACATGATTTGAACACCATGCCAGCATTCTGAGCAGCTACTGAACAATCTTTTATAGCATGGTTCTGAAGTATTTCAAACCACTTAAACGCCCTTTGTAGACTTGTAATAGAACAGGAGACAGGGCTTGTCAAACTAAAGTGCTGTTAGCCCCCATATTCATGGGGCTATATGGATTTCATAATCTCAAGTGTTTAAGCTATTTTCACCATGGTCACTTGCTCCTCCAACTTGGGGGCTTGGCCATCCTCTTGGAGTGTCAATTTCTTTCAAAGATTTGGAAAGATGCTTACAATTTTTCTAATCTTAAAAAAAAGTCATATATATCTACAAGCAAAATCAGAATAATTTTAAAGGTAAAACATGACTTCTAAGAAATGACAAGTTGATATGTGGACTTTGCCCTCATACTCTTTTCTCCTGTGAGGAAGATTTCAGTAGTAACATCTGTGAAGCAATGACCTAGTAGATCCTGATTCTGAAAGCTCCTTACTGTCCATGCATATAAATAAAACTCAGAGTCTTGGCTCTGTCTCTCCAGTTCCATCTTCTAAAACAATATAATTCTCTGATAAAATATAATAGATCTATCTACACTGATCAGGAAGGAAGTCAAGGAAAGAACTCTGGACTGATTTTTATTTGATATTGTTTAATAACCAGAGGAATGTTGCAGTCAAAGAATGTTACTGATTTACAATTAAAAATATATAACAAATGTCATCAAAAATAGTGGAACTCAAGCCAAAAGACTGAAACTTGACCCACTGAAAATAATATGAACAGTAATTATGTGTGATTTAATTCTTATATCTGATTTATATTAAATTACATTATCCCTGTTTTTTTAAACTGCACTTTTGGTTGAAGATGGACATATACAGTACCTTTCTGAGCTACTAACTACATTATCTCCTCTATAATGCCGAATCCACTAGGGATTATTTCTTGACCCCAAAGGGATCCCTTCAGTATGACATGAACAGAAACTCAAAACTGCCTGCCAATAAGAACTATTTGTCAGATACAAAATCAATGGCCATTCTCTGCATAAATAATATTTGTATAGAACAAAATGAAGCTGTCAATGAATTTTATGAGTCCGACTTAGCGAATTTTTTTTTTCAAGTAATGGGTCAATTCCATAAGGCCATGTAAGGAAGATATTATCTGTAAATCAGGTTGTCATCCAACACATATAATAAAATGAGTAGTTAAATATGACATTGGATCAAAAATGATCCTAGATAGTTTAAGGCTTAATCTCCTAATCCCACAGTTTAATCAGACCATCCCAGCCGCACGTTATGACTTTAGATGTTTCATGAGGGTGCCACACTGCGCCTATACACACTTTATCATGAGCTTTAAACCGACTGTAGAGTTTTGTGGTCTTCCAGTCCCAAATGTTTAGTTTTCCATTTCCATCTCCTGAAATCACATAGCTGCAATTGGAAGAGAAAGAAATTCCATGAGTCACATACCAACTGAGTGAAGAACAAAAAGATTTTATCTTTTCAGCTTAACATAAAACAACAGTGTGAACATACAATACTCTGAACAACAAGGAAGAGCATGAAGCAAGTAGCCTATAACTTCAACCTCTACCTCAACAAATCTTACCACTGAACCACCAACCCAAGTGTAGAATATACTTTATAACTGGGAAGACTGGAAATCTCAGAGTCCCCAAGGAAAGGGGCATCACATTTAATCTCTGGTCAGAAAGAGTACAGAGAAGGGGGCCAGCGCTGTGGCTCACTTGGTTAATCCTCCGCCTGCGGCACCGGCATCCCATATGGGCACCGGGTTCTAGTCCCGGTTGCTCCTCTTCCAGTCCAGCTCTCTGCTGTGGCCCAGGAGGGCAGTGGAGGATGGCCCAAGTGCTTGGGCCCTGCACCCGCATGGGAGACCAGGAGGGAGCATCTGGCTCCTGGCTTTGGATTGGCACAGTGCTGGCCGTGGCAGGCATTTGGGGGAGTGAACCAATGGAAGGAAGACCTTTCCTTTCTGTCTCTCTCACACACTGTCTATAACCCTCCCTGTCAAAAAAAGAAAAAAAAGAAAAATATACAAGAAATAGTATAGAGAAACCAATTTCACATATAGCTAGTGAAGGTATTGGACTCATTCTACCACTGTAGACTCCACCACATTCATAAATATTCTGCTTTCCTTATCTTTTAACTATATCCAGGAAGGACTCCGAGGTAGGAGTTAAAGTTACCAGGTTAAACACACAAAGCTGCAGGGATTTCAGAATCATGTCTGCTATAGCTTAACTAAGAATGGGAGAATGAAAGCAGAATTTTACTCTTGGCAAGACTGTGGCTATACAAATTCAGTGTGAGAGAGAACTATTCAAAAGCTGGCTTTAAGGTTTCGGCACTGACAAGCTGTAGTCAAATTTACTTTCACACTGCAGAGTTAATGCTTCTGGCATTCAGTCCTAGCAACACAGTGATTATAGTACATCTAGCCTTGCTTAGAAAAGCAGAGAAGAAAATAAGGCATCGGTTCAGAGACAAGGATTTATTAAGTGGTTAAAGGACACAGACCTAAATAATCTAAGATATACTGAAGTAAGAACTTAAAACCAAATTATAATATTTATAAATTGTTCTGACTTTTATAGCTGGCATTTTGACAGATTACACGGTTCTCACATAATTACATGTGTGAAAGTGAATTGTGAAGTGCAGTTACTTGTACAACAATGGTTTATGTCATGAGAATGGATTAGGTTTAAACTTACCTCATGTCTGGTGAAAAGTCCACCTGACAAGCATAACCTGCTACCATGTGGCCCTTAAAAATTTTTTTCTTATTTAGTCTAAATCTGTTCTGGGCTCCAAAAATTAAGATTTGGTTGTCCATTGATTGGCATGCTAGCCATTTCCCTGTAAATTCAATAAAAGAGACATTTTAGAGAAAAGACTGAAAATTAAAAAAAAATCTTTATTGAAAATACATTCACTAATATTCTTGCTTACAACTGCTTTATAATGCTAAATATACAAAATATGCATTATTTATTTAAAATACTTACAATGCTAAATATGATTGTGTTAAGAGGTGTACTGGACTTTACTCATACAACCCTGGATCACTGAACACTATTCATATAAAGTTTTTTAAAAAAATGAACAAACACAGAAATTCCAAGCCTAGTGTTAATAAGGTTAAACTAAAATTTATGAAATGAAACAAATCTGTAATAAGTATAAACAACAGGCCTATGGAGAGAAAGAGACCTATCTGTGGCAATTATGAAATAAGGAAAGATTAATACTGGTTAGAAAGCCTAGAATTGCTAAATAAAATTGTAAAAGAGATAAGATTTAAAAAAAAAAAGCTATAGTAACTGTTTTTTAAAAGCCAGTGTTCTTTCTCTACCCAGGATTCATGAAAGCCCCCAGATCTAAACTGCAGCAACCACTTGCATGCTACAGACTGCAACACATCACTAACTAAGGAAAGAACCCTCGCAAAGCATGACTGGGCCATGGCCTTGCAGAAGAGGCATACAACGATTGTCACAGATGGTTTACACACACCTTGAGATGTGGACACACAGTTATAATGCCTATGCTACAGTCATCACCAAAATAGGATCCAGTTAGGTTGAGCTTCTCATAAAAATGACAGGCACTGGAGAGCTGTCACCAGTCTGCCTGCAGTACAGGCCCAGATGGAACAGCCAGTTCTTCCTTGTCTCTGTTCCCTTGCTCCATACTAAGAGTAGCTGTGTGAGTGAACTGTGGCTTCAATGATGATGTTCCCCAAGCATCAGATCCTCTGCTTTAATACTCCATGTGGAGCTACAATTCTATCAGTACCGTGTCAGTTTCTCTGTAGCACAAATTATCTTGTACTTAAAAGGGGACGGATTATTGTACAGGAGACAGTATTAAATAGATTTATCTTGTTTGTCTTATTTTTGCATAGGAAAATCTTTTATCATAAATTGCTAAGGTGTTCTCATTATGGAGAATCAGATGGAAATTTCCTATCCTTTGAAAGAAAAGAGCTCACAATAAATCTTTTGGAAGGGCATAAAAACAAAAAAGAAAAATTTGACTATCAGAGAGAAATCCTAGATGCTCAGGCAATGTTGGCTATAAATCATTGTTTCTTTTATTTTTATTTAAAACAAACAAAGTAGGTAAGGTGAGTCACATTTGAAAACCAACAATTATTTCTAATACAGAAAAGATTTCCTTGTACAAGTATGGCACTGTGACAATCCTTCCCTGTAAGGGAACAGCCAAAATTTTCATGAATAAAGAAATTGTACCATGTCTTAGAAGCTCATTTAAGAACATTCTGTATGTATTAACTCACCATTTGGAGACAAAGTCACTGCAGGCATTGAGTGCATACTGGGTTCTGCTATATACTTGAAATCCACAGGGATGTCCCTAAAAATTGAAAATCACCTATCAGAATAAGTCATTTGAAACAGGGCCATTAGAAGAACAATCTCTGAAACAAAGAAATAGTATCCAAATCAAAGCAAGTGATTAAAATTACATATTTCATAAACCTTTCAAGAAAATCCCTGGAGGAGGGGGAAAAATCAAAAAATGACAGCATATTGCTTATTATAAATCTTTATTTCATAAATGACTTTCCATGATAATTGTAACAGTGCCAGTGAGGTTGCTTTCTAATTCTATTTGACTTAAACTTTGGCCTTTATGGTAAAAAAAAAAATCTGTTACTGAAGGTTCTTTCATAATGAACTCATCTGAAAATGCACCATGGTAAGCAGAAGCAAGATGTCTGAGGCAAGCCTACAGGGAAGTGTCATTTGCTTGTCAGTCACCTGAATTTCTCATTACTCTGCAAGCAGGTTAGAGTGCTAACAAGGCTTCAGCAATGCAAGTGGATGGCAGGCACAGCTGGAGGATCTGTGAGCTGTTTTAGCGCATCCAGAAATAATGACCAAGGCCAAGAGGATCAAGTGCTTGGTACCTGGACTATTTTTGGTTGACATGTGTAAAGCATTTCAAACAGGCTCAGTACAAGGAGAAAGAATAGTCAAAACCAAACCCACGTGATATAAAAGGATAAAATAAACAACAAAAATGTAAATCCAGTCAACCTAAGTAGAGAACCACCAGAGGTTCATGGTACCTTTTCATTTTTAACATTCTCTGTGATAATAGTTCTTTAGTCATTATGAAAGGATTTTTGGTCTTCACACTTCTCATGAAATCAGAAATGTGTGGGCAATGCAATCTGATGAGTAACTCAAAATATGAAGTGGTGATTTCAATTTCAAACTCTGGTTCAAGATCCTAGATTCTCATTAATTGAACAATAATAATAATTTGTCTACATGTAATGATTTTCTATACTGACTTATGCATCCATTTAGAAGGATCAAATGGTTGGAAAAAACTTCCCTCAAGGTTTTGGTCTGGGGAAATTTTCAGATATAACCTGGGGAACTACACTATTTGTCAGATTTCCAACTGTTTAGACCTCCAAGCCACCAAAAAACCTGACATGCAGAATAAAACAAATGTATTAAAAAGTATCCCATTCTGGGCGGAGCCAAGATGGCGGAATAGTGAGGACGCGCACTAGCAGTCCGCAAAAAGATAGTTTAATAAAAACAGAGTTACTGTAGCCTCAGGAAAAATCTCACGGAAAAAAATGCAGTGGAAATTCTTCCGGACCCAGTGAATGAGACGCAGAGGACCTAGGGGAAAGTAAGTTTGCGAACGGCAAATCGTGCCTTAGTGGCACGGGAGCTGCTGGGAGGGACGGGAACCGGACGGAACACAGTCACCATTGGAATCGAGCGCTTAAATGGGAGCCGATACAGGGATCCCGAGACACTGGCGGGGGGAAGCAGACGCCACGGGGGAAACAGCACAATTGAGGCGAGCCCACACGGACACTAGCCTCTTTCGTTGCCCACCCTGCTCACTCGAGCTAGACTGAACACAGTGGGACGGCGCGCGCCCGCCGGCTGAACCGGAAGCCGGGCGGAACACAGTCGCCATTGGAACTGAGCGCTTGAACGGGGGCCGATACAGGGATCCCGAGACAGTGGCGGGGGGAAGCAGACCCCCCACGGGGGAAACAGCACAATTGAGGCGAGCCTGCATGGACACTAGCCTCTCTCGTCACCCACCCTGCTAATTCGAGCTAGATTAAACGCAGTGGGACAAGGCGCGCCCGCCCATCACTGAGGCAGACGGAACCAAAAACCCGAGGCTGTAGAAACCTGAAGGGGATCCAAAAACTGGGAACACACCGCGCACACAAACTCCGTTACCTTGACAACCCAGAGAAAGAGTGTGGGGAAAAAAAAATGCCAAATAAAAACAGATTCCGAGGGAGCAAGATCAAGGAAGACGCTATGATGACCCCAAACGGAAAAGACACCCCAAGTCAGGATTATGAAGATAATGAGACAGAAGAAATGCAAGAAGCAGATCTCAAAGAATTGATAAGAACATTAAGAAGTTCTCAAAAACAAATTCTTGAACTACAGAAATCCTTAATGGATAAGATAGAAAATCTCTCTCGCGAGAATGAAGTACTACGGAGAAATCAAAACGAAATGAAACAACTAGTAGAACAAGAAGCTACGATAGTGACAAAAAATCTTAATGAATTGAAGAATTCAATAGATCAAGTGACAAGCAATCTTGAGGGCCTTAAAACCAGAATGGGTGAAGCAGAAGAGAGAATATCGGACCTAGAAGACAGAGAACAGGAGAGGAAACAGTCAAACCAAAGACAAGAAGAGGAAATTAGAAAACTAAAAGATATCGTCGGGAATTTACAGGATACTATTAAAAAACCCAACATTCGGGTTCTAGGTGTTCCTGAAGGTATGGAGAGGGAGAAAGGATTAGAAGGCCTTTTTAGGGAGATACTAGCAGAAAACTTTCCAGGCTTGGAGAAAGACAGAGAAATCCTAATCCAGGAAGCTCATAGAACCCCTAATAAACATGACCAAAAGAGATCCTCTGCACGACATATTGTAATTAAACTCACCACAGTGAAGCAAAAAGAAAAGATCCTAAAATGTGCAAGAGAGAAACGTCAGATTACTCTCAGAGGATCTCCAATTAGACTTACAGCTGACTTCTCAACAGAAACCCTACAAGCTAGAAGGGAATGGCGAGACATAGCCCAGGTACTTAGAGAGAAAAACTGCCAGCCCAGAATATTATACCCTGCAAAGCTCTCATTTGTGAATGAAGGTGAAATAAAGACCTTTCATAACAAACAAAAATTGAAAGAATTTGTTGCCACTCGTCCAGCCCTGCAAAAGATACTTAAAGACGTGTTACACACAGAAACACAGAAACACGACCATCAACATGAAAGAAGGTAAACGAAGGGAACCTCACGGCAAAAGATCACAGGGAATTCAAAGCATACATTAGAAAATATCTGGCAAATGGCAGGGCAAACTTACCACTTATCAATAGTCACATTGAACGTTAAAGGTCTAAACTGTCCTGTTAAAAGACAGATTGGCTGATTGGGTTAAGAAACAAAAACCATCTATTTGCTGCCTACAAGAAACACATCTTTCCAATGAAGATCCATACAGACTGAAAATAAAAGGATGGAACAAGATATACCACGCCAACAGAAATGAAAAAAGAGCGGGTGTAACCATCTTAATATCGGACTACATAAACTTTAACACAAAAACTGTTAAGAGAGACAAAGAGGGGCACTATATAATGATTAAGCGATCAATACTACAGGAAGATATAACAATTCTCAATGTATATGCACCTAATTACAGGCCACAGGTTTATTTAAAAAATTTGTTAAGAAACTTAAAGGGAGACTTAGACCCCAACACAATAGTACTGGGGGACTTCAATACTTCACTCACAGATATTGACAGATCGACAGGACAGAAGATCAACAAGGAGACAGTAGATTTAAACAACACTATAGCCCAAATGGATCTAACAGATATCTACAGAACTTTTCATCCTACACGTAAAGCATTCACATTCTTCTCAGCAGTACATGGAACCTACTCTAGGATTGATCACATATTAGGCCATAAAGCAAGTCTCAGCAAATTCAAAAGAATTAGAATCATACCATGTAACTTCTCAGACCATGAGGGAGTGAAGTTGGAAATTAGCAACTCAGGAATCTCTAGAGCATATGCAAACACATGGAGATTGAACAACATGCTCCTGAATGAACAATGGGTCACTGAAGAAATCAAAAGAGAAATCAAAAATTTTCTGGAAGTAAATGAGGATAACAGCACAACATACCAAAACTTATGGGATACAGCAAAAGCAGTGTTAAGAGGAAAGTTTATATCAATAGGTGCCTACATCAAGAAACTGGAAAGGCACCAAATAGATGAGCTTTCAATGCATCTCAAGGATCTAGAAAATTTGCAGCAAACTAGACCCAAATCTAGTAGAAAAAGAGAAATAATCAAAATCAGAGAAGAAATCAACAGGATTGAATCCAAAAAAACATTACAAAAAATCAGCCAAACGAGGAGCTGGTTTTTTGAAAAAATAAACAAGATTGACACCCCATTGGCCCAACTAACTAAAAAAAGAAAAGACCCAAATCAGTAAAATCAGAGATGAAAAAGGAAATATAACAACAGACACCACAGAAATCAAAAGAATCATCAGAAATTACTACAAGGACTTGTATGCCAGCAAACAGGGAAACCTATCAGAAATGGATAGATTCCTGGACACATGCAACCTTCCTAAATTGAACCAGGAAGACATAGAAAACCTAAACAGACCCATAAGTGAGTCAGAAATTGAATCAGTAATAAAGGCCCTCCCAACAAAGAAAAGCCCAGGACCAGATGGATTCACTGCTGAATTTTACCAGACATTTAAAGAAGAACTAACCCCAATTCTTCTCAAACTATTCAGAACAATCGAAAAAGAGGGAATTCTCCCAAATTCCTTCTATGAAGCCAGCATCACCTTAATTCCTAAGCCAGAAAAAGATGCAGCATTGAAAGAGAATTACAGACCAATATCCCTCATGAACATAGATGCAAAAATCCTCAACAAAATTCTGGCCAATAGACTGCAACAACACATCAGAAAGATCATCCACCCAGACCAAGTGGGATTCATCCCTGGTATGCAGGGATGGTTCAATATTCGCAAAACAATCAACGTGATACACCACATTAACAGACTGCAGAAGAAAAACCATATGATTATCTCACTAGACGCAGAGAAAGCATTCGATAAAATTCAACACCCTTTCATGATGAAAACCCTAAGCAAACTGGGTATAGAAGGCACATTCCTCAATACAATCAAAGCAATTTATGAAAAACCCATGGCCAATATCCTATTGAATGGGGAAAAGTTGGAAGCATTTCCACTGAGATCTGGTACCAGACAGGGATGCCCACTCTCACCACTGCTATTCAATATAGTGCTGGAAGTCTTAGCCAGAGCTATTAGGCAAGAAAAAGAAATTAAAGGGATACAAGTTGGGAAGGAAGAACTCAAACTATCCCTCTTTGCAGACGACATGATTCTTTATTTAGGGGACCCAAAGAACTCTACTAAGAGACTATTGGAACTCATAGAAGAGTTTGGCAAAGTAGCAGGATATAAAATCAATGCACAAAAATCAACAGCCTTTGTATACACAGACAATGCCACGGCTGAGGAAGAACTGCTAAGATCAATCCCATTCACAATAGCTACAAAAACAATCAAATACCTTGGAATAAATTTAACTAAGGACATTAAAGATCTCTACAATGAAAATTACAAAACCTTAAAGAAAGAAATAGAAGAGGATACCAAAAAATGGAGAAATCTCCCATGCTCATGGATTGGAAGAATCAATATCATCAAAATGTCCATTCTCCCAAAAGCAATTTACAGATTCAACGCAATACCAATCAAGATACCGAGGACATTCTTCTCAGATCTGGAAAAAATGATGCTGAAATTCATATGGAGACACAGGAGACCTCGAATAGCTAAAGCAATCTTGTACAACAAAAACAAAGCCGGAGGCATCACAATACCAGATTTCAGGACATACTACAGGGCAGTTGTTATCAAAACAGCATGGTACTGGTACAGAAACAGATGGATAGACCAATGGAACAGAATAGAAACTCCAGAAATCAATCCAAACACCTACAGCCAACTTATATTTGATCAACGATCCAAAACCAGTCCCTGGAGTAAGGTCAGTCTGTTTAATAAATGGTGCTGGGAAAACTGGATTTCCACGTGCAGAACCATGAAGCAAGACCCCTACCTTTCACCTTACACAAAAATCCATTCAACATGGATTAAAAATTTAAACCTATGTCCCGACACCATCAAATTACTAGAGAGCATAGGAGAAACCCTGCAAGACATAGGTACTGGCAAAGACTTCTTGGAAAAGACCCCAGAAGCACAGGCACTGAAAACCAAAATTAACTACTGGGATTGCATCAAATTGAAAAGTTTCTGTACTGCAAAAGAAACAGTCAGGAAAGTGAATAGGAAACCGACAGAATGGGAAAATATATTTGCAAACTATGCAACAGATAAAGGGTTGATAACCAGAATCTACAAAGAAATTAAGAAACTCCACAACATCAAAACAAACAACCCACTTAAGAGATGGGCCAAGGACCTCAATAGACATTTTTCAAAAGAGGAAATCCAAATGGCTAACAGACACATGAAAAAATGTTCAAGATCCCTAGCAATCAGGGAAATGCAAATCAAAACCACAATGAGGTTTCACCTCACCCCGGTGAGAATGGCTCACATTCAGAAATCCACCAACAATAGATGCTGGAGAGGATGTGGGGAAAAAGGGACACTAATCCACTGTTGGTGGGAATGCAAACTGGTGAAGCCACTATGGAAGTCAGTCTGGAGATTCCTCAGAAACATGAATATAACCCTACCATTCAACCCAGCCATCCCACTCCTTGGAATTTACCCAAAGGAAATTAAATTGGCAAACAAAAAAGCCGTCTGCACAGCAATGTTTATTGCAGCTCAATTCACAATAGCTAAGACTTGGAACCAACCCAAATGCCCATCAACAGTAGACTGGATTAGGAAATTATGGGACATGTACTCTACAGAATACTATACAGCAGTCAAAAACAATGAAATCCGGTCACTTGCAACAAAATGGAGGAATCTGGAAAACATCATGCTGAGTGAATTAAGTCAGTCCCAAAGAGACAAATATCATTTGTTTCCCCTGATTGGCGATGACTAACTGAGCACCAAAGGGGAAACCTGTAGAAGTGAAATGGACACTATGAGAAACAGTGACTCGATCAGCTCTTGTGCTGACTGTTGTTGTACAATGTAATACTTTATCCATGGTAGTATTTTTTTTTTCTTTATCCTAGTACTAGTGGTTGAACTCTGTAATTAACACACAATTATTCTTAGGTGTTTAAATTTTAACTGAAAAGTGATCTCTCTGAAATATAAGAGTGGGAATAAGAGAGGGAGGAGATGTAAAACTTGGGACATGCTCAATCGGAACGGCCCCAAATGATGGAGTTAGAATCGTGCCAGGGGTTTCCAATACAATCCCATCAAGGTGGCATGTACCAAGGCCATCTCATTAGTCCAAGTGATCAATTTCAGCTCACAATTGATCACACTGATAGGTCTAAGAGTCAAAGGGATCACACAAACAAGACTAGTGTCTGCTAATACTAACTGATAGAATGAAAAAGGGAGAGAATGATCCAACATGGGAAGCAGGATACACAGCAGACTCATAGAATGGCAGATGTCCTAAATAGCACTCTGGCCTCAGAATCAGCCCTTAAGGCATTCGGATCTGGCTCAAGAGCCCATGAGAATATTTTAGGCATGGAAAGCTAAGACACTCTGGAAAAAACAGAAGACCTAAATGAAAGATCTCTGCGAGTGAGATCCCAGTGGAAAGAACGGGGCCATCAAAGAAGGAGGTACCTTTCTCTGAAGGGAGGAGAGAACTTCCACTTTGACTATGGCCCTGTGGGAATAAGATCGAAGTCGGCTAACCCTAAAGGCTTCCATAGCCTCGGCAACTCATGACCAGAGCCTAGGGAGATTACTGACGCCATAAACAAGAGTGTCAAATTGTTAAATCAACATCAGGAGTCACTGTGTACTTACGTCTCATGAGGGATCTGTCCTTAATGTGTTATCCAATGTGAAGTGATGCTATTACTAGTACTGAAACAGTATTTTTACACTTTGTGTTTCTGAGTGGGTGCAAACTGATGAAATCCTTACATAGTATATATTCAATCGATCTTCTTTATATAAAGATAATTGCAAATGATTAAAAAATCTTGGTGTTAAACTGGAAATTGCATAGACAATTAATCAATTTTTAAAAAAAAAAAATCATGTAGGATCTCTGTCCTTAATGTGCTGTACATTGTGAATACTATAACTAGTACTCCAACAGTATTATCATTTTGTGTCTCTATGTGAGGGCAAACCGTTGAAATCTTTACGTAATATGTACTAAATTGATCTTCTGTGTACAAAGAGAATTGAAAATGAATCTTGATGTGAACAGAAGGGGAGAGGGAGCGGGAAAGGGGAGGGTGGGAGGAGGGAGGGAAGTTGTGGGGGGGGGGAGCCATTGTGGTCCATGAGCTGTTCTTTGGAAATTTATATTCTTTAAATAAAAGCTTTATATATATATAAAAAAAAAAAAGTATCCCATTCTAAAAAAGATTCATATCACATTTGCCCCTCCTCATATTTATTATTAGTGGCTAATAATCTTATATTTTAAAATAGAAGAGCATTTTCTAAATTAAATTGACCATAGTCAAAGTTCTTATTAATCGAGCCGGCGCCGTGGCTCAACAGGCTAATCCTCCGCCTTGCGGCGCCGGCACACCGGGTTCTAGTCCCGGTCGGGGCGCCGGATTCTGTCCCGGTTGCCCCTCTTCCAGGCCAGCCCTCTGCTGTGGCCCAGGAGTGCAGTGGAGGATGGCCCAAGTGCTTGGGCCCTGCACCCCATGGGAGACCAGGAAAAAGCACCTAGCACCTGGCTCCTGCCATCGGATGAGCGCGGTGCGCCGGCCGCAGCACGCCGGCCGTGGCAGCCATTGGAGGGTGAACCAATGGAAAGGAAGACCTTTCTCTCTGTCTCTCTCTCACTGTCCACTCTGCCTGTCAAAAAAAAAAAAAAAAAAAAAAAAAAAAAGTTCTTATTAATCAATGGTTTACTAAAAATAAAGGAAAAAATTCAAAAAGACCCTGTATTTCAAGGAATCTTGGTATAATGAGCTCTAGGACAAGAAATGAATCTGAACAACCTGTGGACTTTATTATTTCTAGCAAAAATATCTATCTGGCTCAGTTATAGTTATGAACACAACACTATATTTGAATTAGATACTGTAATTCGGTAGAAGCACCTCATATCTGGCAAATAATCTTCAATTTGCAAGTGAATTCATCAAAAAACCCAACTAACAAATGTCTTAATTAATTTATTTTCATTTTACTTGAAAGGAGGGGAGAGCGAGTCACTGTGAAGTTGTTGGTTCACTCAGGAAACACCGCAGTACAGCTAAGGGTAGGCCAAGTCAAAGCTAGGAGCCCAGAACTCAAATGTTCTTCTATGTGGGTGTCCAGGACCCAAGCATTTGAACCATCACCTATTGCCTCCCAAGGTATACATTAACAGAAAGCTGGACTCAAATGTGGAGCTGAACTCAAACCCAGGCCCTCTGATATGGAATGCAGGCATCTCAAGTCATATTAATCACTGTACCAAACACTCCAAATATAAAATTTTCAAGATAAACAGTAGTATGAACCTCTCTAAAATTTTCTTTTAAAAATATTTCACCAAGGGGCCAGCACTGTGGTGCTGTGGGTTCAGCCTCCGCCTGTGGCACCAGCATCCCATATGGATGCTGGTTCTAGTCCTGGTTGCTCCTCTTCCTGGGAAAGCAGTGGAGGACGGCCCAAGTGTTTAGGCGCCTGCACCTGTGTGGGAGACCTGGAAGAAGCTCCCGGCTTCAGACCGGCCCAGCTCTAGCCGTTGCGGCTATTGGGGAGTGAACCAGCAGATGGAAGACCTCTTTCTTTGTCTCTCCTGCTCTCTCTGTCTGCAACTCTACCTTTCAAATAAATCTTTAAAAAAATATTTCACCAAAGTAAATACCTTCAGGAGAAAGCATGTCTATAACATTTCATGCATTCAATCAATTAAAATACATGCAGGCTGCCGAGCACCTAATATAATCTGTGATTTTCCATTAGAATGTTGTAACAGTCTTAGATGTGTAGTATCATTTAAGAAGGCCATTTCCTTTGCTTTGTTTTCTTCTGTCGTCATTATGCTTCTCTAAGAGGGTAGAGGAGGCAAACACTCCACATCTGAAGGCACCTGTGCCGATGCCGTTCCTACAGCTGGGATCAGCTCTCATTCGAGGAGGTCGGGCTCTGCCTTCCTCTCCTATGTGAGCTCCAGTATCACTAGTGCTTGCTTGTAGGGATGGCTAGACACAACAAAGCATGCTTCTGTGGATCCTACTTGTCTTGGTAGTGGGACTGATTCTCAATTTTACTGCTTTCTTACTAAAAAAAAAATACAAGTTATACTCTCTCCTTACTAGTTCGTTCATTTATCTAACTACTCATCCACATTACCAAAGATTCAAGCATTGGAATTAAGTTTAGATTCCTGATTTGAATTTTGGTCCTATATATGATTTCAGGTCCAATATAACCATGGGTGAGTTACTTAACCTAACTTAGTTTCCTTATATTAAAAATAAAGGGAGGGGGGAATAATAAGTGCAAACATCTCCTAAGATTGCTTGGTACAGTGAATCAGAGTTCATATAAAATGCTTGCCATAGAGATTGGCGTATGGAAATTACTCCATAAATGTCACATTACTAATAACTGCAACAACGATGACTTCTTTAGATACTCAGTGCATGCCATGTACAACTGCTGCTGACTGACACTGTACTTCTTTTGTGATTAAGAACTTGTTAAGGGGCCAGCACTGTGGCATACTGGGTAAAGCTGCCACCTGCAGTGCTGGCATCTCACATGGGTGTTGGTTCAAGTTCCAGTTGCTGCACTTCTGATCCAGCTGCCTGCTAATGTTCCTGGGAAAACAGCGGAAGATGGCCGAAGTGCATAGACCTTGTACCCACGTGGGAGACCTAGACCCTGAAGAAGCTCCTGGCTCCTTGCTCTGGATTGGCTCAGCTCTGGCAACTGTGGCCATCTGGGGAGTGAATCAGCAGATGAAGATCTCTCTCTCTCCCCTTTTGCCTCTCTCCCTCTCTCTCTTTCTCTCTCTCTCCCCCTCTCTGTGACTCTGCCTTTCAAATAATTAAGTCTTACAAAATGACGACAACAACAACAAAGAATTTGTTAAAGAGGGAAAAACAAGCACTCACAATATGCTACAAGCTATGGGGAAGCATAGGACAAGGGGCTATGACAGACAAGAAACCCCCAGTCTTATCTGAGGGTTGTCAGAACTGCTCCATGGTACAGGTTCAGAGGAAATCTGAAGCTGTCATCATTTATAATGAAACAGTATCATGACTTTCTAGAAATATTTCTTAAGATCTATAGGGGATAAAAAGACACATGCTAATGTTATCCCTTAGCTGATCAATGGTCTACTGTAGAAAACACACAAGTGCTCTTAAGCTTTGCAACTGGTACATTATTTCAAAAGCTTATCAATTTCTTTTATACCTCTCTATATTAAAAATAGAGCTGAGGGGCAGGCAGGCATATAGCTCAGTGGTTAAGATGCCTGCGTTCTACACTGAAGAATCTGGCTTCAACACCAGCTTTAACTCCCGACCCCAGCTTCCTGTTAATGTGGACCTTGGGGAGTAGCAATGATAATTCAAGTAATTAGGTTCTTGCCACCCATGAAGGAGACTTGCATTGTGTTCCCAGCTCCCAGGTATGGCCTGGGTCTGTGGCAAGCATTTGGAGAGTGAACCAGACAATGGGATCTCTCTGTCTCTCTCTCAAATAAATAAATAAATAAAGTGAGTTGAAATATTTGAAAGCTCAAGTATAATCAAACTGTTAAGGTACATAAAATAAAACATGTCTTCGTATATTTATTCTTAGAGTATCATGCAAATGATCTAAAGTGGCTCAGCTGCAAAAACATCATTTCTGAAGTAAGAAAGATCACTGTTGCAAGGCAAACTCAAACCTTGGACCTTAAAGGTGATGTTCTACACTAAGACAATATATAAAGTAGTCAACTCTCCATTAATTGGGGGTTAGTTGGACTGGACAATGGTGATAGTTATGGTAAGTGTGGGAGAAAATTACATTTAAATTATATTAAATCTTCAGTTACTCAAATTTTCCAGGTAATGGTTAGGGACTTGCTCAGTTTCCCAAAAGGACTCAGTCTGAGGAGGAAACCACTAATTCTGTTTCAAGGCTTCCCATTTCTTCTCCTTTTTTTTTTTTTTTTTTTTTTTTAAAGATTTATTTACTTATTTGAAAGGCAGAGTTACAGAGAGATGGAGAGACAGAAGAGAGAGAGGTCAATCGATCTTCCAACTTCTGGTTACTCCCCAGGTTGCTACAATAACCAGTGCTGGGTCAGGCCGAAGCCAGGAGCCAGAAGCTTCATCCAGATCTCCCACATGGAGCCCATGCACTTGGAATAGCTTCTGCTGCTTTCCCAGGTGCATTAGCAGGGAGCAGCCAGGACTCAAACCACTACCCACATGGGATATCGGCGTTGAAGGCAGCCACTTTATCCACCATACCACAATGCTGGCCGCTTCCTATTTCTTCTTAAAAACAGAACATCTTCTGGGGGTGGGAAGATGAACATTCTAGTCTTTGAATGACTGTAATCATAGTTGAGCTGTGCTTCATAACTGATTATAAAAACAAGCAGGGTTCTATGCAAACACTGTTTAACAAATTTATTATATATTTTTTGAAACTAAATTGTACACATGGTTTATGATATTCAATAAAACTAGCTTTAATACTTCTTGACTTTTGAAAAGGTTTTTTGTTTTTCTCTAGGAAAGCAAAATTAACTCATATATTCTGATTATATTTTACAAGGAAAATATTTGTGTAAGGGTGATGATATGGGACAAATTTTAGTACTGAATAATCACAAAGCAGCCTTTTAAAGACTTAAAGAGATACATCAGTAGTTTCTTTGGATTGGCTTTGAGGCCACGATTTTATGCTTCATCCCAAACAAAACCAATATATATTGTCTACACACTTGTGGTTCATACATGTGGCCATTTTGGGTAAGATACTAAGTAAGAATGTAAGACAGCACAATATAAATCTATCATCACTTTAAGAGAAACAAGTCAAAATACATATCCTTTAGAAAGACTATCCAAAGACTATGAAGATTATGCAAATACCAGATTTTTATTTCTCTACGTGGTTACTTGAATTGTGTCTTTTTTTTTTTTTAAGACTTATTTCTTTATTTGAAAGGCAGAGTTACAGAGAGGCAGAGGCAAAGAGAGGTCTTCCATCATTTGCTAGTTCACTCCCCAGATGGCTGCAACAGCCAGAGCTATGCCTGTCTGAAGCCAGGAGCTTCCTCTGGGTCTCCAACATGGGTGCAGGGGCCCAAGCACTTGGGCCATCCTCTGCTGCTTTCCCAGACCATAAGAGATAGCTAGATCAGAAATGGAACAGCTGAAAAAGATTCAAACCAGTGCCCATAAGGGATGACAGCACTGTAGGTAGCAGCTTCACCCACTACACCACAGCACTGGCTCCATTGCCGTTGTTTTTAAAGATTATTGATTTGGGGCCAGTGCTGTGGTACAGTAGGTTAACACCCTGGCCTGAAGCACAGGCATCCCATATGGACACTGGTTCTAGTCCTGGCTGCTCCTCTTCTGATCCAGCTCTCTGCTGTGGCCTGGGAAAGCAGTAGAAGATGGCCCAAGTCCTTGGATCCCTGTACCCACAAGGGAGACCCGGAAGAAGCTCCTGGCTCCTGGCTTTGGATTGGTGCAGCTCCAGCCACTGCGGCCATCTGGGGAGTGAACCAGCAGATGCAAGACCTCTCTCTCTTTGTCTCTACCTCTCTCTGTAACTCTGTCTTTCAAATAAAGAAAAATGAATCTTTAAAAAAAAAATATTTACTGATTTGAGTCAGAGTTAGAGAAAGGGGAAGACAGAGAAAGAGAGAGGGAGGGAGGGAGGGAAGGAGGGAGGGATGAAGAGGGAGAGAGGGAGAGAGGGAGAGAGGAGGGAGAGACGGAGAGAGATGGCCACCAACAGCCAGGGCTGGGCCAGGCCAAACCTAGTTGCCAGGAGCTTCATCCAGGTTTCCTACATGGGTGGCAGAGGCCCAAACAATTGGGCCATCCTCCGCTACTTTTCCCAGGCATCAACAGGGAGCTGAATCAAAAGTAGAGCTGCTGGGACATGAACTGGCCCCCAAGTAGGATACCAGTGTAACAGGCAGTAGCTTTACCCACTACACCACAACACTGGCCCCTACTTACAATGCTTGGCTGGCAAACCAGGATCACAGTTGAAAAAATATTCAAATGGTTGATAATCAGGTTTTATCTGTGGCTACAAATTTTTAAACTGCATGTTTTATGGAAATCAGTTTTTCTACTGATGGAAAACTCACCATTCCCAAACTCTTAGGCTCTTATCATCAGATGTACTAACAAATCTCCTGTTTTCATCAACAAAAACAATGGTGTTGACAGCTCCCAAATGCCGATCATATTCCTGCACAATTTCTCCACTTCGAATGTCCCACTGTAAGTCAAACAAGAACAAAGGTAAAGGCAGATGCTAAGCAGATTTATGAATTCTGGAAAGCAGGAAGGGGGGAGATCCCCAATATCATGTTTTTATGTATTTCATTATTTTCTACTAAATACAGGACATCAGTAGTCTCCAAAAGGAGCAAATATTAATGAATTTATGTTCCTTATAGCACCCTCTGATACAACATAAAGTTCCAGAATTTTAATAAAAATACGGTAAAGAAACTTACTTGCACAATCTTTTTATCAGACATCCCAGCCACAAAGAGATTTTGCTTGTCTTCATCAGGATTGAATTTGACACAGTAGGGCACTTTTCGGTTTGTAAATCTTGATATACACTGTCCTAAAACCAAAGGCTCAAATTAGATAAAATAAATTTAACCACTTAATAATGACTGTGGGATTAAGATCTAGAGGTCATTTGCTTAAATTTTTTTTGAGGTCAGCCTTCTTGCTCTTTATTATAAACGACACTGCCCCTTTTCACAGATTTTTAATGATTAAAAACAATTCTACCAGTTGTAGAACAGATCAATCACAATTCCCCTTACATGATGGAAAACCACAAGCAACAGAAAAACAAACTAGCAATATAAGCCACCCGGGTGAATCTCAGGTTTTATATTGAGTGAAAGATACTGCAAACAAAAGAGAATATAAGGATGATCCCATTTACAAGAAGTTGAAGAACAGGCAGAATGAATTCTTGATGGCAGATGTGGTTCTGTGGTTGCTGGGAGTGGGTACAACTGAAAAAGCACATAAGAAACTCTATAAAATGCTGGGAATATTCTCTATGTTGACCTTGGTTTAAACAACTGCATAGATATGATACTATGTTTCTATATATTTTTATAGAAATCTCACTGAATATTTACACACTTTATATACTTTATGGTTGAGCTTGGTTACAAAATAAGCAAAATTAACCAATATATTCTGACTATATTCCACAAGGGAAATATTTGCACAAGGGAGAGTATATGGGGCAACTTTCAGTATTAAATAAATATAAAGCAGACATTTTAAAAAGAGCGATATCAATATTTAGTTTGGGTTGGTTCTGAGGCTGGGATCTTATACACAATTCCTAGCATAAACAATATCTTATACACATGCATATCTAACATATTTGTACATAGATAATGATTTCTAGAAGAGCCTGTTGAATGGTGGTTTCCCAGCCTTGGCATCACAGTGGAACAATCACCGAATCCAAGACCAGGACCAAAGCTCTGAGGATGCGACTCAGGCATGATTAATTTTAAAGTTCTTCAGATGCTTATGGTGTGCATGCAGCCAGAACTGAGGGCAACTGTGAAAGAGGGGAAGTGCATGGGCTCTGGTGTTCAAGAGAACTTGGTTTGAACCCAACTCTGTCACTTACTAGCTGTGTGACCCTAGAAAAGCTACTTCTTTAAGCCTCAGTTTCTTCATTTAAAATGTGGGAACAGTACTTCATAGGGATGTATTAGAACTGAGGAGCAGGTGTGTAGCCTTGTGGTTTACATGCTCACACCCCTTTCTCAGAGTGTCCACATTCAATCGCCAGCTCTTGCTCCTAACTCCAGCTTCCCACTGACGCAGTGATGATGGCCCAAGTGATTTCAGTTCCTGTCACTCACTTGGAAGAACTGAATTGAGTTCCTGGCTACTGGCTTTGTCGCCAGCTGGGCACTATTTGTGGGTATTTGGGGAGTAAACCAGTGATGGGTTTACTTCAAACACAAACACCATAGAGATGTTGCTCAAATAAAATAAAAAGAAAAAACTGAATGAGATATTGCATATTAGTATTTAGCATAATGTCTGGTAAACAGTAAGTGTTTAATAAATATTAGCTATTATCACTACATTTAATAGATGGCTTTTTAATTATATAAATTATAAAAGCCACAATATACCAATGCAACTAATATGGCTGCAAATATATAAAACCAATGGGCACATAGTGACATTTTAATCAATTTGAGCAATCAAGTTTATTCTGTTCATGTGACATTCATTTTGCTTCTGTTAAGTGCAATACACTGTGCTAGGTGATGTAGGGGAACAATAAGATAAATTAGATGAGCTAGGAAGATTTCCAATCTGCTTACCTGTCAATAGGTTTGCATTATAAATGGTATATGGCTGGAGCAAAGCTCATAGTGAAAGCCACTTCATAGCTAAGTTTCATCTCTACAATTACATTTTGTGATATTAACTCTTAGTCAATGATAGGAGAATCTGCAATTTGAGAAGGTATTGTTTTGCCACAGAAGAGTACGTACACAACTGCATATATAAACGCTAATTTAAGATAAACAGGTGTATGTGTGCCAGTTCATGTCCCAGCTTTTCCTCTTCTAATCCAGCTCTCTGCTGTAACCTGAGAAAGCAGTAGAAGATGGCCCAAGCACTTGGGCCCCTGCACCTGCCTGGGAGATACATACAAAGCTCCAGGCTCCAGGCTTTGGATTAGCTTAGCTCTGGCTGTTGTGGCCATTTGGGGAGTAGACCAGCATATAGAAGACCTTTCTCTCTGTGTCTCCTTCTCTCTGTCTGTAGCACTACCTCTCAAATAAATAAATAAAATCTTTAAAAAAAAAAAAAAGGTAAACAGGTAGTAGTATTGCGTAAGTGAGCTTTTACCCGTCTCGGTGTCCCAGAGCTTCAGGTATCTGTCATAGGCTGCACTGAGAAACTGTGTTCCTGCGGTGTTGAAGCAGATGTCCCTTACGGCTTTACTGTGACCTAAAGGGAGAGCCAACAGAAACGGCAGTGAATTGAAGTTTTGTACCTTCTCTTCAAACACAAACACCACAGAGAGCAACAGCATTCAACAGCGGTTCCCAAGTCAATTGTGAGTCATAAGCACTGGGCCCCCACTGCCTGATTTACTGACTTAGCATCCGTTGTGTGTGGGCCTAGGAATGTGGGTGTTTTTTCCCTTTCAAGAAGCTCCTCCGGTGATTCTGATGCATAATGCTTTGGTAAGAACCAAGGCAAAAGGTATAATTATTTTTTTAAAGTTTGTCATGGCAGTCTCTTAAAATGCAGTACATATAGCAGATGACTAACTAGCCAGGAATTTATGGGCACATAATAGACCAATTATTGCCAATGAAAGAAATGACTACTGGAAGTATGGAGGTTCACTCTGAGACAGCTCACCAGGTTGGAAGTGAAAACAAAGTGACTTAACCTCAAGTTCTGGAAATTATAGCCCTTGCCCAGTAATTGTGTATTTCTGTGACCACGCTACCAAATTACCTAAACTGATTCAGAATCTCAAAGACAAAGTGTTTTTGAAAAGTATAGTATCAGCATCTATTTTGTTTGGTAATAAATTAATTCTAAGGTGCTGATTATACTTTACCAGGAAGTCAATCTTGATAGGAGAATTAACTCTTCTGAAAGTTATTGAGATAAATGCAACATGGCTAAACAAAAGCAGAAACTTTCCTGGCCCTGAGTCACCACCACCAATGCCATGGCAACGAGGCATTCTTTTTTACAGCAGGAGTCTTGGTCAAAGCTGTTATCCTTTCCCTGTTTTATGGAAAAATGTTCTTCTACTACATGGCAACAGAAGAGGACCAAATCCACTACATCTGATGGAGACATTTTGTTCCCTTGCACCCAGCAAAGAGCCTTCCACAAGTCTTCCCTTAGGCTGTGGCACCTTGGGCAGGATTTACTTACGCACTGAAGTCCTAAAATCATAACTAAGCACTCAGAACAGACTCCCACATGATTCTAAAAGCAGAGCCACTGCAAGCCACACACAGTTTGAATGTGGGCTAGTTAAGTTTGGGGAGAGTAACTCGCCTTCACACGGAACTAGAAAGACCATCAAACTTTCCCAAAAGCTGCTTGTCTCAAAGAGGTCCTCCCTCTGGCCCTCTTCTTCAAGAAGTTTTCTCAATCTTATCCTTCTCGATTGTGACTGCCACCCATCTAATGGCTTACTCAACAGTCTCACTTCCATCTCCCAAAGGCAGTTCTAATACATGAGTCTCAGAGCGCATCTTCCTCTTATGTTCTCTCTCTGACTGAATGGCCCCAGGATACATCCAGTCACCTGGGGGTCACCCTAGATTCCTGCCATGCTCTTCTCACTCACATTCCCTAATTAATACCACTGATTTTAACTCTTAATGGTCCCTCTCTTCTCCATCTCTGCTGTTTTGGCTCATCATCGCTATTTAGTCCAGGTCAGTGGAATACTGCAACTGTTTAATGGCTTGTCAGTGTTCTGAGGATACAGTCTAAACTCTCGATTAGTGGCACAGAAGGAAGGTCCTCCAAATTCTGGTTCCCCTTCAACTATTTTTTCCGCTTTTGTCTCTGCCCATCCTACAAACCCCCCACCCCACCGCACCCCCAGTTCTGAAATCTAAGTATTCCCCTGCAGCAGCATACTTTCTCACACCACTCTGGGTTTTGCTTCTGCTTTTTTCACTTCCGACTTCTCTTTGTCTTTGTGGGGAAGCTTAGTCCTCTTTCCAGACCCAGCTCAGAGCTATGAAGACTTTCCTTCACATCAATGTGGCCAATAACTTCTAATAATGTCACTGAACTTTGAAAAGCCTTCCTAAACAGATTTATAGCCGGAAAGAAAAAAAAAACATTACCAATAAATGTTCGCAGACAGCGGCGGTCTCCATAAACCTCCCACAACTGGGGGAAAAAACACGTGGAAATATCAAATTTAGTAAAAGTCTTTCAATCAATAACAGTTAAATGCTGGCTATGTGTGTGTGCATAAGTGTGTGTGAGAACAAGGGATTTAAGCATCAAATACTGCAAGGTACTAACAGTTTGTACTGTATTATTTCAAACACACATATGGGCACACAGCTCTCTTTAAAACTTTCATTTTACATCCAAATATCAAAAGGGCTTAACTATGGATCAAGTTAATATGGGTGATTTTCATGCTCTTATTTTTTTTTTCTTACATATTTTCTATGATGAAAAGTTACTGCCATGTACATAACGTTTCGATACTGAAAATGTTTTTTTTTTTTTTTTATTTTACTTTTCTGAAGGAACACATAAAAGCTATGTTAAAATGATGATCTGGGGGCCAATGCTGTGGTGTAGCGGTTAAAGCCACCGCCTGCAGGGCTGGTATCCCAAAGGGGAGACGATTTGAGTCCCGGCTGCTTTACTTCTGATCCAACTCTGTGCTATGGCAGAGAGAAAGCAGTAGAAGATGGCCCAAATTCTTGGGTCCCTGCACTTGCCTGGGAGACCCAGAAGAAGCTCCTGGCTCCTGGCTTCAGACTGGTGCAACTCTGGCCATTGCTGTCATTTGGGAGTGAACCAGTGGATGGAAGACCTCTTTCTCTCTCTCTCTCACCTTCTCTCTCTGTGTAACTTTGACTTTCAAATAAATACAATAAATCTTTTTGAAAGACAGAGTTACACAGAGAGAGGTACAGACAGAGAGAGAGGTCTTCCATCCGCTGGTTCACTACCCAGATAGCTGCAATGGCCGGAGCTACACCGATCCGAAGCCAGGAGCCAGGAGCCAGGAGCTTCTTCCAGGTCTCCCACATGGGTACAGAGGCCCAAGGACTTGGGCTATCTTCTATGCTATCCCAAGCCATAGCAGAGAGCTGGTCGGAAGAGGAGCAGCCAGCACTCAAACCAGTGACCATATGGGATGCCTATGCTTCAGGCCAGGGCTTTAACCTGCTGTACCACAGTGCTGGCCCCAATAAATAGATGGCAAAAAAAAAGATGATCTAGACTAAAATAACAGGCTGTGATTCTCATCTTATCTAAAGTGGATTAATACAATAGCTTCAAAACTAGCACTATTCTTGCCTGCCTCCAATCCAAGCCTTAATGAAATAATAATGCTAGTCTCTAAAAATAAAAAGCATTTCCTGGCCACTCAGCACCAACAAGATGGTCTCAGTTCCAGTAACAAGCTGGTCAAGGACCTCCAAGACCTGGTCCCTTGTCTGTGGACTCTAATCATTCTTTGTCTCAGATTTTACACTCTGGCAACCACAAAACTGTTATAGTTTCCAGGATATATCATGCTGATTCATCCCTTTCCCTTGTCTCAAATATACTCCACTCACGTCCCCTTTACTTCATTAAGGCTCCTACTGAGGTATGCTCCCTCTTTGAAATCAGAACAGCATCCACCTGCCTTACATTGATAAAGTACATCATAATGAATTCAGCACCCTATAAGGCTAGGGACAGTGCCTTAATATTTTTAATCCTTCGCCCACTGCCCACTGTACTTAATAAATGTTTACAGAAATCAGCTCAAGTGAAGTCTATATGTTTTTACTTGGTCAAAGAGAAGATCACAATCTCAACAGCATAAAGTGAAAGGAAATAAAGGCTGCTACTCCAAATTCTATTTTGGGTGATTAGAGACAAATGCCTAAACGGTTGTTCTCAACAAAAGAAGCTGCCTTTCTATATTGTTAATATATATCAATTATTTATAAAAGATAAAACTTTAATGATTCAACTTCCCAAGCCCCAAGAGCACCACAGGATTGATATTTATTGAACCATCATAATAATATGGACCTAGAGAACACAAAACAGGTAAGAACTAGCCTTACCAATCTAAGGTAGTTCTCAAGGCTTTCATCATACCCAAGCTGACATGCACTGGCCACTGAATGCTTCTACCACACACTTCGTAGCCGAACAAAGCTGAGGGTGGAGCTTCCCAAGACCACCAAATGCGGGAGAAGGGCTGGGAGCCTTTCTGCTACTTGATGTCTACTAGTATGCAGAAAAAAAAGGATGAATTTCATTGTCTCTTCTTTACAAATGGGGTTTCTATCACATGTCCTCTCTACCTCAGAAGGTTCTGAGGAATAAATAAACTGCTCCAAACCCCAAACCCCTATTAAAAATGCATTATTAGGGATTAAATATTCATGTGCCTAACACTGAAGTGACTGGCTCACATCCTAATCAATTGTCTAAGCTTTAAAAAGGTCTAGCCGATCGGACCACAGAGTCATATTTGAATCTACATGTTTGGAAACAGCTCATAAACTGCTGCATTCATATGGTCTACAAGAAAATAATTAGCCTCTAATTGCCCAACAAACCCAAATTTATTTATAATTAAGCAAACAGAACTAACTAAACTGCTAGATTTGCAGCACTCCTATTTTGTAATAGAAAACTCACCTTAATTTTACAGTCCATGGAGCAAGACAGCAACAAATGGCCAGAGAGAGGAAACAATCTGACTGCACTGACGCCCTATAAAAAGGATCACAGTTACCAGAAACATTCAAATATCAGCTAAAATTAAACACAAGGAAAAGACAGCATATTTTAAACAACCCAAGTTGCTATTCAAAAATCATGCCCTAGAATAACCTCATTAGTATTCCAAGAGCAGGCCTTACTGACACTAAGCTTTTGAAGATATTCTTTTTTAACCTTTCACATTGACTTTCTCACCCAAGGGAATCCTCAGTCAAATAAATTGTTAATCCCTCCCCCCCACATGTCTTTTCCTTCATTTGCTTAGTCCCTTTGTTGTTTGCAAAGAGCTGGAAATGATCAGTTGGGACAGTGTAGATGCAGAATATCAATATCATAAGTTCCCATGTATGTTGTTGCTGCATGAGTTTAAGTATCACAAAGTTTATAAACTGGGGAGAATATCATTTGTGGAATGTAACAATGCCAAGAGCTAAGGCAAAATTACTGAAGCTAAGAGGAGACTTGGTGCTAGCACCAGTTCATTACCCACTGACTTGATACCCTAGAGAAAGTAGAACAGGGATTTGTGGGGAAAGGACTGGGCTACAGTAAGTGGGCAGGAAACACCCCCATGAATGCTTATGTCATGGCTAAGACAGATGGCCTTGAAGAATGGGTTAGTCACTTGTGACTGGGATGTATGTGCATCTCCACAGCTTAACTCAGATTTATCTTCAATTTGACTTCTTCATTCTGTCTTAACTTCCCTGCATCTTCACCAATAATATAAAATTTTCCATATCAACAGCTGAAATTTTACGTTGACTTCACTCTGATAACAAAGCAAACAGAAACAACCAACTTGCCTACCTTGGTGTGTCCAGACCATATGTGAATCTGTTTTTTGGGAAGATAACACTTCTCAGGTGGCACACTTGACCGTAGATTGACACCAACATCCTGAGGTATGTGAAGGTAGGACCTGCCTTGATAGTCATACATTTCTTTAACTGAAACCAGAAAGCAAAGGAAAGCATGTGAACAAACACAAGCCGGAGCCATGAAATCAACACTCTCAAAATGGCAACAAATATTTCATTCACGGGGGCACTGTGAGTATTAGGGTTTAGGTAATAAGACTCTGATGATGTTAAAATCCAAAGTTACCTAGACTTTAGCTGCCTGCAATCATTGCTATCATTATAAGTAGAGGTAGTTTGGAATTCCTAAGTTTACCCTGCAAGTACTAGACCTTTAGATATGATCTATACTTCTTTTACTTAATAATAAACAGTATAGACTTCACTACAATATAATTTAGCATCAGAAGAAAAGATAACAGTTGGTAAAGAATCAGAAGCAAAACAGGATAAGAAGGAATTTAAAACAAAAAATAACTATTCTTTTCCCTTCTTTCCTCTTTCTTGCCATTCTGGTTCCTTTTCATTCTTCTTCCTATTTTCACCGCAAGTTTTACAATAAAAATCATTTGTAGGAATTAAATGATAGTATATATAAGCGTTTAGCAGCATGTGAGCACAGTAAAAACTCAAAAAATATTGGCTGCTATTATTATGGTTACAAACACCACAGCACTGAAAACTCCTCAGAGTAAAACTAGAGCTAGAGACACCAAATAAGGCCTCATCAAACCTAAATATTTGACGTCATATAATGATAGAATAACTGACACGATTGGTGTGGAAAAGCAGTGCAATCTTTGTAGTTTCAGATAACTATATGACTATATAATTTCCTAAAAATAACTATTAACAAACAAACAGGAACAGTCTAGAATCTTTTTTTTTTTTTTTAAGATTTATTTATTTGAAAGGCAGAATTAGAGAGACAGAGAGAAAGAGAAAGAGAAAGAGAAAGAGAGAGAGAGAGAGAGAGAGAGACTTCCATCTGCTGGTTCACTCCCCAAATGCCTGCAATGCATGGAGCTGCCAGGAGCTTGGAGCTTCTTCCAGGTCTCCCATGTGGGTGTAGGGGCCCAAGGACTTGGGCCATCTTCTACGGCTTTCCCAGGCCATAGCAGAGAGCTGGATCGGAAGTGGAGCAGCAGGGATTTAACCGGTGCCCACATGGGATGCCAGCACTGCAGGTGGTGGCTTTACCCATTATGCCACAGTGCCAGCCCCTAGAATATTTCTGATTTATTTTGGTGAATATGTATTTCCTTCCACAAGTCAAAATAAGTATAAGCGCCCTAACTGCTAATATATTTGCATGAAAACAAATTTTACTCTTTAAAAAAAAACACCTTTTAATATTGATTTACTGGAAAGGCATGTGTGCATACGTGCGTCTGTGTGCGCGTGCGCGCGCGCACACACACACACACACACACGAACTTCCCATTTACTGTTCCACTTCCCTAAATGGTGACAACAGATGGAACTGGGCTAGGGCAAAGCCAGGAGCCCTGAACTCTATCCAGGTCTCTCATGTGGATGGCAGGGATCCAACTACTTGAGTCATCACCTGCTGCCTTCCAGGGTATGTGTTACTAGGAAGCTGGAATTGGGAGCAAAGCCAGGACTTAATCCCAGGCACTTGGATATGGCATGTGGCTGTACCAAGCAGCAACTTAACCACTGTGCCAAATGCCTGCCCCAAATTTACTCTTATATAGTATAATTCTGTAACAGTTATAAACTGTGAAGATATTTGAATATTTGGTTTGCATTAAAAACAGTTCAAATGACTTGGTCACTAATAATACACTGAAAGAGTCCATTGTATCTTAGGAAGGAACAGACTGTGGATCATTCAAGTTTCTTTATCTATCATTTTTTAGAATCCATTAATACGTAACAAAATTACCTCCAGCTATCACCTCTCATGCCATTTTCTCTCCTTTCTTATACACAGATGACTCTGTTCTGCTGTCTTTGGGATGTAAGCTGTCCAATACTATTATTCTTAGTATAATGATTTTACAGCAGCTGATAGCAAGGGCAGCTGATATGACACGAGGAGAGAACAGAATGAATATGAGAGTTTCCATGAACACGAAGAAAGGTGATACTGTATTACCATGTAAGATTGTCTTCTCCTCCCCAGGCTTCTCATCTTCCAGTTTGCCTTTTTTCTGCCTCTTTGCTGTGATTTCATCCAGCTCTTTTTGTTCTTCCTAAGGTAATTAAGGAGTGAACTTTAAATGAATGTCTGAGAACTCCATCATGCCCTGTGTTGGTTATAAATTCTTTATAATGAGGCCCACAGTTGTGTGAAGCAATAGCTGCAAGTCTATCTCCCAGGGTAACAGCCTCCACCCTTCCACAAGCAGAGAAGGATTACCTCTGCCACGGCTTACAATGGAGCTAAACACACAAAGGATACCAGACTCTTCTGGAAATAAATTTAATACATTCTGCTAATTATGCAAAGGAAAAGTCAAGGCAAGTAGAAAATCTGGTACCAGAAAGGAAACTGAATTTTAGTAGCCAATGTTGTTCTTCAGTAAGTGGATTTTACTTGCTATTTATAAGGATAGCAACAAAGTCTGAAGATTTTGTGACACAAATTTTTTTGAAGATGCAAAGGAAAGATGGGTTAGTATTAAGTCTCTATTTATGTCAAAAGATGATATCTAATAAATAAAGTGGCATATTCATATTATTAAGAGATATGGATGTGAGTCATAGATAGACTATAAGTCTCATGAGGATAGGATTTTCTTGATCTTGTCCACAGCTGCATCCCTGGGACGTAGACTACTTGGCTCAAAGAGAGTGGGATTATGGAGGTGGGAAAGGGGAGGTGGACTTCAGTGATTTTACTTTACAAAACTTCACAGTACTATTTTAAAAAATAATATGTATAGATACAACTTGGAAAAAATTTTAAATTAATTAGCAAATAAACTCACCATGAATTTTAGTATAGGAGAAAGGCTGATTCTATAGTCACTACCCGAATATCTGATACTAACAAGAGCAGCTATCATGGCAGCTTAAGAACGTTACTGAGGTAAGTTTCATTAAAAATAATTTAATATTCTATTTTAATGAAAAAAGTACCAAAGAAAATAAATCAGAAAAGATAAATAAGATTCCAAAGGAAAACAAAGAATGTTACTATATTTTCTCAATATACCAGGGCAAAGAAATTTGGTTCTCTAAGGTTTACTATTGTAGATATCCTTCATAGAGACACAGCATATACCTGAATTGACAATGAAAAATATCAAAGCTTACTTCTGAAGGTTTGGCTACATCTTTTTCATCCACATATTTTGCCCACGGTCCCAAGAAACCATCAATATTAGATGCATCATTTTCTTTGAACTTTTTCCTCTTTTCTGTTTTCTTCTGACCAGTTTCAAACACAGTTAAACCTATGTCAACAACAAAAGACAGCACAAATGTGTACATTTTCTACAGAAATATCAGCATAGTTTTATTTTATATGCTTAAAGAAAGGTTGTCTTTTCAAGTGACCAAAGATTTATTTAAAAAATTAAAACAAAATCTATAAAAGTCTGCTACACAGTCCATCTCATGCTATCAAAAAAGGGATTCAAGTTCTGAGAGAAGCTTTCCTCCACTGCAAAATTACAAACTCTAAAAACCGTAATGAAAAGATGTGTAATCCTAGAACAGTACATGTACCTTTTAATGAATCAAAAAAAAAAAAAACAAAACTGTATCAGTAGATATTTTATCATTGTTTGAAAGAAACCCAAAAACTCAATATTGTTAAATAATGATAAAGCTACCTTTGGAAGCAAGAATAAACTGTAATTCATCATTTAAATACTAAATTACACTTCACTAGTAAAGCAACTATATAAATTAAAGATGGTTTTACAAGAATCTGGTATTTGTTTAATTTAAACTTGACCTCTAGTATAGTAATTTTAACAGCTGAAAAGAAAACAGCGAGGAGGATGTTTCTGGTTCACCTTGTGATTTGGTCAGGAGGTGGTATACTGTGTACAGTCATTAACATTGGTCAACAAAAGGTTTATAAGAGACAAGGTTACAAGTGAACTAACAATTTTGCTACATACAGATGTGATTTCCAGTGGCAACTTAAAAAAAAAAAGTATACCTATATAATTGAAGTTAGTTTCCTTTAGGTGATGTGTTACAACAAAAGCTCATTAAAATTCTATTTTATAATCTAGCTCATACACAGAAGGCAGCTTGATTATATAGGGTCTACTGTGAAGCCAGCACATTTTTTAAATGGCATTTTATGTATTTTATGTGACAAGTTAGCACTTAGAGTATGCTGCTTCGTCTTGTTATAGTAAGCACAAAATGAATAGCAACACAAGCATTTTTTACAACACGTATTCAAACATGGCATTCAAAGCAACTCTTCAAAGGCAATCTTTTGAGACTCACAAAGAAAGTTTTCAGGTTGATAACAGTATTCAGAAATCAACTGTCAAAATTTACCATACCTTATTTATAATATTTGGATGACCTCTATAGGGCTGGCAAGCACTCAAAATAATCCAGAGAGATACGGACCATTATTTTCACTGTCAGGCTGCACAGCTATTATGCGGCAAAAACAAGCTCTAAACTATGTGTAAACTGTATTGCTCTAAACTTATCTCTATTGCCTCAATTAAAAAAAATGCAAAATCAATGGGTGGGTATTTAGTCTAGTAGTTACGATGCTGGCCAGGATGTCTGCATTCCATATTGGAGTGCTTGGGTTCAAAACTCAGCTCTGGCTCCCGACTCCACCTTCCTGAAAATGCAACCCCTGGGAGGCAGTGGTGATTGCTCAAGTAATTGAGTTCTTGCCTCCCACATAGGAGACTTGGGAAGTGATTTCCCAGCTCCTGATGTTGGCTTTCCCAGTCCCTGTTGCTGCAGGCATTTGGGGAGTAAACCTGGGGATGGGAGTGCTCTCATTTCCTCTCTTATGCTCTTGCTCTCTTCCACACCTCTGTCCCTCTCTCTCAAATAATTAAAAATAAAACTAAATCAAGAGCTAACTAGGTTTTTCCTACTATTACTTTTTAGGCATGTAAGAATTTGATGTTAAATATTTCCAATAACTTACCTTGATTTTTTTCAGCTTCTTCTACAGAACCAATATATTTGGCAGACACTTGGTGGTTATCTAATGAAGGGTCCAGTGCATAACCTGAAAGGAAAAGTGTGCAAATTATAAACTCCATTTTGCTAATTACAACTCATTTTATTAACACTCACTTCACATTTTTCTTCCCAGATGTCCAAAATGCATTTTTTAATTTAGGACTAATCCTTCTTTCCTAAGCTCTGTTTCTATTTAAAATAACTAACCCAAATCTCAGGCTGGACCATGACTCAGCAGAATAAGAAGTTACCTTGTAGGATGAACCTGGCACACTGACATTACAATACCAACAATCTCTCTGGCCAAGATATCAAACTTTAGTTTTAAATAGTCTGAGAGCTTAAAAATACATGTACATTATACAGACGTTTAGAAACCATTTCCTTTTTCTCTTTGGCAATGGATATTACAGGGCTAAATTTATCAAATTATATAAAGAAAGAAATAGGGTTAGAAGAATTACACAAGGGGCTGGCGTTGTGGCGCAGCAGGTTAAAGCCCTGGCCTACAGCACCAGCATCCTGTAGGGTCACTGGTTCAAGTCCTGGCTGCTCTACTTCTGATCCAACTCCCTGCTAATGCACCTGGGAAAGCAGCAGAGGATGCTCCAAGTGTTTGGGCCCCTGCACCCACAAGGAAGATCTTGAAGAAGCTCCTGGTTCCTGGCTTCAGCCTGGCCCAGCCCTGGTCATCATGGCCATTTGGGGAACGAACCAGTGGATGGAAGATTTCTCTCTGTCTCTACCTCTCTGTAATTCTGCCTTTCAAACAAATAAAATAAATCTTTTTAAAAAATGACACAAAATGTAGCAATTATTTAGAATATATGATTCTCAGCAGGGAGAGTTTTACTTCTCAATCTTAAAATAATGTTTTTGTGCTTAATAAGTCATTCTTTCTATTTCCTTGTTAAGTGAAGTGAGGATATCTACAAGCATACAAATACCATCCTTCAACTGGTTATAAAGATCTACCTACACATAAATGTGAAGCCAGGAGCTAGGAGCTTCTTCTGTGTCTCCCATGCGGGTCCAGGGGGCCTAAGCACTTGGGCCATCTTATACTGCTTTTGCCATTAGCAGAGCTGGATTAGAAGAGGAGCAGTCAGGACACAAACTGGTGCCCATATGGCACTGCAGGTGGAGGTTTAGTTTACTATGCTACAGTACTGGCCAATAAATGTGGTCTTTAGTGGTGCTGCAGTTTGGTTATTAGTTTTGGTGACCCCAAAGGCTGATGGATTAAAGGCGTGACCCCAGGGTGGTGCTATGAGGAGAGAGTTGAGACTTGATCCAGTTAAGCTGCTTAAGAGAAGGGCCTGGTAGGAGGTCCTGAGGTCACTGCAGGTGTGCTCCAGGAAGGTCACTGTCCCAAGAGAGGTGGTTTAAAAGCCATGATGGGTCAGCTGCGCACTGCTGTGATCCGTCCTTGAAACTTGCTTCACCACCCAGCACCCTCCTCAGATGCCACACAAAGGGGCTGGCTGTGCTACATCCAACTGTGAACCTCCAAGACCATCAGCTGAAACAAACCTTTTCGCATAAGTGACTTCTCTCAGGTGTTCATTATAGTGGTAAGATGCTGACTAATACAAATGGTCTATGGGAACTTGAGGAAAGAAAGTCAGTCTGAATTAACTCAAATCAGTTTTTCTTTAAGTGAGTATGCTAGTACAATAAATGTCTGGTATAACCAGTATTTTTTTCTTTTCTTTTTTGAATATTTATTTATTTGAAATGTGTAGAGTTTTTTTTAAATCCTTTTTATTATTTAATAAATGTGAATTTACAAAGTGCAACTTTTGTATTGTTGTGGCTTCCCACCCCAATCTCCCTCCCTCCTGTGGCCCTCCCCTCTCCCACTCCCTCTCCCATCCCGCCCTTCATCGAGTTTCATTTTCAATTACTTTCATATACAGAAGACAATCTTAGTATATACTAAGCAAGGATTTCAACAGGCTGCCCTCACACAACTGCACAAGGTATAGGGTATTGTTTGACTAGTAGTGTTGTTTTTAAGTTTCATAGTAAAACACATTAAGGACAGAGATCCTACATGGGGAGCCTGTACCCAGTGACTCCCGTTGTAGATTTAACAATTGGCACTCTTATTTATGGCGTCAGCAATCACCCGAGGCTCTTGCCATGAGCTGTCTAGGCTATGGAAGCCTCTTGAGTTCACCAACTCTGAACTTGTTTAGTCAAGGCTGTATCACAGTGGAGGTTCCTTTCTCCCTTCGGAGAAAGGAGCCTCCCTCCTTGATGGCCTGTTCCTTCTGCTGGGGTCATGTTCACCAGGATCTTTCATTTAGATTGTTTTTGCCACCGTGTCGTGGCTTTCCATGCCTGTGAGACTCTCATAGGCCTTTTAGCCAGATCTGAATGTCCCAAGGGTTGATTCTAAGGCCAGAGTGCTGGGTATAACCATTTTTAATAATAATCCAGGATACTCATGAAAGAGAGCTCGAACACTGATCAGTCTATGGCCTACAGCTCATAAGAACAATCATGAAATAATAAAAACTACTGCCCATTTCTTAAAGGGTGCATCCCAGTAGATATAGTTAGCATTTTTATTTTTCAGCTAAAGATTAAAGGGTGATTCTTTTGTGGATCAGAAAATGATTGTCATAAAATGTACTTCTCAAACAAGCTTAGAATGTAAGTGCTCAACTCACCCTTGAGACACGCTAGAATAGAACTAACCACCTGGCTATTAGCTCATTTGCATATTCCTTTTTTCCCCATAATTAAAATCTGTTCTTAGCTAGAGAGAGTTTGATGGTGAAAGGCAGCTTTAGGATAAAATCTCTGAAATCACAGGTTCAAATCTCATGAGTTATTTTATCTTCATTTCTTTGATTACAGAATAATGTTCTGCACATTTTTTTTTTTTGAGATTTTTATACGGCTCCAATAAAATTCAGACCAACATACCCTGAATTAAAAATTCCCACTTCAACTATAAAAACTTACCTAGAATGCAAATTCTACATTGAAAGGAAAATTATGTCTGTAGACATGGCAAAGCCCGATGTGCTGGAGGGCTAGAGGAGGAGATAGGGAGATGCAGCACCCCTGGTCCTTGCAGCCTTGGGGCAAGCACTGGTCCCTGACTCATCTGGTCATCATCTTGTTCCACCTGTCTCACTTTCTATGTGCAAAAATCTTTTGCTGTCTCCCAACACAAGTGATTATTTTCTTTTTACAAATAAGAGAGAGATCTAGCCATATATCTTACTACCAATCAGCCAGTGATAAAACCAGGCCCAACTCAAACACTATAGAATTTCAGCCTCATTAGTTTTCTAATATTCTGTATCTCAAATAAAAAAAAGTGCATTTTAGTTTTTAAATATTTTGAACCTCTATTTCCAAAGCTTATTTTCCATTTTATGTTTTTGATGTCTACTTTCTTCCTTTTCTATATGAAAAGGTTATGACATCAAGTTTATTATTATTATTGTTAATCCTAATATTCCAAGAGGAAGGTAATATTTTCATAATAAAAAAGAGGAAATACAATCACAGGGATCTTGGGTAAAGAGAAATAGGTCTTTTATACATGGTAGTGGCAGAATAAGCCTGGAGAATTTTTTATTAAAGTAATTTGGTAATATATAACAACAGTTTTAAAACACTTTTACTCTTTGACCTACTTTTGGGGATTCATTTTAGAAAATAATTTTTGGGTCAGCACTGTGGCATAGTAGGCTAAGCCTCTGCCTGCAGTGCTAGCTTTCCACATGGGTGCTGGTTAGAGTCCCGGCTGCTCCACTTCCAATCCAGCTCCCTGCGAATGCGCTTGGGAAAGCAGCTGAAGATGGCACAAGTCCTTGGGACCCTGCACCCATGTGAGAGACCCAGATGAAGCTCACGGCTCCTGGCTTTGGCTGGGCCCAGTTCTAACCATTGCAGCCATTTGGGGAGTGAACCAGCAGGTAGAAGATCTCTCTCTCTCTCTCTCTCTCCTGCCTCTGCTTCTGCCTCTCCTTCTCTTTAACTCCGACTTTAAAAAATAAAAAAATAAATTGTTGATGCAATAAAGTTCACTAGTTTAGATTTATGTGGGATCCCCTATACAAGCAACAGGTACAAGGCATTTGTAAACATTTTATTGGACTGCAAGTGTCATTAAACCTTTTTCTTTAAAGATTTATTTATTTTATTTGAAAGGTAGAATTACAGAGAAAGGGGGAAACAAAAAAAGACAGAAAAAGAGAGAGAGAAAGACAGAGATGTGAGAGACAGAACTTTGATCTGCTGGTTCACTCTCCAAATGGCAGCAATGGCCTGGCTCAGGCCAAATCTGGAGCCATGAGCTTCACCTGGGTCTCCCATGTGGGTAGCAGAGGCTTGAGTGCTTGGGCCATCTTCTGCTGCTTTCCCAGGGGCTTTAGCAGGGAGCCAAATAGGAACTGGAGCAGGCAGGATTCCAGTCCACTCCCATATACGTGCCAGTATCATAGGCGAAGGCTTAACCTGCTATTTCATTAAACTCTTTTGGGTGGTTTTAGCGGTAAAGAGTCTTAGGAACACTGTTAGTCAATTATAACTTTGTCATGGTGAAATATAAGGGGAATTCAAAAAGTTTATGAAAAATAGAATTGAAAGGTAAGTTTACTTTGGTGCAAAAATTTTTGAAATTCATTCAGTTTTTCATAATATGCATTTTCCCATAA
Organism: Sylvilagus floridanus; assembly: GCA_949820135.1. Lineage (NCBI taxonomy): Eukaryota > Metazoa > Chordata > Mammalia > Lagomorpha > Leporidae > Sylvilagus > Sylvilagus floridanus. The sequence goes on from OX463227.1 coordinate 59,460,987, forward strand.
ACTTTCTGAAGACTCCTCACATGGATTTCAAATTTTTTCCCATCAAAATAAACTTGTCTTTTAATTACATTTTATACAAACATTCTGAAGTACTACTGTATGATCTATTATGATAATCATTTTTACAACCACTTTCTATGCACATTAACTTTAAACAATCTCACCATTTATAGTATGTATTTTACACAATGAATTTTGATTATTCTGTTTTCTGATTCCCCTTAGTGATCAAAAGAAAACATTCCAGAGATTGGATTTGAGAAACAGAGTAAAGTTAACTAGTATAGAGCAAGATTAAAAAAAAGTACTTTCATCACTATTCTTTCATTTACCAATTTTAATAGCATATAATGGACATTCAATAATAAGTGTTCATCACCAAGTACAACAAAGAACTTTCTGTGTTTAAGATCACAGTATTTCCAACACTTAGCAATCACAGGGGATTTAAGGTGACAGCTAAAAATACTCATTCATCTTCTCATCTGTCTAACTATTTCTAGATTATACTATACTTTCTAAAAGCCAGAACATACACACATACACAACTCACACTTTTAGTAAAGCCAAACTTGAAACTGTTTAAATCTCGTCACCTTACCATATGTGGCAAAAGTTCTTCTCTGCTGTTCAAACATGAAGTCATTGATGTGAGCTGGTTCAGCATATCCAGAAAGCATATTTCTGGGGGCAGCCATTTGCTGAGTTCTAAAGGGATTTTCTGGTCCAAACTACAAAGTTATAAGGAAAAAACATATAATTCTGAGTATATGAAAGCCAGAATTACTGAAATCACTGTACAATATATTTTCAGCTCCAAATCATCAGGGCCCGACTAACCTATCTGGGAACACGCTGGTGTCACAGGTTCAATGTGACTGGTCAATGGCTGAGTAGCACTGTCTGTCAGCCTCTGGGACAGAAGAAGATGAGTCCAGCCCACCCAAGTGTGCATGTGGTTCTTTCTTTCAAGAGCTCACTAGCTGCACACAGTTATATGCTACTCCCCATCACCACAGGAAATTCCACTTGACAGTGTTGTTCTAGACAAATGAGAATTATTATAATTTCACCTAAGCAAAGATTTGTGGGGTGCTGGGTGACTTTTATATCAATAAAGATTCCAAAATATAACATTTAAAAATACATGCTTTGTTTTCCATTCCATTATGAGGAGCTAAGAATTTTCCATGGTACCTGGCATATGGAAAGCACTGATGAAGGAAAGAGTGATCAGCCACCCAGTGGGGCAGAGGAAGGGAAGAGAGACAGCAGGAAAGAAGGGCCTGGAAACGTCCCCTGGAAAAGACACTCCAGGTACAGTAACACTTCTGCACTCTGAAAAGTTACACTATGGAAGTTTTCCACAAAATAATGTCATTATTATATGTTTCTTTATAATGCTTTGGGTTTCTAGAGTGACCTTTGAAAAGTTATTCATTTGATCTGTACAAAATTCCTGGCACATTAGAGAAGTATTCTTTTCATGTTACAAATGAAGAAAAAAGCCAAAGAAGATGTATTTTACCTGAGGGTCAAAAGTTTTATTAATTAGAATCAGGGTTAGAACCTACCCTAGTCAAGCATATTATTACATCATAACATTACTTAAATGCACAATCATAGCCTCTAACTGTAAAAAAAAAAAAAAGGTAAAATACTAGAATATATTACATCAAGGATCATTAATTTAATGTTGCTATTTTAAAAGGTACTAGGAATAGCCAATACTTTATTTGTTTATTTTTACATAAAGAATAAAATGAGTTCCCTACTTTGGAAAGAATCAAGGATATTTTTTACTGCAAAGTCTGGAAGAGCTACTGCTATGATGAAATATTTGACAATAGAACCTTGTAGGTCACTTCCATTAGAAACCATCTTTTCCTGCGATACATTTCCAGAGCACAAATATAATTACTGATCTCCCTGAACTAGTACGCTACTTCTTACAGAGCAACATGATACTGTACTACCTCCAAAAACCTAAATACGACATGAAATTATGTTTTATGTTATTCTTGTATTAGAAAAAAAAAAGATTTCCTCCATATCGACAAGATTCTTATATATTGACAGCTTCCATTTCTATGTTTAAAAAGGTTCAATTCAATTCCTATTTATCCTAAATTATAAAGATCATGTAAAACTTTATAGTCTACACTAGACCTTCCTGTATATGCGAATGAGTAGAAACATAGAGGGAAAAAAATCTAATTGCTCAATGTTGGATGCTGTAGTCAACTTCATTCTATCATGAGTTTTTTTTTTTTTTAATCCAAGACAGGAACAGCTCCACTACTAAACACAATAATATAATTTAAAAGCATCCTAGGTGCTCTACCTGCTACAATCAGCTATAATCCATAAAGCAGTAGCTGACATTTCTAGGGGATGGGGAATCTAAAATGATAAAAAAAAAAAATCCCCATTGCCCTTATTGCTACTCCTATCACATACAATAAATTACCAACCATTGTGCTTATAGGTAATCTTTTGTTTAAGAAAACAGATATCACAATTTCCATGGTTTCATTTTAGAGAACAATTCTTTTACAGGTCATAGATCATAGATATCAAACTAGTTCTATTTTATTACTTATTTATTTGAAAGGTAGAAAAAACAGAGATCTTCCATCTGCCAGTTCACACCACCAATGCTCACCACGTCCAGGGACTGGGCCAGGCTGAAGCCAGGAGCCTAGAACTCATTTCCCACATGGGTCTCCCACATGGGTGACAGGGTCTCACATACTTCAGCCAAGTACTTGAGCCTCCCAGAATGTACATCAGCAGAAAGCTGGACTGGAAACAAGGTCAGGACCCAAACAAGGGACCACAATATAGGATGTGCACATCTTTTTTTGTTCAAGATTTATTTATTTATTTGAAAGGCAGAGTTACAGAGAGAGAGAGAGACAGAGACAGACAGACAGATCTTCCATCCACTGGTTCACTCCCTAAATGGCCACAATGCCTGGAGCTGGGCCTATCCAAACCCAGGAGCCAGAAGGGTCTTCTGGATCTCCTACATTGGTGCAGGGGCCCAAGCACTTGGGCCATCCTCTGCTGCTTTCCCAGGCCATGAGCACAGAGCTGGATTGGAAGTGGAACAGCTGGGACTCAAACTGACACCCATATGGGCTGCTGGTGTTGCAGGCAGTGGCTTTACCTGCTATGCCACAGCACTGGCCCCAGAATGTGCACATCTTTTTTTTAGGTGAACAAATTTCATGTATTTCATATATATATAGATTTAGGAACATAGTGATACTTCCTACCCTACCCTCCCTCCTGCCCATGCTCTCACCCCCCCCCCCTTCCTTTCTTACTCTTTTAATTTTTCAACAATCTACTTTCAGTTTATTTTATACTCATAAGATTAAACCTACACTAAGTAAAGAATTCAACAAACAGTAATAAGACAAAAACACTGTTTCTCAACAGTAGAGACAACGGCTGTAAACAATAACCGAATCTCAAAATGTCTATTTTGCTCATATACATTACCTTTTTTTTTGTACTCAGTTACAAATGAGGGAAAACATGGTATTTGTCTTTTTAGGACTAGCTTATATGGTCTATATGTTTTCCACATGATTTATTTTTTTTTTCCCCAAAGATTTATTTATTTGAAAGTTAGAACTAGAGAGAGTAAAAGAGACAGAGATCTTCCATCCACTGGATCAGAGTGATGAAGCCAGGACTTAAATTTGCACCCAAATGAGATACTGGCGTTGCGGGCAATGGCTTAACCCACCATGCCACAACAGGGGCTCAGGACCATGATTTCTATACAAATACAAAACCTATATTAAAAGAAAGTCTGTTTTCCACATGGTGCTATTCCTAAAGCAACCTTAAAATTTAAATGTGCTTGTCTTAATGGAGATTTAAGCTGAGACAATGAAATCTCTCTGTGATACAGGAAACTGGGTGGGAGGAGGACCCATCTGTACTTCAGGCATGCTTTCACTGCCTGGTTACTGGCAGCTATTGCAGCTGATCAAAGACATTACATGTCAACAGAGGAAACCAGAGTATGCTACTCCGCAGGTCTCAGCTCTTCCAATCACTCAAAAATATCTCCTAGACGGTCCTGGTCCCTGTGAATACACAGCTCTCTTAATTTGGGAATATTAAAAAGCAAAACAAGGCAAGGCATAAACAATATACAAAACTAATTCCTAAATAATTCCTTTCAAGTTTTGGTAGTCAATTAATTTTGAGAGTAAATTTGTATTCAAGTAATTTTTAAAAAAATTTTGATAATATGTAAGTAAACCTATAAATATATAATATATCCACATACATATAACTGAATATATAATATATTCAAGTTAATTACTTATGAATATTTAACAGTTTTTAGTCAAACAATATTAGAACTCTATCGTCAATTACAACTCTAATATCCCTGTAGAAAACACACATATTTAGAGGCAAAATGTTTGCAAATCAGATATCTGATTATATATACTTATCATAATAATTATATCCAAATTATATAAAGAACTCAACTCAATTGCAACAAATAACTGAATAAAAAATTCAAGGCAAAGGATCTGAATAGACATTTCTCAAAAGACATACAAATGGTCAATAGATAATATGGAAAAATGCTTAGCTTCACTAATCATCAGTAAAATAAAAATAAAAATTGCAATAATATATCACATTCCATCTCTTAGATTGGCTACTATCAAAAAAAGGAAAGATAAGTTTCACCAAGGATGTGAAGAAAGGGAAACTGCATACTGTTAGTGGGAATATAAATTAGCACTGCTACTATGGAAAACAATATGAAGGTTCCTAGAAAATTAAAAATAGATCCAATGTATGATCAAGCAATCCCACCACTGGGTAAATGTCCACAGGAAATGAAATCAGTATATCAAAGTTATCTGCACTACCATGTTCATTGTAGCATTATTCACAAGAATCAAGATATGCAATCAACATAAGTTGTTTCAACAAATTTATAGATTAAGGGGCCGGCGCTGTGGCGTAGCAGGTAAAGCCAACGCCTGCAGCGCCAACATCCCATAGGGGAGCCGGTTCAAGTCTAGGCTGCTCAACTTCTGATCCAGCTCTCTGCTACGGCCTGGAAAAGCAGTGGAAGATGGCCCAAGTCTTTGGGCCCCTGTGCCCATGTGGGAGATCTGCAAGAAGCTCCTGGCTCCTGGCTTTGGATTGGCACAGCTCCAGTCCTTGTGGCCAACTGGGGAGTGAACCAGCGGATGGAAGACCTCTGTCTCTCCCTGCCTCTCTTTCTCTCTCTCTCTGTAACTCTGACTTTCAAATAAATAAATAAAATCTTTAAAAAAGCCAAATGCATAGATTAAAAAAAAAAATCTGTGTGTGTGTGTGTGTGTGTGTGTGTGTGTGTAAAATGTACGGTGGGGCTGGTGCTGTGGCGCAGCAGGTGAAGCTGCTGCCTGCAGCGCTGACATCACCTATGGGCACTGGTTCAAGTTTTGGCTGCTCCCATTCTGAACCAGCTCCCTGCTAATATGCCTGGAAAAGCAGCAGCAGATGGCATAATCTGCTGGACCCCTGCATGGGAGACCTGGAAGAAGTTTCTGGCTCCTAGCTTCAGCCTGATTCTGGTCTGGTCATTGTGGCTATTCGGGGAATGAACTAGCAGACGTTCTCTCTTTCTCTCCTTCTTTCTCTGTAATTCTGTCTTTCAAATAAATAAAAAACCTTAAAGAAAATAAAAAAGGTATGGCGGTTTACTATTCTGTCTTAAAGGAAATCCTGTCATTTGTGACAACATGGGTAACCCTAAACCTGGAAGACACTGTAAGTGAAATAAGCCAGGAGCAGAAAGACAAACAGTGCATGACTTCACTTAATATATGGAATCTAAAAAAGCTGAACTTGACAGAGGGAATAGAAGGGTGATTACAAGCAGGTAGGGGATGTAGGTGTAGGTGATGTTGGTTAAAGGATATATGACCTTACTATTGGATAGGAGACACACATTCTAGAGACCTACTGTACAAAACAGAGGCTATAACTAATAATATCAGAATACTGTGTTCTTTTTTAAAAATTAGAAAAAGTTATTCGAAAGGCAGAGAGACAGAAAGAGAAAGCACACGTGCAAGAGCATATTGAGTGCTTTTTCAGCCATTGGTTCACTCCTCAAATGCCCACAAAGGCCAAAGCCAGAAGCCAGGGACTCAAAAAGGCCCCTCCGTGTGGGCAGAAGGAACACCATTATTTGAGCTGTCACTAAATCCTTCCAGGGTCTATATCAGTGAGAAGCTGGAACAGAAGCCGGAGCCAGGAATTGAAGCCAGGAACTCTGAATGGGCTATAGGGATCTTAATTGGCAGGCCAAATGCCTGCCCCCACATACTATATTCCTCAAAATCATAGAAAGTAGATTTTAAATAGCCTCTCAAAAAGTAAGTGTGTGAGGTAATACACATGTTAACTAGCTCAATTTAACCATTTCAAATGTATAGGTATTAAATACATGTTGTGCATGACATATACAATTTTTATTTGTCAAGTTAAGACTATAACTTTAACAATTGCACATTTAAGTATTATTTCAGATCACTAAACTCAGAGAATATATGATGTTCCTGAGGAGGGGAGGTTAAGTATCCTCAGAGCTTTCAACTGAGCGAGGGAGGGATTTAATTACAGAGTTGAGATATAAGCATTTTTAATTTATGAAGATGTTGGTTGACAACTGAGAGAAATTTGGTATTTTAAGGCAGTGGTTTTCAGAGGCCTTTAGGAGACAGAATATGTGAAAATCAGTATCTTAATAGTGCAGCAGAACATCATAGGAATTAAGAAAATTTATACTAGTGAAAATATACTGCATAAAATCATAACCACAATTTCACATACGGGAAATAAATCCAAAGTACTGAAGTAAGAATATACTTCCATTGTTGGAAAAATTTTCATTGATATTTATTGCAGTCATCAATGTTAAATTTATAAACACATCTTAAGGTGAGAAAAACATATTAATTCTTTTCTATAAATTAGGAAAAGATTACCACCATTCAATTTTATTGATGGAATACTTTCATCTTAAAAGACCGCACAATTTAAGTATCATTGGATAAGAAAATTTCACCGGTGTTGGCCCTTTGGCCTTGGGTCTCAGTTTCCTCATCTGTAAAATAAAGGGTCTGGGCTTTATGATTATTAAACTTCATTCTGGCATTCATATTTACAGCAGCCCTTACAGCCAGATTTCATATAACTGGTAGTTCTTTTCTCTTAAACTATATTTTTCTCTATTCCTAAAAGTACTATTATTTTAAAGTATCTGAAATTCTTACCAAGACTTATGGGTTTTAGATGTGTCTAGAGAACCTAATAAATACATTTATCTCTGAGAAAATTCAATTGAGTGAAATGAAGATCATTAGATTGAAACAGTGTCTTCAGCTTATGTTTTCTAGCTTTACCCAAAATTTGAGAAAACTTATTGAACAACTAGGCAAAATATTTAGGAAAAGTCCTTGGTTAGGAGGGAGAAATAGTATCTAATAAGATAAGCGATTTAGTTAATTTTCAGAACCAGCAAATTCAAAGGCATAGGAGTATACCCTGCAAACTTCACCCCCTTCAAATTGGTCTTCCAGTTATAGAGAGGATGAAGAGTGATTTGAACCCAGGGCCAGTGCTGTGGTGCAGCAGGGCTTAAGCCATCGCTTATGATGATGGTATCCCATACTGATGTGCTGGTTCCAGTCCCAGCTATTCTGCTTCCAATTCAGCTCCCTGCCAAAGTGCCTAGAAAAGCAGAGGATGATGGTTCAAATACTTGGGCCTCTGCCACCCAGTTGGGAGACTGGAATGGAATTCCTGGCTCTTGGCTGGGGCCTGGCCTAGCCCCAGTTGATGTGGCCATTTGGTGCATGAACCAGCAGATAAAGATCTGTCTCTGTCACTTTGCCTTTCAAATAATTTACAAATAAAAATCTAAAAGCAACAACAAAAAAAAAGGTCTAGACTCATATTTTCAACTATGCACCTTCTGGAGTACAACATGGGACTGAGTGTCCTCACTGTAAAATAGAGGGGGGAGCCAGTGCTGTGCCTTAGCGGATAAAGCTAAGACCTGCAGTGCTGGCATCCCATATGGGCGCTGGTTCTAGTCCCGGCTGCTCCACTTCCGATCCAGCTCTCTGCTATGACCTGGAAAAGCAGTGGAAGATGGCCCAAGTCCTTGGGCCCTTGCACTCTCATGGGAGACCTGGAAGAAGCTCCTGGCTCCTGGTTTCAGACTGGCCCAGCTCTGGTTGCGGCCATTTGGAGAGTGAACCAGTGCATGGAAGACCTCTCTCTCTCTGTCTCGGCCTCTGGTAATTCTGCCTTTCAAATATATATATATACCTTTAAAAAAAATAGAGGTAAAAGACTACTTACTTCACAGGTTGTAGTGCAGACTAAAGGAGAAATGGCATGAAAATCCCTAAGCCTCGTCCCTGGCATACAGTAGGCAAGGGCAGTTTTATTTCTTTAGTCTCTATCTCTGTTCTTTTCCATTATGTAGATGCTTACCAAATAAACCTTCTGAAAACTTCAGCTTTGATTATGCCACTCTTGCACTTAAGAACCTTAGAACTCTATTATCTATCAAATCAAGACCTCCAAAGCCCTGTACAACATCACACAAAGTACCACACAGGCCTTCCTTCTCTACTCTCCTCTACTGATAATGACTAAGGTATTCCGGTTCTTTAGATCTTTTCTGATTAGGCTCAAACTCTTCCCGTCTACTTGAAATCTTTCCTCATAAAAGCCCACTTAGCCACTAATGCTGATGATATTAATGCAAATAACAGTAAGGACTACCATTTATTAAACGTCAACTGATAGTTTCCTAACCACATCATACATTTCCTCATTTATTCTTGTAACTCACTACAAGTAAAATGAATCTTCATCTTACCTATGAGAAAACTAAAGGCCACTGAAATCACACGAGCACTAATCAGTAGTCTGTTTAACTCCCTAGCTCATGTTCTTAACCTGGATTGTATCAACCGCGTCAAAGAATACACTTTTTTTCATGGAATCTTTTTTTTTTTAACCTTTACAATCAGATGCAGTTGCTCCATAAACCTGAATAATACTTTAAAGCTTTTTCAGAAAATACTTGTCTCTATATTTTCTTTTAAAAATAATTCATTTTATTTTATTTGAAAGGTAGAGAGCAAAAGAGAGAGAGAGAGAGAGAGAGAGAGAGAGAGAGATCTCCCATCTGTTGGTTCACTCCCCAAATGTCTACATAGCTGGGGCGAGGCAAGGTAGAAGCTGGGAGCCTAGTACTCAATCTGGGTCATCTATGAGGATGGCAGGAACCCAAGAAATTGAGCCATCACCTGCTGCATCCCAGGATGTGAATTAGCAAGAAGCTGGATCAGAAGTGAGGTAGTTAGGACTTGAACCCAGCACTCTGACAAGAGATATGGTCATCCCAAGGGGCAACTTAAAACACTTTGGCCAAACTCCTGCCCATAATCTCTATTTTTATTTATTTGAAAGGCAGAGTGACAGAGGGAAGGAAAGAGAGAGGGGAGAGAGAGGAGAGGGAGAGGGAGAGGGAGAGGGAGAGGGAGAGGGAGAGGGAGAGGGAGAGGGAGAGGGAGAGGGAGAGGGAGAGAGGGAGGTAAGACGGATCATCTGTTGGTTCACTCACCAAATGGCAGCAAAGGGTGGGGCAGGGCGAGGCTGAAACCAAGAGCCTCGAATTTCATCTGGGTCTCCCTTGTGGGTGGCAGGACCTAATCATTTGGGTCATCCTCTGCTGCCTGAACCCAGGTGCATTATCAGGAAGGGGGGTTGGAAGCAGAGCAGCCGTGACTCATACTGGCACTCTGATATGGAATGCTGGTATCACAAACTGTGGCTTAACCTGCTGTACCACAACACTGCCCTCCTCTATCTTTTTAAGACAGTACATAGCACATCCTTTCTGGTGAACACTAGCTTGAGGAAAGGGATTCTATCTTGTTTCCAACAATAGATTCTCAAAACTGCAGAAATCTGAACTTAATCTAGCAAAGTGTCTTATAATATCTTCCCAGATTCTGTAAGTGATACAGATTCTTCTCATAAAACATTAGGTCCATCATTTGTTACACCACAGACAATGCACTTGGCAACCAGGAGAAACTATAATTTTGCTTCTGTTTTAAGCCCATCATTCTTTCTTAAATTGTTAACAAGACATCTAGAAGTGTTCTTAACATAAACTAGCTTATGTATTTAAAGTGAGGCTCCCTAACACAGGAAAAGAGCATAACATTAAAAAATTGATAATCTCATAAAGAGAATGATAGGTCTATTGCCTCATCAATAGAAAAAAAATTTAACTGATCTTTTAAATGATCTGGAAAGTTTCAGAAACTGAAATCACACATCAGTGTTATCAGTTACATGCAAGATTTAAACATTTAAGAAAAACACACTCTGTAGAAGATAAGCTGACATCAGAATGTCATAGACCATACTACTTGCAGATTTTCTCATTTTCTGAATTCAGTGACTCTATTTTATTGAAATACATTTCACTTGCAATGTCATGAAGCATATATATATATATATATATATATATAATATAAAACTTCTTTTCAATGGGCTGGCTAAAATGGTGCCAAGGGATAAGAAATAGCCCACAGTTTGACAGGCTAGAAGAATCTGAGATATAATGGAATAAAATGTAAATTGTGCCGAATCTCAGAGTATCAGCACGTGCTCTCTGCTCACTGCACACCCAGAGAGCGGCCACAGCAGTGTCTGAACATAACTACTGAATACTCAGCTATGCTACACACTTCAACAGCCACATGGCTTTTAGTGGCTGCAGAATCCAGGCAGGACAAGTATGTGAAAGAGTTCTAGACTAGGATGTATCACAAAAAGGACAATGACGCTATGCTATAAAATAACATAGAGAATCTCATTTTCCACCAAGATGCAGTAAGATACAGCTCCTCACCTCCATTGCTGAAGTGTTTTTTTTTTTTTTTAAGATTTATTTTATTTTTTTGAAATACAGAGTTACAGAAACAGGTAGATAGAGACAGAGGTCTTCCATCCATCGGTTCACTCCCTAAATGGCTGCAATGGCCAGAGCTGAGCTGCTCCAAAGCCAGGAACCAGGAATTTCTTCTGGGTCTCCCACATGGGTGCAGGCACCCAAGGACTTGAGCTATCCTCTGCTGCTTTCCCAGGAACATTAACAGAGAGCTGGATTAGAAGTGGAGCAGCCAGGATCTGAACCGGCACACATATGGGATGCCTGTGCTGCAGGCCAGGGCTTTAACCCTCTGTGCCACAGAGCAGGCCCCAGCTGAAGTGCTTCTTGAAGATTCTGCTACTGAAGCCTTACTTTTCTGTTCTAAAGTAATTATTTCCTGCCATTTCTACTTTATCAAGCATTCTTTTCCATTCTAACAGGTAAAATATCTAGAAGTATAATCTTTTCTAAATGGACAACATTTGGGGCTGGCTTTGTGGTTCAGTGGATTAAGGCCATTGAGTGTAGCACTGGTATCCCATATAGGTGCTGATTTGAGTTCCGGCTGCTCCACTTTCAATCCATCTCCCTACTAATGTGCCTGGTAAAGCAGCAGAGGATAGCCCAAGTCCTTGGGCCCCTGCACCCATGTGGGAAACCCAGAGGAAGCTCCTGGCTCCCGGCTTTGGCCTTGAACAGCCCTAGGCCGTTGTGCCATTTGGGGAGTGAACCAGCAGATGAAAGATCTCTCTCTCTGTAACTCTGCCTTTCAAATAAATAAATAACTCTTAAAAAAAAAAAAAGGACAATATTCACCATTTCTAAATAGTCTCCTCCCTCTTCATTTTAAAAAATTCCTGCATCACCTTTTATCATAAAAAAACCCAATACTTTGTTTTACCTAGAATGGGCATCACACATTGTGCCTAGTTTCTAGCATTATTAGTATGATGTTTCAGAAGCATTTGTAACTACGTGTTTCATAATATACTACATATTGATGCTGATGCATGAAAATTTTCCCCTGTATGGTTAATTTATAATGTTCTCTGTCAATGCCGAGAAGAAAATGTCAGCTAAGTCCACATCTAATAATCGGGTATCTTCAATTTACTTTTCCAAAACACAGAGTTCCATGTTAACAGATATTTGTATATACATAAGCAGACAGTGTATTTTTTATTGAAAGTATTCTCACAAAAGTATTACTTAAACTTTTGTAGAATAGATACATATATTTTCTAAAAGTTTAAACGGCATATTTTTTAGAGAAAACTTTTAAGAAATTCACCAACAGTTCATCTACCAATGTATAATTTAAATACCATAGCAAAAGATAAAATCTTAAATATGCTTACCTCAGGAGCAAACATTGTCTCATATGTAGGATTATACTGAACTTCTTTGACAGCAGGGTCAAGGTGAACACCAGTCTCCAAATCTTCCTAAAAGAAAACCAAATGAATATTAAAGATCTGCTAAGAGATTATTTTACTTAAAAGGTCCCATTAAGTGACACAAGCCATTTTTAACATCAATTTTGTGTTTGTTATATTAGTATCATGCAATTAATAATTCTAACAAAGATTAAGTTTTGTAAATTCAGTGCATAAATTTTTTTCTTTCCAAAGGACTATTTTCTCTTTAAAATACTGACTTAGGCCGGCGCCGTGGCTCAACAGGCTAATCCTCCGCCTTGAGGCGCCGGCACACCGGGTTCTAGTCCTGGTCGGGGCGCCGGATTCTGTCCCGGTTGCCCCTCTTCCAGGCCAGCCCTCTGCTGTGGCCCAGGAGTGCAGTGGAGGATGGCCCAGGTGCTTGGGCCCTGCACCCCATGGGGAGACCAGGAAAAAGCACCTGGCTCCTGGCATCGGATGATCGCGGTGCGCCGGCCGCAGCGTGCCGTCCGCGGCGGCCATTGGAGGGTGAACCAACGGCAAAGGAAGACCTTTCTCTCTGTCTCTCTCTCTCACTGTCCACTCTGCCTGTAAAAAAAATAAAATAAAATAAAATAAAATAAAATACTGACTTAATTAATTAAAAATTTCTAAATATAATGTGAGGCTTCTTAGCATGAAAAAAGAACAGAACATAAAAAGACTCACAGAGATTCCAACTTTTATTTATTTATTATTATTTTTTTGACAGGCAGAGTGGACAGTGAGAGAGAGAGACAGAGAGAAAGGTCTTCCTTTTTCCATTGGTTCACTCCCCAATGGCCACTGCAGCCGGCGCACCGCACTGATCCGAAGCCAGGAGCCAGATGCTTCCCCTGGTCTCCCATGTGGGTGCAGGGCCCAAGCACTTGGGCCATCCTCCACTGCCTTCCTGGGCCACAGCAGAGAGCTGGACAGGAAGAGGAGCAACCGGGACAGAATCCAGTGCTCCGATCGGGACTAGAACCCGGGGTGCAGGCGCCTCAGGCAGAGGATTAGCCTATTGAGCCGCAGTGCCGGCCCCAACTTTTGTTTTGTAACTTCTTAAAAAATTTTTTTTTGTTTTGCTTATTTATTTGAGAGAGCAAGAGAAAGAGATGGGGAGAGAGGGAGAGAGAGTAGGGCTGAGAGAGAGAGAGAAATCTCTCATCCACTGATTCACTCCTCGAATGCCCACAACAGTAAGGACCAGAACAAACAAGAACTTAATCCAGATCTCCCATGTGGGTGGCAGGAACCCCTCCACCTGCTGCCTTCCTGGACTGTATTAGTAGCACGCTAGAATGAGGAGTTGGAGCTGGGAGTTGAAACCAGGAACTCTGATAAAGGATGCTGGAGTCTTAGCTGTGGGATAACGCCTGCTCCCAGCTCTACTTTTTTAATGAATTCAAAAGACCTGATCTAGTTCCAAATTCAAATGAGGCACTCCTTTTGTATATAGCAAATCATACTAGATATGTAAACAGAAGGCCTCGCATTGGATACTGCAGAGGAGACAAAAGGAAGTGGCAGGGCCTCAGTCTTAAATAAAAAGTCTATGCCAATGTTTCAACCTTTGACTTTTCTTCAATTCACTCCCTAGTTTGACGAATACAAACATCTCATCTCCACTGCAGAATCACTGCCATCCTATTTTTTTGTATAAACCCAACCACTTACAAATATGACAACTTCCAAATTGGTATTTCTTGCCTGGCTTTTCCCTGAGCAAGAAGGGAAAAAAAAACAAAAACAACTGTTGGCAGAGTAACTAACCGTGTGTCTCAGTCAGTGTTCTGATTGCAAGCAATGGAGACCTTCACAGCCTGACCAAACACCATGGGATCCTATAAGCTGCTCTTGGAATTGTCAAAGTAGATGGGAGAATCAGCTTTGAGAAATAGGCAGAAACAGAGCTGAGTGTACAGATGGAATCCCAAGTCAAAATCTGTCACATCCCAGACCCAATTCAAGAGGGCCAACAGTTTACCATTACTGAACACCACTACTAAACTGCTATGGCCACCACAGGATATTGCTGGTCAAACTGGTCAAGCTAGAAAATGTTGGCAACCACCGCTATTTAAAACTCTTCTTAACTGGATTCTTTTTGATTAGTTTCGGATTGGAAGGCTTCATGGGTGCATCTGAGCCTGTACAGTTACCCTAACCTTAGCTGAAAGGGACTTGGGAGGAGAACCTGGTGTTCAGGCCTCCGAAGGTCAGTGGTGAACAGGGGTGTTCTTTACACTAAGACTCTAAGAGAAGAGGGTTCTACCACTGGGCCACCTACAAGATACTTCTTACTTCACCCTAAAATGTGCACTAGAATCTTCGCTGAGATGGCAACTTCGTTAGGGCCCAACAGTAAACCCTGTAACACTAAGTTAAAAGGTTACATAATATTCAAATACTAGTGACAAAATATACTGAAAACAGCCAAAGGCTGAGTCACACTAATGACTTCCCAATGGATTTTATAGAATACAGTTGCTAGAACCACCTTACAAAATGAGTTACCAGCTCTTTCTGATTAAGGGATTTAAAATATTCTAAATTTGAATCATTTTGAACAAAGTATAATGCCTCATCAACTGTTAAACACAAAGTACAACTTAAAAAATTACTTCTAATATCAGCAATAATGGTAATAAACATTACAAATAAGTTCCAGGCTCTGGCTCTTGCTAAAATTACACAACAAATTGAATAACTCTCAAGAACATGAAGGGTTGTTAATTTTACATTTAATTAGAAAAATTTGGACAATACCACTATCTTGTTTTAACACACACGTAGAAAGGAGTTCAATATCAGTTAGGCATACAATTTGATTATCACAGAATTAAATTTTTTTTTATTCAATTATCCACAAAAATTAAAGTGCAAGTAAGCAAAGGGCATCCTTGGGGCCAAGTAAGTTCATACAGTTTGTCTTTTCAAAGTAGTCTGAGAAGAAAACAAAATAGTATTTATTGACTAGTCCTTTTCACATTTCTTCCTGTGTACAAATAAGAAAACAGATACAAAACACTGAAAACTATAAAGCATATCACAAATACTAATCATTAGTATATAGTGCTCATCAATTTACAGCTTTTTTTTTCCCCAGAAAGTAGAATTGACTACTAAATTTCCTAAAATGGGAGTTCAATGGGGCCATAGCTGTGACACAGCAGGTAAAGCCACCGCCTGCAGTGCTGGCATCTCCTATGGGTGCCGGTTCAAGACCCGGCTGCTCTACTTCCCATCCAGCTCTCTGCTATGGCCTGGGAAAGCCGAAAACTGCCCAAGTACTTGGGCCCCTGCATCCACCTGGGATTCCAGGAAGAAGCTCCTGGCTCCTGACTTCGGATTGGCACAGCTCCGGCCATTGCAGCCAATTGGGGAGTGAATTAACAGATGGAAGACCTCTTTCTTTCTCTCTCTGCCTCTCCTTCTCTCTGTGTGTAACTCTGACTTTCAAATAAACAAATCCTTAAAAAAAGATGCATAAGAATGGATAAAAAGCATAGTCCTTTTCTTTTCTGGTATTGTATTTAAGACTATACTTCTAAAAACTATTGCAGTGGCTGCATATCACACATTCTAATGTTCCTTATTGTTCTTTTTAAAATATCTTCAATTGTGACTTTTTTCTATAGCCCATGGGTTACCTAGAAGTATGATTTCACAATTTTCAAATATGGTAACTTTATAGTTATATTTTTCTGGCTTATTTCTGGCTTAGTGCATTTTGGTTATAGTGTCATAACACAATTTAAAATTTGTTGAGACTTATCTTGTGGCCAAGTATAGAGGTTGGCAAACCATACATAGCCTTTGGGATGAATCTAGCCAATAATCCTTTTTCTGTACCACCAACCATCAAGCTAAAAATGGTATTTATATTTGTAAAGTTTTTTTTTTTTTTTAGTGACAGATATTATATAAGCATATGGTCAGCACAGTCTAAAATATTTACTATCTGTCCCCTAGCAAAAAGTTTGCCAATCTCTGAGCTGGTAGGTGGTCAACAACACTCAATGGTGTTAAGTGCTGTGTTGTTACTTTTAGATACGGTTTACTAATTTTGTTGCTCATAGTTTCTGTATCATTGCGATTTTGTGCTTGTTCTATCAGTTACTGAGAAGTGCAATATCCTCCCACTGGGACTACATTCATCAATTTATCCTGTAGTTCTCTCAATTTATTGAAACATTTTGAACTTACAATGTTACACATCTCTTTGTGAATTAAACCTTTTATCATTGTGAAGTGGCCCTTTTTTTTGTTTCTATATGCTTTCTGCTTTAAAGTCTATTTGACTCATCTTTTTTAAAAAAGATTTATTTATTTGAAAGACAGAGTTAGAGAGGCAGAGAGAGAGAGTCTTCCATCCACTGGTTCACCCTCTAAATAGCAGCAATAGCCAGAGTTGGGCCTATCCGAGGCCAGGAGTCTAGAGCTTCTTCCAGGTCTCCTATATAGGTGCCAGGGGCCCAAGGACTTGGGTCATCTTCCACTGCTTTCCCAGCCACATTAGCAGGGAGCTAGACTGGAAGTGGAGCAGCCAGGACTAGAACCAGCACCCATATGGGATGCTGGCACTGCAGGCCACAACACCACAGCGCCGGTCCCATATTTTACTGATGTTAATACAACAAGTGCCAGCTCTCTTTTGGCTGAAATTTGCCTAGGAAACCCTTTTCCGATCTTTCTATTCTGATCTTTCTAGAGGTCTTAGCAAACATGGCAAGGCAAGAAAAATAAGACCAATAAGGGGGGCCGGCACTGTGGCATAGTGGATAAAGCCACTGCCTGCAGTGCCAGCATCCCATATGGGCACTGGTTCGAGTAACGGCTGTTCCTCTTCCATCCAGCTCTCCGATATGGCATGGGAAAGCAGTAGAAGATGGCCCAAGTCCTTGGGCCCCTGCACCGGCGTGGCAGACCCGGAAGAATCTCCTGGCTCCTGGCTTTGGATTGGTGCAGCTCCAGCCATTGTGGCCAATTAGGAAGTGAAACAGTGGACAAAAGCCCTCTTTCTCTCTCTCTCTACATCTCCTTCTCTCTCTGTGTAACTGAGACTTTCAAATAAATACATAAATCTTTAAAAAAAAAAAGGATTGAAAGAAAAGAAAAAATACTGTCACACTTGCAGCTGACTATGAGTATAAGAAGAAAGACCAGTGAGAAAGTTTCATAAGTAGAAAAACTATCCATACAGCAGCATAAAAAGAAAATGTATCTATAAACACCTGCAACAAAACTGTACAAGATCTTGATGCAAAAGATAATGAGCTGGAAGAAATTAAAAGCCTACACACTATACAAGACTTAAAAGAATGAGTAGATATTACTTGTCCCCATATTGATCTATGATTCAGTGTAATCCCAAACACAATTCTACGTGGGTATTAGAACTTCACAAGTTAATTCTAAAGTGTTTGTAGAAATACAGGGCCAAGAATGGCCAAAGCATTCTTGAACAATACAGAAAAGGGGCGGGGAGAAATGCACTACCAAATACCAAGCCATCCATTAGTCATGTTCCCACCACACCTAAAAATTCATTTCATGTGGACTAACGACTTACTGTATGAAAAGCAAGGATGTAGTGCTTTCAGAAGATAATATGGGAGAAATGTTATCATGATTTTGGATTAAAGATTTCTCAAGAACCACACTCTATACGAATAGTTTAAAAAACCAGACTAAATACACAGCATGTTATAACAGTTGAAAAGAGATTAAGAAGACAAGCTGCAAACTGTAAGTTTTTTGCGACACAACCGACAAAGGGATAGGATCTAGATTTATATGAACACCTCCTACAAATCAAAATGAAAAACACAATCCAACAGTCTCTCTGAAGTGAAAAAATAACTTTATCACCAGTAACATATACAAAAAGATACTCAATCTGAGTGCTCAGGGGAAAATGGATTAAAAGCAGGCATAAATTTCTTCTCTGCCAAAACACTTGCCGTTAGTCATGATACAAATAGTCAGCACTTGCAGTGCCCGCATGAACTTATCTGCATGCTTCACTCTCCTCACCTGATCTTTTCCCAATTTTCCAGCCATTTAATATCTACGTGTAAGTGTTTTTTCCTTCATAGAAACAAATGTTGGTTATGAATCGACAATGAGCAATGCTTTTTATTCTTTCATCATAGAACCAGATTGCCGGGTGGGCCAGCCCCAGCTCTGCGGCTGGTGGACTTCTGGTACTTCACCAAACCTCTCCTCCTGGATTTCCTTACTCATTAGCGACTGAACTTCAGGAGCTACGGAGGCTGCCAACCCCCACTAAAACTCTCCTTCTCAGGGTGAACACCTTTTTACAAGACTTTCTTGTTCACACACTCTTGCATTCCACTCTCTCACCAGCCATATTCCTTTATTTTGTGTATGAGGCGCACTGGAGACACTAACAAGTAGACACAACAATCTCTGGGTGCCAGGGTCTCACTGCCCAGGGGAAAGTCAAAAGTTAACAAGTCCCAGCCACGTGGCAAGTGTTACAGGTGAGATACTAATCGGGGGCTAAGAGAGGTGCAGGAAGACACCTGTGCACTGAGACTGCCAGGACAGCAGACTTTGGAGGGCAGGGAAGGTAAGGGATTTCTAGGCAGAGAGACTAGTGTGGGCCAAACTGTGAGACAAAGAAAGAAAACCAGTCTTTGTGAAAAGTTCAGCATGGGAGGGTGGCTGGCTTCACACACCACCTAAGCAATTGCCCAGTGAACACCATGGTATCACCGGCAGAGAAGTGATGTGATGAAACTGGAATTTAGGGACACTGTGGAGGGAAGAATGGGGCATGGAACCAGGAGACAACAGAGAGGGGACAGAAAGACCAGCAAAAGGCTCCAATTGTCTTGCAAGATGATGGGACTCTGAAATAAATAGTGACAGCAGAAGAGGAAGAGATTGGGTAAATATCACTGAGTTGCAAAACACAGGACCCAGCACCCCAAAGTAGAGGCAAACAGGAAAAGAGAAGTCAAGAACAATTCCTGGGAGAAATAAGCAAAATATAAAGGCGATGCCAGTGAAAATAGGGTGGGCAATAGAGAGAAGGCAACTGACTTGAGAGAAATTCACAAAGCAGACCAGTTAGACCCAGTTGCATGACTGGTTTCAGGGGCTGAGAAGAGAAAGGGATGACCTTTCTGTTCTTGGCTTGGACTAATGGATGGGCTGCAAAGAAAGCAGCTGGATTTTTCAGCACAACGAAATCTGTGTCTGAGAGGCATCCTGGGGGAGCTGTTTATTAGGCCTTAAGCTAGCAACAAGTTTAGGCATGGAAAAAACAAAGGACAGCTAACATTTAGTCTAGTGTGTGCCTGACCCTGCAAAAGGTTCTCTATGTGCTTGATGACAAATCTTACAGCTCTGGGAGATGGGACCAGGGTCATTCAACTTCACAGATGAGAGATCAGGCACAGAAGACTTCCATAACTTACGCAAGGCCACTGAGTGGGTGAACGTTGGAGGCAGGATTTGAATCCTGGGAGTTTTATCTCTAGAGTCTGTGCAACCACTTCCCACTGTTTATCTTTGAGCTGAAGCACAGATGGAGGCCAAAGATATGGGAGAATCTGTGGAGCGCCCAAAGGACTTACAGGGCAGAGTCCTGGGGACACCACTGCTGAAAAGGAGGGCAAGAGAAGAGGGGACCAGGAAAGTTCAGTGTCATCTGCTGAGCGAGTCAAGGCAAAGGACAGAGCGTGACAATTGCAAGGCCTGGGGCATCATCCAGGAGGAGCTTCCCAAGAGGCTAGACCCAGACTGCACTGGGTTCAGGAGAAAAACTGAAGACAGCTCCAAAAGCCTGAGCAATGAAAGAATAAAGATTAAGGAAGTCATGATGGGCTTTAGGGTTGAAGAGCCTGTTAGTAAGACAGGAGGGGCCGGTGCTGTGACGCAGTGGGTTAATGCCCAGGCCTGAGGTGCCGGCATCCCATTTGGGTGCTGGTTCTGGTCCTGGCTGCTCCACTTCCAGTCCAGCTCTCTGCTGTGGCCTGGGAGGGCAGGGGAAGATGGCCCAAGTCCTTGGGTCCCTGCACCCATGTGGGAGACCTGGAGGAGGCTCCTGGCTGCTGATCAGCGCAGCTCCAGCCATTGCAGCCATCTGGGGAGTGAACCAGCGGATGGAAGACCTCTCTCTCTCTGCCTCTACCTCTCTCTGTGTAACTGACTTTCAAATAAATCTAAAAAAAAAAAAAAAAAAAAAAGACAGGAGGATTCTAAGCATTTTTTCATGACAGATGTCAACTAACAGAAAATAAAATTCATGGAGAGTCTACCAAAACCTGCACAAGGCTCTCTCTCTCTTTTTTTTTTTTAAAATTTTTTTTTAATTTTTGACAGGCAGAGTGGACAGTGAGAGAGAGAGACAGAGAGAAAGGTCTTCCTTTGACAAGGCTCTCTCAACACTTGACTTTGGAACAACTTAGAAAGGAAACTCTGCCCACGGCCTGGCCTCCCCTCCCCGCATCTGAAGCTTCTGGTCGCCCAAGGGAACTCTACCTGGTCCACACTACCATTGGAGCTGTTGCTGGGCTCCCATCAGCACAGCCCTGCCTCCGTACACGAGACACATGAGCCTCTGCCTTCTCAGGGTTGCCTGTCCCGGCAGGTGCTCCACCGGCTTCCAGTTCTCCTGACAACCTCTGGAAATCACACTCCTTCCTTACTCTGTTATGGAACTCGACTTTCTGCCCTGGCAGGCCTCAATCCACTCTGTGTCCACTCTGCTCGGTCCCGTTTAACTGGCAGCTTCTTTCACTAGAAGGTTTGCTTCATGATGGCACAGACTGGCTTGTGGGCCGCTGTGCCTTCAGCCCTTTGAACAGCTACCTCGATACATATTCGCTAAATGAACTCTAAAAGCCCAATTTCGGCCTTTATCACAGTACTCCAATGGCATTGTGCCTGCTCTTCTCAAATCCAAGGCCTTTTTCTCACTATTTTAACACATAATCAACAACAGCTAACATGGATCGCACTCGCACTAGATACCAGGCTCTGTGCTATAAATTCTATTTATATAAATTGTCTCGATCTTCACAATAATCCTCCCAAATACAAAGGTGCTTTGAAAATTGTCTCCACGGCGAGGAAAGAGAGGAAGTTGCCTAACTTGCCCAAAGTTCACACCAGTGGCGGCGCACGGATTAGAACCTGGTTCTTACTTCAAAAACAAAACAAAGCCGGGCCACTGTTCACTTCGTACCCCAGCTTGTACAGTTCTGGTCCAGTTTCATTCCTGTTCTGAGATTACACCGGCTTCATCCAAGCCTTGTCCCAATCCACCCGCTTCCCACCTGCTTTCTGACAGCGGGGGGCGAGGGTAGGGGTTCTGGGGGGCTCTAGCGGGCTGCTCCGCAGAAGCGATCCAAGCGTTAGCGACTGGCCTCTCGGCGCCGAGAAAGAGGCAAAACGGGGCCGAACAGCGGCCGGCGGCGCCTTTGGAGCTGGAGCCCGTTCCCGCACCGCCGCACTTACCTTAACTGCCACCTCCGGCGCCGAGTCCACCGCCACTGCCAGCGAGGGCTTGGCCGAAGGCGATTTAGTCAGATGCATGAGAGCCTCGGCGGCTGGCAGCGGACATCGGCCGCCTTCACTGTCCGAGTCGGATTCGGACCCCGAACCCGAACCGTAGGAAGCGGCCAGAGCTGCAATAGCAGCCGACATGACGGCAAACTGATCCTCTGCGGACACCAGGCCCGGGCGGAAGGAGAAGCGGCTTCCAGGTCCTGACAGACTGCCATGAAACACATTATTTACTTCCTTGGCTAAGAAATCATTTGTAACATTTCGAAAAAATAGACTAATTATTATTTGAATAGCTTATATCAGATTAAGAGGTTGGAAACATTTACCTAAAGAACCAGTTTTAACAGCTGGTCACTTTCAGGACCTGGAGGACTAGATTAAAAACTACGAGTTCAGAAATACCTGGAGGCCTTGCGACCACACACTCCCGGCGTGCAGCGCGGCGGGAAGTGCGCGCTGGCACCATGGGAAATGTAGTTTAGGGAGAGAAGGCGGGGCTGGCGGGCCGGCCTCTCCTCGACCCCGCCCCTGGATGGATGGTTCATTCAATTGGCTATCATCTTCCCTCATTCCCTCGCCAAGCTGGGTTCTCTCCGTCCCCCTCCCCCAAACTGAGGATTGGGTAATACCACAGAGCCTCCGGAAAGGGGGGAAACGTGGTCTTCACCCCCACGGATGGGCGAGTGGGCGGAGGCTCGGTTTCCCATCACCGCGGCACCTGGGCACTGGGGGCTGAAGAGGAGAGTGAGACTCTTGAGTCTGAAGACCTGTCACTGACCAGGAAAGCTCCTGGGTGGAAGGCTGGGAAATTGGGCGCAGAGAGTCCCGCGGTCCCCCCTGCCTCTGGCGCGGATCCCCGCGCCCGGTTGTGGAGCGTCGCGCGCGGGGAGGGGGCGGGTGAGGCAGCGGCGGCTCGCGGTGTTGTTCGCTCGCGCGTCGAGCGCAGTGTGGGTCCGGCGAGCGGCGGGCGCCCCGGGCGGCGTTCCCCGCGGCCCGGCGCCTCAGCCGCTGCCCCGAGCGGGTCCCACCCCCGGAGCCTGCCCTTCCTGGGGGCGCTCGGTGGAGTCCCGGGAGCTGAGCGGGACCGGCGGCCGCCGCCGAAGCATGCAGAAGGGGTAAGGCACGAGCCCCCTAGGTTTCACGGTGAGCGCGCTCTCTCAGGGATTGTTTCCTCGGGGGAGGGGGCCGGGGAGAGGAACTCGGGCTCGGCCGCCGGAGCCGGAGCCGGAGCGGGGAGGCGTGTGCGCGGCTCTCCTGCCCGCAGAGGCGGCGCGGGTGGGTGGGCGCGCCTCCCCCGCCCCCATTCGCGGGTTTCCCGAGCTCCCGCCTCCCCGCCGCCGCCGGCCGGGCTGGTGCTGCGGGGAGGCGGCGGCGGGCGCCCCGGGGTCTGCGTTGCGGGGACCGCCCTGAGGCGGCTCGGGGCGGGGACTCTGCGGGTCTCACCTGAAGTGCCGCCGCCTGGGCTCCCCAGCCCGCCCGCACCCTCGGCCTCTCGCCCGGGAGCCGGCTGCAGCCTCGGGTGGCGGAGAAGCCCCGGCGGCTCTGCGTGCCCGAGGCTCGGTGCAGCCCGCTGGCGCGTTTGCGTGTTTGCGCCGCACGTCGGTGTCTGAAGCTATAACGGTAAAGCGGGTGCGGGCGTGCGGGTTTTGCTTTGAAGAGGAGGCGAAGCGATGCGGTCGCCCCTGCTGCCTACTCGTGGGGGGCTGGGGAGGGGGCGCTGGGCAGAGTTGGGGAGCCGCTTGCTCGGCTGTGATGTCGGCGGGACTCGCCCATTGTGCCACCCAGATAATTATTCAACTCTGCAGCATCCATTGCACCTTTGGCGTTGTTCTCCCCTGGCTGCAGCGTGCCCCCTAGCTTCCGTACTCTGACACCTTCTCCTGCACTCGCGGGGCCTGAGCTGGAACAGTAATGACAGCACATCTGACCCGAGCCTCGGCGACCTGTTCTGTAGACGGTTGATCGATTAAGCCCCAGCTAGAGTATGTACTTCAGCAGGGCTCACTGTGGTTCCTTTTTTGTAAAAGATACGCCTTGCATTCTGAATGCTCTGTTTTTTTTTTTTTTATTTTATTTTTGGTGGTAGCTAAATCTTGTTCCTGTTCTGTAATAGATGTGATGGATGTATTGCTGATTCAACCCCTCTCCTGTTCTTTCCTGTGAGTCGTAGGGAACTTTGATTGGTCTAGTTGTTGATAGCGCTATGTCTACACATGTAATCTCAATCTGAACTCTAAGGAACAATTTCTCCTTTGGCTCTTATGCTTCTGTTGGGAAAAGTTTTTATTTGCATTGAATATTTGAATAAAGTATGTGAATAAAACATCTCAAGTTTTGAATGAGAAAACTTTGGTATTTAATTTCACCGGTAGAATATTTGAATATTTGATTGCTAACCATAGCCTACAGTGGACTGAATGGTGGGGTTTTTAACTACCATATCGATCGTACCCTAACTTAGCTGAATTTTATTTTTTATTCAGTTGTTTTCTTTGTAATATCATGTATTTAATTACTTGCAGATCTTTTTCTTATGTTTCCAACTTCTGTCAACAAGGATAGCTATGTTCCAGTTTTACATGCTGTACCTGAAGGATGACATTCTTTTTGCAAATATAACAAGCAACTGTTGGGTAATTGATGCTTCTGTTAAAGATTGCTTACAAATTATTGTTTAAAAATAAATAATTCACTACCCCAAATAAGTGTTTTCCTTTGATTTTTGTAATCTTCCCTTTCCATTTTTCCTTTTTTAGGCTTCTTGCATTAACTCTTTTGATGAAACAGAATTGCAGATAGGCATTGCAAAGGCAATTTGAAAAGTACAGGACTTGTTTTCTGGCACTTGGAAGTGGCACACATATGTTCATGCTGTAGGATCAGTTGCTTCCTTGAGAGATGACCTTGCAATTTACAAAATGGATACCTTTGTGCCTTGGTTTCCTTATGTGTAATGGAGATAATACTCATTTACTCCACTAGGTTGTATGTGTGGATCAGTAAGTATGCTTCCTAATGCTTTTAAAGGAATTTAAATACTTTAGCTGATAAATTGACACTTTCAGTGGAAACTACAATGAAAAAATATAATATGGATTTTCGCTGCCATGTTAGAATGACTGATTCACGTTGATTTTAATTTGGAGCAATACTTAGAATGATAATTCTAACTTGAAGAAAGCTTTTTATCTATCAGTTGTTTTTAATTGCAGACATTAGGTATTATAGTAAATAAGTATAGTTATAAATAATAGGCATAAATAATTATTACTGATAAAAAATGTTGTGACTTGATAATAAACAAGTATAATATTGAATTAAGTTTGTGAAAAATTAAGCTATCTGGAAATATTAAGGCCTTTTGCATTAAAAACTTTTGTAGGTGACACATTCCAAAATCTACAGTTGTAATCATTTGGAAGGTATAAACTGGAGCTAATTTGTTTATTATTTGGGGTTATAAACATTGATATCTATATATCCAGAGGCAATTTGTTAATATTGCGTAAAACTATATTTAATTTTATATTTTGTTTTATTTTAGAAATAATTTAAGATATCTTTTCCATGTGCTCAATTTTTGTTATCACAGTACATCATTTTTTTATTTCCTTCTGAAAGATTAACTCAGTCAATTTCCATAACAAAAACTATTAAAAGATCGTATTACTAGAACTTTTAACAAAACAGTACTTAACATTTATTTTGTGGGAAAACTTCATGTGAATGATAAAACTACTGAAGTGTCTTTAAAATTAAAACTATTTTATAGTTCCTTTGGGGAGAATTAATTTGATTACATTTATGTTTTCTTAAATGACAGATAAAATTTAGCTTTCACTAACATTGGAGTACATGCAGTTAATTCAGAATTTTTCTAAGTTGTTTGAGGACAGGAACTGACTGGTCACTTACTGTCATAAATCCAGAGTTGCTTAGTATAGTGTTTAGCAAACAGTAAAGACTCAGTTCTGTTGAACCAATCAAATGAGTAAGTGAAGAAAATCATTGAATTAGTATACTAGATGAAAAGTTTTTGGAAAAGTAGGTTTATCAGACTTTTTAAGTAACAAAGCTTTTTCTCAGTAAAAATGAGAAAAATACATTTGGAGGGTCTTTAAACTCCATTTTACCTGTTCAAATATAATTCATTTACCCACATACTTTTGACATAAAACTAGATACTGAATAATGTATATTTTAGCAATCTTCCATTTATTAAATGATATTAACAATATTCTTATCACCTCATGAAAATGTACATTAATTTGTTTTTCCTCAACTAGATGAAATAGAAATGTATTTGATTTCTTTCTGACTTAAATTTTCCAATGAAATAGTAAATTAAAAGTATGTTAATTAAATCTATGCTAAATGAGTATCTAATTTTAAACATAAATGACCCCTAGCCTTTAAAATTTTTTTTTAGTCATATTTAGCTCTGTAATTTAGAGCCTTTGTGAACTGGTATCTCTAACTTAGAATGGGACTGATGTAGAGTGGTTTGGAACTCAATTTATTGTCTCAGAAACCATATGGTTAGTGGTTAGATTCATAGACATCCCTTTTAAACCTGTTTAACCCATAATATGTCTGAATTCTAGAACTACTCTAATAATGCTAGTGAATTAATGGGATTATATGAATAATTAGTATTAATATATATTAAAATGTCTAATGCTCTATGCAACAATGTCATAAGAATCTGACTCTAAACATGTGATGGTACTCTTGTGCTGCACATGACCACATTCCTAGGAACTTGCCCTCTTTCACCACGTGGAGGTGAAGAGCAGGATCTTAGCTCAGTGAGTGGTTTGCCTTCCATCTCATGAGGACATGAGAACAGTTGGAACAAGTCAGTTGTAAACTGAGAAGTAGATGACTTCTGAGGTCCCTTTTAGCTGCAAATAAAATTTTACAGCACTTGAAGTTCAGTATAAGCCCTTTTTATCTGAGATAATTTTCACTTTCTAATATTATTGCTTATGTACTTGCTATTAGGGAATTTCTTCTTTCTGGATCTGCCTTTGAAAAGAACAAAGTCAAAATCTGCCTCATATGCCAATTCTTGGAAGCAAGGCTTTTTATTAAAAAAGAGATTTGTTGTTGTTATCATTGTGTTTTGATTTTGCTTACTTTAATTTTTGATTGCTTTTTTCACATAGACTCTCAGAAGCACCAAAACACAGAATTAAAATGGTTTCTTTTGTTTCATTATTTTGCTTTTTTTCTTTTTTTAACTGAAAGCAATTTGTGAAGTTAAGGTAGGTTTATTCATACTTTGGAGAGATTACATCTAGAGAATCTTTAAAGAATTTTTTTTAAGGAAAAATAGTGTGATTAAGCTTGTGGAGTGGGAGTTGGAAGTTAAAAGATGGAGTACTGAGGCCGGTGCTGTGGCGCAGCGGGTTAACGCCCTGGCGTAAAGTGCCAGCATCCCATATGGGTGCTGGTTCAAGTCCTGGCTGCTCCACTTCCAATCCAGCTTTCTGCTGTGGCCTGGGGAAGCAGTAGAAGATGGCCCAAGTCCTTGGGCCCCTGCACCCACGTGGGGGTCCTGGAAGAGCTCATTGCTCCTGGCTTCGGATTGATGCAGCTCCAATTGGCTGTTGTGGCCAATTGGAGAGTGAACCATTGGATGGAAGACCTTGCTCTCTCTCTGCCTCTCCTCTGTGTAACTCTGACTTTCAAATAATTAAATAAATATTTTTAAAAAAGAAAGAAAAAGGTGGAGTATAGCCAGAACAGTGGAGCTTTGGCATGGTTGTGGTGGGGTTGGAGGCTCATTGAAAAGTGTTTATAAACTTCTTGAGGAGAGAGATAGTTTTGTTGCTTGATTGTCATATTTCCATTTGCCTTGTTTTTGTGTTCCCAGTGTCTGTTTTTTAGTTTAAGCTATTTGCATTTTGAAGGTATGCAATTACTACAGTATAGCAGGTGGAAAGATCAGGGTGCTATGAGAAAAGGAGTCATTGAACACAGCTATGTTTGTACATTGGAGTATTTTGTAAGTTTTAAATTTGCTTTATTTGAAGATTAATTATATTTACGGATAATGCATAACAATGGTCTCCCTAAGAGGAAAGGAAGTAATACTGCTTATTTTCTGTATGTGCAAGTCTCTGTGTAGATACTGTTATATTTATTATCTTATTTAATTGATATCATTGCCCTATTGGGATTTTATGGAAGGAAGAGGTTAACTGAATGGAACAAGTTGCTTATTCTGCTTAGCAAAAGCCTACTTTCTCTGGGAACTGCTTCATTCCATTTTCCCCAATAAACTGCTTTTGGGGCAGTCATTTTAATAACTTGGTAATAGTATTACTGCCTTCTTGCTACCCTCCCCTCATTTGTAACTGGTTGATCTAGTAGTGATTACCACATGCCCCACACTAAACCAGTTATTGATTCAGCACATAATTATTGAGGGCCAACTGTTGCTAAAAGGGTAGGTCTCTATCTTGGGGTTAAAGATGTAGTAAGAGAAAGCTACTGAACAAACACATTTATTTATAATTAGAAATTGTGGCGAAGGAGGAGAACCTAATTTATACTTATCCTGGAGGTAAGATGAGAGGCTGTTAGTTAGCTGAGGTTCAGGGGGGAAATGCAGAGAGCACATGTGAAACATTTTTGAGATAGGGAAGATGTTTGGCAGGTTCAAAGAACATTCAAGGAATGCAAAAACAGCCAAAGTGGATGGAACTTAGAGGGATCCTGTATTGTGGGGGTAAACAGGAGCCAGGGCACACATTAAAGGCTTGGTCTGACAGGGGTTATGGATTTTATTTTTGTCCATTGGGGACGCCCATGAAGGTTTTTAAGTCATGTTAATGACTGGATTAGATTAGTCTTTTATAATGATCACTCACACTTTGAGAGGGCTGGGGGACTAATCACAGTTCTGATAATTTCTGTCATTGGCCCAGTTCTGCACTAAGGCAGGTCACTCAGAGCTTTTCTTGTGTCCTGGGTGCCCAGAGGTTGAGTAATTTCCTTTCTCTCCAGTTGCTGAGCTGAGTGGTAAAACTTGGTTTTGTTAATAGCTTCGTTTCTTGCCATGTGAACTAGATAAGCAGGGCATCTAGAAATAAGGGTGCAAACGGGGCATCTAGAAGAAAGGGTGCAAAGAGAAGTAAATGTGGAGGCCTGAATGCGTTCAGGTGCCTTTGTCCATGGTCCTGAGATTGAATTCCAAGAGACACCCTAGTTAACTTTTTGCATAAACCTGTTGGAATTGTATTCCTAGTATTTATCAACTGAATCTTCTAATAGATTAGTACAAGGTCACATGGTTAATAAAAATGAAAGTAGGATTTGAACACAGACACATATTATTTGAAAGTCCCATTTTTTCCTGCTATCCTTTGCTGACAAAGTACTATTTCATAAAGTTATGGCCCTGAAATTATTCTAAGGATATGGATTTTGAATGTGGCAATGACTGTTAGATGATGATGGCAGCCAAGCTTTTTCAGTGTGTTTGGCAGTAGTCCAGCTTATTGCCTTTCTTTCATCCTGAGTAACAGGTACCCAGGTCTACTTCAATAATATAATGTTTCTACATGTATATTAACTAACTCATCTGAGAAGAAAAAGCTGTATCAGAGCGGGATTAACTTACTTCCTGCTACCAGAAACTATAAATCTGTTGTTTTTACATTATGTTGCAAAAGTCAGCTTTTTGTTTGTTTCATTTTACACTGTTTAATGGGGGACATTTGTTGCCTTGAATGTCTTTTATTGGTGAGTTTCTATAGCATATGAGGATTCTTCAAAAAGTTCATGGAAATATGTATTATGAAAAAACTATGCATAAATTTAAAAAGTTTTCATACCAAAGTAAATACTCTAAAACATTATTTGAAGTGGAGAGGTAGAGAGAGTGTGGGTCTGCTTGGGTCTCTGGGAACTCTTATTCAAGTTTCCTACGTGGGTGACAGGAACCAGATTACTTGAGCCGTCACTGCTGTTTCCCAGGGTTTGCATCAGCTGAAACCAGGAGCCAGAGCTGGGACTCAATACCACGTCCTCTCCTGTGGGAATAGACACTTAGCCAGCATCTTAACTGTTAGGCTGAATGCCTGCCCTTCCAAGTTATTTTTTAATTCCTTTTTCACAGACTTTTTGTAGTACTCTTATACATGTCTAGAACTTACACCAGAAAATTATGGAAAGGGAGGGCAAAGCAGAGCTGAAGGGGAAAGAATATTTTATGTTTTAAAATATTTAAAATATTTTATATTTATATATATTTATGCTTTAGTGGCAGGTGAAGACTAGCACTCATTTTTAAAAACTGAAATAAAAGCATCTGATACAACCAGAAGTTTATCAATTGTGTTGATATTTTCAAAGACCCCTTATTTGGTGTCATTGGTTTTCTGTGTTCTCTATTTTAAATTTCTTTAATCTCTGCCTATGTTTTACTACTTTTTCTTCTGTTTGTTTTAGGCATATTGGTCTTCTTTTTCTAATTTCCAAAGGTGGAAGTTCATGTTATTCACTTTTAATCATTATTTTCTAATATATTTATCCCATGGTATAAATTTCCCTCCATTTACTGCTTGGAAGCATCCCATAATTTTTGGTAAATTACATTTTCATTATTCATTTGAAAATCATTAAAAATTTCTTGAGACTTTGAACCATGTGTTATTTATAAACATAGTGTGTTGAATCCCCATATATTTTGGTATTTCCCATTTATCTTCTGTTGATTTCTTTTTTTTAGAAAGCTTCTATTTAATAAATATAAATTTCATAGGTACAGCTTTTGGAATATAGCAGTTCTTTCCCCCATACCCACCCTCCCACCCCCAAACCATCCCACCTCCTACTCCCTCTCCCATCCCATCCTTCATTAAGATTAATTTTTAATTATTTTCAAATGAAGAAGATCAGCTCTATACTAAGTAAAAATTTAATTCTGTTGATTTCTATTTTGTTTATTTTATAATCTAAGAGTGTACATTGTATGATTTTTATTTAAAAAATTTCAGACGTATTTTGTGGCCTCAAATGTGATTTATCTTGAAGAATTCTCTGAGCTTGAGAAGAATTTTTTTGTGGTTGGGTGACATACTATGTAATCGTCAACTATATCTAGTGGATGAATGGTGTTACTTTGTTACTTAGTTAAGCTATCTCTGTACAGATTTTCTGCCTATCAGATTGAGAGAGAGATAGTGAAGTCTCCAATTTTGATAGTGAATTAGTGTATTACTCCTTGTAGTTCCATTAGTTTTTGCCTTGCATATTTTGATACTCTGTTGTTAAAAGCATAAACATTAAGGATTGTTGTGTCATCTTGGAGAATTTACCCCTTTATAATAATGTGATACCTTTTTAATTGCTGATAATCTCGCTTTGCCCAGAAATCTGCTTTGCTTGGAATTGATACAAGGATGCTTTAAATTAAAAGATAAGTTTTCTTTGGTGCAAAAAAATCTTGAAATCCATGTATAGTCTTTTCATAATATTTATCATGAGCTTTTTGAAGTACCTAATGTAGCTACTATAGCTATTGTTTTAAAGGCAGAGGGGAAGAAGGAGGGATGATGGGATGGAGAGTGGGAGGGAGGGAAGGAGAGAGAGAATATGAATGAATGACAGTGAGAATATTTGTATTTGCTAATTATCTTACCACATGCCTACAACAGCCTGGGCTAGCCATGCCAAAGCCAGGAACCATGTTGATCCTCCACATGAGTGGCAGGGACTCAGGAAGTATTTAAGCCATCATTTACTGCTTCCCAGGCACATTAGCAGAGATCTGGATTAGAAACAGAGGCGAGACCATCCCAGACAGTCAGATATAGAATGTGGACATCTCAATAGGTAGCTTAGCCCACTGTACTACAATACCCACCTCACTCCAGCAATCTTCGATTCATGTTAACCTGGTATATTTTTCCTCATCTCTTTGCTTTTAATCTATGTCTACATGTAAAATATGTTTCTTATAGAAACTATATTGATAGATCTTGGTTTTTCATCCATTCCGAGAATTTTAATCTTTTAATTGGTATTTTTGGGCTGATTACTGATTAATTTTAGATTACTGTGTACCATATTTGTAACTTTTATATTTATTGCACTTTTTGTTTTCCTTTGAAAAGAAGTCTTTCTGCCTTCACTGACTTTAATTGATTATTTTATACCAAAGGTTTTTTTTTTTTTAATCCATTCAGGATTGGACATCCAGATTGATTCTTTATCTTTGCTACTGTAAATTGGACTGTAAAAACCAGGTAATGCAGGTATATTTTTCATATGCTGACTTCATTTTATTTGGCTGTATTCCCAGAAGTGGGATAGCCAGATCATATGGTAGATCTATTTTTAGTTTTTTGAGGAATATCCACACTGTTTTCCATAATGCTTGTACTAATTTTCATTCCCACCAACAGTGGATTAGGATTCCCTTTTACCCATGTCCTCACGAGCATTTGTTATTTTTAAAACTTCGGTATTAGCCATTCTAACTGGAATAAGAATATATCCCTGCCGGCGCCGTGGCTCAACAGGCTAATCCTCTGCCTTGCGGCGCCGGCACACCGGGTTCTAGTCCCGGTCGGGGCGCCGGATTCTGTCCCGGTTGCCCCTCTTCCAGGCCAGCCCTCTGCTGTGGCCCAGGAGTGCAGAGGAGGATGGCCCAAGTGCTTGGGCCCTGCACCCCATGGGAAACGAGGAAAAAGCACCTAGCACCTGGCTCCTGCCAACGGATGAGCGCGGTGCGCCGGCCGCAGCGCGCCGACCGCGGCAGCCATTGGAGGGTGAACCAACGGCAACGGAAGACATTTCTCTCTGTCTCTCTCTCTCACTGTCCACTCTGCCTGTCAAAAAAAAAAAAAAAAAAAGACTATATCCCATTGTGGTATGTGTTCTTATTTCCCTGATGACTAATAATACTGAGAGTTTTTTTCATGTGTTTGTTAATCATTTGTGTTTCTTCTTGTGAGAAGTTTGTATTCAGATCCTTTTCCCATGTCTTAACTGGATTATTGTTGAATTTCTTGAGATCCTTATATATTCTGGGTATCACTCCTTTATCAGCAGCATAGCTTGTAAATATTTCCTCCCATTCTGTTGGTTGTTTCTTCACTCTTTGTTTCCTCTTCTGTGCAAAAGCTTCTTAGTTTGATATAATCCCATTTGTCTAATTTTGCTTTTTCTTCCCTTACTTTTGGGGTCTTATCCAAAAAATTGTTGCCTGTGCCAAAGTCATAGAATATTTTTTCTGTGTTTTCTTCTAATAGTTTTAGGTCTTAAACTTAGATCTTTGATTCATTTTGAGTTGACTGTTGTATAGGGTATAAGGTAGGGTCAGGCTTCAAACTTCTGCATTTGTAAATCCAGTTTTCCAACACCACTTACTGAAGAGACTGTCCTTTCTCCAGGGAGTGTTGTTAGCATATTTGTAAAAAATAATTTATTTTGGGCTGGTGCTGTAGTGTAGTGGGTAAAGCCGCTGCCTAAGGTGCCAGTATCCTATATGGGCGCCAGTTTGAGCCCTGTTCGAGTCCCAGCTGTTCCACTTCCTATATAGCTCTCTGCTATGGCCTAGGAAGGCAGTAGAAGATGGCCCAAGTCCTTGGGCCCCTGCACCCATGTGGGAGACTCGGAAGAAGCTTCTGGCTTTGGATCAGCACAGCTCCACCCGTTGTGGCCATCTAGGGAGGGGAGCCAGCAGATGGAAGACCTCTCTCTGCCTTTCCTTCACTCTCTGTATAACTCTGACTTTCAAATAAATAAGTAAATAAGTATTAAAAAAGATAATTTAGTTGTAGATGCATGGATTTGTTTTTGGGATTTCTATTCCTTTGATCTGTGTGGCTTTTTCTGCCAGTACCTTGCAGTTTTGGTTGCAGTACCCTGAAGTATGTCTTAAAATTTGTTATTGTGATGCCTTTGGCTTTGTTTTTATTATTCAAGATAACTTTAGCTATTTGGGATCTTTTGTGTTTCCATATGAATTTTAGGGTTGTTTTTTCTAATTTTGTTAGGAATGTTGTTGGCATTTTAATAAGGATTGCATTAATTTGTAAATTGATTTGGTTATTGTGGGTATTTTGTTAATATTCTTCTAATCCATGAACATGGGAGATATTTGCATTTTTTAAAATGTCTTTCTCAGTTTCTTTATTATTTTATAATTTTCATTGTAGAGGTCTTTTGGATCCTTGGTTAAATTTATCACAAGCTATTTAATTTTTTTATAGCTACTATGAATGGAATTGCTTTTACAAGTTTTTTCTCCAGCAAGATCAGTGTTGGTTCACAAAATTGCTACGGATTTTTTATGTTGATTTTGTATCCTGCAACTTTGCAATTATCAGTTCTAATAGTCTCTTGTTAGAATCTTTTAGATTCTATATAGAATCATGTCATTTATAAACAGGGATGCTGTGACTAACTCCTTTCCTATGTATGTGCTTTTTAGTTCTTTCTCTTGCCTAATGACTCCGGCTAATGCTTCCTGAACTATACGGAAATAAAAGTAGTGAGAATGGACATTTCTTTTCTCACTCCAGATCTTAGTGGAAATGCTTCCAGCTTTTCTCTTTCAATGTGATGTTGGCTGTGGTGAGGCATGTTACATCCATACCTAATTTGTTCAAGTCATTTTTTAATTCTTGAATGGATGTTATATTTTATCAGATGCTTTCTCTGCATGTATTGAGGTGATCATATGATTTATATCCTTCATTCTGTTTATGTAATTTATTACAGTTATTTGTGCATATTGGACCATTTCTGCATCCCTGCGATAAGTCCTGCTTGCTTGTGATGTATGATCTTGATGTATTGTTAGATTGAATTTGCTAGTATTTTGCTGAGGACTTTTTTTCTTTCAGGTTTTAGATTAAGGATGCTAAGCCAGTACCTTGTTGATATTGTTTGGAACCAGTAATTAGCTATTAGAATCATGTAGGAATAAAAAAAAAAAGTTTTTTTAAATCTCATTTACTCATTCTCTGACACTTCCTGTCTGAATTTCTGACCAATATTATTTTGGCTGTTCTCTGAAGAACTGTCTTTTTTTTTTTTTTTGCAAAGCACTTCTGCTGACAATTTCCCTTAGTTTTTAATTTGTCTGAAAAGGTCTATTTTTCTTTTACTTTAGAAGAACAATTTCATGTTGGTGGTTTTTTCTTTTAACACTTTAAATATTTCACTCTTATTTGTGTGTTTACTGCGGAGAAATCAATATAATTCTTATCCTTGCCCTTGTGTAGGTAATGTGATTTCTCTCTGGCTTCTTTCAAGATTTTCTCTTTGTTGTAGATTTTCTACAGTTTGAATATCATATGCTTGAGTGTAGAATTTCTAGTATTTGTCCTGCTTGGTGTTCTCTAAGCCTCATGGATTTGTTGTTTGGTTTCTGTCATCCATTTTGGAAAAATTTTGAGTACCACTCTGTGCAAGGTCCTCTGCTAGGCATGTTACATACATGATGTAGTCTTCATAACAACTCTATGAGGAGGTATAATTTTCACTTTTTGAAGTAGGAACTAAATGATATGGACCATTGCATACGTATCTTTTACAACAGCAGATAAAATTTAACTGCCTCCTGCTTACTCCTAACTAAATATTCCTCTGTATATATAGCAGGGGAAAAAATGGAGTGATTTTTTGATTTGCTTTATTAGGTAGCAATATTGGAAATGAGTGTTGGTTGGGTACTGGCTTCAGAATTCAAAGTGTGTATAGTGTACCAAGTTAGTGTGCCATTAAAGGAATTGAATGAAAATTGCTGTATTCATTCATTTTGATGAGAATGCAACTTTTTAAAGAGTGACTGGCACACAATCAGAAATTGGCTGAACTGATTGAGAATCTAGAAGCCCTTATTTAATGATGATATCAATTCCTAAGTGATTTTGTGCTCTTACTAGAAATAGGGAAGTCCAAAGAATGAGTAAGCATCTTTTTGGAGGAGAGTGGAGAGTCATGGATGACAAATTTGATTTTGGATATGTTGAGTTTGTGTTGATGAGATATCCCTGTGGAGCCATCTGGCAGACTGATGGCACAGGACCAAATACTGTCAATGTTAGAGTTGTTTTTTAAGGTTATATAAGTAATTTAAATGGTTTATGACCTGAGAATAGATGGATTTATGAAGAAGCGAGAGTTCAGAAAGAACACTATTGACTCTTGACACATTTAGAAAGCAGGAAGAAAAAGTACAGCCAGAAGAGATGCTGAAAGTGTTATCAGAGAGGATATAATTTGTTGTATTCTCTAAAAAAATATTACTTTCATTTTATTTGAAAGGGAGAGAGAGAGGGAGCTCTTCTTTCCCCATTACTCCCCAATTACCTGAAACAGCTATGACTGGACTAACCAAAGCCAGAACTCTGAAACTCAATCAGGTTTCCCATGTGGGTAGCAAGGACCCAATTATTTATGACCTGCTGCCTCCTAGGATGTGCATTAGTAGGAAACTGGAATCCAAAGTGGAGAGCTAGGTGTAGTAGGTAAGAAGTAGCCAAATACAAAGTAGTGCTGTGGTGTAGTAAGCTAAGCCTCCACCTGCAGTGCCATTATCCCATATGGCCGCTGGTTCTTGTCCCATTTGCTCCTCTTCTAATCCAGCTCTCTCTTTATGGCATGGAAAAGCAGTATAAGATAGCCCAAGTGTTGGGGGCCCTCTACCTGCATGGGAGACCCAGCAGAAGCTCTTGGCTCCTGGCTTCAGGTCAGCTCCAGCCATTGCAGCCATTTGGGAAGTGAACCAGCCGATGGAAGGTACCTTTCTTTCTGCCTGTGCTTTCTCTGTCTGTAACTCTACTCTCAAGTAAATGAAATCCTTTGAAAAAAAAAAAAAACAAAAATGTAAACAGAACAAAGCCAAAACCAAAATGGAGCTAGGACTCAGAACCCAGGCATTGTTATACAGAATATAGGCATCCCAAGCAGCATTTTAATGGCTAGGCCAGACACCAGGCCAATTTTTTGCATTTTGTGTGACTGTTCTCTAGAGACCAAGAGGTAAGGTCTGGGTGGATCTTATCTGAATGGGAGTCTGAAATGCTAATGAGTTGGAAGGGAAACAAAGCGAAAACAATGGTGTTGGTTTTGAAAATAGAGAATGAAGATATTGCAGGAATGTGGTAAGCTCAAGAAGTTCTATAATACTGAGGAAATAAAATAATAAAATATTTAGGTCATAAATGTAGATCCTGGAAGTAGAACTGTTTAAGAGTCTGTTCACAGACCCTTGAAGGGGTTTGTGGTGGTAGGGACAATCCTCAGGACTGGAATTACTGTCATTGAAGCCCTTAAGGGAGATGGGGTATACTTTTAAAAGCCTTCTATGGGTTCTTCTAACATTTACCTGGGATTAGCATGTAGTACAAGTCACATCTTTTGAAGTGGGAATCTTACAAGGATGAAAGGGGTCATATATTGTTACTGATACCTATGTTATAAATATATTCTTTTCTCTTGCAAAAATGTTTTTCATTGTGATAGAGGCAGCCAACAATTGTGTGCCTCATATATAGTATATCAATGTTAATATCATATAATGATCATTTTTCATTGTCACACAATTATACATAAAAAACCTGGTTTCATTCATTAGCATTAAAAAGAAAACATAAATTTACTTTTTTAATGCTGTACTAAGTACCTAAGGAGGATATTGATGAACTGTCATCAGTTAAAAATAAATTTTAACATGTCTTTCTTATAGTAGGGTTGGATTTATGAGTTCCCCAAATAATTTTAAATTCATTAAATGTCTAACCACTGTATGAGAAGTGATGTTGCCATCAGAAACGTTGATGAAAATATGAGATCACTTATGCAATGGGTATAGACAAAAATAAGAGAAAAAGTACAATGTTTGAGCCCTAGAGTACTAAAAGATTTGGAAGCGTGGATGATAAAGAGGATAAGGGAGGAAAGGAAACTGAGAAGATGGTAGGAGGGTTGCCAGGAACATGAAGTATCCTGAAAGTCAATTTAAGAAAGTATTTAAAGGATTGATGGGCCCTGCACCCCATGGGAGACCAGGAAAATCACCTGGCTCCTGCCTTCGGATCAGCGTGGTGTGCCGGCCGCAGCGTGTCAGCTGCGGTGGCCATTGGGGGTGAACCAATGGCAAAAAGAAGACCTTTCTCTCTGTCTCTCTCTCTCTCTCTCTCTCACTGTCCACTATGCCTGTAAAAAAAAAAAGTATTTAAAGGATTGAGCTATTGTATCAGATGTTGGCAGATTGAGTGAGATGAGGCATGAGAATTAACCATTGGCTGCAGTCAGTAACTGATCATGATAAGATGGTTTGGTACAGTGCTGGGTAGGAAAGCCTAAATAGGACAGAATTAGGTGAGAACGGAAGGAAACAAGTAAGATGAATGAATTTACCCATGTAAGGAAACAGAAATGAAGGGAAAAAGCAGGTGGTAGAAGAACTAGGGTACCAAGAGAAATTTTTAATTTGTACAACATGTCCCTGATGATGGCAGTAATCTAATAGGAAATGATAATGCAAAAGAAGAAGAAGAAGAATTAATCTCTGCTGCTTAAATAGGATTTGGTAACTGGCTTGGAACTTTGCCATTGTCTGAAATGGTTTCTGTGGAGAAATTTTTGTCTTTGACATAGGCAAATTACAAATGCCTGATAATTCAACTCATCTATTTTATAGTTGTGGATTATCTTCAGTGATGATGTGCATGTTAAAGTCACACCCTTCCCTGTTTTCTATTATGAAAGCTATATTTTTCCTTTTTTTTTTGTTTTATTCAGTTTTAAATTTTTATTTATTTGAGAGGCAAAGAAAGCCAGACAGAACTCCTTTCTACTGTTTCCCAAACGCCTGCCATGGCCAGGGCTGGGCCAGAATGAAGCTGGAAGCCAGGAACTTAATCAACGTTTTCCATGTGGGTGACAGGGACTCAAGTACTTTGCTTATCTCCTGCTGTTTCCCAGGGCAAAAGCAGGAAGCTGAATTGGGAGTGGAGCCAGGACTGGAACCCAGGCACACTGATAGAGGATGTGGGCATCCTAGCCTGTGTCTTGACCTCTATTCCAAATGTTCACCCCCACGGTAAATTTTAAATCAGGAACAGGGTCATAATATTTTGACAGATGATAGCAAAACTCTTGGTTTACCTGAACTTTGTTTTTGCTTTAATCCAGTAGTATCTAAGATGTTTTTCTTAAGTTTTTCAAGAAAGATTTTTTTAAAAAAAATTTTGTTCAAGGAATAAAACTTCATGCATTTAATATATACAAATTTGGGAACAAGGTGATTCCCCCCCCCCCACCTTCCTCCCACCCATACTCCCACTTTTCTTCCTTCTCTCTCATCCTTTCCCATTATTTTTTACAGAGATCAATTTTCAGTTAATTTTATACTCATAAGATTAGCCCTACACTAACTAGAGAGTTCACTGAATAGTATGAAGAAAAAAAAAGAACAAAACAAACAAAAAAGAGAAACATCGTTCCCTGACAGGCAAGGAAAAGACTGTTCAAAATCATTGCATCTCAAGGTGTCAGTTTCCGCTCCTATAGATTACATTTTAAGTACTCTGTTAGTTACCACAGATCAGAGAGACCATATGGAATTTGTGACTTGCTAATTTCACTAAGTATAATGGTTTCCAGTTACGTCCATTTTGTTGCAAGTAACATGATTTCATTTGTTTTTACCCCTGTGCAGTATTCTATAGTGTACTTATACCATAATTTCTTTAGCCAGTGTTTAGTTATGTATATCTGGGTTGATTCCACATCTTAGCTGTTGTGAATTGAACTGAAACGAATGGAAGTACAGATCACTCTTTCCTATGTTGATTTCATTTCATTTGGAAAAATTCCTGGGAGTGGGATGGCCGGGTTGTGTGGTAGGTCTGTATTCCATTCTCTGAGATATCTCCATACTGTCTTCCACAGTTGCTGTACCATCTTACATTCTCACCAAGAGTGGATTAGGGTACCCTTTTCCCCACATCCTTGCCAGCATTTGTTGTTTGTTGATTTCTATATGACAGCCATTCTAGCAGGGGTGAGGTGAAGCCTCATTGTACTTTTGATTTGCATTTTCCGATAGCTAGCTATCCTGAGCATTTTTTATTGTGTCTTGGCCATTTGAATTTCCTCTCTTGAAAAATGTCTGTTCAGGTCCTTTGCCCATTTCTTGACTAGGTTGCTTGTTTTATAGCTGTTGAGTTTTTTGAGCTCTTTATAGATTCTGGTTATTAATCCTTTATCAGTTACATAGTTTGCAAATATTTTCTCTCATTCTGTTGCTTGCCTCTTCACTTTGCTTAGTGTTTCCTTTGCAGTACAGAAGCTTCTCACCTTGATGTATTCCCATTTGTAAATTTTGGCTTTGATTGTCTGTCCTTCTGGGGTCTTTTCTAAGAAGTCTTTCTATATGCCAATGTCTTTTAGGGTTTCCCTAATGTTCTTTAGTAATTTGATGGTGTCAAGTCATAGATTTAGGTCTCTGATCCATTTTCATTGGATTTTTGTGTAAGGTGTAATATAGGGGTTCATACTTCTGCGAGCAGAGATCCAGTTTTCACAACATCATTTTTTGAAGAGACTGTCTTGGCTCCAGGGGTTGATTTTTCCTCCTTTTTCAAAGTTAGGTTGGTTGTAGATGTATGGATTAATTTCTGGAGTTTCTGTTTTGCTCCATTGGTCTACATGTCTATTTTTGTGCCAGTACCAGGCTTTTTTGATTATAACTGTCCTGTATGTAGTATGTATTGAGGTTTGGTATTGTGCTTCCAGCTTTGTTTTTATTGTTTAAATTGCTTTAGATATTCAAGGTCTCTTGTGTTTCCATATGAATTTTACCATCATTTTTTTCCTAGATCTGAGAAGGATGTTGTAGGTATTTTGATTGGGATTGCAATGAATCTATAAATTACTTTCTGTAGTATGGATATTTTGATGGTATTGATTCTTCCAATCTATGAACATGTAAGATTTTTTTCCACATTTTTATGTCTTATATTTTTTTCTTTAATGTTTATAATTTTCATCGTAGAAATCTTTGGCATCCTCAGTTATATTTATTCCTAGGCATTTAAGTTTTTTTTGTTGCTGTTGTGAATAGGATTGATCTTAGAAGTTCTTTCTCAGCTATGGCATTGTTTGTGTATACAAAAGCTATTGATTTTGGGGTGTTGATTTTATATCCTGCTATTTACCAAACTCTTTTATGAGTTCCAGTAGTCTCTTCATGAAATCTTTTGGGTTCCCTATATATATAAAATCCCTAATTGTATCCGTTTGATTTCTTTTCTTTGCCTGATGGCTCTGGCTAAAACTTCAAGAACTGTATTAAATAGCAGTGGTGAGAATGGGCATCCTTGTCTGGTTCTGCATCTTAATCGGGATGCCTCCAAGTTTTCCCCATTCAGTAGGATGCTGGCTGTAGGTTTGTTATAAATTGCTTTGATTATGTTGAGTAATGTTCCTTCTATATGCAACTTGCTTAAGATTTTCATCATAAAATGGTTTTGAATTTTGTCAAATGCTTTCTCTGCATCCATTGATATAGTATGGTTTTTAATTTTCACTTTGTTGATGTGGTATGTTATATGTTTGATTTTCGGATGTTGAACCATCCCTGCATACTAGGGATAAATCCCACTTAGTCTGGGTGAATGATCTTTCTGATGTGTTGTTGGAATTGATTGGCTAGATTTTTGTTGAGGATTTTCACATTTATGTTCATCAGGGATATTGGTATATAATTCTCTTTCTTTGTCGTATCTTTTTCTGGCTTAGGAATTAAGGTGATATAGGCTTCATAGAAGGAGTTTGGGATGATTCCATCTCTTTCAGTTGTTTTGAATAGCTTCAGAATAATTGGAATTAGTTCTTATTTAAATGTCTTGTAGAGGGGCTGATGCAGTGGTGCAGCGGGTTAACACCCTGGCCTGAGGCACCAGCATTCAATATGGGCGCCAGTTTGAGACCTGACTGCTCCATTTTCAATCTAGTCTCTGCTGTGGCCTGGGAAGCCAATAGAGGATGCCCGAGGTCCTTGGACCCCTGTACCCACATGGGAAGCCCAGAAGAAGCTCCTGGCTTCTGGCTTTGGATCGGTGCACTATTGTCCGTTGTGGCCAATTGGGGAGTGAACCAGAAGATGGAAGGCCTCTCTCTCTCTCTGCCTCTTCTCTCTGTGTAACACTGACTTTCAAATAAATAAATAAATAAATCTAAAAAATGTCTAGTAGAATTCAGCAGTGAAACCATCCGGTCCTGGGCTTTTCTTTGTTGGGAGAATCTATTACTGGTTCTGTCTTGGTTATTGGTCTGTTTAGGTTTTCTATGTCTTCATGACTCAATTTGGTAGACTGTAAGTGTCTAAGAATGCCTATCCATTTCTTTCTTTTTCTTTTTTTAAATTTATTTATTTTTTTGTTTTTGACAGGCAGAGTGAACAGTGAGAGAGAGAGAGAGAAAGGTCTTCCTTTGCCATTGGTTCACCCTCCAATGGCCGCTGTGGCCGGCGCACCGCGCTCATCCGATGGCAGGAGCCAGGTGCCAGGTGCTTTTCCTGGTCTCCCATGGGGTGCAGGGCCCAAGGACCTGGGCCATCCTCCACTGCACTCCCGGGCCACAGCAGAGGGCTGGCCTGGAAGAGGGGCAACCGGGACAGAATCCGGCGCCCCAACTGGGTCTAGAACCCGGTGTGCCGGCACCGCAAGGCGGAGGATTAGCCTGTTGAGCCACGGGTCAGCCTATCCATTTCTTCTAGATTTCCTAATTTGTTGGCATACCGCTCTTTGTAGTAATCCTGATGATGATTTTTATTTCTGTGATATCTGTTGTTACATTTCCTTTTTCACCTCTGATTTCATTGATTTAGGTCTTCTTCTTTTTTTTTTTTTTTTGGTTAGTTGGGCCAATGGTATGTCAAATTTGTTTATTTTTTTTCCCAAAAAAACAGCTCTTCATTTCATTGATAGTTTGTATTTTTGGTTTCCATTTTGTTTATTTCTTCCTTACTCTTAATTATTTCTTTTCTCCTACTAATTTTGGATTTGATTTGTTGTTGTTTTTTTCTAGGTCCTTGAGATGCATTGATAACTCATTTATTTGGTGGCTTTCCAGTTTCTTTATGTAGGCATTAAT
The DNA here is from genome assembly GCA_949820135.1 of Sylvilagus floridanus. Lineage (NCBI taxonomy): Eukaryota > Metazoa > Chordata > Mammalia > Lagomorpha > Leporidae > Sylvilagus > Sylvilagus floridanus. The sequence continues at coordinate 59,504,091 of OX463227.1, forward strand.
TGCTATAAACTTCTCTCTTAACACTGCTTTTGCTGAATCTCATAAGTTTTGATATGACTTGTCGTCATCTTCATTTGTTTCCAGTCATTTTTTTTGTTTCTCTTTTGATTTCTTCTATGACTGTTCACTTAGGAGCATGTTGTTCAGTCTCCATGTGTTTGCACAAATTCTTTTTTAAGATTTATTTTATTTATTTGAAAGAGTTACAGAGAGAAGTAGAGACAAGCGAGAGAGGTAGGTCTTCTCTCTGCTGGTTCATTCCCCAGATAGCCGCAACAGCTGGAGCTAAAGTGATCCAAAGCCAGGAGCCAGGAGCTGCTTGCCCATCTCCTATGTGGATGCAGGGGCCCAAGTATATGGGCCAACTTCTGCTATCCCAGGCCATAGCAGAGAGTTGGATCAGAAGAGGAGCAGCCGGGACTAGAACCAGTGACCATATGGGAAGCCGGTGCTTCAACCCACTGCGCCACAGCGCTAGCCTTGAATTGTTGGTTTTGATTAACTAGCAGTGATTAAATAGCAATCTGTTGTGATCAGAGAAGGCGTATGGTACAATTTTATTTATTTATTTTTTTGAATTTTCTGAGACTTCCTTTATGGCTTAGTATATGGTCTGTCCTAGAGAAAGTTCCATGTACTGCTGAGAAGAATGTGTATTCTGCAACTGTGAGTTGAAAAATTCTGTAGATCTTTAGGTCCGTTTGGTCCATGTGTCAGTTAGCTCTGTTTCTTTGTTGATTTTCTCTCTGGTTGATCTATCCATTACTGAAAGTGGGGTGTTGAAGTCCCCATTACTATTGTATGGGAGTCCATGTGTCCCTTTAGATCCGTTAACAGTTCTTTTAAATAGCCAGGTGCCTTGTAATTTGGTGCATATACATTTATTATAGTTAAGTCTTCCTGTTGTATTGAACCCATAATCACTACATAGTGTCTTTCTCTGTCTCTTTTAGCAGTTTTTGTGTTGAAGTCTATTTTTTCTGATCTTAGAGTGGTTACTCCTGCCCTTTTTTTCTTTCTGTTAGTTAGCATGTAATGTCTTTTTCCATCCTTTCACCTTTAGTTTGCATGTATCTTTGTTGGTGAGGTATGATTCTTGTAGGCAGTAAATAGATGTGTCTTGTTTTTTTAATCTATTCAGCCGATCTATCTTACAGCATAAAATTGGTATCTCTTGGTAAATGTTGATTTGTACACTTGAAAAAGCACATCCTGCTGTTTAGGATAGAATGTCTCATAAAATTCAATGGGATCAAGTTGATTGATTATGTACTTCAAGACCTTTATATAGTTATTGCTTTTCAGTCTATGTGTTCTGCCAGAAATTGAAAGTAAGTTGTTGAAATTTCTGACGATAGCTGTGAATTTCTCTTTTTTTTTTCTTTCAGTTCTATTAGTTTCACTTTATTTTGAAGCTGTTTATTTTAAGGTGCACAAACATTTTAGACTGTTATATTTTCATAAAGAACTGACCATTTAATATGAACAGTCTTCCATATCTCTGATTTTCTCTAAAATCTCATTAATATATTCATTCTTTTTTACCACTAACATCAGCACCGTTTTACTTTTAGCTTATTAGCATTTTCATGTTTAAAACAGATTTCTTGTAGGCAGTATGTGGGTAGGTCTTGCTGTTTTAAAAATTAAATCTCATCATTTCTGTCTTTTATTTGCAATGTTCAGATCACTTGGGTAATGTAATTATTGACCTGGTTGGGTTTAAATCTGTTTTGCTGTTTGTTTTCCTTTTGGCTTAACTGTTCATTGATCCCCCTTTCCTCTTCTGTCTTCAATTGAAGAGCTGTTTTATAATTCCATTTTCTCTCCTTTGTTGGCTTAACAACTGTAGTTCCTGATGTTAATTTAGCATTTCCTTTAGAGTTTCCAGTATACATCTTTAACTTCTCAGAGTTTAGTTTTGATCCATGTGATATAGTCACAAATTTATTTAGCTTTTCAAATTAAGAGCTTAACGTTATATCACTTTGGGCTCACTCATTTGAACTTTGGAGTTAGACTCTTTTATTCAAATCTCAGTTTCATTACTTATAGTGTGCTTAAACTTTCTCTGCCTTAATTATCTATCAAATGGGATTAAAGTTTTTATAGTTTTTTTTTGAGATATAAGCATTTAGAATACTTGACACGTAGTAAACAGTATATTGGTAGCTACTTTTATTCAAATCATGATAGTAAAAGTATTCTATGGGTTCTAGTTATCTTGACATTCTGTTGTTCCTCCCACCATAGTAAAGTTAATTATTACTTTTTAGATTAATTACTGGTCTGTTACTTTTCTGCCTTTCCCCATTCTCTTGCCATGTTAATGTTTGTCTTAGTATGATACCTTTTATATTATGTCTTTTATCCATTTAAAATTTTTCCCACCTAACTGCTCCTACTCTCCAGAAAGAACAAGCTCATCATCTTGACACACAGCATTGCTCATTTTATCTGTTCTCAGCTTATATTCCCATTCTTTTCTTTCTTTACTCTTCTATATTTTCTCTGTGATTCAAACCGTATTTCTTCTCCAATCCTCCTCCAAAATACATATTATAGTTTTCTGTTTCTGAGTTTGTTGTTCTTGTTTTGTATGTCTGTGAGAAGTTTTGAGAGCAAATATATCTGAAAATTACCTTTGGTACCATTGTCATCTGTCACATGATTTGCTTTTCTTTTGTAATATGCTGATAAAAACCAACTTATTTAGAAGTAGCCAGGTAGATTCAATTTAGATGACCCCAATTTTTTGGCAAATCCAAAGCATTGAATCAGGTGCCAGCTGAATATACATCTTCTCTCCATCAAGCCTGATTAGGCTGTTGACCTTGGGCACATCAGTGTCACCTGTTTGATCTGGTGCTTTTTGGCCTTGATATCCACAGTAGACACAAGTGAGTTGTCTTCTGACTTCTTCATGTCCCATTTAGTGGTCGGGGGACCATGATGATGGCATAGTGGTCAAGGTTGTGTCTTCTGAGATGCTCTGCTGATGATACCTGGGTTGTTGCATGGGGCATAGTGTCTTGGACCACTGTTAGGTGGGTAACATGAGAATCTTCTTTTTTGTTTTGTAACTGTGAATGCCTTTCAGCACTGCCTTCTTGGCCCTTAAAGCTTTTGCTTTGGCTTCAGCTTTGGGAGGGGCAGGAGCTTTTTTGTTTTCAAACTCATTTGAAGGCTATTATAAACAGAAAACTGATCCCCCAAAGATATCTATCTCCTCATTCTTGGACCCCTGTAAATATGTTAGCTTATATGGCAAGAAGGAATTTGCAAAAGTGATTAAATTAAGGATCATGAGATGGGGAGATTAGCCTTTAGTATGCAAGTGGGCCCTGTATAATTAACCAGATCCCTATAAGGGAGAGAGAGAGGGAAGAGAGTCAGAGGAGCAGTGACTCCAAAAGCAGAAGTTAAAGTGCTACAGTTGTTGGCTTTGAAGAGGAAAGAAAGTCATGAGCCAAGCTGAAGGCAACCTTTTAGAAGCTGGAAAAGGCGAAGAAAAGATTTTCCCCTGAGACCACCGAAGGGAATATAGATTTGAAGCCATCTTGGGTTTAGCTCAGTAAGACTTCTGACTTCCAAAACTTTAAGATAATAAATTTTTATGTTTAAGCCACAGATTCTGTGGAAATTTATTGGAGCAGCAATAGGACACTCAGATAGTGAAAAAAACGTAACCTGAAGCCAAAGGAGGCTATTTATAATTAGTATAAAGATTCATACAGTGCAGTATAGAAGTAATAATGTTTGACCATAGAATGCTGCCTTAGACTTGATTGGTTATTTAATATACAATTGGAATACTCTTTTACATTTCTAAAATCTGAAAAATTCTAAATTCTGAAATTCATTCATCCCCAAGGATTTTGAAAAAAGGAATTGTATACCTAGAGTCATTTGCATTAAACAATTTGTCTTTCCCTAAGATTCTAAGCTACTTAATGAAAGGAGTTGAAACTTACATTTATCCTCCAGCATCATCATTACATATAATGTGAAAAAAATATTACATATAATGTGAAAATATATTGTTTTGGGCTGGCGCCGCGGCTCAATAGGCTAATCCTCTGCCTTGCGGTCCTGGTCGGGGCGCCGGATTCTGTCCCTGTTGCCCCTCTTCCAGGCCAGCTCTCTGCTGTGGCCAGGGAGTGCAGTGGAGGATGGCCCAAGTGCTTGGGCCCTGCACCCCATGGGAGACCAGGAGAAGCATCTGGCTCCTGGCTTAGGATCAGCGCAGTGTGCCGGCCACAGCACGCCAGCCGCGGCAGCCATTGGAGGGTGAACCAACGGCAAAGGAAGACCTTTCTCTCTGTCTCTCTCTCACTGTCCACTCTGCCTGTCAAAAAAAGAAAAAAAAAAGAAAATATATTCTTGCATTGACTTTGTATACCCTGTGGAGAGTATAAAGTTGTGCCAAAATCATCTTAGTTCCCAGTGAGGGATAAAAAAAATCTGTACTGGCTCAGGATAAGGCACTATAATGGAAGTGATATGCAAAAAGTGTAAGAGATCTATCACTAAAGAGGGAACTTTCTGTCTATAAGAGTGACTACCATTTGTAAAACATTTAATGTGCTCAGCTTTTAATGTGTATTCATAAATTCCCGAGAATCCAACATGACTGAATGGAAAGAAGATGTGCTAATTTTGACTATGGGGCGAGAACAGAAGAAAAGCAAAGGAATTACATTTCTACAGAAAGAAGAGAGATACTGGCCAGTGCCGTGGCTCAACAGGCTAATCCTCCGCCTAGCAGTGCCAGCACACCGGCTTCTAGTCCCAGTCAGGGCACCGGATTCTGTCCTGGTTGCCTCTCTTCCAGGCCAGCTTTCTGCTATGGCCTGGGAGTGCAGTGGAGGATGGCCCAGGTCCTTGGGCCCTGCACCCCATGAGAGACCAGGAGAACCACCTGGCTCCTGGCTTCAGATCAGCGCGATGCGGCGGCCATTGGAGGGTGAACCAACAGCAAAAGGAATACCTTTCTCTCTCTCTCTCTCTCTCTCTCTCTCATTGTCCATTCTGCCTGTCCAAAAAAAAAAAAAAAAAAGAAAGGAAAAGAAAGAAAGATACCATGGAGCAGCAGGGACAGTACAAACATGTCAACGAGCAAGGATACCACCAGTGACTTCTGCAGCCAGGGGCTCGAGGAGACACTATCATCTTGAATTGAGATGAGAAGAGGCTGCAGCATCGCGTATCATTTGTGTTCCTGCCTGAGGGAGAACCTCATGGACCTCACTGACTTTGAGTCCAGCCTGGATTGCTAGTTGGGCTGGGTGCCCACCTAACTCCATGAAAGGAGAGGACATTGCTTTCTTTCCATCTCCCACAAGGGTTCCTGGCGATTAGCAGGGAGGAAGCTCTATCTTAATAAGCTAAGTAGAGGCTGCTGTGGCTTGTGCATGTATGCAACTAGGGGACTTTATTGGAGGGATAAATCCGTGGTCCCCACTGACTTTGAGTCTGGCCTGAAGGATTGGCAAGGGACAAGGCACCCATTTTGGCCTGTGAGGTGCTCCCTTCCTCTCTGTCACCAGTGCCTGGACTCAAACTGCCAACGCAGAACACCAACAGGAAGCTGACTCTAGGAACACTTTAGCTCTCTATGTCGATGGGACAGGCTTATGGGACTGAGAGTGGATCCCCTGTTCCCTGTGACTGTGGGAGCCCTGCTCTCTAAGACTGGAAATTCTGTGACTACTTGATATGGGTGATGTGTAGCTGGATCTCTGGGGAATCCCTGTGTCTGGCTTCAGAGGCTTAGACTTCCCTAAGAACCTGGGGTGGGTTGCTGCAGCGGGTTACATGGCTCATACTGAGGACCACACAGATCCTTTTTTTGGTTCATGCAGCTGCTTGGGTGGGGTGTGTAGCTAGTATAGACTCACCCTAGACATTGAGGTGAGGCTGTAATCATGCCAGTTGAGGGAGATGAGACTGTGATCACTCCCCTGTTGACAGTAGAGGAAATTTATAATGCCCAACTTGGTGTCACCCTGGACTCTTGCCCTACCCTCCAGCACTGAACAGAGTTCCCTGGCCCAGCTTAGCACATGGCTCTGGATATCCCCTGAAGGAGCAAACACTCAACTAAGCCACAGAAGCACAGTTCAAAGATAAAAGCCATCAAAAGAGAAAACCAGCAAATGTTAACACAAATACCTGAAAATAAATATGGAAATACAGAAAAATAAATAGGGAAGACAATAGGACTCCCCCAAAAGAACGCAACACCTCATTATTAGAATGAGAAAAGAGATTGATGGAATACTTGAGAAGAAATTCAAAAGAATGATCATAAGATTACTCATAAACACAGAGAAACAAATATATGAGTTAAAGAAACCTATACCTGACATAGAGGAAAAAATGGGTTGAGATGTAAGAGATACTGAAGAGAAATCAAATGGAAATATTAGAAATGAAGATTCACTATGTCAAATAAAAAATATAGTGGAAAGCCTTAACAACAGACTTCGTGAGACAGAAGAAAGAATATCCAAGCTAGTAGGCAAATCTTTGAAAATATCTCAGACAAAAAGAAAAAAATTAGAAAAACTGGAATTAGTGTTTGAAATTTATGGAATACTATCAAATGAGCTAGCATATCTGTCTTAGGAGTTCCTAAAGGTATGAACGGAGAATATGTTAGAAGACCTTTTTCGGTGAATTAATAGCAGAAAAAAGCCCCAACTATAGAGAAAGATAAGTACAGGATGTACACAAGTACAGGAAGCACATAGAACTCCTAATAGACAAGATCAGAAAAGATCTTCACTATGACACACTATAGTAAAACATTTAAAAGTAAAATGTAAAGATTCTAAAATGTCCATAAAAGAAATGCCAGATTATCTTCAAAGGATCTCCAATTAGACTGACAGTTGATTTCTCATCAGAAGCCCTGCAGGCTAGGAGAGAATGGAGAGGCATAGTCCAAGTCTATTGTACCCAGAAAAGCTCTTATTTATAAATGAAGGTGAAATAAAGACTTTCCAAAACACAAAGAAATTGAATTTGTCACCACTCATCCAGCCATACAAATGATGCTTAAAATGTGCAAAGCATAGAGGCAGAGGTAGTCATCTTTATGAAAGAATGTGAAGGCAAGAAATCTAATAAACCAGCGCCGTGGCTCAACAGGCTAATCCTCCGCCTTGCGGCGCCGGCACACCGAGTTCTAGTCCCGGTTGGGGCGCCAGATTCTGTCCCAGTTGCCCTTCTTCCAGGCCAGCTCTCTGCTGTGGCCAGGGAGTGCAGTGGAGGATGGCCCAAGTGCTTGGGCCTGCACCCCATGGGAGACCAGGAAAAAGCACCTGGCACCTGGTTCCTGCCATTGGATGAGCGCTGTGCGCCGGCCGCAGCACGCCGGCCGCGGCGGCCATTGGAGGGTGAACCAACGGCAAAAGGAAGACCTTTCTCTCTGTCTCTCTCTCTCACTGTCCACTCTGCCTGTCAAAAATTAAAAAAAAAAAATAAATCTAATAAAAATACAAAGAAAATCCAAAGCAAACAGTAGGAATATTTGTGGGAAAATCGTAGGATCAAATTGTTACTTATCAATAATAACCTTGAATGCAGATGGCCTAAATTCTCTAATTAAAAGATAGGCTGGCTGAATGCAGTTAAAAAAAAAAAAAAATCTATTTGCTGCCTACAAGAAACAGCTCATCACCAAAACAAATGTACATGAAGACTGAAAGTGGATTAAAAAGATAGTCTGGGTTAAATGAAAGTAAAAACGAGTAGGTGTAGCTATCCTAATATCAGACAAAAAAAACTCTTAAAGCAGACAAAGAAGGGCATTATGTAATGATTAAGGGCTCAGTCCAACAGGAAGATGTGATTATCATAGATGTATATGTACCCAATGACAAGGTGCCTTGCTATTTAAAACAAATATTCATGGATGTAAAGGGAGACATAGACTCAAATATAATAATGGGAGAATTCAACACCCTACTTTATCAATGGACAGATCAACTAGACAAAAAAAAAATCAACAAAGCAACAACAGAGTGTAGTGGGTAAAGCGGCTGCTTATGGCACCTGCATTACAAATGGATGCTAGGTTGGGTCTTGGCTGCACTACTTCTTATCCAGCTCCCTGTTAATGTGCCTGGGAAAGCAGTGGAGGATGGCCCAAGTACTTGGGCCCCTGTACACATGTAGGAGTCCCAGAAAAAGCTCCTGACTCTTGTCCTTTTATTGGCCCAGTTCCAGCAATGTGGCCATTTGGAGAGTGAACCAGTGGTTGGAAGATTTTCTGTTTGTCTCCCTCTGACTTTCTGTAATGCTGCCTTTCAAATAAATCATAAATATTTTAAAAGTAAAAAGGAGGGGCTGGCACTGTGCCACAGTAGGTTAATCCTCTGCCTATGGTGCCTGCATCTTATATGGGTGCCGGTTCTAGTCCAGGCTGTTTCTCTTCCAATCCAGCTCTCTGCTATGGTGTGGCAAAGGAGCAGAAAATGGTCCAAGTCTTTGTGCCCCTGCACCCATGTGGGAGACCAGAAGAAGCTCCAGGCTCCTGGCTTTGGATCGGCACAGCTCTGGCTGTCCTGGCCATTTGAGAAGTGAACCAGCAGACGGAAGATCTTTCTTCTCTCTCTCTTTCCCTCTCACTGTCTGTAACTCTACCTCTCCAATAAATAGATAAAAATCTTAAAAAAGAAAAAAAAAGGAAAAAGGATAAACAGAGCTAATCTACACTATGAACCAGATGGATCTGGTTGGTATCTATAGAACATTTCATCCCACTCCTGCAGAATACACATTTTCATCAGTGCATGGAATTTTCTCTAGAATAGACCATATGCTAGGCCATAAAGCAAGTCTCCACAAATTGAAAAATAGAGAGGCTGGCATTGTGACATATGAGGCTAAGCCTCTACCTGTGGCATGGCATCTCACATGGGTGTCAGTTCGTGTCCTGACTTCTTTGCTTCAAATACATCTCTCTGCTATGTCTGGGAAAACAATGGAAGATGGCCGAAGTGCTTGGGGCCCCTGCACCGGCATGGAAGAACTGTAATAAGCTTCTGATTCCTGGTTTTAGATAAGCCCAACTCTGGCCATTGTGACCATTTGGGGAGTGAACCAGCACATGGAAGATCTCTGTCTCTTCCCTCTCTTTGTAACTCTGCCTCTCAAATAAATAAATCTTTTTAAAAATGGAAATCATACCATGTATCTTTTTTCAGCAGAATGGAATGAAGCTAGAAATTGAAAAGAAACGCTAGAATATATGCAAACACATGGAGACTGAACAATATGCTGCTAAATGAATGGCAGGTCATAGAAGAAAACAAAAGGGAAATAAGAAAATTCCTGGAAACAAATGAAAAGGATAATACAACAAATGAAAACTTATGGGATACAGCAAAAACAGTGTTATGAGGGGAAGTTTATAGCAGTTAGTGCCTACATCAAGAAATTGGAAGGGCATCAACTAAGTCATATAACAATGCAACCTATTAACCTAGAATAATATAAAAAAAAAAGGAGGAAAGAAATCATTAAAATTAGAAAAGAAATAAAATTGGAACTAAAAAAAAAACTAAAAACATCAGTGAAATGAAGAGCTGGGTCTTTGAAAAAATAAACAAAATTTATATACCATTGGCCCAACTAACCAAAATGAGAGAAAAGACCTAAATCAATAAAATTAGAGATGAAAAAGGAGATAGAACAACAGATACTCAGAAATCAAAAGAATCATCAGTAATACTACAAATAGCTTTATGTTAGCAGATTGGAAAGTCTAGAAGTAATGGATAGATTCCTGGACACCTACAACCTACCAAAAGAAAATCTTGAAGACAGAAACCATAAACAGACCAATAACTATGGTAGAGACTGATTCAGTAAGCAAGATCCTTCCAACGAAGAAAAGCTCAGGACTGGATGGCTTCACTGCTGAGTTCTACCAGACTTTTAAAGAACTACTTTTCGGTTCTCCACAAACTATTCAGAAACAATTGAAAGGAGGAAGAATCCTCCTAAATTCTTTTTTTGAGGCCAGTATCACTTTAATTCTAAAACCATAAAACCACAGAGAAAGAGAACTTTTAACCAATATCTCTGATGACCATTGATACAATAATGGTCAACAAAATACTAGCTAATTGAATCCAACAACACATCAGAAAGATCATTCACCTGAACCAAGTGGGATTTATCCCTGGTATGCAGGGGTAGTTCAGCATTCACAAATCAATAAATGTGATATATCACATTAACAAATTGAAGTAAAAATTCATATGATTACCTCAATAGATGCAGAAAAAAGCATTTGATAAAACACAACATTCTGTCATGATAAAAACCTTAAGCAAATTGGGTATAAAAAGAACATTCTTCAACACAATCAAGGCATTACACAAGAAACCCACAGCCAGCATCATATTGAATAGAGAATAGTTGGAAGCATTTCTGCTAAGATCCAAAACCAGACAAGGATACCCACTTTCACTGTTGCTCTTCAATATAGTTCTGGAAGTTTTAGTGAGAGCCATTAGGCAAGAAAAAGAAATCAAGGGGCTACAAATTGGAAAGGATGAAGTAAAATTATGCCTGTTTGGTTCCTCTCTATACAGAATCTCGTCATTTGCAAAGGACTCCACTAAGAGACTGTTTGAACACATAAGAGAGTTTAGTGTTTATACTCCTGTGGAACTGTGGTCTTCCTACTTTTTATTTGGTTGAATATTATGGTTAATGGAAGGAGAAATTTACACAGAAATCTTACAGTGAAACAGATCTGAGTTGTTATATAACCATTAGTCATAAAGATGGGTAGTTTGAGGTCAGTTCATTCTGAACGAAGGATAGCATGAACAAACTTCTGGAATTAGGTCTCAGGCACAGACTATGACCAGACAATTTGAGTTCTTTAAGCATGTATCTATATAATGTAGTTGGTCTAAATTCAATTATGTATTGAATAATGATAACCTCTTAATTTTTAAAAATTAATTAGCTACTTAAAGTCATTGTACCTAAATTTATATGCTACATATACATATTATTCTGCATGAAAGTAGCTGACCTTAGAAATTCTCTCTTTTCACTACCTGAAAACAATCAGTAAAAATTCTGATTCAACATAGTTAATGCTTTTATGCTAAAAACAGAATATAATTCTTTCTTAGGAACAACACTGTACTGTGCTTGGAAATTAATACATAAATTCCATTTCTGTATATTTCAACCTGAAATTTAACCTGAGAAATTCTCAGAAGAGAGAAAAACATATTATGAAAAGTCAGCCTAACAGTAATATGATTATCCCTGTGTGCCAAATAGCAAATTCCTCTTCCTAGATACTGCAGACATACAGGAATTTGGTTTTATTTGTTGTACAATTAATTGAAATGACAGCAGCTGTTTACTTTTAGGTAAATACTTAGGTGTTGACTGTGGAGATCTTTTCATTTTCATTCCCTGTGTTGAATTTAGTTATGTGTTCTTTCAACCAACCTTATGCCATACAAAAAGTAAGCATTAATTATTTTAACTATTGAATACTAGTTACTAAATAGCAAGCAGTATATACATAGGATTTCTACCCTCATGGAATTTATAGCCTAATGGTAAAGCTATAACAAATGTATAATTAATTAAATATGTATTTATAAATTGAAGAAATGCTATGAAGGAAATAGTATATTTAGTTTAAAATAACAAGGGGAACCTATTTAGGAGGAGATAGGAAATGGCTTTCAGAGCCTTGAGAAATAAAAAAGAGCCAGGGATACTGCGAGGGAACTTTATGCAAAGACCCTAATGTACAAGGAAGTTTGTTAGGATGGAAACAGGTCAGTGTGACTAGAGCAATAGGGGAAAAGGCTCAGCCTAAGGATGGAATGGTAAGCCAGTTCGTACAAGCCACAGTGAAGATATTCTATTTACATTTGAAACAGCAGTGGGAAGCAATTTTGAAGGTTTTAAAACAGAGAAATAACACAATCAGACTTTTTTTTTTTTTTTTTTTAATTATCAGTATATCCTCAGAAGGCAAGACTGAACATAGGGAGACCAAATAGGAGTCAGAGTCTGATAGGGTATTATTGGTAGAGAGGAAAGATAGTGGATGGACTGGAGATAGGCTTTGAAGGTATTGTCAATTTTGTAGTATAAAAGATGTGGGTAATTTATAAAGGGAAGACTCAGACTGATGGGCTGTTACTTGGGTAATTAGATGTATGTTTGTGAATGGCTTTTAATGCATACAAGTAATTCAGTTTTTTGAAATTGGTATTCTTACTAGCTTTTGTAGGTTTTGAATGTACAACGGAATGTATTTCCATTAAAATAGTAGATCCCAGAAAGGTTTTTAATTTATTTAAGAAGCAGAGGGAACTGGACACACACAGAGTAACAGAGAGAGTCAGCGAGCATGCTAGAAAGCTCTCATCTGCTGATTCACTTCCCAAGTGTCTGCAATGTCCAAGGCTGAGCTGGGCCAAAGTTAGGAGCTGGGACCTTAATCCAGGCCTTGTATATTGGTTTCAGGAATCTAACTCATAGAAACATCTCTGCTGCTGTCCAGGGTCCACATTAGCAGGAAGCTAGAATCAGTAACTAGAGCTGAGTATCAAACACAGTCACTCCAGTGTGGGACACAGACATCCTAATTGCTTAACCACCCACCTAAATACATGCATCTTAATGTGTGGAAAACTTTTTCCATGAGAATGTGTTATTTTGCCATATCTTCAGCTTTTTAGCACATCATTGCCATAAGACAACAGAGATTTGTTGAGTGAATTCTACTGTTTGTAAGAAAAGCACAAGTCTCAGAATAACACCAAAATGATTACTGTGCTGTGTAACAGGTAATTTGCTAGCCAGATAGACTGAGTAACCAAAAAACTGATTTAAATTTACATACCAAATTATACATAAAATATTTTGCAATGTGGCATTATTTGAAAGGCTACTCTTTGGAGGTGCTAAATAGAATTTGTTGGTAAAGATAAGGTACTTCACCACCAGGATCTTGCAATAAATTCCTAGAGAGTATAGGATGATGTAGTAGAAAAAACATGAAAACCCAATTTCCAATTTTGACCCTGCCATGTATAAGTAATGGTATTTTGAGCTAGAAGCTTCCTAGATGTTCCCACATATAAAACAGAAATAGTCTTTTTCTCTCCTGAGGACTTTTTGTAATGATTAAATGTAATATAATGATTAAACACTTAAAAACATACACATCTACATGTAGATAGCACTTAATAATCTGCCTGGGATATAGTAAGAGTTTTTATTTCTCCTACAAGAGTTTACCACATTCCTCTGTAATATAGGTCTATGGAATATTGCAAAAATGATCCATAGTAAGCAACTCCTTGAATCTTTCTCCAGACTTTGAGTCTTGGTTTTCTTTATTGGCTTTGGCCAGTAAACTCAGAAGAAGGGGTGTTTTGGAGTTCTGAGCCTGGGCTTTCAGAAACCTATCATGCTGTCCAAGCTGTGACTAGCCAGTTAGATGATGTGAGAGCACATAGAATAGAGGAGCCATCACAATCGAGCAATCCTAGAGCAGCCAATCTCCAGCCTATCTGGCAAGTGACCATAAGCACATGACTAAGCTGGGTCATGATTAGTCGAACTGCCCAGCTGAGCCTAGCCTAAATTGCTGATCCATAGAATCAGTTGTTATTTTAAACCACTAATTTTGGGGATAATTTCTTTCATAACAAAACCCAGTTTTTAAAATCAATGTCCTTAACAAATGTTATTAAATAATAGAATTTTTTGAATTGCTTTTTACATTTTTTTAAAGACTGATTTATTTATTTGAAAGAATTACAAAAAGAGAGGGAGAGACAGAGATTGTCCATCTGTTGGTTCATTCTCTAAATGGCTGCAACAACTAGGGCTGGGCCAGGCCAAAGCCAAGGGCCAGGAGCTTCATCCAAGTCTCCCATGTAAGTGCAGAGGCCCAAGCATTTGAGCCTTCCTCTGCAGTTCTCCCAGGCACATTAGCAGGGATGTGGACCAGAAGTGGAACCGTCGGGGCTCAAACTGGCACCTATATGAGATGCTGGCGTTGCAGCACCAGCCCCTGTCACATATTTTTGAAAAATATTTGTGTATATTTGCTTCTCTTGTTTCTAATTTTTAAAACAGTTCTTAATGGTTATGTAATTAATATGGTTGAATTTAAGTCTCTCTGTGCTGTGAACACTGTACTACATTGTCTCTCAAATGAGATTATTTAGAGATGTTTTATAAACTTTAAAAAATCTTCTGCCTAGAGGCGCTGGCACACCGGGTTCTAGTCTCGGTAAGGGCGCCGGATTCTGTCTCTGTTGCCTCTCTTCCAGGCCAGCTCCCTGCTGTGGCCCGGGAGTGCAGGGGAGGATGGCCCAAGTGCTTGGGCCCTGCACCCCATGGGAGACCAGGAGAAACACCTGGCTCCTGGCTTCAGATCAGCGCGGTGCGCCAGCTGCAGTGCACCGGCTGTGGCGGCTGTTGGAGGGTGAACCAATGGCAAAGGAAAGAGCTTTCTCTCTGTCTCTCTCACTGTCCACTCTGCCTGTAAAACAACAACAACAACAACAAAAAAAAAACAAAAAACAACTACTACAAAGTAATACTGCAGCAAATATGGTATATTAGGTCCTTTCGACTTACAAAGCCCAGGTTTCCTTAGGCAATGGACATTCACTCCAAAGTAGACACAGGGAAATAAGGAGGCTGAGCAGACATAGCCTTTTGGGTCCTAATGATACAAGCGTGAGAAGACTTTTTTCTTTCAGCACCATTTGGGTATGTATAACATCATTCACAGGCTTACAAAATTATCAACTTAAAATTTAGTTTGCTATAGATTTATTGAATCTCCAGGTCCACCTGTGGTTGCCTTGTCAGGACCATATCAAATGATTTCATGGGCTTTATGTGGCCCTTGGGCTTGACATTCCCCACCATTGGATTATAGGATCACTATTACATCAGGTTATTCAGGATGTAGTAGCAGCTTTAGGGATGCATTTTTTTTTAAGTGTTGATATTGCTTTTATATTCCCTAATAAAGGATTTGATAGAGGTTGGATTTCTGTGAAGTTGACCATTGGGACAGAATTTTATGTCATGTCACTTTATGTGATTGGCCTTTCATCTGTCTTATGAAATGTGATTGATTTTAGATCAGATACCAATGCAGCGATTATGATCAAATTGGCATTTGATTTCATTGTAGGCAAAATGACAACTCATTAGTTTTACCCTGTGTAGAAACAATTTAATACCTTTAGAAGGGATTGTAGACTTTATCTATTATAAACCACCCCAAAACTTACTAGATTAAAACAACCATTTCACTGTAATTTTGTAGGTAAGCAGTTTGTGCTGGGATCAGGTGTACAGTTCATCTGCTGATCTCATCAAGGTCATTCATTTAGGTGCAGTTATTTGGAATCTTGACTAAGACTGGAGGATATATCAGGACCCTGATTATTTGGGTTACTAGTTAGGCCATGTATCTCCAGGGAGTCAAACTGAGCCTGTTTGTGGAAGAGTTCCAAGAGAGCAGTTGTGAGAGCTACAAGGTAATATTAGGCGTAGGCTTAGGAGATCAAGGTGTCTCTTCACCTCAGATATGACCAAAACAAGTCACAAAACTGACTGGTATTTAGGAGGTTGGGAAATAATATATTATATGAGTTGCAAAGAATTTGTGGTTGCCTTTCATTTACCATAGGGTCTGAGGCACTTAAGGGTTTAGACACTGGACAACTTCCATGCACAGATTATATCACCACATAAATGCTTGGGTTAATTGATAGAGTAAACAAGATCATAGTGGGAGGTGATAAAAGGATTAGAACTGAGGCATTTACTTAAATGGCAAGGAATAACCTAAAAAATATTATTTGGAAATTAATAATTTTACAGTTTTACCTTCTATCATGATAGATTGACTCCAAGTGGACTTTTAGAATGCAGAGAACTGCATCTCTTTTCTTTCCTTCTTCATCCTTTGGTAGAAAAAGAGAGAGAAAGGGTCTAACACTATGTTCTGACTTTATAACCTCTAAGGCAATTTAATTAAATGTACTTTGGACTATTAGAAATATAGATATAAGGATAAGTAACTAAGGTATGTCTACATTTTAATTGCAGAATTGCTTCTATTCTGCTGAGTCCTAAAACTAACATTCAGATTTTGCTATTGATTGTGTTAAAGACCACAACAAAGTGTCGAACCCTTGCCAACAAAAGTCTTGCCAGCAAAGGTCCAACCCACGGAGTCACGACACGACCGCTGTTGATCGGTTCTCGAGGAACTTTTATTCTTAATAATAGAAGAAGGAAAGGAGAGAGGGGGAAGCAGCCGAGAGAAAGAAGGAGAAAGACTGAAGAGGCTGCTCCGAGTTCCCGCCCCAACACGGTCTTTTATCCATCCCCAGTCCCCCAGGGCTAGGGCGAGTAGTCCATCAATCAGATCAAAGGGCACGCATAGTCTCGGGTCAAGGTGCATCTCATCTCATCAGGTTATTTGCAAGTCCTTTCAGTCAAGGTGTATCTCATCTCATCAGGTTGTTTGCAAGTCCTTTCAGGTCAAGGTGTGTTTCATTTCCCTGACCTTGTTCTGCTCTGCAGGATGAGGCAGTGCAATGAGGAGGTCCCCACAGGTGGCCGGCCTGTGGTTCCCCACAACAAAGCACTTTTCTCCAAGTCTATACATAATAGATTCTGTGGCCATGCAAAATAATAGCTCATAAAAGGAAAGGTGGCAGAAATCCAGACTTTGGTTTAGATATTATCCCTTAAAATGAAAAAAAAATCCAATTATATTAAGATAGGGTAATCTTTATCCTTAGAAGATTCTGCTTTAGGAAATACTTTCAAATTTTCTTTCACACAGAGCATTAACATGTTTGAATTCTTATGTATCATGTGCAATGCTTTATGTTAATCACTTTATCACTTAATTCTCATAAACAACAAGATGTAGCAGGTAGGAGAACACCAGAAACTTAAAAGAAAAGTTAACAGAAAGTTAAAGTCCTTAGCAAAGTTTGTCAATGGTGAAGCCTGGATTCATACCCATCTCATCTGTGGTCAGAGCCTTTACTCCTAACTTTTCTAGAACTACCTTTTAAATTGTACAGATTAAGAATAACTAGTAATATTTTTGCTGGAGGACAAATTACAAATTTCTCATCTGTTGCTAAAGTATACAATACCAGTATTAATTTATTATTTTAATAGTGGGTATGACAGTAAAATGGAAGAGGTTTCTCATTTGGCTTTCTACTGTTTCTGGTCTTATTAATTTTTTTTTTTGTTTTTTTTTTTTTTTTGTTTTTGAAAGACAGGAATACAGAGGCTGACAAAGAGAGAGGTCTCCCATCCATTAGTTCTCTTCCCAAATGTCTGCAATAGCCAGGGTGTGCTAGGCTGAAGCTGTGAACCTGGAACTCAATAAAGGTCTCCCATGTTGGCAGCAAGAACTTCATCTGGGTCTCCCATGTGGATGGCAGGGACCCAACCACTTGGGCCATCTTTCACTGTTTTCCCAGGCACATTAGCAGGGAACTGGATTAGAAGTGGAGCAGCCAGGTCTTAAACTGGCACTCATATGGGATATCAGTGTTGCAGGCAGCTGCTTAACCCTTTATGCCACAATGGCAGCCCCTAAACTTACTTTAGATTCCATTTTTCTTATGAACTATTCAAAATGCTTTTTAGGTTCGATGGATTTTAAAAAATGTATAATGAATTTTGTCTCTGATTTTAATGTCACAGAACACTTTCAATGCCCTGAAAGTCATCTGTTCCACCTATTCATTCCTCTCTCTCCTGACCCCAGCCAGCCACTGGCCTTTATATTGTCTCCATGGTTTTGCTTCTCCAGAATGCCATGTAATTGGAGTCACATAGTGTATCTAATATTTCTAAATTGACTTCTTTCACTTAGCAAGATGCATTGAAATTTCCTCCATACTTTTTTATGACTAGATAGCTCACTTTTTAGCACTGAATATTAACAGTTATTCCATTGTCTGAATATACCATGCTTACCCACTCCAAGTACATCTTGGATACTTCCAAGTTTTGGCAGTAATGAATAAAGATGCTAAGATACCCATGTGCAGGTTGTTTTGTGGACATATGCTTTCAGTTCATTCGGTGACTATCAAAGAACATGATTGCTGGATCGTAGCAGGGGTTTGTGTTTAGTTTTATAACAAACTGCCAAACTGTCTTACAGTTCTGCATTCCCATCAGTAAGAAATGAGTTTCTGTTGCTCAATATTTTTTCCAGAATTTGGTATTGTCAGTGTTTTGGATTTTGCCCATCTTAACACGTAGCTCATTGTTTTAATTTATAGTTCTCTAGTGGCATATGCTGTTTGTTGAACATCTTTTCACATGCTTATTTTGCGTCTCAGTATCTTTTGATGTGGTGTCTATTGAGATCTTTTTTATAATTTTTCATCAGGTTGTCCATTTTATTGTTGAATTTCAAGGTTCTTTGTATTTTTAGATAACAGTTCTTTATACGATAGTCTTTTGCAATCTGTTTTCCATTCTGTGGCCTTTTTTCTCATTCTTTGACAGTATCTTTAGTGGGAAATTTTAATTTTAATCAAATCTAACTTACTTTTTCATAGATTTTATTGTTGGGGTTTTATCTCAGAAGGCATCACTAAGTCCAAAGTCATCTTGATTTTCTCGTATGTGGCCATCTAGGAATTTTATAGTTTTACATTTTAAATTTACATTTTAATAAATTTTAGTTAATTTTTATGAAGGATATAAGATTTTTTATCTAGAACGATTTTTTTTCCATGTGGATGAAAGTTATTCCAGCACCATTTGTTGAAAAATCTCTTCTCCATGTATTGACTTTGCTCCTTTGTCAAGGATCAGTTGACTGTATTTGCATGAGTTTATTTCTGGGCTCTCTGTTCTAATGATGAACTTTTCTTTCTCCATTAACATACTGCATATAGCTGTATACTAAGTCTTGTGGATATTATCAGTTCTCTTGACTTTATTCTCCTTTGATATTGTGTTGACTATTCTGGGTCTTTTGCCTTTCTATATAAACTTTAGAAATTTTAATTTCTATATAAGCTTTAGAATAAGTTTTTTGATATTCAATAAATAACTTTTAGGAATTTTGGTTGAGATTGTATTGAATCTACAGATCAAGTTGAAAATAACTGACATTTTGACAATGTTGACTCAGTCTATTATGGACTGAGTATTTATGTCATCCCAAATTCATATGTTGAAATCCTGATGACCAATGTGATAGTACTAGAGTATTGAAGAGATAATTAGATAACGAGACTAGAACCCTCATGAGTGGGATTAACGGCTTTTTAAAAGATACCCTAGAGAAGTCTCTCAAGTTTTCTGCCATATTAAGGATGCAATGAAAAGTCATAAGTCTGCAGTGTGGAATAGAACCTTCACCAGAACCCAACCATAGTGGCCCCCTGATCTTAAGCTTCTGGTCTCCAGAATTGTGAAGTATACATTTCTGTTGTTTATAAGATACGTAGTCTATGGTGCTGTTATAGCAACCTCAAATGGGACACTGTTTGTAATTTCAAATTTCATTATATTGACCTATCCTTCCACCTTGCTATAGTTCAAGGAGGTTACTTTATATTTGATTCTTTTAGATTTCCTGAATAAACAATCATGTGATCTGTGAACAAAGACACTTTCATTTTTCTTTCCCAAAGTGTATACCTTTTATATCCTTCAATTGTTGTAGTAATTAAGACTTTTAGTAGGATGTGATGAGATGGGATTCTTTCCCTTGTTCCTAATCTTAGCAGGAAAGGGACAAGTTTCTCACCATTAGCTGTAGCTTTTTTTGTATATGAATTTATCAAATTGAGGAAGTTACCTTCTATTCCTAGTTCACTAAAATGTTTTGGTTATAAATGTGTGCTGATTTTTGCCAAATGCTCATTCTGCATCTTTTTATATGATTATATGATTTTTCTTCTTTGGCCTATTGGTTTGATGGGTTTTATTAAATGATTTTGAAGATTTATTTATTTGAAAGAGTTACAGAGAGAGAGAGAGGGAGAGACAGAGATCTTCCATCTGCTGGTTCACTCCCCAAATGGCTACAAAGGCCGGGGTGGGGTTAGGCCTAAGTCAGGAGCTTCCTCCAGGTCTCCCACACGGGTGTCAGGGGCCCAAGCACTTGGGCCATCCTCCCCTGCTTTTCCAGGCACATTAGCAGGGGGCTGGTTCAGAAGTGGAGCAGCTGGGACTCAAACTAATGGCCTTTTGGGAAGGTGGCGCTGCAGGCAGCGGCTTAACCTGCTATGCCCCAGTGCTGGCACATCTATGTTCATAAGAGACCTTGACCTTTAGTTTGCTGGTCATGTCTTTATCTTTTTTTGATATTAACAGTCTTGTTGGCCTTACAGAATGAGTTAAGATATACTTTCTGTCTCTATCTTTTGTTTTATAACTTTTGAAGCAAGAAATAAACTGCATGACAGTTTGTATCTTGCTTGTTTTGAGAACACTGAAGAATGATGTTAAACTTTGACTAGGTTAAACTAGACTGTCACAGGAGAATTTACAAAGTAAGAGAAGAAAAGCAGATTTGGTCCTTGTATTTGGTCCTTGTTACCTACTCCAAAGAGCACAGTTTTTCATAAATAATAGATACATTTGTATTACTTTAAAAAAGATTAAATATGTTTTCTTAAATATATTCATTCAAGTACCCAATAAATTTTAGTTATGTCAGTAAGACGGAATTCTGAATTTCACCATTCTACAATTCTTTTAGAACTGCTTAATGATAATTTTAGGGTTGTTAAACTCAATTAGTGATTTTAAAAAAGTACCTCCCCCCATTGTATGTTTTGTTTTAGAATCCTTTATTTGCTTTTGTACAGTACATATTAATTAAAGACTTCTCATATGGATTAAGTTCTTACTGAAATATGGTTCTTCCCAGAGGCCAGGTTAATCTGGTTCATATTTACTCCTGTCACATAGCCTGTTCATAGAGGACAAAATAACATGGTTCATCATAATAAGTGAGAAATCTAGAATGCAGAAATCATTAAAATAATCATACATTGAAAAAAATCATGATTTATTACAGATTTTTACTGAATGACATGGAGTAGATGGATTCCTATATAGCATTTCAGAAGGATTTTTTGACAAAATATAAAATTAATGAGGATTTAAAAAACAACAGTAAAATATCAGTTTTCTTCAAGAAAAACAATACAATGCTATAGATAAAGTCTCACATATCTTGAGTTTTAAAATATATCTAGACAAATTGAGCTTGATTTATTAAGCTAAGTTACCCTGGACTGAAGAATGAACCTCTGCTATCTTAGAGGTCTATGGAAGCGTGATGAGCATATTCAGGGGACCAACAAAGAAGGCAATAGAGAGAGTCTAATTTATCCAATGGTTGAGTTTTCTGGATTAGTTTTGCTGTTTGTTAACTGAAACATTAACCTAGTACTATTCTCCTAGAGATATGTATTTTTCTAAATCAGATGGTTATAATCAGTAAGATAAAGTTAGCTGATGGAAGCTATAATACTTTAATTATTATATTATGAGTAAAAAATAAACTGTGACACAAGAAAAAGCACTTTGGGACTAGGGCTTTGTGACACAGCATGTCAAGTTACTGCCTGTGACACTGGCATCTCATATGGGAACACCAGTTTGAGTCCTGGCTGATATACTTTTTTTTTTTTTTAACTCAAAGTACCAAATATTCATTGTCAGATAAGAAACAATGAAATTACTTTTACAAATCAGTGTAAAACTAGTCAGTATCTACAAAGCAATAATCAATGGCACTTCATGCACACAACTGTCCTTTTTAAAAAAGATTTGATTTCCTGGGAAGGCAGTTACAGAGAGATATAGAGGGAGGGAGAGAGAGAATATTCTACCCACTGGTTCACTCCCCAAATGGCTCCAATGACAGAGACATTGCCAGGCCAAACCCGGGAGCCTGGAACTCCATCCTGGTATCCCCTATTGGGGCAGAGAATCAAGCATTTCGACCATTTGCACTGCTTTCCTAGGGACATTAGAAGGGACCTGGATCAGAGGTTGAGCAGCCTGAACTCCAACTAGCACCCATATAGGATACCTGTGTCACAGGTAGCTACTTAACTTGTGATGCCACAATGCTGGTCCTGCACAGTTGTCCTTTCTATGGATATACATTATTATTATCTCTTTTCCACACTTCTGTCTCTGCAGAGTTGTAAAATAATAGACCAAGGCAAAGATAGCTTGAATAGCTGAACTAGACACTGGGTTGATGTACTTATGATCCACTTCCCTGCTAACCTGCTGGGAAAGCAGCAAAGATGCCCTAAGTGGCCCTGCCACCCACCTAGGAGACCTGGATAGTGTTCTGTAGTGTTCTGGCTCTTGGCTTCAGCCTGGCTCAGCCCTGGCTGTTGTAGTCATTTGGGGAGTGAACCAGCAAACGGAAGATCTTTTTCTTTCTGTGTCTTTTTCTCACTCTTTGTCACTCTGCCTTTCAAATAAATAAAATATTTTTAAAAGAAACTTAAATATTTAGTGAATTTAGAATACTGCTGTTTATCCTCTCAATGTAGAAATGGGAAGACTTGTTGAAAGAATTATTTGATTTCTTGAGCCTTGTTTTTTAAAACAAATGGTTTTTTAGTTATTACCTAAGTAGTAATATCTAAAGACTTTTCGAAGGAAAAAATACTTCAAATATGTACTTAAGAAAGGATTGCATTTATTTTCTGTAGATGGTTTCAATTATAATTCATGGAATGTGGTTCATGAGGATTTAACTATATTGATTCTTTGGTTTTCTATTATAACTAGATGAGCTTAACTCCTTAGCCTCATATTTTGTTCTAATTCTTCAAGAAAAGATGAGAAAAGAATAATAATAAATGTTGAATGTTACTTTTGTTCTCATTTTTAATTAGTATTGTGAAAATCATGTTAAATCTGATATCAATGATAGCTGTTGCAAAAGTTGCAATAATAGCTATAACTGAAATATTTCATATAAAATTAAGAAGTACTGTATCTCAATAACACCTCCTACCAGCAGCTAGCAATTTAAAACCACTTCTAATTTCTACTTCAGAAGTTATATAATAGTAAAAGTGGGATAGTATTAAAAATGTCTTCTACTTTTTTAGAATTATGTGTATGAGAGCACAATCAGGAAATTTTTGTAGTTTTTATAATAGGTTTGAAACCAACTTCTTAATTATTCCATTTATTTTAAAGATTACATTAGTCTCTTAGGCTCAAAACCTTCCTTAATCCATATCAAATGATTTTTCTTCTCTTCTTTCCAACTGATTTAATCTGATTCCAGGTCCTTATCAGTCCATGAGTGGAAAATATAGCTGCCCATGAAAGAGTCCTATATCATGCTCTTCCATTAGTTTAGTTTATTCTGAAACTAACATATTGTTCTTCCCAGACTAATAGTTTACATTAGATACATTTGAAATCAACTGTTCTTCTTGCTATACTGATGTTTGATAAATACTGTGATATAACAAATATAACTAACTTTTAATTCCTAATATTATGTTCTTATATATGGTGAAATTATATATTAGGTATTTTTTTGGTATATTAGGTTTTAAAATTAGAATTCTAACGAGATCAAACTGTCATGATGGCATTGTTAAATGATAAAGGTTATCATTTTAGGAACGCGCTGTGGCATAGTATGTTAAGCCAACTCCTGCAACACTGGCATCCATATGGGTACCAGTTCATGTCCCAGCTGTCCCTCTTCCAATCCAGCTCTCAGTTGATGGCCTGGGAAAGCAGTGGAAGATGACCCAAGTCCTTGGGCCCCTGCAGCAGCTTGGGAGACCCAGAAGTTCCTGGCTCTTGGCTTCGTCCTGGCCCAGCTCTGGCTGTTAGGGCTATTTGAGAAGTGAACCTGCAGGTGGAAGACCTTTCTCTCTGTCTCTCCTTCTCTCTGTAGCTCTGCCTCTAAAATAAATAAATAAAATCTTTTTTTTTAAAAAGTTACCATTTAATCATAAATAGATATTAATTTTAGAGCTCCTGGCTTCAGATCACCACAGGTCCAGCTGTTGGCGGCCAATTGGGGAGTGAACCATTGGATGGAAGAACTCTCTGCCTTTCCTCTCTCTGTGTACCTCTGACTTTCAAATAAATAAAGCTTTAAAAATATTTATTTATTTTAAAGGCATAGTTAGATAGTCAGAGGCAGAGAGAGAGAGAGAGAGAGGTTTTCCATACACTTAATCATTCCCCAGGTGGCCACAATGGCCGCAACTGCACCCATCTGAAGCCAGAAGCCAGGAGCCAGGAGCTTCTTCTGGATCTCCACACAGATGCAGAGCCCAAGGACTTGGGCCATCATCTACTGCTTTCCCAGGCAATGGCAGAGGGCTGGATCAGAAGTGGAGCAGCCAGGACTAGAACTGGCTCCCATATGGGATGCAGGCACTACAGGCGATGGCTTTACCCTCTATGCCACAGCACTCACCCCGCTATTTTATGTCTCTTTACTAATTATGTTTTAGTCCTAATGTGTAATATGCAGATATATATATTGAAGGAAATAGATTTAAAAACAGTTAACAGTTAAGGAGTATGAAATCTGGAAACCTAAAAAATGGTCCCAGCTCTGCTGTTAATTTGTGAACTTAAAGAAGTTTCTTAACTTTTTTAAGTAAGTTCATTCATGTACAGAAATAAGAACTGAATTTGTTGTTTTTAATGACTCTTCCAGGTTGAGATTCTTAAAACAGATGGGTTTTTCTGGGTTGAAAACTGTTAACAGAATTAATGTTGGCGTTGCTTTTATTTTTTATTTTTAAAATGTCCAGGAAGAGAAAGTACATGTTCAAATGCCCAGATTTGAAATGACAAAACACTCCTGTGTAGTGAAATGCCAAAATGACACATTACATGAATATCTCTTAAGACTTTGAGTTGGCAAGAAAATGGCAAATGAGCTTCTTTGTAGCAGTTGATGAATAAAACGAAGGGATAATAAAAACCATTTTTAAATGATTATGTATTCCAAGTAGTTACTTAACAAATCTGGAAATAAGATTTAGGAGAATGTGTGAACATGTTACACTGAAGGAAACATTGAACTAGAAGTCAAAACTGGGGTTTCTGTCCCTAAAATGCCAATAATTAGCTGTATTGTTCACATGCAGTAAAGTTTGAAAGGTATTTGTTACTGTTTGCCATGGCATTCATCTTCAGAATATAACATAAACTCAAGAGACCTAGGAATAATTTCCTTGTGCCTCATGTCACTGTTGATTTAGTCAGCTGACAGGACAAGGCTTCTTTGCTTTTTATCTTCTGAACTTACAAATTCATACTGCTTAATGAATCTCCTCATTTGACCCATTTGTAAAACCTTCCTAAATCCTTCCACTGTGTTCTAGTAAGCGTCTGACTGTGTGACATGCAAACATCCCTATATATAATTATTTTCAACCCTTTTCCTAACTTGAACCTTCCATATTGCTATCTTAAGTAAAAATTTGTCTCAATTTAGTTTCCTCTAGGTTGGCAGGTATACCATCCCCCATAGGGCTCCAAGCCAGACTCATACCAGGCTCTTCATGCAGCTTTATCACCAGTGGCTTGTGCTGCTGCATCTGGTCCCACCTTGTTCTCCAAAGCTGGTGCTGAGGCTCTCGGATCCTGGTGTCCTGAGTTGTGCACATCTATACCCACCACGTAAAACTACAGTGTCCCTCTAGTTTGCATGGCGTTTCCTCTGCCGTTTTCTCCCTGATCTTTTCCTGTGATTGCTGGTAGGTTATTTGCTAGTATTTTAGTTAGATGTCAGTAGTTCTGCTAGGAATCTATCTAATGAATGTTTGTATACAGATTAGATATAACAAGATCAGATATGATATGCCCATATTCCATGTCAGAGGGCCTGGGTTCAGATTCTGGCTTTGCATCCTATTCCAGCTTCCTGCTAATGTCCACCTCTGGAGACAGCAGATAATGACTTAAATATGTGGGTCCCTGTCTGCCGTCTGCCACCCATGTGGGAGACTCCATATTGAGATCCTGGCACCTGACATTTGCCTGGCCTAGTCCTAGCTATTGCTGTTTAGGGTTTGAACCAGTGAGTGGGAGTTCTCCTCCTCCTCCTCCTCCACACTCTCCCTCTCTTCCCCCCCCTTCTTCTTTCCCTCCTTCCTTCCCTATCTCCCTAGCACTCTCTGTTTCCCTTTCAAATAAATCTTTAAAAATTTAAATTTTGAGAGATATAAATAAACATATACTGAGAGGAAAATTTATAGATTTAAAATCATATCTTTGAAATGAGCTAAGACTATTATCAAGGAATTTTTAAAGAGTTCAAGATAGGGGCTGCCACTGAGGCATAACGGGTAAAGCCACTACTTGCATTGCTGGCATCCCATATGGGCGCCAGTTCAAGTCCCAGCTGCTCCACTTCCGATCCAGCTCTCTGCTATGGCCTGGGAAAGCAGTAGAAGATGGCCCAAGTCCTTGGGCCCCTGCTCCCATGTGGGAGACCTAGAAGAAGCTCCTGGCTCTGGCATCAGATCAGCACAGCTCCAGCTGTTGTGGCCAACTGGGGAGTGATCCAGCGGATGGAAGACCTCGCTGCCTCTACTTCTCTCTGTGTGTAACAAATAAATAAATAAATCTTTAAAAAAAAAAGTTCAAGATAAACCCACAAAGAGCAGAAGAGAAGAAATAATAATCAGTACTAAAAATAATAAGTATGCAACAGTGAGATTTAGTAAAGGCAAAAATAGTCTCTAAAAAGACTAATACAATTAATAAATCCTATGTGATTAAGAAAAGTTAGGCAATACAGGGCTGATGCTGTGGTGCACTAGGTTGATCCTCCACCTGTGGCGCTGACATCCCATATGGGCGCTGGGTTCTAGTCCCGGGTGCTGCTCTTCCAGTCTGGCTCTCTGCTGTGGCCTGGGAAGGCAGTGGAGGATGGCCCAAGTGCTTGGGCCCTGCACCTGCACGGGAGATCAGGGGGAGGCACCTGGCTCCTGGCTTCGGATCGGCGTAGCTCCGGCCGTTGCGGCCATTTCATGTGTGAACCAATGGAGGGAAGACCTTTCTGTCTGTCTGTCTCTCTCTCTCTCTCTCTCTCTCTCTCTCTCACTGTCTGTAACTCTACCTGTCAAATAAATAAATAAAAAATCTTTAAGAAAAAACTAGGCAATACAAAATTAACCTGTATAATAAATGAAAAAGAATATCACTATAGATCTTGTAATAATAGGAAAATCTTAAGACTAATTAGATTCTAGTAAATTTGAAAATTTAGATGAAGTAAATAAATTTCTAGAAAACATGATTTCCCAAAATTAGCAGATGATGAAATAGAAAATCTTAATGATTCTATGTCAGTTACAAAAGATAATCTGTCATTTTAAACCATACCACAAAGAAAACTTGAGGCTAAATGGTTTTATAGGTGTTATACCAAACATTGAAGGGGAAAAATACATATTATAAAAATTCTATCAAGGAATAGTAAGAGGAACTGTAACCCACCCAAGTTATGTTAAAAGGCCAGTATAACTTTAATATAAAAAAATTTTCAAAGGCATGTAATTTCTCTTATGGACATACATACAAAAATCCCAACCATAGTTGTAAACCAAAACCAAACCTAACAATATAGTTTAAAATATATCTCTGTTTGGTGGTTGACTCGACCTTAACCTCCATCAGCTACCTCAATTTCCATTTGAAAATAATGGAACATATGGACTCTGAGGAATAGGATATGGGCAGCTTGTGGTGGGGAGAGAGGAGCATATTCTATCTACTACAGACATCTCAACAAGTTGGATATATTCCAAGGATATAAATAAAGTTCTGCCCGGCGCCACGGCTTAATAGGCTAATCTTCTGCCTTGCAGCGCTGGCACATTGGGTTCTAGTCCCGGTCAAGGCACCGGATTCTGTCCTGGTTGCTCCTCTTCCAGTCCAGCTCTCTGCTGTGTCCCGGGAGTGTAGTGGAGGATGGCCCAAGTGCTTGGGCCCTGCACCCCATGCGAGACCAGGAGAAGCACCAGGCTCCTGGCTTCGGATCAGCCTGATGCGCCAGCCGCAGCACGCCAGCCACAGCGGCCATTGGAGGGTGAATCAACGGCAAAAGGAAGACCTTTCTCTCTGTCTTTCTCACTGTCCGCTCTGCCTGTCAAAAATAAATAAAGTTCTGTACATTAATAGAGTGAGTCATGTGGATCATAAAATGTAGGAAAAACATTTGATGAAATAACATCACAGTTTAAAATCTTAAACTTGAAATAGAAAGGAGCTTCCTTAATATCTTAAGATATGTCTACAAAAAGCAATAGTAATGAAAACCTTAATTTTGTGAAATGTTGAAGGTTTGCTTTTTGAATTCAGAAAAATGACAAGTGTATTTACTAGCATCACCTCCATTTCAGATTGTATTGAAGGTTCTAGATAGTGTGGTAAGGCAAAAAGAAATAAAAGATGTAAGACAAAGGAGGATACTATTCACATATGATTTGTATACTTTTAAAAATCCAAAATAATTACAGATGGGTTAGTAGAGATTAGGAAGTTTTCTGAATATAGGGCCAGTATTTTTTGAAAAATATAAATAAATATAAGTAAGACAAAAATAGCCTCTTTCCAGTATTAACAAAAATATCAAGGATATATGTGAGGACTTCAGAAAGTTTATAAAACTAGGAATTGGAAGATAAAAATATAAACTTTATTTCTTAACATAAACTCCTGCAAGACGAAGATACTTTATAATTATAAACATTGAGACCATCCATTTAGTCCATCTCTAGAGAACTGAGGGTCCTGGGAATTGAAGCAGATAAATGCAGTCTTTTTTACATTTTAAATGAAGGAAATTGAGGATCTTGCTAAGGAATTTTAAAGATTAGGAACTGAAAATAAGCCAGGAGGAGCCAAATCAGAACTGTAAGGTAAATACCCAATGAGTTCTCCTTGAAACTCTTGCAAAATTGTCCTTGTTTGTTGGAAAGAGTGAGTAGGGGTATTGTCATGGTGAACAGCTCTCCAGGGAAGCTTTCCTAGGCATTTTCTACTAAAGTTTTGGCTTTCTCAAAACATTCTTTTTTTAAAGGTATCAATGATATCACCATTCTTCTATACAAGCTCTACCATAAATTAGATGTTCTTCAATTTTAGCATAATTTATGTTGCTCTTGTAAGGCCTCTTTTCAAATATATCTTCTCTTTCTTAGTGCCTCAAACTATACCCTGTTCAGACATGTCATAACAAGTTAGTATATTTTTTTGTTTTTTTTTGGTGCAAATAATTTTTAAAAGCCATTTTTTAGAATACATATTTTCCATGTGTTTTTTACATACCCTTCATATAATGCATCTATTAAGAAAATTATAAAACATATTGAGAAACATTTAAAAATTCTGAAATAATTGGAGGGATATGTTACGTTCATGATTAAGAAAAAATATATAAATATCAATATTTCCCTATATGACCTGTTCTCATTTATGTTCCTTGTAGAGTGTGTGTGTGTGTGTGTGTGTGTGTGTAAGAGAGAGAGAGAAAGAGAGAAAGAGAGATACTTGTTTTTAAATTTACAGGGAAATATAAAAGAGCCAAGAGTAAACAAAACATGTTTGAAAAACAACTTAGGAGAGTTTGCCATTCTGGATATAAAGACTTACCATAAAGCCCCGTTAATTAAGATGGAATATCATTAGTTCTAAGTTAGATAATATAGAGCCCCAAAGTATATTTAAAAATACAGTGGGTTAAACCTCTGTCCCCAAAGCCATCTCCGATTCAAGTCCCAGCTGCTCTACTTTCAATCTAGCTCCCTGCTAATGTGCTTGGGAAAGCAGCAGCAGATGTTCCAAGTACTTGGGCTCCTGCACTTACGTGGGAAACCCAGATAAAGCTCCCGGCTCCCAGCTTCAGTGTGAACTAGCTCTGCCTGTTGCAGCCATTTGGAGGGTGAATCAGCAGATGGAAGACCTCTCTCTCTCTCTGCCTCTGCCTCTGTAACTCTGCCTTTCAAATAAACAAATAAATCTTAAAATATATATGTATATAGAAACTTGAATTATGACAAAAATGCTACTAGAGAATATAGATTTTTCAATAAGTGGTACATAAACATATAAGAAATTTGAGTGCCATATCACACTATTCACATAAATTATGTGTTAAAATGTAAGATAAAGCAAAGCTAAGAAGTAATATAATAGGTCACATTTGTGATCTTGGTATAGAAGATTTCAAATCTATGCCTTCATATTAAACCTAAAACAAAAGATTGATAAGTGCTACCATATTGGGTGTAAACACTTCTTCTCATTTAAAAATATCTTTAGGAGAGTGAGTAGAGAGGATATCTGCATTACGTATAATCCTCATGGCTCATATGTGATCCTGCCACAACAAATAGAAAATTGGCACAAGCATTGAAAATAGGCAAGGCACTTCTCAAGAAACCAATCCAAAAGTTCGAGAAACATGAAAAGGTGCTTTTGACTTACAGATAATTGGAGAAACATGAAACTACAGGCTTCCACTGCATATCAACAAGAAGAGCTAGAATTTAAAAGCTGGTATTATCAAATGTTAAGAGTAGTGTACGTGGAACCATTTGGCATCATTTCTTAAAGCTGAAGCTGTGCATATCCTTATCCTGACTGTCCTCCTAAAGTATATTCACAACAGAAATGTGTACAGTAAGGCACATAAACATGAATGTTCAGTGTAGTATTATGGTATCCTCAAACTGGAAACAGCTCATCAACGTTGGAGTGAGTAAATGGGTTTTAATGTAGCCATACAGTGGAATATTACACAGTACACAATGTGAATCTGATACACAAAGCAATATGGAGGAACACTACACATACAGTGTTCAGTAAAAAAGGCAAATAATATATATTGTGTTATTCTGTTTAAATAAACTCCAAAAAGCAATCAAAACAAAGCCATAGTAGTTAGTTGTCTGCTGAAGTGGTGAAAAATGAAGCAATGTTTATTATCGAAGAATAGGGGTAGGCATTTGACCTAGAGATTAATACACCATTTAACACCTACATCTCATATCAGAATACTTGGATTTGAGTCGCAGCTCCTCTTCCGAGTCTAGCTTCCTGCTTACGTGCGCCCTGGGAGGCAACAGGTAATTGGATCCCTGCCACCCATGTGGGAGTCTTGGATTGAGTTCCTCGCTCCTGGCTTTAGACTAGCCCAGCCTCAGTAGATGATCATTCTGTCTCCCTTTGTTTCTCTGCCTCTCGAATTAAATAAATAATTGTTAATGAAGCTTGAAGATTACCTTTGAGAGGGAAGTGAGCAAGAATATTATGGATCAAAGTGGAAGAGTTCTGAGATCCAGGCATTTTTTCTGTGGGGTTGACTGTTTCAAATCATCAACCTGCAGTTTTGTATTTTTTCCTCTATGTTTCATATTGCACATTTTTTAAAAGGTTAGTGTAGACAAAATGCTGAACAAATGTGTTAGAGACAAGATTTTCATGTAATATTTGTCTTCAGAAAGGTGTTAAGTAACATTTTGGGACCGGCATTGTGGTGTAGTGGGTTAAGTCGCCCCCTTTAGCACCGGCATCCCATATGGGTGTGGGTTCCAGTCCCAGTTGCTCTACTTACAATCTAGCTCCTTGCTAATATTCCTGGGAAGGAAGAGGAAGATGTCCCAAGTCCTTGGGCCCCTGCACTCATATGGGAGACCTGGAAGAAGCTCCTGGCTCTTGGCTTTGGCCTGGCTCTGGCCCAGCCCCAGCTATTGGTGCTATGTGGGGTATGAACCAGCAAATGGAAGACTTCTCTCTCTTCTCTAACTCTGCCTACAAGTGAATTAAATAAATCTTTTTTTTTAAAGGGGGTAACATTTTAATGCAGTTACTTCCTTTAGTAACCATAGTTTACTAGGAGGTAAGTACAAGTTTTCAGTCCTCTTTACATGGTACTGCAGAACTGTAAAAACGACCAGCCAAGTTGAAACCATGCAAAACAATCTTAATAGGAAAATAAACAATTGTCACATGCTCTGAAAATTTTTTTCAAAACAATGCTGGTGTTTGGTGCCATGGTCAAGATGCTGCCTGTGATCCCCTTTGGAATGCTTAGGTTTGAGTCTTGCTTCCAATTTCAGCTTCCTGCTAATGTGCACTCTGGGAAGCAGCGAGTGATGGCTCAAGCACTTGGGTCCCTCCTAGCCATAGGAGACCCAGAATGTGCTGCAGGCTCCTTGTGCTGGCCTGGCATAGCCCTGTCTACTGCAGGCATTTGGGGACTGAACTAATAAATGGGAGGTCTCCGTCTCTGTCTCCCTGCCTTTCAAATCAATATAAATAAACATTTAATTTTAAAAGAAGTTTAAAATTTTTTTCTGAAAAAAATTAAAAACTGCTGGTTTGGGTTAAAATTTACAGGGAAATTAATAATTAAACATCTGTTTTGGAGTGGTGGTTGTGGTATTGTAGGATACCTGCATCTTACAGTAGAGTACTTGGAATTGAATCTTGCCTTGGCTTCCAGTCTAGTTTGCTGCTAATATGCATCCTGGGAGGCTGTGGGTGTGTGCAGCCTGGGAGCCTGCAGGTTGTGGCTCATGTACTTGGGCCCCTAGCATCCACAAGAGAGACTGGATAGAGTTCCTGATTCCTGGCTTTGGCCTAGTCCAGCCCCAGCTGTTGGTTGGAATTTGAGAAGTGAAGCAGTGGATGAAAGATTCATATTCATTCATAATCTCCCCACCACTACCACCACATTGCTCTGCCTTTCAAATAAATGAAAGTTGAAAGTAAACTTTGAGGCATTTATTAGTAGATTGGTTACATATCTGGGATCTCTCAAACAGTGGCAGAGACAAAATTCCCCCAGTCAGCTGTTTTCTATTAATCCACTTGTGTTGGATTTGATTTTTATTTTCAGTGTTACCATTTTTTGATTCTTTGCTACACATTTATTTTTGTTGGTTGATTCCCTCTTTTAGCTACCCATTTTGTAAAATTTTATGTGGGTTTAGCACTGGGAGGCAAGCAGACAACACACCTACAAACTTTGCTATCTGTAAGTTAATTGAATAAGAGGTGAACATGACTAGTCACTAGGGGACTATGAAAAAAAGTGATTGGTCACTGATACTATAATGTGCATCTCTTACTAACATAGTGATTTGTGGCCTAGAGTGCTAACTTTGAAGCTTGTATTTATGTAGTTACATATGTGGTAAGTGAAATTTAGCCATGTTGTTGGAGGACTAACGTTATTTAACTAAATTCTGATAGCTGACATCTGTGTATATCAGAAGCACTTAAAGTAAGGACAGCCTGTAATTTAAAGAAGGTTAAACTTTGTGATCAATTGTTAAGATTTGGTAGGTTTTGGAGAGAAATGTAAGTATGATACTACCCTCCCAGCTTCTTTAGTCCCCATAGGAGCCTCCTTAGGATCTCCTTAGAGAGGACCTCCTACCCTTCCTAGAATGCAACCAGCCCCTAGAGACAGTAAATTACAATAGTTTTAGAATAATAATAGTAAGAGTTGTGAATTCACCATGTAGCAACTAACATTGAAGGTAAGTTTGCATGTGTGTGTGTACTGGTTGAAATTGAGTAATGTTAATTCATTTTTTTATTTCATACAGGTGAACTGGTACAGAGGTTGATCTCAAGATGCCTCTAGTGAAAAGAAACATTGATCCTAGGCACTTGTGCCACACAGCACTGCCTAGAGGCATTAAGAATGAACTGGAATGTGTAACCAATATTTCCTTGGCAAATATAATTAGACAACTAAGTAGTCTAAGTAAGTATTTTTATATAATTAAAAAACTACTTGCAAACCAAAATGTCCTTTTTTAATGTGTTTAAGAAGATGTGCTTGTAACTTATTCTGGAGAGATATTTGGTGAGATAAATACAAAACTATCCTGAAATATATTGGCATTTTAACTAAAATTAATTAATTTTAAAATCATTTCTTATAGATTCCTTCTAGGCAAGAAATAAGGACAGAAATTTTAGGAACAGAATCACGTGGTAGATGAAATTATTAAGATTGTTTTGAAAATCTGTGAAAGGTTGTATCAGAGTTGTTCTTTTGCTTGGTTGTTATTTCTGTTCACTGTTTTAGAGGCTTCAGCTACTTCTGTTTTAGGACACTGGTTCATCTCTTATAGCTTAGGAAAAATATTTTTATATTATCAAAAAATCTAGAGTGGAAGATCATCACTAGTTAGAGGATTAGGTTGTCAGAGGGGTTTTCTGAGGGTTAGGGTATTAGGATATGATTTGCATATGATATGAAAACAGCAAATGAACTTGACCTCTGTCGGAACAAAACAAAAAATAAAAGCAAATGGACTGGATAACTAGGGGAGAAATAGTATGTTCTCATTATGAAATTATAAAACTGAAATATTTGGTTAAGGAATAAACAAATTATTTCTCATATTCTAAATTTAATGTTAAGAAATTTTTAAGTAAATTCAGCATATCTATTGAATTGAAGGATTAACTTTTTAATAAGATACCTCAATTTTATTTTAAATATAAAACAAAGTGTTCTTGGCCTAGCTATATCCTCCAAGTTGTCCTTAATCAGCCATATCTACCCACATAGATTCTCCTGATAGGCAGGCTTACCTCTTCTCTCTTTTTTTTTTAACTTTTGTCTTTCCTTGTTGTAGTTGAGTACAGGCATTCTTTAGTATCATCAGAGGATTGGTTCTAGGACCCCACAGATACCATAATCCTCAGATGCTCAAGTCTTTTATTACAATGTAGCATTTGCATATAATCTGCATACATCCTCTCATAAACCTTAAATCATCTCTAGATTATGTATACCGTGTACAATGTAAATATTCTGTAAATAATTATTTTACTATATTATTTAGTCAGTGATGACAAGGGGGAAACAAAACTTATTTCTGTTCAGTACAGATGGAGTGTTTTTCCCTGACATTTTCTTTTTTTTTTTTTTACAGATCAATTTAGTAGATATTAAATAAAGATTTCAACAGTTTGCATCCACACAGAAACATAAAGTGTAAAATACTGTTTGAGTACTAGTTATAGCATTAATTCACATTGAACAACACATTAAGGACAGAGATCCCACATGAGGAGTAAGTGCACAGTAACTCCTGTTGTTCATTTAACAAATTGACATTCTTGTTTATGACCTCAGTAATCTCCCTAGGCTCTTGTCATGAGTTTCCAAGGCTATGGAAGCCTTTTGAGTTTGCCAACTCTGATCTTATTTAGACAAGGTCATAGTCAAAGTGGAAGTTCTCTCCTCCTTTCAGAGAAAGGTACCTCCTTCTTGATGGCCTGTTCTTTCCACTGGGATCTCACTCACAGAGATCTTTCATTTAGGTTTTTTGTTTGTTGTTGTTATTGTTGTTTTTGCCAGAGTGTCTTGGCTTTCCATGCCTAAAGTACTCTCATGTACTCTTGAGCCAGATCCGAATGCCTTAAGGGCTGATTCTGAGGCCAGAGTGCTGTTTAGGACATCTTCCCTGGCCTGAAACGCCAACGTCCCATATGGGCTCTGGTTCTAGTCCCTGCTGCTCTTCTTCCAATCCAACTCTCCCCTGTGGCCTGGGAAAACAGTGGAAGATGGCCCAAGTGCTTGGGCCCCTGCACCCGCATGGGAGACCAGGAAGAAACACTTGGCTCCTGGCTTTGGATAGGTGCAATTCCGGCCATTGCGGCCATTTGCAGCAATTTGGAGAATGAACCAACGGAAGGAAGACGTTTCTCTCTGTCTCTCCCTCTCACTGTCTATAACTCTACCTCTCAAATAAGTAAATAAAAATCATTTTAAAAAAAAGCTGGAAGAATAAATAAAAGGCTACTATTTGAATTAAGTATATTCCTTGTTTTTTTTCATGTAACTTATTAGCAGTTCATTATTAACATTACATTATTTACTTTTTCTTCCTTAGGAAAGCCAAAATCGACTGTACTTTTGAGATTAGTGGGAAAAAAGAGTCTTTAGAAATCCCAGATACTGTATTGACATAGGATTAAACATATTGTGATCTGGCACTGATTGAATCTAATGTAACATGATTTTATATGAAATTTATGCTTTGCGTGTACATCAGCTATTGATATTAAAATACACAAAGAGCACAGAAGTGACATTGCATCATTGGATAAAACATTTCTAACACACAAAAAGTAAATATTGAACCTAATACAGTACAAGTATCTTATTTTAGGTACATACCCAGTATAGAATATAGAACTAAAATATAATTAAGTATGCTAATTGGCAGTACTAACCCATTTTTTCATAAGCTAAAGATGAAAATTTGTACTTCAAATCAGGTATTGTTCATATAAGCAACATCTGTCAATAAGCATGTGGTTAAATAGTAGCCAAACTCTAAAAATTTAAATATATTATAAAATAGAACTAAATTAGACTTTTAGATACTACATATTTGAAATCAGAGACCATATAGGCATTTTTCTAAGCAGTTTGCAGAAATTTAAGAACAAAGAGAAGACTCAGGAAATATTGTAGCAAGGTGTATGAGTCAGTTCACTTCCCTGAAATTATCTTTTGGCAGCTTTTCCACTTGACATAGTTGAGAATCAGGAATGAATTTTTTTTTTTTTATTTAGAATATAAATTTCCAAGGTACAACTTGTGGATTGCAATGGCTTCCCCACCCATACCTCCCCTCCCCCCCACTACCCTTCCCCCTTACCGACTCCCCCTCCCCTTTCATTCACATCCAGATTCATTTTCAATTCTCTTTGTATACAGGAGCTCAATTTAGTATGTGTTAAGAAAAGATTTTAAACCATTTGCCCTCACATATCATCACAGAGTGAAATATACTCTGAGTACTAGTTGTAGCATTAAATCACATTGTACAGCACATTAAGGACAGAGATCCTACATGATATTATTTTTTTTAATTGATTGATTTTTATGTAACTTCCAATTTTTTTTTTTATCATTTCCAATTATCTTTCTATACGGAAGATCGATTCAGGAATGAAATTTAAAATGCCTCAAGATAGCCAGAATAAGTAAGGCCATGTGCTAAAGACTATGCACAAAAATATCCAATTGATCCCTTTCTCAGAGCCTATTTACGTTAACTCTGGCAGTTCAGGTTGGATAAGATTCCCAAACATTTATGCCTGAGAGGATTAAAAGAGGAGGTGTAAGGGAAATAACACAAGGAGACATCACTAAGACCAACCAAAAGAGCCTGGTTAGAGCAAAGCAAAGAGTCTAAGGGAAGAAGCAATGTAAGGACTAGAGAGGCCATTTAATTTAAAACCAAATATTCTTACATGCTTCTAGGCTATTTTCTTGCATAAGGCAATACTACTTAATTAATTCATGGTAAGAAAAGGTTAGATTCTGTTTAATTTTGTAGTCTGGGTGGGGAGTATATTTAGTGTATATTTAGTCCAGGGTTTAAGATACCCATATTGGTGCCAGTGTTGTGACCTAGCCAGTAAAGCTGCCCCCTTGCCACATCGGTGTCCCCTATGGATGCTGGTTCAAGCCCTGTCTGCTCCACTTCTTATCCAGCTCTCTGATAATGGCCTGGGAAAGCAGTGGAAGATGCCACCCACTTGGGACACCCAGATGAACCTCTTGGCTTTGGTCTTGACAACATTGAGACTCTGATTTCCAGGGATAACATCTGCCAGGACTTTTCTCGTGTTTAATACAGGCAGTTCATGCTGCCAAGATGAGCTGATAGAACCTACTTACTGTACTCAAACATTGATAACTTGATGGATTGATACTAGATCAAAGGGATAGAGGACAGACCGGATTGATAAGACAAATTGGAAAGATAATGGATAGATAACATTGAATATTTTGTTTTGTGACAAAACTACAGGGGTTGTGCCCACAGAGCAGATTTTATTTAGTTGAAGAATCTCAAATATGAATTCAGAAAACATTCTCTATAGTGTAAGCAAGTACACAATTAAACTAATGAGTTTTAGTGCTGGCATTGTGGCACAGTGGGTTACTCAGATGTTGGAGTGCCAGTTTGAGTACTGGCTACTCTGCTTCTGATCTAGCTTCCTATTAATTTGACTGGGAAGGCAGTGGAAGATGGCCCAAGTGCTCAGACCTCTCTGCTGATGTGTTCTTGGCTTCTTGCTTTGGTCTGGCCGAGACCTGGCATTTGCAGCCATTTGAGTATTGAGTATTGAACCACAGATAGAAGATTCTCTCTCACTCTGCCTTTCAAATGAATTAATTTAAAAATAAGATAATGACTTTTAGATTACGGGAACTGGTAAAGATGAATCATAAGGTAAAATCCCTAAAGGAGGCTTGGGAAATAAAATGTGAATTGAATTAGGCCTTAAAGGAACAAAAGAATCTAAAAAATGGAGAAGAATGGGGGGAGTAAAGCATTTAAAAATTTACTTATTTGAAAGGCAGAGAGTTGCAGAGAGAGGGAAAGATTGATCTTCTGTCTGCTGGTTCACTCCCCAGATAGCCACATGGGCCAGGGCTGGGACAGGCAGAAGTCAGGAGTGGAAGTGGAGGACTCACTGGCACCCATAAGGGATGCTGTCATTATATGCAGCAGTGTTACCTGGTCCCAAGAAAGGCATTTCAGCATGCATGAAGAACTATGTAGATGAGTAGAAGCAACAATCAATATGTATATGCAAGGGAGATTAAAGAGACGGATGATAGGGGCCGGCACCGTGGCTCACTAGGTTAATCCTCCACCTGCAGCGCCAGCATCCTATATGGGCATTGGTTCTAGTCCTGATTGCTCCTCTTCTGGTCCAGCTCTCTGCTGTGGCCCAGGAAGGCAGTGGAGGATGGCCCAAGTGCTTGGGCTCCTGCTCTCGCATGGGAGACCTGGGGAAAGCACCTGGCTCCTGGCTTCAGATCAGTGTAGCTCCAACCGTGGCAGCCATTTGGGGGGTGAACCAACGGAAGTAAGACTTTTCTCTCTGTCTCTCTCTCACTAACTCTGTCAAATAAATTTAAAAGAGAGAGAGAGAGAAAGAGAGAGAGAGAGAGAGATATGGATGGATGATATTGGATACGTGTGGTGAAGCCTGATTGCAAAGGAAATGTTAGTTGAGAGGATTTAGATTTAACCTCTTAGGTAATAAGGTGACATTGTAGATTCTTGATCATAGAAGTGGTATAATAAATGTAAGAATAGTTGAAATTTAGTTACATACACAGTTTCACATTGCAAAACTTCATTCTTATCTCGGGGAGAAAAGGGGTTAGATTTGGAGAGTAAAAAGGGAAATGAAAAGCAAAATAATGCAATCTTAACGCTATCTACTAAAGTATTTTGCCATTTAAACTTGGAATCAGGGGAGATGTCATAGATTCTTTTAATAATCGTGAACACTTGTGGACCTGATCTCCAGAAAAATGAAAATGCTTTAAATCTGCTAATAATTTCAGGTTTACAGACTGAGTTCAGGTTCCCTGCATTAATAAGCCCTTTAAGGGATGAAATTGTTTCTTCCATCTATGCTTAATATTTGCTGAATAAATGAATAACTTTATAGTTGCCTTTTCCTCCATTTGGGATGCTTCTCTCCCCTGCTGGAGCAGTATTGTGTCTCCAGCACCATCTCACACTGCAGCAGGTGCTTCCATCTCTGTGCCTGGGCTCTTGCCACATGTTACCAGGAGGAGCTGCCTGGCAGGCACCTACCCACTATGTATCATCAGGCCCTTGGCTGCATTTGTTTCCTTTGCTTGCTATCTTCTTGTTGAGATAAATATTTTTCTTCCTGTTTTTCAAATGAAGAAATTGATACCACAGTTTCAAGGAGTAACAATTTGTACCTATGTATTAAATTGCTTATCATATTTGTTTGAATGTCTGTTTCTCCCTCTGTTCAAAATTCATCAGTGACAGGGACCATCTTTCTGTTACTTATAATTACTCTTTTCAGCAAGAAGAATTTACATGACTAGAGAAATACAGTGGTTTTGGATTTATGATAACTTTGTTATTTTAGAAATTATAGCAAGAGAGGATAAAATAGCTCACCAATTATCTGAATGTGTTCTTGGGCATTCTAAAGTCATCTACTAGCTCTATGAAAAATCTTGCATTTTACCTTATGTCCTGAAATATAATTCTAGTATGGAGTCCATGTAGAAATGTTGATTTTTGCATTAAGAAGTGTGTATTTGTATATACTTTTATTTACTTTACAATGTTTTCTGACTTTGAACAGATGGATAGTTATGGATAAGACAAAATGTTTCCATTTTAGATACAAGTAATCTGATGGGAAGTGAGAGCAAGATTGAAAAACCCAGTTCCCCAGGGTTTGTGGGTTTTTTTTCCCCCCTTTCTATCAAGGCTAGGTGACTCTGGGCTAGGGTTTAAAGATTAAAATAGTTACAAATAAATGCCGAATTCAACAGGACAATGCTTTTAATTGTAAAATTGTTCCATATTTGTCTCTGATCATGATCACATCAGATTTTATGGTGTATGTTTTATTTTTGCTTAGGTAAGTATGCTGAAGATATATTTGGAGAATTGTTCAATGAAGCACATAGTTTTTCCTTCAGAGTTAACTCATTGCAAGAACGTGTGGACCGTTTATCTGTTAGTGTCACACAACTTGATCCTAAAGAAGAAGAATGTAAGTTTATTTGTATTATATTTTCTTACACATTTATGTTTTAATTTGCATGAAGTAAGCAATAAATTTAAGAACAGTATTATACATAAATTTGTTACAAATCTTTTCACTCATGACTTGTATGTGTTGTAATCAGCGAATTATCTGTAAATGCCATCAGCATGACTCATGTGGCTTTTCATTTATATTTTTTCATCTCTTTTTTTGTCCACTGATTAACTCTTAAACTTTTGATTTTGATGTAAAGAGGACATTTTAATCACAGATTTTCTTTGATTTTCTTTTCTTTTCTCCTTTATAATTTATTTTTATTCCTTTATCTCAGAAACAAAAAATATTTAAAAACTAGGTTCAATTCTGTAAGAATATAACTCCATTTAACACACTTTTGTGTGTGCATATTTCTGTCTGGTCTAATTATTTAATTGTATGTTACTTCCCACTTTAAATGAACATTTCAAAACTAGTCAGTATGTGGAACGGATAATAAATGAGGGTTGGTGCTGTGGCACAGAGGTTAAGCTGCTGCTCACAACACTGGCATCCCATATCATAGTGTAGCTTAAGTCCTGGCTGATCTGTTCCTCATCCAGCTCTCTGCTAATGCGTCTGGGAAAGCAGCCAAAGATGGTCCAACGTCCTTGGGCCCCTGTCACCCACGTGGGAGACCTGGATGGAGTTTCTGGCTTCTGCCTTTGGCCTGGCCCACTCCTGGTTCTTGGACCATTTCTGGAGTGAACCAGTGGGTGAAAGATCACTTTTTTTCAGTCTTTCCCTCTCTGTTGCTTTGCCTTTCAAATAAATAAACCTTTTCTTACAAGTTATTAAATCAGAGATATCAGGTAAAAATGCCACCTTGCAAGCTAAAATAATGGTAGAAACTTTAGTGGTAAAAGCACATTTCGTGGGGTCAGTGCTAGGCAAAGTTAGAGAGAGCAAGATCTTCCATCTGCTGGTTCACACTCCACGTGGTTGCAACAATCAGAGCTGGACCAATCCGAAGCCAGGAGCCAGGAACTTCTTCTGGGTCTCCCAAGTGGGTGCAGGGGCCCAAGCACTGGAGCCATCTTCCACTGCTTTCTGTGGGTGCATTAGCAGGGAGCTGATCGAAAGTAGAGCAGCTGGGACTCAGACCAGCACCCTTATGGGATGCTAGCACCACAGGCGGCAGCTTTATCCACTACGCCAAGGCTCTGGTCTCATATCATTTAGTTTTAACAAATGTCATAGCACTACCATTAAACTTAAAAGTGAAAATATAGATACCTGTAAATAACTTAAGGTATATATTAAAAAGCAAATCAGCTGCTATAGTTTCAAAATTGTACATACTCAAAATCTTCAAAAAGTTCATTGAAAGAATATATTCTAGGCCAGCGCCGCGGCTCAATAGGCTAATTCTCCACCTTGCGGCACCGGCACACTGGGTTCTAGTCCCGGTCGGGGCACCGGATTCTGTCCCGGTTGCCCCTCTTCCAGGCCAGCTCTCTGCTGTGGCCTGGGAGTGCAGTGGAGGATGGCCCAAGTGCTTGGGCCCTGCACCGCATGGGAGACCAGGAGAAGCACCTGGCTCCTGCCATCGGATCAGTGTGGTGCGCTGGCCACAGCACACCAGCCGTGGCGGCCACTGGAGGGTGAACCAACGGCAAAGGAAGACCTTTCTCTTTGTCTCTCTCTCACTGTCCATTCTGTCAAAAAATATATATATTCTAAAAAACCATGTACAGATTTGAAAGGGGTTTTTTTTTTTGTACTAAAATAAATTCATCTTTTAATTCTACTTTTCCATAAATTTTTTGTACCCTGGTACATCCCTTAAAATTTTGTGGAGAATAGGAAAAAATTCAGAATCCAAAGACTGAACTACTTAAGTATATATTTTTGAAGGGAGGTTGCTAAAGGATTTCTAGTTGTTTAATCTAGATTTTTTAATTTAGTTGGAATTCATACAAAATAACATTATGAATCCAATATTATAATAGGAAATAGTATTTTAAAAATTACAATTAGGTAGTAACAGCAATATAATTTAGAATATATATAAAAGTTTTAAACAAAGACTTGTACAATTGTGTTAATTCA
The DNA here is from genome assembly GCA_949820135.1 of Sylvilagus floridanus. Lineage (NCBI taxonomy): Eukaryota > Metazoa > Chordata > Mammalia > Lagomorpha > Leporidae > Sylvilagus > Sylvilagus floridanus. Next base: position 59,546,874 of record OX463227.1, read on the forward strand.
GTTTATGTTGTGCCAACTTACTGTGTTATATAATAGCGTCAGATGTTAATGTGGTACATGGAAGGGGTTTGTCATTGTGGTCTGTTAAACAGTAAAACAAATGGTAAATGAGAGGAGTTGAAGATAAGAAAGCACATCATACTTGTTACTTTACACATCCTTTATATCCTTGATCAAGAAAGTTGGGGAGGTTATACTCTAGGTTCCACCTTGCTTAGATTCTTAGGATTAATCAGTGGAATGGAGGACTGGCAAGAACTGATCCATTTTGATTACAGAAAACACAGGCCATTTCTGAGAGGAGCCTGAGAACTGTGTGATATTGTGGCAAAGGGATTAACCTCAAAGGCAGACAGATCTGAGTTTTCTGTTCTGATTTTCCTGCTTATTAATCATTTTACCGTAGGTCAGTTGTATGTTTCTTAGCCTTGTTTTTTTTTATATTTAAAAAATATATAAAATTTTTATATTTAAAAAATAATAATTCTGATTCACTGAATTGTGAAGATTAAGTAAAGTGAAAGTTAGTGAAAGCATCTAGTACATTTAGTCTTTAGATTTCTTCCATAGCACTTTTTAGTGCCAGTGGAGAAAGTGAGTTTGCCCTTCTCTATATTTTAATCTGGCGTTTATAAGTGTACTTGACTACCAGTCATGGAGTCCTTTAGCAGTGAAATTGCTGGAAGTGCAGTTGTTGTCTCAGTGCTCCACATGTGCCGTGGATCCAGATACTCATATTGAGTGAATTTTACTTGGAGAATGATATAAATACTATTTTATTGAGAAGAATAATTTAAGAATTGTTATGATTGTTCAGTACTGGCATTGCTATAGTATAAAGGATTTAAGGGCCACCTTAAATAGAAAAGAAATTATGTACTTTTTTAATATGAGGAAATCACTCTTAAGATTCTAGTATTTTGGTATATATCTTTTTTATTAAGATTTATTTATTTGAAAGTCAGAGTTACACAGAGAGAGGAGAGGCAGAGAGAGAGAGAGAGAGAGGTCTTCTTTCTGCTGGTTCACTCCCCAATTGGCCGCAATGGCCGGAGCTGCCCCGATCCAAAGCCAGGAACCAGGAGCCTCTTCCAGGTCTCCCACGTGGGTACAGGGACCCAAGGACTTGGGCCATCTTCTACTGCTATCCCAGACCATAGCAGAGAGCTGGATTGGAAGTGGAGCAACTGGGTCTTTTTTTTTTTTTTTTTTTTTGACAGGCAGAGTGGACAGTGAGAGAGAGATACAGAGAGAAAGGTCTTCCTTTGCCGTTGGTTCACCCTCCAATGGCTGCCGCGGTCGGCACGCTGCGGCCGGCGCACCGCGCTCATCCGATGGCAGGAGCCAGGTGCTAGGTGCTTCTCCTGGTCTCCCATGGGGTGCAGGGCCCAAGCACTTGGGCCATCCTCCACTGCACTCCTGGGCCACAGCAGAGGGCTGGCCTGGAAGAGGGGCAACCGGGCAACTGGGTCTTAAACCGGTGCCCATATGGGATGCTGGCACTTCAGGCCAGAGCGTTAACTTGCTATACCACAGCACCGGCCCCTGGTACATTTCTTACATTAACGTGCTACACATTAAAAAGAAATCAAGTTATTTTTAGATTTATTTTAATTTATTTGAAAGGCAGAGTTAAAGAGAAGGAGAGACTGAGAGAGAACTTCTATCTGCTAGTTCACTCCCCAAATGGTCACAATGGCCAGGGCTGTGCCAGGCCAAAGCCAGGAACTGGATTTTTTTCTGGGTCTCCCACATGGGTTTAGGAGCCCACTTTGGCCATCTTCTGCTGCTATCTCAGGCACATTAGTAGGTACCTGGTTTAAAAATGGGGCAGCCAGGTCTCGAACTGTGCCCATATAGATACTGGTATCGCAGGTGGTGGACCCGTCACACCACAGCACCAGCCACACGAGGTTATTCTCAAATCATCATACACATGCTGGGGCTGTGCTAGCTACTGGTGGTGCTGATGTGCAAGAGTCAGTCTTTAAGAGCTCGTAGTTAAGTAGAAATTATTACAGTGTAGATTAAAGATAAGTGATGGAGAATAATACTGATCACCCAGTACTTCAAATTGTTTTCCTTACAGTTTGTTTTACTGAGGCAGTACATGTATAGTATTTATAGTATATATACATAGAAGTCAACAATGTTATCCCAAAATGCCACTGATAACCAAGTAATTTCTTCAGAGTTATTGTTGTGAGCTCACAAGAAGAAATGAACCAAAATGGAGAAAAAAGTTACAGAGGAAAAGAAAAAGAGAATCTTAAGTTGGTGGGACCAAGGAAGGCAGATAGAGAAAAGAAAAAAGATACACTTGTTGGGAAATGTACCTACAGTTCATGTGTCAAAGACCTTCTGTGCCTTAGAAATCAAAGGTTGAATTAAAACCCATCTGATTGTAAAAATTAGACACAGAATGATAAAGGTAAATGTCACAATAGAGCATTTAAAATATGGCTTCTGATTTATAAATTACTAAGGTCACAACCTTTTCAGCCAGTGACTTTTAAGCAAATACAGTATATTAATTTGCCCTTATATTAAGTCATTTTAGTAAAATCAAATCAATTCTGCACTTTTGTTTCAGTGTCTTTACAAGATATAACTATGAGAAAAGCTTTCCGAAGCTCTACCATTCAAGACCAGCAGCTCTTCGACCGCAAGACTTTGCCTATCCCCTTACAGGAGACGTACGATGTTTGCGAGCAGCCTCCACCTCTCAATATACTCACTCCTTACAGGTCAGTCGGTTAATAAATGAGAACATCTGCTTTTATCTCAGACTTGAGATTTAAATGCTAAATCCCCAAATACTGTTTATTTCATCAGGCCTCTGGCCAACACAGAAAGTTCTCCCTCCCCACTAACTTTTGGAAATCTTTGCTTTATTCACGAGATGAGTTTCCAAGGTTCTAGCATACAAAAGATAAGACCTATTCAGGGAAGTTGTTTTGACAAGTATTGTTAAGAAAAGCCACTAACAAATTTACTAACGTTAATCTAAAGAATCAAAGAGTTGTTACCCTTTTTATTTAATTTATAATCAAAGGAAAAATGAAGAGTTTAAAATGCGACGTTTTTACTTGTTCTGACTGCTTTTGATCTATTTGCATTAATGTTTTACATAATATGTAGTATATGTTTTAAAAATACCATCTAAACTAATTTAGCCTTTCTTTGGAATCCTTTTACATGATTTATTAAATGTATAATTGAAGATGTACAAAACATATCCTAGTATTCAAATAGTTATGTGAAAGTGCAGGTCATTGACTAAGTTTTACTGTCAGAATGACTATTCAGTGCTATCTGGATTTAGTAATAAATAAATAACAGTGTGCTGGCAAAAATTGTAAAATTTTTCTACTACAAGTAATGTTACTATCTTTTCAGACTTTTTACCTTTGGCAGAACTATTTGTAATTATTCTAATGTCCCAAAGGCATTTCAGAAAATTTAGTATGCAGAAGTTAGATATTTTAAATTATTAGTACCAACTCTGAAAAGCATCTGGTTAATTTCCATTCTGATCTCTGAGAAATTTTCTAGTGCTATGATATTCTAATTTATTTTGGCAGTATTTTAATTCATTCTATGTTTTATTAACATGAGAGAAAAATTTTAGTAAAATTATTTCTATTCTGGTTGTTGCTCTGTGTCTTACTTTTGTGTGTTTTAATTGATATTTTGTGTTTCAGAGATGATGGTAAAGAAGGTTTGAAGTTTTATACAAATCCTTCATATTTCTTTGATTTATGGAAAGAAAAAATGTTGCAAGATACAGAGGATAAGAGAAAGGAAAAGAGAAAGCAAAAGGTATTATGAGAGATTCAAAAAAATTGAAGTCATTTTTGGTATATTTGTTTTATTGGGGCCATATAATCAAATACTGGTCTTTGTAAGATCATAGTCTAATGGTGAACAAATGAGCATTTAGATTATTATACCATTGGGTAAGTATCATAACAGAGGTATATATGGAGGATTTGGTTAGCACAATGTAGCATCTGCTTTAGCTGGCAGATGGCATTGGTAGATACTTCCAACAAAACTTACAGTGAACCTTGAAGAATCAACAGGAATTAAGTGAACGGGGAATAGAGGGGTATCTGGTAAGAAGAAACAGGAGTGCTGTACACATACTGGTCAAGTACAGTAAGCCAATATTTTCTAGCTACAGAGCATATTCTAAATGTTTTCTGTATATTTTTGAGAGGTTATTTTATTCATCCTGAATTCATGTTGTCTGCTGTGTTGTTATTTTCTGTTTTCTAATAAATTCAGTTGGATCTGTTTTATTTCATGTTAACAATAACTGAAAATAAAGGAGGGAGAAGTTGGATTTAGGCAGAATTGTGAAGAAGGCAGAGTCTCTCTTCTCATAGCTATATTTCTCCCAGAGTTCTCTCTACTTTCCTGAGTTCCTGTAATGCTTTTATGTTATCTTCTGTGCTAGATGCTGTCCCCTGTATTGAAGCCAGCATTTGCAAACTGGTGACTGGCAAGCCGGCAGTGTTTTGTTTGTCAGACAGAGGGATTTTAAAATCTTTCGACTGGAATGCCTTTGGTGGACATGTCTATCTAGTTCACTGCCTGCTCTATCTTACACCTGACTGGCTTCATTCACGTATGATATCTGCTTGGCCCTTCTAGGGTATTCGAATTTGTTGTATCTTCTCTAGACCTCTCTCTGCTATCTACCCCAACGAATCAGTTTTTGTTCTGGTGTTTAAAGACTCTTTTCTGGTGACTGACTCAGTTACCATGGGTTAACTGGATAATTAGATTTTTTTCCTAATGTGTTGGCTGGCTAATTGATCACTTCCCAGATAACAATAACCTTAGTAAATTCTCATGGTTTGACTGACCTTGTTCTAAATATAGAGTTGATTTAAAAGCTCTGACCACTGTGAGCCTACTGAAATCTGTCTTTGGGCAGGTCATTCTCATACATGGACCCTGGTTTTGTCATCATAGGAACAGGTGATTGGAGTTGATGATCTTCAGGGTTAGAAATAATGCCTTTCATGAAATAGATTTCAAAGTAATAGATGTGGGAGCAAGGACTGGAAAAATTTTTTTATCTCAAATTTTATTACCTTGGCATATTATTTTGTATCTGGTGCATCAGTTTGAATTAGGGGTTAACAAATTGGGAGAAACTGGTATTACAACAAGCTAACTAAGACTTTGAATATGCAAGTAAACTGTGTATTATTGTTATTATATTGTGATGACATTGTCTTTTTCAGTATTGATGTTAGAATTATATTTTGATTGTTGTAACTGCTTTTTGAAAAATTAGCACTTCAGCATTTGGCTTTGTTTCAATACATCTGTTATAGCAGAAAAATCTAGATCGTCCTCATGAACCAGAAAAAGTGCCAAGAGCACCTCATGACAGGCGGAGAGAATGGCAGAAGCTGGCCCAGGGTCCAGAGCTGGCTGAAGATGATGCTAATCTCTTACATAAGCATATTGAAGTTGCTAATGGCCCCGCCTCTCATTTTGAAACAAGGTTTCTTTTCTTTTGTTTGTTTTTTAAAAATTAATGATAAAACATTGACTTTATTTGTAGTGTTTATACTTCTAAGTGATGGGTCCTTTATAGAGGTGATTTCAAAGCCCCAAGCACTCTGACCCTATTAAATCTGACCTTAGACAGTCCTTGGACAGGTCATTTTCATACCTGGACCTTCGTTTTTCCAACTGTAGAAAGAAGTGGTTGGAGGAGATGATTTTCAGGATTGCTTTAGCTTTCATATGAAGTCTCCTCAATATTTCACGCAGAGTAGAATAAAATTTCATAAGGGAGAAATTATGCCTGGAAAATTTTTTAATTTATAAGGAGTAGAAGTTGAAAATTTATTCTGTTTTGTTCCTTTTTCTGTCCCCTAACTTCCTTTCTATGCCACAACTTCTACCTCAGATATATCAGGGCTTTTAAACAAAATTACTCATCATTGTTGCCAAAGTATAGAATAGGTCCTTTTCCTTGCCCTGTGGCCAGAGACCCTATCTCAGTAATGTGCTATAATAGCAAACATGGTATACTGGTATCTGATTGTACAGAAATTTATTTGTGTATTGTATTATTTTTGAATGAAAAAGGACTTAAATATCTTGGCCTATTTTAGGAGAAATATATATCTGAGAGATAATATTTATATTACTGAAAGAGACTGAGATAATTCATAATTTAAACATACAATAATCAGTAGACAAACGTTTCTGTTAAGCAATTAAGATGTTTATCTGACCCACTAGTATAAATATAGTCATTTTTGACTTGCTCTTTGCACATTTGTAAATCCAGATACCCCCAGAATATGCTACTCAGTGAATATTTATAAACTTTCACATGCTCAAGGTATTTAAAATTTTCTTAAATCTGATTGGTTACTTTTGTTATATTACTCAGCCATTTTCTAAGTAACCTAGCATTTTTGAAAACACCAGAAAGACAAAAACGGTGTAGTTGGGCATCTCTGTGGTACCAGTGTTAGTGAGACCTTTATTTCTGGTACAAGACTTATGGAAGTCATTTAAGTTTAAGAGAACAGCAGAATATCCTGGTGGTAGAAAAACCACTGGTTTCATATTTTACCTTGCCGTTTCTGGCATCTTCTTGAGAAAAAAAATGAAATTGAGGTATTTTCTTTGAACATGACTTGCTAAAAGTTATCATCTTGTTTATAATTATGTAGCTAATACTTTTTCACCCTTATGAGTTGAATTAGTGTGCTATTATAAGATAATAAAATAACTGATAGTCATCATAATAAAATTAGTGGGTAAATACTATTGCTTTATGAGCAACATTCTTTATTTTAAAATTTGGATCAATCTAATAAAAAGAAATTTATTAAAAATAGTTAAGAGATTGGCATTCAAATGTTAAAATTTAAATAACTCATGTAAAATTTTTTCTCCAATAGTTTAAGAAAAGTACACTGATACTGTGTATTTCTTTTAGACCTCAAACATATGTGGATCACATGGATGGATCTTATTCACTTTCTGCCTTGCCATTTAGTCAGATGAGTGAGCTTCTGACTAGAGCTGAGGAAAGGGTCTTAGTTAGACCACATGAACCACCTCCACCTCCGCCAATGCATGGAGCAGGAGATGCCAAACCCATACCCACCTGCATCAGGTATGTTGGGACAAGCATGATGACTTATTGTAGGAGTTAGTTAAAGAACCAGATAAGAACCGGATAAGAAATATTTTAGGCCTTTTGGGCATACAGTTTCTTCACAGGTATTCAATTTTGATATTGAATTGGTATTCAATTTGATATATTTTGATATACAGTCCATATGTATAGACTAAAAAATGAGTGTATCTGTGTTTCTATAAAACTATATTTTCAGAAACAGGGAGTAGGTCATTTTGACCTATCAGGTTTAATTTGCCATCCTGTAATTAGAGCTGACACATTCTTCTTAGAAAATTTAGCTAGTAAGAATTTACTTTTAGATAAAAATATGTTTTTTATTTTAGCTTTATTATTAAGCATATCATGTGCAGTGTATTAAAAAAAAGTTTTAAATTAGTGTTTGGAATGTGGTAATGTCTAAGAAATGGAAATCTAAGATGTGGTTATGAATGTTAAGGAAAACATTTTAAGAACCTCAGAGAGATAGGCAGTTGCCCATAATAATCTTTCAAGATTCAGGAAATCTTGAAGTTTAATCTGGTCAGTTATCCAAATTTTAAAAATTTTAATAGAGAAATATCCCCTAGCACGTTTCTAACTCCATCATTTGGGGCAAGTCCGATTGAGCATGTCCCAAATTGTACATCTCTTCCCTCTCTTATTCCCACTCTTATATTTAACAGGGATCACTTTTCAGTTAAAATTTAAACACCTAAGAATAATTGTGTTAATTACATAGTTCAACCGCTAGTATTAGAATAAAAAAATACTAAAATGGATAAAGTATTACATTGTACAACAACAGTCAGCACAAGAGCTGATCAAGTCACTGATAGGTCTAAAAGTCAAAGGGATCACACAAAAAAGACTAGTGTCTGTTAATACTAACTGATAGAATGAAAAAGGGAGAGAACGATCCAGCATGGGAAGCAGGATACACAGCAGACTCATAGAATTGCAGATATCCTAAATAGCACTCTGGCCTCAGAATCAGCCTTTAAGGCATTTGGATCTGGCTCAAGAGCCCATGACAATATTTTAGGCATGGAAAGCCAAGACACTCTGGGGGAAAAAAAAAAAAAAGAAGACCTAAATGAAAGATCTCTGTGAGTGAGATCCCAGTGGAAAAAACGGGTCCATCAAAGAAGGAGGTACCTTTCTCTGAAGGGAGGAGAGAACTTCCACTTTGACTATGACCCTGTCAGAATAAGATCGAAGTTGGCGAACCCTAAAGGCTTCCATAGCCTCGGCAACTCATGACTAGAGCCTAGGGAGATTATTGACACCATAAACAAGAGTGTCAAATTGTTAAATCAACATCAGGAGTCACTGTGTACTTACGTCTCATGAGGGATCTGTCCTTAATGTGTTGTCCAATGTGAAGTAATGCTATAACTAGTACTGAAACAGTATTTTTACACTTTTTGTTTCTGTATGGGTGCAAACTGATGAAATCTTTACTTAGTATATACTGAATCGATCTTCTGTATATAAAGATAATTGAAAATGAAAAAAAAAAAAAAAACCTTGGTGTTAAATTGGAAATTGCATAGAAAATTAATCAATTTTAAAAAAATATTATGTAGGATCTCTGTCCTTAATGTGCTATACATTGTGATTTAATACTATAACTAGTACTCTAACAGTATTTTTCACTTTGTGTTGCTATGTGAGGGCAAACTGTTGAAATCTTTACTTAATATATAGTAAACTGATCTTCTGTATATAAAGAGAATTGAAAATGAATCTTGATGTGAATGCAAGGGGAGAGGGAGCAGGAAAGGGGAGGGTTGCGGGTAGGAGGGAAGTTATGGGGGGGGAGCCATTGTAATCCATAAGCTGTACTTTGAAAATTTATATTCTTTAAATAAAAGCTTTAAAAAATAGAAAAATTAATAGAGAAATAGAGATCAGCCTTATAATTTTTAGTTAAAACAACCCTCTGTCACCGACTTGTTTGATATTTCATCCTCAGGAAAAAAGAGGGCTATAAATTTCCTTTTGTGGTTTTTAATTAGCTATCATTGATTTAACTGTAATGACACGATGAATGCTAATAGCTTCATTATAAATACAGCATTGTATTGGCTACAAATACTGCTACAGATCATGGGCGTGATAAATGTGGAGTCATTTCAGAGACTTCTATCAGAACATAGAGTTGAGCATTTTATCGAAGTAAGCATAAGATGCCTGTGTGGATATGAAAGTTGCCTGAGAGGATGAGCTCATTTAGAGTATTACAAACCAAAGCCCAACTCATTAATTTTCTAGTTGATGCACCTCATTTCTTTTTAAATACTGTTGAAGAATTTGACATTTCTACAGGAACATGTTAGTATCTATTGCAGTATAGTTACTGGTACTTATGTTTGGTATGATTAGGTTTTCTCTTTAGCGTTTGTGTTTTAGTAACTTACTAAGATCTCTTTATCATTTCAGTTCGGCTACAAGTTTGATAGAAAATCGCCCTCAGTCACCAGCTACAGGCAGAACACCTGTGTTTGTGAGCCCCACTCCCCCACCTCCTCCACCACCTCTTCCATCTGCCTTGTCAACTTCTTCATTAAGAGCTTCAATGACTTCAACTCCACCCCCTCCAGTACCTCCCCCGCCTCCACCTCCAACCACTGCTTTACAGGCTCCAGCAGTACCACCACCTCCAGCTCCTCTTCAGATTGCCCCCGGAGTTCTTCACCCAGCTCCTCCTCCAATCGCACCTCCTCTAGTACAGCCCTCTCCTCCAGTAGCTAGAGCTGCCCCCATATGTGAGACTGTACCAGTGCATCCACTCCCACAAGGTGAAGTCCAGGGGCTGCCTCCACCCCCACCACCACCTCCTCTGCCTCCACCTGGCATTCGACCATCTTCACCTGTCACAGTTGCAGCTCTTGCTCATCCTCCCGCTGGGCTACATCCAACTCCATCTGCTGCCCCAGGTCCCCATGTTCCATTAATGCCTCCATCTCCTCCATCACAAGTTATACCTGCTTCTGAGCCAAAGCGTCATCCATCAACCCTACCTGTAATCAGTGACGCCAGGAGTGTACTACTGGAAGCAATACGAAAAGGTAATTTTCTCAGGGCCATGAAAAGCATTACTATAGTAGCACTGGAAACTTTCTAAGTATTTAAGACAGTAATGTATTCCTCATGCATAAAATTTGTGGTGATATGTTTTTGTTCTTTTATAAACCTAAGCTATAAATAATTTTTGTTTTAAATCATTTTTTAAAAAATCACATTAAATCATTTTATTTCTGTACTTAGTAGGGATTTTTACATTGCTTATTCAGTTTATGAAAAAATTTAAAGTAACAAAACTCAACTATCATAGAAAATTTAACTGAAAACCCCTCATGTTATATTTAATCTGTATGTTAACTCCTTGAAATGGTGTTTTCTTCAATGTGAAGGCTGTTTCATTTGGGATATTAATGACACTTCCTCTACCAGAAGGCTCTAAAGGGTTAAGATTCTTCCCTTAATTACAAAAGGAAGATTTCTCATATTCATTCATTTATTCAGGCAAGACTTCCTAAGCAACTAGATATATGCCAGGCACTAAGAGTATCATATGAATAATATTGCCTTCCCTTCAAGTACCAGGGATAGTAAAACCACAGAAAATGAGAAGGGGCCTTCAGAAAGTTTATGAAAAATGCATATTTGAAAAAACTATGCATAGATATCAAAGTTTTTTACTACAACAGATTATTGAAGTGCCCTCATATTTTCAACAATTTTTATTTGATAGTAGAAATGGTAGTAGAGATGTATCACTTGGTTAACATTTTAGGGAGTGATAAGCAGGAAGATACAGTAGGCCAGAATGGATAAAAAAAACTATAGACACCCACTGGGCTATCTGGTCAGTTCCACCAACTAATATCACAGATGAATAATGTAATGAAAGATTTAATGTTTCTCTCAACATGTTCTTTCAAATTGTCTCTTAATCTAGCATTTTATTTTTCTGTTGATTTCATTCCCAGAAAGATTAATAATATCTAGTATATAGTATTACGATTTACAATGACTGGTTTGGATTTATCATATCAGGTATTCAGCTACGCAAAGTGGAAGAGCAGCGTGAACAGGAAGCTAAACATGAACGCATCGAAAACGATGTTGCCACCATCCTGTCTCGCCGCATTGCTGTGGAGTATAGCGATTCAGAAGATGACTCAGAATTTGATGAAGTAGATTGGCTGGAGTAAGAAAAATACATTGATAAATATTACAAAACTGAATGCAGATGTCCTTTGTGGTGCTTGTTCTTTGAAAATGTTTGGTCATTCTAGTGTTTTGCTTTCTTTTCCTTATAATAAATAATGCTTTTCCTCCATAATTTTTTATTTCTAAGAAAAGTATTAGCATACATTTCAGACTAAATGTTTTACAGTGGCTTATCTTATTTTTGTTTCCCTGAAAAGACATAATTTGATCAAATAAACCACTAAGTATTAAGCATGTACAGCTGTTGTTAGAGTAGCAGATTCAGTTTTCTGTTATATCTTAATTGTGCACTTTGTGAATTTTAATTTAAAGAAAGCAGCTGAGATTGGAATCTTGAGGGCAGCTGTATCTATTAATGAGCCTTATTCCATTTCCTGATGTTTTAAAAGAAGAAACACTGCCTTGATTATAGGAATATATTCAGAAAGTATGTTTAGCTTGTAGTGTTGAATTCTTAAAGGAATGCTTGAATTTTTTTATTGTTTTATTGTTTTTAAATACTTGCCTTATTTGAATGTTTAGCAGTACCCCCTTCCCACTTATATATTGTGTGGTATGATTTTGCTTGCATATAGGAGTTTAAATTTTTTTCATGTGAAATACTATGACTTAAACATACGTGTAACTTACATAACTGTTAAGAATAACAGTCTGATTTAATAAATGGTTCATTTTAAAGGTTCCTGGATGTTACTCTTTGAATAAGACTATTTTCTGATGGTTATCAACCATGAAGTAGGCTCCAAATACATAGCTGAAAAATAAAAATTTACACAGCAACTTCAGTCAAATAATTTCCTCTTAATTGTACAAACTCATATTGTCTACTATGTAAAATAGCTTTTATGTCATTTTTTTCCTAAGGTCACAAAATCTGTATTTCTCAACTCCTCGTTGTCTTAAAAATTATGATGTCAACTTGCAAAAATAGTTTTTAGCAAACTGCAACTTCAGTTTAACAACATTCTTGAAATTATGTTTTTCAGTGGTAAAATGAGTTCTTAATGTTTACACAGATTCAGGTGTGGAGGGGAAGCACCATTAGTATCAGATGATTTAAAGGAGTAAATGAAGTATGGATGAGTAGATTTTAGTAGTGACTGCAACCTTCAACCTTGCCTGTATTTAGCCCTTATACCGTGCAACTTCTCATTCTTCTCAAGGGGTGGATTCTTTTCTCACCCCCTTGAATATGAGTATTCTTGAGAGATCCCACTTTGGCCAGTAACTGGCAGGTGGCATTATGCCAGTTCTTCCCTTCAGTCTCAAGAAGTCTTGCAAGCTTTGACTCTCGCTCTGTCAGAATCCTGCCTCTGCCATGGGAATAAGTAGACTAGCCTGCTAAAGATCTGAAACCTCCTGAAGGAGAGCTATCCTAGTGGAGTCTATCCTAGACCAACCACACCCAAGCTCACCTGCTGGCCAAGCTCAGCCCACTGACTCATACTCAGGAGCAAAAATAAATGCTTATTGTCTTACAGGGTGTTTTAGGGTGGATTATTTCATGCAGTATATTGTGGCAATACCTAATTGATGTGCAAGTTCACTTGATAACTTGATAATTTGGGGATTATTTAGACAAATAATTAATGACCTGTAATTTTTATAGAAGAGAAATAATTAGCCAGGTTCAATGGTGGTAATTTACTTGGAACATAAAACATATTCACTAATGGCTTTGATCAACAAAAGATTTGATGTACTCTTTCTTGTAGCAAGCTTCAAAGAAGAGATTATTAGATAGCAATTTGAGGTTCCTTTCCAACCTTACAAAAAGCAGTAGAAAATTTGACTCAAGAAAATATGGCACAATCTAAAGTCTGTTTTCCTGAATGTGTTAATGGTCAAAAGGCAACGAATGTTATTGCTGTCCATCATCAAAGCCTGAGGTGACCAGATAACCAAAGCATAATGGTATTAGAGTTGGAGCAGTTAAGGATAATACAAAAGGAAATTGGTAAAGATTTCTCAGTACTAAAAGTAGATATATTAATCAGTAAAGCCCAACAGTATGCATCCTAAAAAGTTTATAGTAGATATTTTGTTTGTTTTTCAGAATATTCCTAGAAGATAAAGTACCAGCAGCCTGAAGAGGCCAGATATGTAGTATCCATTTTAAAATCAGAATAACTTTTTAGTCTGAATACTCAGCTTAAATTTGTTGAGAGAGATTTGCAAAAAATCATTCAATGGTCAATTTAAATACCCTAAGAAGAAAGTAAGTTACTGGGTAATGACTGTCTTTTTCTTATTCCATTATTTTACTATTCAACAGCATACACAATCATAGAGTCAGAAAGAAATGAATTGTAAACCTTGGGGAAATAATTGGATTCACTGTTTAGATTGAGATCGCTTGTTTACGTACATGTTACCAAAAACAATGAATGCTTTTAGTTCTTGATTTAATCCTGTTCTGTGTTTATTTTACTTCCTTGAAGCTTTTAATCCCTTTGGCCTTTGTGACACACTTTTCTTTCTCCTTCTTCCCATTAAAGGAAGGCAATAGAAGAGGAGGGAAATATCCACCTGCAGTATGTTTGTGGTGAAATGAGTCATTGTAGAGGAAAGGGAGTTTTTTTTTCCCCTAAGGGCTATTTGTAAGGTTCAGATTTATAAGATATTTTAAGCTATTACCAGTGCTTTTTATAACTTGAAATCAATTTGGGCAAATGAGATGGTTTCCAAAGCATTTTCATGTTATAAATATTTATTAAAAGATGAATAAGAATATTCATTTGTGTTATGTTCTAAAAGTTACACTATGCTTTTAGAAAGCCTTACCCTTTCTTTAATAACCATTCCACATCTCTATTTGCATGAAGTCTTTTCTGATTAGCACAACTGGTATTTGATTTCCTTTTCAATTTCTCTTAAATCTTCTATTATAAGTTTTCCTCAAATGATACCAGTACTGTTTTACATCACAGTTACTACAGTTTCCCAAACAGATTACTCACAAAACAGCAGGGGTGTTATCTTAAATAGGCAACTTGCAGTATTCTTTTTTTTTTTTTTTTAATAAGCAAGCTCAGAACTATTCTCTGTTTTATTCTGTCCACCAGGGCTCTTGGAATTATTTCTTCTTTGGCACTGCTCCTGTTTAAAATGTCTCATCCCATTAATTGTAGCGACTAGTCCTAATTTTATCAAAACTACATGTGAATATATTTTAATAAATGGGAAGTATGAGTGTAGGAATGATTGTTCTGGCCAAAAAGACAGAAGTCATTAATATTTCTAAAGTCATTTTTTATTACAGATAGAAAAATTGTTCAAATGTTTTAATTTCATGAGAATTATCATAAATTAATTTCAGAATGCTGCTTTAACTTTGCCCTCAGTAAACATATCATTGCTGTTTATTTTTTCATATTCATTCTACTACATTTAACTTGACCCTGACTTTTTGTAAAACCGCTTCCCTAAACTGAAGCAAGTGTAAAAGTTCCTACATAGCTCAACAAATTCCTTTTAGAATTTTTTATCTCTGTAATATCTACTTACCCAAAAGCAAATGCAAATAAACCAATTAATGGTATTAATCACCCACTATCAGGATTTAAAGGTAGCTTTGTTATGTTGAATTAGTGAAATGAATATCAAATTATGTTATTTCTAAGTTGGGTAATATACCTATAATTCATGAAAATAATCCTGCTGAAGTTAAGTGGAATGTATGGGTTCTTGTATTACAAAGAATACGTTTTTTTCCTCCCTTTATTCATTGCTGTTCTAAGAACAAATTTATTTATGTTCTTCATGACTTGGCTCCAGAATGCATCAGTAATCTCTGTTGCTTTTCAAGCCTAACAACCAGGCTCAGAATGAAGAATGAATACTAGCTTTGAATGAACATTTCAGACACTTTTTTTTTTAAGGCTAGTTATCAATACCTTTTTCTCATTATTGTAAGGCCAGCTGCTCTCATTTTTTTTTCCTCTTTAGAAAAAAAAAAAAACAGCAGAGCATGCATTGAAAGTCATCTTTTGCAGGATATTTATAGTATCTCTTTTCTGTAAATTTGTTTAATGATTTTAATCTTGTATAATATCTGTATAAATTGTGTGTGTGTTATACTCAGACTTTGATAAATTTCTTATTTATTCATCTTGCCTTTAGGCTAGCTTTTTCAGTACTACTCTTTTGATATAGGACATGGATGTCTCCAGTAGTAATAAAATTCCCTATCTGTTGTTTGACCTGAAAACAATATAAAAAAAAAAAAACCATTAAATCACAATATGTCTTCCCTTGTAATAGCTTCTCATATTACTTAATGTTTTAAAGATTTATTTATTTATTTGAAACTTGGAGTTACACACAGAGAGAAGAAGAGGCAGAAAGAGAGAGGTCTTCTATCTGCTGGTTCACTCCCCAATTGGCCACAACAGATGGAGCTGCGCCAATCCGAAGCCAGGAGCAAGGAGCCTCTTCCGGGTCTCCCACGCGGATGTAGGGGCCCAAGGACTTGGGCCATCTTCTACTGCTTTCCCAGGCCATAGCAGAGAGTTGGAAGTAGAGCAGCCAGGATTAGAACCGGCGCCCAAATGGGATGCAGGCACTGCAGGCAGCGGCTTTACCTGAGATGCAACAGCGCTGGCCCCGCTTCCTATTTTACTTAAAGTGTCTATTTCATTCTTACCTAGGAAAACCATGAAATATTACACTTGTAACTTTAATGAAAAATCTATAAAGTCTATTTATATTGACCATTTGCAGATTCCTGGTTTATTTTCTTTCTTTTTACTATTTATTTATTATTATAGTTCTTTTCATTTAGTCAACATTCTTTGATACCTGCCGAGTTTTGAGACTGCTGGATATTGAGGCCACAACAGTGAACAGACCGAGCCCTACTTTCTGAGCTACAGATAAATTAACAAAAAAACAGTGAGTTATGTTGAGGAGGCTTATGGCACAGAGACCAAACCTAGTCTAGGAAGTCAGAAAGGGTGGAACTAGAGACACATGTTGAAGTCAGGTAGAGAGTCTCCCAGGGAAAGGAAACGTGTGTGAATGTCCGAAAACGCTTAGTGCAAAGCATGCAAGGAATAGAGTGCTTAGAAATTAATTACAGGCCGGCACCATGGCTCACTTGGCTAATCCTCTGCCTGTGGCACCGGCACCCCAGGTTCTAGTCCCGGTCGGGGCACTGGATTCTGTCCCGGTTGCTCTTCTCTCAGGCCAGCTCTCTGCTGTGGCCCGGGAAGGCAGTGGAGGATGGCCCAAGTGCTTGGGCCCTGCACCTGCATGGGAGACCAGGAGAAGCACCTGGCTCCTGGCTTCGGATTGGCGCAGTGCACCAACCGTGGTGACCATTTGGGAGGTGAACCAACGGAAGGAAGACCTTTCTCTCTCTCTCTCTCTCTCTCTCTCTCTCTCTCTAACTCTGCCTGTCAACTTAAAAAAAAAAATAATAATTACAAATGTCAGCAGCGGCAAATCATGAGAGCATCTTTCGAATCATATTAGGAATTTGCATTTTATTCACTAGGCAGTAAAATTAGATACGCTATATATTAGAAGAGCATTTTGGAAAGATGACTGGTAGCTGCGAAGGGGTAAATGAGTTAGAATTCAGGGCTTGTGTTGTGGTGTAGTGGGTTAAGCTGCCATTTGAGACACCAGAATCCCATATGGGTGCCAGTTTGTGTCCTGGCTGCTTCACTGCCAATTCTGCTCCCTCTGATGCACCTGGAAAAGCAGCTGAAGACGGCCCAAGTGCTTAGGCCTCTGCACCCACGTGGGAGACCTGGAAGAAGCTCTTGGCTTCAGTCTGATCCAGCCCTGGCTGTTGCAGCCGTTTGAGGAGTAACCCAGGGGATGGAAGATCTCTCTTTCTCTCCCACCCTCATTCCCTCCCTCTCTAAACCTCTGCCTTTCAAATAAATTTAAAAAAATCTTTTTAAAAAATGAGTTAGAAGTCAATTTGAATGTTAAGAGACCAGTAAGACTATGAGAATATGTGACAGATGATAGGGATAGTTGGAGAGGCGGCAGCAGAGATAGGTAACAAGGTGGATTGAAGAGAGCATACTAGATTTGATAATTGGAGAGGAAGGCATCAAGGATGGCTTCCCAGGTTCTGGATTACTGATACAACGAGAATTAGAGGAGGAGCACATTTGGGAGGAGGGATGAAGCAGTTTGGAACGTAAAGCAAGGAGAGGATCACTGGCATGGTTGGAGGGAGGGATTACTCTTTTATTTGTAGACGGAAACCTCTTTGTAGAAGAATCTTCTTGTAGAGAAGGAGAAAAGAATGAAGAGGACACTTAAATCTGGAGGTCTGGTGCCAAAATTTTGTGATAATGTCATCCTTTATTTCTCTAATTTTTTTTTAATATAATTTATGTTATTTGAAAGGCAGAGTTAAGCCGGCGCCGTGGCTCAACAGGCTAATCCTCCGCCTTGCGGCGCCGGCACACCGGGTTCTAGTCCCGGTCGGGGCACCGGATTCTGTCCCGGTTGCCCCTCTTCCAGGCCAGCCCTCTGCTGTGGCCCAGGAGTGTAGTGGAGGATGGCCCAGGTGCTTGGGCCCTGCACCCCATGGGAGACCAGGTAAAAGCACCTAGCACTTGGCTCCTGCCATCGGACGAGCGCGGTGCGCCGGCCGCAGCGCGCCGACCGCGGCGGCCATTGGAGGGTGAACCAACGGCAAAAGGAAGACCTTTCTCTCTGTCTCTCTCTCTCACTGTCCACTCTGCCTGTAAAAAAAAAAAAAAAAAAAAGGCAGAGTTAGAGAGAGAGAGAGTATGGGCTTCCATTGCCGGTTCACTCCAAACAGCCACAGTGACTGGGCCTAGGCCATGCTGAAGCTGGGAGCCTGGAACTCTATGTGCGTTTCCAACATGGGTGGCAGGGACCCAGTTGGGCCAGATTCCACTACTTTCCCAGGCACATCAGCGAGGATGCTCGATCAGCAGTGAAACAGCCAGAACTCCAACTGGCACTCCTAGGGGTTGCCAGCATCCCAGACTGGTTCCTCCTTTCTATTTCTGTCTGTACCTTTAAAGTAGGTAATAGCACCGCTCAGGGTGACTGAGGAAAAAAATGACCATCAATAGTTTCAAGAAAAGAAGAAATGGTTTGAAATAGTCATTGTGAAAACTGGGGGGGGGGGGGGGGGGGTTCCAGAGAATGGGAATTCAGACAAAACAAATCAAAAGCATTATTGAAGTGGGTGACTTGGAATTTGTAATGGCTCTGATATGCAATTTGTGCTTATTTTCCAGCAGACTGCAAATAATTGCCAGAAAGAAACAATTAAATTTGTCCAGAGTTTGGGTTTTGAGCAGGATGGAAAGACTATCTCCGGAGAAAATTGACCAATCTCCTTAATATCCCAAATCCCCTGATTAAACTCCCCCTTTGACATTTTTCTCATACAATTTGCTGCAATGCTAGTTTGATCTCCTTTTCTGATTCAGTACATTCACAAACTCTCCTGGGTTGTCAGATAATGCAGATAAAGCCTCCTCTTTTTAAGATTTCATTCTACCCTCCCACGCTTGATACCATCTAGAGTATTTTTCTACTTAGGGTTGTTATGCAGTCCTCCTTTTTTCCTGTAACACCTGCAGAATTTCTGCCTTGTTCCCATTGAACATGTTCAGCAACTCTTTATTCTGTTCTCTTTCAGATCTAGAAGTCTTACTTGTAAGGATTCTGTCAAAGATAATTCTGCCATGAGGGTTGTGTAATTCAAAACAAAGAAACAGCTAAGGGAGGCTCTTTGGGATTTGACTTTTTTGTCTATCTCATTCATGGATGAGTTAACTTATTTACTCTGTCAGCAGGAATCCTTTTTCTTAATAAAAGTAAGCATGAATACTTAGGCTTGATTCTGTTAATTTTACCTTTAGAGTATATAAAAATGAGGCTAAATTCTTAGGTTTGAGTCTTGGGTTAATTTTCTGCAACTGTTTGCCAATGAAATTTTTATCCTTCACAAGCCTTCTCAAAAAGTGTAGCATAGGATCTCAGCAAAAGAATATGGATGATTTATTGTAAACTGCCTGCTCTTGGTAATAACTCAAAGAAGAGGACCTACTAATTAAACGCTAGGCTTTTCATCTTGTTATCTGAGACTGACCCATTCCTTGTTTGTTCAGTCTTTTTCTATTATGAAACAATGTGTGCAGAAAAGGGCATAACATTTGCAGCTCAGTAATCTATCACAGAGTAACCACCATCCAGGGCAAGAAAGAGAATATTGCAGTCACCTGTCCAGAAGCCTCTCTTGTGTACCTCCTAATCGCCACTCTTTCTCTAACTCTAACCCCAAAGGTAGCCATTATCCTGGATTTATGGTAATCACTTCTTTGCTTCTGTCTATAGACTTTTACCACCTAAGTATGTGTTTCTGAATACTATAGTTTAATTTTGCTTATATTTTCAACTATATAAATGATCTTTTAAGTATGTGCTTTTTTTATCTGACTTCTCTTAAAATTGTGTTTGTGATATTCAGTCTGTTGTGTGTAACTGCTTTGTTCATTTTCATTGTTTTATAGTAGGCTGTGCTTTAAATATGCTACAATTTTGCTATCTACTGTTGATGGATATTTTAGTTTCTAATTGGAGGCTTTTATAAATAATGCTGCAGTTTTTCCATGTGTGTCTTATTCATGTGCAGGCATTTATGTGAAGTATGTACCCAGAAGTAGAATTACTAAATTATAGAATCATATCTTTAGTTTTAGTAGGTAATGCCAGACTGCTTGTCAAAGAAGTTTTACCAGTTCATACCCTGACTAGCAGTCTGCAGATTTCTATTGCTCCAGATTTCTATTGCTGCACTTTCTATTGCTCCACTTCTTTGCCACCCTCTGTGTTATTCTGGTTAAGGTTAGGCATTCATGTATGTGTTTGGCAATATTTCATTTAGTTTAGATTTTTTTTCCCTCATTACTAGTAAGACTGAGCATTGGTTCAGTATATTAGCTACCTTCTCTGCCTTCTTATGGCCTTATCATCTCACTTTAATGAAGTTACTGATCATAATGTAATCTGTTTTTATGGTTTGTGCTATCTGTCACAAATGTGCTCTAACTATCTGTAGCAGCCATAAAACTAGACCATTTGTATCTCCTGCTGAGGGAAGCACTGTTGACTGATGGCCCCAGTGGCTAGCCTCAGGGTCTCTGTTTTAGAAATGTTTCTATATGCCAGAGTTATAAATTATTCTTTTATGTTGTCTTTCAGACATTTTGTTCTTTTGCCTTTTTATTTAGATCTATAATCCATCTGGAATTGATTTTCGTGTATGGTGTGAGGTAGGAATTAAGTTTTTTGTTTTCATGTGAATGTCCTGTCAAGCAAGCACCATTTGTTGAAATGATTATCCTTTCCCATTGCTCTCTAGGGCCAACTCATCAAAAGCACAAAAAAACCACGAGTAAATATGCATGTTAAGAGAGTACTTTATAGAATTCATTTTAAAAACAAAATAAAATTTTTAATTTAATTTATTGAAATAATTGAAATCCATCATTTTTAATAATATGCATGTTTTGAAGAGATTTATTTATTTAGTTGAAAGTCAGAAAGTCAGAGTTACAGATAGGGGGAGAGGAAGAGGGGAAGAGAGAGAGAATGAGTGAGAGGGAGAATCTCCCATCCTCTAGTTCACTCCCAGATGGCTGCAACTGCTAGCACTGGGCCAGGCCAAAGTCAGGGCCAGGAGCTTCATCTGTGTCTCCCACATGGGTGTTAGGGGCCCAAACACTTGGACCATCTTCCACTACTTTTCCCAGGCCATTAGCAGGGAGCTGGGTGGGAAGTAGAGCAGCCAGGACACAAATTGTCACCCATAATGGATGGTGGAATCGCAGGCAATGCCCTTACCCACTATGCCAAATTGCTGGCCTCCAAAAATATTCATTTCATATGAACTTTTTGAAGAGCTCTCATATGGAAGGATACAAAAACTTTTTGTACCAAGATAAACATCTTTTAATTTCATTTTCCATGAATTTTTTGAATTTTCTGATATTTGATACATGACTGTATCATGATGACAGTATAGATTGTCACAAATACATGAGACTTTATTACATTCCACTGGTCTGTTCTTACACCAGTGTTATGGTTTTTTAATTGTTACAACTGTATAATAAGTGTTGATATCCAGAAAGCAAGCCTGTTCACTATGTTGTTTTTTTTTCCATCCAGACGATGTTAGTATTCTTGGCCCTTTGCTTTTCTCTATAAATTTTAGAATCTGATGGGCTGCTTACAGTTTGGAATTTGAGAGGCAGCAGCAGCTAGACTGGCCTTGGTAAGTAGGAACTCATTACGAATCCTTCATTTCTGCCACGCTAGCTACTGTTCATGTGCCCTCATGCAAGGTTTCCTAGCCTTAGCATAGCAGAACTGCTTCAACTGAGCATTTAAATGTCTTTAGAACTCTGTGCCTCTAATGAACAGATCTTCAGTTAGCTGCTCAGCTTTATCTGTTCTTACACAGCAAAAAAATAAAGACCTCATTGTAAGCTATGAAACTAAGCTTTTACACTTTAACTGCTTGCTAACAGCCTTCACTTTCTCATTCCTCTGTAGAGAATCATAGCAACTTAGCAATAAGCAGCCTGCTCTACTCTCTTTGTAGGGATTGTTCTCCCCATTTTATTAAAATTGAATCACTACGCATGCAAGGACATTGTCTTCCTCAGGATGTTTTTCCAGGTCACCATTGGTGCAATCTAGCAATTAGGCCACTACTTTGTGCCATAGATCATCCAGGCCCTACGTACCACTTGGAATGATATCCTCTCTGCTCACCAGGTAATGAAGAGGCCAGTTCTAACGTCCCTTGGATATGTGTATACCAATACAACATTAGATGCATATGAGATTTATTGGTGGGAATGCCTATGAAGAAAAAAGGGGAAGGGAAAAGGAGGGTTGATTGGAAAAGTGTCATAGACTGCCTGGCTGTTCTAAGAAAGTTTTGGCCAGACCTATAGAGAATCTGCAAGCCAGTTACCTTTATTGGAATGGACCAGTATTACTAACCCTGCTGTGTGCTTCATCATTGTCTGAGGTAAATTTGACCTCAACAGAAATGCAGCAGACCCTGAGGCTAGCCACTGGGGCCATCAGTCAACAGTGCTTCACTCAGCAGGAGATAACAAATGGTCTAGTTTTATGGCCACTACAGATAGTTGGAGCACATTTGTGAAAAAATCAAATGACTATTTGATTACATTTCTGGGTTTTGTACTGGGCCATTGATTTAATTCTTCTGCCAATTCCACACAGTTTTGGTACTGGTGCCTTTTGTTAAGTCTTTGGAGTCAGATACTGTAAACCTTCCAATATATTCTTTCAGGATTGTTCTGGATGGTCTGCATTCTTTAAATTCCCATCTGCGTTTTAGAATAATCTTGTCAGTTTTAAAAAACTTTTTTCTCTGGGATTTTGACTGGAATTGCATTAAATTTATAGCCCAATTTTGAAGAGAATTGACAGTTTAACAATATTGTTTCTTCTAATCCGTAAGCATGGTTTATCTCTGTTAAGTGTTCTTGAATTCTTCTCAGCAGTGTTTTGTAGTCTTCAGTGCATATCTTCTGTTTTTTTTCTGAAGTATTTTATGTTTGACGGTATTTATATTTTTAAAATTTATTTTCTAGTTTCTTTTAGTTGACAGAAGTATAATTGGTTTTTGCATATTGATGTCCTTCAAACTTGCTGAACTCACTAGTTCTAATAGTTGCTTTCTAGATTCCTTAAAAACTTTAATGTAAACAGTCATGCCATCTGTGAATAGGAACAGTGTACTTATTTCTGACCTGTATACTTGTTATTTCTTTTTCTTGTTTTATGACCCTGGCTAGGACTTCCAGTACAGTGTTCAATAGGAATGACAAGAGCATCGTTGCTTAGATCCTGTCTTAGTGGGAGGCATTCTGTATTTCGCCATTAAGGTTGATGTCAGCTGTAGAGTTTTTGTATGTGCTTTTTAGCAGATTGAGGGAGTTCTCTGCCAGTCCACATTTGCTAAAAGTTTGGATTGATTTGGAGTTAAATGTTGTCAGATACTCTTTCTCTTTCTACTGAACTGATGATATGACTTTTCTCCTTTATGACTATGATGGATTACATTGATTGTCAATATTTTTATCAATCTTGCATTTCTAGAATAAGCTCTTGCTTGGTCATGATCCTTTTTATATATTGATGGATTTGATTTGCTAATGTTCTGTTAAAGATTTTTATATTTTCTGTCTTTGTCAGATTTTCTATCTTTGTCAGATTATCTACTGGTTTTACTCTGGCTTCATGAAAGTGTTCCTTCTTAGAGTTTTTGTAAGATTGGCATTGTTTCTTTTATAAATATTTGATAAAATTTGATAGTAAACTCATTTGGGCTTAGAAGGTTTTTGGTAAACTTTTTTAGAAAAGATAGATATTAGGTAATGCAAATTTTCACTTGTGTCCATTGCTTCCAAATTAATTTAATTTAACTTAAATTAATTTACTAGTACAAGGTTGTTCATAATATGCCCCCATTGTGCTTTCAATGTCTGTAGAATCTATGATGATGTAGGTTTCTTTTTATTTACTCTCCTTGGAATCCAAAGGGCTTCTTCAGTCTATAGCGTGGTTCTTTCTTCAGTTTTGAAACATTCTCATTGTCTCTTAAAAATTTTCTGCCCTACCGACTTTTTTTTCCTCCTTCAATCTCAGTTATCCACGTGTTAGGCTATCTCACTGTCTTCTTTGTCTTTTCGTCTCTATTCTGTATTTCCCTTCTTTTTGTCTGTGTTTCATTTAGATTTTTTTTCTGACTTTTTCTGTAATTCACTTAATCTATCAAATCTGCTGTTGCATCCCTTGAATTCCTAATTTCTGTTATGTGTTGATCATTTCTAAAATTTCCAATTGTTTTTAAAGTTTCTGATCCTTTATCAAGAAAGTGTTTTTTCTCGTTGAGAATAGTAAGGATAACTATTTAATAGTCTCTATCTGATCATTCTAATATCTAGGGCCCTTTTCTGTGAGAATGAATTGCAGGTTTTACAAGGCCTGTGCAAGGTTGAACCTTACTCACAGGATGCAGCCCTTCAGGGTTTAATGTCAAGTAAGGAAATTCACCTGGCTTTCCTCTATGGCCAGTTCCATACACCAGTACCTGTCCCCCTACCACCAGGAGGGTGAGAGAGGCAATGCACATTTTCTCAGTGGTTCCCTCAGGAATCATTAAACCATTTCTCCTGGGAGTAAAGTGACTCTCAACATTGAGCCATCAAACACCCCCAAAGGTTAGCCTGATAGTTCTTTATTGTCACATTGTCTCTCAAGTGGTTTAAGCTATATATCTTTAATGTTTTGTCTATTTTCTCTAGTTGTCCTCAACAAGAGGGTAAATACAAATTACCTACTCCACCATTACTAGAAAAGGTTAGCTATCCCATTTATCAACAAAAAGAAAATTAATGCGAGGCCAATTTTGGTACTTGTTTAAAAAAATAGTAGCCTAACATTGTTCCATCTTGAGCATGAGTTACATAAAATGCACAATTTCCAAATTTATAACTGAGTTCTTAAAGCTCACAGTTGGCCGGCGCCGTGGCTCAACAGGCTAATCCTCCGCCTTGCGGCGCCGGCACACCGGGTTCTAGTCCCGGTCGGGGCAGTGGATTCTGTCCCGGTTGCCCCTCTTCCAGGCCAGCCCTCTGCTGTGGCCCAGGAGTGCAGTGGAGGATGGCCCAGGTGCTTGGGCCCTGCACCCCATGGGGAGACCAGGAAAAGCACCTGGCTCCTGGCTCCTGCCATCGGATGAGCGCGGTGCGCCGGCCGCAGCGCGCCGACCGCGGCGGCCATTGGAGGGTGAACCAACGGCAAAAGGAAGACCTTTCTCTCTGTCTCTCTCTCTCACTGTCCACTCTGCCTGTAAAAAAAAAAAAAAAAAAAAAAAAAAAAGCTCACAGTTAAACTATTTGTTGTGTGCAGCTGCATTGAAAGGCACATCAAAACAAAAAAGAATTGTGAACAGTCCAAGTTATTTTTAACTAACAAAGGAAAGTGTTCAAAAGCATGAAAACAGAAGCTTATTTAAGGGGAGGTAGTACATGCCTGGAGTATTTTGAGGTATTAAAAAAAAAAAAAAGCTAGACCTGTCAGATGGCTCCCGGTTTACTTGCTCAGGGACTTACAGGATGACATTTGAAGCTGTGCAACTTGCAAAAAAAACTTTATCATAAATCACAATGCCCCAGTGATTCTCTACTTTGAAGCACTCTTGCCTAAGGGAGGGCAAGTGTGTTTGAAACATTTATGTATGCTTCAACTCTATTTTAGCTTTTTAGTGATGGTCGAATCTTTACTGATTACAAAGATAACAGGAATTTGATAATTCTGCCAGAAGGTCTCCCTCATCTTTCTGCTCCTCGTCGATGGTACAATGCATGTCTGTTAAACTATTAGCTATCTAAAATCCCTGAGAAATAGCTCATTGTGGAATGAGCTCCTTTTCATATAACTAAGGGTTAAAGTTCTGTGTAATGTAAAGGAAGTGTTACCACCATGACCCCCATGGACCACCTGTTATTTTTGTGCCAGGCACTGTCTTAAGTGGTTTACATTCTTTTTATCCTTTAATCCTCCCAGCAATAAGATTAGGGAGGAAATGGTATTATCTCCATTTTGCAGGGGAAGGAGCTGAGGTTCAGAGTTGTGACTTGGCCCTTGTATTACAATTTTTCTAGAGTAAGATCTAGATAAGGACTAGATTTGAACCCAGGTCTGTCTGATTCCACAGCCCAGGTTACTGCTGTTACTGAAAGCTATGTGAATTTCTCTGCCCTTTAAAAAATATTCTAGACATTATTTCTATTTCTTAAGTGATTCTCATGTAGTACTTAACAGTGAATTATAATTGTTTATATTACTATGTCCTATTACTCTGTGAGAATTTTGAGAACTGTTTTATTTATTTCTGTGTCCCCAACTCTCAGTTTACAGGAGACGTTCAATAAGTATCTGTTAAAAGTAATGGGAGAAAAATGAATTTATTATTGTCATTATCAGAATTAGTTACTCTAAAAATATAGAGACAAAAATAAATTATTATGGGGAATGTAGCTAAAAGGGCAGTGTTTTCACTGACATCATACTTGAATGTTGCTTTTTTTGAGAAAAGTTCTAAGTATCATTTTTCTTGTTCATTCATTTCTTTCTTTCATTCACATTAGCCTATTATATGCCTGCAAAGATGAGAAATACGGATATGAATTTGCTTACAGTCACTTTGCATAGAGGATTGAAGCTAGCTTAGCTGTGCCTGTTTTAGGAAGGATAAGATTTTTTTTTTTTTCTAGCAAAATTTGTTAGAAATCAGAGACTGAGACACCCTTACCATGGGAAATTTTCTGACTCTAAACAGAATCCTCTACTGTACTGTTCTATTTATGTTGACCTGTCAGCATGATGGATGCCTCTTTCATACCACGAGTAGCAGATAGCTCTGGTTGACTTCTGTCCGCTCCTGGGTTCACTTACTTTGTTAGTTCATGGAGGGAGGAAGAATAGCCTGTCATACCCAGTGTCTAGTATCTAACTTGGCTCATCATCGGAATCATCTATGAAACTTTTAGAAACTTGTCAGCCATTATCTCATTACACATTTCTCCTTTCCTGTTCTCTCTCTCTTCTCCCAGGATCCAATTACATGTATACTGGCAATTAGATATTGTCTCACCGCTCGTGGATGCCCCTCCCCTCCATCGCCACACAAACATACTCCTTTTTTCCATGATGTTTCAGTTTGGGGTTATTCCTGTCTTTGAAGTTCACTGGTTATTTCTTTGGCTATGTCAAGTCAACTAATATCAAGGCATTCTACATCTCAGTTACTGAACTTCATATTTCTAGCACTTCCATTTTATTCGTTCTTATAGTTAAGAATGGCTTTATATATAGTTATGTATAGTTCTTATATACATAGCTATTAACTATAAGACTGAATCTTCTCTGCTAAAATTTTTCTGTTTATGCATGTTATCTACCCTTTGCTGGAGTGTTTAACATAGTGATCATTGTTGTTTTAAAATTCCCTGTCTGATAGTTCTAAGAATAGATGCACTCTGATTGACTTTGCCATTCTGATGAGTGTGAAATAGTATCTCTTTATCATTTTTCCATATGTTTTTAGACTTTTATTCCCCTGACTCTTGTCAGTATCCTTTGCCCATTTTTAATAGAATATTTGTCTTTTTCTTATTGATTTATACTATATAATAATATGAGTTGTAAATATCTTCAACCAACCCATAGCTTCTCTTTTAACTTTTAAATATGCATTTTAGCACACAGTTGTAAATTTTAATATGCAGTCAAATTTACTGTTATTTTTCTTTATGGTTTGTCTTTTTCATGTCTGGTTAAAGACATCTTTGTACCCAGAGGTAATAAAGATTTTAATATAATTTCTCCTGGAAACTAAGAAGCTATTCACATTGAATCTTTAGCCATCTGGAATTTATTTTTGTTTATAGTTTAAGATACGAAATCTAATATTTTTCTTTATGAAGAAAAAACTATGCAGTCTTCCTTGTCCCCCATGAGTTGTAATGACACCTCTCATTTGTCACATTCCCACGAGTCCATGAGTTGGTAGTTGATTAGTCTAGCTCTACAACAATTCACTTTCCTAATTACTATAGATTTCTAAGTCTTGATTGTTGATAGGCCAAATTGCTAAATAAATTGCAGTGCTAACTTATCAAATACTGTGAATATTATTTTTGAAATTTTTATTGGAATTGCATAAATTACTATCTGTGCATAAAATGCACATAGAGAATATGGCTCCAGTTTTCTTTTCTCTTAAAGATTTATTTATTATTTATTTATGTATTTAAAAGGCAGAATGTCAGAGAGAGAGAGAGAAAGCAAGCTTTCATCCACTGGCTACTCTCAAATGCCTACAGCAATCAGTGCTGGTCAGGCTGGAGCCAGGAGCCAGGGTCTCTCACATGGGTAGCAGAGATCCAAGTACTTCAGTCATCCTCTGCCTCCCAGCATGCATAGTAGCAAAAAGCTGCATCAAATGTGGATGTCCTAAGCAATGGTTTAGCCTTGGAGCCACAGCTCCAGCCCGTGTGACTCCAGTTTTCAAAGAATACATATAGAACTCCCTTTCCATAGTTGTAGGAAGACATCAGTCTCCACCTACAAATTTTGCAGATCAGTCAGCAACCACCTAGAGAACCTGTTGTTAGGCATCTACAATCCCTACTAGTTTCTTAGAATTGAGGAAACATACTTAGATTCTTTAAAATCTTACAATTCTGCAAATACATAGAAGAATTCTGATATTTCAAGTATCTCTAGATATTATATTACCATTTTTCCAGAAGTTAATGTAATTTTTTCTACATAAAAACATTTTTTAAAAATTACATTTTAAAGATATATTTTAGGATTTAAAAGATTACACAGATGCTGGATTAGAATCACCAGCTAGGGCCAGCAAGGGGTGGGAGAGAAGGAAAGAAACACACCGCTGTGGCACAGCAGGTCAAGGCCCCCGCCTGCAGTGCCGGCATCCCATATGAGCACCAGTTCAAGTCCCAGCTGCTCCACTTCTGATCCAGCTCTCTGCTACGGTCTGGGAAAGCAGTAGAAGATGGCCCAAGTCCTTGGGCTCCTGCATCCATGTGGGAGACCTGGAAGAAGCTCCTGGCTTTGGATCAGCTCAGCTCTGGCCGTTGCAGTCATTTGGGGAATGAACCAGTGGATGGAAGAACACACACACATACACACTCTCTCTCTCTCTCTCTCTCTCTCTCTCTCTCTCTCTCTCTCTCTCTCTCCCCCCCTCTCTCTGTAACTCTTTCAAATAAAATAGAATAAATCTTAAAAAGAAACGTATCTCTTTCAGACATTTTATGTATATGTTTGTGCATATATAAGTGCATGCAGAAAGAGAAAAAGTAATTTTGATACCTTTTATCTTCTCTCTTCAGGATAAATTTCCCCCTCACTCAGTCCTTCTCCATCTCATCCCACCTAACACTTCCCCTTCTGTACTACCTCAGTCTCTGTCCACTAGTCTCTGTCCGCTGTGCTGAACAATTCTGCAGCCCCTGTCATTACCATACCCCACCTATTTCTGTCTTCTCTGAGCAGAGACAAATCTTCCGCCCCATCTCCTTGCTAAAACAGACATACTCA
Source organism: Sylvilagus floridanus (assembly GCA_949820135.1). Taxonomy (NCBI): domain Eukaryota; kingdom Metazoa; phylum Chordata; class Mammalia; order Lagomorpha; family Leporidae; genus Sylvilagus; species Sylvilagus floridanus. The sequence continues at coordinate 59,576,470 of OX463227.1, forward strand.
CTCTCTTATAAAGAAGAGAGCCAACAACTTATAAAACAATTTGACGCCTTGCGGCGCCGGCACACCGGGTTCTAGTCCCGGTCGGGGCGCCGGATTCTGTCCCGGTTGCCCCTCTTCCAGGCCAGCCCTCTGCTGTGGCCCGGAGTGCAGTGGAGGATGGCCCAAGTGCTTGGGCCCTGCACGCCATGGGAGACCAGGAAAAAGCACCTAGTACCTGGCTCCTGCCAGCGGATGAGCGCAGTGCGCCGGCCGCAGCGCGCTGTCCGCGGCAGCCATTGGAGGGTGAACCAACGGCAAAGGAAGACCTTTCTCTCTGTCTCTCTCTCTCTCACTGTCCACTCTGCCTGTCAAAAAAAAAAAAAAAAAAAAACAATTTGAAAATGAAAATGAGATCAAAGGCATATAAATAAGAGGATGGATTTATTAAAAAAAAATCTAAAGGTTCATTTTCAATATAGAATGTTGAGTGGAAAATTACTGTCACTGTCTTGTGCAAACAGCTCACGGATGTTGGTAGCTGTCTAGGTCAGCCATCTCATTAACGAAAGTCAACCCTCCTCTTCCACATGTGCAGTGGACTCAAACACTATCAGTAAGCTGACAAGCTGTAATCTCCAGAAAGGTTACTCACTAATGACTTTTTTTGCTCCTATAGGATGTTTATCATAATATGCTAAACACCAGAAAAGCTTAACCCAAAAGAGTGATAATTACGATGTGATTTTTAGTGTTTCCAAAAACAGTTGTGGAGCAGGTTTTCCTGGATGCCTGTCAACTCACACCCAGGAGCTGCATTTATGGATTGACATTACGGTGCGAGGTGTCTTGTCTATCCTGTGACCTTGATGCTGAGAAATAGCCTGCAAATGATACCTCAGTGAACACAGCTTCGGAGGCAGGAGCATCATGTTTAAAGCAGCTGCAGCCGGCTGAGCTCTTCCAGCCCCATGTGACCCTGGAGAAGCGCTTCTTTTTCTTTGGTCAAGCACACTATCCTAGGTGTGGCCTTTTGAGATCTTAGGATGAATTGTGTCAGGTAGCCATTACCCAATATGAGATCTAGTCCTTCTAGAAGTAGAATAAAAGAATGAAAGACCAGATAACACAGAATAGGGAATGAAACAGCTATCCTTGGGCTGGTTTAAAGTTAAAATACTTCATTAAGCCTCTTGGAAAAGTCGACTGATGAAAAAAATATATATATTATGCATGTAAATTTTGTACTAGCATGAGCTACCTTTTAGACATTTTCTGTGCTTCTGTAATTTATCAACAAGATTTATTAGGCCTCTAACAACGGTACTTGATTCAGCTATGTGTTTCCAGCAGGAAATGATTTGTCTTCTCAAAGAAAATGTGCAGCCTCTGGAGTTCTTTCAAAAATGCTCTATTTTCATTCCTAAAAATAATGCTATCAAAGTGAATTTTTTATCAATAGCAGTACCAACCATCTTAAGGTTATATTTATCTTTAACTTGCTGTTAGCTGAGCTTGAAGTATTAAACTCACTATTTTTTTTTACTGGAATCCTGCTGACCTCTACAAAAATAGAAATTGTTAAAAACAGTGGAATATAAATTTCTTTTGCTATGATAGTTTAGAAAAAGCTACTCTAGTTAGATGCCAAAACACAGGAGACTAAGTAATAATACTTTTAAATAAAATGTTTTCTACCTCTCAATTTAAATGCTTAAGATCAACATTATCCTTAACCAATCAACAAACATTAATTAACATTTATGTGACAGGCATTTCTTATTAAGGGAAAATACCTATCATAAATATTCAACAAGTATTTGTGTAGCTCCATAGTGCAATGATAAGAAAGCAGCATGATTAAAAAAAAAAAAAACCCTTTGCTCAGTGTCTATTCAATCCTCAGTCCTCAATGCTATCAGTTTTCTCCAAACCCTGGGGTGTCACAGATCTGCCTTTCTTTCAGATGCTATATTCAGAGAACTTTATTTTCTGTAGCCGAAGGAACCAATATTAGCATGCCACCTCTTCTAAATCTTACTTTGCCGTGCATATCATATATTTAAAAAGAATGGCATGAATGTGGAATGTATTTCCTCTTCTGTATCTTTTAACTGTCTCCATTGTCAGGAGTGCTTGCATGAAACAGAAGGAAGAAGTTGCTGGCTGAGTTTGGTCAGCACCGGATCGCCTGCCAGCGGGCAGGGTGATGGTGAAGGGGCACAATGAGATGGCTCATGTTGCTCCTCACGGGTAGTGGGGGGTGAGGACATCTGTGAAGGGGCCCCTGGCCTGTCTGTGCCCGTTTGTGTGTGTGTGTGTGTGACTTACCTGCTAGAGTTCTGTGCCATACATGACACCATGGCTAAGACCCCTGGACATCAGAGGACACCTTAAAGCTGAAGAGGGGGAAATGGTTAAGGATAAAAAGCTGATACTCCTTTTTTGGGGGGAGAGGGGGTATCACATTTTAGCAAACTAATTTGCAAACTAAAATTAATTTCATATTTTTCCTGCACTAGTGGCTAACACTGCATACATTAACTATATGCTTTACATGTGTTATCTCATCCTCACAACTACAATACAGGGAGGGTTTTAATGAGGTCCTCATTTCCCAGAATCCAAGACACAGCAGATTAAAAAAAAATGTCTTGAGGCTACCTCAGTAGTAAACTGTAGAGTAATGGGTGTCCAGATGGCCTGCTCCCGTTCTGTGCTTTTTGCTGCAGTACTCTGCTGCTGCTTATGCGGTGTGTTGTCAGTGTCAGATACCTGGAGAGGGTTAATCAGTCAGTGCTTTTGCTGGAACTCTGGTCTGAGCCAGCTGAACTGGAATTAGTGATTGTTGTATGTGTGCATTGTGGAGTTCCTGGCTGCAGCCTGAGCATACACGCCCACGATAACAGATCAGCTCTTTCAGTTGTATTCAACTGAGGATGTCGGAATTGTCTCTTTTAAAAAAATATTTATTTATTATTTGAAAGGCATAGTTACAGAGAGACAGAGGCGGAGAGACAGAGAGGTCTTCTGTCCACTGGTTCACTCCCCAGATGGCCGCAACAGCTGGAGCTGGGCCAATCTGAAGCAGGAACCAGAAGCTTCTTCCAGGTCTCCCATGCTGGTGCAGTGGCCCAAGGACTTGGGCTATCTTCTACTGCTTTCCAGTCCATAACAGAGATCTTGATCGGAGTGGAGCAGCCAGGACTCAAAGCAGTGCCCATATGGGATGTGGGCACTACAGGCGACGGCTTTACCCGCTAGGCCACCGCACTGGTCCCTAGGAATTGTCTCTCTTTTTTTGGAATTGTCTCTTTAGAAGACCCTTGTGTCTCTTTAAGTTTTGGATACATTGATACAGATTTCTATCTTCTCCAACATGACATTAAACATTATGTACTCCCAGTAAAGGAAGATCAATTATGGACCACAGAAAAATCCCACCAAAACAGACTGTGAGGAAACACGGAAGAAAATGACTCATCCATTGTTATCTTTTAAAATAATTGGATGGCTGGATAGTGACTTTGTGTTGGACACAATAATAGCCCTGAAACTTCAACAGTAGGCAATAGTCTGTGTTTGGACAAGAAAAGCTTTGAAATTAAGTGAGCCCAATAGAACAGAATTAATTTTGTGATTAACCATGGTAGGATTTGAGGGCTACAGCTCGTCTGAAAACATTGACCCTAGGGGTGTGAATGCAGCCTTTTAGGTAGATTCTTTTTTCTTCCCCCAACTCCCCCCACCCCCCAAGGCTGTATTTCTTGATGTTCCCTTTTAAAATGCAGCTGGGAGAAGGTGTACCTTTTGCCTTTATCAACCCACACCTGATACTGTTTAGCAGGAGTTAGATGACAGGCAGCCCAGGGGGAGAATGGCTCATGGAATCTGGCAGAAGAGTGAGATAGGTAGGGTGCAGAGGGGAGTGGAGGCAAACTCTGTTACCTCATGGACTTTTCCCACGCCTAGTAACCCCCGAAATTTGATGAGTCCGGTATTCAAGCTAGAAAACATAAGGCTTTTGAAAGCCCTTTACAAAGAATGTCTTGTTTGACAGTGATCTCATCATTCTTCTGGTCGCTTAAGCTCAGCATCTTGATTCTCTCTCCACTCCCTGGACCCAGTAGGTTACCAAGTTGCATCGCATTTCTCTTTGCATTGCTCTATTTACCTCCTCCTTTGAATTCCAGCTTTTAACATCATGCCCCAGGCCCTTGTCAGTTGACTAATTTACTATGTGAAAAGTTGCTCAGGGTGACCAGGCATCATAAATTCCTCTGGGATGTGTTATTTCTGCCTGAGATTAGGAAGTCCCTCAAAGGGCTACAATTCCAAGCATCATCCCACCTCACCTCAGGACCACCTTCTGGTGAGAGACACTTTCTTTTAAGATTTTTTTTTTAATTTGAAAGGCAGAGTTACAGAAGGAGGAGAGACAGAGCGCGTGCACTCCCCAAATGGCCACAATGGCCAGGGCTGGGCCAGGCTGGAGCCAGGAGCTTTAAACGGGTCTCCCACATGGGTGCAGGGGTCCAAGGACTTGAGCCATTCTGTGCTGCTTTCTCAGGCCATAGCAGAGAGCTGGATTGGAAGAGGAGCAGCTGGGTCTTGAACCAGTACCTATATGGGATGCAGGTGTCACAGGCAGAGACTTAACCTGCTACACCACAGCGCTGGCCCTGAGACACTTTCATGAATAAAGGCCAGAAAAAACAATGTTGAATGGGGCCCGGGACTCAAGAGTCTGGGGGAGGTATGATAAAATTTGAAGTGCTTCACCTACAGGAACAGAAGAGAAAGGAAAGGAAACCAGGCACTTCTGGGTACTATTGAACCAGGGACCTCAGAAATATGACCATGAGAATTTAAAAAATTTTTATTTTATTTGAAAGGCAGACAGAAAACTCCTATCACAGTTCACTCCCAAATACGTGAAATAGCCTGGGTGTGGCCAGGCCAAAGCCGGAAGCCAGGGACCCAATCCAGGTTTTCTATACTTGGGCTGTCACTGCTTCCTCTCAGGGTATACATTAGCAAGAAACTGGAATTGGGTGCAGATCCAGGACTGAAGCCCTGGCACCCTGACACAGGACACAGGTGTCCCAAGCTGCACCAAATGCCTACCCTGAGAAGTGCTGTGGAGGGCCTGCATGTTTGATTGTGGGCAGAAAAGAAAAAACGGAAGAAAGCAAGTTCCTAGCAGTGTGTGAAAGGTTGCCATGTGAGCTCAGCCGCCCATGTAGCATCTGCTTGTATGTTCATGGACCAGCTCTGTGAGGACACCCAGGAACTGGAAGGCAGGGAGGAAAACGGTCAGGCTGAGAGAGAAGAGGTCAGGGAGATTGATTTTTACTCTGTGTCGTGTGCCCTTTGAATATTGTGACATGAATCAAATATCTTTTCAAAACTAAAAATAAAACAGCAATGCAGGGATACAGGCTCCACGAACGATTCTGTGTGAAGAGAAGAACTTGAGAGCGGGGGTCAAGCAAAACCCCTGGGGAACCACAGGGAGAACGAGGTGCCTGGGGAACCTATGGCTCAGGACTCCCCTGGTGTACGAGTTCAAGCAGCAGCACACTTGTTTTCAAAAAAGTCCTGTAAAACTCTCTCTCCAGTCCACCCTGGGAACAGCATGCTGACAGTGTTCCTACAGCCTGGTCCCTGGGTCACGTTCTTGCTCGAACCTTCACGGGTGTTTGCGCTCCCAGTGGTTTCAATGGTAGGAGGACCCCCAAAGTATTGTGAATTTTTAAAAGTTCTTCAGATGGTTCTAATGTGCAGCCAGAATGGAGAACCTCGCTCTGCCTAAAAGCGACCTTGAATGCAAGTCTGGAGGCCGTGTGATGGAGAGCGCAGATTATCTTGGTGCTTAGCGTGTCTGGAGAGAGACCACTGAGGTACAATTCAGCCTCAGCCTGCTGCAGACTTGACTTTCAGGGGACTTGGGGGGAACCCTCCTGTGCAGGGCTGGAACGTCAACTGGCAAGCAAATAGCATCCTTATGAAACTCAAAGTGGATTCTGAATCCAAGTTCCAAATGAAATGCTAGTTCTTTCAAAAAAACACATGCACACATACACAGAGGCTTCAGCATCAAGTCTGTCATGAAAGCATAAATGGGAGATGCACAAAATGTCCCAAATCTATTTTTAGTATGTTCTTAGACACAAAAAATAAAGTAAAGCAGGCCGGAGCCTAATCAGAAGCTTGTTGATGGAGAAGTTTACTCTCCCGAGTCCGCTGACCCCGACAAGTCCCCGAGTGCACTTGAGGAAAAGTGCTATGTGCACGCCATGTTCTGTGAGAGCACCCGCCCTCCAGCGCACACTGCACTCAGTGGTTGGGATGCAGAGTCTAGGGCCACTGCCAGCCTGCGCATCCCAGCTCCACTGCTCACCTGCTGAGTGTGTGTGACCTTGGGCAAGTTTCCTAACTTTTGTAAGCGTTGGTTTCTTTGCAAAATTCAGATAATAATAACAACCTTTTCCTAGTGATGCTGTGAGTGAGAATTTAATGAGAAACGTACATAAAACAGCTTAGTGCCTGGTAATTTATTTACTTAAATACTACTACGACTACAGTTGTCATTCTACATGTAAATTTAAGATACCACAGAATCAAATCTAATGCCATCCCCTTTCGATTAAAATGAAAAAGCTGGTGCAGAGAGTGAGTCAGGATCACATACTTGACTGTGCACTTGGGTACTGGAACACTGGGGTGAGTCCTGGCAGTGTCATTTAGCCATCGACACTGGCTCCATCTGGGCAGCATGAAGCGAGCAGTAAGTCTCTGAATGTGGCAAGACTGCAGAGCAGAGAGAGCAAAGTCTATACCAGGCTTAAAATAGTGTAATCGCTCATTAAAAACAACACAACAAAATGTCTCCAATGTGCTTTTCAAGTAGACACCATACAACAAAACACCTTGTCATGCTAAAAGGGAAAGCATATTCTCAGAAAAAAGCCATGCTATGCCACTCAGACTAAGCAGAGATGGAACTTTAAATACTTGCTTCCTTTAATCCTACCCCCTTGCACAGGATGCGTGAGGCAGCTTCCTCTGTGGGTCTTAATGTTCAGCAGTTAGGACCAATTCTATCACAAATTTCTTGGCTGCAGTTCACCAGGAATGATAACATCTCATTGGGAACTTTTAAGCCAATGGGTAAGAACAGGGAACAGGGATAGGGACCCCCTAGTCCCAGCCCCCACCTGTCATCCATTGCCTGCTGTGTGACCTCCGTCAGCCTACCCGGCTTCTCACTGCCTTAGCATTTTTTTGTTTTTGTTTTATAACGCTTTTATTTAAAGAATATAAATTTCCAAAATACAGCTTATAGATTACAATGGCTTCCCCCCCATAACTTCCCTCCCACCCGCAACCCTCCCCTTTCTCACTCCCTCTCCCCTTGCTTCACATCAAGATTCATTTTCAATTCTCTTTATATACAGAAGATCAGTTTAGTATATATTAAGTAAAGATTTCAACAGTTTGCCCTCACATAGCAACACAAAGTGAAAAATACTGTTGGAGTACTAGTTATAGCATTAATTCACAATGTATAGCACATTAAGGACAGAGATCCTACATGACATATTTTTTAATTGATTAATTATCTATGCAATTTCCAATTTAACACCAAGATTTTTTTTTCATTTTTAATTATCTATATACAGAAGATTGATTCAGTATATACTAAGTAAAGATTTCATCAGTTTGCACCCACACAGAAACACAAAGTGTAAAATACTGTTTCAGTGCTAGTTATAGCATTACTTCACATTGGACAACACATTAAGGACAGATCCCACATGAGACGTAAGTACACAGTGACTCCTGAAGCTGATTTAACAATTTGACACTCTTGTTTATGGCGTCAGTAATCTCCCTAGGGTCTAGTCATGAGTTGCTAAGGCTATGGAAGCCTTTAGGGTTCGCCGACTTCGATCTTATTCCGACAGGGTCATAGTCAAAGTGGAGGTTCTCTCCTCCCTTCAGAGAAAGGTACCTCCTTCTTTGATGGCCCCATTCATTCCACTGGGATCTCACTCACAGAGATCTTCCATTTAGGTCTCCTTTTTTTTTTTTTCCCCAGAGTGTCTTGGCTTTCCATGCCTTGAATATTCTCATGGGCTCTTGAGCCAGATCTGAATGCCTTAAGGGCTGATTCTGAGGCCAGAGTGCTATTTAGGACATCTGCATTCTATGAGTCTGCTGTGTATCTCGCTTCCCATGTTGGATCATTCTCTCCCTTTTTGATTCCATCAGTTAGTATTAGCAGACACTAGTCTTGCTTGTGTCATCCCTTTGACTCTTAGACCTATCAGTGTGATCAATTGTGAACTGAAATTGATCACTTGGACTAGTGAGATGGCCTTGGTACATTCCACCTTGATGGGATTGTATTGGAATTCCCTGGCACATTTCTAACTCCATCATTTGGGGCACGACTGATTGAGCATGTCCCAAATTGTACATCTCCTCCCTCTCTTATTCCCACTCTTATATTTCACAGGGATCACTTTTCAGTTAAAATTTAAACACCTAAGAATAATTGTTTGTTAATTACAGAGTTCAACCAATAGTACTAGAATAAAAAAAAACTAAAATGGATAAAGTATTACATTGTACAACAACAGTCAGCACAAGAGCTGATCAAGTTACTGTTTCTCGTAGTGTCCATTTCACTTCAATAGGTTTCACCTTTGGTGCTCAATTAGTTGTCACCGATCAGGGAGAACATATGATATTTGTCCCTTTGGGACTGGCTTAATTCACTCAGAATGATGTTTTCCAGATTCCTCCATCTTGTTGCAAATGACCGGATTTCATTGTTTTTGACTGCTGTATAGTATTCTATAGAGTACATGTCCCATAATTTCTTTATCCAAATGTATGCTTCGAATTCCCTGTGATCTTTTGCTGTGAGGTTCCCTTCATTTACCTTCTTTCATGTTGATGGCCGTGTTTCTGTGTTTCTGTGTGTAACACATCTTTAAGTATCTTTTGCAGGGCTGGACGAGTGGCAACAAATTCTTTCAATTTCTGTTTGCAATGAAAGGTGTTTATTTTACCTTCATTCACGAATGAGAGCTTTGCAGGATATAATATTCTGGGCTGGCAGTTTTTCTCTCTTAGTACCTGGGCTATGTCTCGCCATTCCCTTCTAGCTTGTAGGGTTTCTGATGAGAAGTCTGCTGTGAGTCTAATTGGAGATCCTCTGAGAGTAATCTGACGTTTCTCTCTTGCACATTTTAGGATCTTTTCTTTCTGTTTCACTGTGGTGAGTTTAATTACAATGTGTTGTGGTGAGGATCTCTTTTGGTCATGTTTCCTAGGGGTTCTATGAGCTTCCTGTACCAGGATGTCTCTGTCCTTCTCCAAAACTAGGAAATTTTCTGCTATTATCTCACTAAAAAGGCCTTCTAATCCTTTCTCCCTCTCCATGCCTTCAGGAACTCCTAGAACTCGAATGTTGGGTTTTTTTAATAGTATCCTGTAGATTCCCAACAATATTTTTTAGATTTCTAATTTCCTCTTCTTTTCTTTGGTTTGACTGTATAGTTTCCTGTGCTCTGTCTTCTAAGTCCGATATTCTCTCTTCTGCCTCACGCATTCTGTTTGTAAGGCTCTCTAATGTGTTTTTCATTTCATCTATTGAATTCTTCATTTCCTTATGATTTCTCGTCACTATCACAGTTTCATGTTCTACTAGTTGTTTCATTTCAGCTTGATTTCTCCTTAATATTTCATTTTCACAAGAGAGATTTTCTACCTTGTCCATTAAGGATTTCTGTAGTTCAAGAATTTGTTTTTGAGTACTTCTTAGTGTTCTTATCAATTTTTTGAGATCTGCTTCTTGCATTACTTCTATCTCATCATCTTTGTAATCTTGAATTGGGGTGTCTTTTTCATTTGGGGACGCCATAGTGTCTTCCTTGTTCTTATTACCTCAGTTTTTGCATTTATTGTCTGGCATATTGGTTTCTTCACTGTGGTGTTTTTTTCTTGTTATACTATGACTCTAGATTAAGTGGACTGTCTGCTTTTGATGGAGCCTTAGAGGCTTGAGATGGGTGTGGCCTGAGAGCTCTGTTTGGTTCCTCAGGGTTGAGGGTGTGTCATAGGAGACACTCCCTGGTTAGGCGTGGTAAATCTCTTTTACTTTTTTTTGTTTGTTTGGTTCAAAAGGGAAGTAATTCCACACAGCTGAATGGAATTGGGGGTGGTTAGCAGGCGAATGATATACCCACAGGAGCCAGAGTTCGGAAGCTCTTTCCCAAGGACCAGAGAGGGAATCTTTGTGGCCCTTAGTGTGGGCTCAGATTCTCCTGTAGTCTCCCACTGGGCTGCCAAGGCTATTGAACTGTAGCGTCTCTGGAGAGTACTCACATGAATTCGTGATTTCCGTGAGTTCTCTCCCCCACAGTCTCTTTTTTCACAGTCTCAGTTCATTAGCACCACACATTCATTAGGTTCTAATCTCCTGTTATTTCACCCCTCCCACCCAGAGTCAGGTTTTTATGCTAGGCTCGGGGCCGGTGCTGACCCGAGGTCGCCCTGCTTATGATGTATTCCAAAATGGCGCCTGCTCTTTGTCTTGCTCACCTTTGAGAGGTGAGCGGAGAGAGAGAAACTCGTGTCTGTATGGGTCACTTCCCCCCCCCCCCTCTCTTCTAGTTAGCCTGGTGAAGTTTTCCCCGCAGGGTTTCAAGCCTTGTTTGCTCTAGTCTCCTCTTTCCACTTCCCTTCTGGTATCTCGGGCTATTGAGGTTCTGCTCACCTCGCGTTCCAGCGCTGGTGTGTTGAATCTCCTGCTGGTGTCCCAAACTGCGGGTTCCCACGCTCTCCACGCAGGTCCACTGTGAATCACCAGTTCCGGAAGGGTTTCCTCTGCTGTTTCTTCCCCTACTCTTCCTTGAACCTGCAGTATCTCCACTTTTATTAAACTGTCTCTCCCCAGACTATCGGTGTGCTCCCTTCCTATTCCGCCATCTTGCCGTTCTCCTCTGCCTTAGCATTTTAATTACTAAACCGAGGAACTCGAACCCAGTGGTGTACAGTGCCTCTTCCAGCTGCGTATGGAGAGATTACGCAGGTAATTAAGGGCATGGAAAACTCTGCAATGGTGTGGAGGCAGTATATTTGTTTTCATGTACTAGAAGGAGAATTCCTCTGGGAGAGGGTTCCTGTGTTGGTAGAGTGCCTCAGTGGGTGAGCCTGGGGCAGATAAGTCCACAGAACAGAAGATGGTAGGGACAACTTATGTCTGCTATGCAGGCAAGAGGGTAGCAGAAGCTTCTAGCTCTGAAATCCTATCTAGAAATCCTGTGGGGTAGTCTGATTCTACTCGGAATCATCAGCACATTTCTGAAATCTCTTATATCACAGGCATAGGCTAGTGCCATCTTTTGACCCCCAATTTTCAAATTCTCTGGCACAGTGACTTATTTTGCCACCCAATGGATTAAAGGGGCCAGATCATTTTGGAGCAAAATCAAAAGAAGTTTAAGAACTGCTGAAGCAGCACACACCTAAAACCTTACGCAGACGTTCGAGTGTTTTCTTCCTGCATGTGTTTATCCATTCCGGGGCAGACTTGCTGATCACCGCTCATGTACCAGGCACCGCAGTGAAGAGAAGCAGCAAAGTCCCTGTTTGTCTGCACCTCACATTCTACTGAGCATTACCCATGGTACAGCAGGCAGTGACGAGGGTGGCAAGGGAAGCTCAGCAGGCTAAAGGAGCAGAGTTGTTAGATGAAGCAGGCAGGGAGGGTCCCTGTGGGGCGGGAACAGGAAGTGGGACAGAGTGCATGAGCTATTCAGGTGTGCCCAGCTGAGAGAACAGCAGGTGGGAGCTCAGGTGGTACTTGAGAGAGCAGAGGGAACCAGCATGTTGGGAGCAGAGCGAGCAGAGGTAGGGGTGGGGGGAGTGCATGCAGCTAATCCTGTGCAGCCGGGGCCAGCACGCTACCTTTCCCTGAGTGGAAAGTTTTAAGCAAGGCAGTGCCGGGATCCGGTGTGGGGTCTTGACTGGTTCTGGAGACCAGGCTGTAGGAAAGAGCAGGGCGAAGGAAAGGAAGTCAGGAGGCAGCTGAAGCAATCCAGGCAGGATGGCGCTGCCTGGGACCAGGATGGGAGCTGAGCACGGGGCAAGGAGGCTCCTATTCGGAATGCACTCGGTGGTGGGACCGCCCATCTACTAGAAGAATTGTGGAAGGCTATGTTTGTAGGCCTGTTAGCCACGTAAACATATTGATGCTGGAGTTGTCGCATAGCTGATAAAGCCTCCACCTGCGCTGCCAGAATCCCACAGGTGCGCTGGTTCGTGTCCCTGTTGCTCCATGGCCTGGGGAAAGCAGTGGAAGATGGCCCAAGGGTTTGGGCCCCTGCCACCCACGTGGGAGACCTGGATGAAGCTCCTGGCTCCTGGCTTCAGTCTGGCTCAGCCCTGGTGGTTACAATCATCTAGGGAGTGAACTAGCAGATGGAAGATCTCGTTCTCTCTCTGTCTCTCCCTCACTCTCTGTAACCCTGACTTTCACCAAATTACAAAAAAAAAGAGAAAATATTGAGAAGAGTATAACAATCTTGAGTCCATGGGAGTCAATGGTGTGCAGATGTAGTTAGAACCCATGATGTGCCATGGACTCACCTAGAGAACAGGGTAGAGAAGACTTCTGAGGCGTCCATCACCTCGGGCTGGGGAAGAGCAGGAAGTCTTTGCTGAGCAAGGGCAGCCAGTGAGATGAGGAGGGAGGAGGGAGCTCTGAAGTCAGGTAGGGGCGTGATCCCAGATGAGGCTGGATGTGGCAGTGAGGTGCGTGAACTGAGCTGGGGGCCCTGTCGTGTACAGCGTACCAGACCCCGTTTGGCGAGGGATGCTCACCATCTGCCCATGTCAGGGACCAGCTTCCAAAGGTCGCTGGGTTCCCCTGGCAGAGGACCCTCTGCCTAACCATATTTGACAAGCTGTTCTTGCTCCACACCTTTCAATAACAACGTAAAGGATCCAGGAGAAGAACTGGGGGCACGCTGTGGGATCAGCTGTCGGTGACCGATTAATAGACAAACACTAAACATGAAAACTCCACAATTCCAAAGTCTGTCCCTGTAAGCTGGGCTTCTTGTGTTAACTCCAATCCCCTCTCCCTAGTCAGTCAATCCGTATCCAGGAGCTGGAAGGGAACACTCCAGCCCTGTGTGGGTCCTGGTCGTTACCCTGGTTCCTGAGTGTGTGCTGATGCACACGTGTCAGCAGTTCCTATTAGGGCGGCCGTCACTGGGCTGTCGTTGTCTTTCTAGAGAGTTCTCATCCTGTTGGCAGGAATTCATAGTCCGCTCTCCATGTTCAGGCTTCCTCAGCCCTAACTTGCGCCTTTGTAGACTCGGGTCGTGCTGAAACTAGACGAGGGTGATTTTCCTTCCTGTGCCTCTGCCTGGCTGGCCTGCTGCCTCTCACTGACGGCTTCTCTCTCCCTGCAGCGTGCCGGTAGGGGGCTTACCTGCACCTTGGCAGGCAAAGAACAACTTCTAAAGCGAGTTGCTATAGTTACCGAGTCTTCCCTGCCGCACAGCAGTCACCGACTCTATGCTCCTTTTCTGCGTTGCTCCCTCAGCCGCTCTCTTCGGGTGGTTGTGGTATTTAATCATGTCATGCCCATTTAATGCGTGGGTGAGAGAGAGAGAGAGAGGAGCACACCGCCTGCATTATGGGGAGCACCCACAGAGACCCACGCACCCGTACATGCGTGTCTCAGGTTCAACATGCCTGAAACCACAGATGTTTTTCAACTAAGACTTCTTGCACAGAATCCATCTAGGTCTTCCACAAAGATAATAGATTGCATGTAGGATCATTTTGTACAATCCAGAGAAATGTTTGTTTCTATGTTTCTTTTTTAAAAAATGTACTAAATACCACGGATATTCTTTTTTAAAAAGATTTATTTATTTGAGAGCAGAGTTAGAGGCAGAGAGAGAGAGGTTTCCATCTGCTGATTCACTCCCCCAAATGGCTGCAATGGCTAAAACTGGGCCGATCTGAAGCCAAGAGCCAGGAGCTTCTTCCGGCTCTCCCACGTGCGTGCAGGGGCCCAAGGACCTGGGCCATCTTCCAGTGCTTTCCCAAGTGCATCAGCAGGGAGCTGGATCGGAAGTAGAGCAGCTGGGACTCAAACTGGCGCCCAGCAGTGCAGACGGTGGTTTTACACACTCAGTCACAGCGCCGGCCCTTGTTTCTGTGTTTCTGGACATAAATTATGTGTTTGGAAAGTTTCTGGAATCCTTTTCCTAGAAGTAAAGTAGTTTACTTCTCTAGGGAGAAAAAAAAATAAGATAGAAGTTGAATGTAGATGAAATGATTCATTTGTGAGCAGTTAGAACAGTTAATGTTTCAAATGAGACCCAGTTGTTGAGCTCTTTCGATTGTTTGTGCTTGACTGTGATTACTAGAAGCTGTGACATGGGGAGCCTAATCGAGCTCCTGTGTTATCTGACCGGCACAAATGCTCTAAATAGCAATTCAGAAAACTCATGTAGTGGGTGATGAGTGTTACAGGGACATTATATAGCCTTTGTCTTCATCCAGCTCTCAAGGAAACACAGGTCACAGGCCAGAATGGTAGTTCCTTCAGCTGGGATGTAGGCAAGGGGACAGCTCAGCCTGATCCTGCGTCTCCCTTCCTGACAGTTCCTAAGCTCCACCCTCTCTTGTCCTTCCCAGCCTCCCTCACCTGAGCAGGCCCGGGAGAGTGACCGGGCTCTGAGCTGGCTTTGCGGCTGGAGCTGTACTTTGTCTCCCATCTGCATGGCTGTAATGGGGAAGCTGCTGACAGCACTGGCTCTGTGGCTCCCACCACTCAAGCCCCCTGGGCACGTGGATTTGGGGGTCACCTCCTCGTGTCACAGTGTCGGCCCTTGTGCCCACTGAGATATGCCAGCATGGGGTCAGCCTGGGGACTGCAAAAACTAAAAGATGCTCAAGTGACGGCCACCTCTCTCTCCCAAGTGTGGGCTTTCTCAGCTCTTTCTAACTGGGAAGTTCACAGCGACAGGTGTGGTGCGGAGTAAACTCCAGGCAAGTTCCTCCAGAGACAAACCTGAGCCAAGCACCCACAGCGGAGTGTGTGTGTGTGTGGGGGGGGACAGGAGCCCGCACACCTGCCATGCCCCTCGCTCTCACAGCCCCTCCCCCACAGCGGGAAGTGCAGTGCTTCCCTCTAGACTTGAACCCTGCTGTGTGGCCCACTTTGACCTGCTCACCAATTGCTGTTGGTTCCAAAGTGTCTGCCCAAGGCTTCCTCGCCGGCCCAGGAAAGACACAGATTTCAAAGCACGTTGAGTTCCCTGCAAGAAGAGGGGGGACGGAATACCCTGGTCTCCCCAGCCTCTCTCTTCTGTCTGCTCCACCCCGCTCCAAGGCCGTTGGCTGTGTCAATGGCAGGACTTGCCTCTATCCATGGCCACGGTTTCCAAGACCTTGTCTCTGAGTAGTTTAAACCTGGCAAATCCGGTCCCTGTTGCTCCATGGCAGCCACAAGCCAGGCCCTCTGCTGTGTCAAATGCTTTCAGTTTGTCGGCTTCTGAGACCGGAATCTGTTGTGCTTTATCTCTGCCTCGCAGAAGCCTCTCTGGGTCTCCGCTGCCGGCTCGTTCTTCTCCAGCCAACCTCACCTGCTGGAATTCCTCCACCATGTGCCTTCCTCCCAGCCTGGGTGCCCACCTCCGGCGCAGATGAGATGGCTTGCCCAGGGCTCCCGCCACAGACAGCGAATGGCCTCTTTGCCCACTCCCCTACCCCAAACACACACACACACACACACACACACACACACACACACACACACACTGTGTCCAGGCAGAAGTCAGGCTATGCACTCTCATCCCCTAAACCCGATCCTCCCCTCCCCTCACACTCAGCTGCAGTGACTCCCCAGATGGCCACAATGGCCAAGGTTATGCGGATCCGAAGCCAAGAGCCAGGAGCTTCTTCTGGGTCTCCCACATGGGTGCAGGGGCCCAAGGGCTTGGGCCATCTTCTACTGCTTTCCCAGATCATTGCAGAGAGCTAGATCGGAAGTGGAGCAGCCGGGACTGGAACTGGCACCCATATGGGATGCCGGCTCCTCAGGCAGAGGCTTAGCCTACTGCGCCACAGCTCCAGCTCTCTGTTTTGTTTTTTGTTATAGCCAATAGTGATTTTCTTAAATGCAGATGTGATTATTTCATGTGACCACTTCAGATAAATTTAATTTATTATTTATTTATTTATTATTTATTTATAAATTTAATTTATCCCATTGTTCCACCTGCCCCAGCCCCGCTGTGGCCTTACCTTACAGAAAACCCCCTCACTTTCACCACTCTATCCTCCCTGGCTTCCTGTCGGGTCCCTGGAGGCCCACACCCCCTCTCACCACAGGGCCTTAGCACATGCTCTCCCCTCTGCCAGGTGACCTCTGCCCTCAAAGTCGGCTCAGTCCCCACCTGCAAGCCCTGTTCCACATGGCACCTGCACCTCACCTTCTTGGCACAGTCAGAAGTTTACTTCCATGATTTTGTCTAATCCTATGATTAGTGTTACTCTTCCTCCCTAGTCTTGGTAAGCTCTGTAATGGCTCTCACATTTACTTTTCCCCTCACCATTGCGTTCTCAGCCATGATGTAGGGCTTGGCAAACATTTGGGACAACAACATTGGGCCAATATTTAATGAAACATTTAGGAAAAACAAAATCAAGGAGGACAAATGGAGTTAGCACCTCCATGATCAACAGAGGAGGCTGCAAAAAAAAAGTATCCAAAATCTTGGGACTCAGACTGACTTTATTCATCAAATGCCCGATTTCCCACTTGACCAGGCTGCTGAAGCCCCCAGAGCCTCAGTGTTCACATCTAGAAAGTGGGACTATTGATTTCTCTCCCTTGTGGCTTGCATTAGGCCAGGTTGCCAAGGAACGAACTCTGAGCCAGAGCTTGGGGCCAGCACCTGAGGGGAGGGAAGGCAGCCGGCTGCGCTGGGGAGCAGCTGGGACCACAGGCCAGGAGGCCTCAGCCGGTTTCACAGGGAGCACTCGTGGATGGGCTTGCAGAGCCCTACCACCTCCCATCAAGGGCTTCGTGTGGGGGCTTCGCTTTACCCTCAAACCCCCATCAACCAGCCTGCCAGCCCTGGCTGCTCTGGGGAAGGCGTGTGACCTTGGGTGAGGAGACAGCTGAGCCCCCAGACACCTGTTAACACCTCCTTCTCTCCCCACCACCCCAGGAGGCTGGCAGCCACTGCCACAGCAGGCTGCTGCGGGGAACTGACACAACATGGGGACCTCCACTAACGCATGAAAAACAACCAACTCGGAGCCAGCGCTGTGGCGTAGTGGGTAATGCCACCGCCTGCAGGGCCAGCATCCCACATGGGCACCGATTTGAGACCCGGCTGCTCCACTTCCAATCCAGCAGCTCTCTGCTATGGCCTGGGAAAGCAGTAAAAGATGACCCAAGTTCTTGGGCCCCTGCACCCAGGCAGGAGACCTGGAAGAAGCTCCTGGCTCCTGGCTTCAGATCAGTGCAGCTCCGGCTGTTGTGGCCATCTAGGGATTGAACCAGCGGATGGAAGACCTTTCTCTCTCTCTCTCTCTCTGCCTCTGCTTCTCTGTAACTCTACTTTAGAATAAATAAATATTTTTAAAAATAAATAAATAAGTAAAAATTATTAAAAATAACACCAAAACAACTCATTCATCTGGCCCAGCCCCATCCTTGGAGGAAGTGGGATGATGGTTTCACAGTTGTGAGCTGTTCTTAATTCTGCACCCAGCAGGGGAGAGGAAAAGCTCTTTTTCAAACTCTTAGGAGGAGGAGGATGGATAGTCCCAGCTCAGAGGAGTTGGAGTCAAGGTGTGGAGTTCAGGAGGAGGAAATAGCCCTGATTTTTTAAAAAATATTTATTTATTTTATTTATTTGAAAGAGTTGGGTGGAGGGAGAGAGCGAGAGGGAGGTCTTCCATCTGCTGGTTCACTCCCCAGGTGACCACAACGGCCGGAGCTGCACCGATCCAAAGCCAGAGGCCAGAGCTTCTCCCGGGTCTCCCATGCGGGTACAGGGACTCAAGGACTTGGGCCATCCTCCACTGTTTTGCCAGGCTCATGAACAGGTGGATGGATCAGAAATGGAGCAGCTGGGACTCAAACTAGCACCACATGGGATGCTGACACTGCAGGGTAGGGCTTGAATCCGCTATGCCACAGCACCAGCCCCCAGTGGCCCTGATTTTAGAGTACAGGGTGGGAGGGGAGGAGAAATCCCTAAATCCCTAAAGCTGAGAGAAGATGGACTCTGGATTGGTGAGTGCTGACCCCATCTCACTTCTCTTTAGCCCCTGGAAGGTGCTGTGTGCATCTCGGGAGAGAGGATGTTCATGATGGGTTATTGCTTTGAATTCACAGAGCAAAAGCCCTGGGCTGAGCCTGGCAGGGGCAGAGCAGCCTGTCTCCCCAGCGGAGACTGGCCAGGGCTGATAAGCAGTGCCCTGGTAGCCACACTCTGGGCTGTCAAAGGCTCATTCCCCCGGGGCTTGTGTGTGGCCTGCAGGAGAGAAAGCTTCCTCCATCATGGGGTTGGGATTCAGAGTGGTTTATCTGAGTTCCGAGGACTACAGAAATGAAGCAAATTTGGGGAGTAAATGCCAAGCCCACCTCACATATTTAGCGCTTGGCAAATGCCCAGCATTTAGTGGGTACACACAGAGAGATCCATTCCTTTCTCTTTCCTATACTCTACCATCAGGGATGTGGCTCAAAAACCAAAAGCAAACCTGGAAGAGGACGTGTTTGGTGGCTAGCATTGTCCATCAATGACAATCACAAACGTTGATTCAATTCTTACTGTTAGGTTCCTATCAGGGCACTTGCTGATCAACACCGCAGCAACAGAAGCAAGAGGGAACTGCACATTTGGAAAAAACAAGCAGAAGCAACAGCAAGAGAAACAAACAAAACTCCCCAGCAAGTCCTAGAGAGATTGTCTTGAACTGTTGCCTGTGGAAGGGGTGGCTATGGGCCGGGATGAAGGGACTCTGTGTGACCCCCTTACTTCCCCCAAGAGCAGCTGCGCGACATTCATTGCCTGGACCTCACTTGGAGCTCAGTGGTCATGGTACAGGTGTCTGCTGAATAAATTCTCAGTGCCACAAATGTCATACCGGGGCCAGAAGGGTTAAAGCCGGCAATGATGTCATCTCATCTCAATCTTGCCTTCTCCTAAAGGTTTCATGATGGATTCTTTTTTTTTTCCCTTTCTTCAAGAGTTAGTTATTTATTTGAAAGGCAGAGTTACAGAGAGGCAGAGAGAGAAAGAAAGAGAGGTTTTCCACCCGCTGGTTCACTCCTCAATTGACCACAATGGCCAGAGCTGAGCCAATTTGAAGCCAGGAGCCAGGTGCTTCTTTGGGGTCTCCCACGTGGGTGTAGGGGCCCAAGGACTTAGGCCATCTTCTACTGCTATCCCAGGCCATAGCAGAGAGCTGGATTGGAAGTGGAGCAGCTGGGACTAGAACTGGCGCCCATATGGGATACTGGCACTGCAGGCGGTGGCTTTACTCACTATGCCACAGTGCCGGCCCGCCAGGCCCTAAAGAAGGATTCTGGGCGAGAGCTATTGCTTGACAACTCCAGGCCACAGAGCCCAAGCCACCACTGGGCTTTTCCCAATGCACATTTACAAAGAAAGTAGAAGACACGTTACCAGCTGGAGTAAGCAGAGAGAAATAGGCTCACAGAAACAGAATGACGAGACAATACCACTACCATATAAATAAACTGCACAGCACACACCACCTGACAAAAGTGTTCCAACCAAGGGGCCAAAGCTTAAAACAACCATTACAAATACGTATAGTTAAAGACACGAGAAACTATAGTACTAAGAAAAAAGTCACACACACACATGTTGAACCCTCGCCAGCAAGGGTCCAACCCACGGAGTCATGACATGACCGCTGTTGATCGGTTCTCAAGGAACTTTTATTTTTAGTGGTAGCAGAAGGAAAGGAGAGAAAGAAAGAGAAGAAAGAGTAGAAGCAGCTGAGAGAAAGAAAGAGAAAGACTGAAGAAGCTGCCCCAACTTCCCCCCTATCCTGGTCTTTTATCCATCCCCGGTTCCCTAGGGTGAGCCGTCCAATCAGGTTAAAGGGCACGAATAGCCTCAGGTCAAAGGTGTATCTCTCGAAAGTCAGCACTTCCTTGACTTTGTTCTGCTCAGCAGGTTAAGGCAGATTGCGATGAGGAGGTCCCCACAGGTGGCAGGCCTGTGGTTCCCCACACACACACACCCACAGAGAAATACTAGATAAGAAAATGAAAGACCATGAAATACACTGAAAGATCATATTGAAAAACTTTTCCAAAATGCAACGTAAACGAATAAGATGAGAAAGGAAGTACTCAATTTTTTAAAAAGCCAAGAGAAATGGAGGCAGAACATGGCTACATCTTCATAATTAGAGACCTAAAAAGTGAGAAAAATAAATCATAAGAGGCAATGTTTGAAGAAATAACTCATTTCCTAGAATTAAAGAATTACACCCAAGCAATCTGTTTATCAAATGGAAGTCATAATACAAATATTTCCCAGGCATGTGATGCTTCAACATTTTGTCACAAGATCTATATTGAAAGTACTTTGAGAAGAACTATGGATTAAGAATGGGAGAAATAAATCCAGCCGGTGAAACAAGAGTTACGAGAAGTAAGGGTAATCAATATAGTTTGGTAAAGTTTGCTGTTATCTGCAAAATTAGAGTGGGAGGAAATATATTCACATAATAATCCAGAACTAAATTTTATCAACGTCATGTGGGAGTCAAGGTGAGGAGAAGCACAAGGGACATGGATTCACAATAGGGGCGCTGGTTCAAGTCCCAGCTGCTCCACTTCCGATCCAGCTCTCTGCTGTGGCCTGGGAAAGCAGTAGAAGATGGCCCCAGTGCTTGGGCTCCTGCACCCAATTGGGAGACCTGGAGGAAGCTCCTGGCTCCTGGCTTCGGATCAGCACAGCTCCGGCCGTGCTGATGACTCTGGGGAGTGAACCAGCAGATGGAAGACCGATCTCTCTCTCTCTCTCTCTCTCTCTCTCTCCCTCCCTCCCTCTCTCTCTCTCTCTCTCTCTGCATCTTAACTCTGTGTAACTCTGACTTTCAAATAAATAAATCTTTAAAATAAATAAATAAATAAATGAAGTAAATCTTTAGAAAATAGATTAATTTGTGAAAAAAAGGACTAAAAGAAAGGTTAGAACTACAGCAAATATTAAACATGAAAATTGTGGGATCCAGTGGAAATTTTAAGGAACATTTCCAGCTTTAAGTTCTCTTACCAGGAAACATGAGCCGCTGATAATAATTAATGGCAGAATTCAGAAAAGAGCAACAGAGCGAGTAAGAAAGAAGGGACGTAATTCTGATGCGGGCAGAAACTCATCAAATGGTGGACAACAGAACATAATTGGAGGTTAACAAATTTTTTTTGAAATGTTAACAAGACAAATTTCTGGAAAGACTGAGCCACAAAAAGAAGACAGAAATGTTAAAATACAGAATGGGAAGAGGGAAATAAGCACAACATGAAGATAGAAAGAGCAGCACGGCACATGTGGGCACCTCTTGGCCACTGCACTGGGAAGTCTAGAGAGATGAAGGAATCCGTTCATAGAAAAATATCACATGTTCAAATCGGTCCAGAAGAAATACAGAGCATTCACTAGATCTGGGCTAATAAACTAATCGAAAAAGAAGTCAAAGGCCAACTAAAACAAACAAACAAAAAATGATGGGCTCAGTAAGTTTCAGCAGACTTCACAGAAGCACAAGTAATTTGCACAACTTGTACCAGAAACATAGAAAAAATGAAAATGTCTTAGCTCATTTTATGAATGTAGTGTTGTCATTTTGAATCTTCATTCCAAAGACAGATGATAAAACTCTAGGTTCATTTCACTGATGATCATAGACCCATCACAGAACACAACAGTTTCTTCTAAAAGTTATAGCTCAAAATCAAGAGATGTTCACCCCAGACATGAAAGGATAGCCCAAAGTCAGAGGAGTCAATCAACATAAGTCCCCAAATTAAAAGGCCACAGGAGAATTGCTTGATTATATCAATCTTTGTATCTTTTGTAAAGGACAAATATCTGCTTAAGGAAGGCCATCCATTAAAAAGTTCTTATCAAAACAGCAATGGAGGGGCCAGAACTGTGGCAAAGCAGGTATAGCCACCACCTGCAGTGTGGACAGCCCACGGGCGCTGGTTTGTGTCTCTGCTGCTCTGACAATAGGGACTCCATTTTAAAGCGCTCAAGACTCTATCTTGAGAAAGCACCTCCCACCATGAGACTCTGGTCTGAAACTAACTATGGTCTACAACTAAGACGGTAACAGTACACTACCACCTTCCTGCAAAACATAGAAATCCCCTGGCATGAGTGCTCAAGCTTAAAACAGATTGGCTGCACCTGAATTAATGTTATGATTGCAATTTGTCTATGTCCCACATAGGATTTGGATTGGTACCTGGACTAATGTCAAGGCTGTAATTGGTATTGTCAAAATTGCAATTGATATTAGCTTTGCAGATACTTTAGGTCAGCTTGACCCTAGTAACCGTGTATTCCCCCGACCCTAGCAACCATGTATTCCCTGTCCCCTCCTTGCGGTTTTTGCCTTTATAAACCCTGTTGCTTTGAGCTTCGGAGTAGAGAGTTCTTTAGGACATGAACCTGCTCTCCACCTCTGGCAATAAAGGACCGTCATATTTTATCAATGCGTGATGCTCCTCTGTTTGCACTTGCTCAGGCACAATAGCTCCACTGCCAACCCAGCTCTCTGCTGTGGCCTGGGAAAGCAGTGGAAGATGGTCCAAGTCCCTGGGCCCCTGCACCCACGTGGGAGACCCAGGTGAAGCTCCTGGCTTCAGCCTGGCCCAACATTGGCCATTGTGGGGGAGTGAACCAGCAGATGGAAGCTCTCTCTCTCTTTCTCTCTCTCTCATACTTTCAAAATAAATAAATAAATCTCAAAAAGAAGAAAAAGCAGGAATGGAAGGAAACTTCCTTAAGTTGATAAGGCTTATATATCAAAATCTTAAGTGCATGCATAATGAAAAAAATGTAGGTGCATTTCCTTTAAGATAAGCATCAGAGCAATTATACCTCTCGCACTGCCAATGTCTAAGAAAGGACTGGGGTCTGCACAACACTGGAAAGGAACTAAGAATAACACGTTCAAATATTGAAAGAGAAGAATTAAAAGTTTCATTATTTTCAGAAGATACAACCATTTTTCTAGAAAAATCAGCAGAAGTAATAAATTGTTGGTAATAGCAAAAATTCAGCAATACTACTGGATAAAGATCAAGCTATAGGGGCCGGCGCTGTGGTGTAGCTGGTAAAGCCGCTGCCTGCAGTGCGAGCATTCCATATGGACAATGGTTTGAATCCTGGCTGCTCTACTTCCAATCCAGCTCCCTGCTAATGCGCCTGGGGAAGCAGTGGAAGATGGTCCAGTTCCTTGGACCCCTGTACCTGTGTGGGAGACCTGGAAGAAGCTCCAGACTCCTGGCTTTGGATCAGCGCATCTCCAGCCATTGCAACCATTTGGGGAGTGGACCAGCGGATGGCAGACCTCTCTGTCTCTCTTTCTCTACCTCTGCCTCTCTGTAACTCTGCCATTCAAATACATAAATAAATCTTTAAATATATATATATATATATATATATATATATATATATAAAAGGTCAACCTATAAAACTAATAACATCTCTTACATGGAGAAAATAAGGTACCATGCATAATAGAAGCAAAAAATCATGAAGTAGTCAGGAATTCACCTAACCTTTATGATAACTCTAAAGAGAAAGCTTTAAGACTGTTAAAAATCACAGAATGTGTCAATAAATGAAGAGATAGTTTGCATTAGAGTGGTTGTAACAATATCTTAGAAATTAGTCAATAATAACCCTAATCAAGCTATAAATAAATATAACTTCAATCAAAATTCCAGTTGGGTTTTTTTTGAGAAACTTTGTTAACCTGATCTAAAATTTATACAAAGAAGTAAACATTAATGACTAATCAACCTTTAAAAAGAAGTGTAGGGGCCATTGTTGTGGCGTAGCAGATTAAGCCTCTGCCTGTGATCAACCACATGGAAGATGGCCCAAGAGCTTGGGCCCCTGCACACTTGTGGGAGACTGGAAGAAGCTGCGGGCTCCTGGTTTTGACCTGGCGCAGCCCCAGGCCTTTGCAGCCATTTGGGGAGTGAACCAGGGAATGGAGGACTTTCTCCCCTGCCCCATAATTCTGCCTTTCAAATAAAAATAAATAAATAAATAAATACAAAAAATAGAGAGAGGTAGAAACCATCAATGTGTGTGTGTGTATATATACTGAGTGTAAAGGGACAGGTGTTTGGCCTAGCAGTTAAGATGCCATTCCATTGCAGAGTACCTGCATTGGATTCTCAGCTCTGGCTCTGGGCTCCCGCTTCCTGACAATGCAGACCCTGGGGAGCAGCAGTGACAGCTCAGGTGTTTGGGCCCCAGGCACCTACACAGGAAACATTGCCTGAGTTTCCACCTCCCAGGGTCAACATGACCCACTTAGGACATGACCCACTTAGGAGTGAGCCAGTGGATGGGAGCTCTCTGTCTGTCCCTCTTCCTCTGTCTGTCCTTCTTCCTCTTTAATTAATTAATTAAAAAAAAAAAAAAAAGTAGAGGAACCCCTGCGTGCTGTTAGAGGAAAGCGAGGCCAGTTCGGTCTCTCTGGAGAGAGCAATGTGGTTACATGTAGAAAAAATGCAGTTATGGGGGCCGGCGCTGTGACGTAGTAGGTTAAGCACCCTCCTGCAGCTCCGATGTCCCATATGGGCGCCAGTTCCGGTCCCAGCTGCTCCGGTTCCAATCCAGCATTCTTGCTGATGGCCTGGAAAAGCAGTGGGGGGATGGTCCCAGTCCTTGGGCCCCTGCACCCACCTGCGAGACCCAGAAGAAGCTCTTGGCTCCTGGCTTCGGATCAGCGCAGCTCCGGCTGTTGCGGCCATTTGGGAGTGAACCAGCAGATGGAAGACCTCTCTATCTCTCCATCTCTCTCTATATAACCCTGCCTCTCAATTAAATAAATCTTTAAGAAAAAAAAAAAAAGAAAAATGCCATTACGTGGCTCCCCTACGACCCTCCATGCTTTTATCGCAAAGAAACTGTCAACCAGATGCACGTGGAGGTTGCCGGTTCCGGCACTGCTCACGGCGGCCGGGAGCTGAAACTGCCCGCAGTGCTCTTCACAAGGAGCATGGAGGGGAAGAAACAGCGGGGCGCCGCCTGCTGGATGATAAAGGAAGTGTGATGGGATCACAGGTAAGCAGAAAGACCTACATGGAAAAGACTGGAATAGCTTGCCTATGTGACAGCAATGGGAGAACAGGCAGCTTTGGGCTACGGGAATCCATTATTTGAAATGAATGAATAAAGAAGCAAACGACAAGTGTGTGGAACTCATAAACGACGTTTTAATATCTGTGTTGCTGTCGATGTTGATTACTTTGTTTTGTGCAAAGATTAAAAATAAAAACTACTGTCATTGCCAAATTGTTCCCATGATGTCTCAGGATGTCTCAATATGTAATGAAATTTAAATGATCATTCTAAAAGCAAAAGTACGTGTTAATCACTTTAATTTTTTTTTTAAATATAGCATTTAAGGAGGGAATGGAAGGAAAATTATGTCAGGCAAACGATGTTAGGATAACCCATTCTGGAGTGGCCTATCATTTAAAGTATTCGTTGTTTGTCCATGATCTATTTTTGCAGAAATGCCATCTTGTCTACTCGCGCTGGGTCCCCGAGGTCAGGGTGCCGCCGTCTGTCTGTAGGAACACTGAGGAGTCTGGCCTCCAGGTCTCGGCAGCTCAGCCTTGCTGCCCCAGGCCCAGCCTCTAAGACCAGGACTCTGCCTCCTGCCCCAAGACACCTACGCTGATGGCCGATTTCTTGAAGGCTTTTCTGTCTCTGTGAATCCATTAATAAAATGCAAATTGCTCTCGAAGGGAGATCTTAGTAAGCGCATTGGCTGATAGTCCTGCCTGTGCAGGCTGGCTGGCAGGCAGCCAGCAGCCCGGCGATCGGGGCGGAGGAAGGAAGCCGCCCAGGGCAGCGCAGGCTCACCCCTGCCCCTGCGCTCTGCTCCCGGGAAGCCTCAGGAGCCAAGCGCCCCATCTGCGGTAGGGTCCCACTTGGTGGGGTCTGATGATGTTGATTTTAATCTTTTCCTGGATGCCTTGGGACTCTTCTGCAGCTTCTCCGTATCATATTTGCCTGAAATCTGATGGGTGCTGAGGGTGACGCCCCAGGACCCTGGGTGGGGTCGCGTGCTGACCGGTTCCGGTGCGAGACCCACCGCCACCTCCAGCTCCTCTGGCCCCGCGTTCTGTGCTGAGTGAGCAAACCCACAACTCTGTGTTAGGAAGAGCATCTATGCTCGGCTGTTACAAAGTGCAGAACTCAATCAGTCCTGCGTGTGAGTTCACCTTGCAGGGGTGAGCAGGCCCGGTGGGAAGCCACGTCGCAGGGGCCAGAAACTGGCCCTGGAAGGAGGATTCACACCGCGGACACCGGCAAATGCTACACGTCGTCGGGCTCCCCGTCCCACGCGCCCTGCGGCTCCCTGCAGGTGGTCAACCACCACCAGCACCTGCTGCTTTGAGGGCCACGGGGCAAGGAGCGCATGCGCAAGCCCACCTGCCCTCACCCGGGCTGAGCCGGGCAGATTCCCACCCCGGCTAGGAACCGCGAATCCGAGGCAGAGAAGCCACCCGGCGTAGATGAACCAAGTGCTCAGTGATGTGTTCAATGGGGGCGACAGCATAAGGAAAATCTGACAAGGTTCTCAGGTTCTCTTTTTGTGGCTGTAACTTACACTGAGTTCCTTTTGTGTTAACATAATTTACGACCGATTCTTATTTTAGCAATGGCTAACACATTTTATTTCTAAGTAGGACATCGGAAGTGTAAAGGCGCCGCCAAGCTCCTCCCGGATTCACGTCGCGAGCACTGGCTTTACTCACCCCGCGTGAGCAAACGTCCCACCCGGTGCCACCAGCCCACAAGCCTCCAGTGCCATGTGCGCAGGCGAGGGTGGCCAGGGCGGCCCTGTCCTGCTGGTGGCTGCTCAGCGGTGGCTGAGTCTACAGGCCCTGGGCTGACGGCCCCTGGGTGCCCGGCGCTGGGCCAGGTCCCTGCCCCTGCTCTCTGCGTCAGGGCGATGTGAGCGCACGGCACCCTTTGTTGGAAAGGTGAGAGCGACCTGCAGTGATGAGAGTCAGGACTCAGAACCCGTTTGGTGTTCCCTGGATGTCTTTTCTGCGCGCTCCTGACCTGCTGGGGCATAGTCCTGGTATAGGAGGCACGCGGTCAAAGGGGGCTCCTGTCCTTAAAACAGGACTTCAGCTCGCAAGATCCACTCGTGATTTCTTGCCGAGGTGTGGCGTTAGGGACTCGGATCCACACACGACTGGAGCTGGAAGCCCCCTTTCCCCAGCTGTTGGTCAGAGAGCCTGGCAGGCAGGAAACTTGCTCACGCCCACAACTGCTCAGTGGCTGCATAAGCGGGGAGCCCAGGGCTCTGAACTTGAAGTTCAACACCCTTTTGCTCCTACAAGTTTTTAATTTCTTCAGCAGAGACAGAAAGAGAGCTTGTATCCACTGGTTCGCTTCTCAAAGGCCCACAACAGCTGAGACGGGGCCAGGCTGAAGCTGAGAGCTGAGAACTCAGTCCAGACCCCCCAGCTGGGTGGCGGGGACTCAGTTACTTGGGCCATCACTGCTGCCTCCCAGGGTCTGCATCGGCAGGAGGCTGGAACCAGGAGCAGACCGGGAACTGCAGCCCAGGTGTTCCGACACTGGGTGAGGGTGTTCCACATGAAATGGCAGCTTGCCCGTTAGGCCAGATGCTAGCCCCTCCTTCACGCCTGTGGCCCTACATAGCGTTCACATATATGCATATATACAGGTTGAATCCTAGTCCAAAAATCCAAAATCGGAAATGCTCTCAATCCCAAAACATTTGGGGCATCAACACGATGGCACAAGAGGAAAATTCCACATCATGAAACTTTGTTTCATGGAAAAACATTACTTAAAAATATTGTCTACGGCCGGCGCCGTGGCTCAACAGGCTAATCCTCCGCCTTGCGGCGCCGGCACACCGGGTTCTAGTCCCGGTCGGGGCGCCGGATTCTGTCCCGGTTGCCCCTCTTCCAGGCCAGCCCTCTGCTGTGGCCCGGGAGTGCAGTGGAGGATGGCCCAGGTGCTTGGGCCCTGCACCCCATGGGGAGACCAGGAAAAAGCACCTGGTTCCTGGCTCCTGCCATCGGAGGAGCGCGATGCGCCGGCCGCAGCGCGCCATCCGCGGCGGCCATTGGAGGGTGAACCAACGGCCAAAAGGAAGACCTTTCTGTCTGTCTCTCTCTCTCTCACTGTCCACTCTGCCTGTCAAAAAAAAAAAAAAAAAAAATTGTCTAAAATTACCCTCAGGCTTTGTGTATACAGAGTACACAAAATATAAATGAATTTTGTGGTTAGGCTTGAGTTTCATCCATAAGTTACCTCATTATGTATATGCAAGTACTTCAAAATCCACTCCTCCCCCCCTAAGAAATACAAATACAAAATCAGAAACACTTCTGGTCTGAAGCAATTTAGATAAGGGATACTCAGCCTGCAAATGAAATGTGCACCTGCTTATTTAAAGGAGACTTTGAGGAGCTGGCACTGTGCCATAGCGGGTAAGGCTGCTGCCTGCAGTGCTGGTATCCCATACGGGCACCGGTTCGAGACCCAGATGTTCCACTTCTGATCCAGCTCTCTGCTATGGCCTGGGAAAGCAGTAGAAGATGGCCCGAGTCATTGGGCCCCTGCACTGACGTGGGAGACCCGGAAGAAGCTCCTGTTTCCTGGCTTCCAATTGGCGCAGCTCTGGCTGTTGCGCCAACTGGGGAGTGAAGACTTGGATGGAAGAATCTCTCTCTCTCTCTCTCTCTCTCTCTCTCTCTCTCTCTCTCTCTCTCCTCTCTTCCTCTCCTTCTCTCTCTGTGTAACTGGCTTTCAAGTAAATAAATGTTTTAAAAAAGGTGATTTTGAGAATAGGGAACTGTTATGAAAAGGTGATTTCTAAGTCTATCACTCATTATTTGCATAAAAATCGGCACACTGTCTAAAAACATAGGATACTGGGTTTTCCAAGTATTCAGCACTAGAGAAGGCTGCATTCATTCTTAAATGCGGTGTCTGTGGAAATTGTTTGGGACGAGACAGGCATTCTGCGTCATCAACAGGTGGCAGTGTTTCCCCGCTTTTACACAACCCCGTTCACTGCACCTGGAAGCTGCCTTGCTCCTGGTCTCTGGGTTAAACCCTGATCACCGGACGGACGTGTTGTTAGAAGCCCTGCCTGGCTGAGCAGCAAGCCAGCACCTGGCAACGCTCTCCATGTGACCCCTGCCCTTCCAGCTGGCACCCTAGGAATATGCCCTTCACCTCTCTGCAGGGGAAGGGGTGAGGAGAAAACAGAAGAGCAGTGCTGACCAGGCTGAGCATAGCTGGACTGCTTCTTCAAGCTTTACTTAGAACATGTGTCGAAACACGTCGCTGAGAACCTAGAGGGACACAACTGAGATAGGAAGTGAGGTTTGGGGAGGCATTCCCAGGGCAGCCTGTGCAGTGCGGACCACTGGGTGGTGACGAGGATGGAGTCAGCAGGTGGTGGGGCTGAGGGGGCTGGTCCGGGTCAGGTATGGATGCAGGCAATAGGGAAAACAGCACCAAGACCCGTGGACCATTGCCTCCTGCTTGTGGGCCCCAGACTGGAAACCAAAACAACAAGAGTCGTGCCCATGGGCTGTGTACTTGGTGTGTCCCAGGCAATGCTTGAAAGCTTTGCACACAAACCGTTCCACTGATTTCTTAGCACCCCCGAGAGGAGGATGCTACTCTTAGAGACATTCAAGTTTCCGACACGGACACCTGACTGTGTCATTAGCAATGGAGCCTGAATATGGCTGGGGAGTCCGACTCCGAGCTCCTGCCACTGGCTGACCCGCGTGGCTGTCTGGAGCAGAGGTGATGTGCAGACTCACCACACTGCTTCTGGGAGGCCCCCCAAAGACCCTGCTTCTCTGGGAGGAAGTTGATCTAGGGCCAGCCTCTGGGGCAATGGTCCAACCGCCGCAGCACTCCCCAGCCCGGGATGACACAATGAACGGCCGGGTCGAGAGGGTTTGCTTGCAGCTTCCTCACTGGTTAGGACTTCGTCATTTTGAAATGATAACAATCTCAGGCTCTATGATTTCGCCAAAGGGACAGCACGCGGACACTGTGCACTGACTCATGGACAGTCCCCCAGGGCTGCGTGGGATGCGCAGCCCCAAACACTCGGCCACTCTCCCTTTTGAGTTCGGGTCTGCCGTGAAGGCATGCAGGCCGAGGGGCAGCCTTCCCTGGGGGGCCCTGGTGTGCAGTGAGCTCCTGGTGATGGGTCTGGGTAAGGCACCTCGGCTGGACCCTCGGCCCGGACCCCTCCATGCAGTGTGGGTTTTACCTCCGTTTGTTCGGTCCTTCTGAAAGCTCTGTACTCAGCCTGATGATAATAACAATGAGCATCAGCCACTGCTGGCCTCTGTTAAACGCTCTTTATATTCCGAGTCCTGTTCAGGGATTTTTTTTTTTTTTTTTAATTTTTGACAGGCAGAGTGGACAGTGAGAGAGAGAGACAGAGAGAAAGGTCTTCCTTTGCCATTGGTTCACCCTCCAATGGCTGCCACGGACAGCGCGCTGCGGCCGGCGCACCGCGCTCATCCGATGGCAGGAGCCAGGTGCTACGTGCTTCTCCTGGTCTCCCATGGGGTGCAGGGCCCAAGCACTTGGGCCATCCTCCACTGCACTCCTGGGCCACAGCAGAGGGCTGGCCTGGAAGAGGGGCAACCGGGACAGAATCCGGTGCCCCGACCAGGACTAGAACCCGGTGTGCCGGCGCCGCAAGGCGGAGGATTAGCCTGTTAAGCCACGGCACCGGCCCCTGTTCAGGGATCTTTAAGTCCGGATTCATAGAGGGTGGCTGTGGCCTCTTCCTTCCACAAAACCCTGCGGTGAGGCACTGTTAGTATTCTGCATTTGCACATGGAGAAATAATGGCACAGAGAGATCAAGTGGTCTTCCGCAGGTCTTACAGGTGAAACTTATGGATTAGGGATTTGGGCACGAAAGTTGGAGTCCTTGAGCTCAGTCTCTGCTGGGCACCATGTGTATATGGTATAGGAGTGAGAAAAGTGGCCGTCAACCATGAACAAGAGGGGGCCAGTGTTGTGGCACAGTGGGTAAAGCCACTGGCTGCCTGAGACATCAGTATTCTGTATCAGAGCACTGGTTCGAGTCCCAGATGCTCCGCTTCAGATCCAGCTGCCTGCTAATGTGCCTGGGAAGGCAGTGGAAGATGCCCAAGTCCTTGGGCCCTGGCCACCCATGGGGGATGGAGATCCAGGCTCCTGACTCACTCCTGGCAGTTGTTACCATTTGGGGAATGAACTAGCAGATGGAAGATCTATCTCTCCTTCTCTCTGTCTCTGTGTGTCACTTTGCCTCTCAAATAAATCTTAAAAGAATGGTGAATAACTATCACCAGAAAAGAATGTAAGCCAAACTCCTGGTGGAGCCAGGATTTGAACTCAGATCTGTTTATCTCCAGAGGCTTGCTCCCAATAAGCTGTGCTATATTGTTTGTAATAGAGAAGCAGAACCAGTGCGCATGTGTGTTTGTGCGCATGTGTGTTTGTGCGTGTGTGTAAACAAAATGAGGAACTGGCTCCTGTTAACTGGGGGCTGAGAAACCCCAGGGTGTGCTGTCTGCATGTTTGAGACCCAGGAAGGCTGGTGACGCCTTTGAGGGGAGCCAGCGCTGGAAGTCCTGGCCCAGAGGCAGGGGTGGAGAAAGTGAGATGCCCAAGGCAAACAGGGAGGCAGACAGAGGGCTGAACCCCTTCCTCTGCCTTTGGTGCTGCTCAGGCCCTCCCTGGGTTGGATGACGCCACCCACGGGGCGGGGGGGCTTCTACTTTTCTGAATCTGCCAATCCCAATGCTGGAAACGTCCTCACAGGAACCCTAAAAAAGCCATCATATGGCCCCGTCATGTCATAACCATCTCATTGCCCAGTGGAGGGTCCATCAGGATGCAAGTCTGCGAGCTTTGCCCAAGACTGGAACAACAGCCAGCACAACAAGACAGAAGTGTGTTTCTCTTTGCTACCACTGCAAGCGCAGTGGCCCAGGGCTGGAGTGCT
Organism: Sylvilagus floridanus; assembly: GCA_949820135.1. NCBI lineage: Eukaryota > Metazoa > Chordata > Mammalia > Lagomorpha > Leporidae > Sylvilagus > Sylvilagus floridanus. Next base: position 59,608,836 of record OX463227.1, read on the forward strand.
GGCTCCCTGGTGTGTTGGAGACCCACGCTGCTTTGTGGCCCCATCGTCCTCAACACTTGCCTCCAATGTCCAGGACCCCAGTGTCCTGTATTCCCGCCAAGGGAGAAGGGGCAGGGGATGCCACCTCCTGCAGCCCGAGTGCATAGGCTGCACGTTGCCTCCTCCACTGCACAGTGGTCAGAACTGTGTCACGTGACTGTGCCTCACTGCAGGATCAGCAGCCTGATGTCCTGTCATATTACAAGCTGGAGGGAAAGACACCAGGATCCTCCAGCATTGGCTTCCACAGGAGACATGCAGCAGAGGTGAGGCATCCGTGGAGGTGTGAGGACACCAGTCCCTGGTGCCAAGTTAGAGGGGTGGCGTAAGTCAAGGTATCACCCACTTGGGTGTCATGAGTATGAAATGATGCAATCTGTCCAATGCTTGCTTTTGCTTTTGGGGGGCTTAGCATTGCCCCCTGTGATAAGCAGAACCTGAGGCGGAGTTAAAGAGCTCGTGCATCTTAGTAAGTGCAGGCTGGGGGCAGCCAGGGAAGGAAGGGAAGCGATACAGGGCAGTGTGCTAGGTGGCTGGCATGGCTGCACCAAGATACACAATCAGTGCACCCATGGGCTGTCTCCTGGACAGGATGGTGGATGACATAGAGGGGAAGCTAGCTGCTGGATCTCTCCTGAGCCCACACCCCCTCTACTTACCGAAGTTGTCCCTGTGGGGTTCACTATGCCACACTTTGGGGTTGCCTCACCAAGCCTTTGGGAGTTATACCCCAGGTGGCTCGGCATTCGTGGAGGACATTACTCATCCTCCAAGTCTGGGAGCGGAGCCTGGAATCCTGAACTCTGGCCGGTGGCCCGAAGCTGCGCAGCCATCTGGGAGCGAGCTGGTGCAGGGGCTGCAGCGGCAGCATGCACAGCCTGGGACGGGGAGACGTGGCACCTGCAGCAGATAAGGCAGCTCAGAGAAGGTAGCCAATGTGTTTTTATAGTTGGAAGGAACAGCAGTTTGAAGTTAGACACAGCTGCCCTTTTCCGGCCGTGGAACCGTTAGACAAGGCTGCCGTGAGGACGAGAAGGTGCAGCTGATGTGAACAGCCCTGGCAGAAGCAGCTTTCTACGAGCCGCCCCTGTGCCAGGTGTGGGAAGCAGAGTCTCCTTGTCCAGCTGGTGTGACACCTTTGCCGGCATCACCTGGACACTTCTCAAAATGCAGATTTCCAGGATCCAACCAGGTCTGACCCACAGTCTTTGAGGGGGAGACCCCAACACTGCACTTTTTAAAAAAACGTTTATCTGAAAACCAGAGTTACACACACACACACACACACACACACACACACACACAGAATCTTCAATCCTCTGATTTACTCCCCGAAAGGCCACAATGGCCAGGGCTGGGCCAGGCTGAAGCCAGAAGGCAGGAGATTCTTTCAGGTCTCCCACATGGATGGTAGGGGCCCAAATACTTGGGCCACCCTCTGCTGCTTTCCCAGGCCATGACATAGAGCTGAATTAGAAGTGGAGCAGCTGGGACACAAACCGGCACCCATAGTAGATGTCGGCGTCGCAGGCGGCGGCTTTACCCGCTACGCAGCAAGGCCGGTCTGGGAAGCTGCACTTGTCATAAGGTGCCCACGTGCCTTCCTTACCCAGAAGCCCCGAGGTCTGATGCTGTCTCAGCTTCCTCTTGAGATCCCAACTGACCAAACTCCACAACCATCTCATGACTCATCTCCACTGGAACAACCATCCCTTAACAATTTCGCCTCTGTCTCATGGAGGGAAATTGAGTGGCTGGCCCAGGACATGGAGTTAATGCAAAAGACAGGCAGGCAGTCCCCGCTCCAGAACCCAGGTGGGGGTTCTTTCCAACACATAGTAATAGCGCAGTAAAGACAAGTGCCTCTCTGAGCAGCCTCAGATTCTTCCAGCTTGAAGCCTTGTGGCCCATAGGGAGCTTGGGTAGGAAGCCATCAAAGCTGGACTCAGAGGGGCTAGGATACTAGAGTGGCCTTGTGCTGTTAGATCTTTGCAGCGACTGCTAACTCTCCTTCCAGGCACCCAGCATGCTGGCCGTGCAGCCACCAAGTGGACTCCTGCGTCCCTACTGCACAAGTCCCTAGTAACAGAGAGACTCCAAGGACGTGTCTGCTCCATAGAAACTGGAGGAGGCTCCCGAGATAGAAGGTGGGGGATGGGGTGCACCCAGTGGTCCCAGGGCTGAGGGACCTGAGATCCTGTCCCCATGAAGGGGTCCGCAAGTCCAGGGCACTTGCTCTTGGCTCACTCAGGCAGAAGCTTGGACCTTGTAGCTTCAGAAGAGGGGTATCTGGGTATAGTTTGGTGCATTGGTTAAGATGTCCCTTAGGGCATCCATATCCCATATAGGAATATCTGGGTTAAAGTCTCCATTCTGCTTCCCGTTCTGGCTTCCTGCTGATGTGCACCCTGGGAGGCAGCAGGTAACGGCTCAAGTACTTGAGAGTTGCTGCTACCCACGTGGGAGACCTGGATTGAGTTCCTGTCTCCCGGCTTCAGCCTAGCCTAGCCCTGGCTATTGTAGGCATTTTGGGAGTGAACCAGCAGGTAGATGTGTGTGTGTGTGTGTGTGTGTGTGTGTGTGTGTGTATTTTCAAATGAATTTCAAAACTGAAGTTTCTGGGCTCCATGCCAGAGATTTCTGATTTGGATTTTTTTTTTTTTGACAGGCAAAGTGGACAGTGAGAGAGAGAGACAGAGAGAAAGGTCTTCCTTTGCTGTTTGTTCACCCTCCAATGGCTGCCGCGGACGGCACGCTGCGGCCGGCGCACCGCGCTCATCCCATGGCAGGAGCCAGGTGCTAGGTGCTTTTTCCTGGTCTCCCATGGGGTGCAGGGCCCAAGCACTTGGGCCATCCTCCACTGCACTCCCGGGCCACAGCAGAGGGCTGGCCTGGAAGAGGGGCAACCGGGACAGAATCCGGCGCCCCGACAGGGACTAGAACCAGTGTGTTGGCGCCGCAGGTGGAGGATTAGCCTAGTGAGCCGATGTGCCGGCCCTGATTTGGAAATTCTAGGGGGCCTAGAAATCTGCATTTAAGAAGCCCCCACTTGATTGGAGAAAGTGGCCCTGTGGCCTCAGGTGAACCATGGGTGTACCAGTTCCAGCTACCATTACACACTTTGCTATGTCCTGGAACTAGGCTTGAACATCTGCTATAGTGGAGACAGGAGAATTTTTTTTTTAATTAATTAATTAATTAATTAATTTTTTTTATAACGCTTTTATTTAAAGAATATAAATTTCCAAAATACAGCTTATAGATTACAATGGCTTCCCCCCCCATAACTTCCCCCCACCCGCAACCCTCCCCTTTCCCACTCCCTCTCCCCTTGCTTCACATCAAGATTCATTTTAAATTCTCTTTATATACAGAAGATCAGTTTACTATATATTAAGTAAAGATTTCAACAGTTTGCCCTCACATAGCAACACAAAGTGAAAAATACTGTTGGAGTACTATAGTATTAATTCACAATGTATAGCACATTAAGGACAGAGATCCTACATGATATATTTTTTAAAAAATTGATTAATTTTCTAGGCAATTTCCAATTTAACACCAAGATTTTTTTTCCTTTTTAATTATCTATATACAGAAGATTGATTCAGTATATACTAAGTAAAGATTTCATCAGTTTGCACCCACACAGAAACACAAAGTGTAAAATACTGTTTCAGTGCTAGTTATAGCATTACTTCACATTGGACAGCACATTAAGGACAGATCCCACATGAGACGTAAGTACACAGTGACTCGTGAAGTTGATTTAACTATTTGACACTCTTGTTTATGGCCTCAGTAATCTCCCTAGGCTCTAGTCATGAGTTGCCAAGGCTATGGAAGCCTTTAGGGTTCGCTGACTTCAATCTTATTCCGACAGGGTCATAGTCAAAGTGGAGGTTCTCTCCTCCCTTCAGAGAAAGGTACCTCCTTCTTTGATGGCCCCATTCGTTCCACTGGGATCTCACTCACAGAGATCTTTCATTTAGGTCTTCCTTTTTTTTTTCCAGAGTGTCTTGGCTTTCCATGCCTAGAATATTCTCATGGGCTCTTGAGCCAGATCTGAATGCTTTAAGGGCTGATTCTGAGGCCAGAGTGCTATTTAGGACATCTGTCATTCTATGAGTCTGCTGTGTATCTCGCTTCCCATGTTGGATCATTCTCTCCCTTTTTGATTCTATCAGTTAGTATTAGCAGACACTAGTCTTGTTTGTGTGATCCCTTTGACTCTTAGACCTATCAGTGTGATCAATTGTGAACTGAAATTGATCACTTGGACTAATGAGATGGCCTTGGTACATGCCACCTTGATGGGATTGTATTGGAATTCCCTGGCCTGTTTCTAACTCCATCATTTGGGGCAGTTCCGATTGAGCATGTCCCAAATTGTACATCTCCCCCCTCTCTTATTCCCACTCTTATATTTCACAGGGATCACTTTTCAGTTAAAATTTAAACACCTAAGAATAATTGTTTGTTAATTACAGAGTTCAACCAATAGTACTAGAATAAAAAAAAATACTAAAATGGATAAAGTATTACATTGTACAACAACAGTCAGCACAAAAGCTGATCAAGTTACTGTTTCTCATAGTGTCCATTTCACTTCAATAGGTTTCCCCTTTGGTGCTCAATTCGTTGTCACCGATCAGGGAGAACATATGATATTTGTCCCTTTGGGACTGGCTTAATTCACGCAGAATGACGTTTTCCAGATTCCTCCATCTTATTGCAAATGACCGGATTTCATTGTTTTTGACTGCTGTATAGTATTCTATAGAGTACATGTCCCATAATTTCTTTATCCAAATGTATGTTTGAATTCCCTGTGATCTTTTGCTGTGAGGTTCCCTTCGTTTATCTTCTTTCATGTTGATGGCCGTGTTTCTGTATTTCTGTGTGTAACACATCTTTAAGTATCTTTTGCAGGGCTGGACGAGTGGCAACAAATTCTTTCAATTTTTGTTTGTTATGAAAGGTCTTTATTTCACCTTCATTCACAAATGAGAGCTTGGCAGGATATAATATTCTGGGCTGGCAGTTTTTCTCTCTAAGTACCTGGGCTATGTCTCGCCATTCCCTTCTAGCTTGTAGGGTTTCTGATGAGAAGTCTGCCGTGAGTCTAATTGGAGATCCTCTGAGTGTAATTTGACGTTTCTCTCTTGCGCATTTTAGGATCTTTTCTTTCTGTTTCACTGTGGTGAGTTTAATTACAACGTGTCGTGGTGAGGACCTCTTTTGGTCATGTTTACTAGGGGTTCTATGAGCTTCCTGTACTAGGATGTCTCTGTCTTTCTCCAAAACTGGGAAATTTTCTGCTATTATCTCACTAAAAAGGCATTCTAATCCTTTCTCCCTCTCCATGCCTTCAGGAACTCCTAGAACTCGAATGTTGGGTTTTTTAATAGTATCCTGTAGATTCCCAACAATATTTTTTAGATTTCTAATTTCCTCTTCTTTTCTTTGGTTTGACTGTATAGTTTCCTGTGCTCTGTCTTCTAAGTCCGATATTCTCTCTTCTGCCTCACCCATTCTGTTTGTAAGGCTCTCTAATGTGTTTTTCATTTGATCTATTGAATTCTTCACTTCATTATGATTTCTCGTCACTATCACAGTTTCATGTTCTACTAGTTGTTTCATTTCAGCTTGATTTCTCCTTAATATTTCATTTTCACGAGAGAGATTTTCTACCTTGTCCATTAAGGATTTCTGTAGTTCAGGAATTTGTTTTTGAGTACTTCTTAGTGTTCTTATCAATTTTTTGAGATCTGCTTCTTGCATCTCTTCTATCTCATCATCTTCGTAATCTTGAATTGGGGTGTCTTTTTCATTTGGGGATGCCATAGTGTCTTCCTTGTTCTTATTACCTCGGTTTTTGCGTTTGTTGTTTGGCATATTGGTTTCTTCACTGTGGTGTTTTTTTCTTGTTATACTATGACTCTAGATTAAGTGGACTGTCTGCTTTTGATGGAGCCTTAGAGGCTTGAGATGGGTGTGGCCTGAGAGCTCTGTTTGGTTCCTCAGGGTTGAGGGTGTGTCAAAGGAGACACTCCCAGGTTAGGCGTGGTAAATCTCTTTTACTTTTTTTTGTTTGTTTGGTTCAAAAGGGAAGTAATTCCACACAGCTGAATGGAATTGGGGGTGGTTAGCAGGCGAATGATATACCCACAGGAGCCAGAGATCGGAAGCTCTTTCCCAAGGACCAGAGAGGGAATCTTTGCGGCCCTTTGTGTGGGCTGAGATTCTCCTGTAGTCTCCCACTGGGCTGCCAAGGCTACTGAACTGGAGCGTCTCTGGAGAGTACTCACATGAATTCGTGATTTCCGTGAGTTCTCTCCCCCACCTTCTCTTTTTTCACAGTCTCAGTTCATTAGCACCACACATTCATTAGGTTCTAATCTCCTGTTATTTCACCCCTCCCACCCAGAGTCAGGTTTTTCTGCTAGGCTCGGGGCCGGTGCCGACCCGAGGTCGCCCTGCTTATGACGTATTCCAAAATGGCGCCTGCTCTTTGTCTTGCTCACCTTTGAGAGGTGAGTGGAGAGACAGAAGCTCGTGTCCGTACGGGTCACTTTTTTTTTTTCCCTCTCTCTCTCTCTCTTCTAGTTAGCCTGGTGAACTTTTCCCTGTAGGGTTTCAAGCCTTGTTCGCTCTAGGCTCCCTTTTCCGCTTCCCTGCTGGTAATTCGGGCTATTGATGTTCTGCTCACCTCGCGTTCCAGCGCTGGTGTGTTGAATCTGCTGCTGGTGTCCCAAACTGCGGGCTCCCACGCTCTCCACGCAGGTCCACTGTGAATCTCCAGTTCCGGAAGGGTTTTCTCTGCTGTTTCTTCCCCTACTCTTCCTTGAACCTGCAGTATCTCCACTTTTATTAAACTGTCTCTCCCCAGACTATCGGTGTGCTCCCTTCCTATTCCGCCATCTTGAGACAGGAGAATTTTTAAAGCATAAACATTTCTTTATTTTTTTTCTGAAGTCATTTTTTAAACCAAGTTATTATGGGCTGTCATTCGGACTTAACGCATAGAGCCACTGCCCGTGACTCCAGTTTCCCACATGGGCACCAATTCATGTCCTGGCTGCTCCACTTCTGATCCAGCTCCCTGCTAATGGTCTGGGAAAGCAGTGGAAGATGGCTTGAGTACTTGGGCCCTTAAATCCACATGGGAGACCTGGGAGAAACTCCTGGCTCCTGGTTTTGGCCTGGCCCAGCCCTGGCATACAGCCATTTGGGGAGTGAATCAGCTGATGGAAGTTACCTCTCTCTCTCTGACTTTTAAATAAATAAATAAAAATATTTTTTAAAAATAAAATAAAATGAGTTACTAAGACATTTTGAAAAGCAGGGTGGGGCAAGCCATTTGTCATGGTCAAAATCCGGGGAAAACCCCTGTCTCTCCCAGACCCACTCCCAGCCTGCACAATGCCTACAACTGTGCATGTGAGCTTTTTTCATTGATGTCTCATTTTCCCAAATACACAATGACTTGAAAAGAAAGGAAGAAGATGAAAACTGATGAAAAATGGCTCTCCAGATGGACTCCAGGGACAGAAGCACTTGTTCCTCTCGGAAGCCTTGGATGGTAGGTAGGCAGATTCCTGCCAGGGACATCCCCATTCTCCCACAGAGTCTTGAAGGAAGGCACAATTCCCCGTGTCCATCTGGGACTCCCTAGCCACCCCTTGCCAGATCAAGGACAACATTCATTGGCGCGGGCTCTTGATTCCCTTTTGCGCCCCGGGCTACTGAGTGGCACTGATCGGTGTGCACTGTCCAGCCACAGTGAGGGGGGTGCTTTAACCATGAGGCTCTCTGTTACCCATGAACCTGAGCCTTCTCATGTGCCAAGCTGCCTTTTGTGTATGCAACAGCTATTTGGGGTTGCAGAAGAGACACTCTGGCCTTCCAGTCTGAGGGCTCTGGTCCTGTGGGTGGCATCTTGGGAGGGTCCCAAGTGCCAGGAAATTGCTCCTTGTCAGATTAGTGGCGATAATAGGACGTGCCTGGCAACGCTGGCAGGTGCTGAGTGGGCACTGCGACGGGAGAGAGGATTTCTGTGCTGGTCTCTGCCAGTTGGAAATGTAGGTCAGCAAGAACAGCCCAGCTAATTGGGAAAGCGGGGTTCAGGAGGTCACAAGGAAATGGTTCAGGGGCTGAGTCTTTGTTTTTAGGTTTTTCTGGGGCTGCAACCTTGTCACGGGGGATGGAGGGTCACACAGGCTGTCCTGTAAAGTCCTCTCCCAGAGCTTGCTGTCATTACTGTCTTTGGTTTAAGGTACAGGCCAGACAATGGGGCAGGTGCCTGCATGTTCACACCCCAGTGAGAAGCCGATCCCACGCTCCTGGTGCCTGGGGTTATCAAGGAGAGCAGCCTTGTCCAGTGTGCAGGGGAGCACGGAGGAGGCGGCTCCCAGCCCTTTCTTGTCCCTCTGCTTTTCCTAAGCAGCCTACGGCAAACCTGGAGGTCTTGAAGTCTGCAAAGAAGGGGACCCAGAGCAGGCAGGGGATAAAGGCAGAGGACTCTTGGAGAGAAGTCTGAGCTCCTCCGGGCTGCTCCGGTCTCGCCTGGATGACAAAGTCTCCTGTCCCCAGAGGCCCCGGGCTGGGAAAAAGGAAGTGACCGTGTCCTGAGGACTCCCAGAGGCTGGCCACCCCAAGGGGCAGCGGTACTGGCACCCACAGCCCAGAGTGCCACCCACACTTGCTGCCTTTCCTCCTCTCTCTCCGAGCCTCCCCCCCACACCTTCCATCTTTTCTTCCTTCCTCAGACATCGATTGACTGCCAGTCGCCCTCCTGTGTTCTGGGAGCCAATGCCTGGGCCTCGAGGGCTCTCACTGCAGCAAGGCTGCAATCCCATCGCCACCTCATCTGCCAGACGTTGTGCGAGGTGTTTGTAGGATGAGAGGAGTTCAAATCCTCCCAAGAACTCTGCAGATGGGGCTTGTTAGCCCCACTGTGCCAACCCGGAAAGAAGACCTAGGGCTCTGTCTGGAAGCCCATACTTACTCTGTGGAATAAATGAATGAGTGAGCAGAGGTGTCAGGAATTTAAGCGGGGAGGGGTGGGGCAGCGCTGTGGCATAGCGGGTAAGGCTGCCGCCTGCAGTGCTGGCATCCCATATGGGCGCTAGTTCAAGTCCTGGCTGCTCCACTTCAGATCTAGCTCTCTGCTGTGGCCTGGGAAAGTGGTGGGAGACCTGGAGGAAGCTCCTGACTCCTGGCTTCGGATCAGAGCAGCTCCGGCCGTTGTGGCCATTTGGGGAGTGAACCATTGGATGGAAGACCTCTCTCTCTCTCTCTCTGCCTCTCTTTCTCTCTCTGTGTAACTCTTTCAAATAAATAAATCTTTTAAAAAAATAATTTAAGTGGCCGACCCAAGACCACACAGCCAAGTGGTAGAGTCACACCAGGCTGCCTGGCCCTGTACAGGGTGGGGGGTGGGGGTAGGAGGGTGGGGGGTGGTGAGCCGTGGAGGTCGCTTCATTCTGATTGTGGAGACAAGGGGAGCTACTTCCCTTAGCCACCTGTCCCCCTGCTGAGCACCTAAGTGCTCCTTCCTGCTGGCTCCTTCCCCTTCTTCTCTCCCATAGCTCCTCCACAGATGGAGGGCTGCCTTTCCCAGGGGCCTCTGGGCCCATGGCTCAGCTGCACCTGGAGAGTGGAGGGTGGGTGAGGGAGCTAAGGAGAGGAAGGGAGAGTTCAGCCATCCTGGCCTTGGTCCCGAGCGCCAGCGACAGGGTTGCAGACAGCACCAGGGGCTGCGGGTAGGCAGTCCACTTCTAGGCTGTCACACGTTCCCCCCAATCCCTACCTTGAAGTCCCCCCCCCCCCCGCCAGTACCGCTGACCTGGACTGTGTTGGAGACATTATTTAAAGAAGTGAGTGGGTTAAAATGCTACTTTTAATTACCTAGTGCTCCCCCAAACATCTGTGGGTGTCAGAATCCCCTGGAGGGCTTGGGAAACCCAGGCTGCCGGGTGCCTGCCCCAGAGTTTCTGACGCTGTAGACTGGAGGGGGGCCTGAGAACCTGCATTTGCACGAAACGTTAAGCCGGGGCTGAGGTTGTAGGTCTTCGGACCGTAATTTGAGAACCAGTGAAATCCATTTTAATTCCATCATTAATTTAAACATTTTTTGAATTTTTTTTTAAGAAAGAGATTTATTCATCTGGGGAGAGAGAGAGAGAGAGAGAGAGAGAGAGAGAATTTTTCCATCCACTGGTTTACTCTTCAAATGGCCACAATGACCAGAGCTGGGCCAGGCCAAAGCCAAGAGCCAGGAGCTTCTTCTGGGTTTTCCATGTGGATACAGGGGCCCAAGCACCTGGGCTATCCTCCACTGCCTTCCCAGGCCATGAGCAGGGAGCTGGATCAGAAGTAGAGCAGCAAACACTTGAACCAGCACCCATGTGGGATGCTGGTGCTGCAGATGGCAGCTTAGTTCTCTGCGCTGCAGTGCCAGGCCCTGAACATTTTTAAAATTTACTTATTTGAGAGAGAGAAAGAGATAGGGTGGGTGGGAATGCTAGCCACTGGTTCACTCCCCAAATGCCCACAATGGCCAGGACTGAGCCAGGTTGAAGCCAGGAGGAACTCAGTGGGACTCAATTGCTTAAGCCATCGCTGTTGCCTCCCAGGGTTCACATTGGCAGGAAGCCAGAACGGGAAGAGGGGCTGGGATCCAAACCCCGCTCTCCAACGTGGGACGCAGACATCTTAACCAGCGTCTCAAGCCGCAGGAGCTAATGCCCCCTCCTCCACTGTTGCTTTATGAGTGGCTTCTGTTTCTGCTTACGATGTCTCAGGGGACGCTGAGGAGGCCTTGTGCCCCACAGCCCCTGATGGGGCGTGGGCGCCGTGAGCCGGAGTTGGGGGTGGGCTGGTCATGTCTCTTGGGGCTTTCCCAGCCTTTTTGTCCCTGTCCACCCTGCAGGGCCAAGGGCATTTGAGTCACTTGAAAGCAAAGAAGCCAGACATGAGGGCCCAGGGGACAGGCTGTCAGCACGCACGGCCATTCTGAGGCTGCAAATTTCTGAACTGGAACACAGAGTCTCAGCCCCCAGGGCCGGAGAGGGATGTGGGTCAACAGGAAGTTGAAAATGTCGCTAGGATGAGCCCGTGGAGCTCCACTCACGTGAAGCAGGACTTGCTCAGCCTCCTCGTGGCTGCTGTGAGAGAGGAAATCATTAAATGCTATCTGGTGCCCAGGCAGCCTGCCGCATGAGGCCCTTTCCCCCAAGAACCAGCTGAGACCCTCTCCCACGGTGGCTGACTAATTGAAGCAGCGGCTTACTCCAAAATCGAAGACCAAAGCCATTTTCATTTGGGTGTTTGTGAAAAGCCTGCTCCCAATGGAGTGTTTTTTTTAAAAAGGGATTTATTTATTTATTTGAAAGGCAACAGAGAGAGAGAGAGGAAGAGAGAGAGAGAGAGAGAGAGAGAGAGAGGTATCTTCTATCTGCTGGTTTACTCCACTAATGGCCACACCAGTTGGATCTGGGCCAGGCCGAAATCAGGAACCAGGAGCCAGGAACTCCATCCTGGCCTCCACATCAGTGTCAGGGGCCCAAGCCCTCCCCTGCTGTCTCAGGTGCATTCACAGAAAGCGGGGTGGGAAGTGGAGCAGCCAGGACTGGAACCAGCACTCCAAGCAGCAGCTTAACCCATGGTGCACAATGTCAGCCCCAGGGTCGTTTTTTTTAATCAGACATATTGATGAGTCTCCCCTGGGGAAAGAATTTGACAATTCCTGCAACCTTCCCTAGTCCCCAGGGGATGCCCTATGTGGTCTGTGTCCCGCCAGATGGCATTCTTTGCAAACATAACTGTAGCATATTTACCACGCTGTGAGCTTTTCAACAGCATGGTCCATGTCTTCTTCCGTGGGGTGGGGCCAGTACCAGGCGCAGAGGAGGTGCCCAGCTCGCAGGTCTGGAATGCACTGGGTGCACAAGTAGATGAATGAACTAATTACCTTCCAGCTGGGAGGGGAGGGGTGGCAAACTGCACTGGCAGCTGAGACACTGGGAGCCATGGCTGCTGGCTCAAACCAGAGTTCACATCGATGCTACTGTCCTTAAAAATGAAACAAAGAACCCCACCCCGCAGAGCTGTCCAGGGCTTCACCGTTTACAACACACATGCTCATCAAAGAGCTTTGCCACCATTTCCAGGTCACAGAATCCCTTGGTCAACTTTCGTCTCGTTTGGGTCTGAGAGGCAGCCACAAGTGTCCAGCTTTGCACCGGGAGCTCTCGGAAGCAAGGGGGACCGCTGCCTCCTCCGTAAGAGGGGGCCTTTGAGGGTGTGCCCCTCGGGCCTGGGGCCTCCTGCTGACTTCCAGGTGGCAGCGGGACCCTGCGAGCTCACGGCACACTGTGGCCACCCCCCTTTGCTGCTCACGGTCGCCAGTCTCAGCCTATGGGGACCCACACATTTCCCACCCAAAGTCCAGTGCCTGGACATCGGAGGCCTGTGTTTTAACCTCTGGGTGGTCTTGGGAGTTCCTGGTCTGGAAGCACACGAGTGTGTATGTGTGTAAGTGTGTGTGTCTGTGCATGTAAATGTGCGTGTAAGTGTATGCATGTGTAAGTGTGTATGTATATGTTAGTGCATGTGTGTGTGTCTCTGTGTACATGTGTATGTGTGTATATACGTGTTAGTGTGTGCATGTGTGTGTAAGAGTGGGTATAAGTGTATATGTGTGTGTCCCTGTGTGTATCTGTGTGTGTCTGTGTGTGTTATTTTCTTGGCTTGGTTCCAGCTTAGACCTTCTGGTTAAAGATACTGACTTTCACCTGCTCTCTTGTGTCCTATTCCAACAGGCAAACTGTTAGCAGTTCAGCCCCCTCTTCTTTGTCTGCATTTGCTACTCCTGTGAGGCAGGAAGAGGGCCCTTTGACACGGCAGTGAGGAGGGCTCTTGCTAAGAGCTTGCGCTGACCTTGCTTTAAGAGAGCATGCAGGGCCGGTGGCTGAGCCGTCTTGCACTTCTAACCCATTTTAAAAGCACTGCTTGGTGAGCGGAGGCCACGCCGGGCTGCTTTCCTGTGCCTGCACCAAACTGAGCCAAGGAGACCATTTCTCCCCCACGGTCTCCATCAGGAAGTGTTACAGGAATTCAGACTTGGTTCTTTGCCTCACGGTTGTGAAGAATCACAACACGGACGATAAGGGATGGGGAGAAGCGAAGGAAAATGGATTTTATTGAGAAACAGAGACTGCTGCTTGCCAGGAGGGGTCCCCCAGGGGGGAGTCCATCAGGGACTGGGTATTGGAAGCTTACTGGTAGAAGAATTGGTCACTACATCCCGGGTCTGTTTTGTTTTTTTTTCTCTCTGTGTACTTACTGGTCATGGGTTCTGACCAGTTAACAAACATTATCATGTTGACCACCTGGAGATGTGACAGCTGAGAACCATTTTTGATCTGACCAATTAAGGCAGGTGAGCCTAGTGGCGCAGTTGCTAAGCATTGAGACATGCTGCTTTGTGGTGTGTTCTGGTCTGGTGCCAGAGCCTGGGTTCTCAAGGGGTTACCTGCGGGTAAGGGGCCCTAACTCTCAATCTTTTCATTTTCTTGGGGTTATCTAATCAGCAGATGTCACGTTTCATACAAACACCTGGTTCCTTATTCCCACAGGAACTGCCCATTAACCCTTCTGAAGCCTCCACCTGCAGTGCCAACATACCATTGGGCACTGGTTTGTGTCCCAGCTGTTTCACTTCCGATCCAGCTCTCTGCTGTGGCCTGGGAAAACAGTGAAAGATGGCTCAGATCCTTGGGCGCCTGCACCCACACCACATGGGAGACCCAGAGGAGGGCTCCTAGCTCTTGGCTTCAGATTGGCGCAGCTCTGGCCATTGCGGCCAATTGGAGAATGAACCATCGGATGGAAGACCTCTCTCTCTTTCTCTCTCTTTGCCTCTCCTCTCTCTGTGTAACTCTGACTTTCAAATAAATGGATAAATCTTAAAAAAAAAAAAAAAAAGGAACTGCAGCAGCCCCAGGTTTCGACTTCAGCAACCAGGCAACAGCCGAGTGCTCAGAGACCTTGTTCAACTACTTAGCCAGCACTTGCCCAATCCAGTGGAATGCTGAAGAGGACAACTCAGGGGCCAGCAATCAGGAGCCAAGGCCCAGGGCAAGTGCTGCTGCTTCCATGCAGCCCTCCGGATTCCTCCTTTCCATGCTATTCCCCCTTTCTCCTCCCTCTCTGCTTCCGGTGTGCTCTGCTGCATCTCGTGGGAGCGCTTGCTCTGTGTTATCCCGACTTGTGAACATTTGTTACGTGTCCTATGTATCCTGGGAACCCTGTTGAGGGTGAGAACTGTGTTGCCCGGGACTGTGTCTGCACCATGGCAAACGCTGAGGCTTGTTGGATTGCAGAGATGTTAAATGTTCAGTGCTTATGACGTCAAGCTCTTCTCAGCCAGCTGCAGGCGGTGCTGTCTCCTGGGGTCCAAATGACAACAAGGAGCTAAGGGGGTGAAGGAGAGCGACCTGGGAGTCGCTTGGGCAGGGGTGGGGCGAAGGCTGAGCTTGGCTGGTCAGGCCACAGCTCAGGGAGAGAGTCCAGCGCCTCTTTCTCAGGGACCTGGCCCTGCTCGGGGACTTGTAGCCTGGTAGGTTTCTCTCTCTTCCTGGCCTTTCTGTGAGCCTGGCTGCCTCCACGCCCTTTCCAGCGCTACCACGTGCTGCACGAGGCTGCAGCCAGCACAGGGCTGTTTTTAGATCCCTGCCTCACGTGTGCCCAGAGAACTTACTGAGCTCTCTATAGGGGTAGCTTTCTTGTGAGTCCGTTGCTAAGGGCCAGTCACACGTTTCTCACCGTGTTGTGATGGAAACGTGATTAGATGCTGATCTGAGCTTGGCAGAACCCGCTGGAGTGTCTGCTTGGAGTGGCATTTTCCACAGGAGCCTGTGGGATCTTGCAGGCCCCCAGGCCCAGCCTTGTGACTGCAGCAAAGGGACAAAGGGTGGAAAAATGCCAGGGGGTGGCGGCTTGGGAGGACTGGAGTCCATGTGGCTTGCGGGCACATGTGCACTCGGGCAGCTCTGCCCAGACACCTTCTGTGCTGGCACCAAAGACGCAGGGGGCAGAGAAGCAATTTGTTGTTTATGGGACAGCAATGGCTCCCGGCAAGCTGGGGCTGCCTGCAGAGACGGCCAGGGGTCCCAGAGGAGACGGCCTGTGGCCTGGAGGGGTCCTGAAAGTGGGCACTTGAACTGGGCCCTGGATACGCAGCCTTGAGGGTTGGAAGCGGTGTGTGTCGGCAGGGAGCCGGGAGGGGGAGGTGAGCGGCCCTCAGCTTGGAGCAGTGTGAATCAGCGCCGGAGGCAGAAGGCATCGGAGACCGTCATGATGCGCTGGCCACCTTCTCTGTCTCACAGCTGCCCCGCGGCACTGCACTGTTACCCTGAAGCCGGAGAGGTCCCCTTTGCTGGCCCTGGCGTACAGCGGCAAGTAGTGGCGGGAAGCTCACCCCAGGCTGTTCTGACCCTGAAGCACGTGTGGGGATGGAAACGAGTGGAGGGTGAGCTGCCTTGTTAGAGCGAGGGGTTGGGCTGGGTGAAGGAGGTGGTCCAGCTTCACCAGAGATGGCTCCACACTCGAGGACCAGGACGACAGTGCTGAGTGGCTCAGCCTGGACCCTGTGTCTAAGGGGCCACCAGAGGGAGACTGAGCTTTCGTGTGAACCACGTGGAAATCCTGGCTGGAGAAAATGCCACCTTGAGGCCAACGCTGTGGGGTAGCACTTGCAATACCCACACATCCCAAATGGGCGCCTGTCCAAGTCCCAGCTCCTCCACTTCCAATCCAGCTCCCTGCTTATGCACCTGGGAAAGCAGTGGAAGATGGCTCAAGTGTTTGGGTCCTTGCCACCCACATGGGAAACCTGAATGGAGTTCTTGGCTCCTGGCCTTTATGGCTGTTTGGGAAGTTACCCAGTAGATGAAAGATCTCTTTCTCTGTCTCTTCTTTCTCTAATAAAAATAAATAAATCATTAAAAATCTACCTTGTGTCCTGATGAACCCATCATAAGCTGAAAATACACATGATAGCTTAACCTACCCAACATCCTAGCTTAGCTGCACCTATCTTAAATGTGCTCACAACACCTGCCCTGGCTTACAGCCGTGCAAAGTCACCCATGACTAAGCCTGTTTTGTAATCAAATATCGGCTATCTCACGTGAGTTATTGAATCCCTATACCCAAAAAGCACATCAGTCAGCTGTGATGCTGTATTCTTGACGGCTGCCGCTGCCCAGCCTCACCAGAGAGGCCCATACAGCGCATCGCTAGCCCAGAGAAAGAGCTGGAGTCAAACTCAAAGGCAGTTTCTACTGAACAGGTCTTGTTTTTTGTGCCATCCTGAAGTCAAAACCTCCTGGGCGGAACTGTCCTAACTCAGGGGCCATCAGGACAGCGCCCTTCCCCACTGGGGTCTCCATGGAGCGCTTCGCCTCCTTGATGTTCTTGTAAGTGCAGTGTGAGGCTTATTTCTAAGTGCACACTGTGTTTTGTCGCTATTATGAGGAGAGCCCTTCCTGCTGTGGCGACAGCACAGGATTCCTCTGGAAATGGGCACCCCTAGAAAGTTAACATCTGTTCTAACTTACACTAATCGCGGGCCCACGAGAGGGTTCCTGTGCCAGCTGAGACTGGGGGAGGTACAGGCAGAGTGGAAGGAAAGGAAAGGCAGGTGATAAGCCCTCCAGAAAGCTCTGCCCGCAGCTGGGCTAATGCCTGTGAGCCACTGACCACACATTCTGGGCACGGGCATTTACATATGGGTGCTTCAGAAAGTTCACGGAGGGGCCGGTGTTCAGTCTACTGGTTATGCTGCCCATGGGACACTGGTGTCCTATATTAGAGTGCCTGGGTTCGACTTCTGGCTGCTCCCATGATTCCAGCTTCCCGCTGATGAGCATCTTGAGAGGCTAAGGGTGACGGCTCAGTAGCTGGGTCCCTGACATCCTCATGAGACATCTAGATTGAATGCCTGGCTCCTGGCTGCAGGCCAGGTCATTGTGGGTGTTTGGCAGCCAGCAGGTGGAAGATCTGTCTGTCCCTGACTCTCAAAAAAACGTTCATGGCAAAATGGAATTGAAAGATAAGCTTATTAGGAGTGGGTATTTTTGGTGCAGCAGGTTAAGCTGTCTGCTGGAATGCTAGTAGCCCAGATCAGAGAGCACTGGTTCAAGTCCCCAGTTGGTATGCTTCTGATCCAGCTCCCTGCTAATGTGCCTGGGAAAGCAGCAGAAGATGACCCAAGTGTTTGGGCCTCTGCCACCCATGTGGGAGACCAGGATGGAGTTTCTGGCTCCTGGCTTTGGCCTGGCCCAAAAGCCAGCATTTGTTTCAGGCATTTTGGGAAGGGAACCAGTGGATGGAAGACCAACTGATCAACATCTCTCCCTCTCTCCCTCTCTCTCTCTCTGCTTTTCAAATAAATAAATAAATCTTTACAAAAAGGAATAAAGATAAGCTTTTGTTGCTGCAAACTTTTGAAATCCATGTATAGTGTTTTTCATAGTGTGCATTTTCTATGAAGTTTCTGAAGACACCGCATATGCATGGATTTAAAAATTGTTTCCACCAAAATGAGCTCATCCTTTAATTCCATTTGCCACTGCCTTCTTGGGTTCCCCTGTACTTGTATCTGGCTGGAAAATAGTCTTTTTGGGGCCAGTGCTGTGGCATAATGGGTAAAGCTGCCACCTTCAGCGCCGACATCTCATATGGGCGCCAGTTCAAGTCCCGGCTGCTCCACTTCTGATCCAGCTCTCTGCTATGGCCTGGGAAAGCAGTAGAGGATGGCCCAAGTCCTTGCATCCCTGCACTATGTGGGAGACCCAGAAGAAGCTCCTGGCTCCTGGCTTTGGATTGGCACAGCTCCAGCCGTTGCAGCCAATTGGGGAGTGAACCAGCGGATGGAAGACCTCTCTCTCTCTCTCTCTCTCTCTCTCTCTCTCTCTCTCTCTGCCTCTCCTCTCTCTGTGTAACTCTCACTTTCAAGTAAATAAATAAATCTTTAAAAAAAGAAAATAGTCTTTTTGTCAGCACCCATCCTGACATTTACCAGGGCCACATGTAAAGGGAAGGTGGGCGCCTCCCCTCAAGGCAGGGGAGGGCCTCCTGGTTTTCCCCTTCCAGGGAGAGCAGGGCTTAGTGAATCCTCTAGAGCAGCAGCAGCTCTTTGAACACTTCCCGAGGAGACTCTTCAGGGTCCAAGCACGCGTCTCTTTTATACCAGGAATCCTCCTATCCGGAGAGCGATGAGGAGCAGGTGCACACAGGGTGCAGTCAGTGCACCTCTCACCAAGGCCAGAACCACTGGGCACAGCTGTCCACATTATGAGGTCACCCTCACAGCCAGACCCAGCGCCCCCTGCCTCAGGATAAGCCTTCCCAGCTGGCCACGTGGAGACCTCCGCTCCGGGTCCCGGCATTGACTCCCACGACAACCATGGACAAGTGGATTGGCTGGGACAAGTCTCCTCAATGGCAACGCTGTGAGAGGTTTATTAATGCAGCAATTAATAATCCTCCCCTTCATTCAGTGACAGTACCCAAGATTTTCAAGGTTCATATCCACTTTTAAATCTACATTGTCGGCCGGTGCTGCGGCTCACTAGGCTAACCTCCGCCTGCGGCGCCGGCACACCGGGTTCTAGTCCTGGTTGAGGCACCAGATTCTGTCCCGGTTGCCCCTCTTCCAGTCCAGCTCTCTGCTGTGGCCCGGGAGGGGAGTGAAGGATGGCCCAAGTGCTTGGTCTCTGCACCCCATGGGAGACCAGCAGAAGCACCTGGCTCCTGCCTTCGGATCAGTGTGGTGCGCCTGCCGTGACGGCCATTGTGGGGTGAACCAACAGCAAAGGAAGACCTTTCTCTCTGTCTCTCTCTCACTGTCCACTCTGCCTGTCAAAAAAAAAAAAAATCTACATTGTCCAATTTGGTAGCCTCCAGTTTCATGAGGCTTTAAATTAATTAAAATGTAAAAAAAAAAAAGGTTTAGTTTTTTTGTTCCTATCAGCCAGAGCTCAACTGATTGACAGCCACCTGTGGCCAGTGGCTACCATATTGGATAGTTTAGAGCTAGAATATTTCCACCATTATAAAAAGTTCCAGAGGGCAGTGTTGCTTCTGAGCAGGGATTGGCTAACTTTTTCCCTCAAGGATCAGATAGTAGATATTTTCCACTTTGTGGATCACCTCACATACTTACAGGGCCTCACCTGTAAGTATTAAGCCCTGCTATTAACTAAAAACAGCCAGAGACAGTATGGAAACAAATGGTCATGATTGTGTTACAATAAAACTTTATTCATAAAACGTGGCAGCAAACTAGCCCTCGCTTTCAAGGCCTGGTGGGCTTTTCATTCTCAAATGTCTTTGGCCCATCCAGTGCAGCCTGCTTGGTGAATGGCTTCACAGAGCTAGAGTTAACATACTAAATACTCAAAATTAGGAACAAAATAAGGATGTGTACTCTCACACCTTCTATTCAGTATTGTACTCTAGAACCTAGAGAAGATTTAAAAAGAAATAAAAGGCATTCAGATAAGAAAGGAGGAAATAATAACTGCATTTGCAGATGACACAATTGCTATGTTAAGAAATCTGCAAAAAGCTATTAGAACAAATAAATGAGATTAGCAAGGTTACAGGATACAAGGCCGACATAAAAAACCATCATATTTTTATATACAATTAATGAATAATTGGAAATTGAAAGTTCCTAATTCATAAAAATATTCAATACTTAGGGATAAATTTAACAAAATATGTGCAAGGCCTATACAGTGAAGAATGTAATATACTGTTCACAGACATTAATGTAGACCCAAATAAATGGAGAGGCATGGCGTGCTTACAGATGGAGAGACTCAATGTTATTAAAATGCCAGATCTCCCCAAATTTATCTATAAACTCAATGCAATTCTAATCTCATTCCCAGGGAGAGTTTTGCAGAAATTGACAAATCTCAAATTTATAGAAAATTTGAATCTCAAATTTATAGAAAAATGCAAATAACCTAGGATAGCCCAAACAATTTTGATTAAACAATTGATTTTGATTAAAAAGAACAAACCTGGAAGACTTACTCTGTCTGATTTTATGACCTCAGATAAAGCTACAGTAATTCAGAGGTTGTAAACATGCATGTGTAGCCTTGACTGTTAGGATACCAAGGCACTTGAGAGAGCGGGAAAATTGAGTGTGTCTGGGTGGGGGGGCTGACACAGAGATGGCTTCATGGGTGAGAAGGAATGGGAACTGGAGACAATCTGCGGAGCTGAGGCATTTGATGGAATTACAGGGTGCATCTACCAATGGGATATGGCCCTCTCACACTGACTGGGGCGTGCAACCTGCCTTCCTGAGTCCACCAATTCCAATGCTAAGCTCATCTAGAATCATCCCCACAGACACACCCAGAATCATGTTTAACCAGATGTGTGTGCCTCCTATGGCCCAGTGGAGCTGACACACAGAACTGACCATCACCCATGGAAAATTGATTGGTGCCCCCAATGGAAAATTCTGATCCTGTAGTCTTCAGTGAGACCAAGGAGCAATGTTTTCACTACGTTCCCCGGCTGATTCTGACACGTGGTTGTCTTTAACCCTGGCTCTCAACTGTGATGCTTAAGCAACGTGATCAGGCAGTGCTGTGGGAGCCAGGTGCCTGGACGCCTCTGGGGGCTAATGATCTCACATCCAGTCAGCTGAACTCTTGTTCAAAGATGGAGGGCAAATGAGAAGAACAAGGAGGGGCACCAGGCATGTGCCTAGTCTTCATGTGCTTTTCTGTTCATGTTTGCAATGCTCTGACATTTTTGGGCTTTGCCAGTCCTGGAGAGACTGTCCTTTCACGGCTCACTAGCTCCTAGAGACGGTAAATGAACTGCCTGGGAGCATTCCACTCAATGCAAAAATGTGCTGACCGGAAGTCTACACCCTCAACCCCTGTCTCTCTCCAAATCCCACATGCCAAGGCAATATTCCCCCACCCTAAATCCCCCCAGGGCCACATACTGAACAACTGGAGGCGACCTCTGCAGCCTGCAATCTGGTGAAATCGTCCACACCAGCCAACCCTCAATGGCTTACCTTGCCTCACTTGGTCCTATCTGCAAGAATCACAATAAATAAATAAATCTTGCCTGTGCTTTCCTCTCCTGCATTTAGCCTCTGGAAGGACCCTGGCTCTTCCCATTGACCCCTTGCATGCCCGTCTCCTGTTTGTGGCCATCTGTGAGTTACACTGCTTCTTTTCTAAGAGCCATCCCCACTTCTGGGTGTCTTACCGTGTCTGATGGAAACACACCCCAGGTGTGCTTTAAAACAAACCGCCTGTGGAGCCAGAAGCCAGTGTTTCATTGCTAACACTTTGGGGTTTTTGTCTTCACGTGGCTCGTGATGAGGGAATCTGCCCAAGGAAAACAGCCAACCTCAGGGCTACCCCAGAGCATGGCTATCTATCTCCCCGGGCTACCAATATACATGTGGGCTCCTGCGGGAGCCTGCTGTGCCCGCACCCAGCCAGACCTTTTGTTGTCTTTGTTGACATGACAATGCAAGTGCCAAATTTTAGAGAGAGCCAGAGAGAACCAGCATAGCATACAGGTCTATAAGTAGCAGAAGGGCCTGCGCCTGTTCTGAAAGGCAGGAGACAGCCCTCTCCCTTAACAAGAGCTAAATATAGCAGGAGAACACACTTTTGATTTTTACCTGGAGCCAATCTCATTAGATGAGCAATTTAGGAGAAATACAATGCAGTCTTGGGCTTTTGTGACAGCGAGTGCATTAGGCCTGGTGCTGCTGCCTCAGATATAACCTTTTACCAAAGCCTCAAAGAAGGAGTTGCGGAGGTGCGGGGTGGGGTGGGCAGCTTGCTCAATGCTGGGAGAGAACGTCTTTGCTCTTCTAGAGAGTAGATGAAGGGTTGGTGTTGTGGCTCAGTGGGTTGAGCCACCTCCTGTGACATGAGCATCCCATATGAGCACTGGTTCAAGTCCCGGCTGTTCCACTTCCTAACAAGCTCCCTGCTAATGCACCTGGGAAAGCAGTGGAAGATGGCCCAAGTGTTTGGGCCCCTGCACCCACATGGGAAACCTGGAAGAAGCTCCTGGCTTCAGCCTGGGCCAGTCCTGGGCATTGCAGCCATTTGGGGAGTGAACCAGCAGATAGAAGATCTCTGTCTCTCCCTCTAACTCTGCCTTTCAAATAAATAAAAATAAATCTTCAAAAAAAAAAAAGGTTTGCTGTCTTTCCTGGGAAGGCAGGAGGTTTGGGGCGAGCACTCCACCTTCGAGAAGGCGGGGCTGCAGCCAGGGACCCCTTTCCCCAGCCCTGAGAGCCTGAGCGGCCTCTGTTTCTCTGAGCCCTTGTTCGCTCATCTCAGAGTGAGGGCCCAGACAAGGTTGCCAGGGGCAACACCTGAAGCTAGCCCACCTGTGAGTTGTTCCTTGCAACCTGCTTTAGTGTCAGCAACTCTTCAGGGAAAAATGAGAGGACCTCAACATGTGCATAGAACTTGGATTTAGGTGCTGGCATTGTGGTCCGGCCAGCTAAACTGCCGCCTGCGATGCCAGCCTCCCACATGAGTGCCAATTCAAGTCCTGGCTGTTCTGCTTCTCATCCAGCTCCCTATTCATGGCCCAGGAAAGCGGTGGAGGTTAGCCCAAGGGCTTAGGCACCTACAGGGGAGACCAGATGGAGCCTGGCCTAACCGCAGCTACTGAGGCCATTTGGGAAGTAAACCAGTGGATGGAAGATTCTCCCCCCTCCCAACTCTCTCTCTGTCTCTTAACTCAGCCTTTCAAATAAATAAAATAAATCTTTTAAAAAGTGGATTTGAAAGATAAATTTATTTGGGTTCAAAATATTGAAATCCGTGTATAATTGTTTCATAATAGGCATTTTTCCATGAACTTTTGAGGACCCCTTGCATGGGGAAGGCAGAGCAGGTGGACAAGCTGTAGAGGGAGTGAGAGTGCAGTGTTTGCATGAGGCCCTGGCTCACCCCTTGGGTGCCGCCCAGAGCGGGGAGCCACCGGAGAAGCCTGCACAGCTGGGTAGGCTCTGATGAAGCCCGGGTGGTGTCTGTGCTGGGCGCATGCTCCTGTGTGCGTCTCTTCACAGACCCAGCTCCCCGCTCATCCTCCTCACAGCATTCCTCATTACGGTTGCAGGAGTGGGCTCTCAGGTGTGCAGTATTGGGGTGCTGAGGTAGGGAGTGACTTGGCTGAAGGATGTTTAACTTCCGTGCATGCTGTTCAAGCACACAGATCGTTGTGACAATGCAGAGATGTGCATTCCTAACACGCTCCCAGGCGACACTGATTCTGTGGTCCCAGACACTGCCTTGGGCCCACCAGACTGGGGAGTCTGTCCAAGCTGTCTGGGGCCTGGTGCCCTCCTGGAGCCCATCTCTGAAAACCACAGGCATTGCTGCTGCCGCTGGTGCTAAGGGGCCATGGGGCATTGACTCTCCCCTAGGCCTTATGTGAGGATGGGAGAGTCTTGTGTTACCACACTGTCACCTGCCCCCAGCCCCAGCCTTCAGCTCCTGCCCACTAAGAATTATGGCCGTGCAACATGCTGGCGCCATATTGTATACGTCAGGAAGCTAGCTAAGGTCTGACCCAGGGTGCTGGGCTTTGACTTCTCAGGTCTTGCTTCCATGGGCTGGGAGCGTTTTTCTGAGAGCCTGCTGCAGCCGTGTGACCTTTCAGCCAGCACTGAGTGTGTGCGGTGGCCACAGCTCCAGACACTGCTTCCTGCCCTGCCCCTGCCCCCAAGTCTGCCCCAAGCCCCTCCACATGTGTTGCCAATCACCTGCCAGGTGCTTTTTCCCCCTCACCATCCTGTCCTCATGGCTGTGTGACTTGTTCTCAGGCCCAGCCCCTAGGGACTGTCCTCCCTCCACGCCTCACCCGCTCACTGAGCACCTGCTATCCTCACCCAGCCACCATTTTCACATCACCAGCATTCCCGAATCAGCTCTTGGACTGATTCCCACACAAGCTATCCTCACCTGATTTTTCACTTTCCATCCAGATTCCATCGGTGTCATTCCCTTTCCACGCCAAAACGCCTACTAGAGTTCAGTCTTCCTCTGGACTTATTTTTTGGGGGGAGGTGTTAAGCCCTGTGACACTTGCTTTATGTGAAATAATCATCCTTCTTCATCTCCTGTAGCTGTTCTTAGTCTAATTTCATGGATTTGTGCCCTGTCGGAGACTTAGCAACTTGTCTAAACTTGGTTTTACAGGTCATTCTTGTAACTTGCATTATATTGAGATATAATTCACACACCACACAATTGGCCCGAGAAAAACCTACAACTCAATGGCGTTCAGTCCCAGACCTGGACAGCTGTCACCGCAGCTGATGTTGACATTTTCATCCCTTCACAAAGAAACTCTGTGCCCTCAGCTGTCACTTTCTTAGTCTTCCAGTTTCTCATGCCCCCAGCCTGCTTCCTCTCTCTAGTGATTCCAATGTCTGTGAGGGGAATCACACAGCTTATGGGTTCTTGCCAATGGCTTCTTCTGCTTAGCATCATGTTTTCAAGGTTCACTGGGGTAGCCGGTGCTGTGGCGTAGCGAGTAAAGCCACTGCCTGCAGTGCTGGCATCCCATATGGGCACTGGTTCCAGTCCTGGCTACTCCACTTCTGATCCAGGTCCCTGCTAATGCACCTGGGAAAGTGCCAGAGGATGACCCAAGTACTTGGGTCCCTGCACCCACATAGGAGACCCAGGAAGAGGCTCCTGGCTCCTGGCTATGGATCGGCACAGTTCTGGCTGTCGTGGCTAATTGGGGAGTGAACCAGTGGATGGAAGACCTCTCTCTTTCTCTCTCTCTCTCTCTCCCCCTCTCTTCTCTCTGTGTAACTCTTTCAAATAAATAAATAAATCTTAGAAAAGAAAAAAGCTTCATTGGGTAGCAGTTCATGCATGTTCCAAGGTTCACCCACGTGGCAGTGTGTGCGTCAGTACTTCCTTCCTTTGTAATGGCTGGACAACCGTCCATCGTGAGGATAGACCACATTTTCCTTATCCACTCATCCATGGATGGACATTTGGGTTGTCCATAAATAAACTATTGACTATCACATTTTGACAGATTCTTAGGAAGCTGGAAACTGAGATGGATCTTTGAGACTAGGAGTTCCTAAGCTTTATTTTACCCATGAGGAGCTGAGGTCTCTGGGAAGTGGAGACTCTTGGCCAGCTTCCCACAGTGAGATCTCGACATAGCTGGACATGAACCCCCGGCATCTGACGTGCAGGCCTTGCGTGTCTGCCTCCTGTGGAAGCGAATCCCTTAGCGAAGCCGGAAGCATCACCGGGGTCTCACAAATGCTCTGCACATTTCCTCCTTCCTGCAGTGGTCAGGAACAGAGGAGGGAAGTGGGGATTTTTCACAGGCATTCTTTCTAGACTTCGTCATCTCCCATTCTGTAATCGCAAACATCTACCCCCAAATGATGACTAGCAGTTCTGTGATGAGATGGAATGAAGTACTGCTGGGGAGAGAGAGCGCATCTATGATTGTGTACTGCTGCTTCGTTTATTTGAATTGACTGAGAAGGATCCCACAGGCTCCCTCGGCCTCTGCCTTCCAGGTCTGCCTCCCCCAGACCTGCCTCGCCTGTGCGTGATGTCACTGCCACCCCCCACACACACCCAGGCTGGCCCCGCACCTTCCCCTCCACCAACTCCCTCCCCTCACTTCCCAGGAGATCACAGCCATTCAGGGACAGGGAAAGTAGCTCCTTTGTCTCCAAGATCCTCAGGGACTCTTGGTTTAACTCATAATAGAGTTTCCGGAAGAAAGGAACAATTAATTAAAGATGAGAAACAAGCTGCTACTTGAGGGGAAATCGAATTGGGTAATTTTCCTTTTTCTCCCAGCCATGGGAAAACCAGATCAGTAAGACACTGAAGTGACCCAGTTTGCGCTGAACCGCCTAAGAACACCCGGGAAGGCAGCAGTGGGGTTTTTTTTTATTGTTATTAAGGCGAAAGTACACACTTCAGAATGGAGACGACAAGATCCGCTCACACAAGTACCCCCAAACGATGACTAGAGAGAAACTCAGAGGTGTCAGAAGAGAAGAAAGTGAAAATGGAATGAGACTCGTAAAAACCCCGGGGACATGTAGAAGCTCCGGTTCAGCGGTGCTGGGGTGCCAGGGAGAACTGGCACTTCTGAGAGGCCCAAGGCAAGGCTGGGCTGGCAGCGAGGAGCCGGGCTGGGAGAACCATTGGTTTAGGGAATTTACAAGCCTTTGGTTGTCCCTTTATCATTCCTGTTATTTCCCCCTATCTTTCCCAACAATATTTTAGGAAAAGCAAAGAATGTGCATGTTCTTTTAAACCAGCTCCATCAAACCACCCACAAACACTTTCCCCAATATTTATCATCGAAAAGGACCTCGACGCATACAAAAACAATTTCAAAAAAATTGCTAACAAAATGTTTTCAGTAGAATTGGCACAGATGGAACAAAGCAGCAGCCTTGACCGGCATTTGTCCCTTTGTTTGAGATGTAGAAGAGATGTCTAGATAATACCAGGGAAACTTAAACTGAACATCATGGTCCTGTTACCTTATCCCAGGCTGCACCTGCTGATTGATCTCTCCTCTCCTCTGCCTTCTTCCTTTGGACTCAAAGCACGTGGGGACTGAGCAAGGGACAGGCACAGTGGCGGAGAATTCGGGAGAGAGGATGTTCCTTGTTATACCCCAATGACTGGATATTTCCTTTTCCCAACCCAAATGTTTGGGAGCAGCTGCATTTATAGCCAACCTTGGCAGAATGTTTGCTTCTGTTAAGGCTTGGGAACCAGAGTTTTCAGTCATTTGTTTATTCATTCAAAGAGGCTAAAGAGGCCAGGAGGACCTGGAAGACAACATTTTTCCCTTTGCCTTAGAGGTGGGGACAGTAGGAGGTCACAGCTGAATCCCCAGGGTGGAAAGCTCACAGGGAATAAGAGAAATATGCCAGGCACGGGACAACCACAGCTTGATCTCCCTTACAGCGGGCATCGAGAAAAGCTGAGCTCATACAAGCAGAGAGAGGGATATTGGCTGTCAGAGGCTGGGGAGGATCTTGGGGACAGAAGCAACGGAGAAGTTATTAATGGGGACTAAGTGATAGCTAAGGGGGGCTTTGGCTCTCCTGGCCAGTGAACGGAATACACTGTGTGACCTTAGCAAAACACCATTGTTCTATCCTATTAAACTTCATGGTAAGAATGTTACCTGTGGCACTGTGGTGTAGTGGGTTAAGCCAGTTCGAGTCCTGGCTGCTCCACTTTTCATCCAGCTACCTGCCTGGGAAAGCAGAGGAAAATGGCCCAAGTGTGCTTGGGCTCCTGCACCCACATGGGAGACCCGGAAGAAGTTCCTGGTTTCTAGCTTCTGCCTGGCCCAGCCCCAGCTGTTGCAGCCATGTGGGGAGTGAACCAGCAGACAGAAGACCTCTCTTTGTCTTTCCTTCTCTCTCTTTGCCTTTCAAATAATTAAATACATTCTAAAAAAAAAGAAAGAAAGAAAGAAAAGGAAAGAATGCCACAGCCTCCAACATGGGTGCATTTTGGTTGCAAAGGGAAAATGCGATGCATCCCACATACTTCCTCACTCCCTCACATACCCCATTGTGGACTCACAAACCTTATCATGGGGTGCCCGTGGGATGAGCCTGGGCAGTCACACTGCCTTTGATGTGAGACATCACTGCGTTCATATCTCTCCAAGGGGCTGCCAGTGCCTGCCAAGCAAATGGAGCTCACCTCTGAAGAGCCTCGCAGGCGGGGGAGGCCGTGTTGGTGATGCAGCTGTCACATCCTATTAGTGCACGGGTGGGGCTCACGGGGTACAGGAGGCATGTCATTTATAGACAGAAATTGCATAATTACGTTTGATAGAATTTTGACGCTTTCTTGGCATGCAATTTGTTCATCAAGTGTAAAGCTTTTAGGAAGCAGGTCACATACAGTTTGGAGCTCTGAAGTTCAAGACTGGGTACTTTTTGCAAGTGGCATCAGAACTCCAGAGCTGATTTGATTTAGAACAGTCCTGAAGTCCACCGGAAAGACCCACTTATGCCTTTGTGGTCTCATATACTCAGGATTGAACAGGAAAAAGGATGAAGATGAAGCCGGACTGCTTCCCAAGTTGTCTGAAAATATGGACCACATACATTGGCTTTATTTCTCCCTTATCCATTTTCTTAAAAAAAAATTTTTTTATTGTGATGAACTCACAATGGAAAGATACACCCAACACTATAGCCCAGGTGGTGATGGCAAAGCGAATACCAATACATCAATCATTGCTCAAAACTTTAGGACCTTACTACACAAATGGACTCAAATCGTATGTCTGAGCTCAAATTAACTTTTATTTTACATGCTCAAGGCAGGCTGGCCAATTGGAGAAATCCAACTTTGAATCGGGTTCTAGAGCACTGACTTATGCAGGGTGAATGATGACACTTGGAGCACCCAAAGACAAGATTGTGTGTTTGTGTTTGGCCAAGGCTTGACCTGCACACAGTGTCCTTGGGCTGCTCACGCTGCCCAGTTACTTGTTAGTGTCCCTCTCCGGGTGTGGCTGTCCTTGACCAAGGATGGTAGGAAATTGCTATATTTCACAGCAAAAACCAGCAGGGAAGAGAGGCTCCTTACTTATTACCAGAGGCTCCTTACTTATTACCATGTAGGGTAGATGGGTAGATTTTTAAAAATACCGTGTGTTGGGCACCCATAAGCACTAACAGTCCCTGACTCGAAGATTTGACATACTTCACCACGGTGCAGGAGACATGCACATTCAGCAGACCCACACTTCAATTGAGTGTTGATCTTCCTGGGCAAGCGCCATGCAATCCGGTCTTCTCTGGTGACCCTGGGCAGAGGCAGCCCCGTAGGTGCGAGGGGAAGTGACTGAGAGCCCACAGCGTGCTGTGTTGCTGAGCTAGGATGTGCAGGAGGTTAGGCGTACTCAATGCATCTTTTTTTATTTGACAGGTAGAATTATAGACAGTGAGAGAGACAGAGAGAAAGGTCTTCCTGCCGTTGGTTCACCCCCCAAATGGCCTCTACGGCTGGAGCTGCGCTGATCCGAAGCCAGAGGCTGGGTGCTTCCTCCTGGTCTCCCATGCTGGTGCAGGAGCCCAAACACCTGGGCCATCCTCCACTGCCCTTCCCGGGCCACAGCAGAGAGCTGGACTGGAAGAGGAGCAACTGGGACTAGAACCTGGCGCTCATATGGGATGCCGTCGTCACAGGCGGAGGATTAACCAAGTGAGCCATGGCACCGGCCCCAGTAAATAAATATTAAAAAAAAAAGAAAAGATACCTTTCCATGCCCACTTAGAGACAGGTCCATGGGACCAGGTGAGGCCTGGGAATTTATGCTTTCTTTTTTTTAAGAAAAAGATTATTTTTAGAAAGATGCATTTCTTTATTAATTTGAAAGGCAGAGTTACAGAGAAAAGGAGAGAGAGAGAGACAATAGTTGATAGACAGATAGATGTAGATAATAAAGTTCTCCCATCCGCTGGTTCACTTCCCAATGCCACAATGGCTGGGACTGGGCCAGGCCCAAGCCAGGGTCCTGGAGCTTTATCCAGGTCTCCTGTGTGGGTGCGGGGGCCCAAGCACTTACACCGTCTTCCGCTGTTTTCCTGGGTGCATTAGCAGGGAGCAGGCTTGTAAGCAGAACACCTGGACTCAGAACTGTGCTCAAATGGGATGCAAGCATCATAGGCAGTAGCTGAACCCGCTGCACCACCACACTGGCCCTGGAATTTATGCCTTTGCAAAGCTCTGGCCAATGGCTAGGGCACATAGCCAGATTTACAAATATGAAGTGCCTCCCTTCTTGGATCCCTGCCCGCCTCGCTGAGGCCTGTGATAGTTTTCCTGCACTCCAGGTCATTCTCAAAGAGCTCTGGATATCCGGAACCTCTAACTCAAGAGAAAAAGAGTTCCTACTCCCACCAACCTTTTGTTATCTGATACGGGCAATTTCTTCCTCTTCAAGGCTCCAGCCATTTGAAGATCATTTCAAGACAACATAGTCAACCTAACGCTCAGATGGGAGACAGTCTTCAAGGCACAGGACTAGGACATCTGAGTGCCATCCTAACCCCAAGTCTAGAACACCCCAACCCTCACTCCTCTTGAAAAACTGCTTTCCTGGGCTCCATTTGCTAGTGGTCCTGGCAGAGGCCAATAAACCAGTCTGTTGATGTGTCACTGAGTGCTAGGCCACTAGGATCCATGTTTTAATAACTACTTTCCTTAACACAATGAAAACCGCTATTCAAGCCTTAGCTTTAGAATCAGACAAATGTAGATTAGAAACCACCTGCAAATCTCAACATCTCTGAACTCATTGCCTCCTGAATACAAAAGGCATGGAAAACATCAACCTCACAGGGTTATCTAAAGACCAAATGTGACCATATATCTAACGCACTGACCTTTATCCCTGGGTGCATACTGGGATCATCAGAAGAGTTTTTTAAAAAAAGTACTGATGCCAGGGCTGGCGTTGTGGTATAGCAGGTTAAGCTGTTGCCTGTAATACTGGCATCCCATATTGTGTCCCGACTGCTCCACTTCCAGTCCAGCTCCCTGCTAACGTGCCTGGGAAAACAGTGGAGGATGGCCAACTGCTTGGACCCCTGCACCCACTAGGGAGATCTGGAAGAAGTTCCCGGCTCCTAGCTACAGCCTGGCCCAGCCTCAGCTGTCGTGGCCATTTAGGGAGTGAACCAGCAGATGGAAGATTCTCTCTCTCTCTCTCTCTCTCTCTCTCTCTCTCTAATTCTTTCAAATAAATAAAATAAATCTTAAAAAAATAAAGTACTGATGTCTGAGACCTGTCCCTGGAGTTTCTGTTTTAATTGGCTTGGGATTCCACCTGGGCACCAGGAGCTTTACCAGGGCTCCAGGTGATCCTACAATGCAGTGTGGGCAAGTGCCCACGCATGTGGAGACACATGGCTGGTGCCCGAACCATCAAGAACGCCAACAGGGAGGGTTTGGGAGCAGGACTGACATCCAGTGCCTCACAAACAGTTTGGAGAATTGTCTCTGGTGAGCGTGTTTAAAACTAACATTCTAGGCTGTTGCAAATGTCTCTTGCGGGATCTTTGTTCAGCAAGGACCACATTCACCCACTATTCATTGCTCGCCTTGGTTGAGCTATGAACCGTTTCTAAGCTCATGTAATGAGAGTTGGCCTTAGTGACAAGTTACAGGTCCCAGAGGCTCAGGGAGGGAGGGACCAGGCCTGGCACTGTTGGCTGTTCTGTCACATCAAATAAAAGCAGAAAAGTGATTGCAATTCTGCCTCCCTGTTTTATTTGGTTTGAAATGAATTCCCATTGTTTTCCCTGGTCCGGGATCCCCCAGGCTGGAGCAGTGCCGGCTGCAGTACACCCTGCTCTGTTGGGTTTCCCAAGTGGTCTAGCACCAATTGCCTGCTTTCCAGGGGAATTTCAGCCAAGTGGGACTCAGTCTGCAGACTGATTACAAGTGGATGTCCTGCGGTAATGTGCCTGCCTGTGGGGATCAAATAGAACATTTTTTTCCCTCCACCTTTTTAGCCTTTGAATTGACAAAGTTGTCATTGATGAACTGGCTCCTTTTGCACTAGGACAGAAAGGAAGTGGCTTCCTGCTTTTTGATGCTGGGACTTTTATGGATGATGAGTGATGGGACGAGAAAGGGGAGTGAGGACTCATCTCCAACAGAGCGTGCCTTCCTCTTGGAGCCAGACCAGAGCGCCTGTGTCTGCATGTGCAAACATGCAAGGCCTCCACTTCCATGACCAAAAACAGTCCAAAGAGTGGTGAAATGAGAACCAGAAGGGGATGTCACTGAAGAAGTGCCACATTCTTAACAGTGCACTTTTTCTACGCTTCTTGGCTTTCCCATCAAAGGCAAATCTAACAGTCTGCATATAAATAGGAGAATCTGTCATCAGGAGCTTGAGTGATGTGAGCCAACTGAACAAAAGGGTCTCATGACAAGGTGTTTGCCTGGTTTATGCAAATATGAAATAAATATTCATGGAGCTTTATTTTAGGAAGAGAAATTTTAAATGACAAACTAATTTGTCTTATTTCGTATGTGCACAAATATCTTCAATCTTTTTGGGAACAAGATAGGGATATAATTGCGTGTTGTTACATGTGCAAGTGTAGGTGTGCTGGAACACATGTGCCCACTTGCACTGAGAAACAGACACTGAATCAAGGTCAGTTCTCATCCAATGAAGGGACTTATGGCTTGGCAAATTCCAGAATTATTATTAGATAAAAAAATGTCATAGTTGATTATCGTGTTTTCATGTAAGATTATGGGAGAGAAATTAGGATATTGGAAAATATTTGTGAAGCTTTTCTAAGTTTTGCTGAGTGTTGAATTTATCACTCTGCATTTCTCAATTTAAAGTGGTGTTTGACCTTTTCACTTTAACAAAGGAAGGCTTTTAAATGTAATGTGTATCTTGAATTGCTGTCATCCATGGTGATCATGCTCGTCAAAAATCTTTTTAGTTTGCTTAGTTTTTGAACTATTTAGGTATCACCAATTTAATTAAAACTTGATGCACAGGGAAAGAGAAACTGACATGGTTACCTCATATCTTTAAAGAAGTACTTTTGTTAAAAATGATTCGAAGGTATATAAATGGAAA
Organism: Sylvilagus floridanus; assembly: GCA_949820135.1. NCBI lineage: Eukaryota > Metazoa > Chordata > Mammalia > Lagomorpha > Leporidae > Sylvilagus > Sylvilagus floridanus. The sequence continues at coordinate 59,641,623 of OX463227.1, forward strand.
CAGATACTGAAATGTTTCCACATGAAGAGTGGTAAACACAAAATATGTATTTGAATATCTTCTGTTTGCATAGAAGCATTGCCAAGGATTTTACTTACATTTTTTGGTAAGCAGACTGCATATTGCCCCTCTGCTGTCTTACTCATGTTATTAGTTTGCTTGGCAAACCCTTTCTTTATAGATTATTCAGAAGTAAAGTTTTAGTCATTCCAACTGGGATGGAGTTGTCAAGAATTCTGAGTAAGTACAATGCAAATTATAATTATTAAAAAAGTCATACCCGCCCAGATACCAGAGAGGGAGTCCTTGAGAAGAATATTTTTTTTTTTTCTAAATGGTTGCAGCTTCCCCGTTACCATCAATCTGGGGAGGGAGGCAAGTTTCTTAATTTTTATGAAACTCTTTTTAAAATAACCAAATACTTTCATGTTTTCTAGAGTTGGCCAAGCATCATAGGCCTTTTGTTGCCGTTGTCGATTAGGTGAATCAAAGCAAACTTTTCTGGATAAGAACTACTTTTTCAGAGGGCTCTGTGGGGGCATGAGGTCATTTTTTAATCCACAGGAATCAAGTCTCAGAAGTTGTATGTGTGTGTGTGAGTGTGTGTGTGTGTATTCCTTAATCATCAGGCTCTCACTGTTGCTGTGGTCATTGTGTCCACCTAGAGTCAAATCGTCTGCTCTGCAAGCCCCAGCTTCTAACTTGATAGCTCCACCGACTTCTACGTCTTTGGGAACTTACGTAAGCACAGCTATTAGAAAGACTCCTCACATAAGAGCAGTGCGGCTCTGTGCGACCCCTGAGGGGCTCTCCTGGGCATGGAATGCAGGATGTTGATCAGAACTTTCCATCTGTTGCATGAGTTATGGGCACATACGTGGGGTGTATGTGATGGTAAGAAATTCTGAGTCCCGGGGTTTGCGCTGTGGCTCACTTGGTTAATCCTCCTCTTTCAGCACCAGCATCCCATATGGGCGCCAGGTTCTAGTCTCGGTTGCTCCTCTTCCAGTCCAACTTTCTGCTGTGGCCTGGGAAGGCAGTGGAGGATGGCCCAAGTGCTTGGGCCTCTGCACCCGCGTGGGAGACCAGGAGGAAGCACCTGGCTCCTGATTTTGGATCAGCACAGTGTCCGCTGTTGCGGACATTGCAGGGTGAACCAACGGAAGGAAGACATTTCTCTCTGTCTCTTTCTCTCACTGTCTATAACTCTGCCTGTCAAATAAAAAAAAAGAAACTCTGAGTCCCTAGAATAAAATTGATTCATTACTAATAAAGCCAAACACACTCAATTTAATCAATATTTTAATTTTATGCTGAGTCTTTTTATCATAAAATTTATTGGCCCCAGGGCACAGAACAAATGCTGATTTTCTTTTAAATTTTCATCGTTCAAAAAAACTGATGTAGTTATTAAAAGGTAAGTCCTCTCCAATTTGAACATTTTTTGCTATGTTACAGTATAATTATCAGACACGACAGGTGTTAACATACTTTTATTATTTAACAAAGGTTTGTTCTCTGTATTTTCCAAAGTATTTGGTAATCGTAACAAAATGGAGAATTTCACTTTCCATAATGTGGTGGAGTCAATACTGTGTTCTTTCCCTGTAAGTTGTCCGTGTCCTGATCCCCATGGAACCTTCCATGGCAGAAGGGACTGTGCAGGTGTCAGTAAGGACTTGAGGTGGGGAGAACACCCTGGGTTATCTGCGTGGGCCCAAAATAATCACCAGGGTCCTCATAACAGAGCAAGCAGATAAGAAAAGGCCACGGAATGGTAACGCTGGCAGCAGGGGGAGAGAATGTGATGTGACGTGGAGCCCAGAGGCTGCAGAATGAGATGCACAGAGCAGACTGCATCCGCCCTGAGAGCCTCTGAAGGCGGCCAGCCCTGCTGACCTTAGCCCACTGGGGTTGCCAGAGGCCTTCCGAGGGCTGGGGCTGGGAGAGAGTAACCACGCTGTCTGCAAGCCCCTGAGATTGCGGCGATTTGTTATGGCGGGCACCAGAAGCTGATACCCAGAGTGCAGCACACGTGAAAATCATGTTGTCAGCTTGGGTTTTACCTTCCTGACGCTGCTTATTCTCCACCAGCGCACTGGACATGAGTTTTCTTGTCCTTTTGCATTTCCAAGTGAATTCTTAGAACTAATTAACCTAAAAGGAAGAAGCATTCTTCTTAAGCCTTTTAAACCCTCGATGGATAAGCACTGGTCTTCCAGTTCAGCATGAGTGCATTCACACAGCTTGCACTCTTTACTGCTATGGCTTCTTGTAAAACCCCGCCAGCAGGCGTGTTTGTGAGTGACTCATCCTCAGTTCTGAAATATGCTGCAGGATGGCTGTTCTCCCCGGGAGATGATTGCTGAGAGCCCACGCCATGCCAGCTCCTCGCTACCGTGATTAAGAGTTGATTAAGAGCTGACCCTGCTACTGTGTATTGAGAAGCCTGGCAGGAAATTGAACCAGAAATTTGGAACACGAGGCCAAGTACTACATTTGTAACTTTTGTAAGTAGGTCACAATGCTACATTGTCTTTAATACCAGACGTTATGTTCCCCATCTTTTAAAATTCAAAATCCTTTCTTGTAGCTTTGTTTTTCTTTTGGAGAAATCTACAGAATGCTGTCGTTAGCTATAAACACTCTAGTGTGCAACAGGACCCCTGAGATTCTTTTTTTCCCAAAATCACTTTATTATTATTAAAAAAAGATTTATTCATTTATTAATTTGAAAGGCAGAGTTACAGAGAGGCAGAGAGAGAGAGAGAGAGAGAGAGAGAGAGAGAGAGAGATCTTCCATTGCTGGTTCACTCCCCATTTGGCCGCAATGGCTGGAGCTGTGCTGATCTGAAGCCAGGAGCCAGGAGCTTCTTCGGGGTCTTCCACTAGGGTACAGGGGCCTAAGGACTTGGGCCATTTTTACTGCTTTCCTAGGCCATAGCAGAGAGCTGTATCAGAAGTGGAGCAGCCGGGACTTAAACCAATGCCCATATGGGATGCTGGCACTGCAGGTGGCGGCTTTACCTGCTACACCATAGCGCCAGCCTGCCCCTGAAATTCTTAATACCTGCTAAAAATCCTGTCTATATCCCTTCATTTCTTTACTATAAAGTTATATCTCCATTATTAAAGTAATATGGCAAATCACAAATGATTCAGAATTCAGAGAAAACAAAGAGATTATATTTATTAATATAATCATTCTCACCATTCGGTGTTTATTTTTTCCAGTCTTTTACTCTCTGCAAACACAGTTCTTTTATTTTGTTTTAACTAAAGTGCTATCCTTGTACCTAGGCTTTTAAATCTTTCTTTTGAAACTTAATACTGTATCATAAGCATGAAATAGTGATAGCTTGGTACTGAAAAATATCATCAGATAAGGACCTGAGTTTGCATCATGATTCTTTGCTTGTAAGCAATAGAAACAAAATTTGACCACCCTAAACATGAATGGACTATGTGAAAGGCACATTGAGGAGCTCGCTTACTGGACAGGATATTGCAACGAACAGGAGCCAGGGTAGGGCTAGGCACTGGGGCAGCAGAAGGCACCCTTGGGTGCTGTCCCTGGGATGGTTGCAGTTCCATCCTTGAGGCTTGTCACTCAAGATTCAGATCTTGGGGTATATAATCTTATTGGTCCAACTTGGGTCTTGTGTCCGACCTGTGGCCAGGGAGTGTAGGGTACTGTGGAAGACAAGAGACCAAGAGAAGAGAGAATGGAAGCTGAGTGACTGCCAGGTCAGAGAATGTCCAGGGGGAATTCACCCCTCATGTACCATGCCATTGCTCTCCAAGGTCAATTCAGTCCATCCCAGAGCATGGGTGGAATAGGACGACCTTCCCAGACATGGGGACTGTTTGTTGGTCAATGGAATATTTTAAAGACAACTATTTTGATATAGGTACTGGACATTTTGTTTTAGCAAAAGTAGATTCAATCCCAAATTGTATTTCTAATCGCTGTGACAAGAAAGACTTCTTCAGTTACGGTAGCTGCCTCTGAAAATGTCAGATTGGTTTCAGTGTCTCTTATATGGTAATCACATTTAAAAGGCATTTTGCTAGGTTTCTACTGCATATCTGTGTGAATTATTAGAACCTGTAGTAACAAGTGTGTCTCTCACACTTCCCAGCTGGCCCATGGGCTGATCCCTGACTCTGAGACTCCGGAATTTTCCCAGGGTTGTGTGTAGTGGCTTGAGAACACTGGAGGATGCTGGGGGGAGGTGGTGTCCTGCTATCCTGGGGTTGTAGGCAATTGAAAATTGACTTCAGCTAATGAGTCAAGAGACCACAGTGAGAGGGATTTAATGCATTCTTTGGTTAGAAGTTGAAAGTCTCTCTTCACATATTTTCATTATACTATTCTGTTTATTTCTTTGTATTTATGGGAACTTCTGCAATAAAATAAGCTTTCAACGATAACTTTTGTTTTGATAGTATTGTACTGTAAAACATTTTAAAAGTTCCTTCTTTAAGGAACATTTCCAGGCAGAAAAGTAGAATTTTCTGATGGATGATTAACTAGTATATTAACGTAAATCTTTTAAAACTAAGTTAGAAACTGACAAGGAATTACTTTTCTAAAGATTGTAGAAATTGCTAAATCCTACCATATCAATAAAAGACCATTAAATATTGGAATTTGAAGTCAAAAGTAGAGAAGTTGAATGCAAGGGGAGAGGGAGCGGGAAAGGGGAGGGTTGCCGGTGGGAGGGAAGTTATGTGGGGGAGCCATTGTAATCCATAAGCTTTACTTTGGAAATTTATATTCTTTAAATAAAAGCTTTAAATATATATATAAAAAAACAAAAAAAGTAGAAAAGTTTGATCAATTTAATGTCAACTTCAGGAGAGATTATGGGCTCTGGAGCCAGCCAGATCTAAGTGTGAATCCTAACTCTGCCATTTTCTTTCTACTACTTGAATGTTTTTGACAAATTGAGTAATTTCTGTGAGCCTTACACTCCACATCTATGAAGTGGTGCTAATAAAATTTCTTGGTCAGTGAAACATTTTGTATAAACCTGCACATGATAAGTGCTTGGAAAAGAATTCAAATAATTCCACTGCCCATTTTCAGCCTTAAATATACATTTTTCCATATTCTAACACCTCTGAAATTGGTATATGTTTCATAACCGATGGCACATCTTTGTTTAATTGGCAGCTTTTTTCTTAGAGATACATAAATTAATTGTGCATACTACAAATTGATGTGGCCTAAGACTCAATATAACACAGGATCAAATCATGATAAAACTATATTTCCAATTTCTGGTTTTTTAAAAAGATATTTAAAAAATTTATTTGAAAGGCAGAGTTACAGGGGGAGAAGAGGAGAGACAGAGAGAGATCTTCCATCTGCTGATTCACTCCACTATGGCCAGAGCTTGCTGATCTGAAGCCAGGAGCCAGGAGCTTCTTCTGGGTCTCCCACATTGGTGCAGGGTCCCCAGCACTTGGGTCATCTTCCACTGCTTTCCCAGCCACCTTAGCAGGGAGCTGGACCACAAGTAGAGCAGCCAGGTCTTGAAGTGTCATCCATATGGGATGCCGGTGTCTCCGGTGGTGGCCCAATTTCCTACACCATGACAAGGGCCCCCACTCTCTGTTTTAAGATTATTCTGTATTCAGAATTTGAGATATATAAAATTTCCAAATGTAAGAATAATATTCCCAATACATCATGAATAGAAGAGTTTTGAGACAAATTATTTTTCACATGGTTTATCCATTCCATTTTTTTAAAAAAACACATGAGCAAAGCCTTGCAAATCAATACAACTGGCACCACATAAAAAGCTTCTTTCATCAAACTTCTGAGTCAAAGAAAGACAAATGTTGCTTTTATCATGTCTGTAGTAATTGTCTATGCTTGTCCATTTAACTGACATTTTAAAAATTCCACATATTCCCATTACTTCTTCTGTCCCTGTTAGGGTACAATGCCAGAGCAGAAGATGGCAGAAGATGGCTGGGTCAAACACCTCTGTGCCATGTTCTACTATCCCTCCCTTGCAATCTGAGATTTGTGGATGTGAGGAGTCACTCTGCCCCTAGCTGTGCTAGCCTTGGTAAGAGAATGCAATTCTTCCTCATCATGGATTGCATGCTGCAAGCAATATGGAGTAATGTGCTTTCCTTTGAGATCCTTGGAAGCATCACCCACCAGCTCCAGGACCTCAACAGAGAGAGGTTCCAGAATCACAGCACTGTACAAAGCAGCTCGGCCACCCACCCTTCCATGGCTCACGGTGTGGGTCTTTGAGTGTCTGTCGATGCAGCCCCCAGGAAACTGTCACAGCCCTCTGTGAGCGAGACACTCCTTAGGATTTGGCCTGCCCACTGTCCTTCCCAGCTTTGCCTCTGGTCATGGTCTCAGCTGACTTCCCCTCTGCTCAGTTGCCTGCTCTCTGTTGCCAAACCCTCTTCACATTGAAACATTTTTAATTGTACATTTTTTAGGATACAGTGGAATAATTGATACACATACACATAATAAATAATATTCAGCCATGAAAAAGAATGACATCCTATCATTTTTCATGTTTTAATTGGCTATTTCTTCAGTTGAGCTGCCTCCCTGAGCTGTTACATGCTGCCAATATCTAATGGCATTATTATTCCAACCACGAGAATGGTCTGGAACCCCTTCTGCAGCCCTACAAACTTCACTGGGCAACTCTACATCACTTAAAATTTTAGATAAAATTATCAACTAAAATTTTAGCTAAAATTATCAACTAGAGCATTTTTGAGACTTTTATATCAATTGTGATTATAGCGCCAAATAAAAAAGGTATTTCTCATCAGGAAAAGGAATTAAACCCTCCTTAAACCTTGTTGGACATGTATGTTTTGCCTATGTTTTATATGCCAGGTTTGTCATATGCCTTGAGATACAGGAGTGACAAGAAGGACGGGTCACCTTGAAGCAAGCAGCCTAGCAAGAAGACAACTTAGGGAAATACTTACCAAAAAGAGTTAAGAGTACCAGGCTGGATGCTTGAAGAACACCCCCTGGAGACCTCATCTCACTTAAAATAGGGGAAGAGGTAAGCTAGGACCTGAATCTGAAGAATGAGCATGGAAGCAAAGATTTGCATTTGAATCCTACATGGAACAAGTACAGGAATTGAGGCACGAATGCATAAGACTTGAGGTAAAAGTGCAGACAAACCCTGGGAGACAGTTGAAAGTCAGCACATTCAAAAAGTGAAGGCTAAGACATTGTTGGGGAGAGGACATTGATGGGGAGAAGCTGGTGGGGATCAGATTATGACTTTTTTTCTGGTCATATCAAGGAACTCAACTTTATTTTAATGGCAATAGGGAGCTACCGAGGGTTGATACAGAGGAGCTAACAAGAATAGGTCAATTTTTTGCTTTTCATAGAGTTTTCTCCAATGTGGTTGATTATTTAAACTGAGGGGACTGCTAGAACATGAAATTTTCCACCACATTTCAAGGCATTTCAACTTCAGTCAAAGCCAGAGAGCAGAAGCAGCCTCTGAATATGATGAACCTCACCTAATGATGCTTAAGTGAGCCCCCCTGACATCTGAGGAATAAGCCACTCTCAGAAAATGGAGAATCTCTCTGTTCTATCGCAGATAGATCTTGGCCAGTCAAAAACTCAAAAAAGTGACAGGTTTAAAAGTGAACTCAGGGGGCCAGAGCTGTGGGCTAGTAGGCTAAGCCACTGCCTGTGGCAATGGCATCTCATATGTGTGCCTGTTTGTGTCCCAGTTGCTTCTCTTCCAATCTAGCTCTCTGCTATGGCCTGGGAAGGCAGTAGAAGATGGCCTAAGTCCTTGGGCCCCTATACCCATGTGGGAGACCCAGAAGAAGCTCTTGGCTCTTGGCTTCAGATGGGCCCAACTCCAGCCATTATGGCTATTTGGGGAGTGAACCAGAAGATGGAAGGCCTCTCTCTCTCTCCCTCTGTCTATTGCTGTACCTCTCAAATAAATAAATAAAATCTTTTTTTTTAAAGTGAACTCAGAACTCATCTCAGTCTAAACCTCTCACTTTGACAACGAATACATAGAAGCCCAAAGAAATGAAAGGCCTTGTCTAAGGTCACATACACCACCTAGGAGAGAGCCAGGGTTAAGGTCTTGGTCTGATTTCCTGGGTAGCAGCTACCTATGAGCTTAAATCACTTCCTTCCTGATCTTTACTGTACAAACTTGGCTCTTGGAAAGCTTAAGATCGGGTCTGGTGTCCAGGATCCCTGTCCTATCTCATATCCTTCACCTCAAAGATGGACCAATGATTCTGAAGGATGAGGTGCAGTTTAGGATAGGAGTCTTATCCTGCTAATGGAATCTGCAGAGAGATTGTCAGAGCCCTGGTCTATCCCTTACCAGCATGGACATGAGAGAAATAGGAACAGAGGCATGGGAATTGACTGAACAGAGTTTGAGTGAAGGTACATGATGAGACCTCCCCTGTGACAAAGCCTGGGAACCAATATGTCCTAGGGAATTGACCAAATCCTCTCTTTTTTCACTGCTCCATTCCCAGTACTTTCCACAATGTCAGGGATCAAGGGTCTGAACATAAGCAGAAATTAAATTATGATTAAACAAATTGGTGAGAACCTCAGGTGAGAAGACATGAGAAGGTGCCGAGTGTCTGGACTGCTCTCCAGCAGAACATAGGGTGAACCAGTGCTCTACAGGCACAACATTCAGTGACATAAAATGCAAAGAGAGAAGCTGCCAGGAAAGGAGAGGGAAGAAAGGAACTGCAAAGGGGAGAGCCTCACAGACTTGAGAAGGAGCTAGAGAGCCAAAGGAGCTGACCGCGGTTCTGAAATCCTTCCCAACTTTCAGAGCAACAATGGAGAACAGAATGCAGTGCTGCTCTCTTCCCTGCCCCAGTGATTATAGAAAAAGCCTCATGTGGTGGGGGTGGAGCCAGAGAATGGATGGCTAAGCTGCTGCATAGGGATTGGTTGCCTTGGGAAGTAGCCAAGGCATAGAAATTAATACTGTACAAGCTTTTTTTTGTTTAAGCCACCATGATTTCAGGGTTATTTATTGATGCAGGATAACAGTACATTCTGGCTAATAAACCATACCATATTAGGATTTTGTATTTTATTGTCATATTGTGTTCTTAAGATTATATGCTATTAAACCATACTATGTTCTCTGGCTTCAGTTTATTTATTTTAACTTCACTGAGGGATACTTGATACATGATGAGCACTACATATTTTTTAAAAATTATTTACTTATTTGATTGAAAGAGAGAGATAGATCTTCTCTCTGCTGGTTCACTCCCCAAATGCCCACAACAGCCTGGGCTGCATCAGCTGAAGTCAGGAGCCTAGAACTTGATTCAGGTCTCCCACATGGGGGACAGAAACCCAAGTACTTGAGGCATTACATACAAGCTCTCAGGATGCACGTTAGCAGGAGGCTGGGTCAGAAATGCAGCCATGACTTGAACCCAGACACTCAGCTCTGGGATGCAGGCATCCCAAGTGGCATCTTAACCAATGTGCCAAATAACCAGGCTGAAAAGTACATATTTAAAGTGCACATTTTGATGGGGTTGGCATCAGGGTGAAGCAGATTAAGCCACTGCTTGCAATGCTGGCATCCCATATTGGAGTGCTGGTTTGAGTTTGACTGGTCCTCTTCCTATTCAGCTACCAGCTAACGTGCCAGAGAAGGCAGCATCAGATGGCCCAGTGTGGACTGACATGGAGTCCCTGGCTCCTCGCTTCAGTCTGGCCCAGTTTTGGCTATTGTGGCTACTTTGAGAGAGAACCAGTGGATAGAAGATAGATCTCTCTGTCTCTCTCTGTCTCTGTCTCTTTCTGTGTATGTCTCTCCTTTCTTCTTCCTATCCCTCTTTCTCCTCCCTCCTTATCTTCCTCTCTTCCTTTCCTCCCTCTCCTCCTGTATTTCTGATACTCTGCCTTCCAACAAATAAATCTTTTTTTAAAAAACAAAGTTTTGATGACGTTTGATATGCAAAGGCACTTACAAACATTTGTGGGAAATGGAATTAAAAGATGTTAATTTTGGTGCAAAAGAAATTTTCAAACCTATTCATAATAATACACATTTTAATGAATTTTTTGAAATCCTTCATGTGCATGGATTTCAGATTTTTTTGCATCCAAATCTACTTATCTTTTAATTCGATTTTCCATAAAATTTTGGAAGTACACTTGTGTGTATCTGTCAATGAAACTAACATTACAATTAATATAAGGGGTATACCCACACTCCAAAAGTTCCCCTTTTCAATTCTTTCCTTTCTCCCATTCTGACTCCCCCAAACCCACCAATGACCGGATTTCCAGAGAAAGAGGTTCTTACACTACTTATTCTTTTTTGTCTGGCTTTTTTCATTCAGAATAATTACCTGGAGACTCATCCATTTTGTGTATATCAACAGTTCATTCCTTTTAATTTCTGAGTAGCATTCTGCTATACAGATGTGCCATATCCTGTTTATTCACCTTGCCTATTGACAGATATTTGAGTTGTTTCTAATTTGTGGCTTTTACAAAAAAAAGCTGCTATGAACATTCACACACAAATCTTTATTTCTAGATGTTTGTTTATTTTTATTTATTTAGAAGGCAGAGCAAGTTATAGGAGGGAATGCAAACAGACCAAGGTCAGGATCTGGGCACAGCAACATATGAGAGTACACCAAGGAGGTGTGCCTAGCAGAAACCTTGGAAAGCCAGGAGGAGAAAAGGTTTTAAGAAAGAGGTGATTATGATCAGCGCCTCGGCTCAATAGGCTAATCCTCCGCCTGTGGTGCTGGCACACCGGGTTCTAGTCCCAGTCGGGGTGCCGGATTCTGTCCCAGTTGCTCCTCTTCCAGTCCAGCTCCCTGGGAGTGCAGTGGAGGATGGCCCAAGTGCTTGGGCCCTGCACCCACATGGGAGACCAGGAGAAGCACCTGGCTCCTGCCTTCAGATCAGCGCAGTACACTGGCCGCAGCAGCCACTGGGGGGTGAACCAACGGAAAAGGAAGACCTTTCTCTCTCTCTCTCTCTCTCTCTCTCACTGTCCACTCTGCCTGTCAAAAAAAAAAAAAAAAGAGGTGATTAAATGTGGAGTCTGCCGAGAAGTCAAGTAGGTCAGAGGATGGAAACTGATAAATCCAGGACTAGGGTGGTCAGCGGTGCTTCCACCAAGTGGCAGCCTAACCCACTGCACCACAGGCCTACCCCATGGACTCTATGGACCTAGTTTTTCATTTATCTTGGATAAGTGCTTGGTAGTAGAAGAGTTAGGTTGTGTGGTATAAGCGTATCTAACTTTTTTTTTTTTTTGCTGTAGCCAATAGAGGATTTCTTTATTCTGCTTCTGTGTCCAGCCTATTAAAACCCACTGCTCACACTGTTGAGCAGAGTGCTCTAAACCCCTCCTGGTTCTATGTGCTGCCAAATTCTTGAGTTAATGCTTTGCTCAAATAAACTCTGATAAGTTTGATGTGTCTAAAGTTGTAATATTTGCATTTAACTTTTAAAAGATTTATATCTAAGTTTTTCTTTATGTATGTATGTATATATATATATATGTATATATATTTCCCAAGAGATGAAGTTATTGTGTACAAAGTAAAAAGAATTATACGACCAGCAAGTTTCTTATCAGTAACACAGAACCAGAAGTAGAAATTTGAGGGAAAAGGAAAATGATTTTAGAAGTGTATCTAACTTTTAAAGAAGTCACCAGCATATTTTCCTGTTTGTATGAGAATTTTAACTTCTCCACATCCTTGCCATGCTTTGTATAGTCTGACCTTTAGCTTTGATGAAATGAGTAAACATCACTCGAGAATGCAGCTTTGTTCCCAAAGTCACCAACTCGGGCTCTTGATCCTTGTGTAATAGTCTCTTAACTGGCACTCCTCCTTCAGACAGATTGGGTTGTCAGGTAGGAACTCTGTGAACTTCCTCCCACTGCCTATAATCTTAGATCTATCAGTACCAATTATTCCCGCCTTGCCTTGTGTCACAGCAGGGGAGCGGTGCCCCACCTCCTCCTGATGCTGCCCTGGACTCCATCCTCCTCCTGCCAAGCCTCACTCTGGCCCCTTTTCCTCCCTCCCAGCTTCATCTTTTCCAACTATGCAGCCACTTCCCCTCAGCCTACTATATGCAATTCTTGCCCAAACAAAACAAAGACTATATTGTGACTCTGTGTAGCTCTCTAGCAATCACTCCACCTGCTTCCATTTTAAAGCTAAATATTGAAAAAAGATAGGAATATTCCCATTTTCTCCTCAATCCCCTATGCATCTCCTCCTCTGCCTGTCAAAGCTACTTGCACTCAGGTCACCACTGCCCGCCACATTCCCAAATCTGATTCTTCTCAGACTCTGTCCCACTAGACCTCCTGGCAGTCTCCACACCCTTAATCACTTCTTTCTTAGACCTTTTTCTCCTCCTGGCTTTCTAGGTTTTCTGCGGGGCACCACTGCTAGGTTTCCATTTCTCTTTTGCTTTGCTTCCTTGCACTCTCGTGTGCTACTGCACCCCAGACTCTGACCTTGGCCTGGTCCCCTTCCCTCCTATGACTTCTGCACTGCAAGGACAGTGACAACGGAAATTATGCTTCCATTTTAGTCATCCTTGTGAACTCCAAATTCACAGGGCCAATTGCCTCCACTTGGATATTCCACAGATTGTGCAATGTAACACATGGAAAACTTGTTTAATCACCATCTTCCTCAAACTTGCCCCTGCCCTATTTTCCTATCTCACTGAATCCACAGTTTAACACTCTAGTTATACTGTTGCTTAACCCAACACTTGCTCACTTAGCTGGAGACCCTCTACTTGAGTCCTCTGCTATCTTGAGTCCATCTCCTCTCCTCTACCCTGCTGAGTTGGGCAGGTTGAGCTCACCTCTCATCTGGATCATGGTCTGCCATCCATCTTTGAGAACTGCATCTTGCTACCTCCCCAGACTCACTGTGGTCTCTCCTCTGGGCCTACGTCTTACACACCCCAGCCACACTGGACGGCCTACATTTCTCCAAATGGGCTGTGCTTCTGTGTTTCATGTTGTCCTCTCGGTCTGCAACACCCCCTTTCCATGCCCTTTGCCTTGCAGATTTTTTGTTCTAGGCTCAGATTCCACAATATTTTCCTGACCTTCCTGTGGGATCCTTTCCAACCCAGTGTATACTTTTTTTTGCCTTTTTCGTTAGTACTGCTCTCCGAGCTGTGTCTGTTACTGTACAAGGCAAAGGGACTTTGGGGATCATCAGGGCAGGCCCTAAATGTAATCACAAGGGTTCTCATGAGAAGGAGGCACAGGAAGATTTGGTTACAGAAAAAAAATGTGGGTCTGGCTTTGCGGCATAGCAGGTAAAACTGCCACCTGTGATGCTGGCATCCCATGGGGGTGCCAGTTCGTGTCCTTGATGCTCCACTCCCCATCCTGGTTCCCGCTAATGGCCTGGGAAACTCAGCAGAAGCTGGCCCAAGTGTTTGGGCCTCTGCCCCCACGTGGGAGACCAGGAAGAAGCTCCTGGCTCTTGGTTTGCGCCTAGTCCAGCTCTTTTTGTCTCTCCCTCTCTGTAACTCTGACTTTCAAATAAATAAATAAATCTTTAAAAAAACAACACTGATGTAAGATGTTACACTGCCTGCCTTGAACATGGAGGACGAGGCCATGAACCAAGGAATGCAACTCTGAGAGCTGGAAAAAGGCAAACAAACAGATTTTCCCTGGAGACCCTCTGGGAGAAATGCAGCCCGGCTGGCATCTCGAGTTAGGCCCAGGGAGATTGATTTGAGACTGCTAACCCCCACAACTGTAAGAGAGTCAATGCATGTTTTTTTGAGCTTACGTCCTTCTTGGTTGTATTTGTTAGCACTGTAATAAGAAACCTAGCATGCTGCTCATGTCCAGCCTGGGCCTCAGGCACCAGAGGCCCCTTTCATAGGCCTCCTCCAGCTGTGCCTCTTCTCTTGGGGTAAAGAATTGATTCTCTCACGTCTACACCAGGCAGCAGGGCCCAGGACCCCAGAATTTCTTGCTCAAGGTCAGTTTCCAGGGTCTGTGTAGCCCTTCCCCAAGTTTGTCCTTTGGAGACCATCTATGCACCTGGCAGGCCCACGCCTTGCTCTGAAGAGTCACAGTGGAGGAGGCAGCTGTGCAATGGGTGAGCCACTGTGTAGGTGACAGATGGAAACACAAGAGCCAAAGCCAGGAGAGTAGGCAGGAGGACACTGCAGAAACTCAGGAGAGGAGTAATGACAGTGACTCCGATGGCGCCAAGGGATAGGATTCAGGGCATATTTTGAAGGTAAAGGCTTTGCTAGTACGTTGAGTATGTGGTATGAGAAAAAACCAGAGGAGTGAGTGCAATTCCAGGGTTTGTGGCTTGGTCAGCTAGAAATTGCCATTAGTAAATAAGGAATAATGAACGCGTTGGGCAGTAAAGGTCAGTGGCCAGGTTTTAAGTGTGTTAAATAAAAGATGTCATTGTGGGGAGGCAGTCGGTTGTTTGAGTGAAGCTTTGCTTTCTCAAAACCTGTATGTTTCTTGCAAAGGGTCTAGAGTCTGGCATTAGGAAATTTTTACCATTCAGTAGGTTAAACGAATGTGTGACATTCAGCTATGGAAATGTTTCAAGATCTAGCCACAGGTTTATATTCTTACATCACCAGATTGGTTAATGTTAAACACCTATCGACGTTACTCAGGCTGGCCAACTGTGTAAGATAGGGTTATCAACAGCCTGCTTGTTTAGTTTCTTCTTATTCTTGGCTCTCACAGACATTTTGATTAGGGCTGGGGCTGATATCGAATATTAATACCCAGTACATTAAAGTCAGATCCGTGGCCTGTGCCTCATTATTCTAATACTAGACCTTTCTTATTGTTCTGACTGCACAAGACAGTTTTCTCTGTAATTATAAAATATATAAAAACGTTGACATCTTTGTTCCATCTCTGAAATTGTATTGCTGTCCCACCACATTTGGGGAACTGACAGCCAGAGCTTTTGTATTTTAGTCCAGAATACGTTCCAGACGTGGACAGGACCTGTGGATGCTGAAGAGGCTGTTAGGGCGAGTTCTTTAGAGGCTTTTAATTTGATGAATGAGCAACGACGTGATCTTCACGGGTCTAAATTTACAGACGCTGTGGAAGTGTACCTCTACGGGGAAGGGTGTGTTTTGTCATCTCGTAAAGGTCATGGTTCTGCTGTGAGCGGCAAGACCAGAGAGCTCGTGCGTTTTCTCTCGTGTCTTCCTCAGTCTTGCTTTCTCCCTCTCTCCCGCTCCTGAAGCTTCTTTTACCATGCTCACCAAGGACACTTACTTTTCAAAACCTCTAGTCACTTTTCAGTCCTCATTATACTTATTGTCTCAGCAACACTTAAAAGTGTTTATTTATTTGAGAAGAGGGGAGAGAGAAAAAGAGAGAGAGAAGGGAACTCCCACCCATTTGGTTCACTCTCCAAATGCCCATAGCAGCTTGGATTGGGCTGGGAGCTGGGAACTCACCCAGCTCTTTTACATGGATGGCAGGAACTCAAGTGCTTGAACCATTACTGCTGCCTCCCAGGGTGCACAACAGCAGCAAGTTGGAGTCAGGAGTGGAACTGGTGTCCTAACCACAAGACCAACTGCCCACTCCTTTCTCTCAAACACATTTTTCTTTTTTGAGACACTGCATTTTCTTGATTTATTCCTATTTTGCTTACCACTCTCCTTCCCCTCTTCTTGATTGCTCTTGTCTTCTTGATTTCTAAACACCTCATTGTCCTGCGGCTCAGTCCCTGGTCCTCTTCTCATCTCTGTCTACAAGTACCCCCCAAGGTGATGCCATCCAGATCCATGTCTTTATGCCACCTATGCTCAGAATTCAATAAATCCCTAATTCTTTTGTCCAGATTAGATCTGTATCCTGAACTGCAATTTTGGATAGCTCACATCTTTGTGCTTCTGTTCCCTCACCCATTAAGAGGGGTTTATAATAGTCTTTAGCTTGTAAAATTAGTGCTGGGTGCTGTCTGCTTGTACCAGCGCACCCACCTTTCGCCCTTCTCCACCTGCTCAGTTGCCAGGAAAGCTGGTCTGTTGTGGACTTCATCAAAGAGTCACCTGGCTCTCTGGCTTTTGATTTAGTTAATGAGATGTACCAACAGGAAGGGAGGGGAGGGTGTTCAGTAATTTATGCCACCAGCTCTTCCCCTGCCAGACCACAAGTTGGTAGTGGCTGCCTCCCTCTGCTAATGGCCACAACTCTTGCTGGGCGTTAAGGTGTAAGTCAGCTCAGGTCGCTTTCACTTCCATATAACCAACCCCACAGCCATGACTCCTGTTCCCAGTGATCGCCCTCCCCCTTGCCTCTTCTGGCAACCTGGCTGATGCTGGCTCTGGCTAAGCCTTCCCACTTTTATAGGTAGTCCCTTTACGATAGTCTCCCCAGTCACTGAATTAAATGGGCCACTGATTTCCTTCTGGGCCCTGACTCATTGAGGATTGTTATGGTGATGAAATGAGCTAATATTTGTAAAGTGCATAGAGCAGCCATGTGGCATTGCTAAGTGCTATGCAAGGGTTGGCGAAACATATAAATGATACATTGCCCATATGAGCTCTCCATTTAGGTGCCTCAAACGAACTTTTTAAAGTACCCCACTTTTCCTATGCCAATTGAGGTTCTCCAGAGAAACAAGACCAAATGTGCGGGTGCGTGTGTGTGTGTGTGTGCACATCCTACCAACAGGCTGTGCAGGTGCATCTGTGTGTGTGGGTGAAGGAATTTATAGCAAGGAATTATGGAGATTGGCAAGGCCAAACCCTGCAGCATGCCCTGGTGGGCCGGAGACCCAGAGTGGACGCTGCAGTTTCCACTCCAGGGCGCCAGCTGTAGACACAAGAAGAGCTGATGCTGCTTATGAAGTCTGGAGGTAGTCTGTTGGGGAATGACCTCCTGCCAGACCTTCTGTTCCCTTCAGGCCTTCAGCTGACTGGACAAGGCCCAGCCACACTAGGGTGGGCAAGCAGCTTTATTCAAAATCTTTCCATTTAAACCTCGGTCAAAAAGATCCTCAAAGAAACACCCGGAATAAGGTTTGACCAAACATCTGGCCTAGCCCTTCTCACCATCCCCACCACTGCCACTGACCTTGAAGCAACTGTCATTTCTCATGAGGACAGTGGTTTCACGCCTGATCTCCTGTCCTCACTCTGGCCCTACTGGAGATAATTTTCAGTAGAACAGTCAGGATGAGTCTTAAAGTGTAAATCAGATCATATCATTTCCTCATCACTCAGAGTGAAAGTCCAAGTCCCTACAGAAACTAAAAGGTTTGAAATGAGTCCCAGCACTGTGGTGTAGTAGGCTAAGCCTCCACATGCAGTGCCAGCATTCCATATGGACACTGGTTTGTGTCCCAACTGCTGCACTTCCGATCTAGCTCTCTGCTATGGCCTGAGAAAGCAGTAGAAGATGGCCCAAATGCTTGGACCCATGCACCCATGTGGGAGACCTGGAAGAATCTCCTGGCCCCTGGTTTTGAATCAGCCTAGTAGATGGAAAACCTCTCTCTCTTTCTGCCTGTAACTCTACCTTTCAAATAAATAAATAAATAAATAAAATCTTAAAAAAAAAAAGAGCTCAAAATGATCCAGTCCCAACTCCCTCTCCTAATTAATTTCAGACCTGTCTTCCCTTTGCTGGATGTGCCCCCAGCTATACTGATCACTGTTCCTTGAACTTGCCAGGTCTGCTCCCACCTTGAGCAATTGCGCTTACTGCTCCCTTCACCCATGAAGCTCTTGCCCCCGCTTTCACTTCTGTGTCACACTCTCACTTCACTGATGTTTCCTCCTCAATGTTACACAGCTTCCCTAACCACCCTACCCGAAGGAGCACCCTCTACTGCTTGCCACCCCTCACCTCACTTTATTTTCCTTATTAGCCTTTGTCCTAGCATGGCATTATGTGTTTGCTTATTTGTATGTGGGCCATCTTCCCTACTAGAATGTAACGAGTTGTATTTTCAGCCTTGGAACTGTGTCTAGCATATGGTAGGCACTCAATAAACATTTGTGGAATGTATGAGAGAATTTTCTTGTGTGTATTTCCCTAAAGCCTAAAAGCAGCAATTGCTTGTGTTTGTGCGCTCAGAGCGTGCCCATCCATGTCCTCGTGAGCTGTCTTGTTTATCCTCACTTCAGTCTGAAAGAAGGGCAAGAGGGGAGTCATCATGCATGCTCATTGGTGGGATGGGAATATCCAGTTCTTAGGAACCTCAAGACACTCTTTCAAAGACAAGAATGCCCTGAGAGGGGATGCGGGGCAAACTTTCATTTAGTTCATGATGTTATGATGTATAGACTTGCATCTTGGACTCCAGCACTGGAAGAGCTTATTCACTTTATGAGGCTCTGCATCTTGCTACAAGAACTGACTGGCAATGATGTACTAAGTCAGTATGAGTTTGAAGCATTTAAAATTCTTATCATCCTGGGTCAGCTCACAAGTGCATGTGTGGTGATATGAAGGAATGGTTTCATATATACTTGGAAACTTGTCTTCCAAACCCAGTGGCCAAGGGAGTGGACCAACTAGCATGGATAACAGTAAGAACCCTTTAGAATTCTTTGAGTACAGTTACATGGCCATATATTCCCTTCCTGCCCACTACAATAATCTGAATTAGACATCTCAAAGAAAATGTATGCATAATAGTGCACATGATTTTTTACATTAAGTTATTCTCAGAAGGGTGGGGTTACATAATAAACTTAGAGCAAATGCACTAATAACCCAGCTCTCAACTAGTAATTCTGTAGCCAGCCACAGACCCCAAATTATATTTTTATAACATGTTTATTTGTGTACAAAATATGTTGTAATTTGTTGATGCATTGCAGCAAAATATTCTATCACATACAACAAAAATACACCTTTTGCTCCCTTTCCCCTGCCCTGAAAATGGCAACACTGTTTTGGCAGTTCAGCAGCTGAAATAAAGTGCTATTAATTAAGCAGTATTGGAATGTCTTCATTTGACAAATGTGATGTACAGTTTGAGTACACAACCACATCTCTGCATTAGCTTTGCACAGACCTGGAAGCTCCACATTCCCAACACCTTCAGAAGATACAAATATTTGTATATATATGTACACATGTATACACTGTATATGTAAAGTGCCAACAAGCTTCCTTGTCCTTGTGAGTTTGTTGCATTGGGGTTTATTTCCTCTTTCTTTCCAATGTCAGTTTCACACCACTGGAATCTCAGAGTTCATCCGCAGGCACGGAGAGGCTCTCCAAAGGCAGGCTTGTTGGGGGCATGGTGCTGGCGAGAAGACACTGGGGGAGCCCTTCAGACCTCACTGGGGGACCTGGAGCGGAAGGGCACTTTGGACTGGAAACAGCCACAGAACAGGAGCCACAGGGCACGCTGGATCTCCTGGTTGCGGAAGGCATAGATGATGGGATTGATCATGGAGTTGTAGGTGGCAGGCAGCAGGGTGGCATAGGTGTAGATGGCCGGGTCCTCGTGGCTGCCCACCACGCAATAGATGGCGAAGGGCAGCCAGCTGGCCCCGAAAGTGCCCAGCACCACGGCCAGCGTGCCCACGCCCTTTCTGGTGGCAGCTAGGTGGGGCGGCGCCAGACAGTGTTGCTGCAGCGCTATCTGGTGCGCGTGGCGCCACACCACCTGGCAGATGCGCACGTACAGATGCAGCATGATCCCGAAGACCGCAAAGAAGGCAGCGGAGAGCAGCGCCACGTGGCTGCGCGTCAGCGGGCGCACCACGCTGCAGGCGGCACGCTCTGCCAGGCAGTTCCAGCCGAGCACCGGCAGCAGCCCGAGGCCTAGGGACACGGTCCAGGTGGCGGCGAGCAGAAGGTGCACGCCTAACAGGGTCCGGCGCGAGTAATAGGTGAGCGCGTTGTACAGTGACAGGTAACGGTCCACTGTGATGGCCAGCAGGCTGCTCACCGAGGCGGCAAAGGAGGCCACGAGGAAGCCCACGGTGAGCAGGCTTACAGTCTCCGAGGGCACCAAGTACTGGAACACGAAGTGCAGGATGAGGCCGCAGCCCGCCAGCAAGTCAGCGGTAGCCAGGCTGCCCACCAACACGAACATGGGCGTGCGCAGGGCCGGGGTGGACGCGATGAGCGCCACCACCAGCGCGTTCTCGCCCGCGATCACAGTCCCAGACACGCACAGCAGCACGTCCCATGGATTCACCGCGGGCAGCAGTAGTCCCGACGGCCCTGCCTGCAGCTGCGACGACAGCTCCAGCGACCCGTTAGCGCCGGCGCCGCCTCCCAGTGCCGCGGCCGCCACAGGGGGTCCCCATTCCCTGGCGTCCGGCGCCCCTGCCACGGTGGCCACAGCAGCCGCTCCCTCAGCCGCCACCGCCACCACCTGGGACTCGTTGAGCGAGGCGGCACTGGCGTTCATCGCTGCCAGATGCTGCACCCTGCAGAGAGAGGGAGGGGAAGGGTCAGGGGCGCTCCCAGGCTGTCAGAGAACTTCCTGCGTGCAGGTCCCCTATAGGAATCGTCCCTCTCGAGTGGCCTGGCCCAGCCCAGGACCCCGGAGCAGATCCGGGAAGCAGCGGTTAAGTGCGAACCGCAAGCAAAGACCTGTTGAGTGAGTGCGCACCAAGTGCACGGCCTGAGAGTTTTTGCACAGATGTGCACAGGGATACTGCGCGCGCACGCTCACTCGGGATGGTCCGTAAGTGTGCTTGTGTCTGCACACGCACTCCCGCACTCCCGGAGGGGACGGTCAGCAGTGAGAGTGGGCCGCGGCCGGCACAACGGGGCAGTCCCTAGGGCTGGGCGCGGCGCCGCTGTCCGTGGTGCTGAAATCAAAGTGTTTTGTTTTGTTTTGTTTTTTCCTGAGATCGCGGAGCCCGAAGAGCCCCGGAGCACACATACACCCTTGAAAGGAGTTTGCGAGCAGAGAAGTTGGGGTGTGTGCCCATGGGGTTTGGGTGCGGAGTAAAGCCTGGCTCCGTTTCTCAGGGAAGACCCGTCCCCGGGCTCTCCTACACCCCTCCGATCCCCAACCACTGCAAGTCCCCCCAGGAGCCGGCAGCTCACCTGGGCAGTCAGGGCTCCAGCAGGTCACTGGTCATGGGCGCCGTGGCTGGGCGCCGTGCTGCGCTCCCCGCGCACACAGAGCAGTTGCTGCAGGCGGTAGCCGGGCGGATGAGCTGGGAGCGCGGGCGCGTTAGCTATGCGGGCGCCGCCGCTAGTGAGACTCAGTCCAGGGCGGCGGAGGCTGCCGCGAGCAGCGCGCCCGCCGGAGATTGACAGGCAGGGCGCGGTGACGTCAGGCCGCTGTTCTCGGGTGCGAGCCGGGCGCTTGCTCTGCTCCTCCAGCCTGCCTTCCGCGTCTCCCACCCCCAAGGGGGCCCAGAGGGTTCCAGGAGGGAGGAGAACCTCCAGGAAACGAATATGGGAGAGAGAACGGCGAGGGAGAAAGGAGGGAGGGCCGAGAGTGTGAGCTGGGAGCAAGTGTGAGGGGCTGGTGGCGCCGGTCCTCCACACAGCCAGGGTCAAAGATCCCCGGGGGACCAGGAGGGGGGGGGGGAGGGCGACGAGGCGCTCGCGGTGAGGTGGGGGGGAGTGACCAGAGAGGAGCTCCTTTAAAAGTTAGAGTTGCTTGAGGGATGGGAACGAAGGAAGGAAAGAAACGCGCCGTTGGACAGGGTGGCTATAGTATGGCCACCTTGAGAAGAGCCCAGGTGAAATGACTGTGGGAGTAGAGAAAAGATGGACAAAAAGGGGGACGGGTGCGTGTTTGAGGGACACACTCTCTGGTTTCTTTGGAGGCCACCTGTGCAGTTTCTCCTCTGCCATGCTCCTTCTTGGACTCTACCCAGCAGAATTCAACAGGCGCTCTGCCCAAGGTTTCCCAGTCTCAGTAGTGGATGGTGTGCCCTTGGCACCTGCTCTTTAATTAAAGACCGGCTCTGTGCCTTGTTGAAAAAGAAGAAAACTGCAAAATGTGATTTACTTTCTTGGCGACAGACTTTGCCCAGTTAATTAGTACCCTATAAACCAAATTACAGGACGAAAATAGTGGTAAGTCAGCTGCAGCAAAATTCAGTAGGCAGGAGTTTTATTTTCAGCCCAGATAAATCATCCTTGTAGTTTAAAGGTGTTTTGTTTTGTCAGGAAAATACAAGCCCACTCATCTTCTTTCCTTTTTCTAATCAGCTAGAATCTTCAGTAACTGTACTTGGGCAAAGCTAAGACAATTGATTCCATCTAAAGCCCTGAAAGGCATGGTTGCACATGAGCATGAGGGTGAGAGTTTGATGCTGAAACCCCAGCCATGGTTTTCAGAGATCACCTGGTCTGAATGAAGTGAAAATAGACATTTGTTATTGGTGCAACCTCTTCCCCCATGTGCCTTTACTTTTCCTCTCACCCCAAAGACCACAACGAGAAGGATACTGAGACTGTGCACAGGGCTTAGTCAGGGCTGCTCTCTTCAAACAAGAGGCCCGTGCCCAGACTGTTCATGCCTCAGCAGAGCTGAACTTGACTAGAGGGGAAAAGGTACACAGGAGAGTTCAATTCTTTGTGGCAGCTGCTGATGCGGTACCATAAAATGAGTTAGCACACAATCTTTGCATTTGGGGAGTTAAAAAAAAAATTCACGTGCCACCATTTTCATGAACCCACAACTTGGCTGAAGTTATGAGTTTCTAAAAAGAACCGTGTTGTGTTTCAGTACAAGACTGTCATCCAAGAATCAAGAGTGCTATTTCAGGGCCGTCAAGTGAGCTGTCAAAGCCGCAATAGCGTGTTAACTGAAAACTTCCCAAATGATCCGATTCCTCCTTAATGTCTAAATATGCTCCTTTACGACTTGTGGCTGACAGTGGGGGTTTGAAACTGAACCCACCACAGGATCTTTGTTGATGTCCTCATGCTTTCACTACTGCCAGGAATGGACTTCTCAGTGGTTTCTAGAGGAAGACAGGGCATGTGGAATCCCGCACGTAAATAGGGTGGAGGGTTTGTAGACTGTCTTAGCTCACGCCAGTCTCTCACATGCTAGACCAGGTCCTGAGAGTGAGTAGAATACATTCTTTGAAACTTCCCCTTTTTCCTCCAAGTTCACCTACCTCTTAGAAGGTAGAATATGGAAAAGGAGGGGCTGGGCATTGTGGCTCAGCTGTTGAAGCTACTGCTTGAGATGCTGGAATTCCATGTGAGGTACTGGTTTGAGACCAGGGTGCTCTGCTTTCCATCCAGCTTCCTGATACTATGCCTGGGAAAGAAGTGGAAGATAGTCCAAGTGCTTGGGTCTCTGCCACCCATGTGGAGATCTGGATGGAGTTCCTGGTTTCTGGCTTCAGTCTGGCCATTGCAGTCATTTGGAATGTGAACCAACAGATGGAAGATCTGCCCCTCTCTTCTTCTCTTCCTCTTTCTCTGTAATTCTGCCTTTCAATAAATAAATAAATCCTTTTTTTAAAAGATGGAAAGGATAAAGGCATGTTGCTGCCATTGCCTGCTTTGCCCATAGAACCTACACAAGTTCCTGCCCTTGTGGGACACTCAGCCTGTGAACCACGTGACAGTTTCACCCCCAGCCTGACTTAAGGGAGGAGGCTGACACCTGACTTAAAGATAGACAAGATTAGACATCTGCTGGACGAGTGGCCAGATTGCTGTCTCTTGAACATTTGAACTAAGGGACATCATAGCGATGGTCAGTCAGTGTTGGTTTCTGGACCTGAAAGATAGTGATAAGTTGAGGAGGTAGTCCTCCCATGTGGCTTGGTGGGAAAGGAGCAATCTGATGAAGCTGACTGCAGTGGAAGACTGAGGCAGATATGCAATGAAGAACAGAGATGAAGGAGAGAAAATGGCTGAGAGATGGAGGGAGTTACTTCAGTTGCTGACACTCTGAGTCTAGGCTCTGAAAATTCAGACCCCTGGATGTCTTAAAGCTACCACTCTCACTGTACTCTCCGTCTGCAACAAACTCTCCTAATTCTGACCTAAACTGGGGAGTTTCTATTCTGTAAAACCTACATACTATCCAAAACGCATAACTAAATGTGTTGTTATTCATCCTCCAGCTCGTCTAGTTCTGGTTATGTTTCAACTCTTCAGTTTGGTGTCTGACTGGCAGTCACAGGTTGAGCCCTTTATGACCAGCTCAGTGGTGTGTTCATTATATTTGCAGGTGCCTCAGTTCTTCTAATTCTAGCACTATCCACTCACATACATGAGGAAACTCCTTGTTTGAGCTTATGCCTGGAAATCACAGCCTGCTAACCACTACTCTTATCCTGGCTTCCTCTGGTATCTCTTTCCCATCTCAGCCTACACCATCTTGTAAAGCTACCCATCTCTTCACCACTCACCCAGCGATTCTGATTCATTTGATCTGCAGTGAGACCGATGAATTGTATTTTCCAATGACTACAAAGAAAAGCCAGTGTAGAGACCCTCATCTAAGCAATCATACAATCTCCCTGTCAGTTTAGTGTGCGGTGAAGCTCTAGAAATGATGGGTTATGGTTTGGAATAATTGCAGTAAAGGAATGCTGGCAACCATCCATCTCCTGGTCATGCAGAACCATTTCAAGCTTAATGCACTGGCCAGGCCTCCTCTGCAGACTTTTCATTTTCCACATTTGCACGACCCTCTTTCTGTCCCCTGATGTAGGCTGGCATTCAGTTCTCTCTTGTCCCTGATGAACCCAGAGGCTGTACCAGGGAGTACTAAACTCTGGTTGCTCTGTACCCTTTATTTTGCTGTAGATTTCAAGATGCTTCAAAATCTGCCTCTTTTCTCTGTTCTGATCTCACAGTTACTTCCCAGGTGTGCTCTCTCCTAGCCCAGATCTTTTGCAGATCAATTGTTTTACAAAATCAGAGCTGTAGTCAAACTGTCTAGACGCTTATAAAACCCTACAAACATGGCAGACTAACAAGTCCGATCTCTCTGTCCTTCTCTCTATTAGCATCTGCGTGCAAACACACACACACACATACCCATACACACAAACACACAGTTCTTCTCCTTTGTCCTTACAGACGACTAATGTAATTTTCTACTGGGAAGCAGAAATCTA
Organism: Sylvilagus floridanus; assembly: GCA_949820135.1. Classification (NCBI taxonomy): domain Eukaryota; kingdom Metazoa; phylum Chordata; class Mammalia; order Lagomorpha; family Leporidae; genus Sylvilagus; species Sylvilagus floridanus. The sequence continues at coordinate 59,666,731 of OX463227.1, forward strand.
TCTGGTCGTACACAGGTACTCAAGCTGATGACTCAAGAAGACAGCAGGTGCATGGTGAGACATATGAAGCTGGTTGTAAAGAAAGAGTGGCTCTAAAGAGGTAGAAATCACAAAAATCACAGATCCGGAGTGCCAGATACAGTGAAATTTCTTGGGGACACACACTTATGCAGATGGATGCTACCCAAAATGTCTCCTTTTTGTCTGCTTCCACCTGCCCCTGAGTTTCCCATAGTTCTTCAACATCAGTGGTAGATTGAAATTTCCAAAGAAACCACACCCTCAACACTTGCAAACACATTAAGAATGTCTCTGCTTCAGGCTCGGTGAGGAGCCTCCCCTGCAAAGGGCTGGTGTCCTGGGAGTACAGCATTGCACAATGTCCCTACCAGACCTCAATAAGGGCAGGCCACCATCCAGATCTCTGCATTTCTGTGAGATCAGAATGAAGAAAAGGGGTTGATGCTGAGATACACAGAATTCCTCAACAGAACAGAGGGGCCAGGACAACTTTGATCTGGAGTCAGGATTTAGTACTCTCTGATAGGGGCATTGAATTTATCAGGGACAAGAGAGAGTCAAGTGGGGCTGGCATTGCGGCATAGCAGGTTAAACCTCTGCCTGAAGTGCCAGCATCTCATTTGGGCACTGGTTCGTGTCTCAGTTGTTCCACTTCTGATCCAGCTCCCTGCTGTGTGCCTGGGAAAGCAGCTAAGGATGGCCAAAGGTGCTTGGGTCCCTGCACCTATGTGGGAGATCTGGAAGAAGCTCTTGGCTACTGGCTTAGGCTCAGCCCAGCCTTAGTCATTTTGGCCATTTGAGGAGTGAACCAGCCATTAAATGATATCTCTCTCTCTCTGTGTAACTCTGTCTTTCAAATAAATATTTTTTTAAGAGAGAACCATGTGACAAGATACAGAATGCGGTACAGGGCAGTTGACATTTTAATTCAGCTGGAGAATGAATTTTTTTGTTTTCATGACAAACAAATCAAGAAAAATGATAGTTTTAAGGGCATATGTGTCTTTTTCCTAAGGAGTAAAAATAGGTGCCAATGCTGTGGTGCAGTGGGTTAACTTGTGGCCTGCAGAGATGGTATCCCATATGGGCACTCCCTATCCAGCTCTCTGCTCTGGCCTGGGAAAGCAGCAGAAGATGGTCCAAGTCCCTGGGCCCCTGTATCCATTTGGGAGACCTGGAAGAAGCTCATAGCTGCTGGCTTTGACCTGGTCCAGCCTTGACCATTCGGGCCATTGGGGAGTGAACTAGTGAATGGAAGATATTTCTCTCTCTCGTTCTCTCTCTCTCTCTCTCTCTCTCTCCTTCTCTCTCTAACTCTTTCAAATAAATAAAATAACAATAATTTCATTGAGTTTCATGGAGAAGTGCGTGTTTTAGCTTACAATGAAATTACCAACTTTGCTGAGTGTGGGACATCAATGAGAAAGTTGGATTGACAAGCGTATTTGAGAACTACCACAGAGACTCTTCTATCTGCCCTGCTGTACATTTTCAAAGCACTCTGAAGCTCACTCAGTGGGCTCATAGCCATTATCTCATTTTATTCTTTGAAACAATTGTAGAAGTTTGGGGTTATTATCTCTGCAGGTGGTGAAAGTGGGGTTCAGAGGGGTGAACTACATTTTCTGAGGGTGCACAGTGTACCTGCAGGAGACCTAGGAAGGGCTCATTTCATTCAGTGCCACTTTTATCAAGAGGCCACTTGTGTGCCAGGAGCCATGGTAGGTCCTGGGCTGTTGGCAGAAAAGAAAGGATACTCCTCCCCCTTCCCTCTCCCTGGCTGGGTCCTCATTTCTCTCCTTGTCTGGGTCATGATGGAGGTGAAGCCTGAGGATTTATACAAGGAGGGGAGCACGATCCTCAACATCCCTGGTCCTTGGGTTCCTGGACACCATGTCAGGGGTTCCATGTGCCAGGGCAGGTGCTGCGTCACTCACAGTCCTCAGCCTCTGCTTCCCCAATGTTACCTCCTCTAGGATCAGGTGAGCAGGAGTCTCAGGCTGTGTCATCCAAAGTGTCTCCTTTCCAGCACAGAGGCTTCCCCACCCAACCTTACTGCAGGGTTTCAACTTTGCACCAAAAGGAAGCCTGCCCCCAAATGTGATGACAAAGTGAAGCCAGTCATGGGCTGCCCATCACCTGTTTAATTAGACAGGTTCATGGCGTACAAGATATTGGCAGTCTCACAGGGAAGCAAAGCAAACACAGGTCCACGTGTAAACAAACAAACAAAGAAACCAAAGCACCTCAAAGAGACTTCACTCTGAATAGATGGATGCAAAATGATGGAGGCTGAACTTCATAGCTTCAATATTACTGTGAGCAGTGTTTTACAGATTTTAAAACTGCTTTTAAAATGTATTATTTAAAAATGGAGGAGAGTGCCAGTGTTGTGGTGTAGCAGGTGGAGCCGCTTCCTAGGATGCCGGCATTCCATATGGGTATCGGTTCATATCCTACCTGCTCCACTTCCAAACCAGCTCCCTGCTAATGTGCCTGGAAAAGCACTAGAAGATGGCCTAAGGGTCTATAGGAGATCTGGAAGAAACTCCTGGCTCCTGGCTTCAGACTAGCCCAGCCCTGGCCATTTGCAGTCATCTGAGGAGTAAACCAGCAGATGGAAGATCTCTCTCTCTCTCTCTCTCTCTCTCTCTCTCTCTCTCAGGCTGCCAACAAACACACCAAACACCAGAGTAAGGGAAAAAGTTTATTGGTGGAGGAAACCCAACAGACCAGAGGGAAGGGGCAAAGAAGGAAAAGAGAGAGAGGAGAGCGTAAGAGAGAAAGATCAAGAGATAGAGAGAGAGAGAGAGAGCAAGCCACTTGTTCAGGAACATGTCCTCTTAAAACTTTGCTGGGGGGTGGGGAACAGGCAGAGAAGTAGGAGCAGCGAATCCCATTAAGGTGTGGAGCTGACTCAGATGGTTGGGCCATGGGGCTTAGGAGCCTAAGATGGGGAGTGAGGCATAGACAGCACCACATACATAGACTACACCATTTTACTAGCTCTGTCTGTAAAAGACTTTCAAATAAATAAATAAATCAGTTTTTAAAATGGAGGAGAAAATTAGTTACCAATATTCCCATCAACTAACAGGATTTCCCCCACCTCCAGATTGGAAACTTCTTGAGTGAATGAGTGGATTCCATTACTGTGATGTGGCACAGAATAGGTGCAAAACTATTATCTCCAGAGAAACCCCATGTTCACTGTACCTTAGATGGGAATAGTGCTCCATGCAGTGTCCTATGTATTTAGCCTACAGCTTTATTACTTAGTAATAAAGGCAGTCTTGTCCATTTTTCTAAGTTCCATTGTAATTGGGTTTTCACACTTTTGCCTATCCATTCATTCATTTATTCAACAAACGTTTACTGAACACCAGGTATGTTAGGAAAAGAGGCACAGAACAGAGAGGAGGCAGTGTACGAATTTACAGCCAGACTGAATTTATTCAGAAAAAATAAATCTGCAGAGGTGGTTGACCAAAAGCCAGCGTGGACATGATGGAACCCCAGGGGCCCGGCCTTTTTATATTTTAGGAGGGCTAGGGGTGGGGGCGGGGAGGGGGCAGCAGGCGGAGGGGAATTCCTGGAACTGGTCTTTGAAATGTTCTAGCAACTGGTCTCTCAGTTGGTGGGTGGTGTATGAAGGCAATAGGATATGAGACCCAACTGAGATTCAAGGGCAAGGGATACATTCGAATGTTTACCTATCTTTTGGGCAATGAGTGAGAATGGCTGAGGCTTATGTCTCTGTTCCATCAGTGTATGTGTTAGGTGTTGTGCTAGGAAAAGAGGGTACCAAAATGTGCCCCTGTCCTCAGAGACAAGCAATCAGATTTAAGAGAGCAGTGTGATTGCAAGGCTCATGGGGACACTCAGGGGAGCCTCACCCAGCTGGAGGAGGCTCGAGCTCTCTGGGGAGGCAATGCTCAAGCTGAATCCTGAAGAGCAAGTAACAGTCAGGTGAGTTAGGGGAGTGTGGAAGCACACCAGGCAGCCAGAGCTGCATCCTCAAATGTGTGGAGCCCAGGGCTCCTGGCTTAGGCCGCCGGGACTATGGTAGTTCTTTCTGGCTGGGCTGCAAGACAAGACAACAGAGAGTCATCAAGTCAGTGGGGCCAGTTCACGGAGGGCCACCCACACCATGGCAGGAGTGCGATTTTTGTTTTGATGGCAATGGGGAGTCAGTAACGGGTTTTCTTTAACAGAAGGCCCACCAGCAACTGGATCAGGGGAAGGCAGGAATGGGATCAGACAAAGAGGCTGCAAAGCTGTCGCAGGGATCTGTTTGGGAAGGTCTCTTGGAGGGTAGTGACTGCGGGGACTGGAGTGGGTGAGGACCCTTCAGGTAGTTGGGACATTTTAAGAGTTAGCACACGAGGCCAGTGCTGTGGTGTAGAAAGTTACACCTCTTTCTGCAGTGCCAGCATCCCAGATGGGTAGTGGTTCAAATACCAGATGCTCCACTTCTGATCCAGCACTCTGCTATGGCCTGGGAAAGCAGGAGAAGATGGCCCAAGCGCTTGGACCCCTGCATCCATGTGGGAGACCTGGAAGAAGCTCCTGGCTCCTGGCTTCGGATTGGCACGGCTCTGGCCATTGCGGCCATTTGGGGAGTGAACCAGTGGATATAAAATCTCTCTCTCTCTCTCTCTCTCTCTCCTCTTTCTTTCTCTGCATCTCTGCTTTTCAAATAAATCAATCTCTAAAAAAAAATTAAAAGCACAGCTCTAGTTGCTGCAGAAAAATATTGATGACATCAAGAACCTGCTTCCATGAAATTATTGCTTCCATGAAATTCCAAAGAGGCCTTTCTGAGCTGGCAGGCAGCCCTCCGGGAGGTCAGCTGGGGGCCAGCGCTGGCCTTCCCTCCTCCAGAATCCCAGGGTCTTCAGCATTCTCTGCACTAGCATTTCACCTTTCTGCTGGTTGGAGAATGAGCTTGGGGAATCCCACTTGCAGTGCTTTATGTACAGGTCTATGAACAGGGAGATAGAGACAGTCCTATTGTCGTCCCCAGTTTACAGATGAGAACACTGAGGCTTAAAAAGTGGAGTAACTTTGTTACAAGGTTGGGAATTGAGAAACTCAGATTTTGAAGCCTATTTGCTTGGCTCCAGGTGACAAGAGTTGATGGACCTACGTGAAGCAGACCAGAGCGGGTGCCCTGGAGAGAGCAGTCCGCACCGGGTGCACAGAGAAAGAGAAGTTAAGAGTAGTCAGAAAGGCAGGAGGCAGCCTGAAAGTGCTGGGAGGAGAGAGTGGGGTATGGAAATCAAAGAGTTAGCTCCAGGAGGGGGAAGAGTCAAAGAGTCAAATTACACCTGGACTCAAGGTCAGAGGGGAACAGCTTTCACTGAACTTGGATTCCTGCTGAAGATTCTGCCAGGAATGGGCAGCAGCCAGCCCAGAGCCCTTGGTGTGTCCACGGAGGGCGAGAAAGGTAAGTGCAGGCTTCCCTGGGAGAATTTTTGCTTGAGAGGGACCGGAGCAACAAAGCACCGGCTGGATAGAGATGTAGGTGCTCGGGAGAACTTTTCCTTAAAAAACGGAAAACAACAAGAAGGGACCACGAGGCCAAGACTGGTTTCACGGAGAACAGGGATTGGAGGGGGTGAGACAGTGGGAAACCAGGTTAGAGAGGGAAGGCAGGCAGGCAGAGAGAGTAGCGGGGGGAGGGGGGGGGGCTGGCAGGAAGATGCAGCCTGATGGGATGTTACGAGGGGAGCCAGGAAATCGAGAGCTTGACTTCTAATTCCTGGTGCAGCTGAGGGGATAAGGAGGTCAGATAACAGGGGCGTGATCAATGGAGGGGACTTTGTCATTCTGTTGGCTGAACAATTTTCACTGAGGGCATTGGGCGACTTCTAATGCCCCAGTCCCTCCCGTTGGACCCTGGGGTTGTGTGTATGTTTGCACTGTGGGCAGCCCTGCAACCCTCACTTTCATGCGCGTAATTATTTCTATTTTGTATGATTATCTTGACATGGAAATTGTGAGCCAAAGGGCAGAAATATCGCCCCTGCTCTTGCAAGGTGCCGCCAAATTGCTTTTCAAAACGGCGGGGATGATTTTCAGCGCCAGCGACACCCCAGCACCTGCTGACTTCTCTGCAGCATTTATAGCACGCTGCTTTCTGATTTTGAAATACTCTTTCCTTGCAGCTCTTCCATGAGTGGTACCTCATCAAAGATGTAATCGTCATTAAACGGGTAACCAATATCATTTGTCTTTTTTTTACTAAAAATTTGATTTTCCTTGTATTTGAATGATGTGTTCTCAGGTAGAACTTTGCATTACTCCACTGGAGATAGTAATCCTTTGCATGTCAAACAGGAGGGACATTCTCCTGTTTTCCTTTTTTTTTTAACTTTATTTTTTAAAAGATTTATTTATTTATGTATTTATTTGAGAGGCAGAGTTACAGACAGAGAGGGAGAGACAGAGAAAGGTCTTCCACCCACTGGTTCACTACCCAAATGGCTGCAATGGCTAGAGCTGCACTGATCCGAAGCCAGGAGCCAGGAGCTTCTTCTAGGTCTCCCACGCAGGTGCAGGGGCCCAAGCACTTGGGCCATTTAGAAAATAGCAGAGAGCTGGATTGGAAGTGGAGCAGCGGGGAGTTGAAACAGCGCCCCTATGAGATGCCAGTGCCACAGGGTACAGCTTTACCTGCTACACCACTGTGCTGGCCTCTTGACTTTAGTTTAAGTTGCATTTTTAAAGATAATGTATGTGCACACTGAGGCTTCAAGGCTCTGAAAGGCACACACAAGAGTATTTCAGAAGTCCATGAGGGGCAGGCCTTGGTCTAGCAGTTAAGATGCCAGTTGGGACCTTGCTTCCCACATCGGAGTGCCTGGGTTGGGTTCCAGGCTCTGTCTCCTGAATCCAGCTTCCGGCCAATGCAGACCCTGGGAAGCAGCAACGTCAGCTCGTGGAATCGGGTTCCTGACACCCACACAGAAGACCTGGATAGAACTCCTGGCTTCTGGCTTTGGCTCTGATCCAGATCCCCTTGTTGTAGGCATCTGAGTGGTGAACTGGTGGGTGGGAATTCTGTCTATTTGCCATCTGTATCTCTGATTCTCAAGACAATTTTTTTTAAAATTGGAATTAATAGATAAATTTATTTTGGTGCAGAAAAATTTTGAAATCCAGCTATAGTTTTTCATAATGCATTTTAAAAAAGATTATTTATTTATTTATTTGAGAGGTAGAGTTACAGACAAAGAGAGGTCTTCCATCTGCTGGTTCACTCTTTCAATTGCTGCGATGGCCAGAGCTGAGCTGATCTGAAGCCAGGAGCCAGGAACATTCTCTGGGTCCCTCATGTGGGTGCACGGGCCCGAGCACCTGGGCCATCCTCCACTGCTTTCCCAGGCCACAGCAGAGAGCTGGATTGGAAGAGGAGCAGCCGGGACACGAACCGGCACCCATATGGGATGCCAGCACCACAACTGGGGGCTTAGCCCACTATGCCACAGCACCAGCAGCTCATAATGCATGTTTCCTATGAACACCCCTTGTATGCATAGATTTCACATTTTTTGGCACCAAAATGAACATGTCTTTAATTTTTATTTTCTATGAACTTTCTAAAGTCTTCTTGTGCATGGCTTTCCATTAGAGGTTTTTTGTTTTTTCCTCTTATTGGAGAAGAGAGAGGACAGAGATCTTGGAGCTAAAAGGCTCTGGGAGCGCCGGGCCCTGGGGCAGGCTGCAGGCTCCCTCTGAGGGTGTAAAAGCCAAGGAGGATGGTGGCAAAGGAGGGCAGCAGAGCCTCCAGGCAGAGCTGAGAGACCACAGCCCTCAAGAGCAGTCACAGGATTCCCTAGGGAGGCCGGGGATGCTGATCTTAGCTGCAAGAGAGGCTTTGGCCTCTGGGCAATTGGGCCCAGCCCTGGGGAAGCAAGTGAAGGCCAGCCTGGAGCAGGTGGCATCATGGTGGAACACATCTACTGCAAACAGGCCTGGAGAGAGAAAACTGAATAGGGAAGGGGGAGGGAGAGTCACACCTACTTTGTCCTTTACTGTGCACAATGCAGGTCACCTACACACACACACACACACACACACACACCCCACATGATCTGTTTAACCCCTCCATACCCCTAGGGGATCACTGGGATTATCCCATTGCTATTATTTTCTCACATTTATGACTGAACACACGAGGATCAGAGGCCCAAGAGGTTACATAGCATTCACTCTCCACAGCTCCTAATAAAGTCCTTTGGATCTGTAAGTCTGGCTTCCTTTCAGAAGTTCCCAGCTCTGGGAAGGTGACCTGAGGTGTCAAGGGCTGGCTGCAGTGTGGTGGGTGAGTGGGGAGAGGGTGACCAGCAGGGAGCAGGTGCAGGTTACAGTGGGTGCTGCTAGGCTGGTAGAGGGGCTGGGATCCTGGGCAGGAGGAGCCTGAGATCCCCACGAGAGGAGCTGAGCTGATTTGCATTAATGCAGTGTGGTGGTGGTGGGCGGAGAGCTGTTCCCCAGTGCCACACCTGTAGGCACCAAGTAAGTCAAGCAGGCCTACTCAATGAGAGCAAACAGGAACCGCTGCTCAGATCAGTCACCACTCTGGATGCTTATCTGAAATGTAATCCCCTGATCCTTTGAGAAGGATTCTAAATCCTGGGAGAAGTTGCTAGGGGAATAAAGCCCTAAGTATGATAACAACAGAGCCCATCAAATAATTTTCCCAAAATATCACGGGCTCGGTTCTCCAGCCAGCTGCACTTGGAGATGGCAGTGAGGAGGAAGCCAGCCTGTGCTCTCTGCTTCCAGCTCACTTCTCCCCTGTGTGCACAGAGGTGAGACCCCCGCCCCAGTCCCCCCAAGGGTCTGTACACCTGCCTTCTCACAGGTGTCCACATGCCTACATGCACTCCTTGAGCCAGGCGCCTGCCCTCTTGCAGGCTACCAACAACCCCTCCCAGCTGGGTGTGGCATTGCTTTCGTACCTACCCGCCCCCTCCCACCAGATTGAATGGTGCATCCAGTAAGTCACTGATGCAAGTGCCTGTGTAGCTGGTATTATTAGGTAGCTTTGGGTTCGGTGTTTCTCTTGAGCTTTGTACAAAAGGCAGGTTGTCTACACACCATCGCTGGAAGACATTCACAAGATGAAAACAAGCAAAAAGAGTGCACACAGCATAGACTCTGCTTTGTTAAAGAAATTGTAGACAAGGGTCTATGGAAGATGGGGTTGAAAGATATCTTTGATGCTCATGAGGGGTCTTCAAAAAGCCATGAACATGAGTATTATGAGAAAGCAATGCATGAATTTCAAACCTTTTTTCCCCAAATAAATATATCCTTTAACTCCATTTCACTCTGAAGCACCTTCAAACATACATACATGCACATATATGTACATAGCATATGTGTAAATATGTATGTCTTACATATCACAATGGTACGGTGATTGCCTCTGAATGGAGGCTATAATTTTTATTTTTTAATGTGTTGTAGAAAAAAATAACTATCTTTAAAGGCCCTTTCACTTTGTATTCGTTAGTAATGGAAGCCAATGTTCTACCCAGACACATGGCCCCCTGGGATAAATACCACATTTCTAGGCCTCCCTTGCAGCAAGGTGTGGTTATACAGCCAAAGTGTGCTCTGTGAGAGTTAAGTACATGTTTTTCCTATCACTTTCCTGAAGTGTCCTGGAGGCAAAGGGGCAGGTCTCTTTTCTGTTTCCAGCTTTTTGCCAGCTGGAATGCCAGCAGGATGGCTGGACCTGGAGCTGCCATTTTGGAGCTTGAAGTAGAAGCCATATGCTGAAAGTGTTGGAACCATGAGAGAAGAAGCCCATGTCCCCAGGGATCAAGGAGCCATTGTAACAACCTTGACAAAATGTGTCTGTGGAGAGAAAATCGTCCTCTTCTGTCTTGTTGAACTCACTATGATTTTGACTTTTCTGTTGCTTCACAGCTGAACCAAATGCTAACTAATACATTTATATCTTAAAAAAAAACCTACAAAACACTTGGAGGTCCATCGAGAATCCAAGACCAAATCCTGTGCTTGGGGTGATGTTCCTAGCTGCAGAATTTTCATTGATGCCGCTCGTCCTAAGTTTTGCTCGTATCCGCTCTGGTAATCCGTGTAAACACACCGCATCAAACCAGCACTCAACACGAGCGCAGCTCCTGCCAGAAAGGACGTGTTTTCCAATCCTTGGCTTTCTTGGTTGTAATTCAATCGGTTTCCCAACTGCCCTGGGAATACGGTATCGCCAGTGGCTCCGCTATGATGATGTGGGATATCCGTGGTCGCTTTCTAGACGACTGGAGACACTGCAATGGAGCAAGACCAAAACTGAGGTGGTCCAGGCAGCCTGTGTAAGCCTGCCCAAGCAGGCTGACTCTATCAACCAATGGGAGCTGGGGCCCAGGAGGACCAAGGAGGAATTCAGTGTGTGGCGTAGCTGTGTCACACACATGATTTATGTGGGTGGGTGGTGTTTGTGTGCTGCATGGTCTTGGCACACACGTTCTCAAGTCTGGGCCTTTGTGTAGGTTTTGTGGGCATATGTTTATTGAACTGTGTGCTCTATAGGGGTGTATGTATGTGGGGATATGTGCTGTGCCCTGAGATGCAGAGGTGTGTTTACACGTGTATAGGGAAGGGTTACACAACAGTGCCGGAGGAACATCTACTGGGATTGAGTCCTAAAGGAGGCTGCAGTGGCTTTAGAAGCTGTGCCCACCCTGCCACAGCCCTCGCCCAATTCTAAACCGCAGGCATCCCCCTGACTCTGAACAATAGCGTGATGCTTACATTGCGTTCGCTGAGCTAAACTGTCGGCGAGCCAGCCTGATCTAACCTAAGGTTGGCTTTGATTCCGCTAACACCTTTGCTTCGGCTGCTTCTAATGACTAACAGTCTTTTAAGGTGATTTTGTTTTACAGGCATTTGCTTATCCTTTGAAGGGAGAATTCTCCGGAAATGTAAGGAATCCTTAAATCCTTAAAATAGTAAAATAAAAGGGAGGTGACAGACACGGAAATCCAGGTGTCCGTGAAACACAGACTTGACATTTTGGCTATCCTCACACATCAGTGTGAAAGGTATAGCCCAGCCTCTCATGCATCACCAGTTTGTCCCTACAAGGACTCCAAGGCCTTTTGCCTGTCGTCTCACTCACCACCGTGGGTGGCGCTCCTGAGCAGGTCAGGGTCAAAGGCACCCTCGGAAGGGGAAGTTCCAGTGCTGCAGTGGAATTTACAGGTCCCCTCTCCCTGCACACAGATGTTGCGGGCTACACGGAGACACCTGCTCCAGGTGTGGGAAGCCAATCCACCGGTTTTTAGCACTCACAACCTCTAAATGTTGGGGCATCTGGTGACTCTCTTTGAAATGCAGAGAGTGAGAGAGAGTGAGAGAAAGAAAGAAACATAGACAAACGAGAAAGATTTTCCATCCACTGGTTTACTCCCCCAAATGCCTGCAACAGCCAGGGCTGGGCCAGGCTGAAGCCAGGAGCCAGGGACTCAGCCTGTGTCTCTGACGTGAGTGGCAGGGGAACATGTATTTGAGCTGCTTCCTAGGAGGCACATTAGCTGTAAATGATAGTGGCTCTGGGATTCAAACCCACGCACTCTGATATGGGATGTGGACATTTCAATTGTGCCAAATGCCCTCCCCACTGATAGGTTTTTGAAAGGTAATGTCAAATGATTGTGTACAGAGTCCTCCTAGCCTGCGGACCCTCCCCCAAGGGGAAGGTGACATGTGACCTGAATTCAGTGTTGCTGGTGTTCATGAAGGCCCCTCTACAAGTGCAAGTGTGAGAGGCTCCAGTCTGACCTGAGTAGCAGGGCGAGGGGCTGGGGATTCCACATCCATCAGTGCAGGGGCTGCGGCCTGGGGTCTGGTCTCCTCCAGCACTTGCTGTCTGGAGGGAGTGCTTTGCTGGATGGGCCACTCACAGATGGGTGAGTCTAAATGGGGAGGAAGTACACCATGCCCCAGTCTGTCCAGGACTTCTGGAAAGAGACAGGAGAGAAGGGGAATGATGATGTCTCACTGGCGAGGTGCGGAATTCCTCCTGGATCACCGCTGAGTGTGTGCTGGGGACAGCTGTGCAAGGCAGGAAAGGGAGTTTGCTCTCTAGATGCCCGGATGGCTCAGGCCTGGAGCAGATGCTGAGTCAAGGAGTACAGGATGGGGGCTTCTGGAGAGTTGAGAAGCAAGGGCACAGCTGCGGCTGGCAACCTCAGGCTAGAAGTGGGAAACCGGGAGAGCACTGGTTGGGACAGCGGAGGGGCTGTCGGAGGAGGGCAGAATCCCCTGAGAGCCTAGAGAGCCCCCGAGGAGCCCTGGCAGCCCCATGCCACTGTTGGGGGCACTTGGGAGAAGACACCTGCGAGAGCTCTGAGAAGCTTTCCCTTCCGTTTCCGAAGGAGGCCCTGACTCTCTCAAAAGGCAGTGTCAACTGTGAGTTGTACAATACCCGCCAGCTCTCTGACACACTCTTCTGTCAGGACTCTGGGGCAACTGCTGCTCACAATGGATGCACAACCTTTCTTGCACTTCTGATCCTACCAGAACCCCTCACTGGAGCCCATCACAAGTAGGGCAAGCTGAGGTCTTATATGGAAGCTATGCTTGAGAAAGCAAGGAAGCAAGAAGAGAGACTGTGACCATGTTCAGAAGAACAGGTGGGATGATAGCCTGAGCGTGAACTCCAAGAGGGGTCGAGGCTGGGAGTGTAGAGTAGGAACAAACGCCCATCTGCTTCCCAGGATACCAGCGGGGTCCTGTCCTTAACACAGCACAGTCACTCTCTCTTACGATGAAGACCCAAACTCACCAGGAAAGGGTTAATGTGGCTGTTTTATTTGGAGGCTGGAAAGGATGCCATATGTTTAGAACTTTCCATCAAATATGTCTATTAAAAAATATCTTCGGGCTGAATGCTCCTGAGAAACCTCTCTTCCTGCATTGACACATGGCGAGGGAGCCACTGATGGCCCAGGTCTTTCTGCACTGTGGACAGAGGAAGTGAGCAGAGGAGTTCACACACATGTGGCTGTCGTAGGCATCGGCATCTCACAGCCCCTCAGTGTCTCTCTGAAGCATATTTGAAGATGTTCTCTCTCTCTCTCTTTTTTTTTAAAGATTGATTTGTTTATTTGAAAGTCAGAGTTAGAGAGAGAGAGAGGGAGAGAGAGAGAGATCTTTCAACCGCTGGTTCACTCCCCATTTAGCTGCAATGGCCAGAGCTGCACCAATCTGAAGCCAGGAGCTTCTTCCAGGTCTCCCACAAGAGTACGGGGGCCCAAGGACTTGGGCCATCTTCTACTGCTTTCCCAGGCAATAGCAGAGAACTGGATTGGAAGTGAAGCAGCTGGGTCTCGAACTGGGATGCTGGCACTGCAGGCGGTGGCTTTACCCACTATGCCACAGCACTGGCTCCTGAAGGTGTTCTCAAGCTACTCAATTTTACCTTGCGTTGGAGGCTAAGAAGTTGGGAGTGAAGTTCGATTCTGCCTTCTTACTACATCTCATCTTATCCCATCCCATCTCATCCACGCGCTAATCCAACACTGTGTACCTACTGTGTGCCAGGGACTCCTCCAGAGCTGTGAATGCAGAAAAGAATAGCAAAGCTCCCTTTCTTGATGGAGATGTTCACTTCTACCTTTAGTGAGGTGGGGAAGCCACTGGGAAGTTTTGAAACATAAGGGATGTATTTATATTTTAATAGGATCAGTCTGGCTTTTGTATTGAGGAGGAAGACAAAGAGACAGAAAGAGTATAGCACCAACTCAGGCAAAAGCCTCAGCCGAGAGCCCGGAGTCAGGAGTCTGGTTGTGTGTTTTGAAGGAGATGCCAGCAGAACCGGATGTGCACTCTGAGGGAGGAAGGGAAGCCAAGGGCCATCCGGAGGCAACTGGCAATGTTGAGTTGCCACTACGCGAGATGGGGAAAGACTGAGAGGCACTGGTTCGCAGGGGAGGATGAGGGGGTGAGGGTTTGGACATGGAAGCTTTAAGACGCCCCCCAGCCACCCACACAGGGTGGACTGCAAGGCTGGAGTCCAGGGAAGAGATCTAAGCTGGGGTTTCCAGCCTGTAGACTGTATTTAAAGCCGCAGGGCTGCCTGTGATCACCAGGGCATGAGAGCAGACAGGGGATAGGAGCGGTCTCACTCAAGAGCCCTTCCACATTCAAGAGGGAGAAACAGCGAGGGAGCCTGAGGAGCAGCCAGTGAGATGGGAAGCAAATCAGGACGGTGAGAGGGATTTGAAGGCAGGTAAAGGCAATCTCTCCAGGAGGGGCTCATCACTGCCTCCAGCGGGGCCGCCGGGTCGAATACGGCGAGGCCCGAGACGTGCTCGTTAGGAGGAAGCAGCTCATCTGAGATGCTGCCAGCCCGGCACCAAGCGCAGCAGAGTCGTTCTCCAAATTATTTCTCAGAGCAGCTCCTGCTGCTCGCCCCGCAGTTTCAGGCCATCATCCGTTTGGCCCTTCGGTCTCTGCAGCCCCGTCACTGGCTCTTCTTCCACTGGTGCCCTCAGCCTCACTGTGCTCCCTTGACGGCAGCCACTGGCCACAGGGGGCTAGCAAGCCCCTGAAAATGAGGCTGCTCTGAGACAGGCTGTAAGTGCTTGGACGCACAGGATTTTGAAAACTGAGAATGAAAAAAGGAGGAGATAAACATGTCTCATTAATATTTTTGTATCAATTCATGCTGAAATGATAATATTTTGGGAATTTGGAATCAAACAAAATATGTTCTTAAGGTGAATTACACTTGAGTCTTTTCTTTCTGCACTTTTTAAATTTACTATAAAGAGGACAGATTTCATGTATTTCGTAGGTACAGCTCTAAGAAAACAACAATGCTTCCTTCCTTCCCCTCCTCTATCCCATTCCTTTTCTTTCTTTTCATTAGTTTTTGCAAGGACACAATTTTAATCCACTCTATAATCATAGGCTTAATTCAACACTAGCCATAATATTCAACAAGTAAAAAGTAGGAAGACCACAGGTCCAACATAATCAAGGCCGGTGCAGTGGCTCAATAGGCTAATCCTCCACCTACGGCGCCAGCACACCGGGTTCTAGTCCCGGTCGGAGTGCCAGATTCTGTCCCGGTTGCCCCTCTTCCAGTCCAGCTCTCTGCTGTAGTCCGGGAGAGCAGTGGAGGATAGCCCATGTGCTTGGGCCCTGCACCCACATGGGAGACCAGGAGGAAGCACCTGTCTCCCAGCTTCAGATCAGCGTGGTGTACCGGCCGCAGCGTGCCAACTGCAGCGGCCATTGGAGGGTGAACCAATGGTAAAGGAAGACCTTTCTCTCTGTCTCTCTCTCTCACTGTCCACTCTGTCTGTCAAAAAAAAAAAAAACAATAATGAAATCACAAGTTGTTCATTTCATTCCTATACTCTCTATTAGCTACCAGATGTCAGAGAAAACATGTGATATTTGTGTTTTGGGGACTGGTTTACTTAACTAAGTGTAATGGTTTCCAGTTGCATCCATTTTGTTGCAAAAGATGAGATTTCATTCTTTTTTATGGCCAAATAGTATTCCATAGGGTACATATACCATATTTTTTTTTTATCCAGTCATCAGTTGGTGGACATCTGGGTTGATTCCATGTCTTAGCTATTGTGAATTGAACTGCGATAAATACGGGGATACAGATAACTCTCATATGCTGATTTCATTTCATTTGGGTAAATTCCCAGAAATGGGATGGCTGGGTCATATGGTAGACCTATTTCCAGCTTTCTGAGGACTCTCTATATTGTCTTCCATAATGGCTGTTCTAGTTTACATCCCCAAAGATTTATTTATCTATTTGAAAGGCAGAGTTACAGAGAGAGGGACAGACAGAGAAAGAGATAGTCCTTCCATCCACTGGTTCACTCCCCAAATGGCCACAATGATTGGGGCTTGGCCAATCTAAAGCCAAGAGCCTGGAACTCCATCTGGGTCTCCCATATTGGTGGCAGCAGCCCAAGCACTTGGCAGGTCTTCTGCTGCCTCCCCAGGTGCATTAACAGGGAGCTGGATAGAAGTGGAGCAGCCGGGACTCAACCAGTACCCATGCCACAGCACCGGGCCCTTTCTACATCTTTTAAATTACAACTAGGAAATCTGAAGTTGCTTCAGTGACTTGCCTTCGTGGCTCGGGCTGTGTTTATATTGGCTAACATTGGACACACTGTTTATGACTTTACACCCAAAGCACTCTTTTGAAAGGACAAAGTTCATCACGTCATGATCATGCTCATCCTCTTTGATAACGTCCAGCTGCAGTTAAGCGAAAACTCCTCATCTTGAACTTTGGGCTGTGCATGGGCTGGGGTCTGCTTGTCCAGCTTCTCCTCGAGTCTTCCCTGCTGTCTGGGCTCAGAGCACCCTGGCCACATGCCTCCCACTTGGGAGCTACTCAGCTGCTGTTGTCTCTGGCTGGAGCCTCTCCTCCAACTTAATACCTTGCTAGTGTTTACTCACCCTCGGGGTCTCAGCTCAACTGTCAGTTCCATGGGGCCCCTTCCTTGGTCCTCCACGAAGTAAGGTGCCCCACTTCTAATCTCAAGGCATCATGAGCTCCTCCTTTAATTGCAATTGTCTGACTTGCTCCTCGTTATTCGCATAATTCACTCCGTCCTTTCTTCCCAAGTGGTTTGCTCCCTGAAGGCAGAGTGAGTGCCGTATGGGTCCCTGGAGAGTGCTCTGCACCTGACACCGCAGGGCTGTCAGAAGGCTGAGTCTGCTACTGCTCCATTGTGAACATTAACTCCATTAAGTTGTTAACAGCAGGAAGCGCTCCGACTTTTAACTGGGGAGAATTGCTTGTTGTTTCGCTTTGGATTGAGGTTTCTTTTGCATGATTTCTTTTTTAAAAAAGATTTATTTATTTATTTGATAGGCAGAGTTACAGAGAGAGGGAGATGGAGAGAGAGAGGGAGAGAGACAAAGAGAGAGAGAGAGATCTTCCATCCACTGGTTCACTCCCCAAATGGCCATAATAGCCAGAGCTGGGCCGGGCACTGTACATGGGTCTCCCACTTGGGTGACAGGGACTCAAGTACTTGGGCCATCTTCCAGTGCCTTCCCAGGTGCATTAGCAGGGAGTCAGATTAAAAAAAAAATGGAGCAGCCAGGACTTGAACTGGAGCTCATATGGGATGCTGGCAACGCAGACAGCAGCTTAACCTGCTGTACCACAGTCACAGTCCCTTGCAAGTAGGAAGTAGTCCCTTCCTACTCTTTGAAAAACCAAATTTGACTTCAGGTAAATGGGAAGACATCAAGCACATGAACCACTGAGTTTTGATAAATAAATACATCCATGTCATCAACATTCCAATCAAGATATTGAAGATTCCCATCACCCCAAGAAAACCCTTATAATCCCCTTCTAGGCAATCCCTGCCCTTGAACACAGCTTCCTGATTTTCTACCGTTAGCGGTGAGTTTTGCCTTCGTATAGGCTTCAGTTAAATAGAAGCATTCAGGACACACTCTATTTGGTCTGGCTTCTTTGATTCAACATGTTTCTGAGACTCCTCTGTGTCCTTTTTTGATTCAGTCATTTGTTCCTTTTCTTTGCTGAGTAATTGAATGGATGCATTGCAATTTATCTCATAGACATTTGGTTCACTGACAGCTTCAGATAATTACAAATAAAGCTACTAGAAATATTCATGTACAAGCCTTGTGGACTTTATAATTTTTCTTAGTAATTATTTAGGAGTGGATGGCAGGGTCCTGGGGGTAAGTGTATGTTTAACTTTACAAAATGTTGTCAAACCAGTGCATGGGAGCCTCAGTTTCTCCACATCCTCGCTAACATTTAGTTAATTTTGATCATTCCAATAACCGTGAAGTGAAATCTCCATGTGCTTGATAGTGTTGAGCATCTTTACATGTGCTTGCCTTGCAGATCATGAGCTTTCTTTTGTGAAATGTCTGCTTAAATCTCTTTAATTAATTAATTAATTAATTTACTTACTTACTTACATGTTTAGTGAGAGACAGAGATCTTCCATCCACTTGTTCACACCCTCAAATGGCCACAATGGTGGGAGCTGGCCAGGCTAAAGCCAGGAGTCTGGAATTCCATCCTAGTCTTCTGCATGATCTTCTGCATGGGTGGCAGGGACCCAAGTACTAGATCCATCTTCTGCTGCTTTCCCAGGTGCACAAGCAGGGAGCTGGATCACAAGTGGAGCATCTGGGATTGGAACCGGTACTCTGATGTGGGATGCCAGTGTCTCAGGTGGCAGCTTAATCTGCTGTGCCACAATGCCAGCCTCTGTTCAGACCTCTTGCCTATTTTTAAACTGAGTTGTTTGTCTTCTTGAGCTATAAATCTTTTTTATATTTTCTAAGTGAAGTAATCCATCAGGTATATGTTTCACAAATATTTTTCCCCATCTGTGATGTGACTTATTTTCTATAATGTGCTTTTTAAAAGGAAGAGATGATTTTTAATGTAGTCCAATTTATTCATTTTTTCATTTATAGTGAGGGCCTCTTGAGTCCTGTGTATTTTGGCTTGTCCCAAAGCTTCAAAGACTTTCTCCTGTATTTTCTTCTTAATATTTAATATATTTCACATTTAGATCTTGACTTATTTTGAATAAATGCTTCTAATGGGGCGATATAGGGATTGAGGTTTAGTTTTATGACTTATTTATTTTTCCCATAAATATTCAATTGTTCCAGTTCCATTTATTTGCAAGAACTATTCCTTCCCTCATCACATCGGTGTCTCTGTTAACAATAGTATAAATGTGTGGGTATTTTTCTGCTCTCTGTTCTGTTCCATTTTTCAATATGCTTGTCTTTATGCCAATGTCACATTGTCTAGGTTACTGTATTCTTTTTTTTTTTTTTTGACAGGCAGAGTGGACTGTGTGTGTGTGTGTGTGTGTGTGTGAGAGAGAGAGAGAGAGAGAGAGAGAGAGAAAGGTCTTCCTTTTCTTTTGGTTCACCCTCCATTGGCCGCTGTGGCTGGTGCACTGCGGCCAGCGCACCGCGCTGATCCGAAGCCAGGAGCCAGGTGCTTCTCCTGGTCTCCCATGGGGTGCAGGGCCCAAGCACTTGGGCCATCCTCCACTGCCCTCCTGGGCCACAGCAGCGAGCTGGACTGGAAGAGGAGCAACCAGGACAGAATCCGGCGCCCATATGGGATGCTGGCACTGCAGGCGGAGGATTAACCAAGTGAGCCACAGCGCAGTCCAACTATTCTTTTTTTAAAGATTTATTTATTTATTTGAAAGTCAGAATTACACAGAGAGAGAAGAGGCAGAGAGAAGAGAGAGGTTTTCCATCTGTTGGTTCACTCCCTAATTGGCCGCAACGGCCGGAGCGGCGCTGATCCGAAGCCAGGAGCCAGGAGCTTCTTCTGGGTCTCTCATGCAAGTGCAGGGGCCCAAGGGCTTCAGCCATCTTCTACTGCTTTCCCACATCATAGCAGAGAGCTGCATCAGAAGAGGAGCAGCCAGGACTAGAACCGGTGCCCAGATGGGATGTCAGTGCCCAGATGGGATGTCAGTGGAGGATTAACCTACTGCACTACAGCGCTGGTCCTCAGTGATTTTTTTTTTTAATGATGAATAAGTGTTCAATTTTTCAACTGATTTCCCTATATCTATTACAATAATCATAATTTTCTCCTTTATTTTATAAATGTGGTGGATTACCTTGATTTTTGGATGTTGAACCAACTTTACATTTCTTGGATAAACCCCACTTGGACACAATGCATCTTTTGATATATTTATATATCTCTATATATTGAACATTTTGCTATATGGATATTTGAGTTTATGTTAATGAGAAATATTGATTTTGTAAAAAAACTGTAATTTTCTTTTTCCTAATTTCCTTATAAGATTTTTTTTGTATCAGGATTATGGAGGCCTCATAAAATGAGTCGGAAAGTGCTTCTTTCCATTTTCTGCTGGATTTTGTGATATTTATGTAATATTTATGTACCTGACAGAGAGATCATCTAGTCCTGGAATTTTCTTTCACTTAAAATTTGTTTTTAAATTTTTTTGAAAGGCAGAGTTAGAGAGGGGGGCTGGAGATAGGGAGGGAAGTCTTGCATCACTGATTCACTCCACAAATGGCTGCAACAGCCAGGGCTGGGCCAGGCTGAAGCCAGGAGCCAGGAGCTTGCTCCAGATCTCCCACGTGGGTACAGGGGCCCAAGCACTTGGACTATCTTCTGTTGGTATCCCAGGCATATTAGCAGAGAGCTGGATTGGAAGTGGAGCAGCTGAGTCTCAAACTGGTACCCATATGGGTTGCTGGTGCTGCAGACGGCGGCTTAACCTGCTACAGCACAACGCCAGCCTCTGAAATTTTCTTATTGGAAAAGTTTCTCATTTCAAATCAATTTCTTTAATGTAGGAGTTTTCTATTTATTCTTTTTGCAGTTTTGGAAAATTATCTTATATGAAGAAAGTATCCATTTAACTTGTCAAATTTAATGACATAAAATTGCTCATAAAATTCCCTTATTATCTTTTTAATATATTTAGGGGCTTTGGTGTTGTCTTTCCTTATTCCTGTTGCAGATAATTTGTGTTTCTCTTCCTTATCTCACTGTCAGTATTTTAGGGTTTAGTTAATTTTATTAAACTTGTCAAAGAACTTTAAAGTTTTTTTTAAAGTACATTTTTAGTTATCTGAATGGCAAAGTGGTGGTGATGGAGGGGGGTGGACAGAGCACTCCCATCCACTGGCTCACTACCCAAAGGCCTGTGATGGCTGGACTGGGCACCAGGAATGCAAGCCATGTCTTCCACATGGGAGACAGTGACCCAACCACTTGAGCCATGATCTCCTGCCCCCATCCACTCCCAGCCCCAGCTCTACCACCCCTACCCCCAGGGGTACACATCAGCTGGAAGCTGGAATTAGAAGTGGAGCTGGATGTGTGCACTTCAAGCAGCTCCTTAACCACTAAGCCAAATGTGCACCCCAGAAAGCCGTCTTTTGTCTTAATGACTTTCTCTATGTAATTTGTCTGTTTTCCAGTTGAATGTTCTCTTGTGGTTATTATTTCCACCTGCTTTCTTTGAGAGTTAATTTCCTTTTCTTTGAATTTTTAAAGTGAAACCCTAGATTATTTTTAGATTTAGAATTTAATTCTTCTTTTGCAGTACAAGTTCTTGGCACTATAAATTTCTCTGTAAGCCCTGTGTTAACTATAGCCCGCAAATTTTGATGTTATGCTTTCAATATCATTAGATTTGAAATATTTTCTAATTTCTCTTATGATTTCTTCTTTGGCTCTGAGAAAGGAATAAATTGTTTAGAGGTGTGTTACTTGATTTTCAAGTAATTGAAGATACTTTCAAGGCATTTTACTATTCTAATTTCTAATTTACTTTTTTATGGTAGGGAAACATTCTCTCTTATGGTTTTATTCCTCTGAAATGTCTTAGGACTCATTTTATGAGATAGCATTTGAGATATTTTGTTGAAGGTTCCATGTATTTTGCAGACAGTGTGTGTTCTGGAGTGGTTAATTATAACTTCTGCAAATGTTAACTTGGTCAAGTTGCTTGTCAGCATTGTTTAAATGTTTCATATTCTTCCTTATTTTTTAACCTACTTATTTGACTCATTACTGAGAGTATGAATTTGTTGGTCTTTCTGCAGTTTTGTCTCATGCATTATAAACCATGTTATTGGGTGCATGTGCGTTGAGAGTTATTATATCTTCTTGGTTTAATTACACCTTTGCTCTGCTCATCCTGACCTGTCCTGAAACCTACTTTGCTTGGTTTTAATAGAGCCACACCACCTTTCTTACTGTTTGCATGCTATAGCTTTTTATGTCCTTTCTCTTTCAATCTATCAGGGTCTTTGAATTCAAAGTGCATCTCTAGGGTCTGGCACTGTGGCATAGTGGGCTAGGCCTCTGCCTTTGGTGCCTGTATCCCATATGGGTGCTGGTTTGTGTCCTAGCTGCTCCTCTTCTGATCCAGCTCTCTGCTTATGGCCTGGGAAAGCAGTGGAAGATGGCTCAAGTGTTTGGGCCCCTGCACCCATTTGGGAGACCCAGAAGAAGTTCCTGGCTCCTGACTCCAGATTGGCCCAGCTCTGGCCATTGCAGCCATTTGGAGAGTAAACCAGTGGATGGAAGACCTTCCCCCACCCCCGTAACTACCTCTCAAATAAATAAATAAAATTTTTATTTTAAAAAAGTGCATCTTTGGGCCTGTGTTGTGGTATAATGGGTGAAGCCGCCGCCTTCAGTGCTGGCATCTCATATGGGCACCAGTTCAAGTCCCGGCTGCTCCAATTCTGATCTGGCTTTCTCCACCCCCCCCCCCCCCCCCCCCCCCCCCGCCTCTCCGTAACTCTGCCTTTCAAATAAATAAATAAACCTTTAAAGTCAGGTTAAAGAAAGTACATCTCTAAAGAAAATATGCATTTGAATATGGCTTGCTGTTTAACCCATTATGATCATCTTTGCATATTAATTGGTATATTTCCCTTTGTAAACATTTAATGTACTCACTGACTTGTCCATTTGATAGTTGTCTTTGTTCTCTCTTCTTTTGGCTTTCTTAGATTTTTTTAGTAATCCATTTTATTTCATCTATTGGTGTCTGAGCTGTATCTGCTTATATTTTGTTTTAAAATTTATTTCTTAAAGATTAATTAATTTATCTAAAAGGCAGAGAGAGAGAGAGAGAGAGAGAGAGAGAGAGAGAGAGAGAATCTTCCATTTACTGGTTTACTTCTCAAATGGTTGCAACAGCCAGGTCTAGGCCAGGCCAAAGCCAAAAGTCCATCCAGGTCTCCCACAGAGTGGCAGGGGCTCAAGATTCTTGGACCATCTTCCACTGCCTTCCCAGGGACATTGACAGGAAGCTGGATTGAAAGTCAAGCAGCACTATGATATACAATGCTGGCACCACAGGCAACGGCTTAACCTGCTATACCAGAACATGAATCTTTTTTTTTTTTTAAATTAACTAATTTATTTGAAAGGCAGAGTTAAAGAAAGGCAGAGGCAGCAGGGGGTAGGAGAGGAGAGAAAGAGATCTTCTATCCACTGGTTTACTCCCCACATGGCTGCAATGGCCAGAGCTGCACTGATCTGCAGCCAGGAGTCAGGAGCTTCATCTGGGTCTCCCACACAGGTGCAGGGGCCAAAGGACTTGGGCCATCTTCTACTGCTTTCCCAGGCCATAGCAGAGAGCTGAATAGGAAGTGGAGCAGCAGGGACTTGAACCAGTGCCCATATGGGATGTCAGCACTGCAGGCGGTGGCTTTACCTGCTATGCCACAGCATCGGCCCCATATCAACCTTTTATACATATACTTTCAATGGTTGCATGGTGGTTTTAAAAATGCATGAGTTACTTGTCACAGACCGCACAGAGTTAATATTATTTCAAGTCACCTGTAATGTAAGACATTTGTAACAGAATATTAAGTTTACTTCTTCTGCAGTTTACCATATATTTTACTTATATTCATTATCGATCATATAGAAGTATTTTCTCTTTAAGTAGTTAATTGTCTTTCAAAGAAATGTGCAAAATACGAAAGGGCTGTCTTTGACATTTCCCCAGGTCGTTGTCCTTTCTGGGATCAATCCTCCGCGTAGGTCTGCATCTTCATACCATGTTCTGATGCTGCCTTCTGTCTGGAGAGCTGCCTTAGCGTGTCTCACAGCACAGCTCTTCTGGCACCCAATCTTCGGATTTTATTTTCCTGAAAACTTTGAGCCTTGCCATCATCTTCGTGGCCTCCATTGTTTCTTATCATTGCCCCCCACTGTTCTTTTTTCTCCTTCTCCCTCTCCTATTCCCTCCTCTTCTCCCCTCTCCTCACCTCTTCTCTTTTCACTTATCTTTCTCCTTCCTTCTTCTCCTCTTCTTCTTCCTCCTTCTCTTCCTCCTCTTTCTCTTCTTTTTCTGGCCATTTTTAAGGTGTGCTCCTTACCATTGGTCTTATTTCATTAAGCTTAAGTGTGAGGGTGTTTGTGTTTATCACAATTAATATGAAGTAAGAGAAAAAAATCACATTTGTAGTGCAATTACCTTGTGACACATACCATATAATGCACTGAAATATAAATGCACCTCTTCTAACCTTTTCTTTGGAGTGATAACACCTCACTGATGAGGAACTAAGGCTAGAAATTCTGCATCCAGCCCTGACAGACTGCCTGACAATAGAGCTATCCTCTCATCATAAACATAAGACCACTGGACAGGATGTATGAAGCGGCTCTTCTCCCACATAAGTGAAAGTCAATACAAGTCTGGGCTCCTTGAGAGGGGACACCAAAGTGAGCTCCGCCAGCCTCCCTCCCTCTGTCCGACTTCTGGTCCAGGTCCCTTAGCCCTGGGTGTAGGGAGGTGGAGGCCCAGTGGAATTTCACTGGGTGGGAAAAGCAGGGGTCAGAGTTGGGTGGGGTAGGGGGAGCTCCTGCCTGGGGAGGGGTGAGCGAGGAGCATGCTCCCATGGGGTCCTAGGCCACTAACTACAGGGGGGTGCAGGGTGCGGGGAGAGATGGCATGAGGCCTGAAGAGATGAATGGCTGGGGACAAAGACTGGGTGGAGAGACACGAAAGATTTTGCAGTGCTAGGAGGCCAGAGCAAAGGAAAATTGCAAAGACCCCACATACCCCATCCCGACGCTATCAAGGCTGCATTTTAAGAGAAAGGATCTCAGGAGCAAGATTTTACAGTTAGACAAAGTATAAGGCTGGAATAACCACGCCTGCCTCCCTAACTCAGCCACTCCCCCCTCTTCCTCTTTTCCTCTCCCTCTGCATCCAACACTACTAATAATTGCCAACACGTACAGGACATCTACAACGTGCCAGGTGAGCTTTTCTGAGTGTCTTAATTTTGTTGGTTCAATTGATCATCTCAACAAGTCCATGTGAAAAGTAATATTTTTATGTCCATTTCACAGTTGTGGCACTGAGAGATTCAACACCTTGTCCGATGCCAAACAGCTATTAGAAGGCAGATCTGGGACTGGAGCTCACGTGAGCTGCCTCCACCATTCATATTCTTTTTAAATTTTTTTTTTAAAATGTATTTGTTTTCATTGTATTTATAAGGCAAACAGGTAGAGATAGGTGGACAGAGATTTTTTATCGTCTGCTTCATTCTCCAAATGCCCACTACTGCCAAAGTGGGGCCAAGTGGAGGCCAAGAGCCCAGAACCCAATCCAGGTCTCTCACATAGGTGGCAAAGACCCAAGTACTTAAGCCATCACCTGCTGCCTCCTAGGGTGTGCAGTAGCAGGAAGGGGGGGTATGGTGGGAAGAATCACTAGGTCCCTAAATCTGTATAATGCAATACATGAAATTTGTATAGCTTAAATAAAATGAAAAAAAGGGGAGGACCCACGATTTGAAGCAGGCACTCCATACGGGATCCAGGTGTCCCAGGGGTGAATTTAACTGCACCACGTGCTTCCCCTCTGCAGTCATGCTCAGCCACGCCCCCACCCCTGCCCTTTTTGCTGGCTTGTGACTTCCAGGCTGAAACGCTATGGTGTCTTTTCCCTCTCTGTGTCCCGTCACCACCACCTTGGTCCAAACTCTCTTCATCCCTTGCTTAGAGGCTGGTAATGACCTTCTCGTAGGTTTCTTTGCCTCTAAACTTCATCGCACAACCCCTTTTTGCTCTGTCCAAAATGCATGAACAATGGCAGGTAAGGCCCGTTAGCGTCTAGCCACAGCGCCCTATGACTTTCCCCTGGATTCTCCCCTCTCTCTGCCCTCCTACCACTTCTGCCACAGACCCCCCACTTGTGGGTTAACCTATTCGTCAGCCTGGCCACCTCTCTTCCTCTGCCCAGCCCAGCCCAGCCCGACTCCTCCCAGGCACACTTGGGCCGTTCTTCCTCTGCATCCTGGACGAGCGTCCGGCCGGCAGCAGCACGGGGCGTGGCAGAGCTCGCAGACCGTGCAGACCGTGTTTTACTCCTTCCCAGGGCCCATCTTGGGCTGGGCACGTAGCAAGCACACACACAGGCTGCTGGCACTGGGCGCACGTCAAACGCCTAGCAGCAGCCGACCTCCGGGGGCGGGGCCGAGGTCAAGGAGTCTCGCGAGGCCTGAAGGTGAGAGGTCACTTCCGCGTTGCCTTGCTTGCTGCTCTGCAGCCCGGTTTTCCTTGGGATTTTCTTCATCTCGGAAGGGAGCGTTCCCAAGACAAAAAGGATCCCAAAGCTGCCTGGGGAGGGCTCCTGCCCCGAGCCCAGGCCGCCTGGGCACGGTGCACAGCATCCGTTTCCCGCCCAAGGTGAGCGCCGTGGACGGCATGGGAGCTTTGCTAACCAGACCTTTTGCTGCTAAACTGGCCTTCCCGTGCACCCCGATGTTGCGGTGAAATTGTGTCAGTGGGGTAGCTTTCGTTTTTGTGATTTGACTGGTTTCGTCCGTGAGGACTTCAGAGAGTCTGGGAAGGTGGCCGGGGAGCCTGCGGCTGTGGGGCAGGAGGAGGGATTGTCAGCCACCGAGGCTGTTGAGGGGGCGCGGGCCAGGAGCCTTGGTCGAGATTCTGGCCCGGGCCAGAATCACGGAAGCTGGGCTGCCCTGGAGTAGGCGCCGCGGGCCCAGGTGCTTGTGCACTGGGAAGCAAGCCCCTCCCTGGCCCCACCAGCGAACTCCGGATTCCGACCCCGTCTGGATCAGGAACATCATTACACGGCCTCTGGCACTCAGTGTTTTTCCCTCACAGCGTCACCAGATCTTGCAACACGTCTTTGAAGGATTCTCTTAGGAGATAACCATGTTTTCTAGCACATTCCATGCTTTGACACCTGGCCTGCCAGGGTTTAGCCACTTTCTAGAGATTAAGTCAAGGACGCAGCTGTGAGCACATCTCTCCTATGCAAACCAGTACAGAGCGCCCAGCCACCTCTGTACTGGGCTGTTGCACTCTGGGGTCGCTATTCCAGATAACTAGGCACAGCCCCTCCACCCCAGGACCCCTGAAGTTACTCAAACTGCACCTGCTGAGCCTGCCTCATCCGCTCCTACTGAGGAAACTTCTAGAGAAAAGGGTCTTGCCCTGTTCGCTTCCCTTCCTCTGCCTCCTGGCTAACGCAGGTGGGTTCCCAGCAGCTGTCAGTGGTGCACTGTGCCTCCCTGTTAGGGATCTGCCCATTAACAATCTCATCTTTCACGACAGTCATTTCCATGTCTGCATGTCCTTGCATACCTGATTAAAACAAAGCCAGGCTCCCCTCACACTAGCTTATTTTTTAAAAAATATTTATGTTAAAGGCAGAGTTACAGAGAGGCAGAGGCAGAGAGAGAGAGAGAGAGAGGGATCGAGATCGAGATCAAGATCTTCCTTTCACTGATTCACTCTCCAGATGGCTGCAATGGCTGGAGCTGTGCTGATACGAAGGCAGGAGCCAGGAGCAGGAGCCAAGGGTCTCCCACATGGGTGCAGGGGCCCAAGGGCTTGGGCCATCTTCCACTGCTCTCCCAGGCCATAGCAGAGAGCTGGATCAGAAGTGGAGCAGCGGGGGGACTAGAACCGGCGTCCGTGGCCTTACCCACTGTGCCACAGCACCGGCCCCCACAGTAGCTTATTAATGCTTCTCTCTGGCCCCATGCAGAGGATGCGTGTCTGTCTGACCAGGTGCTGGCTCAGCATCTGGCATGCAGTGCTCGTCAAATACGTGCGTGGATGAGTGAGTGTCGTTAAGAGCCCTTGGCGGTTCTGGGGAGAGGAAGAGTTTTATGGAATTCATCATTGTGTGTTATTCCTCTTTCACCACAGTGACATTCCAGACCCTGCCGTGTGACAGGCCACTTCTGAGCTGTTTGTCCTGGAGAGGAGGTGGCTGCATGCACGCACAACCCAAGCCCATTTGCCCAGGTTGGCTGTGCTGGACTGTGCTGGGCACCCTGGCTGGCACCCTGCTGCTCAGAGCTCCACTACAAAAGCTCCCAGGGGCCATGACAATGCAGGCGAGTCCCTGTTTCTGTGGGGCTTGCAGGATATTGAGGAAGAGGCCCTATTCCAGCTGGCCTGGGGAAACAGCAGGGCTTGGCTGGTTACACAGCATCCTCTGCGTCCCTGGCACTGCTGGGCGTTGTCTGTGTGCGGCTTCACTGGGGGCTCGCTGCCTCCCTGTGAGGCAGGGGGCTTTCTCCTTCCAGAGGAGGGAATCCAAGCTAACCGAGGTTCAGTAACATGTCTAAGGTTACACCAGGCGAAATTTGGCCCCAGAAATGCTTTCTAGCAAAGGCCTTTTCTGCTATGCAGTGCACAGGGTATGTGAGATGGGAATTATGATACCGATTCCAGGCTCACAGTGGCACGTGCCCAGCATGCATGTAGGTCACACACATTGTCCAATTTAATGCTGTTCACAAAATGAGGGACAGTGGACGTTTGGCACAGCAGTTAAGAGGCCACTTGGGACACCTGCATCCCATATTGGAGTGCCTGGGTTCAAGAGGCAGCGGTTAATGGCTCAGGTCCTTGAGTCCCTACCACCCGTGTGAGAGACTTGGAATGAGTTCCTGGATTCTGGATTCTGCCTGGCCCAACCCTAGCTGCTGTGAATATTTGGGCAATGAACCAACAGACTCCTCTCTCTCTCTTATCTTCAAATAAATAAAATAAATGTTTAATTTAAATGAGAGAGACACTGTATTCTACAGATTCTCAAAGACACCTGGAGCGGTTTAATAATGCATTCCAAATTATACAGCCAGAAAGTAGCAGAGGAAGACGCTGAATCCAGGCTGGTTGTGGAATCTTTGGCTTAGCCATTTTTCTCCCATGTGCACACATTGGGGCTCAGGGACAGTATGGCAGGCAGGAGGGCTGGAAGAAACGGAGGATGGATATTGCCATTTGATCATTTTTCAAGTGGAAAATCTTTGGGGACGAAGATTCATTGACAAAATTCAGTGTGAGCAGTGACAGTGTAATCATCAGCAATGATAGATGTAACTGAGTGTTTTCCCTGAGGCAAGCCAATTAGAGTGAGGGCGCTGTGTCGCCCAAAATGGCCTCTGTCCTGTGTATGGACACAGCGGCCCTGGTGCTTCAGAGACTGAAGCAGCTGTGAGCTGAGACATGGGTGGGTTCTTTCGGGAGCACCAGCCCCTGACAAGGCTGCAGAGACTGGCCCTCAGGCTCACAGCTGCATTTGCCCCCTAATTTGGCATCTGCCAGTCAGTCCGTGGACAGAGACCCATCCATCTCAGGGAGAGCCAGGGCTGCAGACCCACAGCCCCACGAAGCTGTAGCTCGGGCCTGGCTGAGGCTCTTCCTGGTGTCCCCAGACAGCAGGCAGCCTCCCCCCACCTCAGCAGCCTGGCCTCTGAGCTGGTGGCGGTGCAGAATTCTCTTCTTCAGTTGTGGCACCTGGGGAATCTCGCTGCGTAGTCAAGGTGGGCCTGTGTAGGGCAGATGGAGCTTAGCTTGGTGCCAAGAGAGCCCTGGTGTTCCTCTTCTCTGCTGTCCTCACTGACTGTACCCACAGGCACCCAGTTGTGGTTGCTAGGCAACAAGCCACGATAGCATCCTCCTCCAGGTTCTAGACTTTTCCACATGGATTCCCTGTCTCTGTGTCTGTCTGCTCTGCAAGAGAATTGGCCAGGCCATGGTTGAAGGTTTTGCAAGACTCCTGCAGGGTGTTTGGATCCTCCCTGTAAGAGACAACCATGGCTGTGGGAGCCTTCACCTTCCATTACTTCCAGTGTTCTCACTTTTATTTATTTATTTATTTATTTATTTATTTATTTATTTATTTATTTAACAGGCAGAGTTAGAGAGAGACAGAGAGAAAGGTCTTCCTTCCATTGGTTCACCCCCCAAATGGCCGCCACAGCTGGTGCACTGCGCCAATCTGAAGCCAGGAGCCAGGTGCTTTCTCTGGGTCTCCCATGCAGGTGCAGGACCCAAGGACTTGGGTCATCCTCCACTGCCTTCCCAGGGCCACAGCAGAGAGCTGTACTGGAAGAAGGGCAACTGGGACAGAATCCAGCACCTCAACTGGTGGCAGAGGATTAGCCTAGTGAGCCTTGGCACCAGCCAAGTGTTCTCACTTTGTAACATTAAAAAGATTGTATTCCAGGGCTGGGGGGGGGGGGGCAATTCCATACAGACAGGTGTGTTGGTTCAAGCATGGGGCATCTGAAAAGTGTTCCTCTTTTTCTCCCTCATATTTTTTTTTGTCATTTTCTCTTAAGGAGCTAAAAGTCCCTGGGTACAAAAGAGCAACCCCATATTGCCACAATTTTGCTGTTATTGGTTTGGGAGACAATGTGTTTTGGATTGAGTTTTTTTTTTTTTTTTTAAGGAAGCTCTCTGAGATCTGTGGTCAAAGGGGAACAGGTTACATGCAGAATTAGGAAGCAAAATGTTGAATAAATGACCTAGCCTCACCTTCACCCCACCCACTGGCTCCACTATTCATGGAAAGAAGGCGAGTGGCGATCCCACGGGGGGACCTGCAGAGACTGCACCGGGCTGCCCGCACTCCTCCACCATCTGCCCTATGCAGTGTCCTCCTGTCCTTCTGAATGCCAAACCAAGTTTTCATGGCTCTGGTAACATGCAAGCCACAGAAGCCTGAAGATAGTGGCATCGATCAAGAAAGCAATATGCAGAGTTTTAAAACCATCTGGAATGCTTCTATTGAGTATCCCAGAACATGATCATGGGCTGATGGGGGCTGGATTCCACCCAACACACACCCAAAGAACAGCATCCCTTGGTGTCCACCATCTCTCTTTCCCACTCTCTGTCCATCAAGGCAGCTGTCTCCTCTCAGGGCTCTGCCTCCACCCGTGGAAGAGTCTGCCCTCTGAAGGAGGACGGGCAGAGGAGTGGGGATGGCGGTGGAAGGACCCAGTGTTTATGGAGCGTCAGCACTGTAGGGAGTGCATTGGGTACTTTCTCTACCTTGGTGCAGTGGACCTTTACAATAATCCCATAATGCATAGAAATCCTATTTTAGAAAGGAGGACGCTAAAACTCAGCGAGATTAAGGGATTTACTTGTTTGCTGTCACATAGCTTGTAAAATCCCCAGCTGAGTTCCCCTGTCCCTCAGTCAGCCCTTGCCACACAGGGGCATGCTAATCCTCACAGCTATCTGGGACAGTTCTCCAGGGCTCAAACTTGGAAAGACACAGAATTGGAGGGGTGGCAGCCAGGGCTCCAAGTCCAGGTGCTAACACTTGTAATTAGCTGGCAGACAACACAGCACTGTCCAGAAACCCACAGAAAGACAGAGGCTTAAGAGAAAAGCCAGCGAAAGTGAGCAAATGCGAAGCCTGTCCTATTCCTTGGACACCCATGGGAGAGTTTGGAAATGCAGCCCTGAGGGCCCTGGCTGTGTGCTGCGCTGGTAGGTCTGAGGGCTGCGCTGGTAGGTCTGATGGTCTTCTGGACAACATGGCCGTTTTCATTCTCAGGGAGAGCTTCCATCCGAAAAGGAAGGTCTGGCCACTGCCTTCTGTGATCCTGCAGGAGCAGCAGCCATCCTCTTGTTGCTATAGGAACAATTTCTTACACATCATCTGAAACCCACAGGCCTGAGTGAACGCTGTCGCTGTTAACACATGGACTTCCGTGGATTCAGTAGGAAAAAGAGTGGCCAGGAGGTCACCTGCTAGAGATAGAACCTGGAGACGTC
The DNA here is from genome assembly GCA_949820135.1 of Sylvilagus floridanus. Taxonomy (NCBI): domain Eukaryota; kingdom Metazoa; phylum Chordata; class Mammalia; order Lagomorpha; family Leporidae; genus Sylvilagus; species Sylvilagus floridanus. Next base: position 59,698,409 of record OX463227.1, read on the forward strand.
TTTCCAACTTGAACAGAAATTAGCAATCCCATGCGAACCCTGGGGGCACCTGCAGACTCTGCCCTATGGTCCTTCAAACTCCTCTCAGCTTGTTTCCTAGTGGGACAATGTTTGCTGGCGGAGGTGCTGGTCCAAGGAAGGTATCCTGGTGGCTGTGACTCATCCAGGGAGTGGGGATTCAGTCCAAGCATAAAAGAGCTGAAGATAAGGCTAGATGTGCACAGACTCATTCATACCCCCACATACAAGCCTCCAAGTTCACACCATTGTGTTCTACCGTGTTCATTTCCTGGAGGGTGCATCGTATTTGGTCAACAGAAATTTCTTATGGTGAGGCACCAACCTTTAGCACTCAGGAAAAGTTGTGTCTCCTTGCATGGAGGCTCATGGGTCTGCACACATTTTTCTGTTTTGCATACATGTTCAGGACCTTTCATTTCTTAAAGGAAGATGAGGACATCTGGCCAAAGTAGAATTCTCTCAGTGTGGAGGCAGCCTCCACATAAGGGGAAGGCGACCTGGATTTAGTTTCAGAAGACTTGACCTCCTCTCATCTAGCTGTGCGAGCTTGAACAAGTCATCTGGTCCAGCTGGATGACGTTTTCCTTGTCTATGACAAAGGATAATCAGACCCCCTTCACAGACAGGTTGATCTAATTAAGTTGATTCATTCATTCAATAGTTGCCTAGGTCTGGGATATTTCAAGTGAAGATGAGACTAATTTCCTGCTCTCATTTTAACATACATAAATATGTGAAAAAATAATGAATAAGGGGACATAGTATTCAGGTGAATCCCCAGGGGATATGAAAGGGAGGGTCTGCCAACTGCCTTACATGGTGGAGGGCAGTTAGGGAAGGCATCTCTGAGGAAGTGGGGTCTAAGATGTGTCCCACTGCAAAAACAGTGGGAGACAGCAATGACAGAAGGAATATGGAGTGCAAGACCCTATTATGAGACCCTGTTAATGAGCTTGGGGTGTTTGAGTAAGGAAAGAGGGTGATATGGCCAAGGTGTGGTAAATGAAGGGAAGCAGGAGGCAGAGCCATCTTCTGCAGCACTTTGTAAACCCATAGAGTGAGTTCGGATTTTATTCTGAGATGGGACTTCATGGGAATATTCTTAGTGGGGGAAGGGTGGTGTGACTTGATTTTTGTTTTTATAAGATTCCAGTGGTCCCTCTAAAGAATCTGAATTGGACACAGGAAAACAGGAGACTGTTGTACTAGTCCCAGCTGGTGTCAGATGATAGGGGAGAGATGGAGAGAGGTAGACACTTCTGGGCTCTGCATTGTAGATTCTACCAGTGAGTCTTGTTGATGGATTAGCTGTGTTGGGGGAATAATGGTATAGGTGAGAGTTTTTGGTTTGAGCAGTTGTTTGAGTGAGATGAAGAAGCCTAGGGAGGGAGCAGGCTTGGAGGAATCAAGAATTCCCCCTTAGACCTGATAGGTTTGCATGGTCTTTTAGCTATGCAGGAGAAGTAGTACCTAGGCTGCTGGTTCTACAGGTCTAAAGTTTTGGAGGCAGGTCAGAGCTGGAGATAGAAATTGAGAGTTTGTCAGCATAAGGAGGGATTCGAAGCCATGGGACTGAGTGAGGTTATCTTAGGAGAGAAAAATGCAAGGGCCAATCCTGGGTCTTCCCAGCCTTTAGAGATGATGTTTGAGCAGACGACATGGAGAAACAGCAGTCACTGTGGTCAGAGGAAATGTAGAAGAATATGGTGTCTCTTAAGCCCTGCCACAAGAGTTGACAACCAAGAGGCCAAGGAAGATGAGAAAAATGAGCCCACATTCAGTGCCATGAAGACAGCCTCATTGGGTATTTGTGTGGATGGAAAAGTGCTTTGGAAGCCCTGGGGTGCTATTGGTGGTTTCCACAGGAGCCTCTGTGTAGAGGCTCAAAATTCACATACCTGAACCTCAGCCCTGATCGACTGAATCTGGAGCCCCAGTTAAGAGCCACTCGTGTACTCTGTGCCACTTTCAGTCTCTTTGCTGCTGTATGAAATAAATGTCTCCATTGAGAGGACTGCTTTTGGTCTGATCACCAGATACACTGATAGTGTGGGTAGGACAGTGACATTCAGTGCTCCTACAGCAATAACTCACACTGGACAGTCTTTTCCCTGAATACCCATGCAGCTCTAGACACAGCTGAAGAGCTTATGGTAGTATTGCAGGTAGGGATTAGTTTATGTAATTTCCCCACTCAAACATGATTTCCATTTGGTTTATATGAGAGAATTAGTTGGCAACCAAAAAGGCCCAACTTTCCCAGGCATGACCGCCAAGCTGTGCTCCAGTCCTCGAGTTCCAATCCAAGGCGACAGATGATCCTAAGGAAGACATGCTTATAGCCCCTCTTCTTTTCTTCCGGTCCTGTTGCCCTGTGCCTTTGACTTTGTCATTTTCCTGTTCTTCCATTTTAGAGACTCTGGATCAATAAGCAGATGTGTGAAAAGAATCTTTTAGACTATCTTGTAAATGCTTAATTGATTTAAAAATGTCACTTTGATAGTAACTCTAATAATTGTCTGACAACTGTTTCTGAGAATGCTACTGAACCTTTGGGGAAATGATTATGAACACATCATTATGTCAATTATCACACAAATAATCAAATGACTTCTTCTCACAGTCATACACCTGGATGTGGCTCAGGAGGACTATCATGGGATGAGATCTGCTGTGATATCTTTATTAATGAGCAAGAAGTAGAGGTAAATATTGTGCTAATTAAATCTACTGTGGATACTAATCTAGATGGCACGGCTCCCCAGGGGGAACACAGATGCCTCACTACCTCACTGTGAGCTTTGAAGTACGTGGAATGAGAGCAAGAAAATGGATTTTGATGACAAAGAAAGAAAATGTGAGGGGAAAATATCCTAGATGCACAAATTACTGGAAAGATGATAGGAAGAAGTAAATACCAATGACTGCCATAATTGCTCAGCATGAGCCCTGAGTTAGCATGGCCCGTCCCACAAATGGAATCTCCAGAGAAGGCTGGAATCCTAATTGGAAAATTAGTTTTCAAAGACAAGAGAAAGGAAGCCACAGTGGTCTTATGAGGTGGTGTTTACTGACTAGGAGTGGTTGAGTTCAGGGAGAAGGCAAGGCCAATCGAAGGGGTCTTTGTTAGTGGGGGAGGTTAGAAGGCAAATGAGGAGAAGCAAAATTGATGTAGGACCTCTGGCCCTAAGGGAATAAGGGTTATTGGGAATCTTGTCGGACAGAAGTTGACATCAACACATGGTGGCGATGCCCGAGAGGGAAAGGGAGGAATGCCTTTACTGTCTTGGTGGCACTAGCCGCTTGGCATATTCTGTTCCTTCTTCCCAAGCACTTCCCTTATTAGCTGCCCCCTCCTTCTGTCAACCCTGGATCTGGTCCCAAAAAGGAATAGGAAGAAGATTCTAAGGACCCCAAAGTATTAATCTCTTGTCTGTTCCTAACTGCCGGGTCTAAGGAGATGACAGGCCCCATTGACACTCCGCTGGAGGACTTGGGAGAAAAGGCATAGCTCAGTGCTCACGCAAGCGCCTCATGGCTGTCTATAGGCTGCCTTTGCCCATGGAGGCTGTTGGCCAACCTTGTCTGTCTCCATGGGTTAGGCAGCAGGAGAGGTCTGCGGGTGCTGGACCTTCTTATCCGTGACTGAGCAGTCCTGGGTGGCGGAGACTGATGGTAACCTCTAGGACCTCAGTGAGAGAAATGGACCCATAGTGAGGGCTAGTTATCCAGCCCCTCACCTTTCTAGTATTCTCTTCCTTAGAAATCAAAATAAGTACACGAGACTTGAAAGGTACAATGAATTTTTTTTTTTTTTTGAGAGGCAGAGAGACAGAAAGAAAGAATTACCATCCACTGCTCATAACAGCTGGGATGGGGCCAGGCTGAAGCCAGGAGCCAGGAACTCAGTCTAGGTTCCCCCGTGCAAGTGGCAGGAACCTGATTACTTGAGCCATCACTGCTGCCTCCCTGGGTATACATTAGCAGGAAGCTAGAATTGGGAGCAGAGCCAGGACTCCAACCTAGGCACTCAAACATGGGATGCAGGTGTCTTAACCGACATCTGAACTGCTAAGTTGAACACCTGCCCCAACACAAGAGTTTTTAACCATGAGGCTAAATGCCCACCCCAGAGTTCGCATCCTTGTGCTCTCTACCCCTTGCAGAATTTAGATCTAAGTGTGGTAGATAAGAGCACAGGCTGAATTCACTACTAAATATTTTTATGTCATGTTTGAAAGTAGGCCAGCTACATAAACACTCTGAGCCATATGTTTCTTACCTAGAAGTTACAGCTAACAACACCTACTTCACAGAATTACTGCCATAGGGATTAAATAAAATTATTAAGATGTTGGGGTTGGCATTGTGGTATATCAGGTGAAGCTACTGCCTGTGGTGCTGGCATCCCGCATGGGTGTCAATTTGAGTCCTGATTGCTGCATTTCCGATCCAGCTCTCTGCTAACGGCCTGGGAAAGCAGTGAAAGATGGCCCAAAGTGCTTGGGCCCCTGCACCCACATGGGAGAACCAGAGGAAGCTCCTGGGTGCTGGCTTCAGCCTGGCCTAGTCCCGGCCACTGGGGCCATCTGGGGAGTGAACCAGTGGGTAGAAGATATCTCTCTCTCTCTCTCTCTCTCTCCCTCCTCCTTCCCTCCCTCCCTCCCTCTCCCCTCACTCTGTGACTCTGACTTTCTAAATAAATAAATATTTTTTAAAAACAAAGCATGTATAGGGAAGGCTCCCTTTCTCATTAACAGCCTCATTTCTGGAAAGCTGATCTAAAAATGGAGTCTGGGAGTCCCCACCTGGGACGATTTGTGATAATAGGAGAGGAAATTGGAAAGCAACTGTAGGAAAGAACTGGCAGCTGGAGTTGGGACCTAATTTATGTCTCTAATCTCTTCCCAGCTACATGAACTTTGTCAGAATCTGCATCAAAAACACTGACTTGCCTGGGGTTTCCTCTCTTTCTTGGTTGCTGGAAGTCCCACCTGTGTGATGGAGTTTCTGCTTAGAGCCATCTGCTCTCCAATATGAAACAGACTCACAGCAGCTCGCACACGTCACAAGAGCTCCGAGCTTGCCCTGAGGGCAACGTTTGGCTCAGATCCATAGCCCCTGATGGTGTGCTTGCAACCCCAAGCTGGAGTGCCATTTCAAAGGCAAGTAAAACAGAAGCCCTAAGCCAGATGAAAACCCAGGTAATTGGCAAAGCGGTCAAATTTTCCAAAGATCAAGCCATCTGAATCTCCAAGATTGCTTGTTAAAAAATGCAGATACTGGGGCCATGTTATGATGCAGCAGGTTAAGCCACTAGCTGTGACACCAGTATCCCATGAGAACACTGGTTCCTGATGCCTCAGCTACGATCCAGCTCCCTGCTAACACACTTGGGAAAGCAGCGGATGATGGCCCAAGTGCCTGGGCTGCTGATACCCATAAGGTACCTGAATATAGTTCCAGGCCTCTGACATGGGCCTGGTCTGCCCCAGCCATTGTGGCCATCTGCAGAGTGAACTTATGAATGGAAGACCTATTTCTCTTTGTATGTATGTTTATCTGTGTCTCCCCCTCTCTCTGTAACTCTTTCAAATAAATAAAACACGCACACACACACAGATACCTGGGTCTCTCTCAGAGCTGCTGAATCAAGATTACTGAGCTTGAGATCTGCCACATTCCACATCAGCAAGTTGTCCCCTGATTCTGATGGATGCTAGCTTAAAAACCAATGTAAGAACTATAAGGACCACAGGGGGAAGACATCCGCTTAAACAGATTAACATTGATGTGGAGAGGCCCCAAGATGGTGGAATAGGGAGGGAGCTTACTGCTATAGTCTAGGGGAAAATAGTTTGAAAAAAAAAAAAAAAACCTGGAGAGAGTTAGGGAGAAAACAGCAGAGGAAAGTCCATGCACATTAGAGGGACACTGGATCTATGTGGAGAGTGTGACTGAGCACAACTCAGGACCCCAGCAGCTGAGAGCCTCAGCACCAGCTTTGGAGTGAGGTAAGACCAGGCTGCGGCAGCCCAGGCCACTGGTGATAAAGCTTTGGGTAGAGCCTGGCCTGAGTCTGGCTTGTAGCCCTGTGGTGGACAGTAGAACTGCCAATCTAGAGGAAAAGTGGGGGGAGGGCACATTTCTTTCTCCCCGACCACCCAGCACCAATGTCCTGTTATTAGCCAAGAGTGGGTGGGTTTATTTTGGACAAATGTAACAGCTGTGCCAGTTCATGTCCGTGTGCTCAGCAACCAGCTGAAAGGAGACGCCTAAGTGTGGCTGGGAGAATTGACAGGGGGCTGGGTGTTCATGACTGTGGGAGCCTTGGGTGCTGGAACTGTGAAAACACTGTCGCTGTGGGTGAGGGTGCAGGCTGTGGTAGGGTCTTTGGGCAGTCACTGTAGGTGGCTGCACATGCTCAGGGCTCCCTGATTGCCTGGTGAGGGTCATTGCTGCAGGATCCTGTGCTCACACCGAGGACTGCAGGGATCCTCTGTGTGGTTCTTGTGTTAGCGTGGATGAATATTGTATCCACTGGGGCTAATGCCCAGGTATTAGTCTCCTTGGAGGAGAGAACATAAGCATGAGACTACACCAACAGAGCTGAACAAACTTCCTCTCTGATGAGAGAGAGAGAGAGAGAGAGAGAGAGAGAGAGAGGAGATTTACGACCTCAATTTGGAAGTCATCTTGGACTTCCCTCACCCTGAAGCATTGAACATATCTCTGTGGCACTTGCCTCAGGGTGTTCACTAGAAGAGCAGACACTCCACTAATCCACAGAGGCATAGTCCAAAGATAAAAGCCATCACAGGGGGCAAAATATAAACCAAAAAGTACCACAACAAATGCCTAAAGATAAATACAGCAATTCAAGAAACAAGAGTAAGCAAGAAATCATGACTCCCCAGAAGGAACACAACAACATTTTAATACTAGAATGTGAAAATGAGGAGATCAAAGAAATGCCAAAAATGGAATTAAAAAAATTGATCATAGGATTACTTAGAACTAATCAGAAGCAAATGCATGAACTAATGAAATCCATGCATGATGTGAAAGAAAATTTTTCTCAAGAAATTGAGATTTTAAATAGAAATCAAAATGAAATACTGGAATTGAAGAATTCAATAGAACAAATAAAAAATGCAACAGAAAGCCTTAACAACAGAATCTGTGAGGTAGAAGAAAGAATATCTGAGTTAGAAGGTAAATCTCTGGAAGTTTTACAATCAGACTGAAAACAAAGAAGAAATAAGAAAACTAAAAAACACTGTTGGAGATCTATGGGATACTATCAAACGACCCAACATGTGGATCTTAGGAATTTCTGGAGGCGTGGAAAGACAGAATGGATTAGAAGGCATTTTTAGTGAAATAATTACAGAAAATTTCCCCAATTTGGAGAAAGAAAGAGACGTCCAAGTACAGGAAACACATAGAACTCCTAATAGACATGACACATTATAGTCAAACTCTCCACACACTGTCTTTTGTTGTGCTTTTCTTTGCTGTTATATCCCGATCTTAATTCTCAGTTTGTATCTGACACTGGATCATATCATAATGGACTTACCCTCTTTCCCCACAGGACAGCAGAATCAGGGTAGCTGGCCCAGGACATCTGGGCATTTTTGCTGCTTTGGACAATGCACAGAGTAGAGCAATGGGCCCAGGTGAATCTTCAGGCTGGTCCCTTGGTTCCCTATGGCACCACTTGAGCATGGCCTGTGCCCATTGTTAAGAACTGGATGGGGCAGGCAAGGAGCCAGGCCTGGCAGCTGGACAGACCCTGCCCTTTACCGAGGCCTGCAAGATCTCCCCACTGATAGCACCCAGTCTTGCCTCTTCTCGTTTCTTATCTAGCCCCAAACACCAAACCACCCAGCCCTCTGTAGACTCCCTGCTTCCGGCTCCTTCACCCCACTGGGCCTGACTTCATGCTCTTTCTGCCCCTGCTTGCCTTCTCACTCCCTGCCCTTTCCAACCTCAGCTCCATCAACTCCTCCTTGTTCTTAAGGTCCTGTCTGGGCGCTAAATCCAGAAGAAAATCTTCCCTGGCTCCAGGCTATGCCCTGCCCTCAGGTTCACGCTGGCAGCCTTGGCCATCATGACCTGTTACAGCCTTTACCACTACGCTTCCGAGGCATCTGTCACCAGACCCATCTCTGGCCCAGAGATCAGGGAAGGGTGTTTGTTTATCTCTGTATCCCAAGAGCCTTATGCCAGACGGATGATTGGCTCCATAGAGCTGATGCACAGAGACCAAAGCCTGAGCTGCTTGAGGCTCTGCCTTCTAGACATGGGCACTTATTTTTGTCTGATTTCTGCAGAACTGGCTATACTTTGGGTTAATGATCTTGCAGACACACATTTAAAACCAGTTCCCACTGTGGAAGAGAGAGAAGAGGGAGGAAGGGAGCTATATAGAAGCTGGACCTCCCTGAACGTACCTTGCTTTTAACTCAGTTTTGGAGCCAGTTATGTTTTCATATATTTCATATATTTAATTAAATAAAAAGAATTCCTAAAGATGGAAAGCAAACTTGCAAAAAAAGGATAAAATTTTACCCATATATATGGTTGTTGGATTATTTCTCTTTATTTTTTGAGTTTATTTGAAAGACAGAGTGACAGGAGTGAAAGAGCAAGTGATCGAGAGAGAGAGAGAGAGAGAGAGAGAGAGAGAGAGAGCTCCCATCCACTGGTTTACTCCTAAATGGCCGCAACAGCTGGGTCTGCACCAGGCCAAAGCCAGGAACCTGGAACTCTGTCCTGATCTCCTACATGGGTTACAGTGACCCAAGCACTTGGGCCATTTTTGTTGCCTCCCGAGGTGGGAATTTTGCAGGAAGCTGGATTAGAAATAAAGAAAAAAAAAAAAAGAAATAGAGCAGCCAGGACTAGAACTGGCATGCTGGTTTAGGATGCTAGTGTCACAAGCAGCAGTTTAACCAGGTGTATCACAATGCCAGCCTCAGGAAACTTATCTCTGATTACTTTGAACCACAGTAATATTATCTCCCTACCAGGAGCTAGCTCAAAAATAAGGAACCTTGAAGATATCAAACAATCTTACTCTGTGCTCAGTGATGTTGTTGTAGGTAGGAATATTGATACTGGTTTTTTAAAAGCACTTACTTTATTTATTTGAATGGCAGAGTTATGGTGGTGAGGAGAAAGAGAAGGGGGAGAGAGTAAACCAGTGGATGGTTCACTCTCCAAATGGCTGTAATGTCTGGGACTGGATCAGGCCAAAGCCAGGAGCCAGGAACTCCATCAAGGTTTCCCATGTGGGTGGCTGGGCTGGGGTCATCTTTCTGCTGCTTTCCCAGCTCATTCACAGGGAGCAGGACTGGAAGTAGAGTAGCTGAGAATTGAACTGGCATTTATATGGGATGCTGGCATCACAGGCTGCGACTTAACCCCCTGATAGCGTTATTTTGCAGTCAGGAAAAAAAAGATAAAGCAAATATATATGTCCAATATTTTAGGTAGGAACCAAGACTTTGAATAAAAGGAGATAAAACATAGAAATCAAAATAATACAAAGTTTAAATAAAATCCTGAAATTGTTACCTTAAATTGAAAATATCAACTCATGATTTGTATTTCTTCTTTAAAAAATGGATATTTCTTAGATATGTCTATGGCAAGGATTTAGAATCAACAATAACTTAATAACAACAAACACCGCTGGTTCCCAAATTGTAGTTGCTAGATGCCATTTCCCACTCAAAGGAACAAGGACTTCTTGAGCGGGAACATCTTGTCATGCCTTAAAGCAAGGAAGCTGTCAAAATTACTGTGATCACAGAATGATGCATGGCCAACCTGAAGGGCTCCTATTGACCAAAGATGAGGCCTTTTGAACACACACACACACACAAATCACCACAATGGGGTGAAATGCATCAGACGTATAAGAAGTTCTGGGTTTGCCTCTCCCACATCGCCAAAGCTGGTAAATCTGCCACAGTCACATCTGGAAGTCACTAAAACACTTCTTAGTCTGAAAACTGACAAGTAAAGAAAAAGGATCAAATAATTATCCTGCCTTCCCAGATCAACAATATCCAATGGCAATCCAAGAGTTGCTCTTTGATTCCTTGTAGAAAAAAAACACAACTGGTAAATACAAAAGTAACACTGGGAGTTCACCAGTTTGAAAATCCCAAAAGAGATAATCGTTCAAGGCTGCAGTTGTCAATGGCTGCAAAAACCATTGGGGGAAAGTTGCTTAGGGATCACAATGTATGGATGAGGTCGACACCACCTGAATCCAAAGATTAAGGGTAAATGAGTCAGGTGTGCCGTGCGCCCTGCTGTGACGCAACAAGAGGACACAGTGTCCATCACTTACAGAGTCTTGTCTTGCATAATAATTCTTCCTTGTTGTTCTCTCCCCTAAAAAACCTAAAGACCTTGAATGTAGTAAAGCTCTAGATCTGACTCTCGGTCCACAGGAAATATGGTAGGTAGAGGGCACATTCAATATCATCATGAGTAATTAAGCAGAAATATATTAAGTACATGGGAAATTCTATAGAGCAAATGACCCAATTTCATCCTAAAATAAATGGCTTTTCTTTTAAATAAAAAATAGAAGTGGAACAGTTACAGATAAAAAGAGATTTAAGAAACATGCCAACTTTAGTGACTCTTATTGAAAGATATGCAAGTATTTTTATAATATTCTTTCCAGTTTTCTGTAGCTTTTGGAAAATTTTCCATTTTTTAAAAAAGAATCAAACATATTAGCCAAACACAGTGTGTGGATCTCGTTTGGATATTGATTTGATCATGCCAGTTTAGAAAGATGCATTTGAGACAACAAGGAAAATAGGCATGTGCTTTATTCTGAGTTACTGTTCTTGTTGAGTATAATTTTACCATGGTTGTATTTTTCAAAAGCCACTATTTATTTATTTATTAATGATTTATCCATGTGAAAGGTAGAATTACAGAAAGAGAGGGAGACTAACAGAGAATCTTCCATTTGCTGGTTCACTCCCCAAATAGCTATAGTGGCTGGAGCTGTGCTAGGCTAAAGCCAAGAGCCCAGAACTTCTAGGTCTCCTATGTGGGTGCAGGGGCCCATGTACTTGAGCAGTCTTCCACTGCTTTTCCCAAGGCCATTAGTAAGGAGCTGGTTTGAAAGTGGAGCAACCAAGTCTCCAACTGGCACCCCTGTGGAATGCTATGCCACAATGCTGGCTGCTAGCTAGTATTTAAAAATAGATGATTAAGTAGTATAAATGAAAAACATTAACATAGTACTAAGGCTTAGGTAAAGGAGAAGGAACATGTTGGGTATTGTTAGAGCTACAGTTTGGGCTCAGTACTGGTATCACTGCTAGTTAAGTGGGAGAACTTGAGTGAATTTCTTTCTCTTAGCCTCAGTTTCCACCGAATACCACCTGCTGTACGGGACTGTGAGAATGGGATAGAATATGTTTATGGCAGTGCCTGACACAGTTGATATTTAACAGACTTTTTTTTTTTTAAGTGTAAGAGGTTTGTGTTTAACCTATGTCAACATCTCGAGTGGCTCATGATGGATTTCCAAGCCTTCACTATGGGTGAATGACCAAGTTATTCCTGACATCACTGGAGCCCAGGTCACCTGTAGTTTCCATTGGTCCCCAAAGCACTAGATTGTAAAGGGTAGGAATCAGGGAGACACTTGGTGGAGTAGGCAGCCTGCACTGGGCATATGACCAAGGTCACCATATAGTGGTCAAGCTAAGTGAATCAATATCTGTAACCTGCTTAGAACAGTGCTGACTCATGGTCGTATTCTATAACATTATTATTATTGGAAGTGACCTACCAGGGGACCAGTGTCATGGCTCACTTGGTTAATCCTCCGCCTGCGGCACCAACATCCCATATGGGCACCAGGTTCTAGTCCCAGTTGCTCCTCTTCCAGTCCAGCTCTCTGCTGTGGCCCGGGAAGGCAGTGGAGGATGGCTCAAATGCTTGGGCCCCTGCACCCACATGGGAGACCAGGAAGAAGTACCTGGCTCCTGGCTTCGGATCGGCACAGCGCCGGCTGTAGTGGCCATTTGGGAAGTGAACCAATGGAAGGAAGATCTTTCTCTCTCTCACTGTCTATAACTCTGTCAAATAAATTTAAAAAAAAAAGGAAGTGACCTAGCCAAATCCAAGGCAACTTTAATTCCTACAAATTCCTCCTTTTTCTGTTTCTCTGAACTTGCTCTCAGGGGTTGAGGTGGCAATCCATAAATCGATGTATTTTTTTCTATGCTTAGAAAGGATGACTCAGTCTCTTAATTCACAGATTCTACTCTTGCCTTAGGCATGAACCATTTGAGTTTCCATTTTGACTGCATTATTGCTAATGGGTCTTTGACTCTCATAGATAACAACTGTTCTGGTCCAAAAATGATGAGAGGGATCAATGGCCCCATAGGGTCCCCTGCACCGGTTTCATCCTGCTGCTCCAAGGGTAGTCTGGTCCTTGTTGTGGCAAGTGGTAATCAGAGATAGAGATACGATTAGTCCTTTCCTAAGACAGCGAGAGGTCTTGGAGAAGGGCTTGGTCTAACTTTGCGAGAGAGGAGATTTGTTTGTGTTTCAGTTTCTTCCCTTGACCATGGACTGCTCAGTACAAATCTCTAGGAGACCTGTGTTCAGTGAGTTACCCTACAAATGGGGTAAATTTGAACTTGGAGGTCATTCAAGCAATGACTGTAGGTGCTGAAGTGTGACCCGCATTAGGATTTTATAATTTTGGCAAAATTATCCTTCTAAGACAAACAGGTTGGCAACAAGACCTGTGATGCTGGGGCCACATCACCCTTGGAGTAAAACCTTTCATTGTCTTTATCTCATATTGAAATTGCAGGAGCCACGGCTCTCTGGAACCCACTGCTGCTGGTATGACTGAGTTTTCCAGGCTGTGTCTGACATGTTGTCACCACCCTAGGCATCTGGGCAGAGGTGGCCAGCATCAGACCCTTCTTTTCCTGGGTTCTCACCACCAAGCCTCATGCCCAGCCTCTTGGCTCACTGGGAGGCAGTTTCGGTGTCACTTCCCCACTCTCCCAGGGGCTTAGCTCTGATGCTTCCTGGTCTTCTGATGTCATGTTGCTGGATTAGTTGGGGTGAAAGTGAGGGGCGCTGTTGCCGGCTGCAGTAGCTTGGAGAAGAGCTGCTGGAAGGAACCTCAGTCCAGGAGCCACAGAGCCAGGTTTGCTAGTGTGGATTTGTGGGTCAGAGGCCAGAGATGGCACTCAGCAGGGCATTGAAGACAGCATGAGGATGCCTTACTCCCAACCAAGTAGCAAGCAGCAGCCCTCTCAGAGGGGAATATGGCAGAAGCTGCAGCACGGCTGGGGTTGCTGCCTGGCTTAGCGGGGTGTCTGCCCAGCACCCCTCTGCAAGGAGTAACCTAATTTCTGCCTGCACCCAAACCTCTACTCCACTGGGACCTCACAGACTCACCCATCTCAGAGTTTCACTCGAAATCACACTGTCCAAACTCAAAGCCCATCTCTGTCACTTAACAGGCATGTCTTTAGACTGCATTTACGCTATCTGTGTCTATGGGGTGTGTATGTGTGTGTGTGTGTGTGTTAAGTAGAGAGCCCCTTTTGTTGTGTAGAACACCTAAGCATACAAAAGGCTTCTCACAGATCCTGGTACCTGGTAAGCATTCATGAAATGTTTTACATCATCAGCAAGCACTCATTATCACCTGGAACTCAATCCAGATCTCTCATGTGGGTAGCAGGTATCAACTACTTTATCTGTTATTGCCACCTTCAGGAGTCTGTATTAGAAAGAAGCTGAAATCAGGTGTGAGGTCAGATATTGAACCCAGGCACTCCAATGTGGAATGCAGACATTTTTCAAAAAGATTATTTATTTTTAAATTTTTATTTATTTTTTTATTTAGTAAATACAAATTTCCAAAGTACAGTTTATGGATTACAATGGCTCCCCCCCCCCCATAATTTCCCTCTCACTCACACCCCTCCATCTCCTGCTCCCTCTCCCATTCCATTAACATCAAGATTCATTTTCAATTATCTTTATATACAGAAGATCGATTTAGTATATATTAAGATTTCATCAGTTTGCACCCACACAGAAACACAAAGTGTAAAATACTGTTTCAGTACTAGTTATAGCATTACTTCACATTGGACAACACACTAAGGACAGATTCCACATGAGAAGTAAGTACACAGTGACTCCTGTTGTTGACTTAACAATTTGACACTCTTGTTTATGGCATCAGTAATCTCCTTAGGCTCTAGTCATGAGTTGCCAAGGCTATGGAAAAAGATTATTTATTTATTTGAGAAGTAGAGTTACAGACAGAGAGAGGGGGAGACAGAGAAAAAGGTCTTCCATCTGATGATCCACTCTCCAGATGACCACAGCAGCCAGAGCTGGGCCATTTTGAAACCAGGAGCCAGGAGCTTCTTCTGGGTCTCCCACGTGGGTGCAGGGGCCTAAGCACTTGGGCTATCTCCTACTGATTTCCCAGGCCATAGCAGAGAGCTGGATCAGAAGAGAAGCAGCTGGGATATGAACCAGTGCCCATATGGGATGCTGGCACCACAGGCAGAGGCTTAGCCACTATGCCACATTTCTGGCCCCAGAGTGCAAGACATCTGAACCACTAGGTTAAATATCTACCCCTGTTTTTATTTTTTTTTTATTTTTATTTTTTACAGGCAGAGTGGACAGTGAGAGAGAGAGACAGAGAGAAAGGTCTTCCTTTGCCGTTGGTTCACCCTCCAATGGCCGCCGCGGCCAGCGCGCTGCGACCGGCGCACCGCGCTCGTCCGATGGCAGGAGCCAGGAGCCAGGTGCTTTTCCTGGTCTCCCCATGGGGTGCAGGGCCCAAGCACCTGGGCCATCCTCCACTGCACTCCTGGGCCACAGCAGAGGGCTGGCCTGGAAGAGGGGCAACCGGGACAGAATCCGGTGCCCCGACCGGGACTAGAACCCGGTGTGCCGGCGCCGCAAGGCGGAGGATTAGCCTGTTGAGCCACGGTGCCGGCCTACCCCTGTTTTTATTATCCAGAACTTTGGTATCAATATCTAACATTAATACGATATATGTTAATATAATATGACATATAGTATCAACATGATCTGTTCTCTGACAGATTTGCATATGTGTCTAAGAGCCAACATAAACTAGAATCACACTAATTTTTACTCCTATTTCCTAAAGTACATTAAAAGGATTCCAAGCCAGATTCCACCACAGTACCTCAAAAACCTCACTCCTGTTTTCCCCAATCCTCTCTCTGCCCCAATGTCTCTGGAGTCTGTTCCCAACAACCCACTTCCTAAACTCTCTGCCATGGCTGGCCTGCTTGTTCTGACTCCTCTCTCTTCCTTCCCAACCCCTGCCTCTTTTTAAACCTCTACATCCTGTCTCCTTCATAAGAGATGCAGAACAGGGCTGTTGGCCAGGAAGGAATTCTCCTTAGGCAGCAGCCTGGGAACTCCCCAGTAAATACGATTAATAGAAGCACTGTCACTAAACACGTGTGCACTGCCTGATTTAGGGCAGGGTGGAGGAAGAGAACATGCTCTGGTGGGCAGGCCAAGTGAAGAAGAAAGCAGGAAAGGAAATACCAGCAGGTTGATAAGCTTGTTCCTGAGAAACATCCAACATGACTGTGCCCTTGGGCCTGGGGTGGATGTCTTAGCTCAGTGTTACAAAAGGCTTTGGTAGGACCCTTGCACTTAGGATGGAAGGGGTTTTTGGGTGCTGGAACTGCAGATTGTAACACCTGGAGATCTTTCTTGAGACTATGCTTTGTTTGGCTTCACAGGAAGATAAGCCAGGCTATAGCAAGAGGTGAGCATTCGGGGTGAAGCTGAGACAGTCAACAGGAAAAGTCTCCCGGGCATCTGAGCCTCTCCATCCAGGGATCTGCCTGCCCTTTCTTCCCACAATTTCCTCTTGGTTTAATCATGTTTGAACTGTGCTTCTCTCCCTTGCAATACAAGGTCTAACCTACAACCCTGGATTGAGACAGGCCTTAAATAGGGGCAGCAGCAAGAAGGCCTCAAAGACAGGCAGAGATGGGTAGTGCTGAAGAAGGGGACCAGAATGTGGCCTGAGGCAGGAACAGGCCTCATGCTTTCTTGAATGGTGGTGGCAGAAGCCCAAGCTTGTCTGCAGGCTTAACCCTGGCAACAGGAGTTGTGCATGTAGTGGGTGGGGCAGGCTTGGGGACCAGTAAGAATTGGGTTATCCAGAGTCAGGGCTGAAGAACTGAGCCTCAGGCTGTCTCCTCCCCGTCTTGAACCACTCCAGACTTGGCTGTAGTCTCTGCAGCACCCTCTGTGTTCCCACCCTGCCTGTCTTGGCCAGGTCAGCCAGGGAAATTAGCTGCACCAAGCATTTCCTCTTGCCTGGTGCCTCTGCCTCTGCCTCAGGCCATTGCCAGAGCTCTTGGCCTCTCCTTCTCAAAACCTGACTTCGGTTTTTCTTCTGAGCATTCCCGAAAGGGAGGAAGGTGCTTGTATGGCAAGGGCCTCATTGAACATGGGTGGCCCCCAGAGCTCATCACCCCTTCACCCAGGGGACCTCCTGTGTGAACCTCCACTCCTGCCTCTATAGCCATGAGTGTCCTGTTTACACGTGTGCCTCAAGAGCTGTGTTTGGGAGCTCATGTTTAAAGCAGCTTCCATGTTGCTATTTTCAGTCCAGTCTGTGGCATGTTGTGCACAATAGTCATTCATTTCCATAGGTATCACTATTCATTGTAAAGTTGTGACAGAGAGAAGATGCGTGTGACAGTCTAATGGTGTTTACGATTCGGTCACGCCACAATGGGCCCGAGTCTACAACTGACATCACCAATCAGGAGGAATCAAAATCAAAGGCATGCTACCAGGTTATTTTTAGGCCTTATGGTTTAAAAAGTGGGTTTTTTCAAATGTAAAGGAAACATTTTTTTTAGAACAGTTTTAGGTTCACAACAAAATTAGGTTCACAGCAAAAGCAGAAAGTATGGAGATTTCAACATTCTCCCTTCCCACCCCACACACTGCCTCTCCCTCATCAACACCCTTACCACATGGTACATCTCTTACCATCAAAAAACCTGCATTATCACCTAAACTCCAAGTCTTTCTTTGGCATTGTGTATCTTCTTAGCTTGGAGAAGTGTACAATGACATGTGTGCTCCATTATAGGGTCCTACAAAATCATGTCACAGCCCCACAAATCCTCTGTGCTTGTTCATTCAGCTCTCTGTAGTCCCTTGCAACCTGTAGTTCCACCTTTTGCAGAATGTCATGTTACAGTTGGTGGAATCATACAGGATGAAGCCATTTCAGACTGGCTTCCTTTGCTTAGTAATATGAATTACTAATATGAATTACATGGTTCCTCTATGCCTTTTCATGGCTTAATGCCTTATTTAAAAAGGATTATTTATTTATTTGAAAGTCAGAGTTACACAGAGAGATAAGGAGGCAAAGAAAGAGAGAGACAGAGAGAGAGAGAGAGACAGAGCGAATCTTGCATCTGCCAGTTCACTCCCCAAATGGCTGCAAAGGTCAAGGCTAGGGCAGGCCTAAGCCAGGAGCCTGGAGCTTCCTCTAGGTCTCCCATGTGGGTGCAGTGCCCCAAGTACCTGGGCCATCCTCCATTGCTTTCCCAGGCCATTAACAGGGAGCTGGATTGCAAGTGGAGCAGCTGGGACTTGAACTGGCGCCCATAAGGGATGCCAGCGCTGCAGCCAGCAACTTAACCCGCATTGCCACAGCACTGGCCCCGTTGACACCTCATTTCCCTATAACATTGAGCAGTAGTCCATTGTCTAGATATACCATGGTTTATTATCCATTCAGCTCCTGAAGGGCATCTCGGCTGCTTTCAGATTTTGGTAAATGTGAATAAAGCTGCTGTAAACATCCATCTTCAGGTTTTTGTGTCAACATAAGTTTTAGATCTTTGGGGTAAGTTCCGAGGAGTACAATTACTGCATCACACGGTGAGAGTAGGCTTAGTTGAGTAAGCGGCTTTGATACGCATTATTTAGGGTAATCTTCGGTGTTCGTTACTCTTTAGCATCTGGGACTGCAGGAGGTGCAGGCACTTGTGCAAGGTCCCCAGCCTGAGATGCAGATATGGATGAGGAGAGCATCTGTCTCACCACTGTCCGGCTTCAGCCCCTGGCAGTTCTCGGCCCCTTGCCAGGCAGCTCTCAAGCTGTCTCCCTCTGCAGCGCCCCAGTCTCGAGCTGGGGTTGGCAGTAATGACCAGAAGAGGTGTTGGGTGCACCCCCATTGCCCCCTCTGATTCAAGGATTTTGTTAATGAAGCAAGTTGTTTCTTCCTACCCACGGTGCCCTGCTTCTTCCCCCTCGCCCAGCGTCACATACTCCGCAGGCTGCATCGATCCTGGGATGACTAGCTTGGGAAATCTGTGGCATGCGAGGAAGAAAGCTGAGTGGTAGGGAGAGAGCAGAGGGTTGTGGCCATTTTGCACGTGATGGGTGACGGCAGTGGGGAGGTTTGAGCATTATTTCTCCCTTGAAGGACAAGAACCCCACGACAATAGGCAATCAGTGGTCTTATCGGTTGCTTCATCTTAAAAAACAAAACCAAAAAGCCTTTCTTTCAGGCTCTGTGCTCCCAGCAATTATTTGTTTAAAATCATTTCTTCATGATTGCCTGTTTATTGGCCCGAATGTAGCACTCTGTTTCCTGCACAGGATGTCCTCTCCGGGGGACGCAGAGAAACCGTGCTAATAAGCACTGTGCACATTTTGTTGTTCTCTTCGGAACCCCGGGAATTTTCTTCTTGGGGAGAGAGATGGGCAGTTGCTAGTGGAGTGATTAGCATTGTCTTTCTGCAGTTTTGACTGCCATCAACTTATCCAGCCTGAGCAGCTCTAGATAAACAGGAGGGAGGAGCTGCAGGAGGATGCAGTCACTCACTTCTTCTGCACAACTTGAATTCTTCCTATTCTCTGCAGGAAGGAAACAGAAAAGAAGGCAACACAGTGGCTTTTAAATGTTACTTAAGGGCCTGGCGCTGTGGCTTAGTGGGTTAAGCCTCTGCCTGCAGCACCAGCATCCCATATGGGTACCAGTTCAAGTCTCACCTACTCCGCTTCCTAACCAGCTCCCTGCTTATGACCTAGGAAAGCAGTAGTGCTTGGGCCTCTGCACCCATGTGGGAGACCTGGAAGAAATTCCTGGCTCCTGGCTTCGGATCAGCTCAGCTCCAGCTGTTGCGGCCATTTGGGGAGTGAGCCGGTGGATGGAAGATCTCTCCCTCCCTCCCTCCCTCCCTCCCTCCACCCTCCCTCCTCTCTCCCTCCCTCCCTCTCAAATAAGTAAATCTTTTTAAAAATGCTACCTAAGCACCAACTTACTCCTATTCTGCTGGTACAGAAGAGCCCACCTCACCCCACCCCAGACCTTGTCCTATTCTATTTGGATATTCCTGAGTTGCGTTTTTTTTTCTTTTTCAACATAATATTTTATTTGTTATTTTTGATACAATTTATTTTAAATTTACATTATAATCAAAGGCTTAATGCTCCACAAAATAAAAATTCAACAGATAAAAAAGACCACAGTTCAGCAAGAATATAAGCAAGGTCTACAAATAAGAATCAAATGAAACTAATCTTTAAAATAAAATTGTATTAAACAAAAGAGCTGGGATCGAATGTTTGGCCTATACTGGGTGCCTGAATTGGAGTCCAGGCTCTGGCTCCTGACTCTAGCTCCCTGTCGGTGAAGACCCTGGGAGACAGTAGTGAGGCTCTGATGATTGGGTTCCTGCCACTCACATGGATTGCTTGCTGGCTCCAGGATTTGGCCTGGACTCAGCCCCAGCCATTTTGGGTATTTGGGGAGTGAACCAGCAGTAAAAGATTCTCTCTCTCTCTCCGTGTGTGTGTGTGTGTGTGTGTGTGTGTGTGTGTGTGTGTGTTTGTGCACGTGTGCGCGCGCCTTTCAAATAAAAATTTCTTGAAAGGAAGACATGCTAATGTGGGATAAGCAGGCAGCCAGTTTGGGATCACTGGGCTGGAAGTCGCATGAAGAGGAGGAGGGAGCCTTGGCGGCAGGTGCTGGGGCCGGGAGCACATCAGGGGTTGCGTGGCAGTGTTATGCCCGCAGTCCGTGGTCCCCCGAAATCAACCACCAGAGACCGAAGTTGAAGCCAATTAGCAGGGTCATTTTTATTACGAGTTCGAACCCGGGCCTCTCAGTGCCTCCAGAAGAAGCCCCCCGAGAAGCCCCGAGCCCAATTCTAACAGAGCTTTTATTATCCTGTACAAGCAGGCTTTAGGGGAATGCTTAGGTCAAGTTGACACTTCTGATAAGACACCTGCTGCCGACTCCAGGGTAGGGGCTGGTTGTTATCTCAAGCTTGAAACCTCCCTTTTACATTCTTGGACCTGGGTCTGGCCAGATGGAGGAAAGGGGGAGTGTAGGATAGCAAGGGCCAGGAACAGGCAGTGGTGCAGTTTGTACAACAATCAACTTATTGTAGTTACTGGATTACTTAGCTCAACATCCAACATAATACATGTATAAAGTCAAGGACACTTAGCATTGCTTATTATTACTACTAGTTGCCTAAGAAGCTAATGTGATTACACTTTAGGTTACATTAAAATAATAATAATATTTTCTAGTAAAAGCTGGTTGTGCCGGTGTCTTCTCAGCAGGGGCAGGAAGAGGCAGAGCTCGCAGAGCTGGAGCCCGATCCAGGCTGATGGTGGGCTTGGAGACACAGGACGCTTAGGTGGGTGGCTGGGGAGGGGCTCAGTGAGTACACTGTGGCTCACGAGCGTGAGCAGTTACTCCTGTGGCTGCCCAGAACCTGAGCAACAGTGACGCTGCCATTGGCCAGGAGTTTTTTCAGGAGTTGCACAGAGGGATTTATCTACTAATTTATTTATTTGCTTTGCTTTAGTCTCTTCCCACATTTAACAAGAACAATGCATTATATTCACAGGTGTCTGGAAAGGGGACTCACTGGACTGAGAATATGTGCCCTTTAACCCCAGCATGTTTGAGAATGTTCTTAAAACCTTTAAACACGTAAGTTACTCTATAAGAGGGGCTTCGGGGTGATCATATTAACATATATCCATTTCCACAAATACCTCTACACTCTTGTGTGCATGAGGTGCACAGCTAGGTGTTGGAATAAGGTGTAAGAGGCAGGGCAGGGATAAGAGAAGTCAAGACAGACGCCACCTGTGTGTGTGTTCCCAGTCCCTGAGTGTCCCAGGACCAGCAAGGAGAGTGGCCGGGCTCAGGTGCCTGAGGAGGGACATGCGGACACCCCCACCCCTGCGGAAGACCTGAGACCCTCATAACCATGGTCTTCTGGAGGAAGGCACCGGGGAGCTGCAGTGGTGGAGATTCTCAGAGAGCCCACTCTCCTCTCCCCTCCCTTCGGTGGACCCTAAGTGTCACCTTTCGCCAGGAGCCTCCCTGGCTTCTGCCCCTCCCCCATGACTCTCCTCTGCCTGATCTGGGAGAGGTGGAGGGCCTGCAAACTGGAGCAAGGTGCCCCCAGAAACTGGGGAGAGGGACGCCATGTCTCCAGGTGATCACATTTTAAGAAGATGGCCCCAGAGCTGGGCATGACGGGTAAAGCTGCCGCCTGTAGCCCTGGCATCCCGTATGGGCGTCGGTTCAAGTGCTGGCTGCTCCACTTCTGATCCAGTTCTCTGTTGTGGCCTGGGAAAGCAATTCAAGATGGTCCAAGTCCTTGGGCCCCTGCACCCCTGTGGGAGACCTGGAGAAGTCTCCTGGCTCCTTGCTTTGGATCGGCACGGCTCTGGCCTTTGCAGCCAACTGGGAAGTGAACCAGCAGGTGGAAGACCTGTCTGTCTGTCTGTCTCTCTCTCTCTCTCTCTCTCTACCTCTCCTTCCCTCTCTGTGTAACTCTTTCAAGTAAATAAATAAATCTTAAAAAACACACAAACAGATTGTCTGATTGCTAAAGCCACGAAGAGGTGGAGCCTGAATTTAAACCCAATCTCTCAGGTTGAGTTAGAACCTGGGAAGGAATCAAATGTTTTTCAAATTCCAGTTGGATTTGGAGATTGGTGCAGAAGGCTATGGGAAATCTGCAAAATATTTCACTTGTCTCAAGAGGAGCTCGAGTTCAGCAAGGTTAATTCCTTCTCCTTGCCCTTTGCTGGCATCCAAGTTCAGCCTTCATCACCTCCAGCGATGTGTTTTAGAATAAAAGGGCCAAATCAGATGGTTGCTGATCATAAGCTTTGCACACACACGCCGTGATGATTTCGGTGTCCTTGCAGCCTCTGCAGCGTGCAGGGAACAAGCTGAGTTCAGTTCCCCTCTGTCAGCCTGCTCATTGCGGGCTGCTGTGCGGCGCGGGCTGCAGTGCGCATGCTCAGCGGCTGACTGCAGTGGCCGCCTACCTTCTCTTTGTCCTCCCATCGTCTGTCGTCCTTGCAAAGGATTCAGTGCGGGAGGAGGTCTCTTTGTTTTCTTTTCTCAAAAATGTGGTCCTGCATTTCGGGAGTGGTACTTACAGAGTATGTCTGATGTCTTTTACAAGTGTGTTTTCCAAAGAACGTTAGAT
The DNA here is from genome assembly GCA_949820135.1 of Sylvilagus floridanus. Classification (NCBI taxonomy): domain Eukaryota; kingdom Metazoa; phylum Chordata; class Mammalia; order Lagomorpha; family Leporidae; genus Sylvilagus; species Sylvilagus floridanus. The sequence goes on from OX463227.1 coordinate 59,721,034, forward strand.
TTGCTAGATGGCATTCTATACGGTACAGCATAGATTGTAAAATTTAAAAACTGTGGTCAATCCCGTCTCCGGGCTGACATTTCTATTCTCATTGATCTGATTAATTGGAGGCATTGTCGGCAGATGTGTGTAAAAGAGATTGCATCACAACTGGGATCCATCTAGGAGGGTCTGGTGTCCATGAAATACTGTGACTGGTTTGTTAATGAAAGTTGCTCTGAGGGATCTCTGCCCTCAGAGTCTCCAAGTGTCCATGCATGAATGGATGAAGCAAATGTGGTACAAATGCACAATGGAATATTATTCAGCCATGAAAATGGATGAAAATCTTGCCACTTGTGACAACATTGTTGGACCTCTCAGTAGCAGAGATGTCCACTTGCTCGGGAGGACGCCCAAAGATCCAGACTCCAGACGAGTTGATGCAAAAAACACGAGGTTTTTATTGAACGTTTGTGCAAACGGGCCCCCACCTCAGGCGGTGAGGAGCCCTGAGCAGCAGTTTCACACAGCTTATATAGGCAACCAATTAGCATATTCCTAGGCGGAGAATGCTGAGGTGTTACAGGATTGGTCAGTTCAGAGGGTCCATTAGCATATGGGAGAGTGCTGACGAAGAATGCTGAGGGAGAGTGCTGAGGGAGGGTGCTGAGGTGGCACAGGATTGGCCGGTCGCAGTGACATCATAAGAGCGCGCCCAGAAACTCTCTGAAGGGAGGGGCAGTTCTGCTCTGGGTTCACCTAAAGTTCACCCAGAGAAGGGAGGGGCGGCTCAGCTCTGCTCTGGGTTCACCTAGAGTTCACCCAGAGAGGGGAGGGGCAGCTCCGCTCTGGGCATGCTCAGAGGCTTCCCGAAGGGGAGGGGTGGTTCCGCTCCGGGCACGGTCCCTCCGTACCGGCGCCTGCAGCCCCGCGGGGTGCCCTGAGGAGACCCAACAATCACCCGCAGCCGGGGCGTCCTGAGGACGACCCGGGGGCGGGGAGACCCCTCGGCCACCGGCCGAGGGCGAGGAGTCTGGTCCGGGGGTGGCTGGGCCCGCACAGACTCCACGATTACGTGGGGCCGGAGCGTTCCCACAGCAACCCGGGGCCGCGGAGCCCCGACAACCACCCGGGGCTGAGGCGGCCCCACCATTCCAGAGCGGCCCCGCCACACGGGGTCAGTGTGGGCCGGGACGACGCTGCCACTGCCCGCGGGCCGCCGGACGAGGGGGCGTGGGGCCCGGGGCCGCCGCAGGGCCCAGCGCCTCCCCCCGTAAGGGTCCTTCATTCCCTCCTTTTCTCTCTGCCCAGATTTTAATCCTAAAATCTACTGGACCTCGGAGGTCTTTAAAGCTTGGCACTGGTACTGTTGAGTCAGCACCAGGGTTTGGACCTGGGAAAGCCTCTCACGGATAAACTGGAGCAACCTGTTAAGAATACATGGGCCAAAAGTTAAAAGAAGGAATAGGATGAGTAGGGGGCCCATTATGGTCGATACTAGGGTAGTTAACCATGGGGATTTGGTGAACCATCCTTTATACCAGCTGTAATGGGCCTCTCTATCCCTTTGTCTCTTGTCAAGCCTCTCCCTGAGCTTTGACATAGAGTCCCTGATTACCCCAGATTGGTTCTCATAGAAGCAGCATTCCTCTCCCAGGGCAGCACACAATCCTCCCTCCTTAAGAAAAAGTAGATCTAAACCTTGTCGGTTTTGTAGTGCGATTTCGGCAAGGGAATCTAGGGATTGCTCCAACTTTGTAATGGATTGCTGGAGTGCTCTTATATCCTCATCTACCGCGGCCCAGAGCTCAGAATAATATTTGGAACTCTGTGCTAAGGCCGTCGCACCAGTGCCTACCCCAGCTGCTATCCCCAATCCCAGTAGGACTGCTAGGGTTATTGAGGTGGGTTCTCGCCGAAAGCGGGTGGGTCGCTTTTCATACCAGTTGACCAGAGTGTCAGCTGAATGGTAGTACACTCTGGGTATTACTCTTACCAAAACGCAGAAGTCATTGGTATTATTTAGGACTTCTGCAGACACGCAGGAAGTGAGGCCCTTATTGCACGCTCACCAAGTGCCTGCCTCCGGAACCAGGTACGGGCTGTCTCGCATAGTAACATTATAGGTGACATTGCACAAGTGTCGGTGGGACAAGGGAGGATTTCCTACACAAGTACCTTGTCCCAACACCTCTGTAAGAGTGAGACGCGGCTGAAGGGGCAAGAGGCAATTGTTTGCCTCTGTGGTGCCATTCCAGGGATTTTTGTTAAATTATCCTGGTCAGGTACATCCCAGGTATCTAACCCAGTGACCAGCTGACATACGTCTGGGTATAAGGTGGGCCACCACGCCCCGGGGGTATGTATCCCACTAACAGACCAGGCCACCCGTCCTGTGGAGGAAATCACTTCCCACGTTAACAATTGTGGAGCATGGGGATTGGAAAAACAATGGGGAAAGGCCAGGAATGTCACAAATATTAAACAGTTTTTGAAAGTCTTAGCTTGAGCGGGTTCTGAGTGCGCTGGAGCTTCCATTTGGCTGGTCTATCCGGACCCTCGGGGCCCTGGGGTGGTGCTCGCTTCACGAGCTTCAGCCCAGCCCGGTCCAGGATGTTGCAGGCATTTCTGGAGTGAGCCAATGGATAGAAGATCTCTCTCTCTCTCTCTCTTTCTCTGTCTCTATCTTTTGTCTTATTCTCTCTCTCTCTTCCTCCTTCTTCCTCTTCTCTCTCTCTCTGCCTTTCAAATGAATAAATCTTAAAAATAAAGTTGCTCAGTATCTTATGTCATTAGGGAATTGCATGCTAAAAAAATCTGTGAGATGCCATTACACACCTGTTAAAATAGCTAAAGTAATGAAACACTGATAATATCAAATTCTTTCCAAGATGGGGAATAGCAGGAGTTCTTGTTCATTGCTGGTGGGAATGGAAATTAGTATGGCCATTTTGGAAGACAGTATTGTGATTTCTTACAAAATCAAACATACTTTTATAGTCAGGTTCCTATTCATCCAAATGAGTTGAAAACGTATGTCCACCCAAAAACCTGCACAAATATCTTTCCAGCAGCTTTCTTCATCAGAATTCCCAAAACTTGGAAGCAACCAAGATGTCATTCAGGAGATAAATTAGCCAGCTTTTCATGACTACCACTACAATAACTGACAGGAGCTACTTATCAAAGAAGGTTTATTGTGGCTCATGGTTTTGGAGACTCACAGTGCAAGATCAAGTGACCCCATTAGTCTGGTGTCTGATGAGGACAGTGGCTGCTGGAATTCAAGGAAGGGGAGAGTCTCGTGGTGAGCCGGGAAGCAGAGGGAAGGGTCATGCTCATCCTGTGTCTGTGGTCTCTCCTTATAAGACCGCCATGATTCATCATGGACTTCCTCCTTAACAACCCAATCCAATCTTTCCAAGGCCCTACCTTCAGATACTTTCCTCAGATTAAGTTCCATTCTTAATCTATTACCGTAGATTGGGGATCAAGTCTCCAATATGTGGGCCTTTGGGAACGCCCAAACCATAGAATGGAATGGATAAATAAACTGTGAGACATCCAGATTGTAGGATATTACTCAGCACTACAAGTGAATAGGTATTCAAGTCATGGAAAGATAGGGAGGAGCAGTTACTGAATACTATTCAGTGAAGGAAGCCAATCCGAAGAAGCCACATACTTTATGTTTTGAACTGTAACATTCTGGAAAGGGAAAAACTATATAGACAGTTAAGAAAATTAATGGTTGTCAAGAGATGGAGGAATGAATAGGAGCGGCATAGGGAGGTTTAGGGCAGTGAAATCATTCTGTATGATACTATTTTGGTGCATACGTGTTATTATATATCTGTCTAAACCTATAGAATGTATAACATGAAGACTGAACTCCAATGTATGTTATGGACCTTAATTAATGTTAATATAGTAGATATCTGGTAAATGTCATAATTTATATAAATATATTATAAATATAAAATTATTTATCACATTAATGCAAGACACTAATAACATGGGAAATTGTGGAGAAGGGTATGTGAGAATTCTATTTTCTACTCAGTTTTTCTGTAAACTCAAACTGGTCTAAAAAATGGTCAATTTTTTTTAAAAAAAGGAATTAATGGTTTCACTGAGTTAGTGCTTCAAAATAGTAGATCCAGTAATTTGACATGGTCTTAGATACTATAATCTGTGGGACACTCTATTTTCCACTAAGATCCTTAACTCATAGAACTGCATGTGTTTGTTTTTAAATATTTATTTATTTATTTGAAAGGCAGAGTTACAGAGAGGCAGAGAGAGACAAAGAGAGGTTTTCCATCTGCTTGTTCACTCCCCAAATGGCCACAACAGCCAGGGCTGGGCCACCAAAGCCAGAGCCAGTAGCTTCATCTGAGTCTCCCACATAGACACAGGGTCTCAAGCATTTGGGTCATCTCCAGTGCTTTCCCAGGCACATTAGCAGGGAGCTGGGCCAGCTGTGGAGCAGCCGGGACTCAAACTGGCATCCATATGGGATGCTGGCGCTGCAGGTGGCAGTTTAACTTGCTGTGCCACAGCACTGGCCCCAACTGCATATGTTAATTCTGTTGTGAACATGTCCATGCATGGTTAACTAGAAAATTTTCAAGACCAGTAGCATAAACAGTTTTCTGAATGCTGGGTCTTCACTGTCCCCAGTGGGCCTAGGGGTTGTCTTTAGGGCACTGGTGGGGGTGCCCTTGGCAGGCACTTCTCACCATCTCTCTCTTTGCCTTGCACAGTCCACTCACCCTCTCAAGCCTGGCATTGGCTTCTTTGATTTGTCCTGAAAACTCCCCATCTTTTAGCTTTCTCTGGTTTCATGTGTGAGAGGAAAAGTAGTACAATGGTCCTTAGTTCCTATAAAAACACTCTGCTCCTGCCCCAAGAGTGCATTGATGCTGGATGGAGAGGCTGTAATTGTGCACGTCTTGGCAACAGGAAGCCTGGGAGAGTACCCAAGCCAAGGGCAATCAGAACTCAGAGTGAGCATTTGTATTAATGGTTTCACAAGAAGCTGTGAGGCTGCACCTTGGAGGAGGGTTGGAGAGAGATGTGCAGTACAGCCTGTGCAGACGCATCAGTCTTGCCCTTCCAACCCAGACACAGGCTGCATCCCGGGCATCTGATATGGCCAGATCTGCCTAACAGCCAAGTCCCACAGAGTCCTCGCTGTGAGAGCAGACAGCGGGGAGTGGGGACAGGACAATGGAATAGGAAAACTGGCTTGCCTAAGAGATCAGCACAGGTCAAAGGGAGCCATGTGTTGACAGGAAAGACAATGGTAGAAAGATCCCAAAAGCATTTCAGTGGTCCTCCAGGTTTCCCTCCCCTCACAAGGCTAGGAGCCTAGGAGGAAGAATTGTTCTGTGAAAACCCAGAGCACTTTCAGCAAGTGTGCACAAAACTGCCTTGGGATTTGTGTCAGCTCCTTTGGCTGCAAAAGGAACGACGCTGCTCGCAGTTAATCGGTCTTCAGTAGACTTTTACTTAGAACGAGTGGGAAAAAGAGCGGGGACCGGGAGAAGGGGGAGAGATGGCGCACACATTCCTTAAGGGGGAAAGCTGGCGAGCCCCGCTCCTTCTCCCGCGGTCTGCTTATATACAGAATTCAACCAATCACAGTCAATCAATCACAGTCCATGCACAGAGCTCTCCAATCCGGCACTTGATCACGCTCAGCTGTGGAGTCACGCAGCAGGCAGGGCATCAGCGCCATCTTGTTGTTTACCAAGATCCTCAGCTAGATGGAAAGTTCAATCAGCTGCTACATCCGCATTACTGCTACAAGCCAAGCCCAGCATGGGGGGGTCCCATGGCAAGCCTATCCATGGGTCCCCACAGATTTGTTTCCCTGGGCAAAGCACTTGGGGGCTGCAGCCCTGGCTCAAGTGGAACCAGATGCAGCCTGTGCTGGTGGCAGACCTAGGCATGATCCATAGCATGCTGGTTTTGAAAGTGTGCAGAATGCAAGCATTTATGGGGTTGTAACTTCCACTGAGATTTCAAAGGAAGCCTGGGAGGGCAGGCAGAGTTCCACCCTGAGGTTGGAGCCCCTGTGTGGACACTCATGTGCGATGATACGTAGTGAAGCCATGCGAGAAAAGCCAATGTGGATATCTCAGAAGGGTACAATGGTTGGTATCTGCCTGGCAAAGCCCAGGACATCAGCCTGCAGCCTCTAAGAGCAGTGTGGGAACAAAGAGGCCGACAGAGCCACAGAAGCGTGGAGTCTCCACCTAGATGTCAAAGGATGTCAGACAACTTGGGAGTAGAGACCTGGCAAAGGATCCAGGCCCCTACAGAGAGCCCTCACGAAGCCAATGCCTCACACAGGTGCAGACATCAAACTCCAACCTGTGAGAGCCGAAGCCTGGGCTGTGAGTAGCAAAGCTGGAGACGCAGGGCTGCCCAAGCTGTGGGGAGCCCAACCTCCACCCCAGTGTGTCCAAGATGTTGGAAATGGGCTTTAGGAACTTGCCCCATGGGTTTCAGTCTTGCTTTGGTCTGGTGAATCCTTTTTATTTCCCTCTCTCCCCCTTTTGGAATGAAAATCTATACCCTGTACCTACCTGGCCAATCTTGAAAATATGTAACTTGGGTTTTTGCAGACTCACAACTGGAGTTTGCCTTGAGTCTCAGCTGAGATTTTTGACTTTGGGCTTTTGAATTAACATTGAACTGAAATAAGATTTTGAAACTATTGGGGCTGGAATGATTGTAGGTTACATGTGAGTCAGTTGAGACAGAATGCTATGGTTTGAACAAGCTTTGGCTCCCAAACTTGTGCAAAGCCATGAGTTGAGAGTAGACATTTAATCCAGTTATAGTGTTTAGGAAGTGGGTCTGGTGGGGAAATACCCTAGGAAGGCATTCTCATGACAGGATTGGTTATAAAAGCCTGAGTTGGGCTCAGGCATTCTCTCCCTGCCTCCTGACGTACCCTGTGATTCTTCCTCCATACACGCTCCACCATTGCCATCCTCTGGCCTTACCCAGCAGCCAAGCCAATGCTGAATCTTGAGCTGTGACCCTCCAAAACGGTGAGCTGAAATAAGCCTCTATGTTTCACAAGTAGCTTGTCTTAGGTTTTTTGTTGCAGTGACAAAACAGTTGCCTAATACATAAAACAATGTACATGATGTACATATGAGCTGTTCTATGGTATTTTTCTGGAATAACAAGAAGAACAAGGATCTGTACATACTCAGGACAGAATTACTATTTTTGGAAATATTTTCCATATGCAGTTGGTTGAATCCCAAACACAGAACCTGTACATGCAGAAGGCCCTCAGTATGCATCTTAGCTTCTCAGAGATCCATGTTGAGTTAGTGAGAGCTGAGCCTCAGCAGCCAACCACTCTACGATCTAAGTCAGAAAAGCTTGGAACATTTGAGTGAGTTTGCAGTCAGAAAAGTGAATCCCTTTTATTAGGAATGTTCTTTATAGAAAGTAATTTTTAAGCTGTAAGCATTTCATTGGAATGTCCCAGGAAGGGAGATCCCAGAGGTAAGTCTCCTCACAAGTGGACATCATTCATACAATGTGCATTACTTGCAATGGGATGTGCAAATGCTATTAGGGTTCCCTTCAGCTAACGTCTCTCGGGTCTTGTTAGTTTATTTTAGTGAATGGAATAAATAGCGTAATAGAGTCTCTTGTCACCTCTGCTCCTCAGCCTGCATTTTCATCTAAGGTGTTAAACCCCTAACTATGGAATTCTCTAGAGTTTTCTGAGACTTACACAGTTGGAGAAAAATATTTCACAGTGGACACTAATGGAGATCACCGAGGAACAAGCCCAGTCGGAGCTGCGGAACTCAAGGGCATCTTCTCAGGGAACTTATTTTCCAGCCGTGTCTGGAGAGATGAGATGATGCTAGTCTGCTGCCTGAGACACCTGGGCCCTTCCCACACCTGGGTCCTTCGTGTGGTCTCCACTGACCACCATGTCCTGTCCAGTACCTCCTGGGGAAGACAGTGTAGTTTGCGTATCAGAGAATGGCAGTAATAATGTCCGCAAAGCGCTCGTGCCTGCTGTCTCATCTGGGCCTCACAAAAGCCCTGTGGGATAAATGTCAAGAGCCCACTTGATAACCAAGGAGACTGAGCCTGAAGAAGCTGGATGACCTGCTTAAAACAGTGAATAATTTCAAATATTTTGATTATTGGAAAGTCAGAGTTAGAGAGAGAGAGGTCCTCTATTCGTTGGTTCACTCCCCAGATGGCCGAAATGGCCTGTGCTGGGCCAGGCTGAGATGAGGAGCCAGGAGCTTTATCCAGGTCTCTCTTTCGGGTACAGGGGCCCAAGCACTTGGGCCCCCTTCTGCTGCTCTTCTCAGGCCATTAGCAGGGAGCTGGATTGGAAGTGGAACCGGCAGGACATGAACCAGCACCCATATGGGATGCTGGCGTTGCAGGTGGTGACTTCACCAACTCTGCCACAATCCTGGCCCCAAAGTAGTAAATAATAAAGCTGGAATTTTCCCCCAGGGTGTCCACTGCTCAAACCTGTACAGCATCACTACTGGTTTTCATTACCTATGTAATGTGTCAGAAGGAACATGCCACATCAAAAGGGATGTGCTCTGTGCAACCGACAGCAGACTGGACAACAAGGGGATGTTTGCGACTATTTTGGAATGGAAAAATCCATATTTTGAAATCCCCCCCCCAAAAAAAAGTTGACATAGCTGATTCTACTAAATGATGGCAAACAGGGCCAATGGAGAAAGAGGATGAATCCCAGCGTCATGTATTTAGAGTGACATTAGTTCAAGTCAACTTTTACAAACCAACAAGGAAAAGTAAGAGAGCATCAGAAATCGATAGCACAATTTTAGTGTTAGCTAAAGTTAAGTCACACAGCTCTGACTCATTCAACATGTGATGTCAGGCCAGGCAGGTTACAAGGGGGCAAGCACGTATTTTGGGGAAAAGTTAGAAAATGAACGATGAATTTAAATATGCCAAATCTTGGTAACTCATTCCTGTGGACAGAGATGGAAGAACTCAGTTGGGGGCCAGCGTTGTAGCTGGCCGTCTGCGGCGATGCTGGCATCCCATATGGGCGATGGTTCCAGTCCCGGCTGCTCCATTTCCAATCCAGCTCCCTGCTAATGGCTTGAGAAAGCAACAGAGGATCGCCCAAGTGCCTGGGTCCCTGAACCCATGTGGAAGACCTGTAAGAAGTTCCTGGCTCCTGGCTGGCATCTGCGCAGTAGACAGAAGACCTCCCTCGCCTCTTCTTCTCTCTCTGTAACTCTGACTTTCAAATAAATAAATAAATAAATAAATGTTACAAACAAAAATAACTCATCAGGGACCTTCCTGGAGTCCTGAAGAATCTGTCTCTGTTCTGAAGTCTTCAGAGCTGGCTAGAAGCTGAGGCAGTGTGCAAATCACTGACAACAAGCGGCAAATGAGGATTGGGAAATCAAGGAAGGGAGAAAGTGTGAGTCTTTAGAATCTCTGCGCCTGCGATTCCCACAGAGCAAGGAGTGAGTGATCTACACCAACACAGGGAAAGAAGGAAGATCTAACTGCCAAAGACATGAGCATCTCTGATGGTTCTCAGTGGTCCAGTCCAACCCACGCCCTTGATACATACAATGAAAGTCCCTGCCCGTCCTTGGATTCCCTGTGTCTTCTTTGTTCACCCTTCATCCTTTTGATCTAACAGCTCTGACAAGCCTCCGTTGGTGCTGCTGTTGGGAGACTGCCTGTTAAATCATGTAACTGATGTTGAGAGGCGTCATTTGATCAAGCACTCTCGGGAGCCATGCCACAAAACAGCATGGTTGATTTTGCTTCATTATGCTTGCATGTGTTGTCATTTTTTGCTGGGAAGGGTGTGTGTACAACAATGTTCACAAGCTCCTTCCCTGAACTATGAAAATGTTCTGTTGTTTTCTCCCTGCAGATTTGCAAGAAGCTCGTAAAAGAGGAGAGATCATAAGTTGGGTTGTGAGGTTCCAGCAGGCCAGGGAAGATGAACAGTGAGGCAAAGCTGCTGGATTTGTAGCTAAATTTATGGCAAGTTCTGGGCTGCATCTTGCAGGTAGAGGAGCTAAGGGCAGGAGGAACTCTAGAGTGTGCTCTTTGCCTCTTCACAGTAAACCCAGCTTAAGCCGTTATTGGGTCCCTGTGCACTTCCTGGCCAGAGCAACTCCACTGCATCGATAACTGCCTGGGTTAATGCACCCATCGGCCGGGGTCCCTGCGGGGGCTGTAACCATTGGCCACACAACTCCACTTTCTGTTCAGGCTTCCAATCTCCAACACTCTCTTCCTAGATAACTGGGGCCTTGGGGTGTCATGGGATAGCCAATTTTCTTTTTGAAATTCACTCTTTATTTTTACTGGAAAGGTAAAACCACTTGTGTGGTTTGAGGGTGTAAAGATGAAGTGTCTTATAGGATACAAAGTACTTTTATTCAACAACAATAATAAAAAAACTTAGTTTATTTTTATGGACTTTTTAAATACAAAGTTATCCATGCTTGTTATGATCCATCAGAGGGGGGAGTTGACGTTTGACAGTTTGTTTCCCCCTCCCATCCCCACCCCTTGCTCTGCAGGAAGGCAGGTCACAGCCTGATGCACACCCTTCCATGCCTTCTCTCTCTCTCTCTCTCTCTCTCTCTCTCTCTCTCTCTCTCTCTCTCTTCAAGACTTATGTATTTATTTGAAAGTCATAGTTACACACAGAGAGAAGGAGAGACAGAGAGAGAGGTCTTCCATCCACTGGTTCACTCCCCAATTGGCTGCAACGGCCGGAGCTGTGCTGATCCGAAACCAGGAGCCAGGAGCTTCTTCTGGATCTCCCACGTGGGTGCAGGGGCCCAAGCACTTGGGCCATCTTCTACTGCTTTCCCAGGCCACAGCAGAGAGCTGGATTGGAAGTGGGGCAGCCGGGACTGGAACTGGAACCCATATAGGTTGCCGGCACTTTGCCCACTACGCCACAGCGCCGGTCCCCCGTGCCTTTCTCAAACTGCATTCATACACATTCTAATACACATACATACCCAGGCCCAGAGAGGCTCAAGTTTTGGCCTCTCCTGGAATCCTCTTCCACCTTCCCAGTTTGAAATAGGGTTTTTACTGCTTCGTCCACCCTGTGCTTGTCCCTGCCTTGGGGGTTTCTCCAGTAGCCGTCTGGGGAAGAGAATGAAGCAGGGTGGAGGAGCGACCCAGCCCAGGTGGTTGTTGGACTTCCTGGTGGAGCTGCTCTCTGTGTCCTCTGTGGCCGCTGCTCAAATAAATCCGAGTCACGGTATCCCTGTCTGATAGGAGCCTGCTCAAGCTATGAGGATTGACAGCTGGGATACCTGTGTAGACTCTGGTGCAAAACAGCGGATTCCAGAGACTTCTGACCAAGCAGGAGAAGCTGGAGAACGACTGCTGCAGTGTGGTAGCTGGTTCTGGAATATTCAGCGGCAGTGAGTGGATAGTCAGCACTCTTACTTCTCCCGGGCTCCCGCTGAGGCTGGTGTCAGGGCTCATTAGCACCTCCGCTGGCTGCGGGCCCTTGTTGGGAAGAAGAGGTGAGAGCAGTCGATTCTGTCACTCATTAGCAAGTCTGCACGGCCAGTGGTGGGAAGATTGAATCTATTGGCAAAATGAGGTTTGCTTCTCCGGTGGCACAGCTAACCCTTCTAGTGCTTTCTCCAACAGCCTGTGTGCTGGGTGTGCTGGCCTCATGGAGCAATGAGAGAGATGAGACATAATGTAGAAAAGCTACTTACTCCATGCTGAGCCCTTACTTCTCTGTTGGTCCTTGAGAGGTGCAGACTGATGGGGAAATGAGTCTCCCAAAGTGGAGATCGCGTCAAGCCAGTGGTCAAGGACAAACTCCTTTTATTTTTTGACAGGCAGAGTTAGACAGTGAGAGAGAGAGAGACAGAGAGAAAGGTCTTCCTTTTTCCGTTGGTTCACCCAAGTGGCCGCTACGGCCGGCGCGTTGCGCTGATCCAAAGCCAGGAGCCAGGTGCTTCCTCCTGGTCTCCCATGTGGGTGCAGGGCCCAAGCACTTGGGCCATCCTCCACTGCACTCCCGGGTCATAGCAGAGAGCTGGACTGGAAGAGGAGCAACCGGGACAGAACCAGCACCCCAAATGGGACTAGAACCCAGGGTGCCAGCGCTGCAGGTGGAGGATTAGCCTAGTGAGCCGTGGTGCCAGCAAGGACTAACTCTTAAAATTTAAAAAAAAAAAAAAGCAACGTTTTCAATAATTAATTGAATTACAAAACCAAACTTTCAACCCAGTCTTCTCAACTTGGCATTCTATCTGTGATAAATGTCAGATAAAAATTTACACCTTAACCATCTGATGATCCCATGTTTAAAAAATTAGACTAACCATCTCACAAATATATGGAGGAAAGAGGAACAGTCGTGTTGACCTAACTAATGAAGCTAAGAGGAGAGTGGACGCTGGAGGAGAACTGGCACTTTGCCAAGCCAGGTGAGCAGCTCCTAGAGTAGGAACCTGTAGGATGTGAACCTCCCACTTCCTGGATAAAAACGACAGCTTGCTAGGGGTGCCTGTCACGGCTCACCCACCTACCTCATTCGCTCTCCCTTGCTCACTGCAGCCTTTACTTAAGTGAATCTGGAAAACATGGCATGTATACAGCATTTTCAAAATCTCACATAATAATTCCCTTTAAAAAAAGTTTTATTTATTTACTTGAGAGGTACAGGCACACAGACACACAGAGCTCTCTTAGGCGGATTCATTTCCTAAATGTCTGTAACAGCCAGGGCTGGGTCAGGCTGCAGCCAACATCTGGGCACTTTGCACATGTCTCCCACATGGATGGCAGGAACCCAACCCCTGGAGCCATCACCTGTTGCCTCCCCAGTCAGAGGCAGGAGGGGGACAGTAGCAGGAAGCCGGAACCAGGAGCAGATCTGGGATTGAAATCCAGCCACTTCGATATGACATGCAGGCATCAAAAATGGTGTCTTGAACTGTCAGGTCGAATGCAAATGTCACCTTATATTCTCCATTCTAGATGCGGGTTTGTTATGAGAAAATTCTTGAAGAAAGTTGAAATGTATGCTGTTACTTTGGTGAATCACACCTTCCAGTTAATACTTAGAAAATAACCACTGTTTGAGCTACTAGCATTGTGTTGGTGGAACCTATCACAGAAGGGGTTGGCCTGTCTCAGAGTGCTAAATCAATCTCAGGGTTAGGGGAAGGTGGAGGGGGTGGCTAAAACGACAGGAAGAGTGGACAACCTGGGATCCTCGTCCTCCCATCCGTGCTGCCTTCACTTGCCCCGTGTGCCTGGCACTGGGTCCTGACACACAGCGCATCACCAGGGCTCACTGGGACTCCAGGGGGAGTCAGGTATCACGGCAGTGTGACCGCCACGAAGAAACAGCTCTGCTGGCCCATCTTCTGCACATTCTGGGATCATACCTCTCCAATTTTTTACTTCAATCCAGACTCCCAGTCAGTAATCAGTGCTACTAGAAGCCAAAATATTCTCCTTGTGAGGACACAGCCGCACCTGGACTATTTCACCCTCAGGCAACTCAAAAGCATGCAGTTCCACCAGGCAAGACCATTGCAATGATGCGATGGTTCTGAGCCTATCACGAGCCCTGTTTACTTCTTCCTGGTTGATCTTGATTTCTATTTCAGTTTTTCCACTAACCGAGCCCAAACCTTCCAGCTCCATTTCTTGGGAGTAGTGTGACACACTCGACTGAGCAGCACCCTGGATCTCCCCAGATGCTCGTCTCCATTGCCCTGTGTGTCCCCAGGACAGGTCGATGCCGCTGCTGGTCTGGTTGCACCTGCAAGCTACTGTGCAGTTAGGCGGGGCTGCTGCACGGCATGGCTCATCAGCAAGTCAATGACAAAACAGGGTTCTTCTCATGTTGTGTACACCTCATTGATCGCATATTCTTCCGTAGAGTGTCAAAGGCTTTTCGCATGTGTCAGCTATGATGGGCAGGTGAGCCGGGGGGATCAGATCCTGGGATCAAGTTTTTTAAAGTATTAGAGACAGGGCTGAGCATCTGGCACAGTGGAGAAGATCCCCACTTCCTGGATCAGCATGCCTGGGTTCAAGTCTTGCCTCTGCTCGTGTTCCATCTTCCTGCCAGCGTGCACCCTGGGAGGCAGCACGTGATGGTTCAACTGGTCGGGTCCCTGCCTCCCATGTGAGAGACCCGAATCCCTGGCTTCTGGCTTCCGCCTGGCCCACTCCTGGCTGTCGCAGGCACGTAGGCAATGAACTCCAGAATCGGATGCAGGTGTCCCAAGCAGTGGCTTACACACTCACTGTTCCACCACGGCAGCTCCTGCTTTTGTTTTTAAGCTCAGAATGAAAAGCTCTTTTGAGTTCAAAGACTTGCAGACAGGTCCTCTCGAGGTAGTAGTGTGTTCTTTGTTAAGTGATCGTTTTTGGTATTAAAAAAAATTGCTGTTAGAAAATCCATTGAAATTTCCACAAAAGCAAGTGTCTAATTAAGATCTTGCCAAGTTCAGAGACACATTAATAAATGCCTGAAGAAGCTGGAGGCACTACGACTTTTGTTTTTGAAATTAAATCTGCCTCTTACATTATTAAAGTCCTCAACTTTGCTCATTTACAAACCTGGCGTCTTAAACCAGAATACACGACGTCTCACTGGAGTTCATTCTCTTCGGCAGGACTGTGGGAGTGAAGTGTTAGGAAAGATTGTCAGGAAATATTGTCAAAGATTGGTCGATGGGCACAAAAGATCACCGAGGCCTCTGTGTGATGTGCTGGACCCTCAGTGGACCTTTTCCCTCTCAGCAATGGGCAGGTGCAGGCAGAAGGAAGCCCTGCGTAACAGCAACGAGGCTTAACCACGGCAATGCAAGTAATCGTTGTCCAACAGAGACGTAATGTAAAATTTTTGAAATAGTAGAAAACTACCAACATATACTGTCTTACAGGATATTAACCAGCTTTGAATCCTTGGGCATTTGTGATTACACTCACACATACCCCCCCTACACACACACACGTGTTTTATTATTTAAATTTTCCTCTGATTCATTTTCAACATCTTGTTGATCTCCTAATTAATCAACAGAATAAAATAAAACACTTGACCTGTTGACCATGTATTTCTATGAGACTGTGACTCTATCTTCTTGGATATTAGACCTTGGGAAGACTCACCGACAAGTACAGTGATTTCCTCTTTCTCTGAGATCTGGCAATAACAGCCAACAACCCCCAGCTGAACTTGAGTAAGGTTGCTAGAAATAGCAAAAGAAAAGACAGGACACCAGGCTACATTAGAGTTTCAGGGAGAGAAAAACAAACATATTTTTAGTATGTCTCGCACAATAAACTAAAGTTTTGTATGTACTTATAATTTAAAAAATACATTATTCATCAGAAATTAAAAGGTAACTGGATGCTCTACATTTTATTTTTTAATATTTATTTATTGATTTATATTTGAGAGGCAGAGCTAGACAGACGGAGATCTTCCATGCACTGTGTTCACTCTCCAAATGTCCCCAGCATCTGAAGCCTGGAGTCAGGAATGAATCCGGGACTCTCGCATATGTGGCAGGGACCCAAGGCACTATGACCCCGATCACTACCTGCTACCTTGAAGCTGGAGTCCGAAGTAGAGCCAGTGCTCCAGCCCCAAGCACTCCAATATGAGATGTGGCATCCCAGGCGGCGCTTTTTAAACGCTGAACCAAATGTCCATCCCAGGGGTCGTGCATTTTACTTGGCAACCTTACACTCACTGATTGACACTCAAGTCAATCAGCTTTCCCGAAGTGACATTACTTATAATGAAAGTAAAAACAAACAAAAAACCCTAATATATAAAGTACAGGTGGACTCAAAAGTTCATGGAAAGAATGGGATTAAAAGGCAAGTTTATTTTGGTGCAAAAAATAATTGAAATCCTTGCATGGTGGGATCTTCAGAAAGTTTATGGAAAATGTATATTATGAAAAAGCTAGGCATGGGTTTCAAATTCTTTTATGCACCAAAATAAACTTACCTTTCAATTTCAGCTTTCCACAAACATTGGGAGGTGCCCTCGTACACTGGATGCTTTCCCAAGCACTTTTGTCCACTCACCATCCTATAGGATGGGGACCATGACAGGAATTTTACAGTGAGGAAACTAGGAGTCATCGAGGGTGAGTGGTGTGCCCAACAACCCACAGTTGGGGATGCATCTCGTGTGTGCTCTGCACTGAATCACAGTGCCTGCTGGCATCTGTGAGGCTCTTGAGCAGTGGAGGAATGGCTGTCCACCCGGGGTGAGTGGGGACAGACAGAAGGCAGTCCTCAGTTCTCATTTGATCCAACTCTGAGTCGTGAAGCCTTGCATTACATCTTTTCTCCTATGTGTAGTTGGCCTTGTGGTTGAGAATCACAACTGTCTTCAAACTGCTGTGTCCATAGATACCTCCCAGGGGTTATTCCATATTTTTGTGGAACAGAAATACCCTGAGTCCTAAGGAAAACATGGACCTGTGTGTATTTGGCAATAAAGAAACACAGGAAGGAGAATTATGGAGAAGGGAAATTGGTTACCTACGTATGAGAGAGGGGTGGGAAGGGGTGAGAGAGGGGTGGGAAGGGGTGAGAGGGATGTAGGAGAGAAGGACTTTTTGTGCTGTTTTATGCGGTTGTATTTTTTTAAATGTGCTGATGTTTTATCATTTTTAACTGTAATTAAAGTTACTGTAATTTTAACTGTAATTAAAGGCCCATGGTGTGCGATTGGGATTAGTGGTTACACTGGACTCTGTCCACTAAAATGCAATGAGACTCCTGTTCACAAAGCACAGATCCTGGGTTCTAAATAGCATTCCTGACAAGGACTTCTTGCAAAAATTGCTGACTCCAGGGCTAGGCCGGAAAAGAACAGACATTTTATTGCTCTTAAAAGTAAGAAAACACTCATAAAATGATGGGAGCATGTTACAAGAGTGTAGAAACATCTTGAAAGGGGTCCCACTGGCCAAATCTGTGATAATTTGAACCTAGAAACAATTAAGATAATGATGGATTATAGCCAGTGAAAACTTCATTGATTCATATTTTTTCCAGAGTCACAGTTCCAGAATTTTTATATTTGACAAATGTGAAGGAGGGTGTGTGTGTATGTGTGGGGGGTGTCTCTCTGTTTCCCAGCTCTTTGGAAAAGCCTGGGACCAAGGAATCCAAAATCAGTGATAGGATTTCCTCAGCTGAACTCAGGACAGAGGATAAGTGGCTGAGCGTGGTAAGGAAAACCCTCCAGCAGCCCCAGGGGCAGTGGGTAAGAGCTCGGGGGTGCCCTGGGAGCAGCGCTGAACTCACTCAGGGGCCAGGGTGCCAGGGGGAGCCGGTTAGGTGTTGGAGGACATCTCTCCCTGCGGAGCTGATGATGCTTTTCAGATACTGGACGTATCCCACCCAGATCTCTTCAGGGTCCTCACGATTCCAGTGCCCCAGCAGCTTCAGCTTGCTCAAGGACGGTGCCACAGGCAGCCTTCCCATCTCCACTGCAGAGCCTGGCTTGTGACGTGCGGTCAGCAGCCACTGCGTGTCCTGTAGGAGCTGCTGCTGCACCAAGCAGGAATAGCACACGTTGGTTCCCTTCAGTTGGCTCGGGATGTGGGCACTGAAGACCATCACCGCTCCCTGGGCGTCCTTCATCAGGGTTGGCCAGCGGGTCTCAAACTTTGTATTCCTGCGGCAGTCCCATAGCCTGAATTCACAGCCCCTTCCTTTGCTGTTGCTATGAGCTCTGTGTTCTCAAACTCCACGATCCTCACTGCCTGGGTTGGATTATACTTGGTGATGTCAGAAGACTCGGTCAGGACATTGGCCAAAACAGTTTTCCCACCTTCGCAGGGCCCCACGACGAAGATCTTGGCCATCAGCATCCCCGCCAGCCGCCTTGGAGCCCACCAGAGCATTTATTCATATTTATACTAAAGAGGTTAACTAGGAAGAGAGGAAAGATCCTTAGAAAGTCAACTAACATTTGTTATACTCACCCATGAGAAGGGCCGGCAAGGATGTGGACAAAAAGAGGACCCTCTACCTTGCTGGTAGGAATGTAAATGAGTACAGCCATTGTGAGGGACAGTGTGGAAGCCCCTCTAAAAGCTAGAAATAGATCTACCATGTGATGCAGCTGTCCCACCTTGGGTATACGTCCTAAGGAAATGAAATCAGCTTATGAAAAAAGACACCTGCACCCCCACGTCCATTGTAGTGCTATTCACAGTAGCCAAAGTGCACAATCAACCAAGACGGCCAACTATAGGTGAACTGATACTGAACTATGATATAGATGCCCAATGGAGTACTATTCTGCCACAAAACGGAATGAATTCCTGACCTTTGTGGCAAAATGGATTGCACTGGAGATCATTAAGCCAGACACAGAAAAACAAATATCATGTATTTTAATATGTGGAAGCTAAAAATAATGTATTACAAATGTTCAACCTGAATTTAAAATAGTGATTCCTAGAATCTGGGAAAGGTGAGAAGAGTGGGGGCTGGGGGTTGTTGGACAACAGGTAGTAAAACAATAGGAGAATGAGACAGGCTCTGGTGTTTTGCAGCACTGTGGGGCGATCCTGTGTAAAGAACTGGAAGATGAGGCTATGAAAGGCTGGATGCCTGGTGCAGGCTGTTGGAGCTTTGTATACATTTTGAAAACTTGTATTGTACTCCTTACAAATGGCCAAGTATTACATGTTTATCTAACAACAACAACAACAAAAAAGCCAATGAGTTAGAAAAGCAACATTGGGGCCGGCACTGTTGTATAGCGAGTAAGGTCACTGCGTGCAGTGCTGGCATCCCATATGGGCACCAGTTGGCATCTCCACTGCTCCACTTCCAATCCAGCTCTCTGCTGTGGCCTGGGAAAGCAGTAGAAGATGGCCCAAGTGCTTGGGCCCCTGCACCCGTGTGGGAGACCCGGAAGAAGTTCCTGGCCCCTGGCTTCGAATTGGGGCAGCTCCGGCCATTGAAGCCAATTGGAGAGTGAACCAGCGGATCGAAGACCTCTCTCTCTCTCTTTCTGCCTCTCCTTCTCTTTCTGTGTAACTCTGACTTTCAAGTAAATAAATAAATCTTTTTTCAAAGCAACATTTTGCATCCTCAAAGTACTAATAGATTGAGGCAGGAATCATCAATGGGCACTCAGATTCTTAGGGGAAAGTCTGGAAGTGAGGCGTCTCCTCACAGATGACTTATTAATTGAAAGGAAAAAACAGCCCAGCTCCTTAACCAACTGATCAACATCCGCATTGCCTGGGGCCAGCCCTGTGGCACAGCAGACTAAGCCTCAGCCCAGGATGCCGACATCCCATATCAGTATGCAGGCTTGAGTCCCAGCTGCTCTGCTTTTGATCCAGCTCCTTGCTAATACTCCTGGAAAGGCAGTGGAGGATAGCCAAAGCACGTGGGCCTCTGCCACCCTAGACACCTGGATGGAGCTCCAGGCTCCTGGCCTTGACCTGGCCCAACTCCTGCTGTTGTGGCCAGTTGGGGAGTGAACTAGCCGATGGAAGATCTCTCCCTCCCTCTCTCTCTCTCTCTCTCTCTCTCTCTGCCTCTCAAATAAATACATAAATCTTAAAAACTTAACATTGCTAATACTGGAAGACACTGGCATCGGTGTGGTTTCTGGTGGGATGTGCCTAGGACACAACACAGACGACTGGATGGAACTGAATTTCCATAGTGGGGGACGTGCGCTGGAAATCTGGAGGAGAAAGTCAGTGGCTCCATCAGGCCACATCTGTTCTCCAGCTCTCTCCTGAAAGTGGTCCCACGACCAGAATTTTTGAAAGAATGAAGCAGAACTAACACAGTTCTGCTGGGCAGTGCCTCGTGTACAGTACGTGCTGCTTTCTCGGGCTGTTTCAGAGAAGGGCTCTTTTTACTAAGAAGTCATTGCCTTTGGAAGGCTGGCAATTCTCATTAGGAACCAGGTGAGTGAGTCTAATAAGCGACGTCTCCTGACCTCGCTAGGGAGGCCATGGAACAGCATGTATGGTGGGTGTTTCCCTACCTTGAAAACCAAATAGGACCAGCATGCACATAATTGAAAGATAATTGACGCGTATTTTCTAAGATGCAATTTTTTTCTCCCATGCACACAAAAGAGACTGGGTGCTCAGGGGCGAAGTCCTTGAAGCCTAGGAGACAGCGTGCTGAGGGGCGCCTTTCCCTCTCCTGGAGACACAATGTGAGCACCAAGCGATGCAATGCCCTGGGAGAGCCTCCTAGCGCTGCCGGCACGCGTGACCACAGCTGGCTGCCTTCAAACAACTACCTTGATGTCTCACAGTCCAGGAAGCCAGAAGTGCAAGGTCAATGTTGGCAGCATTGGTCTTCTCAGAGGCTGTGTGTGGGAATCCCTTCCATACCTTTGTCCCGTACCCTGGGCATGGCCAGCAATGCTCAGCACTCCTCGGCCCATTGTGGACTCCCTCTGATTTCTTTTTTTTTTTTTTTTTAAGATTTATTTCATTTATTTGAAAGAGTTACAGAGTGAGAGGGAGACACCCAGAGACAGATCTTCCATCTGCTGGTTCACTCCCCAGACGGCCACAAGTGAGGCGGGGCCAGATCAAAGCCAGGAATCAGGAACTCTACCTATGTCTCCCACATGGGATTGGCATACAAATTACTTGGGCTATCTTCCACCACTTTCCCAGGCACAATAGCAGAGAGCTGGATCAGAAGTGGAGTGACCTGGACTTGAACCCCTGCCCATGTGGGATGCTGGCTTCACAGGCAGTGGCTTTATCCGCTATGCCACAACACCGACCCCATCCCTCTGACTTCTGCCTCCTTCTGTTTCCAGCTGTGGCTGACTATGGGTCTCCAACTCTCATTATAAGGACACCAGTCCTTGGCTTTGGGGCCTACCCTGATCCAGCGTGACTACATCTTAGCTTGATGACAGGTGCAAACACCTTATTTCCAACAAACATCACATTCTGAAGTTCTGGGTGGCCGTGAATCTTTTGGGAAAGACAATTTAATCCAATGCATTACCTAAAATCCATGTATTCCTGCCCTTTACTTCCAGTTAGAATTTCCAAAGCTACATTTATAGTGAGACATTATCAAGAAATTAACATTGAACTTACAGTCAGACACAATCAGGAAATTAACATTGAACTTACAGTCAGACACTATCAGGAAATTAATACTGAACGCAGGAAACGCCTGGAGGCAGCACCTGGCAGATGCAGAAGACCGCTTGCTGGCAGAGGTTCTTAACCTTGGCCTGTGCTGGGACCCCTCCAGTTTTGTAAAATCTGGATGAGCAGGCATCGATGGTTTTTAAAGCATGCCAGATGGTTCCAAGGAGCAACCAAGGATGCAACCTCCCGGGAACTCCGGGGACTCTTCCAGGCTGAGCAGAGCAGGGGGCCTCGCCAGCTCCTGGCTGCAGACCTGCAGGTGAGCACTCCCGCAGACTACAGAGAATTTGCACTGGCGCATGCGCATTTGATTTCCACTTTTTCATTTTGTTTAAAGGAAGGCAAACTCCAAAGTTAATAAGAAAAAAGAACATGAGTAGGGGAGTGTGTGTGAATAGGTTTAACATTTCATGCTGGATCTCAGAAACAATTTTTGTATGTATCTGTGCTCATCATAGAAATTTGAGAATTCGGGGTAGACACTGTGGCTCAGCGGGTTGAAGCCCTCGCCTGGAGCGCCAGCATCCCATACGGGTGCCGGTTCTGGTCCCGGCTGCTCCTCTTCCGATGCAGCTTTCTGCTGTGGCCTGAGAGGGCAGTGGAGGATGGCCCAGGTCCTTGGGTCCCCGCACCTGCATAGGAGGCCTGGAGGAGGCTCGAGGCTCCTGGCTCCTGGCTTCGGACCGGCGCAGTTACGGCCATTGTGGCCAATTTGGGGGTGAACCATCGGATGGAAGACCTCTCTCTCTCTCTGTCTCCTGTCTCTGTGTAACTCTGACTTTCAAATAAATAAATAAATCTTAAAAAAAAAAAAAAAAGAAGTTTGAGAATCCCAGAAAGCACAGGAAAGAAATGAAATCAAGTGTGCTTCTATCTCTTTTTTTTTTTTTTTTTTTTTGACAGGCACAGTGGACAGTGAGAGAGAGAGAGAGACAGAGAGAAAGGTCTTCCTTTGCCGTTGGTTCACCCTCCAATGGCTGCCGCGGATGGCGCGCTGTGGCCGGCGCACCGCGCTCATCCGATGGCAGGAGCCAGGTGCTAGGTGCTTCTCCTGGTCTCCCATGGGGTGCAGGGCCCAAGCACTTGGGCCATCCTCCACTGCACTCCCGGGCCACAGCAGAGAGCTGGCCTGGAAGAGGGGCAACCGGGACAGAATCCGGTGCCCTGACCGGGACTAGAACCCGGTGTGCCGGCGCCGCAAGGCGGAGGATTAGCCTGTTGAGCCACGGCGCCGGCTGCTTCTATCTCATATCAAGTATACTTCTATCCCGATAATGATTTGGTAAACGTTCTTCGGATGTTTTTTTTTTTTTTTCTGTGCACCTGTACGTACAAAATATGTAGAATTAGGTGATTTGGCACAGATTTCTTGGTTTAGCCACGTATTGGTTTGGACATTAGTTTGGGTTCTCCCAATAGCTCCGCAGGGCTGTGCTATTAGGAAGTGGTGGGGTCTAGTGGGAGGTCCGTAGGTCATGAGGAGCATGCCCACGGAAGACGCTTCCCACTGGAGGGTCGTGATGGAAGCCCGAGTTTGGGCCCCATTTCTCTGCCTCCTGGCCCCCCATGCAGCCCTTGCTCCACACGCCTTCTGCCATCCACCGAAGGGCCTCCACAGAGACTACACCGTGCTGTTAGAGCTTCGAGACTCCTGCGGGACTGAGCTAAATTAACCTCTCCTTCCTTCGTCATAGCACATCTCGGGCATTCTGTTGTAATACAACGGTGGCTAACCCAAGCAATATCTCATTAAATCTCTCTCAACGAATGCCCATCGATAAATGCTTCCCATCAAGTAGTCCTTGGGTTTTGAAGGGCTACATTTTATTCCTTTGTGGAGACTAGTCTGTAATTATTTTTTCTTAAAGAATTTTATTTATTTATTTGAAAGTCAGAGTTACACAGAGAGCGAAGGAGAAGCAGAGAGAGAGGTCTTCCATCTGCTGGTTCACTCACTAAATGGCTGCAATGGCCGGAGCTGCGCCGATCCGAAGCCAGGAGCCAGGAGCTTCTTCCAGGTCTCCCACGCGGATGCAGGGGCCCAAGCAATTGGGCCATCCTCTACTGCTTTCCCAAGCCATAGCAGAGAGCTGGATGGGAAGTGGAGCAGCCAGGACTCAAACCGGCACCCATATGGGATGCTGGTGCTTCAGGCCAGGGCTTTAACCCGCTGCACCACAGCGCCAGCCCCTAGTCTGTAATTATTTAACCAATGGCTACAAGAGAATATCAAATGTCATTTTCTTGTGGTCTGATGAGTGAGTCTAAAGCCAAAGAGTGGCAGAGCAGAGGCCCTGCGAATCTCCCCCTCCTGAGACAGTGCCCACCCAGCAGCACCCTGATATTCCAGCCTCCTCTCCCCACCCCACCCTGTCTCTAAGCCCAAGATGTGGAAACTGGAGGAAGTACTGGACAGGCCGTTCCTGACCCAGAGAAGAACGCTCCCTAGGCCCTGATCCAGAGGGACCCAGAGACTGGAAGTGTCTGTAAGAGATGAGTCTTTCATTCTCCACTCATTTACCTAAAGAACGAAATGGCTGATTGGCATCCTGTAGTGATTCAGCAGGAAACAGGAACTGATGAGCGAGGGCACCACAAAGCAAGGACACACCTGCTGTTGCCTCACGTGGTAAGGTTGAGATGCAGGAGTGGCCAGTGGCCAGGGCATGTCCTGGGAGGGAGGGAGGCTGCCGCTGCCTGGCTGGCACCCGTGCTCGGAGGACAACTGCCTGCTGTGGGCTGCAGGTCAGGGAGGGGAGAGAGGCTCATCAGGAGGCATCCCCGGCCCTCCTGAGCAACTGACGCAGCGCTCCCCAAGACACAAGAGCGTCCTCGTGCCTCGTACGCAAAGGACATGAAATCTCAAGAAAGGGCCACACCAGCAAAAAGACTCTCGTCCCTTTCCTGGCTCTTCCAGGGCTCCCCGCCTCTGCTCTGGAGGACCTGGAAGCAGCAGAGTGAGGGCAGGAGGAAGCACATACCCCTCACCCCAGCCTGGGAGAGAGGACGGGCATGGAGCTGGAGATGAGACATCGCCACTGGGGCAGGGGAATCAGAGGCCTTTAATACATGCATGCCCCTCCCCTTTTGTCACCAACTAAGTTTACCAAGGAAAAAGAAAAAAAGACCCTAGTTTGGTGGGATATAGACAAGGACTGTAAGCGATAACTGAATTGAAAGATGACCGTTTCACTCATATACAATACATTTTAAAGTAATCACAGATCATTAAGACTATAGTAGTATAGTAACATTCTTAACTGTCGCTTTGACAAAGATATGAAACAAAGTTTTGTTTTGTTTTGTTTTGACAGGCAGAGTGGACAGTGAGAGAGAGAGACAGAGAGAAAGGTCTTCCTTTTTTGCTGTTGGTTCACCCTCCAATGGCCGCTGTGGTCGGTGCGCTGTGGATGGCGCCCCGCGCTGATCTGAAGCCCGGAGCCAGGTGCTTCTCCTGGTCTCCCATGGGGTGCAGGGCCCAAGCACTTGGGCCATCCTCCACTGCACTCCCGGGCCTCAGCAGAGAGCTGGCCTGGAAGAGGAGTGACCGGGACAGATTCTAGCGCCCCGACCGGGACTAGAACCCGGTGTGCCGGTGCCACAGGCAGAGGATTAGCCTAGTGCGCCGCAGCGCCGGCCCTGAAACAAAGTTTTATAAAACTATATTTGCAGCAGCACTGATAGACACAGGCATTTCTTTCCTTTTCCTTTTTTAATTTTTCCTTTCTTAATTTTCTGTCCCACATACAAGGGAGGGCATGTGATATATGCCTCTGTGTCCAGCTTATTTCATTCACCATTCTGTCCTCCGGTTGCATCCATTTGGATGCAAATGGTAGAATTTCGTTCTTCTTTGTCACTGAATAACATTCCATTTTGCACATGTGCCACATTTTCTTTACTCATCTGGTGATGGACACCTTGGTTGATTCCAAATGCTGCCTATTGTGGACAGTGCTGCTGTGAACATGGTGGTACAGGTGTCTCTCTGACACAACGTGTTCATGTCTTTTGGGTGTATACCCAGTAGTGGGATTGCTGGACCACATGGCAAGCCTCCTTTTAGGATTTCAAGGACTCGCCACACTGTTTCCCGGAGTGGCTGCACTGATTTGCATTCCCACCAACAGTACCAGAGCTCCCCTTTCTCCACATCCTCACCCGCATTTGTTAGGCTCTGTGTTTTGGATTTCAGCCATCCTGACAGGGGTGAGGTGAGGTCACACTGTTTTTGATTTGCATTTCCCTAATGGCTAGTGATGCTGAGCATTTTTTTTCCACATATTTATTGGCCATTTGTATTTCTTCTTCTTCTTTTTTATAAAGATTTATTTTATTTACTTGAAAGAGTTACAGAGAAGTCTTCCATCCACTGGTTCACTCTCCCAAATGAATGTAGCGGCCAGAGCTGAGCTGATCCGAAGCCAGGAGCCAGGAGCTCCTTTGGGGTCTCCCACATGGTGCAAGGGCCCAAGGACTTGGGCCATCTTCTACTGCTTTTCCAAGCCAGAGAGCTGGTTTGGAGGTGAAGCAGCCAGGACTTGAACCAGCACCCATATGGGATACCGGCGCTGCAAGCCAGGGCTTTAACCCACTGTGCCATAGCGCAGCTCCATGTATTTCTTCTTTTGGGAAGTCTTTATTGAGGTCCTTTGCCCATTTCTCAGTTGGCTAAATGCACATGGATTAATTTCTGGGCTCTCTGTTCTGTTTGATTGATCTACTAGCAGTTTTTATGCCAGTACCATGCTGTTCTATTTACTATAGCTTTGTAGTATGCTTTGAAGTCAGGTATTGTGATGCCTCCAGCTTGATTTTTCTTGCCCAGGATCTCCTTGGCTATTCTGGGTCTTTTATGATTCTATGTGAAATACAGGATGTTTATTCTAATTCTGTAAAGAATGTCATTGAGATTTTGATAGGGATTTCATTGAATCTGTAGATTACTTAGAGTAGTATAGGCATTTTAATGATTTTGATTCTTCCAATCCATGAGCAAAGAATATCTTTGAATTTTTTGTATCCTTGATGATTTCTTTCATCAATATTTGACAATTCTCATTGTAGAGATCTTTCATTTCTTTGGTTAAATTTATTCCTAAATATTTGGGGTGTGTGTGTGTGGTTATTGTGAATGGGATTTTTTTTCTTGATTTTTCTTTCAGTGATTTCATCATTAGCATATAAAAGAACTACTGTTTTTTGTATGTTTATTTTGTAACCTGCAGCTTAACTGAATTGGTTTATCAATTCTAACGGCGTTGTGGTGGGGTGTCTAGGTTTTTTCATGTACAACATCCTGTCATCTGCAGACATGGATACGTTGACTTCCTCTTTCCCAGTTTTGATGCCCTTTGTTTCTTTCTCCTCCCTAATTGCCCTTGCTAAAACGCCCAGTGCCGTATTCAGTAAGAGTGGTGAAAGTGGACATCCTTGTCTTGCTCCAGATCGGAGGGGAAGTGCTTTCAGCTTCTCCCCATTCAGTATGATACTGGCTGTTGATTTGTCATATGTAATCTTTATAATGTTGAGGAATATTCCTTCTATACCTAATTTGTGAAGTGTGCTTTCTCTGCATCTGTTGAGATGACCATATGGCTTTTGTTCTTCAGTTCCATTGATGTGATTTATGATGTTTATTGATTGGTGAATGTTGAACCACCTTTGCATTTCTGGGATAAATCTCACTTGATCGTGATGTATAATTTTTTGATGTGGTTTTTGGATTCTATTTGCTAGTATCTTATTGAGAATCTATGTTCATTAAGGATATAGGTCTGTAGTTTTCATGGCATGTCTTTGATTTTGGTATCAAAGTGACACTAGCCTCATAAAAAGAGTTTGGCAGAGTTCCAACCTGTTCCATATTTTGGAATAGTTTGAAAAATATTGGAGTTAGTTCCTCTTTGAATGTTTTGTGGAATTCAGCAGTAAAGCCATCAGGACCTAGACTTTTCTTTGACGGAAGACTTTCGATTACTGCTTCAATCTCATTGCTTGTTATGGGTCTATATAGATTGTCTATATCTGCTTGACTTAATCCTTGCAGGTTATATGTATCCAGGATTTTATCCATTTTTTTTCAAGGTGTTTCAATTTATTAGCATATAGTTCAAGGTAGTTTCATATGATCTGTTGTATTTCAGTGGAGTCAGTTGTAATATCTCCTTTTTCATCTCTACTTTTATTTGAGTTTTTTCTGTTTTTCTTTGTTAGTCTGGCTAGAGCTTTATCTGTTTTATCTTCTAAAAAACCCAACTTTTGTTTTGTTCATCTTTTGTACTTTTTTTTGGTTCAATTTCATTTATTGCTGCTCTACATGTATGCCCTTGACCCAGCAGACACATGTCCAGGAATTTATCTAAGGAAATAATCAGACATATGGAAAGATTTATATAGTAAGATAATTGCCATATATGAAATACATTTTCTGCATCCTGAAAAGCTGTAATATTTTTTAAATCACCTGTTTTGATTTGAATTTCCCCGATGGCTGGTGATCCTGAACATTTTTTCATGTGTCTGTTGGCCTTTTGGGTTTCCTCTTTTGAAAAATGTCTATTTGGGTCCTTGGCCCATCTCTTAAGTGGGTTGTTTGTTTTGTTGTTATAGATTTGCTTGATCTCTTTGTAGATTCTGGTCATTAAACCTTTATCAGTTGCATAATTTGCAAATATTTTCCCCCATTCTGTCGGTTACCTCTTCACTTTCCTGACTATTTCTTTTGCAGTACAGAAACTTCTCAATTTGATGCAATCCCAATTGTTAAATCTGGCTTTGACTGCCTGTGCTTCCAGGGTCTTTTCCAATAAGTCTTTGCCTGTGCCTATATCCTGCAGGGTTTCTCCAGTGTTCTCTAATAAGTCGATGGTGTCAGTTTGTAGATTTAGATCTTTAACCCATGTTGAGTAGATTTTTATGTAAAGTGTAAGATAGTGGTCTTGCATCATACTTCTGCATGTGGAAATCCAGTTTTCCCAGCACCCTTTGTTGAATAGACTGTCCTTGCTCCTGGAATTGGTTTTAGCTCCTTGAACAAATGTAAGTTGATTGTAAATGTTTGGATTGATTTCTGGTATTTCTATTCTGTTCCATTGGTCTATCCATCTGCTTTTTTACCAGTACCATGCTGTTTTGATTATAACTGCACTGTAGTATGTCCTGAAATCTGGTATTGTGATGCCTCTGGCTCTGTTTTTGTTGCCCAACATTACTTTAGCTATTCAAGGTCTCCTGTGCCTCCATGTGAATTTCAGCATCATTTTTCCAGATCTGAGAAGAATGTCTTGGTATTTTGATTGGTATCACTAATCCACTGTTGGTGGGAATGCAAACTGGTAAAGGCACTATGGAAGAGAGTTTGGAGATTCCTTAGAAACCTGAGTATAGCCCTACCACATAACCCAGCCATCCCACTCTTTGGAATTTACCCAAGGGAAATTAAATTGGCAAATAAAAGAGCTATCTGCACCTCGATGTTTATTGCAGCTCAATTCACAATAGCTAAGACATGGAATCAACCTAAATGCCCATCAACAGAAGGCTGGATAAAGAAATTATGGGATATGTGCTCTATAGAATACTACACAGTGGTTTAAAAATGAAATCAGGTCATTTGCAACAAAATGCAGGAATCTGGAAAACATCATGCTGAGTGAAATAAGCCAGTCCCAAAGGGACAGATATCATATGTTCTCCTTGATCTGTGACAACTAAGTGAGCACCTAAAAGGAAACCTGTAGAAGTGAAATGGATACTATGAGAAACAATGACTTGATCAGCCCTTGTCCTGACTGTCGAGGAACAACTTACTATTGTATTCTTTTTAGTATTTTCTTTGTCTACTTAATATCATTGGTTGAACTATTTAATTAACACACAATTATTCTTAGGAGTTTAAATCGTATGGAAAATTGATCCCTGTTAAAAATAAGAGGGGGAATAAGAGAGGGAGGAGATGTACAGTTCAGCACACACTCACTCGGCCTTACCCATAAATGTAAAGCTAGAAACATGCCATGGGACTCCAAATCCCATTAAGTTGGTAGGTACCAATGCCATCTTACTAGTCAAAGTGATCAGTTAATAATTGATCATAAAGTTCATAACTGATCATAAAGATAGTATTAAATGTCAAAGGAATCACATAAATAAGACCACTGTCTGCTAATAACAATTGATATAATTAAAAAGGAGAGAACGACCTAACATGGAAAGCGGGATACATAGCAGACTCATAGAATGGCAAATGCCCTAAACAGCACTCTGGCCTCAGAATCAGCCCTTAAGGCATTCAGATCTGGCTAAAAAGCTCACGAGAGTTTCTCAGGCATGGAAAGCCAAGACATTGTGGCAAAAAATGACCTAAATGAAAGATCTCTGTGGGTGAGATCCCAATGGAAAGAAGGGGCCATCAAAGAAGGAGGTGCCTTTCTCTGAAGGGAGGAGAGAACTTCTACTTTGATTATGGTCTTGTCTAAATAAGGTCAGAGTTTGTGGACTCAAGAGACTTCCATAGTTTTGGCAGCTCATGACAAGAGCCTCGGGTGATTACTGACATGATAAATAAAAATGTCAACTGTTAAATCAACAACAGAAATCACTGTGCACTTACTCCCCATGTAGGACCTCTGTCCTTAATGTGTTGTACTATGAGAATTAACAGTAAAAATAGTCGTCAAACAGTACTTTTACTTTGTGTGTCTGTGTGGGTGCAAACTGATGAAATCTTTACTTAGTATATACTAAGTTGATCTTCTGAATATAAAGATAATTAAAAATGAATCTTAATGAAGAATGGGATGGGAGAGGGAGTGAGAGATGGGATGGTTTATGGGTGGGAGGGTGGTTTTGGGGGGGAAACCTCTATAATCCAAAAGTTGTACTTTTGAAATTCATATTCATTTATTTATTTAAGATTTATTTATTTATTTGAAAGTCAGAGTAACACAGAGAGAGGAGAGGCAGAGAGAGAGAGAGAGAGAGAGAGAGAGAGAGAGAGGTCTTCCATCCAATAGTTCACTCCTCAATTGGCTGCAATAGCTGGAGCTGCACGGATTTGAAGCCAGGAGCTTCTTCCTGGTCTCCCACGTGAGTGAGGACTTGGGCCATTTTCTACTGCTATCGCAGGCCATAGCAGAGAGCTGGATCAGAAGAGGAGCAGCTGGGACTCGAACCCGCACCTATATGGGATGCTGGAGCTTCCGGCCAGGGTGTTAACCCACTGCGCCACAGTGCCGTCTCCAAAATTTATATTTATTAAATAAAGGTTTTCTAAAAAAATCACCTGTTGTTTAAATAACTGTTAACAGAATTCTGACAGTCTATTTTATATACAATCGAAATACAAGGGGCCAGCCTCGTGACTCACTTGGTTAATCCTCTGCCTGCAGTGCAGGCATCCCATATGGGTGCCGGTTCTAGTCCTGGCTGCTCCTCTTCCAGTCCAGCTCTCTGCTGTGGCCCAGGAGGGCAGTGGAGGATGGCCCAAGTGCTTGGGCTCCTGCACCCGCATGGGAGACCAGGAAGAAGCTCCTGGCTCCTGGTTTCAGATCGGCGCAGTTCTGGCCGTGGTGGCCATTTGTGGGGTGAACCAATGGAAGGAAGACCTCTCTCTCTCTCTCTCTCTCTCTCTCTCTCTCACTGTCTATAACTCTACCTGTCAAATAATTTAAAAAAAAAAAAAAGAAAAAAAGAGAAAGAAATACAATAGGTTCTATAATAAATAGAATCACTGAAAATAAAGAAAAGGAATTTTAAACAGCTGATCATTATACATTGTTGAGGATATCATATTCCATTTACATTACTATGAAAAACTACCCTACACACTCTGAAACACACTGCAAACAACAGCCCTAAGGTTATGCGTACAGGCTTTGTGGATTGGGAGTTTGGATAAGGTGCAGCAGGAATGGCTTGTCGCGTGGTTGGGATATCTACAGCATCTAGGACTGGAAACATCTGGAAGCATCTTCACTCCCACAGCTGGCAGCTGGCTGTGTGACCTAATGGCGAGGCAAGGCTGGAGCAGAGGTAGAGCACCTGCCTGGTGGCTGGGGTAGCTCACAGTATAGTAGCTGGGTAGCAGAAGTGGTCCCAGAGTAAGAATTCCAAGACAAAACCGGAAGGAGGCTGCATGACCTTATACAATCTTGGAAGGAAATGGTGTCACTCCTGCCATACTCCGTTGGTTAAAGCAGTTACAAACCTGCTTGTATTCAAGGTGGTGGACACTGGAGCTGGCACAGTGGCACAGTGAGCAGTCCCTGCCTGCAACACCAGCATCCCATATCAGAGAGCCAGAGTCCCAGCTGCCCTGCTTCTGATCCAGCTCCCTGCTAATGCACCTGGGAAAGATGGCTCAAATACTTGGGTCTCTGCTACCCTCATGGGAGACTAAATGGCTCTCCAAGCTTCTGGCTTCAGCCTGGCCCAACCCTGGCCATTTTGGCCATTTGGAGGTGAACCAGCAGATGGAAAATCTCTCTCTCTCTCTCTCTCTCTCATTGTCTATCTGTCTGTCTGTCTGTCTCTCTCTCTCTCTCTCTCAGCTCTCTTGCTCCCTGCCTTTCAAATACATAAATAAACCCTTTTTTAAAAAAGAAAGGAGACAAGGACCCCATCTTTCGACTAGGAGAGAACTAAACTACCATAGACAGCATTCATAATAATTAACAAATTTGTAGTAAAGTCTGCAGTAAAAGCCATCCATGCTCTAGCTGTTTTCTCTGCCATTACCATGACACTGCATGGCGGCATCTTTCTAACACAGTGTTCCAACACTTACCAGTCCTGACACCAACTGGGTGTCCCGGTGATCCAACGCAATCCGGACACTGCCTGCACAGAATTCAGACAGCTTCCACAAGTTAAGGGCTCTGTCCATCCCTGCCTCAGACCCTGTTAGCAAGTGCCAGAGCCCTGGGTTGCCTGCTCTTCTGTCGGATGTGGCTACAAATGTGGGGGTTCCTGTGACCCCACCCCCTCAGGTTTGCTGATTTGCTGGAATGACTCAGAGAACTCAAGAACACACGCCATGTACAAGTACCATGTGTCATCTAGGATACAAGCAGAAAATCCAGATGGCAGAGCTGCCAGGGGCAAGGCCAGAGGGAGCGACAGGGCCACCTGTCCTCCCAGCTCTCGGCCTTCGCCAACCCAGAAGCCCCCTCCACCTAGAGTTTTAATCAAACCCTTATTATCTAGACACGATTGATTCAATCATCAGGCACCCTAGTGAAGGCACAGCTTGTTAAGCCATCACCTATGTCACTGGCATCCCATATGAGCACAGGTTCAAGTCCCAGTTGTTCTACTTCTGACCCAGCTCCCTGCTCATGCTCCTGGGAAAGCAGCAGAGGGTGGCCCAAGTGCTTGGACCCCTGAACCCATGTGGGAGACCCAAATGGAGTTCCAGGTTCCTGGCTTTAGTCTGGCCCAGGCCTGGTCATTGCAATAAATTAAGGAATGAACCAGTGGATAGAAGAGCCTTCTGTCTTTCTTTCTCTGTAACTCTGTCTTTCAAATAAGTAAATAAATCTTTTAAAAAAATTTTACACACCAAAAAGTACTTCTTCAAGAACATCTTTCTGGAAACTGTTGAACTTCAGACTAACCTCACCCTGCTTATTAATCACTGTGACTGAAGGTTATTGTTTCACAATATCTGATGCAGGGGCCGGCACTGTGGCTAGTGGGTAAAGCTGCCACCTGCAACACCGGTATCCCATGTGGGCGCTGGTTCGAGTCCTGGCTGCTCCAATTCCAATCCAGCTCCCTGCTGATGCACCTGGGAAAGCAGCAAAGAATGGCCTAAGTGCTTGGGCCCCTGCAGCCATTAAGGGAGTGAACCAATAGATGGAAGATTGTGTGTGTGTGTGTGTGTGTGTGTAACTGTTTCTTTCAAATAAATGAATAAATCTTTAAAGCAATCTGATGCGGTCCTCTTCTCTTCTACCTTGAAGAACTTCCCTTTGCCTCAGCCTCTCTGGATCCATGGCTTTTCATGGCACACACATTCCCATGGCAATGCTGTGATATTCCCGAATAACAGCACTATTCCTAGGAGAGTCTCTCTCTTTGGGTGGGCATCCTCTTATCACATGATGGGTTTTGCCAGTGACCAGCCACCACCTTGAAGCTGAGAAACACCCCTGCCAGTGAGTCCATTAGCAGATAGTGGACATTCCTATCACTCAGGAAATTCTAAGGTTTCAGGGGCTCTGTATGGGAACCAGTGGCAGAGTCGAAGCACACCGTGTATTTACTACGCGGCAGCATGACACCCCTTGTACGCGTGCACAGTCCTGGGCCAGGCGCTGGAAATCTGCAGAGGAAGAAGGTGCAGCGGCTGCTTTTGAGGCGCTCAGAACTTGGTGGGGGAGTCGGGAATGTGACCGGATTTCTGCGGAGACCGTAAAATAAGCACCTGCAGGGGCTCCGAGGAAGAGTGACTCACTGCAGGTGCTCTTAGAGTTCCCTCCTACTGGAGAAGAAATTAGTTACTTACTCATCTCCCCCGACTGCTGAGAGGACGGTGCTGGGGTTCATCCCCCGTGCATGTCAAACAGAGTGACAGCACACCGAGGGGGCCGCGTGACCAGCCGTCCACGTGCATTTCCAAGTCAAGCAGCAGAAAACTTGATGGGAAGACTGGGAACATGGGGCAAATAGAAACGATCGCCATAGACACGCTCTTTGGAAGGTGGGCTAATCATGCCGCACGCCTCTGGGTGCAGAGTGCAGGTGAGGCTCTGTACTGGACACTTGCACCACGTGGACCTAAGCACAGCCCCTCTCTCTCTCTCTCTGTCTCTCTCTCTCTCTCTCCCCCTCTCTCCCTCTTTCTGTCACCCTGCCTTTCAAATAAATAAAATAAATCTTAAACAAACAAAAAATCAAGCAGTAAATTGCTACCTGAAGGATTTCTCTCTTCCTCTTTTGACGGCCTTATCTTATGATGGAAGGGCCAAGTTCAAATGTAGGATCTCAGTGCTATGCCTGAATGTGGGGGCCAGCAAAGGCTGGTCAGTGACCCCCCCCCACCAACCCTCATCATACCACCCGTGGCGCCATCTCCCACACAGGCAGACCCCCAGCCTATATGTCCACATGCCTGCAGTGGTCATTGTCTGCCACCCCTTGGGCTCAGGGCCAGGATAGGGGTCAGCATGAGAGGATGGCTTGGGGAAGAGGCCCCCTTAGGGCCAAGAAATAGGCTCAGGGTCACTGAGGTAGGGAATACTGGATCCCAGACTCCTGGTGCCCGAGGGGACAGGCAGGCCATGGGCCCCAAGGGGGCACATCCTCTTCACCTTGTGGACTCGTGGTGGGAGGGGGGCCAGAGCTGGGTCCTCGTAGGTTCAGAGCCCGGATTTGACCCCTCTTGTCCTGCCCGGGGTGCTCATGGAACCATCACCCAAGGCTGATCTTCAGAGCAAACCCAGAGGCCGAATGTGAGGCGCTGAAAGAGACAGGGAAGCAGTTTCCCGGAAAACCACACTGCAGGGTCATTCCCCAAAATGCCCGCAACGATGAGGGCGGGGCCAGGCTGAAGCCAGGAACCTGGAGCTCCATCTGGGAAACCCAAGGGCAGGGCCCCTCCCGGCTTCGCTTCTCTTTGTGGTTAAGTACCACTTAGAACTGCTCATGTCCAAAAGCAAGAACGGTTTTGCTTTTTGTATTTACTCTCTTAGAAACACAAAGTCACTTCTCACAAAGCAACGGCTTAAAACTCCTGGATTCCAGCTTTTTGTTTCAAAGCAGCTGAGAGTCCATTGGTAATTGTATGGATTAAGCCTTTTTCTGCCACTGATTTTCCTGGGCTCAAAGCAGCATCATGCACTAAGCAGTGAGTTGGGAGGCCCCATACCCTGTCTTGTGAGTGGTTTGGACGCTACAAGCAACAGGGCAAAAATGCCTTGCTTAGCTCTCGCTCTAACCCAGGTCCCTGCTTCTCACCTCAGGCTGCCATGGAGGATGCCCTAGGGAACTCTGGGAAGTGCCAGGTAAGCCCCTGACCAAGTGAATCAGGCTGGGGCCTGGGCACTGTGGTGTATCAGAGCTCCCAGGTGGTCTTTTTTTGTTGTTATTTATTTATTTGAAGGGCAGAGTTACAAAGAGGGAGGGAGAATCTTCCATCTGCTGGTTCACTCCCTCGGATGGCTGCAGTGGCCGGGGCTGGCCCAGGCTGAAGCCAGGAGCCAGAAAGTTCATCTGGGTCTCCTACATAGGTACAGGGGCCCAAACACTTGGGCCATCTTTCACTCTTTCTCCCAGACACATTTGCAGGGAGCTGGATTGGAAGTGGAGCAGCCAGGACAGGAACTGGCACCCATATGGGATGGCAGCCTCACAGGTAGAGTGTTACCTGCTAAGTCAGAGCGCCAGTCCCCCAGGGTAGGCTCCATGTGAGTACCCCACTGCCAGGGCCAGGAAAGCAGTTCTTCACTCATTTTGCCAAGGAGGGCCGTGGCCTGGCTGGAGGAGCAGTCCCACTGGGACCAGCGCAGGTGCTCTCTGCTCCCACCGAGGAAACTGCACCAA
The DNA here is from genome assembly GCA_949820135.1 of Sylvilagus floridanus. Taxonomy (NCBI): domain Eukaryota; kingdom Metazoa; phylum Chordata; class Mammalia; order Lagomorpha; family Leporidae; genus Sylvilagus; species Sylvilagus floridanus. The sequence continues at coordinate 59,756,793 of OX463227.1, forward strand.
GCTTGGGTTGTATGGGCAGGGACCTTCCTAAACACCTCCTCCTCTTCAGCACTGATTGCTACCGGATAAAGAAACAAAAGTTAAAGACCCAGACCACAACACTGTCCTTCATGGCAGCAGAGAAACCTCCAAACGGAGAGGGAATGGACACCATATATATAATCGGCTCCCGCAGACGGAGCACAGTCGCCAGCCGCAGTTAAGATGGGGTTTTTAAGGTCACAGAGACACAGATCACAACAACAGAACAGAAGAGGGAGTCGCACGATTCAGTTTCAGAAAGCGAAAGGACTCTCAGAGAGTGCTGAAACTGAATGAACTCCGAGCCACGAATGAGCAGCAAATGCGGCCAGGCTCAGGGACCAGAGCCGCTTTCTCTCAGGAAACATTGCCCTGGATGTGCAGGGTGAGTGGCTGAGCCAGAACTTTGGAGCAGGTGAGAGCTTTCCAGGGACTGGGAGGCAGGCCAGGGGCAGCCCCGGGGACCTGTTGCAGGCCTGCCTGCTGCACACCCATGCTGGAGCAGCCGGCGGCCACAGCAGCAGAGCCAAAACAGCCTCCGTCATGCACTGACCCAGCCTCTCAGGGACCAAGCAGGCACCGGGGCCGAGATCTGTACGGAGAAGGGTCAAGGCAGACTCCCCCCTCACGGGGGCTGCAGTGAGCAAGATCGAATGCAGAGGGAGGAACACACATGAGTGAGCAGGGTCCCGGCTGTGCTGTCGGCCCTCTCAACCACCTGAGCTGGGTGTCACACAGCCACTCCTTGATCTCGATTTCCCCATTTGTACATTGAAGCCTCAGGCCTGGGAGAGAAGCAAGACTGATCCCACTCTGCTCCTGTACACGCAGCTTAAACTCATCTGGTCGCAGTGGATGATGCTTAGCAAGTGCACCTGTGCCAGATCACCCAAGAAACCCACGAGGCAGAACCTGAACTTCTAGACACACAATCTGCTTCCCAAGTTCTCCCAAGCCCTGGGCAAGCGAGCAATCACAGCGGGGTGGGGGGTGCTGGCTCTTTTCCTCCTTGCCCCTCCTGGCTCCCCTCAGAAGACTCTCAGGCTTAGAGTCCCCCGGCGGGTCTCACACATGCTCACGGTCCCCTGGGTGCCCGCCCAGCCGTAGGGAGCACCACAGCCTTCCCTTGGCCCCTGGGATGTCACTGCCTCTTCTGCTGTAGTGCAATTGCTGCTGCTCCCTAGAGATGTCCCAGGACCCTCGTAACTTTCAAACAGGTTGGGGGGTGGGGAGGCTGCTAGGGCCACCGCAGCCACCCCAGGCGTGGAGCTGCCTCCTCTTGTTGACCCATTAGATTTTTATTGTTTTAAAGATTTTATTTATTTGAGAGGCACAGTTGCAGACAGAGGGAGAGACAGAGAGAAAGATCTTCCATCTGCTGGTTCACTCCCCAAATGGCCACAATGGCTGGAGCTGGGCTGATCCAAAGCCAGGAGCCAGGAGCTTCTTCTGGGTCTCCCACGTGGCTGCAGGGGCCCAAGGACTTGGACCATATTCTACTGCTATTCCAGGCCACAGTGGAGAGCTGGATTGGAAGAGGAGCAGCCGGGACTTGAACCAGCGTCCATATGGGATACAGGCGCCACAGGTGGAGGCTTAGCCCACTACGCCACAGCGCTGGCCCTGACCCATTGGATTCTTGTGTGTCCACATTCTCTGTGCTGTTTCAGAGGACTCCGGGAGGGGGAGATTCAGAGGGGGGAGCCCTTTACCACCTTTTTGCCGTGTTCTGTTACACATATCACGAAGGCAGCTTGGATTTGGTAAGACACTCCCTTGAGTGGGCGTAGTACCTGTGAGCGCAGAGTCCAGGGCCAAAATGCTGGGTTTGTGTCCTGGTTGCAGGTCACTCCTCTCTGGGCTCTCCTTCCTCTTGCATCAAAGGAAGATGACAATGTTATTTATTTTAAGGGATTCTGTGACAACCAAGTTACCACTTACCAACCGTCTGGAGCAGCATTTGCTGCAGAGTAAATGTTCAATATAGATTCGTATTTGCACGCTGGAGATGGTTAATTCTCAAAGAGCTAGGAAGAGTCGGAGTTGGTGTGTGTGTTTCTCTTGCTCCTAGCACCTGCCTGGCACAGCTAGGGGCTGGTTTGGTGGACGAGTGAGCTCCTGAATACTTGAGTAAAACAAACATTAGCAGAAGGCTGCAGGGAGCAAGGCGGTTAACCGTAAACACAAGCACAACGCCACCTCCAGGGAGGGGCCAGGGCCTCAGTGGACTCTGGGGGAGCAAGAGAGGGCAGCAGGGGAGGGGAGCCCACCAGTCCATCCCCACACAGACAGCAAGCTCCCACAGGCACATACCCAGCAGTCCAGGCAACCGGGACCAGACATGCACTTGGCTGTAGTGTGAACGCTCCATCCTCCTTGCAGCTCTGTGCTCAAGGGTGCAATCAACTTCTCTTCATGGAGGAGGGTGAAGGTTAGGAAGGGCTTGGGGCAGACAGGAGGCCTTAAGAAGACATAGCCTGGGGCCGGCGCTGTGGCATGGCAGGTAAAGCCACTGTCTGCAGTGCTGGCATCCCATGTGGGCATCAGTTTGAGTCCTGGCTGCTCCACTCCAGATCCAGCTCTCTGCTATGGCCTGGGAAAGCAGTAGAAGATGGCTCAAGTCCTTGGGCTCCTGCACCCATGTGGGAGATCTGGAAGAAGCTCCTGGCTCCTGGCTTCGGATCAGCATATCTCCAGCCATTGCGGCCATCTAGGGAATAAACAAGCAGATGGAAGACCTCTCTCTCTCTCTCTCTCTCTCTCTCTCTCTCTCTCTCTCTCTCTCTCTCTACCTCTGCTTCTCTTTAAGTCTGCCTTTCAAATAAATGAATATTTTTAAAAAAAGACATACCCCAGTCACTTGGAACTTCTAGTTTCTTCTATATTCAGTGTGTATGTTATGAGATTCAGTCTCTTGGAGTCAGTATTGTGGCACAGTGGGTTAAAGCATGGCTTATGGTGCCAGCATCCCGTATTGGAATGCTGGTTCGAGTCGTGCCTACTCTGCTTCTGATCCAGTTTCCTGCTGATGTGCCTGAGAAGGCAGCAGAAATGGCCCAAGCACTTGGATTCCTGCCACCCCTGGAGGAGACTCGGATGGAGTTCCTGGGCTCCTGGCTTTCGTCTAGTGCAGATGTGGGCTGTTGTATCCATTTGGGGAGTAAACCAGTGGATAGAAGCTCTCTGACAGTCTCTCCTTCTCTCTCTGTTGCTCTGTCTGGCAAATAAACGAGTCTTTTAAAGAAGGATTCCCTCTCTTTATTTCTGTGTTCTGTGGAACAATCCAGGCTGAAAAGTTTCTTGTTGAGCCAGCATTGGGACAGTGAGGTCTGCAGACTCCACCTACCTGGATGGTAGCGTCTCACCTTGTTCCTGAGCCCCCTACCAGGCAAACTGGGCTGAGGCCAAGTCCCTGGATCTGGGTGGCAGCCCCTGGTGTCAGTCCTCTGCCCGCAAGACCCCTGTCCCTTTTCCTTTCCTCTCTCCCCCTTGCTTTTCTCTCGCACCACACCTGCCACCCATCATTTCAGACTTTATTTCCCTGCTTTCCCCTGCTGGGTGGTCAGGGGCCCAGTACCCGGCCTGGCAATGCTGCCCCACACCTGTTCTGTCTGAGGAGCAGCAGCTGGAGACTCGGGCCCTCTGGAGAGCAGGCGGCAGCGGTCCAGGGTTTACGTCATCGCCCTCCACGTTTGTACGTTCACACACTGCATCATTCATGGAAGAAATTAAAACTCATCATCTTCTCCCAGAATGAGGCTGACAGACTTTAATTACAAGAATCAGGAAAAGCAGTGACATTTTAATTATAATAGTTTTTCCCAAAAGAGTATTACCTCATTTGCTCTGTTAAAGAAAAAAAATGATTCATGAGACCTGCTGAAGACGAGAAGGCAGAATTTTATGCCAGGGCTGGCTGGGGGCGGGGCGATAAGCAGAGATTGGACACAACCTGGACTCCCACAAGGGTGAGTGGGGATGGAGAAGTCTGCTCTGCTCTAACCCATGCAAAAAAAGTAAGCTGAAGTAGCCGGGCGCTCAGCAATCCACTGCTTGCCCTGTGCCGATTCCTGCTCCTGCCCCGGCTACCTTACACAATCCCACTGCTCCGGCTCAACCCACAGAGCTCCTGTCTGTCTCATAGCCTGGATGCTGCCTGCTGGGTTCTTGCCCACACGTCACCAAGTGCTGGGGAAATCCTAGGTGGTTCTCCTTGTCAGGGCCACGTTTAGAGCTGAGACCACCCCTTCCTGTCCAGTTAAGGGGACTGAGTGCCCTGGGCCCATCTGTGCAGCTGTAAGACAATAACACAGACTGGGTAACTTACAAAGCATAGTCACTTACTTATTTCTCAGCATTCTGGAGGCTGGATGTCCAAGGTCAAGGCCCCAGCAGACACAGCCCTGGTGAGGTGGATTTCTGCTCCAAGAGGGGGCCTTGTTGCAGTCTTCACCTGGTGAAAAGCAGAAGGGCAAAAGAGCGTGGCTCACTCCCTCCAGCCCTTTTACAAGGTCACTGACCCCGTCCATGAGGGCTCCCCTCCCGGGGCTGAATGACCTTCTGCAGGTCCCACTTGTCAATACCATCACATTGACGATTAAGCCCCAACAGACGACTTTGGAGGGAGCCTCGTGCAGACCACATGCCTTCATGCAACCATCTTATTTTGGTCGCAGACTCCATGGGCCAGGGATTTGCAAGGAGCACATAGGGCGTCTGGCTTTTCTTGGCTCTGATGTCTGGGGCCTCTGATGGGCCGGATGAGGGGGAGCCATGGCAGCTCGCAGCAGGGACCTCAGCTGGGGCTGTTGGCCAGAACACCTCCACCAGGCCCCTCCACGTGGCTTGGGCTTTCTTGTGGCATGACTATCACAGCTCGCAGACAAGTGTCTCAGCTCCCAAAGCAGAGCCATGTGGCTTTTCCTCTGTTTTCATTTGAAAGATGGAGAGAGAGAGAGAGAGAGAGAGAGAGAGAGAGAGAGAGAGGTCTTCCATTTGCTGGTTTACTACCCAAGAGCTCACAATAACTAGGGCTGGACCAGACAGAAGCCAGAAGCCCAGAATTCCATCTGGGTCTCGCACACAGGTGCCAGGGACCCAAGTATCAGAGCCATCACTGGCTGCCTCCAAGGATGCACATTAGCAGGAAGCTGAATCAGAAGCCCTGGAGCTGAGACTCCAACCAGGCGCTCTCATATGGGATGCAGATGTCCAAAACGACAACTGCATGGGTGCACCGAACACCCACCCCGGCACAGCCTTTTCAGAGCTACTGCCTCCAGGGCCTTTCCAATTCCAAGGGCGCACGCTCGTGGTGTAAGCGCGTGTGAGATGGGGGGGGCGCTGGTGGGGACATCTTTAGATCTTGTGGCCTGCCACAGCCCCTCTCCCAGACCCCTCCGAAGGCTAATCTTTTTTCTCATCCTTTTCCTAGATGGATGGGTGACAAGGGGGTGCAGAAGAAACTTTTTTTTATATGTATTCATTCATGTATTTGTGTATTTGAAAGGCAGAGTGACAGGGAGAAAGGGAGACAGAGAAAGACAAAAAAGATTTTTTTTCATTTGTTGATTTTCTCCCCAAATGTCCACAGGTAGCTGGGCCAGGCCAGAGCCAGGAACCATGGACTCCATCCGGGTCTCCCACATTGGTGTCAAGGACCCAAGTTCTTGGGCTGTCTTTTGTTGCCACCCAGGCACATTTACCAGGAAGCTGGTTTGGGGGTGGAGACAGGACTCCATCCCAGGCACCTGGATATGGATGCGGGCATCCGAATGCCTGCCACAAATGTCTGCTCCAAGAATTCTTTTTTAAAAGTCCTCATTTCGGAAATATTAGCCAATGGTCCTCTCTTTTCTCCCATGTCAACGGCTCATGGAAACCAGCATAGAAACATTTTCTTTGGAGGGGGTATTGTGATGCAGCAGGTTAAGGTGCTATTTAGGCAGCCTGCATCCCATATCTGAGTGCTGGTTTGAGTCCTGGCTACTCTGCTTTGGAGGTAGGTTCCTGCTAATGCACCCGAGAAGCAGCAGATGGCCCACCAAGTACTCGGGTTCCTGCCACCCACGTGGGAGACCCAGTTGGAATTCCAGACTCCTGGCTTCAACTTGGCTCAGTTCTGGCTGTTGTGGGCATTTGGGGAGTGAACCAACAGATGGAAGCTCTCTCTCTTCTCTGTCTCGCCTTCTATCTCTGTCACCGCTCTTTAAAATCAACAAATAAACCTTAAAAAGAAGAAGAAGAAGAAGACGAAGACGAAGACGAAGACAAAGACGAAGAAGAAGAAGAAAGAAATGCTTCCTTTCCCATGGCTGTGGTCCCTAAATTGTCTGTTGAGACAGAGAGAATAAAAAAGTGAATTCTTAGGGGGCAAAGGTTGGTGTTGCATCACAAGAAGATTAAGTGTCTCATCGCTCCAGTGTGAGAGCTAACGTGTGAAAGTGTGCAAAGCACTGGCGACCCAGCGAGGACTTGGCTGCCCTTTCTCTCCATGGGGATGGCACAGTGCCGGCACAGATGGCCCGGCTGCGGAGGACCTGGTGCTGAGCAGGGTTGACTTGAGGAGAGTGAATCTGTATGAACTTGGACTTGATGGTGGAGATGACTTAAGTAACTCCTTTAAAAGCATCTGGAGAGGAAAATGCTATCTGTTTCGGCCCTTTATGGCCCTAAATGGCCTCTCTGGTTCTCAGAGAGCCCATTCCACTCACTAGCTTCCCCGGTCCCAGAGAGTCCCTCTAGCTGCTCCTCATTACAGACTAGACAGCCTGCGTGAGCTGGTGGGGAGGCCACTGTGGGCCACAGGGCGGGGCAGTGCCAAGTGCTGCTCCATCAAATTCAGCATCTGGGTCCCCCGAGGGTGGAATCTTCAAAGCACTCCAAGCCTGCGAGATGACTGCTAAATCCCACACCTGAGGGTCATAAGTGGCGGGACACAAGCACCTCTGGTCAGCAAGAAATCACCTTCCTGCTCCGCAGGTGGACCAACTTGCACCCAGGCTGAAGCCATTCATTGTGTTGGCACAGGGCTCCCGCCTCCAAAGCTCTTGTGGAGATTTGCAGCCTGCAGTGGCACAGGAATGTGCTAATAGCTTCTTTGCCCTTCTTTTAGGAAGCAGAAGTAAAGACAAACTCTCACCATCAAAACAATTTTTCAAAAAATGGGCAGAGAAATTGCTTTGTCGTTTATAGCAAAAGCAAAGTTTGTCCACCTTCTTTCATTGGGGGAGCTATTACTCCCTCCACGGAAGGAAGCTGCCTGTCATGGATTCGGACTGGACTGTTGGCTGTCACTGATGGCAGGAGCAGAAAATGACACTTTTGCTTCTTTGTCACTTAGACTATAATGCGGCATTTCTCAACTTGGCGGTGTTCGCGGTGTTCTATCTAATACCAAAATGTCTGGTGATGTGGGGGGAGGTATTGGAAGGTGAAAACAAGGCAAACTCAGCCACCAAGCTCGCAACACACACCTTACCACAGCACAGCACAGCACCTCCCACCCCTCGCCTGCTTTGTTTGAAAAGAAAATGGCTGCTGCCTGGCTACCGCTCGTGTACTCTGGGGCTGCGTTCTACGGTGTAGGATGCAGAATCTTCTCTTTGCAAGGGACGTGACCATGCTCCACGTCTCCCCTCCTACCTGCAGCTGTGGTGCCTGCTCCATAGCACGCTGTCTGACAGCACAACCCCGCTGTAGGAGCACTCACTGGTCTTCAATGAGTTCTATGTCCCAATTAAGAATGGACAGCCCACGTGTCAAGGAATTGCTGCCCACCATTGAGAACCTCTGAACAGTGCAGCCACACAACACCTTGTTTAAGCGTTGTTTCTTCCTAATTGGCAAAGTCCTGATGCCTTGCACTTAGCACACATTGTGCCTGTGACTTGTCAACCTGACCGAGCCACGGGGTGCCCGGATGTTTTGTCAAACGTTATTCTGGAGGTGTCCGCCAGCATGTTGCTGGATGAGATTGAGAATGGGTCAGCGGACTGAGTGAAGCGGGGTCCCGCCCATCTGAGCCGTGGGAGGCCTGAAGCTGACGATGTTGTAAGCATGGACTCTTCCCACCTGACAACTTTCGAACTGTTATCAGCGTTTTCTTATTTTTGGACTTGAACTGAAACTCTTCCTGGGTCTGGAGTCCACTGGCCTTTGGACAGGAACTCCAGTTTGCAACCTCAGCCTGGGACTTGCCTGCCTTCACATTAGCCTGAACCAAGTCCTTGTAACAAATCTCTTAGTAAACTTATTTCCCTGTATAACACACAAATGTGCATCTACGAGGGAACTTCGCAAAGTTCATGGAGGAGGTGACGTCGCCACTGGGGATGGCCACACTGTATCCTCGAGGGCCTGCTTGGAGTCCTGCCTCCCTCCTTAGAGTTGGCCTCGTAATCCAGCTTCCTGCTAATGTGCACCCTGGGAGGCAGAAGCTAATGGCTCAAATACTTCAGTGCTGGACACCCATGTTGGAGACCCAGATGGAACTCAGGGCTCCTGGGTTTAGCCTGCCTAGTCCTGGCTATTTCAAGCATTTGGGGAGTGAACCAGTAGATGGAAGAGCCTTGTTTCTCTGCCTTTCAAATAAAATGAAAATAAATAAATTTTTTTTAAAAGATCATGGGAAATGGAATTAAAAGGTGTTTATTTTGATGCAACAATTTTTGAAATCTATGCATAGTTTTTCTTTTTTTAAATGTATTTATTTATTTGAAAGGCAGAGTTAGAGAGAAGGAGACAGAGAGAGTGAGATCTTCCATCTGCAGGTTCACTTCCCAAGTGGTAGCAACAGCCAGGCTGAAGCCAGGAGCCGGGAGCTTCTTCTGGGTCTCCCATGTGGGTGCAGGGACCCAAGTAATTGGACCATCTTCTGTTGCTTTCCCAGGCACAATAGCAGGGAGCTGGATGGGAAGTGCAGCAGCCGGAACTCAAACTGGTGCCCATGTGGGATGCAGCCGCTGCAGACTGTGGCTTAACCCACTGCACCAGAGCACCAGCCCCCATATGTTTTCTTTTTCTTTTTAAAAAATTTTACTTATTTATTTATTTATTTATTTGAGAGGTAGAGTTACAGACAGCAAGAGGGAGAGACAGAGAGAAAGGTCTTCCATCCGCTGGTTCACTCCCCAAATGGCTGCAATAGCCAGAGCTGAGCCTATCCGAAGCCAAGATCCTGGTGCTTCTTCCAGGTCTCCCACGTGGGTGCAGGGGCCCCTGCTTTACTAGGTCATGGCAGAGAGCTGGATCGGAAGAGGAGCAGCCAGGACAGAACCAGTGCCCATATGGGATGCTGGCACTGCAGGCAGAGGATTAAACTACTTCACCGTAGCGCCAGCTCCTCCATATGTTTTAATAACATGCATTTTCAGGAACTTTTTGAGGACCCTCAAGTCTGCAGGAGGTGTCTCTCCCATTGTTTCTGTTTCTTGGAGAGCCCTGACTGACAGGATGACGTTCAGCAGGGGGCTTCTCGGGACGCTTTTCTGGCTTGTCTTCCACACTAGACCATGAACTTGTGAGAAAGACCCGCGTGTGGCTTGCAGGTGTGTTCTCTGTCCCTAGTAAAGAGCCCAGCAGGCGGCAGGTGTTCAGGTCTGATCCTCTAGTGGTCCTACTGTGCCATGTACGGGGGCCTGCCTTTCCCTTCTGGGAGCTGGCAGATGCCGTCCTTGCCCGACTCTGCAGCTTCTGAATGCTTGTACCAAGCCTAGTGCCAGAAGAAAAGGAGAGAGAGACAGAGAGAGACAGAGAGAGACAGAGAGAGACAGGGAAAGAATAGAGAGAGGAGGAGGGAGGGTGGGAGGGAGGAAGGAGGAAGAAAGGAAAGCATGTTTGTTGAATGAATCAGCTGGGGTTGTACTTAAGCCAAAGCCTAAGTGGGTGTATTCATATGCCCACGCCGCCATCGTCCCTTCATCTTCCCTGCCACAGTTGGGAGGGTGGGGGCCTCCTAAGACAGGGGAGTGACAGAGGAGCCAGTGCTTGTGTGGTGGGGGATGGGAAGAATCAAAGCCCAGAATGCTTTGTAGGAGCAAGAAGTGAAGCACTATGAGCAGAGAGGATTCGGACTGGGAGTTTGGACTCAGAGAGTCCCAAAGAGCGCGCATTTCGGAAAGGGTGGAGAAGCGGCTCACTTCCGGGGTCCTCGCTTCATACAGGAAGGGGGTCCCACTGTGTTTTCCTCCGCAGCAAACGCTTGCTTGTTACCGGCCTCTGCACTGTGTCATGCATATCTTTGTGAACTGAAGAGACAGCTAACACTGTCAGCCCCAGGGGTCCAGTCAGAAACACTTTTCATACCTGGGAATGCATACCTATATTTTCCAAAATAAAAGATCTTCAAAAAGTTCATGTGAGATGTGTGTTATGAAAAGAACTACACATGCATTTCTAAACCATTGCACCAAAATCAACTTCTTTTGCAGCTCCACTTTCCATGAAGTTTTTGAAGTACCAGCATACGCAGGTACTATTTACTTTGAAAGTGACATCTATGCATTGACATATACAGATGAGCTGCCTTCCCGTTACATTTGCCTAGGAGCTTTGGAGCTGATCGGTACTGAATGGGAGAGTCACAAAATTATGGCAAGCAAAAGCCCAGATGCTGCTCTCTTTAAGGGACCTGAGGGATCCCAGGGTACTTCCAAAAGTTCATGGGAAAACGGAATCCCAAGATAAGTTTATTCAGGCGCAAGATTTTCTGAGACATTGCTTTTTCATAATGCATGGTTCATGAACCTTTCTGAAGCCTCCTTGTCTCGTGGGCAGCTGGAGCTGCCCCAGACCCTCTCGGGCCATCCGTCCTCTGTTTCCCCCACGGCTGCCAGTGCACAGCCTGGCTGGACATTTGCAGCTCAGCACCCCCGGGACTCAAAAGGTTGAGCAGGAGGTAGATCCTCCAATTCAACTGGATTCTAGTAATTTTTTTAAAGATTTATTTTATTTGAAAGGCAGAGTGACAGAGAGAGAGGAAGAGACAGAGCAAGGTCTTCCATCTGCCGATTCACTCCCTAAATGGCTGCAACAGCTGGAGCTGAGCTAATCCAAAGCCAGAAGCCAGGAGCTTCTTCCTGATCTCCAACATGGGTGCAGCGGCCCAAGCACTGTACAATCTTCCCCTGCTTTCCCAGGCCATAGCAGAGGGCTGTATTGGAAGTAGAGAAGCCAGGATTCAAACCAGCGCCCAGATGGGATACTGGTGCTGCAGGCCGAGGCTACTACACTCTGTGCCAACAGAGATTCTGATAACTTTTAAGAGAGCTTAAAATGTATCATTTAAAAATGACCTAAAGATTTCAAGCCATTTTTTTTCTGGGCCCTGAATTAGCTTAGCAGCAAGCTTACCAAAAAGAAATTTTTAAAACGATTTATTTATTTGAAAGGCAGTTACAGAGCAGGGGCAGATAGAGAGCGAGCGAGAGACAGAGCACTATCTCTCATCTGCTGGTTCACTCCTCAAAAGCCTCAGCAGCGGAGTCCGGGTCAGGTTGAAGCCAGAAGGCTGGAACCCCATCCAGGTCTCCCACGTGGGTGTCACGCGGGGAGACTTGGGCCATCTTCTGCTGCTTTCCTGGGTGCATTAGCAGGCAGCGGCATGGGAAGCAGAGCAGCCCCGACACGAACCAGCGCTCATATACGATGCTGGAGTTGCAGGCAGTGGCTTAACCCTCTGCGCCACAACGCCAGCCCCACCAAAAGGAATTTGTAAAATAAGAACGAAATTCTGCAGCGTCAGGTGAAGCACACCGTGGTGTGGGCCGCCTGCTCTCCTACTGGGGTGTGCGACTCTGTGCTCGGCGCACTATGGAAAGGGTCGTCGCTGGTCCCGCTGGCTTCCGCTAGTTACTCAGTCACGGCCTTGCCCTGCCCTGCCCCCAACAAAGAGGAGTCCCTCTTACTCCTGCGAACCCAGCACCCCAGGAATTGGAATCCTGGCGTGTCCGTCAGGGTCAGCTGTGAGTGCAGAGGCGCCAAGGGTGGGCTGCCTCCTAGGGGCTCCTGCATTCCAGTCTGCCTGCCTTCAGCTTTGCTCTGGGCTCCCCTATCCAGCCACCAGGGGCGCTGTGTCCTGGGACTCTCAGAAGCTGCTGAGCGAGACACAGGCAGGTGGACTGCAGTCTGCGAGGAGAGGCAGGCCTGGGGCCTAGATGGGAGACCTAGATGGAGTCCTGACTCCTGGAGGCTGGCAGAGCAGCAACTCCTCCTGGCTTCCAGGCACAGCACTCAAGTGCCCAGTGTTCGGGGAACTCCCTACACCTCGGCCCCACTGGCACAGTCAGCCCCTGTCACTCTCCCAGCCTTTGGAGACCAGGCTATGTTGCCCAAGTACAACAGGGCCACCTCTGTGCCCAGCCTCTGTATGATGTCATTAGAAACCCCATCAGGGGGCCGGCGCTGCGGCACAGCAGGTAAAGCTACCACCCATGACACCAATAACCCATATGGGTTCTGGCTGGAGTCCCGGCTGCTCCACTTTCAATCCAGCTCCCTACTAATGGCCTGGGAAGGCAGCGGAGGATGGCCTAAGTCCTTGGGCCCTGGCCACCCATGTGGGAGACCCTGATGATGCTCCAGCTTTGAGCTGGCCCAGTGCTGGCCATTGAGGTCACTGGGGAATGAGCCAGCGGATAGAAGTTCTCTCTCTCTCTCAAAATGAATAAAAAAATCTTTAAAAAAAAAAAAAGAATAAACCCTATTAGTCCAGACCCCTGCCTCCAAATATATACAGATATCTATAAATACATTATGTAGAAAAAAAGCCAGAATGCACACTTCAAAGCCAGTGAAATCTCACTTTAGACTCAATATTATTTTATTTTTAAAAACTGTCTCTGTTCTGTGTTTTTTTTTTTTTATTGCATTTACTTTATTCACTCCCTAAATGGCCGCATCAGCCGGAACTGAGCCAATCTAACAGGAGCCAGGAGCTTCTTCCAGGTCTCCCCCACAGGTGCAGGGGCCCAAGCGTCTGGGCCATTTTCCACTGCTTTCCCAGGCAACAGCAGAGAGCTGGACCGGAAGAGGAGCAGCTGAGACTAGAATGCGTGCCCACATGGAATGCCGGCAGCACAGGCGGGGGGTTAATCTACTGAGCCACAGTGCTGACCCTGCCAATTCCTTTCGGACCTCCCTTGCTCGCAGGATGACACCTCTCCCCTGCGTCCCCAGTGTGGAGCTGTCTCTTACCATGATGCCTTCCCTGGCTTCTTCCCCACCGGGTCTCATTGCCCATCTAGTCCATGCCCCCACTACATGGTCTTCCCCACCATGGGGAAGTGAGAATTTGCCACCCTGGAACTGTAGTGAATAAAACTTCTGCTCCTCACTACATGCTGATGGGTAAGGCCTCCTGCTCATGTCTCCCCACACAGTCAGGCTGGCCTCCCCTCAGAGATAAATACAAATAAATAGTTTTTACAAATCACACCTGTGCGTTTAAGCCACCAAGTGGGGTGCCAGCATCCCATATCAGAGTGCTGGTTCCAGCCCAGGTACCCCGCTTCCGATCCAGCTCCCTGCTAATACTCTTGAGAAGGCAACAGAGGGTGGCCCAACTACTGTGTACCTGCCACCCACATGGGAGACCTAGATGGAGTTCCTGACTCCTGGCTTCAGTCTGGTCCAGACCTGACTGTTGCAGCCATTTGGGGAAGTGAACCAGCAGATAGAAGATTTTGCTCTCTGTCTCTCTCTCCATCACTCTGCCTTTTAGAGAAATAAAATAAAAATTTTAAGGATTTTATTATTTATTTGAAAGGTAGAGTTACAGGGAAGCAGAGGCAGAGAGAGGTAGAAAGAGAGGGAGAGGGAAAGGGAGAGGGAGAGAGAGAGTCTTCCATCCACTGGTTCGCTCCCAAATGGCTACAATGGCCAGAGCTGGGCCAGTCCAAAGCCGGAAACCAGGAGCTTCTTTCAGGTCTCCCATGTGGGTGCAAGGATCCAAGCACTTGGGCCATCTTCCACTGCTTTCCATGGGTGCATTAGCAGGGAGCTGATCAGAAGTGGAACATCCAGGACTCGAACCAATGCTCAGATAGGATGCCAGCACTGCAGGCAACGTCTTTATCCACTATACCACAGCACCAGACCCGAAATAAAATAAATTTTAAAGAAACAAGTCATACCAAAGGCATAAGAAGATTAGTGCTACTATTAGGGAAAACAAATTGTTTTCATGTAGATCTGGATTCGCTGTACCCTCCAGGGGTACATTAAGTCTCTCATGTTAGTGCATGCATAGTGCATTTCCGTGTGAAGCAGATGTTGACCCAAGAAGAAACACAGAGGAAGCCCCTCCCCTTGGCTGCCAACCCCGAGGAAACACATTTTGTTAAAATAAACAAACAAATTCTCCCTGGTAAGTATGTACAAGAGAAGTCCTTGATACTGATAATAATCTGACTTTCCTGAATAGACGGCCATATTTTTTTATGCAGAAGACTCTCAGAAGGTTTGTAGAGACAGCTGTTTAGTCCACTCCCCAAAGAGTTCCTGAGGGAAAGATGGAATAGATTTTTTTACACAAGCTTAATTGACCTGAAGCTGTGATTGGAAAGGTCAAATACTTTCATTTACTCGATGTTTTCTGTGAACAAGATGACCTGTGAATTTCTTTCTCTGAAGATACAGACAAAATTAAATGTTTTATTGAACTGAATTAAATATGACTTCATAATCAGGGAAGAGAGATGCATAAAGGGTTTTTAATCACACGTGATTCACCAGTGTGTGGTATCTTTTCTCAAATTTATTTCTCAGAGGTATTAGAGTTTATGGAAGCAGAGCCAAACTTAACAAAATTGTTTCCTGTGGATCCTGGAAAGAAAACAAACTTTTATGGCTAATGTGTCAGAAGCAATTTATACCATTCCCCACAGTTAAGCATCTAGTGGGGAATAAAGACACATTAATATATAGTGTAGGGGCTAGTGCTGTGGCGTAGCAGTTAAAGCTCACCAGTTCAAGTCCCGGCTGCTCCACTTCAAATCCTCTCAGTCTCTCCTTCTCTGTAACTCTGCCTTTCAAATAAATTAAAATAAATCTAAAAATAACTTGATTTCTTTTTAATGTGTAGCGTGTTAATGTAAGAAATGTACCAGGGGCCGGCGCTGTGGTGTAGCAGGTTAACGCTCTGGCCTGAAGTGCTGGCATCCCATACGGGCACTGGTTTGAGACCCAGCTGCTCCACTTCTGATCCAGCTCTCTGCTATGGTCTGGGAAAGCAGTAGAAGATGGCCCAAGTCCTTGGGCCCCTGCACCCACGTGGGAGACCTGGAAGAGGCTCCTGGCTCCTGGCTTCGGATCAGCCCAGCTCTGGCTGTTGCAGCCATTTAGGGAGTGAAACAGCAGATGGAAGACCTCTCTCTCTCTGCCCTGGCTCTCTATAACTCTGTCTTTCAAATAAGTAAATAAATCTTTAAATACACACACACACACACACACACACACAGTGTAGTTTCTCCTGCTAAAAAAGCCCTCGGATTAAATAAGAATGAGAAAGTGAAGTAGACAGGCATACAGGTTAAAATTGATCAGGTTTGTGAGCTGGAAGACTGCATCTTTACCACACCCCTGTGTGACCTCATGCCCCTACCTGGCCACACCTTAATGCCCACTGGCCAAATTAATTAATCACTTCCCTTTGAAAGTGGATTAAAAGCCGGGGACAGGGTGTGTCCGGCCCTTTTGCTCTTTTGTCCTCACCCTGGCCTATTGCCAGAGGGGGGCTGGCTATAGCCCTGCACCTCCAGGGCGTGTGGCCTTCAGGCCAACCCACCCTATGCTTCCACAAGGCTGGTTCCTGGTACTCAGTATGAACTTAGATTTACCCTTATCTCTTAGATAAAGTCCTCACTCTCCTATGCACCTTTCACACTAAATAAAAGCTTAAAATGTACCATGCTGCCTCATTTATTTATGCTGGTATTCAGAATTCTCTGAATATTAGGCAAGAACCCACATGGGCTTATTAATATTGGGAACCTATTAATAAGCATATGGTGATGTTGTATGGCACCCTAAATTCTGATAACATATGCGGCCCCCCAGATGGGACTTTTGGGGAACTTTAAGAGGCCACATTTTTGTATATATTTTAGGGAGTCAAATTCTGATATCAAAAGTACATTATTAAGAATTTTTAACATTGTCAACACAATTTTATTATGTTTCAATGACCAAATCCAATAAAATTAAAGTTCTGTACTAGCTGATAAATTCTTAAAGAAACAAATTCTAAATCCACGTAAGTTTCTTTTTCTAAAAAGACAAGAGAGGGCTGGTGTCATAGCACAATAGGTTAAGCCACTGCCTGAGATGCCAGCATCCCATATAAGCACTGATTGAAGTCCCAGCTCCCTGCTAACACACCTGGGGAAGCTACAGACAATGATGCAAATACTTGGGCCCCTGCCACCCACGTGGGAGACTTAGAAGTTTTGGACTCCTGGCTGCAGCCTGGTTCAGCTGCTAGAATTGTGCTCAGAGCATTCCTTCTGCAACATTAATTGAGTGCCAGTGAGGTGGGCTCTGGACCTGGAGGTAAACAAGAGTGTGAATTGGTTTCTGCTCTCAAGATGTTTGTCTTCTTGGGAGACACACATAAGCACATTGCTACACAACACTGTGATAAGTGCTGTAAGAATTCAGGGTGCTGGGAGCACCCAGAGGACAGTGCCTTCACACTCCTTCAAGACGTGCAGCGGGTCCCAACTGCCACAGGTTAACACCTAAGCCCACAATGCCTTAGCCCAGTCGTCCTCAGAATGCAACCTCAGACCCATGAGAGTTCTGAGACCTGCTAGCCACCTTTTTCATCGTGTTGACATTGGCACTGATGGTGCAAAAGCAATGATGATAAAACTGCACAAATCAAGGCAAGGACACCAAATCACATTCATGGTTAGTGTGCTTCACCCCACACTCTCAGTAAATAGCCAGTTTCACTTAATGATGTCCTTTTTTTTTTTTGACAGGCAGAGTGGACAGTGTGAGAGAGAGAGACAGAGAGAAAGGTCTTCCTTTTGCCATTGGTTCACCCTCCAATGGCCGCCACAGCCAGCACACTGCAGCCGGCACACTGCACTGATCCGAGGGCAGGTGCTTCTCCTGGTCTCCCATGGGGTGCAGGGCCCAAGCACTTGGGCCATCCTCCACTGCACTCCCTGGCCACAGCAGAGAGCTGGCCTGGAAGAGGGGCAACCGGGACAGAACCAGCGCCCTGACCAGGACTAGAACCCAGTGTGCCGGCACCGCAAGGCGGAGGATTAGCCTAGTGAGCCGTGGCACCAGCCATGATGTCCTTGATAAAGCACTGAAAGTTTTCTTAGCTCTCTGCTTTTGAGTGCATGTTTTGGTTTGGCTAAAAGTTTGTGTGTGGCCCAAAGGCCTAAGAACTGGAGGCTTGATCCTTAAAATCTTGTGGTAATGGATGAATGGTAATGGTTAATTGATTAAGAATGGAGACTGGATCTAATTAGGGCATCAGGGCCCAGTGGGAGGCCTTTGGGCATGCTCCAGGAAGGATGCTCTCTTGAAATGTTGGTTAGAAAAGCTGAGTTGGTCCTAGCTGTTGGCTCGTGCTCTCATGCATTCTCTTACTCTCTCTCTCTCCCTCTCCCTCTCTCCCCCTTCTTTGCTTTTTGGCTCGTCATGTGATCCTCCCTCACACAAGTTGCACCACCTTCATTAGATGCCACACCCGTGGGGCTCCCTGACCTTGGACTATGAACCTTCAAAACTGTGAGTAAAAAATAAACCTTCTCCTTTATGAGTTAGTTCTTTTCATGTGTTTTAGTTGTAGCGATGAGCAGCTGGCTAATATAGCCCAGGCTTCTAAAATATTCTATGTGATGATACCTGCAGCTTTTCAGCTGCATACCATGGTTAATAGTTGCCTTAAGGAATATCACAAGTAGTTGGATGGTGAGGGAACCAGCCACATTTTTATGCAAGACTATTTTTACTTGAAAGAACAACTTTCAGGCAAGCTATAGTTATTCAGGCTTGAGTATTTGACAGAATTTTTTTGAAATGAAAGAAAACTGGCAGTATTTATTAATAAAATTTGAGCTTTCAAGCAAGCATTAGAATTTTGGAAAGCTTGTATTTGCCACCGTGAGCTTGGCAATTTTTCAATGCTTAAAAGCTTTTATAGAAGATTGGTTGGCTATAAACAAATGTGTCACCATTCGGAAAATCTGCCTGACTCAGTGAACCAGTATTTTCCAAATTATCAATGTGTGATGTTACAAAATCCTTTGTGGGTAATAGATCCAGTCTAAGCTCACAAGAGAGCAATGGATTTTAGTGTCACAGACTGAAAAGCTCATTGATACAGTTTCAGATTCCACAATTTAACTGACCTTCAAGAATCTATCATTGGTGGAGTTTTGGTAAGAGGAGCGTCCACGATTCCCTAAGAAGACTACTGAAATATTCCATACTCCTTTTTCTAGCTTTATAGCTGCATACAGAGAGATTTTCTTCAGTGCTTATCAAAGAAGACTGAATGCAGAAGATCAGAATCCAGCTATTCTGTTAAGCCCAACGCTGAGAAGATTTGAAAAAGTAAAGCAATGCCAGTCTTCATTAAGTTGTTTTGTTTTATAGGAGAAAAAGGTACTTTCCATAAAAAATACTGCTTTTGTCAACATGGTAGATTCATTATCATCTTGATAGTTTCCGTTTCTAAATGTAGTAAATATTGGACCAACGTAAACAAAAGGTCTTTGGACATATTCAATAATTTGTATGATTGTCGTGGGGTTCTGAGAGCCCTATTTGAGAACCATTGCATTAATGTATCAGAATCTTCACAATCTCTCCTGATTTGGCTTTCCAACATTATTTTCTGACATTTGCCTTCCCATCATTTCTTTCTGGAAAGACCCAGTATAGAAGAACCAGCTACTAAAGGCAGCAGAAGCCAAGAAACCAAAGAAAGAAGCAGACAAATTCAGGACTACAGAGTGGGGTGAATTAGGGACTGATGGACAGAAGTGTGTCTTGGGTAGCTGAAAAACAAGGATCCCCATGTCTTGAGTCAGGAGAAAAGGGCTTCATAGACAATGGTGAGCCATGGTCAACCAGAATGTGCCTATGTGGACTTTCTCAAGAAATACTAACATTTGTAAAAGACGTCAGATTAGAGTGGCAGATTGTCTTAATGACTGTTTATCCTCATAGGATTTGGTATGACTGTCAGGGTCATCTAGAGGGCAAGATGGTGGATACCGCAAGATGGTTGCAGTCATGTCAAAGTAGATTCCTACAAACTCCCTCTCCTTCCACTGCTACCCCGTCCACAATCACCTGATGACTTTCAAGCCTCCAGATGGGCTGCACTCCTTATTCGCATGATTTCTGAAGACCCTCTCTGTTTCAAGTTTCTAATCACGCTCTAAAAACCAAGTTCAGTAAAAATTTCCCTCTTTACCGGAGAAAGCACAGAACCGCTCCTTGGGTCTGAGGCACTTTGTGCAGGTCTGGTGATCTTGAGAGATAGTCTGATGCCCGATTGTTCCCACTCCTGACTCTCCCTCCACACTGCAGGCTCCTCAGGGTGAGAAAGGGTCTCCCTCACCCTTTCTGCAGCCGGCACGGCTGTCACACTGCTGATGCTCAACGAGTTCAAAAAGCGGAACGGGAAGAGGAAAAGGAATTTCATTCCACTCTCCTGCCCTGAACTCATAGCTCTGGGACAGAGAGGCATCATGGTGGATAGTGTGGAGTGAATGGATGCACTAGACAAATCAGCAGGCATAACCTCAAACCCTTAGCTGTGCAGCACACACACCCTCCTTTCTTCCCCCATGCGCTTCCAGAAGTGTCTTTGTTCAACACAAGCCAAAGATACCTACAGACAAATTTAATTATGCACTACCCACCCATCCCTTCACCCAGAGGAAATCGCCCAGAGACCTAGCCAGCTATTGTAATCACAGAGCCACCGTTCCCTGAGCACAGGATCTCAGGGCTGCAGCTGTCCTAGGAATCTGCCACCCTAGGAGCCAAGCGGTGAATGTAATCACCAACCCACTCATTTCTAAGGCATAATGACTTGGGGCTTGAGGAGCAGGGCAAGGAAAGAGGAAACAGCTTTGCTTTCAAGTCATCATTCCTATTTTAAAAGGAGAATTGATGGAGTTAGGGGAGTTCTGGGATTAGTTGCTGCCTAGAAGTCCAGGCCATGCAGATGGAGACATTCTCCTTGTGTCTGCTGCTAACCTCAAGACAAGTCTGATTTTCTCCTGCATCATCCACACCATGTTCCTTTTGCTTTTGACCAGCATCTTTGTTGATGCCTTGCTTAGCAACTCCCATTTTCCAGCCCTACTCCTTCCCTATGGACTAATGCAAGTGATTTCATGTTGTGATTTTCTTTGTGCAAAAAGTCTCCAATCACTGAAGCTCAATTCAGATTACAATTTTTATTTACCAGGTGGGTGACAATTGCATTGGAGTCCACTCAAACGAATGTACTGAAGAAACGAACCCACAAAAATCCCTCGTGGGTGGGTCTCGAGAGCTAAAGGACAGCTTAATGTTCTCTATTAGTAAATGGCCCTCCAGCTTCTGCAATGGGAGAGGAGGCTCAAGAGTCCATTGAAGGAAGCTGCGCACGTGTGGATGCAGCCACCTGACTTGTGATATGGACACAGCAGAACACGTGCAGTTTCCAAAATAACCCATCACCTCTCCCAACGGGAAGGCAGTAAGTCTCACCAAGCAGGTAGAACAGATCCTGCCTCCTTCAACAAAGGATTCATTTAACCGGAGTTAGTTCTGTTGTTTGCCAGGCCATAGGGATTCTAGGAAGCTGTCTTTATCTCAACAGAACAATGATGGGAGGAAGGCAAACCAGAAACAGATAATACCTCTTAAAGCAGATGTTGAGAGCAAACCCTGGTTTCAAGGAAGAGAATGCTTGGGACATTAGAACATCTCCACCTCTCTGACCAGTCTGAGCCATTGCTCTGGACAGCCAGCCCCAAAGACACACCTGAGGACAATTGTGGGGCACATTAGTTTTCCAGAAAGAAAAAAAAAAAAAAAAACTTCTGACTCATCAGCTGGCAAATTCTAGGAAAGAGAAAGCTCACCAAGTTGGGGAAAAGAAATCTTTACTGTGAAACATGATAAGATCCAGGATAATTATTCCACTAAACTAAAGTTGGAATCTCATTTTCAAGTGGCAACTAATTTATTCAATGTAAGTGAAGAACAGAGTATTTGAATTCTGGGAGGAGTCATTTTTTCTATGGAGAAATGGACTTCACATAACTTCAGTTTGGATGCACAAAATCAAAGATTAAACTCTTCTGAGGACAGAGCATCACCATATGAATTTTCCCTCATAACAAAAAATAATTTTTTAAAAAGATTTATTTATTTGAAAGTCAAAGTTACATAGAGGGAGAGACAGAGGTTGTATAAAACAGGATTACAATTTCAGTTGATAAGATTTTATTTTGTTTTGTCTGGTGATATCATCT
Source organism: Sylvilagus floridanus (assembly GCA_949820135.1). Lineage (NCBI taxonomy): Eukaryota > Metazoa > Chordata > Mammalia > Lagomorpha > Leporidae > Sylvilagus > Sylvilagus floridanus. Next base: position 59,778,317 of record OX463227.1, read on the forward strand.
TTGCCTATAGTTTTCTTTATAGTTTTTTTTAAAATAACATTTAAAAATTATTTAATGTAGTTCATTTGTTAGTATTGATTTTTTTCAGTGGAGACTATGCAGTAATGTTTCCTTTTTAACTTTTGAGATTGGTAATTCATGTCATTTATATGTGTTCAATAATTCTTTCCGGGGTTTATGAACTTGCTTTATTTTCATTTATTACAAATTTGTTTTCTATTTCATTTAAAAAAGAAAAAAAAAAAACAGAGAGAAAGAGAGAGAGGGGAGGGCAGTTGCCAGAGCGAGTCTTGTGGGTTCTTTTCCACAGGTTAATATGGAAATAAAAAGCCAGGAAACAATTTGCAAAGAGACAGAAACCTTTATTAGACAGCAAAGAAACTTTTATTTGGTTGGCAATCAACAGAGAAAGCATTTGGTCCGAGAGCAGAGCAGGCCAAGTGCCCGAGCGGGACACTGGCTTTCAGGAAGTGTCCTGGGTTTTTAAGGCATTACTGATTTTTCCATTGGGTCATTCTGTGGGGGTGTCCATTGGATGGGGGCTTCACATATTTTGATTGGCCTGGGGCTCATGGAGATGGGGGGTCTCCTGGAGATTGTCTCCTCAGGAGCTCAGCATCTCCCCCCCCCACCCCAACCTCTGTTAGCTCTGGGTGAAAGATTGCAGCCACCCTGGAGGTGTGATTTAAAGCTATACGGTCACACATGCAGCACAAGAAGCTATTGGTGGAGGAGATACCGATTGGTCTGGAGACAGATTTCCAGCCACGGCTGATAGCTTGCTTGTGAAGGACATTCTACCTCTGTCTGAAGGGGCCCACAGACTCCCAGCCCCACTGGGTGGCCTCAAGAGAGGTCTTCCATCCGTTAGTTCACTCTCCATTGGCTGCAACAGCCAGGGCTGGGCCAGACCAAAGCCAGGAGCCAGGAGCCAGGAGCCAGGAGCTTCTTCCAGGTCTCCCACATGGGGGCAAGGGCCCAACACTTGGGCCATCTTCTGCTGCTTTCCCAGGTGCATTAGCAGAGAGCTGGATCAGAAGTGGAGCAGCCGGGACTCAAAATGGAGCTCATATCGAATGCTGGCAGCAGCTCAGCTTGCTATGCCACAGTGCCGGCCTCTAAAGAATGATTCTCATTTCGCTCTCTCATAAATATATAAATAGATATTTTGAAAAGATGTTTATTTTGGTGCAAAACAACTGAAATCCACACAAAATTTTTTTCATAATACGCCTTTTCCACAAATTTTTAGAAAACTCCTTGTGTGAATAGATTTCAAAATTTCCGCACCAAAGTAATGTTTTAGTTCCACTTTTCCATGAGCTTTTTGAAATGATCTCATACAACCTACTGTATTTCAGGGTTAGATCATCTGAGTTAAAGAATTAAACTCGCTAATGCCAAGACGAACCAGGACGCCTTCCCCTTTTCTAGTGACTGGGGATGGTGAGCATGAATGTACAACCGTGTTCTGGGATGATGCTCAGGGTCAAGTCCCAAGGGGATTACACGTCATCAATGGCCTTGTGAGCCAACGTGCATGGGCTGTTTACTGGGTGATACACACCATGCCCTGTGCTTACCTTCTTTCTTTTTCTCAACAACTCTCTATACTAGGTGAGAAAATGCAGGCTTAGAGTCTAAGTGATGGCTCCGTGTCACCTAGCTATAAGTGAGTGATGGGGGAGGGGCAAAGTTCACCTCTCTTAAAAAACTTTTTATTTATTTTCATCTTAATTAGAGAGGCAGAGAGAGAAAGAGACCTTCCATCTGCTAGCTCACCCCACAAATGCCTGTAACATCCAGGACAGGGCCAGGTTAAAGCCAGGAGCCTGGGACACCATCTGGATCTGCCACATGGGTGGTAGGGACCCATGTACTTGAACCATCTTGGGCTGCCTCCCAGGATGCACGTCAGCAGGAAGCTGGACCAAAGCTGAGGAGCCTGGACTTGAACTAAGGTCCTCAGATATGAGATGCAGTTGTCCCAACAGGGACTGGACAAACGCCCATACCCTGAAGCCCAACTCTTAGCCGTGACATTTTTCTTCCCTTTGGGTCTCCAGATGACAGCATCCTCTGTATTCTTCATGGCATAATCTTTTTTTTTTTTCACGTAGTCGCACATTCACTCCATTCACATGCTCCTTGAGGTCTTTAGATATGAAGTGTCGTGTTAAATGCTGTGTCTGCTTCGCGTCAACTTGAGAGACATTTCTTGTGCGGCTGAAGTTGAAGTGATCTGAACTAATGACAAAATTAATAGCTCAGGGCCGGCGCCACGGCTCACTAGGCTAATCCTCCGCCTTGCGGCGCCGGCACACCGGGTTCTAGTCCCGGTCGGGGCACCGGATTCTGTCCCAGTTGCCCCTCTTCCAGGCCAGCCCTCTGCTGTGGCCCAGGAGTGCAGTGGAGGATGGCCCAAGTGCTTGGGCCCTGCACCCCATGGGAGACCAGGAGAAGCACCTGGCTCCTGCCATCGGATCAGCGCGGTGCGCTGGCCGCAGCACACTGGCTGTGACGGCCATTGGAGGGTGAACCAACGGCAAAGGAAGACCTTTTTCTCTGTCTCTCTCTCACTGTCCACTCTGCCTCTCAAAAAAATAAATAAATAAAAATTTTAAAAAATTAATAGCTCAGATGCCATCTTGTTACGTCAAAATCATGTTAAGGCAGAGAAGGTCCCACGAAGCTGCCTTAAATCGAGACCATCAGGATGTTAGCAACCAAAACAGCGACCCTGCCACGGTCACCAGCCACGAGCAGCAGCTGTTGCCACTGATGCAGCAACACTCACACGCTAAGAACCCAGCCTCGTGTATTGCACACATTGTCTTGATACTAAATTACCCAACAGAGTACAGATTATTATCCTCATTTTATAGCAACAGAAAGTTAAGCGTGGATAGGTTATGAGAGAAATCCTGGATTCCATTGGCAGGAGGACTTCCAGAAGCCATGCTAAAAACAAATTTAAAAAATGAATATCATTGTCTGATCTATAATTGGTGCCTCCGCAGCAGCTCAGGATTATCTTTGACGTGGGAGGGCTCATGTGAGATCCACATGGGGCACAAGCTCTCGAGTTGGAGAGCAGAGCTGTGCCAGCTCTCTTATCTATTCTTATTCTCTAATCTTTTTAAAAAATATTTATTTGTTTGAAAGGCATAGTTGAGAGAGAGAGAGAGAGAGAGAGAGACAGAATCTCCCATTTGCTGGTCCACTCCCCAAATGGCCACAGTGGCTGGAGCTGGGCTGATCCGAAGAAAGGAGCCAGGAGCTTCTTCCTGGTCTCCTACGCAGGTGCATAGGCTTGGGCCATCTTCCACTGCTTTTCCAGGCCGTAGCAGGGAGCTGGATCAGAAGAGGTGCAGCTGGGACTCAACAGGTGCCCTATGGGATGCCGGTGCCATACATGGCAGCTTAACTCGCTGTGCCACAGCGCCAGTCCCTGTGGTTCTCTAATTGTGACTTCATGATGGCATCAGTCGAAAATGTCTGTACAATGGGGCTTCACCTTTACTTGCAGTGTAAAATGTCTAACAGAGTCCTCGTGTGAGAGCTGGCCATACCTTGTAGATCATTTTATTTGGTCAGTTTTCCCTCTCCCATTAGACGGCTTGATGTCTTTGTTTATATTATTTATAGGGAGAGAGAACTGAGGCAATTAGTAATAAAGGTGTAGATCTCAAGAGATCAAGTCATTTGTGTAAAAATTGGGCAGTGCAGCAAGTTGTCCATGTTGGTGGCTGACTGTGGAGGACAAGGCAGAAGTGCCCGTGAGCAGGCAGCACCTGACTGGACACCAGAGGCCAAAGACCGCAAAGTCTTCTAGACAAGGTATTTTTTTTTTTTTTTAATGTTTTGTTTTGATGTAGTTTTACATTTACAGGAAAGCCACAAGAACAGTTTAAAGGAGGCCAGTGCTGTGGCGCAGTAGGTTAATCCTCTGCCTGCGGCGCCGGCATCCCACATGGGCGCCAGTTCTAGTCCCAGCTGCTCCGCTTCCAATCCAGCTCTCTGCTATGGCCTGGGAAAACAGTAGAAGACGGCCCAAGTGCTTGGGCCCCTGCACCCGCGTGGGAGACTGGGAAGAAGCTCCTAGCTCCTGGCTTCGGATTGGCGCAGCTCCAGCCATTGTGGCCACTGGGGAGTGAACCGACAGAGGGAAGACCTTTTTCTCTGTCTCTCCCTCTCACTCTCTGTAACTCTACCTCTCAAATAAAGAAATAAAATCTTTAAAAGAAAAAAAAAAGAATAGTTCAAAGAACTCCTGCTTACCCTTTGCCCGGGTTGACCAACTACTCATATTTTGCTCCATTTGCTTTTCTATTTCTTCTTTTATCCTGCACCACTGTAGAGCACCTTGGTGACGTCTTATACCTTTATCCCTAAGGATTTCACTGTTTACTTTCTAAGAGCAAAGACTTTGAGAACAGTGACATTTTTTAAACAAAAAGTTAACATAAAAACTATTAATAAGAGAAATTTTTAAAAAATGTTTAATATGAAGAAAAAATACTTAGCCTTCATTACTCAAAAGAGAGGAATTTAGGGACCTGGTTTGTTTACTAGAATATTCCAGATCTTTTTTTTTCCTAAAGATTTATTTATTTTATTTGAAAGGTAGAATTACAGAGAGGCAGAGAGAGAGGTCTTCCATCTGCTGTTTCACTCCCCAGATGGCTGCAATAGCCAGAGCTACACCAATCTGAAGCCAGGGGCTTCTTCCGGGTCTCCCATGTTGGTGCAGGGACCCAGGGACTTGGGCCATCTTCTACTGCTTCCCCAGGCCATAGCAGAGAGCTGGATTGGAAGTGGAACAGTCGGGTCTCAAAATGGCGCCCATATGATTGCTAGCACTGTAGGCAGCGGCTTTACCCACTATGCCACAGTGCTGGCCCCGAATATTCCAGATCTTACCATAATTTCTGGGACCCAGAAGACGCTCAGTGAACACCTGTTAAATTGATTTCTGAATGTGATGGTGTGATACAACATGGACCGTACTTTAAGCAAAGCATCCACACTTCTAAATACAGCATTTGTAAAATGAACAACAGTAGGGCATCTGATCGTGTCTTTACGACCCATATTTTACAAGGAACACTGAGGAATGAGGAATGACCTTTTTAAGATAAAACGGATGACAGCCTAAGCAGAGGTGACCTTCGTGGTCCCCTCCGGGCCGCCCCACGGCCCCGGCCTGTTTCACAGGTAGCGATTCCGGAGGTACTCCCGGTACATGGCGGTGTCGTCTTTCCCCAGCGGCTGCATGACCCCATGACTGGCCTGGATGTGGGCTTGGAAGATCTCTGTCGATTTTCTGTCCACACGCGGGGGCTGGACTTCGTAGATGTTGTCTTGTGAGAAAGCTGAGATGGGTGTTCTAGAGAAGAGAGAGAGAGAGAGAACTGCGCTCAGGAAAACGGAGCAGAGGGCAACAGGGAGCCGTGGTCTCAAGAGCAGGGCAGAGCTGCCGACCTGGAGAAGAGGGGTTTCCCGCTAACAAGGAATGCTCCACAGGCCCCTCGCGGCTGGACCAGCACCTGCCCGGGGAAGCCTGTCCTCCTGTCCTTAGCCCACTGTGCACCCACGTCAGCGCACCTGTCCTCTCCCACAGCTGGGAGAAGCTGTAGGCGGGGGCTGCACAGACCTTTCGCTCTTCCTCCTCGGCACATGAGAGGCACGCAATAGTTTCCAAAGGAAGACTGAGCAGGGGGCAGTGAAGTAAGGGGCACTAAGAACCGCCTCCTCCTGGCTGTTGGTGAGCTTCTCCGTGTAGAGTGCCCAAGTAGCACGGTGCCTGGCATGCCCGGAGTGCCCAGCATCCATGAATTATTACGAACAATCATAGGCACATCATTCCTTATCAGAGATCCTGAAATACTAAAAGCTTTAACAATCAGAAGTTCTGCCCATGAAGCCTAATCCAGCTGAAATTCATCGGCGGCGCACCCGAAACCCAAGCTGACAGTTCTCGTGCCACCTCGCGTGAATACGCCTGTGTTTCCTTCACGGACGTGGCCTCATGCTACGTGGCTGGAGGTCTTAGGACGAGACGCCTGCACCCTCTTGGTGGGCTAATGCCCTGTCTGAATTTTGTGCCTCGGCTGGTTGCAGGCTTTCGGATAAGCAACCGCGGCTCACTAACAGGCATCTTCCTTCTTTTCTGGGCTGATTTGAAACACACCCAAGAATCTCTCGATTCAAAAATATCCTTCCACTCCCACCCACCCAGTCTGCTAAAGTGCTTAAAATGTCCATCCACCCCTTGCAGAAGGCACTGGCTCTAGGAAGACCTTGTCACAATGCCGCTCCGATCTGACACACTGTCAAGGCGAGGCAGTGCCCACTGTCTGGGCACCCAGTGGTCACTGCGTTCTTAGCTGGGGGACCCCTCGGGGAGGAGGCAACCAACAAATCAGGCGTGACCCAGAGCACGCGCTTGTCCTTTCAGAATGCGGACTGTCCTTGTGTGTGTACCCAGGAAGGAAAAGAAGAGGCCCCTCAGGGAGGATGGATGTTAAAGACATCAGATGGGACTAGGCCTCAAGGACAACACACTCGCTCCATCAGCCGGCCCAGGGCTGGCCTGGAAGGAGGGGATGGTTCTCCACACCAGGGGACCCCAGCCGACAAAGGAGAGAAGGAATCTGAGGAATTCTTGCTCGTGCACCGCAGCAGAGGCATCAGAAGGGCGTGCTGGATGCCCGGCTGTTTGCTTAGCTGGGCAGGATCCTCCAGCCAGAGCAGGGCACCTCAGAGCCAGCTGGGTCCCTGCTTGCAATGTCAACCTTCTACTGGACACTAGGAGGTGCAGTGACACACAAAGGAAGACTGACGTTGGACAGTAAAACCCCAAAGGGCTCTCTCTTCATAGCATGTGCATTGTTCCTCTCCCAGAAAATAGTCAAGGAAGCTCACTGTATGAAACTTCCAAAAACTCAGCGAAAATGGAATCAAAAGCTCATTTTGGTGCCACAAAAATTCCAAATCCATGCACATATCTTTCATAACATGCATTTTCCATGAACTTTGCCTTTACCTAGAACACTAACACACCCTCAGCTGGCTGGAGACCCTATATTAAGTTGTATTACAATAACACTGGAGGTGGACTACTCTTTCTGGAAGCCAACCTCAATTGTTTCCGCCTCAGGGTAACACATTTCAACTCCAGTTTGGCATATACTTTATGAGGCGCTCCCCTTCCTCTTTTTGTTTTTTTAAAGCACTCCATTTCACATTCTCTGAGAATGCACCCTTATTTAAGTCAACGAAAACCAAGAGGTACAGGAGGTTACTTATGGGTTTAATAAAAGATAGAGTCAAGCAAAAGCCTCCTGAGATGTCTCAGCCACAATGGACGCCAGCCTGTGGCGGCGGGGCTGCTGTTCAAAGCCCAGAAGTTATCATTATTCAAGCATCTGTTGCTAACACATATGATCTGTGAGTGGCTGGGGTAATTAACATGTGACCTCTTCTCATTTCTCCCTCACACACAGAGCAACCCTGTAGTCAGTTACAGAATGCAAAATGGGATGCTGGAGTCCGTGGACGCTCGGTAACACTTCATGGGAAACCTTTATAAAGGTGACTCCATTTGCGTTCCTAGAGACGGTCATGGGAGCGGCAACCAGTTGGCTGAAGCGCAGCGTCCACACCTTTCTGCTGCTACCTTGCCCTGTACATACGTTATTGGGCTGACTTTGCACATCTGCCTCGGGAGCAGGAAGCGCAGCGATTAAACCCTCCAGATGTTACAGATGAGAGGTTTAATGTCTATTTGTAAAACAGGACAAATGGTCTCCGTTCTGTCTCCAAAGCCAGACCTTTGCCCTGAACTCCGTGCGCGTTCACACAGATGCTTCTGGCAGCTATCTTCCCAGACATGCACGGGATGTAGAAAAGACAGCCTCTGCAAAAAAACCCGTGAGGTTCAGCTGGGAAAGGTCCCCAGGTGGTCGCTGTGCAGCAGTCTACGTGAATACACAGCTGCCTGGGCAGCAGACCTGGCTCAGCAAGCGCTCAGTGACGCAGGGGCAGGACAACCAGGAACCGGCTCACACCCCAGCCACTTCTACCTTGAGTTTCTGATCCACACGTCAGTCAGGAGCCCTCACCCTACTTCTCAGCAGACTGCTTCAGTGCCACACGGAGCAATGGAGAGTGAGGATTACAAACACCGTAATATGGGGTACCCATTATCGGCCTCAAGCAGCAGGTGGGTTTACACTGGTTTCAGAATAATCTAACAAGTAGGGAGTCGGAAGAGACCTCAGCTGTTCCCTTTGTCCTTTTTATTCTTCTGGATACGAAGTCTGCATTAAACAACAAAATTGTGATGTTAAAATGTACGTTCCTAGATGTGGGCCAGAAGGAAGTCAGACATTCCCGACATTGCTGGTGTGATCAGAAGGAGCAGGAAGAAATGGATTCAGAAGGAAAAGTGTGTGTCATTTCCCTTGGGTGTCAAGGGGCCCGTTGCGCCAAGCTCCTGGGGGTCAGGCAGTGGTTCTTGAAGTCTGGTTTCTGCCTACCAGCAGCATCCAGGCACTTGCTAGAAATGCACATCGCCAGCTTGCACTCTGCACTTGCTAAATCAGAAACTCTGGGGAAAAGCCCAGCCAAGGCATTTTAACAAATATTCTAGGTGATTCTAATACTTGCCAAAGTTTAAGAACTTCCTGTGGCCAGAGAACACTGCCAGTTGTGTGGGTGAGGTGTGGAAAATGCTGGATAAGAGCTTATCTGTGGTCACTGTAGCAGCATTGAGCATTTTTAAGCATTTTTTTTTTTTTAAAAAGAGTTATTTATTTGAAAGGCACAGTTACAGAGAGAGAGAGGGAGGAAAAAAGAGAGAGGGAGAGTAAGAAGGACGGGGGAGGGAGACAGAGAGAGAGAGAGAGAGAGAATCTTCCATATGCTGGTTTATTCCCCAAATGGCCACAATGGCTGCATCTGGGCCACGCCAAAGCCAGGAATCAGGAGTTTCATCTGTGTCTCCCATGTGAGTCCAGGGGTCCAAGCGCTCTGGCCAATTTCCACTGCTTTCCCAGGCATATTGGAAGGGAGCTGGATCAGAAGTGGGGCAGCCAGGACATGAACTGGTACCCATATGGGATGCCGGCATTGCAGGTGGTGGCTTAACCCACTACTTCACAACATCAACCAGCATGAACTTTCTTTTTAAATAATATACCACTCATCCTACATTTGGAAGGGATAACTTAATATTTAATTTTAAAAATATGAGCTATAGGGTCAAGCCACCACATGTGGATGCCAGCATCCATATTAGAGTGCTGGTTCCAGAACCAGATGCCCTGCTTCCTATCCAGGTCCCTGCTAATGAGCCTTGAAGGCAGCTGAAGATGGCCCCTGCCACCCACACTGGAGATCAGGATAGAGTTCCTGGCTCCTGGCTTAGCTTAGTCCAGCCCATTTCCACTTGGGGAATGAATCAGTGGATAGAAAAGGTCTGTCTGTCTCTGTCTCTCCCTGTAGCTCTGCCTCATAAAATTTTTTAAATAAAACACAGGCGTAATATTAGATTCACTACTCATTCCTAACGAAGAGACAGTTCAGATTTCCCTGTTGACGTAGACATTTCCAAAGTGGGAAAGACAAAAACATCCAAGACCTCACCAGGAGCTGCCAGTCTCCCCCTTGTATTGTAGGCACTGGAAAAGATGGAGGGAAACCCAAGGATGTTCCCAACACTAACAGGGAGTCTGCACTCGCTTAGCAGGCCACTGCTTCTGCATGAAAGGGCCAGGATTTAAACATCAAACAAAGTGGACGCTGTGAGACTACTTTCTGTTAGTCATTCTAGTAGAGAGCGTCACTGCACTTTCATGGTCCAAAAATGGCTCCTCATTTCTCTCCTGGCCATCAACAGAGGGAATGTCTGTTCCAGCGTTTCGTCACAGCCCCTAAACACCTAAGCTCCACTGCCCTTCATTCAACTGTGAGTAGCACGCCTGCAGATAAAACATCCTAATTACAGCTTTGCAGGCTCATTTCCTTTTATCCACAAAATCTAGCTCCATCTTCAAGGAGAGCTCAGTGTTTGCCCTGGAGGAACGTTGCAGTCTTATTTAGGATGATGCATTTGCCAGTTCACTCATGGGGTGCTTAACCCGTACTGCTTGGTGCACTCAAACATACGGACTGAGAACACTTAGTGTTAACTGCAGTTCCCATTCATGGAGGAGGAGTCTTCAGGCAGAAATTCATTAGACACACCTGATGTTCTGAAAAGAAAGCCCTTATTGGTGGCCTTTTATGCTCTCTCTTAAATGTGGCATTACTCACTTAGTTGGTTGTACTATGACCATGTCTGGTAATAACCGTACCTTACACTCGGATGCAGAAGTAATGGTTCAGTCCCTTTTATAAAAGTTCAATTCCTGCTGAGATTTTTTTTTCTGACTTGCACATTTTGGCTACCCAATAAACAAATACTTGTTTGCCAAGAAACTATCTTATTGGGCAGGGTGAAATGTTTTCTGAACGTAACAGGGTCATGATGATTCATGGCTGGCAAATGGAAACCCAGACAATATCTGCATGTCGAATTTCAATAATGTTGTATAGGTGACACTTCTCCACCTATTAACACCTTCTGCTTTTTTCATGACGGGCAGTTTGGCATACTTGAAACCTCACTTGGGATTTCCAGAAAATTGAGCATGCGTTCTAGTGATAGGATCTATGTCTCTTCCCAGCGACCCTTTCTGCTGCTGCCACCAACTCCAGATTCTACCCCCTCCCCCAGCAAGGTGGTTCCCTTCCTATCCCTGGACTGTCTCTGTTGGCCGTTACTGAGTCACGGAACAAAGGGAATTTCTTTGCTGAAGAGAATCTCAGAGAGGATCTGGACCTTGTCCAACCCTCTCATTTGCAGAGGACAGCCGCTGTTAGCTCACTTCCCTCACCATTAGCCCTACTTTTTGGGGAATGCTATAGTTAAGATAGGTTCAGAATCTACCAGTCCGGGTGACCTCGGGGAAGCAGCACCTCGGCCAATGTCTGCACTGTATTCCGCTACTTGTCTTTCTGCTGGTTTTTGTGATTTCTTTTAGGAAATAACAGCGGGAGAGGCGGCTGAGAACCACTTTACCACGGAATGACCTCCTGGCTTTTGATGCTACTTTACTGGCCTTAGCCCGCAGCTTGTGGGTGACATTCTAACATTTGCTTGTTAACATCTTCATCTTGCTTGTATCTTTCCCACAAGGCACTCACACATTGAAGTCTATTCCTGTAATGTATTTACTTCAGTCCTAGAAGAAAACACATAGTTACTCTTCTCAAGCTCATTCTCCACTAGATTCTCCAAGGAGGGCTCATGGGAACAACATTCCATGAGTTCCTCCTCATTAACAGCAAAACTGTCTCTCCTTTAATACTGAAAAGGTTTAGAAATTATAGTTCAATTTTTACATGTGCATTCTTTCCCGAAAAATATTAAATATATTATTCCACTTATTTTCTGATCTAAAGAGTGCCATATTCAAAGCATCTCAAAATATTTTTTATTTTCTTGCTCTTAAAAGTCACTTGCTTTTCATGTCTACACGTCTAAAGGATTTTTTCCCCTTAAAAGTCCAGTTAACTTAGTACACTGTATCTTGGCATTGGTGATTCTGGATCAGTATTCTCAGGTATGTGATGCACTCTTCAGTATTAGTTTTTAGTAGTTCTTTCGGGAAAATTTTTTTGCATTATTATCTTTGGGATTTTTTTTTTCTGTTCCTTTGCTTTAGTTTTCTTTTTCAAGACTCCCGTCACCTAGGTTGAATCTTAGTTGCTTCTTGTCAATATCTGACACTTCCTCTGGATTCTCTTTGCTTTGCTTCCTTCCTCTCTGGATTTTAAAGCTTTGTGTTCTAGCTCTTTTTACAGCAGTGTGCTGCAGGCTTGTCTTCTTTCTTTGCCTCTTCTTTCTGGGGTGCTCTCTCTGTCCGCAGGGATGCTTTTCTGCTTTGTGTTCTTCTGTTCTCCCGATAACCTAATATGGGATTGGCCCCTTGATGCTCTTTCGTTGCTCATTTTGCGAAATTAGTTCTTTAGAACCTGTAGAAGGAGGTGTCACTCGGGAAAGCCTTATTAACTTCCCAGAAGTCCCTCTTTTGCCGTTTTACTGAAGTGATCAAAGCCACAGCAGCTTGCTTCCTGAGACTTCCTCCTGTTCGCCTGCCCTGTTTTATCTGGGTTTTTCTTCCCTTCGTCTCTTGTCACTATCCTGCTCACTTTTGACCCCACTGTCAGCATTTTCTCCCCAGCTGCATCCCTTGTGGATGAAGGAGGTTTTGCCTGCCTGCTTGGGTGCAAGAGTTTCTGGGGCCCGGTCTTGCCCATTTGAGAACTCACCCAGAAGCCCTTGCACTAACCTGGTGCCGAATCTGGGGCTACCCATCCGATGAGTCCCCTGCAGCTTCTCGTGGGTGCTCCTTGGCTCTCATGGGGCCTCCCTGTTGGCAGGCCTGTCGGATGCCTCGTGACTCCCTGCACACTTCTTGCCCTTGCACAAACACTGAAGTCATGCAGGTCCCAGGGCTGCTGGTGGTTCCTCTGCACCACTTGCCCATAGTTAGGGGATTGTGGGAAAACTTCATTCTGCAGTTTTAAGGTAAATGTTGTCTATGGCAACTGTTTTTGCTACTTGGTTATTCTGTTTTTGTGTGACGATTCAGAGAGTTTTTTTAAAATATGGTGCAGTGGTGTTCTTCCCAGGCAAATGTATTCTGGGCTCTCAGACTGCCCCTAAATTTGATGTACCACTGCATGCGAGGTCCCACTGCCTCTCCTTGTCCCAGGGCCGCCAGAAAAGCAGTTCTTTCCCACTTGATTCCCAGGTCTACTCTACACTGTCTTCAGAGACAGCTGCACACGAGTGTTCTTCAGAAATTCAAGAAAATGTGTATTATAAAAAAATGACATGTGGCTTCTATTATATTTTTGCACCAAAATAAACTTTTTTTTAAGATTTATTTATTTATTTGAAAGAGTTACAGAGAGGCAGAGGCAAAGAGAGAGAGAGAGAGATCTTCCATCTGCAGGTTCACTTCCCAAAAGGCTGCAATGGCCAGAGCTGGGCCAGTCCAGAGCCAGGAATCAGGAGCTTCCTCGGGTCTCCCACACAGGTGCGGGGGCCTAAGAACTTAGGCCATCTTCTATTGCTTTCCCAGGCACATTAGCAGAGAGCTATATCGGAAGCGGAGCAGACGGGACTCGAACAGGCGCCCATATGGGATGTCAATAATGCAGGCAGCTGCTCTACCCACTATGCCACAGTGCTGGCCCCCAAAATAAACGTTTATCTGAATTCCATTTTCCATGAACTCCTTGGGGTACCGTTGTGTTGCAGATGTCCAGATGTAGCCCCTTATCTTTTTTTTTTTTTTTGACAGGCAGAGTTGGACAGTGAGAGAGAGAGAAAAGTCTTCCTTCCATTGGTTCACCCCCAAAATGATAGCCCCTTATCTTATCTCCTTTATCTTTCCTTTCCTTCTGCCACCACTGCATCTGGGGGCAGACAGGTGTCTTTCTGTTTGCAGGTCACCAGAGCACAAGGAGTCTTGTGTGGACACAAGGACGACAGCTGCATGTCATCAGAGATCCTGAACATTTAAGTCTCCCCCAGCAAGAAGAGCATGCATGGGTAACTGGGTAGCTACCAGGACACACTGCGACAGCCAACATAGATTAGATTCCTCAGCATCCCTGTGAACGTGCAGAACAGAAAAAAGCAAAAAAGAGAAAACCACAGTATCCCAGATTCCCATGCAGTTCAGGTTCAAAATGAGCTTTAGGTTCCATGTTTCACTCGTTCTTTGATTTGGAACAAAGTCCCATAGAAAGAAGCCATTTTGCAGACTGTGGCAAAGGTGACGTGTTCTTGATGAGCCACTGCCGAGGGGGCTTTTTGAATACAGTTGAGGTGGCTGGATTTGGAGGCAGCAGCCGCTGTGATGGGTTCCTGGTTCAGGCTGACTCAGCAGATGCTCTGAGAGCTGGCCCTGTGGTTTGGGGAGCTGCTGGCTGACTGCCTCGCTTCAGCTTCCCAGTGATTCTGAAAGCCACGCAAACCCCGTAACACATCACTTGCTGTTTGCTTTCTACAACCACGCCCCGACCAACACAGGCAGGCCATGGCTGCAGCACATCTGGCTCTACTCTCACCAGGAGCAGGGACCTTGTTTTAGACGATTCTGGCAGGAAGGGGATGCTTCTAGCAGTTGAGGCTCACACATTTGCTCTCCAAGAAGACAGAAGGAATGGTCTCCAAGGCACCTATGTGAGGCCACGCTGGTACCTTTCATGCTGCAGACATAGCCATTAATAATGTTTACAGGTCTACGTATGGCAATGAATGGCACCCTTTTTACATTCTCTCAGCTCCAAAATAAAAATGTCATTAAAAGAAGTATTGCTTTTGAAGAAATGAAACAGCATAATTTTCTGATCTGAAGCAGGTAAAATGCCTCCAATTTGGAATTCAATTTACAAACTGCATGGTTCCCCTCCCATTTGAAGGATGTGTTTGTTATCTACCATGGTAGAAGATGCCTGTCCTCTGTTTCAGCTGAGCTTGATACAGACACCAGGGAAGCAGCCAACCGTGGTCAGCTGCGTTGCTCTGTGGGCTGTAACTCAGACAATTCAACTGATGCTTAATGAGAGCACTTGGCTTTGAGCCACAGGTAGAAGGCCTGGTTAGGTTGCACGGCATGCACTGAGAGGGCATTTCTGCCCTTAAAAGACAGGGAATACATCAGCACACAGCAGCTGTCTTCAAAGGGCAAAGAATGTCACTGCTCTTCCCACCGTCTGCCCTTTCCCCTGCCTATATGCGGGGCCACCTTGTCCTTGGGCCTACTGGTCACCCACCAGACATGCTGCTGCTGGATTTGCAGGTGTGCAGAATGCCAGCGTGATGGTCATGTGGCTTCCACTGAGATTTCAAAGTAGAGCCTGATAGGACAGAGCTGCAGGTTCGGAGGCCCTGCATGGAGCCCCATAAGAGGCAATGCCTTGTGGAGCTGTGGGAGTGAAGCCCTCAAATGCAGAGGGACCAGCAACAGGAGACACCCGCTAAGGAAACCTGCAAGCAGCATGCCAGGCCAGCCTGGGAACGCTGCAGTCATCAGCACGCAGCCTCAGAGAGGTGCTGTGTGAGTAGAGACCAACAGAGCCACGGAGGCCTCCACCCATTTATTTCAAAGGATGATTTGGACAATCTGCGGGCCTATGCATGGAACACCTGTCATGGAACCTAGAGGCACAACAGCCAGCCTCCCCCAGGCAATGCCCCGCAGAAGCATGGGGCTGGAGATGCTGCAGAGTTCCCACCAGAGCCATGTCCAATGGAGTTCAGAACAAGACTCCAACATGTGAGAAATGAAGCATAGGCTGTGATCAGCAAAGCCATAGCAGGGGGACTTCCCCACTAACTGTGCCAGGATGCCAGATGAGGAGCTTCAAGACTGGGTGTTTGCCCAGTTGGTTTTCAGTCCTGCATTGGTCCACTTGATCCTTTCTACTTCCCCATGTGCCCCTTCTGGAACAGAAATGTAGATACTGTCTCGACATTACACTGTAGTC
This sequence comes from Sylvilagus floridanus, assembly GCA_949820135.1. Taxonomy (NCBI): domain Eukaryota; kingdom Metazoa; phylum Chordata; class Mammalia; order Lagomorpha; family Leporidae; genus Sylvilagus; species Sylvilagus floridanus. Next base: position 59,793,932 of record OX463227.1, read on the forward strand.
AGTATATAACTTGCATTTTTTAAAAAATATATTTATTTATTTATTTCAAAGTGGAGTTACAGAGAGAGAAAGAGAGAGAGAGAGAGAGAGAGAGAGAGAGAGAGGAGACACAGAGAGAGAACATCCACACACTGGTTTAATCCCCACATATATACAATGACTGGGGCTGAGCCATGCTGAAGCCAGGAGCTTCCTCCGGGTCTCCCATGTGGGTGCTGGGCCCAGAACTCAGGTGCATTAGCAGGGAGCTGGATCAGAAGTGAAGCAGCTGGGGCCAGAACCGGAACCAGAACTGGAACCGGTGCCCATATGGGATGCTGGCACCGCAGGTAGCACCAGCCCCATAACTTAGGTTTTTACAAGTTCATAGTTCGAAGTGCTGCTTTGGGTCTCAGATTTAGCTTTAGACATTTGAATTAATATTGGACTAAATTAAGATTTTGGAGCTTTGGAGATGGAATGATTATAGGTTGTACGTGAGAAAGACATGAGTTTCAAGGAGTCAGGGGTGAGAAGCCATAGTTTGAGCATGATTTGGCTTCCCAACTCAGGTAGATGACTGTCCCAAAGTCATGGATTGATGTTATTAGCAGGATGGGGGCTTGATCCAATTATGGTGTCTGGGAAGTGAGCCTGGTGGGAGGTCCTTGGGTCACTGGTGGTGTGCCATTGGTGGGCTGGTCATGTAGGCGTGGGTTGGGCCCAGTCCTTCTCTGCTTCCTGGACTGTCCTTTCTCTGCCCATGCTCCATGATTCCCATTCACCATCCTCACCAGAGATCCAGCCAGTGGAACCTGATCTTGGACTGTGAACTGCCAAAGCCATAAGCCAAAATAAACCTCCTTCCTTCATAAGTAGCTTCTCTCAGGTATTTCTTACAGATGAAAAGCTGACCAACACACAGTTCTTAGCCCAGACATAATGTGTAGAATCTGTAGCAAAAGAGCCTAAAGTCTGTATTTTGTATCCTCTTTAAATATGATAAAGCGAATTACATTTTAATATAATAGAAATTCATAAAAACATAGCCCTGGCCCGGTGCTATGGCACTGTGGGTTAAAGACCCGGTCTGCAGCTGCCATACCATATGGGCACCAGTTAGAGTTCCGGCTGCTCCACTTCTCACCCAGATCTCTGCTATGGCCTGGTAAAGCAGTGGAGGATGGCCCAAGTGCTTGGGCCCCTGCACCCATGTGGGAGAACTGGAAGAAGCTCCTGGCTCCTGGCTTCGGATAGCCACAGTTCCAGCCGTTGCGGCCATCTGGGGAGTGAACCAGCGATGGAAGACCTTTGTCTCTCTCTCTCTCTCTCTCTCTCTGCCTCTCTGTTACTCTGACTTTCAAATAAATAAATAAATCTTTATATAAAAACCATAGCCTATATTGTATTAGTATCATTAATATAAATAAAAGTACAGATGTGCAAGTTTTAAAGAGTAAGCAAAAGTCAAAAATGCTTTCATAAGCTATTTAACCATTTTCTAGGAAAAACGTGGTTGTTCCTGTTTTCATTATTGCTTGTTTGCTTTGGGATTTGTATTTCAACAAGTTTCAAATATACTTCAGTATAATCGCAAATTAGAAACCCACTATTATAAAAGAAATAAAAAACTCAGCTGAGGGGGAATAGAATGCCCCTTTTAATGCTGACATCCATTATAAAAATTGTAAAGCTCTGTTTCTTCTCCCATTCTCTTCCCAAATAAGCCAGCCCTGCATCTATTAGATACGTAGACATCTGCACAGGTAGGCAGCCTGTGCCAGCCCAGGGGATGTTGGAACTCTCGAGCAACACGAGGTGAGGGTAGCACCTGGGGTGGGGAATTAAAGACCTAGGAGGGTGAGGCTGGCACCCTGGGTACATGCAGGATGGGCAGTTACAACTGGAATAGGGTGTGGAGGGTGTCTATATGTAGGGGCATCCAGAGATTATGTCATATCCTGAGCAGGGAGACTCAGGCATGGGATTCCACATGGAAGAGTGGCCCTCCATGTGGAGGGTGGACCTGGGGCTGGGGTATCTCCACAGTAGGAATCAGGGCCTGGGTATACGTGTCCACATGGGAAAAGGAGTAGATGCAACAGATGCGGAGTGATGGAGAACTGGTTTAATATGTTCTTTAATCAAGAAAATATATGTACTGGGAGCTCATTTCTCACTGTTAGAGCGGCACTTGTTAACATGGAAAGGGAGGACAGAATATCACTTGGACTCCCTACAGTTAGAGCAACCAGTATGAGCTTATTTATTTAAATATATACATTACTAGGGGCTGGCACTGTGGCACAGTAGGTTTATCCTCTGCCTGCAGTGCTGGAATCCCTTATGGGTGCCAGTTCTAGTCCCGCTGCTCCTCTTCCAATCCAGATCTCTGCTGTGGCCTGGGAAAGCAGTAGAGGATGGTCCAAGTGCTTGGGCCCCTGTACCCGCATGGCAGACCTGGAAGAAGCGCCTGGCTCCTGGCTTCAGATCAGCACAGCTCCAGCCATTGAAGCCAATTGGGGAGTGAACCAATGGAAGGAAGACCTCTGTCTGTCTCTCTCACTGTCTGTAACTCTACTTCTCAAATAAATAAATAAAATCTTTAAAAAATATATACATTACTGATATTTGTAAAAATAGATTAAATGCACACTCATATAAATTAGATACATATGTATATACTTACACATTTACACTTATAAGGACATGTAAATGGGTGAGTGTGCTTTGAGTGGGCCTGGGAGAAGTGACCCTCCAATGGGAATCAGTATACCTGGTGACCATATCTTGGCTATAATATCATTTTCCATTATAAAAGAATCAGAGTTTCTTAGAGAAATGACTGATTTCAGACCGGGACAGGCACAGAACATGATGGGCCCAGAACATCTTGAGCCAGAAATCAGTGGAGTGCTCACAGAATGATGAGGACACATCCAAAGCTGAAGGGACTCTGGCGAAATCTGGAACAACCTGAACACTGAAATGAACAATGACAGCACCAGGTTATGTCCCACCGGGTAAACAGGAAATCAAGGCCTCATGCCAAGAAAAATGAACGAAAGGTTCAATGTTTGATGAAGAAAGGATATCTGCACAGTTTCAAAGTACCCTCCATGAGCTATTCATTTATGAAAACAGAAGTGCGGAGCCTGCAACTTTCCATAGCAAAGCTCCAAAGACAGCACTTTAATGAAGGGACAGGAATAAAGTCTGTGCCCCCAGCGAGGGTGCAGTGAAAAGAACTCCCCATCACGTCTGTGATATTCCTGCCTGCATGTGTTATGTACCCAAACCTACAAATGTTTGTTCTTGGGGCCAGAAATCCGGGCGTGGCTCATTTTGGTGGTTCTGGTTCAAGGTTTCTCACAAGGTTGCAGTCAATCTGTCACCTACTGCTACTGCCAAGTGCAGGTTTAACTGAGGCTGAAGAACCCACTTGCAAGCTCACTGCCTCAATTGACGGGCATCAAGCTCTTGCTTGCTGTTGGTGAGATTATCTTCTCTTGTGGGTCTACCCACAGGGCTGCTTGGCCCAGGCCAGCCATCCAAGAGATCACTTTCACCACTTAATCACAATGATCAACCCAGGCTCAATGCGGAGATTACATAAGGGTATGAGTAAAGGGCTCTGGGGAGGTTAGAATTGGAAGGTTCGTTCCTCCTCTGCCATAACCTATCTCCTAATCTGAAAACAGTCATGACAAACCCAAATCAATAGCCAATCTACAAAAAGAATGAGTCAGCATTCTTCAAAGTGCCACAAAAAACAAAGAAGAGTGGGGAACAGTTCTGGAAGGAAGCAGACTAAAGATTTACCAAGTACATGGAATGTGGGATGCGGGACTGGATCCTACTGCAGTTAAGGACGTTACTGGGACAACCAGCAAAAATGTGGATGGGTTTTGAGGATTAGATGGGTGCGATGTATTGATGTTAGTTTCTGAGTTTACTCATTGGATTGTGATTTTTGTAGGAGCGTATTCTTATTTACACGACAGACTCACTAAAGTGTGTGTGTGTTTGGCCCAGCAGTTAAGAAACTGCTTGGGACACCCACATCCCATAACAGAGTGCTTGAATCCTAGTCCTGGCTCCAGTTTGACTCCAGCTTCTTGCTAATGTGTGGTAGTGAAGGCTCAAGAGATTTTGTTCTGGCCACACGTGTGAGAGACCTGGACTGTGTTCTTCCCTTTAGCCCTTGTGATAGGCAGATAGAAAACCACCTCTTAGATCTGTAAGCTGGAGACCACACCCTTCACCACGCCCCCTGTGTGATCTCACGTCCCCACCTGACCACACCTGGTTGACCTCCTGCCCACCAGGCCATGTAACCACTCCCTTTTGAAAAACATATAAAAGGCAAGGAGCACCCCAAAATCACTCTCTGCCTCTGCTTAACTGCCAGTGATAAGCTGTTGATAGCTGCTCAAAACACTTGTTGCACATGGCTTTTGGCCTGCTTTCTGCTTGTTATGGACTCCAACCTAATTTCCACACTTTCCCTTCTCCTTAGATTAGACTAACGCCCTCACTCTCCTATGCATTTCTCTCACTAAATAAAAAGCTTAAAAACTTGCCATGCTGCCTTGTTCATTGATGCCGGTATTCAGGATTCTTCTCTGAATATTGGGCAAGAACACACACGGGCTTATTAATACTGGGGATTTAGTAATAAGCACACAATGATATCATAATTGGCACCGCATATTCTGATATTACTTGCAGTTACACACATTCAGGGAGTGAACCACTGGGTGAGAATGCTCTCTCGTTCTCTCTCCCTCTGTCGGTCTCCATGTCTCTCTGCCTCTCAAAAAACTTAAATATATACAAATATTTAAAAAGTGTTAGGCCATCAGTCCTATAACTTACTTTCACACGATTTGGAAGGTGGGGAATGTGCTCTGTTCTGTAATTGCAACTCTCATTTAAGTTTGAGATTATTTCCAAATGAAAAATGTATATGAATGATAAAGGTCAATGAAAGAAATTTAAAATTCTGCAAGTTAAACTATGAGGTAGAATTCTGTGAGATTGTTGTTATTGTAAGTCAGAAATGGGTGAATATTAGTAATTTCACATGGTTCAGTTTAATAGGAGGAAACCTCAGCAAATTAATCAACACCAAAGAATGACATTCTGGCTTTCAATAAAAATGCCAAGCAATGCACAGTGCCCTTTGGAGGGGTCTCTCCTGTAGTCACTCACTCCGTCCAGCACCCTCAGCGGCTGCTTCTCCTGCTGCTGTGTGCCTCCTCAGAGAAGCACTTTGTTTTTAAAGAATAGTTTCTATCCCAGGTGCTCTTCTTACTTATTTCCCATTTTCCCCCTAAATTCACTGCAGGTGGGCTCGCAAGGCTGCCACCCTCAGAAACTCACTTATCAAGGTTGTCAGTGTTGCCTTTACAACTAAGAATCTGTTCACTTCTTCCTTCTTAAAACACGTGCTCCTTGTGGCTTCTGAGAAACTGCATTCCTCTTGTTTCCTTGTGCCTTACATTTCATCCCAAAGGAAGGCCCAGAGTGGTCTTTTAGAGCCTCGAATCAGAGCCGGCCACGCCTTACTGAATGCCCTCCAGCGGTTCCCCAGGGGGCTGATTCCAGTTAAGCTCCTCAGAGAGGCCCTTGGAGGCCTGGTTCCTCCATCAGCTGGCTCCATCCCGTGGTACCACATTCCTCTGTGCCTCTCACTCGTCGTCCGCTTGCTTCTCCGGTGGGCCCAGCTTGCTCCTGCTGCGCTCCTCTGCATGTGTCTTCTCTGCTCCCAGCACTCTCCCCAGTCATATCGTGGCGGACAACTCCCTTCCATTCAGTCTCAGCTCAGAGAGATCTTCCCTCCAAACCTCATCTGAAATAGCCCCGACATTTAAGCGGTCCGGTCACTCTCTCCAGTCCCCTGGTTTCTGTGCACTGTCTGACTTATGTGTTCGTTTGTTCAACGCCTGACCGCCCACCCTGGAACAGAAGGCCCTGGAGGACGCTGACGGTCCTGTTTCCTTACTGGATCCTCAGAGTCGAGGATCTTACACATAGTAGGTGCTTAGCAAATATCTGGTGAATAAAGGACTCCTTTGCCTTCTGTCTCCAGCTGTGAATGCTGCCAGCTATTACATGATCAAGGCTGTGGCGACGGTAATCACACAATCTTAGAAACATCTTTTATTCCAGCTCTTCTTGCCCAACCTCAGCCAAATGAAGAACCCCTCACAACATTAGGCAGCCTGTGCTCGAGTTCCCTCAGTCACGGGGAACTCACGGCTTTCCACAACTGAATGTGTCCGTGTCCTCGTGGACCGTCCTAATCCTGAGAAGGCTTTTCTCTCCAGAGGCCCTACGTCTTCCTCCCTGCATGCTCCACTTATCGGTCCCCAAAGCAACTCAAAAAGCTTTGCTCTGCCTGACAGCAATTCAAATACTACATGCAGGAATGATCACACGACTCCTAAATCTCTTCTCCTCCGATATAAATACTCCCGGTTATGTCAACACTTGATGTGAGTGAAAAATTAGCCAGCACTGCACAGGAGAAAGCTGTGCCCACGTTTAGCAGCCTGTTTTTTTTTTCTTTTTTCCCCATGAAACCTTCCTAAGCATCTTCCCTGGAAACTACAACAGAAGAGCATCCCTGGGTACTTGCAGCACAGTCTCGTTTCTCATGGCTGTCTTCCTGTTCTCTGAGCAGCTGCTGCTCTGTGTTTCACTCCTGACCCAGAGGGAACTGAAAGGATCAGAGACAGCCAGGCCTGCGGCCATCTTGCCTGAGACACGGTCTTGGGTTGGTTGGTTGGTTGGTTTGTTTTCCAGGACACATGTGTGGCTTTGTATTTTAACTTCTGAATAAATTTAACATTTTAACAAGACGAGAGGAAACTCTCCATGTTAATTAACTGCTCACTAAAGAGCTTTGTGCAAGGGCTCTTTGCCAAGGGCATTAAACAATTTATTAAATGAATATTCTATGAAAGAAAAAAAAAAAACGAGTTTGGATCTAACTCCACTTTGAGCTTTCAGCCTGTGTACTACAGAAGGAAGAACATCTGTTGTGGTTAACCAGGCAACATTTTAGTTGTATCCTTCACTGCCACTGACATAATAGAGTAAGTACTCAATGATTACCACTGAATGAAGGAGTAAGTGACCAAATGGGCCAACAAACCAAAGGACTGGGGAGTTAATGCACCAACTCAGCCTTGCTACAGACTAGGGAGCCATGGCTCAGACAGACAAGGACTCACAGCCCAACAGAGCCACACATGGGACCAGTTCCCAGGACTCCCGTTCTCACCACAGACTCACTCTGCCTCTCCACTGGGTACCTATACAAAAGAACTTTCAGTTAGCTGAACAGGTAAGAAGGGTTTTTTTGTTTTGTTTTGTTTCTAATAATTAAGCCCTTGTAGCTGATTTCCCCACATCCATGCACTCTCAAATATTGTTTTAAGCCAATCACAGAAAGCCCATGGCCTGCATGGCACCCGTGGAGTTTGCACATACCCTGATCCTAGCCGTCGGGGCGGGAGAAGTCTGCTGAGTGGGTTCTGGGATTCTTGGCTTCTAAAGAGGAGACAGCGAGAAAGTCCCCATCCCCCCCCCGCCCCTGTGCATTCCTGTGGTGCTGGGAGCTACCGCTGCCAATCTGAGGAGGGGGCTGTGCTAACAATGGAAGGCAGAGACCTGGGAAGAGCCGCAGACCTCAGGCTCACGGGAGATTCCTGAATCGGCCCACCCTGGAAACCGTCCTACTTGCAGCCTTTCATTGAACTAAGACGATAAGTTACTGCGTCCTTTAAACCAGCTGAGTTAGATGTACTGTTAACCACAGCTGACAGCATCCTAAGAAGTTTAGGCCACATTTTAATGGGAAAAAATTAAACCCTTGAAAAAAAAAAGCTCTAAAAATAACGAAACATTTCTTCAGCTAGTTAGAGATATTCTGCTGGTAAATCCTGAGCAAGGCCATATATATATATGAGAGAGATTTGAAAGGCAGAGTTAAAGAGGGGCAGAAGTAGAGGGGGTGCATCTTCCATCTGCTGGTTCACTCCCCAAATGGCCACAATGGCTGGAGCTGGGCTGATCTGAAGCCAGGAACCAGTTGCTTTCTCCAGGTCTCCCATGCAGGTGCGCATGGACCAAGGACCTGGGCCATCCTCCATTGCTTTCCCAGGCCATAGCAGAGAGCTGGATTGGAAGAGAAGCAACCGGGACTAGACCCGGTGCCCATATGGGATGCCAGCACTGCAGGCAGCAGCTTTACCTGCCATGCCACAGCAGCGGCCCCAGGCTATGTATCATATCCTACAATAATGCCCTTGGCTGTTTCAGTGCTGCCTATTGACATAAATGGTCAAATACGCTATGCCAACAAGTTCTCAAACTTTTTAGTCTCAGGATCCCTTTACACTCTTAAAAACATTCCTTAGGACCCCAATAAACTTTGGTTTATATGGATTTTATTAACTGATATTTACCAAAACAGAAAATTTTAAAATATGAATTTAAAGGACCCAATAAGTGTTGATATAAATAACATTTTTAAATGAAAAACAACTATATTTTCCCAAGCCAAAAAAAAAAAATAACAAAAGAAGCAACTTTTACATTTCCAAGTCTTTTCTACATATAGCTTAATAGAGTAGAACTTGGTTCCCAAATCTGTTTCCTCTATCACATTGAGTTGTTCGGGTGAAGTATATGAAGAAAATCGGGCCTCACAGAGACGTGTGGCAGGGAAAGGAGCACTTTGACAGCCTCCCACCTCACTGTAGGAGTGTTCATCGACAGGACAGAATCTGACGAGCTTCTTGAAGGTGTAGCACTGAAACCCCACCACTGAACTTTCCATACCTCTTAGCTTAAAGCCCACTACTCTAGCTTGCACTGGGAATGATTTTTTTTTTTTAACCCATGCATTTTTTTTAACAGCATGCATAGGTCATGTGAAAAATTTTGATTCACTAAGTTATAAAGATCTTCCAAATGGCAGCACGTTTCATTACACAACGTGAAAAAAAAATCACAGCTGTGAAGATTGTTATTTGGAAAATCTTTAAGCACTGCTCATGGCGGCGGATGTAAGTTTTCCAAAATTCTGATTTTCACTTCAGGTCTAACTTTCTCGCCAGCAACAAACGCTGTCAATTGTTCTCCTCAAAATGACAGGTTTGCTTTGTTCATTTGCAAGAAAGTGCCTGGCAAATTCATGGGAGTATCCGAGGAACCACAGTTAGCCTGTCAGTCGTTATTTCGATGGGTGTTCCCTGAAGGAAGCGGTGGCTTCCGCTCACAGCTTAGACAGCACAAGCCCTTCTTGCCAAGACAACCACAGGACTTCGGTCTGTGACATATACACTTTATGTGTACTGTATTTCCTATTTAGTCATGAAAACATGAACATGACATGCATGTAAGGCTTGAAACTTAATAATTTTTACAGCTTCATCCAAAGCTTCCTTAAGCATAAATGGTATTTTTCCTTCTCTCTCTGCCCTCCTTTTACTGTGAGTGTTGTAACCAGTAGTTTTGTGCCATTGCTTTGATATCACAGACTCACTGAAATGGTTTTGGAACCCCCAGGGGTCATCACAGTTTGCGGGCCAGTGCTCTAAGCCTGGTGTCTTTCCCTTTTACTCCTTTGGTGATAAGCTGCTGGCCCACCTGCTCCCTCACTTTTGGCTGCACACAACAGGTATATGGATTAAGAAAACTCAAGCTGCCTGGCACAGGAACTCATGTTAGACTGGATCTGGATTTGAGTCTCAAGGAAATGAGGTGGGGACCCAGATTTCTTGATCACCTCAAAATTCTACAACTCTGAATGAGCCACTGACCCCTCTACAGGCCTTCTTTTCTTATAAAATCAGAGGACTGAATCATACAGTCTCTAAACATCTTTTAATTCTCAAATTTCAGAGTCCCAATATAGCCCTCCTGCCCCAATAGGACAATCTAAGAACACACCTTCCAAACAAGTAGGATTTTATCTCTGTATTTCTAGAACTCATTAGATACAGGCTTTGAAAAGGAAGAATTCAGATAACACTAACTTATGAAGCTGTTGGGAAACAGATCCAAGGTTACAGATGTGAAAACAAAATTAAACACTAAAAAGAAACAATAAACTTAATAAACAATAAATTTAATTATGTCATCTATATGATTTATAAACAAACCAGTAATTGATTCTGTCACCAGAGTGACAAGGTGGAAGATGAGTTAAAACTGTTTAAGACAAGGAAAAGTAAAATCTTTGGTCCAGTGGAAATAATAATGAAAAGAGTATGTGAAACAGTTACTGGTCTGAGAAGTCTCAAAGACAGTTTTATTTAGAGTAGCCATAAGACACCTAAAATTAAATTTTAAAAATTAAAATGTTTTGCTCTTTTATATCTGCTAAACATTTACTGATACTTCTGACATTATCCAAATATTTTTCCATGCTGTATTCTATTTTTATAAAAAATAAATATTCAGGGGTGGGGCTGTGGCATAGTAGGTAAACCTGCCACCTGTGACACTGGCATCCCATATGGGTACTGGTTCATGTTCTGACTGCTTTACTTCTGATCCAGCTCCCTACTAATGCACCTGGGAAAGCAGTAGAAGATGGCCCAAGTGCTTGGGCTCCTGCCACCCACATGGAAAACCTGGAAGAAACTCCTGGCTCCTTGATTTGGCCTGCCCCAGCCCTAGCCATTGTGGCTATCTGGGGAATGAACCAGCGGATGGAAGATCTTGCCATCTGTAACTCTTTCAAATAAATAATAAAGAATCTTTTTAAAAATAATAAAATAAATGTATTCAAGCACACTAGGTCTATTTAGTTATTTACTTGTCTGTTTTCAAATCACATTATAAAGGAGCTACTGATATAGCTATTTATCCTTTGAAACAGCCTAAAAGAGTTTTATTTTTAAAGATGCAATACATTATTCTGACGTACAATGCTTAAAAGCAGTAATTGACTTTATTTTGACATTAAGTAATGAATTTATAACGTAATTATGAAGAATAAAACAAAATGGCTAAGCAAGTCAAGATAATCTCAATCTTTTTTTCTTCTTTCCTGCATAAGGACAAGATACACTTCATTTAGATAGACATTTCAGAATTTAATTCATATCTTGGTGACATCACACATACAGAATAGAAACTGTGACCCTTTGGTAATGAATATAAACCATCTTAAAAAGAGTGTTTTTCACACTAATGGGAAGTGAGTCTGAAAAGGAAGGTGTTTAAGAATGTAAAAATTTCCACTCTCCCTGAGATCAAACCACAGTAATTGTTCTGAATGATAGGATTCTAGGAGGAACGTCAATACAAAAGCAAAGCCATCTTCTTCTTGATCTTCTTGAATCTGGAAACAGGCAAACCCAAGTCAGGAACTCATGGTTCCCTCCAGGCATGTGGATAGAGGGATTCCAAGAGCTGGTTATATATGGGAGGAAAATCTCTCAGCAAGAGCTTCAGCAAGTTGGTAGCAGCAGCATGGAATAAAAATCAGAACACCATGTCTATTTTAGCCTGTTCTACTATATAAGCTAATTAGTAAGGTCAATCGGTTGTCAACCGAGAAAATCATGAGAAGCCTGCCAAGAACTCTGAGTTCCTACCTAACACTGAAACTAAGTCACAGAAAAATAAAAACTTACAAATACTTATCACTTCTTCTACTATTTGCTTCCATTTGTTAACTCTGGAATGACTCCTTCACTCTCTCTCTCTTTTTTTAAAATTTATTTGAGAGAGAGAGCTATAGACAGAGAGATGGAGAGACAAAGAGAAAGGTCTTCTTTCTATCCACTGGTTCACTCCCAAAATGGGCACAATGGCCAGAGCTGAGCCAATCTGAAGCTGAAAGCCAGGAGCTTCTTCTAGGTTTCCCACATGGATACTGGGGCCCAAACACTTGGACCATCTTCTGCTTTCCCAAGCCATAGCAGAGAGCTGGATCAGAAGAGGAGTAGCTGGGACATGAACGGCCGCCCATATGGGATGCCAGCACTGCACAGCACCTGTCTCCTCACTCTTAATTATAGCATAATATTCCTAGAAGAGGTGAACCTAATAAATGCCATATATTGCTCACTCACAATTTATTTAATGTTTGTTGTAGACCAGGTATCACACTAGGGACTAGGGATACAAGGACAGTTGAGCTCAACTCTCAAATAATTCATGATCTTTGTAGATGAGTTTTAGATTAGAAATACCACATAGTGGGTTCCATGTATCATGGACTTTCTGTTCCCATACAATTGGGAAGGGTGGCAGAGGATGCTTATATTTTATGAGCAGATCTTTAATTATGAATACAAGGCAACTAATTTCCACGGTATTGTTTTCCAAAGTCCTTCATAAGACTCTTGGGGAAAAATGAGTAATGCATTTAAAATATCAAACATGGAAAATGACTTATATAATACTAAAAGATCTGTGGGTGAATTTTAAACACAATTAGGACTTAATGAGGTTTGTACTTTTAAAAATCATATGTAAAAGCCCCCAGAGTTCTGAATCACATGTAGGATAGTAGAGCTATATTTAAATATGAAACTGAAATGTGTTTTCTTGTATTTCAGAATTTTTCCCTTAACAGAAAAGACTTGTGATCTGTGCTCAGAGGAGACAAGGGCTCCAAATACATCAGACCTGGACACTCACCCTCACCATGCCAAAGAAGTGGTGGTTAGGGCATCATGGAGACAAAGCGCAAGGCTCAGTGCCCATCTGCACAAAATCATTCCACCCACCTTCCACACACAAAACTGATGATGATTTGGCAAACTGACCAAACAGCAAAAGGTAAAACTGTTATAAAATACAGAAAAGAGAAAAATCAGTGAGTAATACCTCATGTATGACCATACCAGATATTCAGATCTGCCCCCACCTCCCCCAAGGACTAGCTACTTGCTCATATAAAAAGTAAGGCAGTGCTTTATGGGATAAAGGTACATTTTAAAGCCATAACAAATTCTTCATCTCTAACTATAATTGAAGTATTTTTCCTTTTAATCTGACCACAGACTTCCAGAAAACTTAAAAAGCACATATAATAATCTATTTAACTTTGACCTCTTCAGAGGAAGCTGAGAAATTTAACTTGACTTTTAAATGAAGGGCAGAAAAAACTAAATTACTGAGCCTCAAACATATCTCGAACGTCCTGTTACCCTTTGAATTTCACCACGTTAGCCCCCACATTGGGCACTGCTGTGTATCTGCTCTCCTGGAAACTCACCATTGCATCTAGTCAACCAGCTCTAAAACTCCTGGCCTCTCACGCGGCCCTGAGACCCAACCCACCAGCTTTATAAGGTAATTCCCCTTCTCTATTTCAACAGCCAATAGCCTCCTCCCACCGCTTTCCCATCCTGATGTTTCCAGCAGATGGGCTGTTTATCTCCCTGTCTCCAATCCATTCTCCACACTATTTGTAGACTGACCTTTCTGAAATGCAAATATAAACCTATCACTCCCCTGATTAAAACAGAGCATTCAAGAGAAGAGTCAGACTCTCTGTAGCAGAACTTCTTCCTAGTCTTCTGTTGTCTCTGTCTTCAGCCATCTTTTTTATTATTCTGTTGTACCAGAGACAATGGATGACTCAGGGGCTTCCAAAAGTCTGAGACAGAGGCTCAGGACCACTCATCCATGCTGACGAGGCCTGAGACCCCGTGTGAATCTGTGGAAGCCCCCAAAATGGTGTGCTTTGTACTCACCAAAATAAACAGGCAATGCACCAGGTTTTCTTCTTCTTCTTCTTCTTTTTTTTTTTTTTGACAGGCAGAGTTAGACAATGAGAGAGAGACAGAGAGAAAGGTCTTCCTTCTGTTGGCTCACCCCTCAAGTGGCTGCTACAGCCGGCGCACTGAGCCGATCTGAAGCCAAGAGCCAGGTGCTTCCTCCTGGTCTCCCATGCGCATGCAGGGCCCAAACACTCTACTGCTTTCCCGGGCCACAGCAGAGAGCTGGACTGGAAGAGAAGCAACCGGGACAGAATCCAGTACCCCAACCAGGACTAGAACCCGGGGTGCCGGTGCCGCAGGCAGAGGATTAGCCTAGTGAGCCGATCGCCAGCCCAGGTTTTCTTCTTAATTGTCCTTTTGGAGACTTTTGGTTGGTAACTAAAGTCTCTATAAATAAATGTCAGTTTATTCTTCATATACTGAAAACATTTTGGGATTAGCTCTTCCCTGAAGTGTGTGCGTGTGTTTTTTTTTTTTTTTTAGAAATTTACCTTGTTTCAATAAATGTACTTTGTTTAAAAATAACAGATGTAGCCGGCGCCGTGGCTCAACAGGCTAATCCTCCATCTTGCAGCGCCGGCACACCAGGTTCAAGTCCCGGTCAGGGCGCCGGATTCTGTCCTGGTTGCCCCTCTTCCAGACCAGCCCTCTGCTGTGGCCTGGGAGTGCAGTGGAGGATGGCCCAGGTGCTTGGGCCCTGCACCCCATGGGAGACCAGGAAAAGCACCTAGCACCTGGCTCCTGCCATCAGATGAGCGCGGTGCGCCGGCCGCAGTGCGCCGTCCGCGGCGGCCATTGGAGGGTGAACCAATGGCAAAGGAAGACCTTTCTCTCTGTCTCTCTCTCTCACTGTCCACTCTGCCTGTCAAAAAAAAAAAAACCAAAAAACAAAAACAGATGTAATTGCAGATACTGTTCCAATAAAGAGGCACGTACTCTTCTCAGTTGAACCTCCACTTGTCTGATGGCTTGTTCATTTTGACACTTGGCTGAGGCTTCCTGCTACCTACTTCTCTCACGTGCTTATCCCAGATCCCAATTCACTAGAAGTAACGGGAACGTCTTTCCCAATGGCTGCATTTATTTGATCCACAATGGATACACCACAGATATTTTCCTAATCCCTATTTTTCTCCTTTGCTAATTATCCCCAAAAGAAATCACTCACACATCCTTTCATTTATTCAACAAACAACTACTAAGTGTCTAGGTGCCAAGAATAGAGCTAAGTTTTAAAAATTTATATGATCCCAGAAAAGGTACAAATATATTGAATGCTAACTGTGACTGCTACTGCAGTAAGAAATACACTTTGCATGATAAACCAATATGCACATGCTATACCCCCATTTGTGCCCTGAAACAAAAGTGTCATGAAATAAGACTCAGGCACATGTGCTGTGCACTGGCAGTTGCTACTGTATTCAGTTCAATTCTATTTCATTTCATTGTCTGGAGACTACTACGTTAATTAATGATTCACCACTTTGTCAAGAATTGCAATCCACAAAACGCTGTCCTAGAATACATAAAGGGAACTTGTGTTTGGGAGTGATTATTGTATTTAAAAACACACACACACACACACACACACACACACACACACAACACTCTGGAGGGCTAGAGAGAGGATGGACAAGGAGAAAGGGAAAGTGAGAGGAAGTTAGACAATAAAATGAGGGAGGGTTTGTAAGACAACTAAAAATAGAAGAGACATTCAGGGAAAGTCCGAGAGGGTTAAAGAGAAGAAAAACCAAGGCCAGAAGGAGAGAAGAATGACTGTAACTTCCAAGAAAGGATCACATCCTAGTTTCCTGGGACTGAGGAGTTGTTATCACCTATTATCTCCCACCCTGTGGAGGGAATTAGCTGATTAATCATTGATCACTGCCTCCCAGCTGCTCTAATCCTTAAGCCTTTAAAGACCGTACTGGGTGTTTGGAAAAGATAGAGATTCTTATTTAGCCTGCAGCACCAGAGACCAGAGCATGAGCCACTGAGCAGATGAAATCAATGGGGCGGGGGAGGAGACAGTCCAGAGGGCGACTGGGATGTGGGGAACAAACATCATTGGAAATTATATAATAAAAAGTAAGTGAGGTTGAATTAATCATGGCCATTGTGCCATGCTCATCTCATCAGAGTGAAGTGTTGTAATACTAACTGCACAAGTGTATGCTCTGATTTGTAAAACACTTTCTCTAGCAGAAGCCTGTATCAAGAGGCATTCACTCTACGGTCAGTAAATGCTACTTAATAATGAGCTATATGAGATATACTTAGGGAATAAGTAAGCACAATTATTACCTTGCATCATATTTCAACTTAACCCTGTGCAAGAAGAATCCTAAATTACACAGTATTCATACACACTCTGTGTATGTTTTGGACCCTTAGAGGTAATTTTTAAGTGACTGAGCCATCTTCCTGGAATAAGTGAGCCACGAAATAGCAGGCACAAATAATATGTGTGTTCATGTCTTTTTAACCTACTATTGATTGGCATTTGTTGCTCAGTGAAGAATGCCCAGAGAACTGGCTGGGGTGGAAAAGGAGAACACGCTGGTCCTGCGTGAACACAGTGCAGCACCCTCAGCCTACGGGATCCTGCCCACTGGGTACCGCCAGTCCTTCCACTCTGTTCCTTCTCTCTCAGCATTTGCTTATAGGTGCAGAGGAGGAGGAAGAAAGGGGAAGATGGTGGGGTGTGTGTTGAAAACTTTGTGTGCTTACTTTTCTCTTCTTTCAGAAGGTGGCATAAAAACGAAGAAACAGGAGGGGGCAGAGGACCTATGAGGAAGAAACAGAATTGGGCAAGAACTATAAAGTGGTCAGGGATAGAGGCCAAGGAAGCTCCTGTGAGAGGATGCTAACCACTTGGGTGCTGGGGGAGCATTATGGATATTCAAGGGGGCTCAGAGTCCTGAGTGGGATGGGAGAAGACAGGAGGAAGCACATTTCAACAAATATTAGCAATGCTGCACTGGTGATGGCTCAACAACCTCCACACCATGTCCCCAAATCAGTCAAGCAAAGCAGGCTCGCCAGTAAGCTCAGGTGAGGGGACAACGTGCTGAGTCCTCGGGAAAGACTCAAGGGACATTCCCGATAACTATTTTTCTTTTAAAGATTTATTTGAAATGTAGAGTTACAGAGAGAGAAAGAGAGATCTTCTATCCACTGGATCACTCCCCAAGGGTCACAACAGCCATGGCTGGGCCACGCTGAAGCCAGGAGCCTGGAGCTTTATCTGGGTCTCCCATGAGTGTGGGGGCCCAGGGACTGGGGCCATCTTCTGCTTTCCTGCAAGCATCAACAGGGAGCTGGGTTGGAACTGGAGCAGCTGGGACTCAAACCTAGGCCCATACGGGATACCAGCCTTGCAGGTGGCAGCTTTACCCACTACACCACAACACCAGTCCCTAGCTATTTTTTTAAAAAAATCAAGATCAACAGAGCAGAGATATTATGTCTGCCTATCAAGCTATCCATAACCCCAGGTCATATCAGAGGACCAGAGTAAAGACTGTTAATACTAACAACCCAGCATCTCTACCCCAATGGCTATACAAGCAGCATGGATAGCTTGGCAAAGGAGAACACAGGCTCTGGAGCCAGCCTATCTGGGTTTGAACCCTGGTTCTTCCACTTGTTTGATTTTGTGCAAGTTGCATCACTTTCTCCATTTGTGTGTCACTTTCTCCAATTGTGGAGTTGAAAATAAGGTCTAGGGTTATTGGGGAAACTGGGTTTCCATAGGTCTAGCTACATGGAACAGTGCCCAGTACACTCTAGTGACCTGCTGGCAAATGCGGGCTGAGCTCAAAAATGGAATTCAAGGGAGGGGTCATATTCTGACAAAAGACAGCGCTGGGTGTGAGGACTAACAGTGTAGACTTTGACTGGTGTGGGGTTTAACATCTACTTCTAGGCAGGGTCCTTTAAGACCTTGAATGAAAGTGTCCAGCTTTCCCATCCAGGTCTCTGTACTCCAATTTTGGAGCTCCTGTTACACAGGCTTCTTGTCAGTTGTTTACTGCCAGTAGTTTTTACATTTGGTATTGTAACTACTTCATATTGGAGTTGCCTCATGATTTCAATAAAAACTGGTAAGATTATGAACTATCTGGTGATGAGTAGATGCATATGTAAATGAACTTCAAATAAAACTTATTACCATTTTAAAATATACTAGAGCCTAAATATAAGAGGAGACTTTCAAGAATCTCATATAAATATAATTTCTCTTGGATTACGTATAGCTTTAGAAACCTAAAAATGAATAGTTGACATTTCAAGAACCTGGCTATAGACTTGAAACTTAAAAGTGCACACACACACCCCAAAAAACATTCTTGGGCAGTTACCATGACAACACAATGCAGAGCCTACCAGCTCTTTGTTATCCTGTTGAAGATGCAGTGCAAAAACACGCTCATGATAGATTCTTCACTAATTAAATGGAAAAGGTTAAAATTTCTAGCTCTACATGGTTTTCATTTGAGCTAGGACTCAGAAAAAGCAAATACTCAATATTTCAAGAAAAACACTGTGAAAGTAGGGGTGGGCGTTCACCCTGCATTGCATATTACAGTACCTGTATCCAATTCCTGGCTCCAGTTCCTAACTCCAGATCCCTGCTAACGCACATCTGGCAAGAAGTGATCACAGCTCAAGTAACTTGATTCCTGCCACTCATGTGAGAGACCTGGATTGAGTTCCAGGCTCTTGGCTTTGGTCCTGGCCCCGGACCAGCTCTGGTTGTTGTGGGTCTTCTGGGAAATAAACCAGTAGATGGGATTCTCTCTCTCCCTCTCCCACTTCCTCCCTTTCTCTATCTCTTTCTCTTTCATCTGACTGCCTCTCAAAATGAAAAACAAAATGTTTTAAAAGAATGTAAAAATATGGGGCTGGAAGCCGGAGCCTCGGCTCACTAAGCTAATCCTCCACCTGCAGCATTGGCACCCCGGGTTCTAGTTCCGGTCGGGGCACTGGATTCTGTCCCGGTTGCCCCTCTTTCAGTCCAGCTCTCTGCTGTGGCCCGGGAGTGCAGTGGAGAATGGCCCAGGTCCTTGGGCCCTGCACCTGCATGGGAGACGAGGAGGAAGCACCTGGCTCCTGGCTTCACATCGGCACAGCACGCTGGCTGCAATGCACTGGCAGTAGCGGCCACTTGGGGGGTGAACCAATGGAAAAAGGAAGACCTTTCTCTCTGTCTCTCTCTCACTGTCTAACTCTGCCTGTCAAAAAAAAGGGGAGAAGAAAAAGGAGGAGGAGGAGGAGGAGGGGAGGGGGAGGGGGAGGAGGAGGAGGAGAAGAAGAAGAAGAAAAAGGAGAAAATATGGGGCTGGCATTGTGGTGCAGTGAGTTAAGCTGCCACCTAAAAACATCGGCATCCCATATGGGCTCTAGTTCAAGTCTTGGCTGCTCTATTTCTGATCCAGTTCCCTGCTAATATGCCTGGGAAAGCAGCGGAAGATGGCCCAGGTGCTTGAGCTCCTGCACCCACATAGAAGACCCAGAAGAAGCTCTAACTTTTGGCCTTGGCCTGGCCCAGCCCCTGCCGTTGTGGCCATTTGAGGAGTGAACCAACAGAAGACCTCTCTCTCTATCTCTCCTTCTCTCTCTCTCTCTCTCTCTCTCTCTCTGTAACCTGTCTTTCAAGCAAATTAAAAAAAAATTAAAAATGAATGTGAAAATAATAACTATAAGACAATTACAGGTCAAAGTAGAAAGTCATTGAAGAAAACATGAGCCTTTTAATTTTACCCTGTATGCTGTAGTTACTTCATGATCATCTCAAAAGTAGAGTCATACTATTTTAATGGAATGACCAATTTGTGTAATACAATTTGGTGAACAGGATCTCTTATTCTACTATCACTTAAATGCTTCCTTCTTTGACCACATCTGTTTCAGTTCATTTGGGTGCCCCTACTTCCACATGCTAAATAGGTACAACAAAGAAAAATGGCCTCTAAATTAGTAAAAGAGGAAAACAATTAAAAACAGTGATGGGGAGAGAAAGGGATAGCCAGCCCTTTCTGAGGCTGGGATAAAACACTGATTCATTTTCCTTCCACTCCTCTGATGAGCCAGCCCTGTCTTCTTGCTGGTTTCTCTCTTCTGTGCCAGCATCAGACCCCGCTTCCCTCCAGAATCAGTGTGGACTGCTCTCACCCAGTCTCATTCTCCAGCTGTGGCTTTCAGTCACTCACGAGCACTCGCATCCCCAGCACAGCCTCTTCTGAGCACCTCCTGAACTCCTCTGCTCTAAGTTTAAAGGTCACCGCAGCTTCCTGCAGTGTCTCTTACCTAGGTAAAGGGCACCTCCGAATGACCCTAATAGACATGATCAATATCCATCTGCTGAACGAATACATGAATGAATGAATGAATGAATGATACCCATCACATAAATCAAATCACCAGAGGATGATAGCCTATTCCTTCAGAACCCATGTCCCGTCTGTTTTACCTGATAAGTACTTCCCAAATCCATCCCATTCTCAAAACCCTCGCGAGCACCACTCTCCGCCACCAATGTTTGCCTGGCTTTCTGCAACAGCCTCTCAACAGTCAACCAGAAGCTTGCGGGTCAGCAGAGCCGGCAGTAAGGAGGCCAGTGCCCATCAAATACACAATTTATTGACCAACCTGATAGAGCTGGCCCAAGAGAACATCTAATAACTATGAACTACATGTGAGACACATACCACCTCATGGAATCTCTGCAGTGGCTAACTTTATAGAAGAAACTCAACCAAATACACGACACCCAGGAGCCTCTCCTGGTCCCAACCCTTGGCTTTGTGTGGTTCCAACCAGGAGAGACTAAGGACGAACATGAAGGTGAAGACGTCAAAACTTAGTGCGCGCTTACTCCACGTGCTGTGTAAGCCCTGAGCGGGTGCTATTTAAGCCTCACCACCCTCCTAGGGAGGTGCTATTGTGATCCCCTTCTGCTGATGAGGAGATTGTGCCATAGCACTCAAGTTACTCCTTCAAAGTAAAAGTCCAGGAGGTGGCAGGAAGTGGTATGATTTGAATAGTTCTGTTTATTTTTAGCACTTACCAAACACCTATTTAACTTGTAACAAGTTACTGGAACTGATTGGCTATGCATCTAGCAGACAAACCTGTCCTTGCCCTCAAGGGGCCTGCATTGAACTTGAGAAAGTCTCCAGGGTCAGTGCTCTCTTATCATCCCACCTCTGCCAGGGGAGGGCGGAGTTCACGGAAGGAAGCCTCTCCCAACTCCAATCCCACTTCCAAAGAGGGGATGCCAAGTACAGGCAAGGCTGCAAATCTTTTTCAACCCTATGGAGACCCAGTTTTCCTCTATTAAAAGTACCAGGAGGAGAAGCTTTAGTGCTTCTACTAATTCGATGGCATTACTGAATATTTTTCTTAAAAAGTCTTTTAAAAAGCACTATAAATAGCATTAACACAAAGATATATTTAAACTCTTAATCTCCTACTTACAATTTTATAACTCCATCCGAGTA
Organism: Sylvilagus floridanus; assembly: GCA_949820135.1. Taxonomy (NCBI): domain Eukaryota; kingdom Metazoa; phylum Chordata; class Mammalia; order Lagomorpha; family Leporidae; genus Sylvilagus; species Sylvilagus floridanus. Next base: position 59,815,179 of record OX463227.1, read on the forward strand.
CCTGGAGCACAGCTGCTGGCTGCTCTTGTCTTGTTTATGTTGACTCTGCCCCAGCTGAACAAATCTATGAAGGACATTGGACAAAAGTAAGCTGAAGCAGGAAGTACTTGCAATTAATTCCGTAGATTACACAAAATGGTGCAAGCTTCTAAGTGACAGTGCACGCTTGGCTCAGAAAAGCACACAAGAGCACCCCATCTAATACAACACTCGGCCTGATTTTAGAGCAGGTTTGTAAGGGGTGGTCGGCGCTGTGGCATAGTGAGTAAAGGCTGCTGCCTGCGACGCCGGCATACCGTGTGGGCGCCAGTTAGAGTCCCAGCTGCTCTACTTCTGGTACACCTCCCTGCTAATGTGCCTGAGAAAGCAGCAGAGAATGGCCTAAGTCCTTGGGCCCCTGCACCCACGTGGGAGACCTGGAGGAAGCTGCTGACTCCTGGCTTCGGACTGGCCCACCTCTGACCGTTGTGGCCATTCGGGAAGTGAACCAGCAGATGGAAAACCTCTCTGTCTCTCTCTGCCTCTCTGTACCTCTGCCTTTCAAATCAATCAATCTTTTTAAAAAAAAAAAAAAAAAAAGGGGAGGGGGCAGCACTGTGTTGTAGCAGGTTAAGCCACCATCTGCAGTGCTGGCATCTCATATGGGCAACAGTTCAAGTCCCGGCTGCTGTGCTTCTGATCCAGCTCCCTGCTAACGTGCCTGGGAAAGCAGCAGAGGATGGCCCAAGTGATTTGACCCCTGCATCCATGTAGGAGAGCCAGACGAAGCTCATGACTCCTGGCTTCCAACTGAACATCTCCAGCCATAGTAGCCATTTGGAGAGTGAATCTGAAGATGAAAGATCTCTCTCAGGCCGGCGCCGCGGCTCAATAGGCTAATCCTCCGCCTTGCGGCGCCGGCACACCGGGTTCTAGTCCTGGTCCGGGCGCCGGATTCTGTCCCGGTTGCCCCTCTTCCATGCCAGCTCTCTGCTGTGGCCTGGGAGGACAGTGGAGGATGGCCCAAGTACTTGGGCCCTGCACCCCGTGGGAGACCAGGATAAGCTCATGGCTCCTGCCATTGGATCAGCGTGCTCGCCAGCTGCAATGCGCCGGCCACAGCGGCCATTGGCAAAAAGGAAGACCTTTCTCTCTGTCTCTCTCTCTCTCACTGTCCACTCTGCCTGTCAAAAAAAACAAACAAACAAACAAACAAACAAAAAAAACTCTCTCTCTGTACCTCTGACTTTCAAATAAAGAAATAAAGGGAATCTGCTATAGAAGTAGGTCATCACCATGGATTTAAGAATGAGATCAAATGTGTACTTATTGCATTTCCATTAATTTAATACTATGTAAGATTCAACAGGAATGTTCCTGCAGATGACACAGCAGGGTCCAACAGGCCTTAGGTAGACACACTACGAATGCATGGAACGCAGGGAGGTGTTTACAAAGGAAAGGCACAGAATGAGCAGGATGAGGCTAGGGTCCACCTCCCAAAGCAGCGATGCTGCTGAGAATCCCAGACAGGGAGTGAGGATATAAGACTCCCCCTCCAAGTAGACTGCAGCCACTCCTCAGGGGCACTTCAGCCAAGGCAGAGGAGACCACGTCCCCAGAGCAGACTGCCCAGCACCAATCCTGGCTTTACGCTAAGAGCCGAAGGGAATGGCGCCAGGGCAGCTCAGTGGCCAAGAGGACACCTAGCAGCTATTCCTGAAGTGCACACTTGCCTGATCCACCCTCCCTTCAGGGATGCAGTTCTGTAGTTTTGTCCCAATGTGCCCATGTAGGAAGCTGGGCACAAGAGCTGATTTCCTTTCCATTTATCAACCGTTTAACATATTTTCTTCTGATGACTATGAGGTAAGCAGGAGCTAGACACTGACAGAATCCCAGACACACACATGTAGTCACCCTCCAAACTCCCACCCCTTTTCATGTGAAATCAACATGGCTGCAGTGCTTGGCACACCCATTCCCCAGGATGCACCTGAGACTCACTGCTCATGCACAGACGCCAAGGCCCTCCTAGAGATCGCCAAGCAGGCTGAAGCCCCACCCCAAACTCCACCTCCTTTGAATATTCAATTAGGCCCTGCCCTGGGCACCACCCTATAAAACGGATGACCTGGAATAAATTACAGCACTGATTTCCCCCAAGATTGCCTGTGCTAGCATCTGAGTGTGTACTATCCCTTTAAGGACATCTTTCCTACTCCCCTTTATCTCTACCTCCTTGAATTCTTTCACAAGTGGAGGCAAGTGCCTGGAATAAGTCTTGGGAGGGAGCCTGGAATAAGTCAGGTGGCTCTGTCTCCCTGAGCCCCACCTTGCAATAACTATGGATAATTTTATCATTTTTTGAAAGAATGTCACATAATACCAATTTTTGTACAGCACTTTAAACTTCCCAAATAAAGTAGGATCTCAAATTAAGTTTATTTAAAACAAAACAAAACAATGATTTGGCAGGTGAATGAGACTTAGAGAAAGTAAACAGAGGCTTCCGGGTCCCGTCAAGATAGTAAGTCAAAGATGCTACAAAGGAGGAGTGGAAAGGAAGACAGAAAAGGGCTCGGGAATTAGAACAAAACTGCAAAGCAGTCCCCAGAGTTCCTCAGGAGTCTGGAGGTGGCCATGGCCCAGTGGAGGAGAACGGGCAGCAGAATCAGCTCCCCCTGCATCACTTCCCTTCCCACAGCGCTCTTGGGTGGCCCTGCTAGGAGCTGTGATCTCTCATGTGTGTGAACGTGGCTGGGTACCAGCCAGGTGGTGCGGGACGGGGGTGGAAGGGGCGCCTGCCAATGGGCTCTCATCCTGCCCTCTGAATCAGAGGAGGTGCTAAGGAGCCCCAGTGCCCAGCTAGGACAGAGCAGGTGCCAGTTATTCCCTGTCACACCCACCCGACGCATGGTGATGAAGGGGGCTTCCTTTCCCTATAGCAATACCCACGGTAGATGGAGAAAGGAGATGCTCCTGGGCAGGAAAGGGGGGGGGGAGGCAGTGTGCCCACAGCAAAGGGCTACTCACGGAGAAGGAAAGAATGGCCAGGTCTCTCTATTCCTCCCCTTTCCCTCAACTGTGTATCATAAGCAGAGGCAGCTGACGTGATCAAGAGCAAGGGGTAGGGAACGTCCGGCCTGCAGGCCACACAAGGCCTGCGAAATCATTCGGTCTGGCCCTGTGAGGTGACTGCAGGTGGAACTCAAAATTCAATAAATCTACAGCAAGCTGAGTTTTTAGTTGATAATTTTACATGGCCTGCAAATGATATGATAAATATCCAAATGGTCCTTGGCAAAAAAAAAAAAAAAATCCCATTGCTGATAAGAGAATGAAGAGGAGTAAAAAACATCACAAGATACCTAAGAGCACAGGCTACCTCCTGGACAAGTCACTGAATGGCTCTATCTGCACCCTGAGCCCACGAAAGGGGGATAACAGTGCGTTTTCAATCTGCTGTAGCAGACTGCCTTTCAACACATCAACACAAACTCCTACTCCAGGACATGGACTCCTCCCTCCCCTGTAATAATCTCTTGCCTACAGGCCTGTCTTTGCTCCTTTCTTAGACAGCGTCCCGGGAATGCTGCAGGTGAACAAGGCTGGATCTCACCCCTGAGAGGGGAGAGGTTTGAGTGGCCCTGAGTTTATAAGGCTCCAGGCCAAAGTAATCCTTCATGCAAGAGACACCTTCTTTTTGCTTAATCAGCCAGAGCCAACATTTCAGCTGAATATATAGACTCAGCTCTCTTCAATAAGCAGAAGTCCTAATGGCCAGCCACAAAACCCAGAGCATTCATTCTTCCATACCATGTTGGTGATAAAGACCCACTTCACCTACTAAAGAGTGTAGTTACAGTTTTAACAGCTGCAGTAGATAAGTTGCTGTGTTTATGCATCCAACGGTGAGGGAGTGTAGCTGAGTTCTGAGTGATTACAACGGCTTCTGGTTAGATGGTGACACGTGATTCTAGGACTGTAAGTTACGAGGGCTGCTTTTACAGTCCAGAAATGCTGTGCGTTTTATATTTCATATATTCAGAGTAGATATTAGTTTGAAATAAAAAGTTGATATGACCCAGTTCAATGGATTATCTTTAAAAACTAACTGAAGATTAGTGCTTATTTTTCTGCAGAACTTTTATTCAAGCTGAACCTACATGGACGAAGTGGGACTGTGTTCATACGCAACAGTCAGGTCTTCTGAATGCATGCATTAGAGCTGAGGAGGTGCTTACAGTGGGCTCCCTGGGTTCTCGAGAATGTCTGGGTGAAGAATTGTTCCTTTAAAATTTTAATTGTATTTATTTATGTAAGACTTATTTATTTGAAATAGAGTTACAGAGAGAGATAGAGCCAGAAAGAGAGGGAGAGGGAGGTCTTCCATCCGCTGGTTCACTCTCCAGATGATCTCAACAGCCAGAGCTGAGCTGATCCAAAGCCAGGAGCCAGGAGCTTCTTCCAGGTCTCCCACACCGGTGCAGGGGCCCAAGGGCTTAGGCCATCTTCCACTGCTTTCCCAGGCCATAGCAGAGAGCTGGATCAGAAGTGGAGCAGCTGGGACTCAAACTGGTGCCCATATGGGATGCCAGCACTGCAGACTGGGACTTTAACTCACTATGCCACAGCACTAGCCCCATTTTATTTGAAAGGTAGAGAGACAGAGAGATCTTCTATCTGCTGGTTCACTTCCCAGTTGTTCACAACAGCCAGGGCAAAGCCAGGAGTTAGGAACTCAATCTCGGTCTCCTATTATGACCCAACTACTTGAAGCATCACCTGCTACCTAACAGAGTTTGTGCCTTTGCAGGAAACTAGATCAGAAGTTGAGCTGGGACTTGAGCACAGGTAAAGAATTATTTTGAGAATGACAATTCTGAATCTTATCCTCAAAAGGATACACATACACACACAATTATGCACATGATTTGGGGAAGTGGTATACTTGCACCATTGCTTTCCTTTTCCTCCTATGCCACCAACCCCACCAGTATTCCAGAGCTAAAGCTAATGCAAGGTCTTCAACCATCAATGCACCATAGTCACTCTGTAAGAAGTTACCTTGATCTTGAGGATGTGAGAAAACAGGACTGTAGTTGTACTTTGGTTTGCAGCTATACTTGAGGGTACTCTGAAAAGTTTGTGGAGAATGTAATTGAAAGATAAGCTTGGGTGGGGGTTGGTGGTGGCTGGCATTGTGGTGTAGTGGATAAAGCCACCATTTGCCATGGTAGCATCCTATATCAGCACTGGTTCATGTCTCGGAGGTTCCACTTTCCATCTGGTTCCATGATAATGGTCTGGGAAAAGCAGTGGAAGATGGTCCAAGTGCTTGGGTCCCTGCTACCCTCATAGGAGACCTGGATGAAGCTTCTGGCTGCTGGCTTCAGCCTGGTCCAGTGCTAGCCATTGCAACCATCTGGAGAGTGAACTATCGTATGGAAGATCTCTCTGTATCTGTCTCTCCCTCTAACTGTGAATTTTAAATAAATAAATAAATCTTAAAAAAATAAACTTGGGGATGGCACAGTGAGTAACACTACTGCCTGGGACACCTACATCCCATATGGGCGCTGGTTTGAATGCTTGCTGCCCTACGTCTGACCCAGCTCTCTGTTAATGGCCTGGGAAAATGGCAGAAGATGGCCCAAGTGTCTGGAACTCTGCTACCCACATGGGAGACCTGGCTTCTGCCTGGCTCAGACTGGCCATTGTGGCCAACTGGGGAGTGAACCAGTAGAAAGAAGCTCTCTCTCTCTTTCCCTCTCTGTGTAACTCTTTCAAATAAATAAATAAATATTTACTTTGAAAAAAGAAATAAGCTTATTTTAGTGAAAATTTTGAAATCGATGCATAGTTTGTTTAGAATATGAGCATTTGAAGATCCCCTCATATGCATGTATGTCAAAACTCTTTGCACTAAAATAAATTTATCCTTTAATCCCATTTTCCATGATCTTTTTAAAGTAGTCTTGTACAAGAAGTGAAAATGCATTCATGCTTCATAAGTTTTGATTGAGAGTGAATTCTTAAGCACTCAGTCTTTTAACTCCAAATATAAATTAGTGTTTCAGAATTTCACCTCTATCACATTCCAAGTAGAATTCACTTCTTTCTATGTTGCTATTTTGATTTAAGTTATATTAGATATAAATTACTATAATAATTTTTACTTTTCCTCTTAATCTCCATGTGAAAGTATCTTACCTTGAATAAATGGACAAATCCTCTTCTGAAAGGCCATCGGAGAGATTAATCCCATAGACCTCTTTCATGGGCTGGACCACGTTCTGGAGTTTGAAAAAATAAAACGGAGCCAGACCAGAAGCAATTTTTAGATATCTAGCTTATTAATAATTTCCAAAGATGAAGCAAATAAATCTGTGAGTTTTTCCATAAAAGTAAAAACAGTGCTTCTTCAAACTGTTTATTATATCCCTCAGTTAGTGATTTTTTAAAAACTAGATTTCCACTTCCACTAAAAATAGCTTATTTTAAGGCAAAACCCTGTTAAGTAACTACCAGTTGCTTTGGTCTGAGGCAGGGTTGGCAAACGTTTTCTGTAGGAGGGCAGATAGTGAGCACTTTCAGCTCTTCGAGTTATCCTGTCTCTGTTCAGCTCAGTTCTGTGCTTAGAGTACTAGACAGGCCATGTATGATATGTAAACGTGGCTGGGCTCCAATAAAACTTTATTTACAGAAACAGGCAGCAGGCTGGATTTAGCTGATGGGCCATAGTTTGTCATAATGTATTGTCATAATGTATTTATTCCTTAAATTATCAGTTTTGTTTGACTTATCTATCTCTAAATGACTTTTTGGCTGCTTATTCAACATCCCCAAAGCTAGACTGGGTCCTTTAGTTTCTTCCCCTGATATGTTAGTAATACTGAATTGAAAGGGATGAGCTTCGCACTGGGGGAAGACTGTGAGGGCAAGGTCCAAACCCTGCAGCCCAACAATGCTGCACGAGGAATACACGGACCTCAAGGGCAGGGCTGCTCAAAGAGGGGCAGGATTCCCTTAAGATTTCTAAAATGAGAAGGAATTCACTGTTGTACAGGGGCCAAAACCACCATTCCAACGTCTATGCAGAAGGCGCCCCAACACCACTCGTGAAGACGGCAGGAGCGAGACAACGGGGCATTTCCCCAGAGCCCTCCCCCGCGCACCTCGGTGGCTTTGGCGCTGTCCCCCGTGTCGGTCATCTTCACGGGCGTGCAGCGCTGAGACACGGAGCCCTCCTCCTCCCGGTCGGTCCCGGAGTCGTCCTCGGAGCTGCTGGACAGGGCCTCCTCGCTGGGGGGCGGCGGCGCGCTGGCCGCAGTTTTCCGCTGCAGCACGGTTTCTTCTCGGCTGCTTTTGTTTCTTTAAAGAGATGAACGTGGCTGAGAAGCATCGTTAGACTGAACCCTCAACCCTCGTCGTCCGTCTTTCTACCCCGAAGCCCAGGCCTAAGAAAACGACTACGAGAAACTGGTTGCTGGGTTCAAGTTGTGCAAAAAGAGAGATGTTTTAAGATTTCCCGTGTAGTACTGACTTCATCTGCATTTAAGCCTTGTTATACATTTTTTTAAAATGTACTTTCAGACTGCCAAAAAAAATCTTCTCATCAACTTGGCTACCAAGCCTATCTTTGGAACTAAAATCAGTATTTTCAAAACATATGGTGTCATAATGGAAGACTATGTTTGAGATAATTAGCAAAATTGCCTATAACTTGCAAAAATTTCAAGAAAAGGCCAAAAGTCAAATCCAGGTATCAATGAGCATATCATAATAATGAACAACTTGATGAACACAAAATTTGAAATCTGTTGTGTTATTAGTAAACACACACATCTGCTAACACGCCCTCCAACAGTGGAGACCAGATGAGATAAAAACACAGAAAAAAAATAGTGCTCTTCCAAAGTATTTCCTTTTATTTTAGTGCCAAATTTGGGAATAATAATAATTATTCTTAATTCAGAAAATATTTTAGAGTAATATTTTTTGCTTTTATGAAAAATGTTTAATATTTTACTTTTAATTTTTTTATTTAATGCTTTTAAAAATATTTACTTATCTGCTTATTTATTTGAAAGGCAAAGTGATGGGGGGAGGAGAGAGAGCGAGTGAGCGAGCGAGAGAGGTCTTCCCTCCACTGGTTTGCCCCCCAAATGGCTGCAACAGCCAGGTCTCAGCAGGCTGAAGCAGGAGCCAGGAACTCCATCCTGGCTTCCCACATGGGCAGCAGGGCCCACGTGTTTGGGCCACCATCTGCTGCTTTCCCAGGCACCTTAGCAGCAAACTACACTGGAAGCAGAAATGTTGAGACTCAAATCAGGGCTCTGATTTGCGATGCCAGTGTTGCAAGCAGTGGCTTCACCTACTGCACCACAGCGCTGAGTAAAGCGCCGTGATACTGTTCTATGAGGGGAGAAGGTGATATTACTTATCTATGAGTTAGGGGTTGCAGAAATTAGTCTTTGACTGTCTTCAATTCAAAACTAAAGTTGATGGAGTTTCTGTGCTACACACTGTGTAACACAGCTGGTCATTTACTTATTTGTCCTGGGAACCCCCTGTATTCTAAACTCCTGAGGACTTTCTTTGAAATTCCTCTTAGCCTCTGCTGAGGGCTTAATATAAAGCTATGTAAAGGCTACATATTTAAGCCCCAGACATGGTATATCTGGAAAGGATGAATAACTATCACATTGTATAAATCATATGCAGAGAGAATCTGATTAAGATCCCATACACATTCCCAAATACAATTAGGACCCCAAATCTACAGTCTGGCCAGGGTTCCTGGTCAGAGTATAGAAGAAATCCTATCATCAGGACAAGGCAGGTCAGGGGAGGGGAACAGGAATCTAACACCAGAACACAGCACATTTCACACCAGCCTCTAAGCTCAAGGATGCGGGTGGGGTATGTTTCTTCCTCATATTGGATATAATAAAATAATGGTCCTCCCCAAAATAATGTTACAGTGATACGCCGAAAATCTATTCAGTTCTCTGTCAGAGTAAATCTGCTTTTATGTTCCTCAGGATGCCAACAAAAATACAATGAATATAAATTTGAACTTAAGTATTTTATGTTAGGAAAGAGAGAATGCTGAATTATTTACAGGACATAACACTTCATTTCTGTTACCTGCCCTTATGCCATCTGTTATATTTCCACCTTAAAATTACAGGATGCTCTGCCTTACTGAAACTCCCCCAAATCCCATTTTCAGCGTTGAATACTTTAGGGATCCCAGTTGCTATAAACTACTTGTCAGGATGTAATAAATGAATTGTGCCCCAAACGAGGTGACTTGAAGTTACCAGTTTTGGTGGAAATTGTATTGTACATGTTATTATTTTACATGAATCTTTAAAATTTCATTCTATATGCAAATCTCACCCCAATACTGATTTTCCAGTTTCATCCGGTTTCCGCACAGTAAATGGACTTGGATCAATTCCAATGGTCTTTGGCATAAAGTCACTGAAAAATAAAAAAGATGAAACAAGTCAAAAATCTTACATGAATCACTGTCCATCAGATGAAACTGGCTTCCCTCTCGGTTCACACTCTCATAAATATTCCTTCTTAGCTACATGTATTCTGCACCAAATGTTCAGGGGAGCTTCCGGTGGTCAGGACCAAGGAACTCCATGAAGTAACGGCACTGGGCAGCATCAATGTCATTGTCAATGTGAATCTCTATAAGGTCCAATCATTTTGAAATTAAGATTCTGTTTACTGGAACAGTGCTGATATCTGAACTACTGTGAAGACCTATACCATCTGGTTTTAGTCACAATCAATTCTCAGGTGAAACTAAACTCATCAAAACCAATGGCAAACATTAAAAGGTTTAGTTTTACAGGCAAGATTTTTAAGCTACCTCCGAGGAGGTAGATTTTCATGCTCAAAATACAGTGGTATGAAATGAAATATCAGTGTCTACCTCAGTGGACTGAAGCTAACTCATTTAAACACTGCTGGAACACTAAATAGAAACTACTGTAATTTTCCACTTACTGAGATAAGCGGGATTTCTTCCTCATTACACAAGGGCTACCTTACTGTTACTGCTGAGGCCAGACCCAGTTCTCTAACAGGTGCCAAAAAGATAACTGCTCCGAGATTTATGCTGGCACTTGTGACCTGTAGCAACAAGACCGCTCCAAGTGTGTGGCTGAATTTTTACAGGAAATGAGAGTAATCTTGAATCTGACTCAAGATACCTACTTTAACAGTTTGACATGCTTTTAAAACGCAATTGGTTTAATTTTCCACCTTTTTGAACGTATCCAGCTGATCCTCATCACCTGCAGGTTCCACGTTTGTGAATGTGCTTACTCACTCACATGTGTCAGCCCCACCCACGCCAACACTCGTGGTGCTTTTGCAGTCTTTCAGACACGTACACGCACAGGCACACCACAGTAAAAATGTCAGTCACCCAGCACCAATGTTCCCAGCCGAGGTCACGCAAGTGGTGTTCTGCCTGTTGATTTCTGCTTCCATACAATGAATGGGTGCCTTTTACATGATCTGTGTGGTGCCATCCTTTTCACATTGTTTTATGTGTGTTTTGTTGATGGTCTTGCTGTGTACAATGGTCTCCAAGCATAGTGCTAAGCTGTCTGATGTTTCTAAACACAAGAAAACTGTGATGTGCCTAATGGAGGAAAACACATGTGTAAGATAAACTTCATTCTAGTGCTGTAGCCTGTCAGTGCAGGGTTAGTCAATCAACTATATATTAAATAAGGAGTCTAATCAGAAACATACCAAAAACTAAGTTATGCCCCAGCATGCTCTGATTAGGGGCCTACAGAAACCTAATCCTGTATTCCCCCTAGGAGCAACGGCTAAGTAGCCACTTATTCAGTGTTTGCAGCAACTTTATTGAACAAAACTACCAGAGATAAAAGCTATATAGACGTATAGCTATATGCTCCTATATGCATAATGCCATTTAAGCTTTGCTGAGCTGAAAAATTCTAGAAATGAAAAAGTTAAAACCACTAAATTTTAAACTCTAACTGAAAAATCAAGAAACTAAAAATTTCAAACTTCTTCAGACCATCTGAAATGGAAGAAAAAAGTGATTTGCAGGAGACAAAACCATAGAATATGTTTTTAAATATACCTCAGCTGAAGAAAACAAAATATGAAAGTTTAAACCTTATTATAAAGTTTAATAATCAAGAAGTGATTTGCTTTGTCCAATTTTCTTATTCTAGCACCACTATGTTTCCTAAAAGTTCCCACCTAATTCTTACAGAGGCATAGAAAATGGAGTATGTCCAAAGGTGACGCTCAGGATGGAGAGAATCTGGAAACCACATCACATGAGCTATAGAAGAAAGAATGAAGGAAGTTTGTCCTCAAAACAAAGCAAAAAACATAAATACTGTTCTCTCTAGTACCTGAGGGCTTTGATAAGTAGAGGAACCAGACTTGTTCTGTCTAAAAAATAGTAATAGAATAATAGCTACTATGTATTAATCACTTCTTGTGACAAGTGCACTTGGTCTGTGTATATGTGTGTGGACACATGAGCACATGAACCCTAAGACGACAGATAAGCTGCACAGTGTTCTTAAGATTATACAGTTAGGCAGCGGTTAATATAAAACTTATATCCCTGCCTTTTTACTATCAAAGATGATGCTATTTCTGCTCATTTTGTTAACTTCCGATTTCTAGATTCAATGAAAAAACTGAGTTTATTTCAAATGGCAAAGTAGGACTAATGGGAGAGAAATGAACTCTAGTTGACTAACGAGAAAAGGGGCTGCCTCTTGAAATAGCAGGCTCCCCATTACGGAAGGCATTCAAACAGAGGCTCAATACCCACCTGAGAGCAGGCTTGCAGAGAGCATTTCTGGGAAAGTAAGACCCATGTCTATCAACCAGGGAAAGGACAGCTTTTAGATACTTACAGAGGACTCAGAACATACCGTGCAGAACTTGTCATAGCCAAGCAAAAGGTATCATCAAAACTGCTCAGCTCATATGGCCGGAAGAACTCATTGTGGATATCAATCTCTTCTTCAAATCTGTGAAATTTCTTCACTATCAACTTCTTTAAGTTTGCAGCACAGATAACTAAGAGAGATACTGCCTGTTATTCTAAGGTCTTTAGATTACATCCAGCAAACATTTATGTAGTGCCAACCGTGCTCAGACAACACTGTGGTAAGCTCGGGATGGGGGTGGGGGACACAGCACTGAATAGGGCACAGCTAGTTCTCTGGCACTGACACACTCTGCACAGATAACACAGTGCAGGGGCCAGCACTGTGGCATACAATGTTATGCCTGCGTCTGTAGTACAGGCATCCTATATGGGGGCTGCTTCAAGCCCTGGCTGCTCCACTTCCAATCCAGCTCCCTGATAATACACATGGGAAAGCAGCAGCAGATGGCCCAAGTACTTGGGCCCCTGCACCCACTTGTGAGACCTGGGAAAAGCTCCAAGCTCCTGGCTTCAGCCTGGTTCAGCCCTGGTCATTGTGGCCATTTGGGGAGTGAACCAGCAGATGGAAGACCTCTCTCTCTCTCTCTCTCTCTCTCTCTCTCTCTCTCTCTCTCTCTCTCTCTCTCTCCTTCCCTGCCTTTTAAAACAAATATTTTTAAAAAAAGATAACACAGTGCAAAGTTGAGTGTGACAAGCTCCAGGAGGCAAGGGGAGCTTGGGAAGGAGCAGGGAGTTAACTTGTAAATCAAATTACTCAACTCTTTAAATGCCTTTTTGCTCTTAAATATATTCTCTCTGAATTTAATCTAAAAAAACACATAGCTATTTCACTAAGTTTCCTTTATATTTCAAATCCTGTTAATGGCCATCGTTAGACAGTTTAAAACTATTGCTTTCTCCCAGAACAACTAAACCGTCTCAGCCATATGATATTTCTGATTCAAGTTACAAAACCTTTTCCAAGATGAATTCATAATTTATTAAGAATTAAAAATCCTTTGTAATCTCCTTACTTTATGGCTTTCAACACCCAAAACTGGGATGGTGAACTAGGAATACATCTAGTCCCTACTTGTGAATTCCAGGTTGGCAGGAGATCTTACTAGGCACCTTTTCACAAATAGAAAACTGGCTTGTCTGAGTTCAGAGGAATCATAAAAGGGCCAAGACGAAACTATATCTAAAATTGAGCAATCATTTACATTTGGAAACATCACCCCAATGTATTGTACATTTGATGGTATTCCCAAAACAGAAATTTTTCTGCCTCTAACAAATTATTAAAAATTAACTAGGCCGGCACCACAGCTCACTAGGCTAATCCTCCACCTGTGGCACTGGCACACGGGGTTCTAGTCCTGGTCAGGGCGCCGGATTCTATCCCAGTTGCTCCTCTTCCTGTCCAGCTCTCTGCTGTGGCCCAGGAGTGCAGTGGAGGATGGCCCAAGTGCTTGGGCCCTGCACCCACATAGGAGACCAGCAGAAACACCTGGCTCTTGGCTACCAATCAGCGCGGTGCACTGGCCGTAGCACGTCGGCTGCAGCAGCCATTGCGGGGTGAACCAACAGAAAAAGGAAGACCTTTCTCTCTGTCTCTCTCACTGTTCATTCTGCCTGTCAAAAAAAATTTTTAAAATTAACTTAAGTGGGTCTAAAATATACTTTCATATACCCAACTATGCTTTTTACTTCACTGCTTAGTTCTAGGAAAAAGTTTTCAATTCTTCTAGTGAATGGATCCTTACTTTCTCCATATTCTCTCAAACAGATTGGAAATATAATCAGGACTAGTTTAAAATGATTAATTGTTATGCTCAAAATATATCCACTAAATGTCTGAGAGACACACCTAATAACTAAAGCACAATATAAGGTTTTGGTCTACTTAGATAAAAAAGAAGTATAACATAATTTTTGTGTTTACTGAAGCTAAGTAACAATCCTCTATACATCATATCAGCATAATATTTCTTTCTAATAATATTATCTGCAAAGGATTTGTGCTTCAAGTTTATTTAGGTATAATTCCAAAACATCTTAGTGTAAAAATCAAAAGAGAAACAGTTACCTACCTTCATCATAAGGCAATGGTAAATGCTTTATTACTTCTGGTGTCCACCAGTAAGTATAACTATAAAATTTAAAAAAAATAAGGATAAGATACATCAAATGCAAACACTGGCTTTCGACAAACTATCAAATGAGATGAGTTGTTTGGACCATGGTAACATATTGTCTCCTACTTTAGAATTTTTTTTAACATGTTTGTAAAATTTTTGACACAGCAGGTCTTCAGCATGTAAAATCCCTCCCCAACCCTTTCTGGTGTCAATTCTGTCACAGGCCTACAAAAACGGCATGCATAGGCCTGGCAGTCAAGATGCTCTGAGGCTATTTACCATCAGCTAAAAAAAAAAAAAAAAAAGATTGGATACACAGGTTGAGCTTCTCTAATCCAGAAATTCCAAATCTGAAATGTTTCAAAATCCAAAAGGTTTTGACCATCATAATGATACTCAGAACGTTCCAGGAGTGGTCATTTAGCCTAGCAGTTTAGATCACCTGCATCTAACATCAGAGTGCCCAGGTTCAATTTCAGGATCCAGCTTCTGACCCTGGTTCCTGCTAATGCAGAGCCTGGGAGGCAGCAAAGATGATGGTGCAAGGAATCAGGTCTCTGGCGGGAGACCCAGAGAGAGCTTCCGGCTCCCAGCTGTGGCCCTGACCCAGACTGCAGGCATCTGGGGGACTGAATCAGAGTTCTCTTTCTCTTGCTCTCCCTCCTGCTCTTTCCCTTCTCCCTCCTACCTTCCCTATTTCCCTCCCTCCCTCCCTCTCAAACAAATGAAAACAAAAAGAAAGTTCTAGATTTGGGGACATTTAAGATTTCTCAATGAATATGTAAATTTGCGAAGTCTATGTAAATATTTTAAAATCCAAAAAACAAACAGAATCTGAGACATTTTTGCATAAGAGACACTCAGGCTATCCTAAGCCAACGTGAGGAGCTGCTGTTTATTTATCTGAGGGACTGTGCCTGCAGTGTCTGCTAGAGGAACACTGAGACCTTGACCCAAGTCCCACCACCTGGAGTCCCTGTCGTGTAGTTACTTGAGAATGAAATTACTTTTTCTAGTCTGCTATATGTGTACGCATCTGCGTGTATACTCAATTAGACAGTTAAGCAAAATCACTCAGGAATGGGCTGGATAGCCCTAACAAGCCATTCCCCTTAGGAAACAGTATAGACTGTTCATCTTTACCTGTGAATATTCACTACTTGATCACAGAGGCCAGTAGGGTAAATTTAGGGAACCTCAACTGTCTGGATTTCTGACAAAAGACTCATCTGCTAAAGGCAGAGAATCTGAAGGAAGCCTGACCGCCTTCTCTCTGAGTGCTGGATCTAAATCTCAATCAACCTCGGATGAAACGGATGTTCAGGGGGAGAGTACAGTGTCAAGGTTCATGAGAGCTAAGAGAGGAAGCAATCGAAAAGAGAGTCTCAAAAATTTTAAAATAAAACATACCTCCAGGAGTTTAAAAATGCTAAAAAGAAAACATATACATGAAGGCTTTCTAGAAAATAAAATATTGAAGTTATAATCTTGAATAATTCCTGATCATGAGGAAATGAAGGGCCATCCAAATGAAACTGTCAACATTAGGGCCTCTCCGAGTGACAGCAAGCAGAACACTAACCAAGGATGACAAGAAAGGAACACAGAACCTAACACAGTGCTGGGGTGGGGGTGCTCCTAAAATGGTGTTTTAGACTGAAGTTATGCTTCAGAGCAGTAGTTCTCAAAGTTCAATATACATACAAATCACTTGGAGACCTTGTTGAAAGGAGAAGCCTGATTCATTAGGTGGGGCCTGAGATTCTTCATTTATGATGGATATGAGTGATGCCAAAGGGGCTGTCCCTCAAGCTGCTTTTTCAATAGCCAGACTTTAAGGCAGAGGCAGGGAATCTTTTTTCTGGCAAGGGCCACTGGATATTTCTAACATCATTCTCAGGTCATACAAAATTATCAACTTAGAAATCAGCCTGCTTTAGAGGTTATTGAATTTTGAGTGCCACTTGCAGTTGCCTTGGCAGGGCCACACCAAGTGATTTCGCAGGACTTAGCCAGCTCGCAGGCTGGATGTTCCCTGCCCCTGCTTTAGAGCAGGAAAGGAACAGAGCAAGGGTAAACCTCCTGCTTACACAGAACCCATGTAATCATTCAACATTTATTAAGTACCGACTGTGTGTCAGGCACTGCTCTCCAAATTGGAAATGCTAAGATGAAAATAATGACAGAGAAGGTAGAGCTACTAAATTCCAGTATTTTTCTATCTTCATCAGAAATGACAAACTAACACACACAAACACACACACACACACACACACACACACCCTACCCACAAGAGGAAACTGTGTACAACCTAAAAGCATGCAAGTGTCCCGGTGCAACCGAGGTCAATCATCCTGAAGGACTAGTGAAGAATGGAACATACACTGGAAATGGACAAATGCAGTCCTGATGCTCAAAAGCGAGAGGGTGACAGATTCCAAAAACCATACATGAATGAGTGCAATGTCAATCCAAGCATGATAACAGAATCAAGTATTAGATAGTGATGGCTTATGAATGACGGAACAAGATGGCTGGGGAATTCTACGAATCCATGTATATTCACTGAAACCAGCCTCACTAGGCTAATCTCATTTTCTTTTCTGAAAAGAGCATCCAACTGTCAAATCAAGGGAATGAAAAAGATACGGGCTAATCATTTAAGAGGAATGAGTGTAACCTCTACTCTGTGTCACCTAAGCCTAAGAGGAGGAAACTAGAGAAGATATCAGATGCAAAACATTTATGAAGATTAGCAAAGCAATCCATATTTGTGAACAAGACAGGGGATTGTGGGCAGGGCAAGGAGACTTACAGTTGTTTAAACGATTTCAACCAAAAGCACTAAGCAATGTTAGGTGGAAGGAGCTTTCTGGTGGTTTACCACAGGGTTCTCTATCTCCCCTGTTCTGCTCAACATTTTTCATCTAGGACTTGTATTAGGAAAGATGGCCAGCTGATTAAACCTGAGGAAGCTACAAAATTAGAAATATTAGTTAACAAAAAGATCAAAATATGAATGCTCATTTTGGAAGCAGACATAACATAAATGAGCAAGACAAGAAGGAAGGAGTTGGCTCAAGAGGACCTGGTACAGATAAACTCTAGAGAGAGTGATGGGAACGGCTGCCTGCCACTAGGATCACTGCTCTAGTCTGCTGTCTTTAACTGCATCACTGACAGATGGCTGAGCTTCCTGGAGGAAAGAACACTGCACTTACAAAGAAGATGCTGTTTAGATGTGGCGCTTGAGAAACTACAGACAGACTCCTTGGCCGTTAGAGTTCTATAGAGTTTCACACTTTCAGGAAGTTCTAAAAAAACCCTACTGGTTTGCTCTAGTGGAGCTACAACACATTTCCAAGGATGAAGTTCTGAAACTTAGGAAAAATACAAAACAGAAATTGCTAACCACAATTTCCCCAACCTGTTATCAGGACATCTACATCACTGAACACATGGCAAACGTTGCAGTAAGGTAGTCCACTTCAGCCTGTATGATTAATTCTCAAAAAGAGAATCAGCTCATATTCGAAATCATATCAACTCTGAGTTCACACAATAGACTAGGAAGAAAAATACCTTCTTCTTGTGGGTAAAAGTCGCATGGTATTTTTGTGATGCAAATAAAAATCTGTTGGGAGTTCCCAGAGATGAGGTTTCCCTTCAGTAGGATGGAAAACTCCCAGGAAAAGATTAATGGAATCTTGTCTATCAGCATCTAAAAAGAAAAAACACAGCTTTTAGAAAATCCATTACAGTACTGACATATACAACTCAGAAGAGTGCTTTCTCAGGAGGATAGTGATACAACTGAATTCATGGGACATATCTCTGGAAATAAAAGTAGTATTTATACTTCAAGATTTATATATATTATAGATATTAACTTTATATACATATATAATCAAAAATTATCAAGATTTTGAGCAGAATCAAAATCTTGCTTCAAGATGTTTCCTTTTTGTTTCAGACTTCTCATAATAGAGGAGAGCAAACATAAATTGCTTGAATTTTCAGAGACCTTTAAAAATCTTTGAGAAATTCCACAATAACTTCAGATCATGATTTTATTTTTATTTTTTAAAAATTTTAAAAAAGATTTATTTATTTTACTTGAAAGTCAGAGTTACACACACACACACACACACACAGAGAGAGAGAGAGAGAGAGAGAGAGAGAGAGGTCTTCCACCTGCTGGTTCACTCCCCAATTGGCTGCAATGGCTAGAGCTGTGCTATTACGAAGCCAGGAGCCAGGAGCTTCTTTTAGGTCTCCCATGTGGGTGCAGGAGCCCAAGGGCTTGGGCCATCTTCCACTGTTTCCCAGGCCATAGCAGAGAGCTGGATAGGAAGTGGAACAGCTGGGACTCGAACCGGCACCCATATGGGATGTCGGCACTGCAGGCAGCGGCATTACCCCATATGCCATAGAGCCAGCACCCATTTTATTTTTAAAATGAAAACATATCCGCATCATTTGTCACCTGAAGTACAAACATCTTCACTTTGTTGCAAAGAGAAGCAGAGACATCAGAAGCAAATAGAATACTCCATTGAAATCTTTACTTAGAATAGAGTTGATCTTCTGTATATAAAGAGAATTAAAAATGAATCTTAATAGGGCCAGCGCTGTGGCTCATTTGGCTAATCCTCCACCTGCAGCGCCGGCACCCCGGGTTCTAGTCCCTGTTAGGGCACCAGGTTCTGTCCTGTTGCCCCTCTTCCAGTCCAGCTCTCTGCTGTGGCCCAGGAAGGCAGTGGAGGATGGCCCAAGTGCTTGGGCCCTGCACCCACATGGGAGACCAGGAGGAAGCACCTGGCTCCTGGCTTCAGATCGGCGCAGCACCGGCTGTAGCAGCCATTGGAGGGTGAACCAACGGCAAAAGGAAGACCTTTCTCTCTCTCTCTCTCTCTCACTGTCTAACTCTGCCTGTCATTAAAAAAAAAAAAAGAATCTTAATGAAGAATGGGATGAGAGAGGGAGTGGGAGGTGGGACAGTTTTGGGGTGGGAGCGTGTGTATGGGGGAAGAACCACTATATTCCAAAAGCTATACCTATGAAATTTATACTTATTAAATAAAAGCTTTCAAAAAAACCCAAATAAAACGTCCCAATTCCTATCATTATTCAGTTGTACAATCTTAAACAAGCCAGGTGCATATTTTCTACTTTTTCTCCTTGAAAAGATATTGGTTCTTTGACATCTATGAGCCTGTGTGGTTAACAATGAGAGGGCACAAGAGTAATAGCCTTATTCTAACTGTTTTGCCACCCCAAAATTACCTTTTCAAATTGTACTAAGAACTAATAAAACTGATTATATATTTTTCTTCTTCCTTTTCCTCCTTAAATTCTGCTAAAAAGGATAATAAGCACCAAAGTGGTATCATGAAACCCCCTCTCCATTTTACACATCCTCCTCCCTAAAACCCTTCATTCTTTCCTCTCATTTCCTTCTCTCTATCCTCGTCTTGAGAGCCTGCAGACTCAAGTCTGTGGCAAACATCCAAAATGTAAACATCTCCTTCTGAAAATGTGCACAGGACTAAGAAGATAACACAGGGGAAATGACTGCTTTCAGAACAAGAAAGTACTTATCATAAAATCAATTTTCTTCCAATAGCTATAATAAATACAGATACACTTGAAATTAGCAACATTGTTCTCATCCCATTATTTGATCATTTCAGCAAAAGCAGATGAATGCAATGTAACAAATCAAGCGTGTATCCCAGGTATTAGTATTTTTGCCAGGAAGTATTCCATTAAAACAGCACTCACCTTTCAGGCTCAAGGTAATAGGCAAAAGGGATAAGTCTGTGTGTTGAACATGTTTGGGGCTTTTTTTTCCCCGTTGTTGAGATAAAACATCAAGTAAGAAATAATGCAGACATTACTGCCCCAGTTTTCTCCCTCTTTACACAATACAAAAGTAAACACGCAGCTCTTACCATAATTATGTCCTTTTTCCTTCTTAAATAGTTTTAATGGCACTTAATAGTCTACTCCATGTAGAACCTCGAAATAATTCCACATTAACCAGAGACGCCTTCCATTTTTCAGCCATATTTTCAAAGACTTTCTTTCAGTCTTTAAAGCTCATACAAACATGGGGCCAGTGCTGTGGCATAGCCGGTCCAAGTTCTGGCTGTTCCTTTTCTAATCCAGCCCTCTGCTATGGCTTTGGAAAGCAGAAGATGGCCCAAGTTGTTGGGCCCCTGCAGTCCCATGGGAAACCCAGAAGAAGCTCCCGGCTCCCGGCTTCAGATCGGCACAGCTCTGGCCGTTGCGGCCAATTAGGGAGTGGACCAGAGGATGGAAGACCTCTCTTTCTCTCTCTCTCTCTCTCTCTGCCTCTTCTTCTCTCTCGTGTAACTCTTTCAAATAAATAAATCTTTAAAAAAATTTTTTTTTAAAAAATTCATACAAGCCCATTTCATTTTTAGCAAGTATGATAAAGAGGTGAGAAACATAACTTTCAAAAGGATACTTCAGAGGATCATAAAGAGGGTATCTTGAATGTATTGCTGTTGCAACTTAAAATATATCCATGAGGTTTATGGTCACTTAAGTTTGTGCTGTGACATTGGCTATAATGAGCCTGAGGATCTGTTCCTGGAAAATGTTCATTGCAAATAAGACACCACCTCCAGGAGCCGGTGCTGTGGTACAGTGGGTTAAACTGCCGCCTACAGTGACATCATCCCATATTTGTGCTGGTTTGAGGTTCAGTTGCTCCACTTCCAATCTAGCTCCCTGTAAATGTACCTGCAAAAGCAGTGGAAGTTGGACCAAAGACCCTGGGCCCTGCACCCATGGGGGATACCTGGAGGAAGCTCCTGGCTCTTGGTTTCTGCTTGGCCCAGTCCCAGCCATTGTAGCCATTTGGTGAGTGGACCAGTGGATAGGAGATCTCTCTCTCTCTCTCTCTCTCTAACTCTCTTTCATTCTCTCTCTCTCTAACTCTGCCTTTCAAATAAATAAATAAATCAGGGGAAAAAAAGACACCACCTCCAGGAAGATGTTAATACTTTGGATATGGACAAGAGCTTAAAACAGGTAGGGGTGCGTGTGTATGTGTGTGTGTATGTGTGTTTAAGCTCTGAAAAATATCCATACCCTTTGACCTAATAAACATGCTTAAATATGTTTCTGGAATTTTTTCTTAAAGATTTAGTATTTATTTGAGAGGCAGAGTTCGAGACAGAAAGAGAGAGGGAGAGACAGAGTGATCTTCCTTCTGTTGGTTTACTCCCCAAAACAACCAGGGCTGGGCCAGGCTGACGCCAGAAGCAAGGAACTTCTTCCAGGTGTCCCACATGGGTGTAGGGGCCTAGGCACTTGGGCCGTCTTCCACAGCTTTCCCATGCATATTAGTAAAGAGCTGGATTGGAAGTTGAGCAGCCAGGACTCAAACTGGCACCCATATGGGATGCCGGCATTGCAGATGGTGACTTTACCTGCTATGTTACAAGGTTGGCTCCCAGAATTTTCTTAAGATCAAAACTATGCAAAAAAAAAAAAAAAAGGGTGTATGTTCAAAGGTATTTGTTTAGAAAGACTCTAAATGCATAACAGATAACCAAATTATGATGCTTCGAAAGGATAGAGTACCATGGGGCTACTAAAAATCACATTGTAGAAAAATACTTAAGGTCATTAAGTTTACTCATTATCTAAAAGGACAAAAGCTGATTATAAACTACATGTATAGTAAAACCAAAAGGGCTATGTTCTCTTAAATATGAATAAGTGGCTATCTCTGGAAGGTGGGGATTATATGGCTTATTTGTGAGATATTCTGTACTTTCTATAATTAACACATATTACTTTAGTAATTGGAAAAAATTCATTCATTCAAGAACCGATTCTATCCCACAATGAGAATGACAAAGACCTGGCTCTCAGTAGCTGATATTTCACAGTAGGAAACAATATAGAAGTAATAAAGGAAACAATATGCAAACAAATAATGGATAAGGTATTTTCAGAGGATGTAAGTTCAACATTGACATGAGAGAGAAAGCGATACTGAGACTGGCTGGTCGAGGGAAGAAGCCTATGCTGAAGTGTCCCAGGCAGTAACATTTGAACAGGAAGGGAAAGGAGGTGGTTGCACGAAGCTCAGGCTGTGCCCAAGTTGAAGGACACACAAGCTGCAAAATCCTGACGTGAGAACAGGCTGGGCAGCTCTGAAACAGAAAGGAGGCCAGGGAGGCTAGAGGGGGCTGTGAAGGAAGAACAGTAGCCTACTAGAGCCAGATGGAGCCGGACCACGCAAGACCTTGTAGGTCTTGATACAGAACCTGGAAAGGATTTTAAAATGGGAGTGATGTGATCTGATTTAAATGTTGAGAAAATCACTCTGGCTGCTGTGAAGAGCAAGATAGGGGAGAGGGGGTGCTGGGAGGCGAGCCAGGAGCCACACTGCAGCCTCCAGTGGCAATGGGTGTGTGGACCAGTGCAGTAGCAGAAGGATGAAAACAGTGAGAGGATTTGGGACATATTTTGGAGGTGGAGCCAACACCATTTGGGATTTGGTTGGGTGGGTGATGCAGAAAACAAAGGATTCAAAAACGCATCCTAGGTTTCTGAATTGAGACATGGATGTTGAGGTAGAAGAAATAAGTGGAGAAGCAGGTTTGAGATGGTCAAGAATTTCCATCTCGGAAATGATGCTATCACTGGAAGAAATTTGGCCCCAATGACCTATGTTCCCAAAAGTCATACACATGAATATTTTATTTTAAATAACAAAAAGGACTGTGCAGGTATTGTGGCACAGAGCATCAGGCTGCCATTTTAGATGTGTGCATCCTGTATCAGAGTTTCTGGCTGAAGTCTTGGTTACTCCATGCTTTCAATCCAACCTCCTGCTAATGCACACCCTGGGAGGCAGCAGGTGTGCCACCCACAGAGGAGACCTGGATGGAGTTTCTGGCTCTTGGCTTCAATCTGGCCCAGCCCTGGATGGTATGGGCATTTAGGGAGTGAACCCATAGACAGCAGATCTCTCCCTGTTTCTTTCTTGGTCCTTCAAATAAATCAAAAGAAAAGAAATGGTTTTATAAGTACAGAAAGAGAAGAGGGGAGTTTAGAAACAAGGCAGGGAAATCAACAGGGGACCTGAAATAGATGTAACAGAGGGAGATTTAAGAAAAAGGGAGTGGTCAACTGTTATAAATTGTTGAAACAGGTGAGTTAAGACGGAGCCAGAAAAGTGACCATTAGATTTGGCAATGGAGATTGTTGGTAACCTTGACAAGCAGTTTCAGAGTCTTGACAGAGCAGAGACCCAGTGGAACAGGTAGATAGAGGATGTGATAGAGGAACAGGCAGGTAGATAATTCTTTTAAGAGGTTTTTGCAGGGGCTGGTGTTGTGGCATAGCAGGTAAAACCACTACCTGTGACACAGGCATCCCATAGGGACACCGATTCCTGTCCCAGCTGCTCCAGTTCCTCAGCCAGCTCCCTGCTAGTGGACTGAGGAAAGCAGGAGAAGGTGGCCCACATGCTTGGGCCCCTGCCACCCATGTGGGAGACCCAGAAGCTTCTGGTGTCAGCCTGGCCCAGCTGTGGTCATTGAGGCCATTTGGGGAGTGAACCAGCAATGGAGGATCTGTGTGTATGTGTGTCTCTTCTTCTCTCTCTGTAACTCTCACTTTCAAATAAAATAAATCATTAAAAAAAACCAACAACAACAGAAAGAGACTTTGCAAAAGAGAGTGGTTCAACAGGGCTGTAGCCAGAGGGGGATGCAGCATTAGGGACACATGAAAATGTTGGATGGAAAACACTAAGGCACGCTTTCATGCTAATGGAAATCATGCAGCGAAGAAGAAATTGATGATGTACAGCTCCAAGCATATAATTATAAAGGAGAGCAGGAAAGAGTGTGATTCATAACACTGCAAATGGGTTGGCTTGGAATGGGGTGGGACATTTAATGAATACAATAGAAGGTAGAAACTATGACTGCAGATAAAAACAATCTCTGCCTGCAGTGGTAAGAAGAGGGATGTCCCTTCCAGTGGCTTTGATTTTCTCATTGAGGTATGAAACAGGGTCATCAGCTGAGAGTGGGGTGTTGAGGTTTAAGAAGCGAGACCAGGGTATGCAATGGTCACTTTGGAGAGTGGGAGAATGAATCTACTGGGGAAATGTAGTAGGATGGTCAGTGGTTTTCAGTGTCCTGTGTAGAAGCGCAGTGAGTTTTAACTGAGGTTAGTTGGAAGCAGCTCTTTCTGTTGCCAGGTTTAACTGCTTTGGCTGCAGGAGAGATGCAGGTTTCCATACCATCCCCATGAGGCGTGCTCCCACTGCCTATTAACCAGTTACATTAGACACCAACAGGTGCTTCCTAGAGGCAAACTCCAGAACAAGAACAGTTCTCAAAATGAGCTTGCAAGTGGGCAAGGTGAGTTGCCCATGTAGCATCCACCTGTGGAGACGAACTAGGGGTAATTCCTAACCACCTGACCTCACAATTCTAGTTCTTTATCAGTAAGAATCTCCTGCCCAGCCCACGGGTATAACATGGGAGATGAATTAACTTTTGCAAAGTTATCTTGAGTACTTTAGAGAAAATTGTTCTATAAATTTTTGTAAAAATTGTCATCATTATGTAACATCTATTGTAATTTTAAAAGAAGTTGTAAACCCCAGCAATACCATGCTTCTTAAAATAAAAAAGTCTGTTTTAGCCTCATTATTCATAAAGTAATTCCTTTCATAGTAGTTACTCTTTCGCTTGTGCAAAGTTTTGCCTTTTCCATCATGTGAATGTTACTTTTCTCAGGACCCTCTTTATCTTTTCATATCACTCCTTTCTGCTTAAATCACTTATAGCTATATTTCATTCTCTGCGTCCTTATTGGAAAGTATGTTACTTTGTCCTACAGTATTAGTAATGGCCCCTGCTACGTGGGCAATGATGACAGGAGAAGGGTGGGAGAGTGGATGAATGCCCTTCTCATCAGGGCAGTTCTAAACCTTGTTCATGGGAACACACACCCAGAAGGAAGGCACTTGTTGGCGCATGGGTTATAATTACACCCTTCATCTCCTCCATGGCTCTTGGGGGTTGAATGGCATCTCCCAAGAAGACACATTAAAGTCCTAATCTGTGAAAGAGACCTTATTGGGAAATAGGGTCTTTGCAGATACATCCAGTTAAGATGCAGTCACATTGGAGTACAGCAGGCCCTTAATTCAATGTAACTGAGTTGGAGGGGAGACACACAGAGAGGCAGAGAACACCATGAAGACAGGGACACAGGAGAGTACACCACGTGACACAGGCACCACATGACAGAGGCACAGGTTTAAGTGTTACAGTTACCAGCCAGCAGCCACCACAAGCTAGAAAGAAACAAATAAGGATTCTCCTCTATGGGTTTCAGAGGGAGCATGGCCCTGCTGACACTCTGACTTCAGATTTTAACATCTAGAACTGTGGGACAACATATTTCAGTTAATTTAAGGCATAAGTTGATGTTATTTTGTTATGGCATCCTAGAAAACTGATGTGAAGGCCAGCGCCATGGCTCACTAGGCTAATCCTCCACCTGCGGCACTGGCACCCAGGGTTCTAGTCCCGATTGGGGCGCCAGATTCTGTCCCAGTTGCTCCTTTTCCAGTCCAGCTCTCCACTGTGGCCTGGGGAGGCAGTGGAAGATGGCCCCAGTGTTTGGGCCCTGCACCTGCATGGGAGACCAGGAGAAGCACCTGGCTCCTGGCTTCAGATTGGCGCGGTGCCGGCAGTAGCGACCATTTGGGGGGTGAACCAACAGAAGGAAGACCTTTCTCTCTGTCTCTAACTCTGCCTGCCAAAAAAAAAAAAAAAAGAAAAGAAAAAAAAAAGAAAAAGAAAATTGATGTGGACTTATTGTGCATGCGTGCATGTGCGTGTGTGTGTGTGTGTTCAGTAGGGAGGAGGTTGTGCTTTGTTTCTGACCAATAGAATAGGACAAAGATGGGCTGTCAACCCCATGATGACACTACATTACATAAGACTCCATCTTGCTAGCAGACTCATTCGTCAGACCCCTCCCCATGGTAGCTGCGAAGAAGCAAGTTGCTGTGAGTCCTACAGTCGCCAGGAACTGAATTCTGTCAACAAACACAAGAGCTAGGAGGTGGATCCTTCTCTAGACAGGCCTCTAGATGAGACAACTGCATCTTAACTGTGCCATTGTGAGACGAGCAGCAGAAGCCCCTGCTAAGTTGTGCTTGGACTTCTGACCCGCAGCAATGGTGAGATACTGAATGTGTGCTGTGTGAAGCTACTAATGACACAGAAAGCAGCACATTTCTAGAAAACACCGAAAGCTGACTCTGGGGATCCCTTCATGGGCGCTTCCAAGCCTCTCACAGGCGGTGCCTCTTGCAATTCCCTTAGCTGGGCACATGCATCTTTTTCAGGCAGTTTCCTGTCACTCCTTCCTCAGCACCTCAGTCACATGGTATTTACCTCCTGATTCTCATTGCTAGATCTTTCTGTCTCTCAAGGGGACTTACTGGCCAGCACCTAGGACACACCCATGCCAGCATCCTCTCCCATGAGGCCCCATCTGGTTACAAGTAAACACTCAAGGATCCCTGGCCCAACCAGCTCAGGAGTAAGGCAGTTCCAACATGGCAGTACTATCCTCAGCCCATTCCTCTGCTTTGATTGCTGCGTAGCAGTCCAAGGCCTTCACATGGGGTCCCTACGATGGCAGGACACCATAGCAAACGCATCCAGAGTCCTGCTGAAGCCCTCTTTTCTTTTAAGATGGGTGGCAGTCATTACAGGCAATACACACACACACACACACACACACACACAAACACAGAGGGAGGGGGGAGGGGGAGAGAGGGAGAGAAGGAGAGAGAGAGAGAGAGAGAGAGAGAGAGAGAGAGAGAGAGTGCTTCTGTTTATGGGTTCACTTCCCAAGTGGCTCGAATGGCCACAGCTGGGCCAGTCCGAATCCAGGAGTCAGAAGCTTCATCTGGGTCTCTTATGTGGTATTTATGTTCTTAGCTGTTAAGAGTTTAAATCCTATTTTTAAAGAAAAAAAATAATAACAATTCGGCTGGCGCCGCGGCTCACTAGGCTAATCCTCCACCTTGCGGCGCCGGCACACCGGGTTCTAGTCCCGGTCGGGGCCCCGGATTCTGTCCCAGTTGCCCCTCTTCCAGGCCATCTCTCTGCTGTGGCCAGGGAGGACAGTGGAGGATGGCCCAAGTGCTTGGGCCCTGCATCCCATGGGAGACTAGGAGAAGCACCTGGCTCCTGCCATCGGATCAGCGTGGTACGCCGGCCGCAGTGCGCCAGCCATGGTGGCCATTGGAGGGTGAACCAACGGCAAAAGGAAGACCTTTTTCTCTGTCTCTCTCTCTCTCACTGTCCACTCTGCATGTCAAAAAAAAAAAAAATTCAGGAGCCAGTACTGTGGCGCAGCGGGTTAAAGCCCTGGCCTGAAGCGCCAGCATCCCATTTGAGCACCAGTTCTGTCCCAGCTGCTCCACTTCCAGTCCAGCTCTCTGCTATGGCCTGGGAAAGCAGTACAAGATGGCCTAAGTCCTTGGGCCCCTGCACCCACATGGGAGACCTGGAAGAAGCTCCTGGCTCCTGGCTTCAGATTGGCACAGCTCTGGCCATTGTGGCCATCTGGGGAGTGAACCAGCAGATGAAAGACCTTTCTCTCTGTCTCACCCTCTCTGTGTAACTCTGACTTTCAAATAAGTAAAATAAATCTTTAAAAAAAATAATAATTAAACATCTTCAAACAAATTGACCAGCACTTTACAAGTGGAAATAAAGGAGACAGAAGCCAAGGAATCAAAACATGTTATATAACGTGAAAACTTCAGGCTGGATGCCAAAATGCAAAAACGCCATATTTAAAATCCCAAAACGTGTGTTCATTCATTTACAGAACAAATATTTATTAAGCACTTTCTAAGTGATAGACATTCTTTTATTTAAAGTTTTTTAATATTTATTTTTAAAAAGTACTTAAATAAGGAGAAAAAGAAACACGGAGGTAAGACATAGAAATACTATTGCTCCAGAATTACCTGAGAAAGCATTGCTGTAATACCTAGACAGGGTTTGCATGATGTCTTTTGAATGCTGCGTCCACGGTGCTATCTTTCTGTAGGTTTTGACACGATGAACAAGTTGAGACCCACCATACTGAAGGGACAGGGTATCACCATGATCTTCATAGAGTTCCTCAAATAACCTAAGCAAAAGAAAAATTTTCATTAAAGCATTTTTCCAAAATGACTGCATAAGATATTCAATTAGCCATAGACTGGAAAAAAACTTTATGAAATCTTTATGAAAACTTTATGAATTCTCCTGAGCCTTTCAAGTATATGCCTCAACATCTTGAAGATGATGCAAACACAACATGGATTATTTTTCATACTCTTACTCCAAGAAGCATAACAGACACAGGAAACCTAAATTGGAAGCAGGGGCACCAAATCCTAACCCAACAAAGATAGACAGACTCCATCAAAAACAACAATGACATTTATCACAAAATTATTTTAGAAGTCCTAAAATTCATAGGCAACCACAAAAGAACAGAATAGCCAAAGAGATCCTGCAAGAAAAATAAAGTTGGAGACATCACAATACCAGACTTCTAAGCATACTAGAAAGCTATCACAATTAAAATGGCAAGGTACAGCCATAAAAACCAACACAGAGATCAATGGACTAGAACAGAGATACCAGAAATTAATTCATATACATACATCCAATTGATTTTTGACAAAGGTGCCAAGAACATAAACTGTAGAAAGGATATTTGAACGAATGGTGCTGGCAAAACTGGGAATATATATTTTAAAAATGAAATCAGATTCCTACTTCTCACCATATATAAAAATCTGTTCAAGATAAATCAAAGCCTAAATATGTGATCTGAAGATAAGAAATTGGTAAACAAAACTTAGGTGAAAAACTTCAAGACATTGGTATAGATAGCAATATCCTAGATAAGACCTCAAAAGCACAGGTGACAAAAGCAAAATTAGACAAATGGAATTATATCAATCTCAGAAGCTTCTGCACAGCAAAGGGAACAATCAATAGAGTGAAGAGACATCAAACAGAACAGGAAAAAATATTTGCAAGCCACTTATCTTACAAAGGATTAATATCTAGAATATATACAGAACTAAAAAAACTCAACAACAAAAAAACAACCAACCCAGTAAAGAAATGGGCAGATGGGGCTGGCACTGTGGCATAGCAGGTAAAGCCACCTCCTGCAGTGCTGGTATCCCATATGGTGCTGGTTCGAGTCCCAGCTGTTCCACTTCCTATCCAGCTCTCTGCTATGGCCTGGGAAAGCAGTAGAAGATGGCTCAAGCACTTGGGCCCCTGCACCCACATGGGAGACCCAGAAGAAGCTCCTGGCTCCTGGCTTCGGGTTGGCCTAGTTCCTGCCATTGTGGCCATTTCAGGAGTGAACCAGCTGATAGAATACCTCTCTCTCTCTGCCTCTCCTTCTCTCTGTGTAACTCTGATTTTCAAATAAATAAATAAATCTTAAGAAAAAATGCTCATATCAATAGCCATCAGAGAAAAGCAAATCGAAAGCATAGTAAGATATCACCTTACCCCTGAGAGAATGGCTATTATCCAAAAGACAGAGTAACAAACACTGGCAAAGATGTGTAAATAGAGAAATTCTTTTACACCTTTGGTGGGAATATAAATTAGGACAACCACCGTGGAAAACAGTAAAGAGATACCTTAAAAATCCAGAAATAGAACTGCCATATGATCCAGCAATCTCAATACATGGTATATTTCCCAAAGACAAGAAACAGTACAAAAAGAGATATCTATTCCACCATGTTTATAGTAGTACTGTTCACAGTAGCCAAAATATGGAATTAACCAAGGTGTCCATCATCAGTTAAACAGATAAAGAAAATGAGATTCATACACAAATGGAATATTATTCAGCCATAAAAAAGAATGAAATCCTCTTATTGGCAACAAAATGGATGGAACTGGAAGACACCATGTTAAGTGAATACACCAGGCATAGAAAGACAAACACTGCATGTTTTCCCTTATATGTGGGAGCTTTAAAAAAAAAAAAAACTCAATCTGAACATATAATGGTGATTACTTAAGGGTGGGGGAGGTGGGTAGAGTGAATTTGGATCCTGAACACTGAACCAGAGATTGGAGGAGTAAGTTCCTGGTGTTGCATGGCAGTGTTGGGTGACTACAGTTCACAACAGCCTGTTACGTACTTGATGAGCAAGTGGAGGAGGGGAGCACTAAGGCCCCAATCACGCAGACATGTCAGGGAAGGGGAAATGCTGATCATGCTGATTTAGCTGCACACAGCTGTATACATGTATCGAAATGGTGCACCATGGCCCATAAAAACATATAATTAGTGTTAACTCTTAAAAGTTTTTAGATGAAAAATATAGAGATATGAAAAAAGAAACACTCTTGAATTTCTGTAGAAATTTTGTTCTCTCTGAAATGTCTTTGAAAAAGGATGTGCCAATTCAGTGCCTGAATTGATTTGGGCTGGTTTAACCAAGCACCATGGATTGGGTGGCCTATAGACTACAAACATTGATTTCTCATGGTCCTAAGGCTGTGAAGGCCAAGATCAAGGCACCAGCAGAGTCTGTGTTTGGTAAAGGCCTGCTCCCTAGTTCACAGATGGTGCTGTCTCCTGGTATCCTTCCATGATGGAAGAGGAAAGCCAGCTCTCTGTGTCTCTTTCCTAGGGATAGAAATCCCAATCATGAAAATCCAATCACTTCCCAAAGGCCTCACCTCCTAGCACCAGTACTTGAGGGTTAGGATTTCCACATATGAATCTGTGGGAAGCACATTCTGTCCATGGCAGGGAGACCATATTCTTTCCCAGAATACATACATGTTGGAAACCTGGGTTTATTCCAGTGCCTGTCAATATTTTCAGTGCAGTGTTCTCTGAGGCTCTGGCTATTTGCAAGCTGATAACTTCCTTAGATGAGCCTTTATGACAACTTCAGATGACCAACTGTACCAATATCATTGTATTTTCAAGGAATAATAATTCATATAATTTCACAGATCCAAGGGGCAGTGAATAATCAATAATGAAAAATAAATCCTTTATATCTCAAAAAATGTAATATAGTTTATATTTTCTTAGTTTTAAAATGTATAAAGGCATAATATTTGTTTCAAATGCCATCTAAAATATTTCTATTACTGCTTTGTCTAAGTACTTTGAATATATCTAAAAAACACAATATTTATTGATAATTAACAAAAGCAAACAGACCAAAACCAAAACATGTCAATACCACACAAATCCTAATAGAAAAACTTTCAATTTGAATAATTTCTTCTACCAACATAATTTTTGAGAAGCTAAAAGTAGAAATGAGCTCATAAAAATCATTATTATTAATCAGGCTTGCATTCAGTCATTACCAGCATTCAAATGGCAAAAGTCAGGCTTACCGCACAGCATCTGTATCAAACTGTAGGTTAGGTTTGTCGATCAGTCCCAAGGAATATAGCTGATAAGCCAGAGCGCATTTTCCCACCATGAACTGGGCCGTGTTGGTGCGATCCAAACAGTCCACACAGTTGGTTCGCAGAATGCCAGTCTAAAGAGAAACATCCTAAGATTCTCGGTCACCATTCAGCACCAAACTACTCCCATTCCTACTCTAGGCTGCTTTTCTTTGAGCAGAAGAAAGACTGTAAGCAGGTGTTATTCCTGAACAAACATCAACCACTGACTTTTATGTAAACTTAATAGTGAAAAGAGTGAAAAGATTTTTAAAAATTATGTAAGTTATTTGTTGCTCAGCTACTATTGCTTCAACAGCATCAACAGACCTGGTCTACATTTGAATTTACATCTTTAGTTTGACAAGATCAAAACAAACAGCTAACACATGTGCCAATCAGTAAAATTAGGGCTTTTTACTATGACAACTAATTATTCAGTGGGTAAAGCAACATAATTAACATATATAGTATATTACCTGGACTGTTTTTTCAAAGTCATTCTAATTTATTCTTTTCACATTTTCATTTGTGTTTATATTTCCAATAATCAAATTTAATATACAGAAAAAAGATCCATAGTCCATTGTACTTCAGCTACACATCCTTCTGTGAAAGTGAAACACCAATACTAAGCAGGTTAAGCCAACTCTTGGGATGCCGGCACCCCACATTGGAACGCGTGGTTTGAGTCCCATCTGCTCTATTTCTTATCTGAAGCAGTAGATGCCAGCTCAAGTGCCTAAGTCCCTGTCACACATATGGGAGACCCAAATGGAGTTCCTGGCTCCTGGCTTTGGCCTGACCCAGCCCTAGCTGTTGCGATCATTTGGGGAGTGAACCATCAGAAAATTTATCTCTCTCCCTCTCTCTGTATGTGCCTTTAAATAAACAGATGAATCTTTAAAAATAATATTTAAAAATCATTCTCAAATGAGCAATAATTTTGCATTAAGTAAGAAGTATCTCTGTGGTTGATTTTTGAAAAACTTAAACTATGGATATAGAATTTATTCATTATGAATATAATATTGTCTATACCTGTAGGCGACCAGTGGGAATCACACATCCTCCTAGTTCATTCCACCTGTGTTTAAACATAAGTTTTTTTAAAAAAACAAGTTTAATGGCATATATCCATTTACTTTTGATAGTAGTTCTTTGTTAAGTACCAAAGAATCAAAGTAACAGAGCTGAATAGCCTGAAAAATCAGCCGATTCCTTGTGTTCTCATTGTTTCAGTTAAGTCTATGTAAGTGAATATACAAAAAGCTGAGGTGAATGGCTTGCCCAGGAAAAGGGCATCTTAACCTGATCCAGTGCCCTCACACCAGCTCTTTGTCATCTATGTTAAACCAAAGTATTCCCTGTCTTCACTTACTCTATGTCCAGTCTGGTCTCTATAGACATTAACAATAATTATAGACATCTTTCTAACAAATTCTTCCATGCCTTAATCTTATCTACTCAACATTAGGATTCTCTCCCTTCTCCAGCATTTCTGCATGGTGCCTTTGTTTCATTCCTTTGACTGTTTTGCAGACTCCCTTTTAAAGGCTACTTATTCAGGCCACACAGCAGACTCACAGAATGACAAATGCCCTAAACAGCACTCTGGCCTCGGAATCAGCCCTTAAGGCATTCAGATCTGGCTAAAAAGCCCATGAGAGCATTTCAGGAATGGAAAGACAAGATACTGTGGCAAAAAATGACCTACATGAAAGATCTCTGTGAGATCCCCATGGAAAGAAGGGGCCATCACAGAAGGAGGTACCTTTCTCTGAAGGAAGAAGAGAACTTCCACTTTGATTATGGCCTTGTCTAAATAAGGTCAGAGTTTGTGGACTCAAGAGGCTTCCATAGCCCTGGCAGCTCATGACAAGAGCCTCGGGTGATCACTGATTGTTAAATCAACAACAGGAGTCACTGTGCACTTGCTCCCCATGTATGACCTCTGTCCTTATCGTGTTGTACTATGAGAATTAACGGTAAAACTAGTCTCCAAACAGTACTTTATACTTTGTGTGTTCGTGTGAGTGCAAACCGTTGAAATCTTTACTTAGTATAGAGTTGATCTTCTGTATATAAAGATAATTTAAAATGAATCTTAATGAAGAATGGGATAGGAGAGGGAGTAGGAGGTGGGACGGTTTGGGATGGGAGGGCAGGTATGGGGGGAAGAATCGCTATAATCCAAAAGTTGTACTTATTAAATTTATATTTATTAAACAAAAGCTTTCTATTAAAAAAATTAATAAGCCTGTCCAAGGAGGGGGGCGGAGAAAGGCTACTTATTCTCCCCATGCATTAATAAATGCCTAAGAATGTATTTTGTTAGAAAATGCTATATCATGATATTATATTTTTGTTAATAATGCAAAGGAAGGCACTGTGTAGAAAAGAATGAACACAACCAGGCTGACTGTGCCCTTAGAAAGGTCTGCTTACAAGCCTGGCCCTTGGGTGGCATTGAGGAAGTGAATTTCAGAAGGGTTCCCACCACATCCAGAATAGATAAGACTCACTCATGGGCCAAAACTGTTTCTAGAAATAATACGGCTTCTCCTGAATACCATTTTTTCTTTAGGAATGTACCAGGCAGAGGTTCTCTGTGTGACTAGCCTCCAGTATAAAACCCTAAGACTCTAAAAGCTTCCCTGTGTGGCAACATATCACACATACTGTCATAATTTGTTTCCATGTGCACCCACTCAGAGAAGACTCTAGAAGCTTGCACCTGGTTTTCTGCACTTTTTATTTCACTTTGTACCCCTTTGCCATTCTAAATCATAGCCATAGTGCAATATACTGGGTCACTGGAGTTCTCCTAATGAATCACTGAACCTGACAGTGGTCTTGGGGACTCCCTCACAGGTACCCTAAAATACAACAAAAGCAAATAATGCCAACTTTAACCAAAGGAACATTTCAAAGATATACACACTAACACTTTTTTTTTTTTTTTGCTTTTTGCTGTTTTATCATTGTAGTTAACTATGCTACACTGAAAATACAATGCTAGAAATAAACAATATTGGTTCATTGAAAGATTCATGAAGGGATGAAGGGGGGCAGAAATTGTGGTGTTGCAGGATAAGCCACTGCCCTCTGCACTGACCTCCCATATGGACACAGGTTTGAGTTCCAGCTACTCTATTTCTGATCCAGCTCCCTGCTAATGGCCTGGGAATGCAGCAGAAGATGGCTGAAGTGTTTGGGCCCCTACACCCATTTATGAGACCTGGAAGAAGCTCCTGGCTCCTGGCTTTGTCCTGGCCCAGCTCTGGCTGTTGTGGCTATTTGGAGAGTGAGCCAGCAGATGGACGACCTCTCTCTGTCTCT